>OY660879.1:18207500-19515000 GCA_962446985.1 Xyrichtys novacula | reverse complement strand
TACCTTTTCGTCCTTGTCTTGCTCTTCAGTGAAAAACCAGATGCACTAAAAGAAAAAGAGAGATATTAATATATTAAGCTTTAAAAAGGTGATATATGGTTTGTGTGAAGGTGTGTGATCTCTCACATGTTGTATGAGCGTCTCTACTATCTTGTAACGGTCGGGCATGTGTGTGACCATGTCTTTCATGTTATCCTCAGACGTCCGCACCAGAGTCGGTCCGAACACCAGAGCCAAGTTACGAGGCTCCATCTGCAGAAACAAAAGGACATTAATGCCACACAGGAAGATATTTAATGATCATTTATAATCTTCTGATCCTTCACACACCTTGTTTTTATCAGAGTTGTCAGCCACAGTCTTCAGGTGACTGACCAAGAACTTCAGAGTGTGGTAGTAATGATCTGGGAGGTCTCGGATCTACAAGAGACAGAAAAGAGGAAATACAGAACAGAAGTGACAAACCTGTCGAGCCTGTCTGCTACTGATACTACGACGACTACACACACAAGCCAAGCAGGTGAATCATTTAGTTCAGATGTTTCACTTCACACAAACACACACCAGTTTCTTCATGGTCTTCAGTCTGTCAGAGGCGTTTTCCATGCGGTTGGCATCGATGAAGTCATTGTACTTATCTGCAGAAGAATCAGAAATATGAAAATAATTTCCCGTTAAGATGTTTTCCTGTGATTTCTGGGCTGCATGTGTGTCTGTGAGGGCTTGTTGGGACATGTTTGGACTCACCGTTGGTGAAGAGCGGCTCTGGAAGTTTTCTGAAGAAGGATTTAAGCAGACTGCTCACAACATTTAGGTCCTGCCATTTCTGAAGACAGAAGAACGAAGAGAAGGTTGGTGAAATATTCCACCCTTTAGGGATTTGAGGAATTTTACTGTCATTAGAGGATATTTTAAAACATACAGAGCAGTAAAAGCAGGTGAACAACAACAATCTAAATCACTAATGGTGTATACTTTCAGGACTAGGTTTTCTGACCTCCTCTGCAGGGTTGATGTCGACTCCCTTGTTTAGCTGATCCTGCAGCAGGGACACCATGGCGTTGTTGCCGGGGACTCTGTAGATCCCTGTGTACTCCAGACCCATGTCCTCCACCAGACCACAGCAGATCTCCACAATCAGCGGGATGAACTGAGATAGACACAGACAGAGTTTAAGGGTGCATCGTATGACTGATCATGCAGATCCATAAGCACAGAGCAGTGAGGCACCTGTTGATTGAATTTTCACATGTAACATCTACATAGAGGTAAAGATAAAATAACAGGATTTGGATGCTGTCAGACTGCCAAGTCTGCTCATGATAACAGCAGATAAACACCGACCTCTGCTCATTTCAAAACAATAAGACGGTAAATAGGTGATTCTTGTACTGGCTGAAGGACGAGAATCAACAGTTAAACCGAGCATTAAAGGAGCCAGTAAATCAGTGCAATGAAGACCTGATCACAGTCTCCTAAGCTGATGGGGATTAAGTTTAGGGACATGAACACCACACTGACTTAAAGGAGGAACTGGGAGGACTCTGCTGACTCTGCTGGCTTTTTATAACATAGCAACAGACAATTAAACATTGCACGGTACAAGACAACTTGGCCTAGAGTGAGTGCGTCCAGAGTATTTCTCAGTGTCACCTCTTTCAAGTCAAAGAAAAGGGGATCATGAGGGGTACCTTGTTATTGACACCAGGCTGACACTCCTCCAGCCTCACACCGAAAGCTTTGGGCCCTCCTGCCTTCTTTGTCTTCTTCATGATGTTGATTCCCCATGGAGACTTTGGAGGGCCGCTCTCATCTGGAGGGATACAAACAGAAAAACCTTCATCAGATTACGGTGATAGTATTTGTGCTCTGTGTAATCATAAACATGAAATCATAAACATAAACACAGTTTCCAGCTATAGTGGTCAGATCTCCTGGTATTGTTCCCATAACACTAACCCTTGCCCTCTGGTTTTGGGGAGCGCGGCGCCCCGACCGGGTTTTCAGTCTTGGCAAGCAGGAAGGGAGGTTTCATGCGAGGCAGCCTGGGCGAGGAGTCTGGTTTACTGCCTGTTGGACTGCAGGGGGGGACAAAGAGACAGATTTGATATCTGCGGTTTGTTGAGTTCAGCAGTAAAGCTCATGATCATCACCACACTCACCTCTGTTTTCTGTAATCGTTTAGTTTTTTATTGATGAGGGCCTGTCTGGAAAAGCCGAGCTCCTGCACCAAACAAAAACATCTCAGTCACTCCTTGTTTCTAAAACCATCTACACATCTGAGTCACTGTAAAACCAGCGGGTCCAAGTGTGTCCTCTCACCTCGTTGTCTGTCTTGCTGTTCTCCCTGATGACTTTGATCCAGTCCAGCATGTCCTCGCGGTCCTCAGCCTGAAGCAGGTACTCACAGAAGTCTTGAGTGGTCAGCCGCAGGGCGTGCTTACGTTTGGTCTCACTGTACGCAATGTCCACCAGACAGCCCCGTATGCTGATTGGCTGTTCGTCCTCTGCCCCGCCTCCAATTGTAGCCCCACGGAGCACGGCCTCTCTCTTGTCTTTGTAGAGGAACAGCGAATGAGAGCGAAGGACAGAAAACACTCGCTTCCACGGACGCATCCCACTGCCGACCTTCTGTGGAGGATAGAGAGACTCTTTGGCGTAAGTATTTCTGTCATTAACTTTAAACACGTCATCATGTAAAAACTGCCTGGTGCCCACCTTGCCCTTCTCTGTGAGGATCTGTTTGTACTGCAGCCATCCTTCTCGCCGCACGTCACTGTATGTGATGTTTCCCAGCTCTGAGGTGGAGTGGCGTTTGGATCGAACCTCCTCTGCTGTCCCCAGGTTGTCCAGAGACTGAAACACAACCAAGGAAACGTTCAGAAGATCTGATGATATTATAGCTCATTAAATATTGAGTACGATGTTTTTACAGTTGATTCAATGGATTCTTGTCATTAATTAGAGACCTGTGAGCATCAAAGTCCAACTACTGCAACAGTAGTTCAACCAGCAAAGAGGACAAAGATCTGTTTTTACTTTTGATAATATTTCTAAGATGATAAAATGTTTAAGAGGCAATTCAATGAAAGATCAAGAACTGACCCCGCCAACCTATATTAAGAATATTACTATTATTAATAGTGATTGATTATTATTATTCTGTTGCTGTGCCTACGCTCTGGAATGCTCTTCCCCTTCATGTCCGACTGTCCCCCTCACTGCCTGTTTTTAAATCAAATTTGAAAACGCACTTTTACTCCCTGGCTTTTAACTCTTGAGAACTTGGCCTTTTAATCATGTTTTCACTGAACCATCTATGTCCCCCTGTTTTTAATGTGTTCCCGTGTCTTGTTTTATTGTTCATGTTAATTGTCTGGTTCTTTTTATTTTGTTTTTAATTTTAATGTACAGCACTTTGGTCAGCGCTTTGTTGTTTTTAAATGTGCTATATAAATAAACCTGGATTGGACTGGATTATTGCTATTATTTTATTAAGGTTTTATTTTATTTATTTTTATTAAGGTTTATTATTTTATTGGGGGGGGGGGGGTTGCCTTTATAGATAGGACAGTGTGAAATGTGGGAAGATAGGGAAAACACGCAGCACATAGTCCGGGCCGAACGTGAACCTGCGACCTCTGCATGGACCGTGGTCCCCATGCATGGGGCGCACTAACCCGCTTACCATTAATTGCTATTATTTAGTCAATTTTTTTTTAAATCTATGTATTTATTGCTCAGTAATTAGTTGACTACTTTGTTAACTTAATTTATCTTTTTTAATTATTAATTATTATTTTATTAGGACATTTTATTTATTTACTTTTTCTGTATTAATTATTTTCATTATTATTTTCATTACTGCCATATGTTTAAAGTGTTGGATGTTGTTGTATGAATAAAAAAACAATAAAGATGTGCTTTAAAAAAAAAAAAAGAAAGAATAAAGAAAAAAAAGAACTCACCCCGTCTGTGAAGAAACTCTTCACCCTCTTTGGTAGCCTCCTGTGAAGCACAAAAACATCATCATCAAGTGTCAAATTGTCCTCAGAAAACTGAATCAAAGTCATTTTGATCCAAATAACAGGAAGCTGTCTCTGTCTGACTCACGAGAAGACTCGACCCTCCTCTCTGAACGTGTTGAGTCCCTCGTCGCATGACTTGGAGCGCTCGCTGGTGATGGCTAGAAGATAGGAGGAACGGCGACTGGATTTAATACTGCCTGCTCAATGAGAGGATGAGTGAGCAGAAAGAGAGATAGAGAGAGAGAGAGAGGACGAGAAACACAGAGACAGAGACAGAGAGAAAGACAGAATGTTGATGTAATGCCAATCACCAGTCTGGATGGTGTTGGATTATCAGAGGGGGGACAGTCTGGGAAGGAGGGAAGGAGAGGGCTGGAGGTGGTGGCGGTAGGAGGTGAGGATGGATGGACTGTGGTGGTGTGAGCTAGAACGGAGGGTTAGATTCAAATATCACTTCTCTCACCACTGGCATGCAGGTAGAGCCTCTGTAAACACTGACACACATGCACTCGAGCTTCTTCAGGGAAAAGGATCATGCAAGTCTGAGTCCGCCCAACTTAATATTCAGAAATGTTCAAACTTCTTTGTTCCACACAAGAGAGTCTACAAATCAGCACTGCTATGATTTTATCTTTGCAAGATTTTTGGTTATTTTTGAGCCTTCAAAATCTTGTGAAAGGGACACTGAATCATCTTAAAAACTAGAAAATGTCAAATACTCTAAAATAGTTGAGGTTTCAGCAGAATAAACAGTGTTTTTTTTTTACTTTGCAAATACCCTTACTTCTAGAAAATACCTTCAGAATATGATAAGGACAAAAAAATGTAAAATGTTCTGGTTTACTTCGACTCAAAAATAAGCAAAAAACACACCTGATAAGATGGAAGTAATAGCAGTGTTTGCAAGCACATTACCAGAACCCTTCTTTTAAACTCTCCCAGCATCAATAAAAAGAAGAAACTCGCAGGTAAACACCATAACCGAGACTTTTTCCAGCTGCATGCAGTGAGGAGCGAGGGAGGGGAGGAGGGGAGGACAGGAGGGAGCACTCACTGCAGTCGTGTGAGAAGAGCCTAGTGAGGGGGAAGGAGAAAGTGGGGGAGGCGGGGCTGGTGACCACGGCGGGGGCCGAACTCATGCCGCTGGACACCACGGAGGACGCCGGCACATGGCGGGCGCGCAAATCAGCACCGGGGCTTGTCGGCTCATCTGTGGGAAGGAGGAGGTGGGGAGGAAGGGAGGGGAGGCAGGAGGAGAGAGTAAGGAGGGATAGAATTAGGTGTTAGAGAAAAAAAAGGTCAGGAGGGAATAAAAGAAGGAAAATCAGAGCGGTTAGATTAAGAGAAGGTCAGGAGGAGGTTTTAAAGGAAGAGGAAGCGGGGTTACCATCACAAATATCACACAAATCTGACAGTTTCAGCCATCTTTAAGTTCAGTCTTTCTTTGATCAAAATCCTGCAGATTTTCTCTACATCTGAATAAGAAGACAAACATCTATATTCATTCATGAAGAGAACAACATGTACACAGACACACAATCAAAGAGACCGTTTACAGACTTGCCGTACCTGTGCCTCCTGCTGCCATAAGAAGTGCTTGTTGGTGTCTTATAGAGGGCGACTGTCACACAGTTTTACTGACTACAGGTTTCAGTTCTTTATGAAATCTAGAGCAGTGGACACTGTTGAATGTTTAATGTTGAAAAGAGGGAAAGAGTCACCTTAAATATCAGAACCTGGACTTAATAACATTTGTTTTTTGTGCCATGATTTACACTTTTTTAGGATAACCACATGCAGGAGATTTTATTGATCACATACGCTAAAAGTCTGTAAGAGTGTTAGCTGATGCAATGGGATATGAAACTGTTTATACACACACACAGCTACACACTCTCTGGTACACACTTCCTGACTGACAGAGGATTAGAGAGCGGCCTCATATTTGCATAAAGTGAGGAGAAGCTGGATTTGCCGGTGACATTTTAAACCGTCAGGACTGTGCTGCTGCGAGGTTTCAGTGTGTTCTCATCAAAGGAGGCCACCAGGGGGCAGCACAACCCCTCACACAGGCAACACAGAATCTAAAACTCTTGCAGTGGTTTCTCATTTCATCTTTTGTCTTCTTCCTGATCTGATTTATTTTACTTTGTCAGTCTGTCCCTCCTCCATCCTTCACAACCATCCCCATTCTTCCTTTCCTCTCATTTCTGTCACTCTGGCTTTCCATCCATCCATCCACCTCTCTATCACCCCTCTTCTTTACTCCTGTGCGTACTTGAGCCCAGACATCAGGCGGAAAACATTTCCAATCTGGGCTGAGGAATCTGCCTGTTTACAGCGCTGCCCAGAAATAGCCGGTCTGTGGGTTTAACAAAGGCCGTCATTAACGGGCAGCCAGAGAGTGAGCTCAGAGCCATGAGACGGAGACGGACCAGCAGAGGGGAGCATATACTGCAGCATGCTCGGTAACAACTCCACAGCAGATCATGCAGAAGACATGGAGCTCAGCATGCAGAGATTATACCAAAGGAGAGAGAGTGAGAGCAGAAGTGAAGGAGCCTTTTCCTAAACTACAAAACTCATCTAATAAAAGGACTTACTGCAGAAATCCACACATACTGGGATTCTAACCTCTTCAAATGAACTCACTGAAGGCTTAAACAGTAGTTTTTTAGAGTTAAGTTTCCTCCAGACTCACTGGAATCACAAATATGAAATGAATTACAAACATCTCCCTAGCTGTCCATGCTGCCCTCACTTATTTTAAATAGCTGTTAGAATGAGACAGATTTTGTTTCCAAATTACAACAGTGTACTCAAACTGATAAAAGACAATTAAGGCTGAGGGGGTAGGACAGTGGACAGAGTGGGTTGACATGGACCTGGACCTCAGCATGAGCAGCTCAAACTCCATTTCGATGCAGTCAGATGAAGGTCCAGCCAGCTATCAGTGACCCTCAGATGAAGTGGGATCAACAAGGTGGGGAAAACTTATTTTTTAGGACTTTTTATGGGATTTTAAACAGGCCTGTTGTGAAGGAGAAGTAAATTTACCCAGGAACTGTGAGTTTTAGTTCTTTTTTGCTTTTGAATATTTGTTCATTTACTGCATGACACATTATTATTTCCATATTGAACCATGCAAAGACACATTGCACATATTCCTCATGCTGTGTGGGCCTGTTTTCTGGTATTTCTTGATCAAATGTGTAAGTCATCATTTTTTAAAAGCTTAAAGTGCAGCATGAAATAACCTTGTTAAAATAATCGGCTTCAGCTTTTTGGTTCATAGCCATTTAATGATAAAGGATAGTCAAAAAATCAGCACATTGGAGCACCAAAAATTTATCAATCTGCCCTGAAAAAGGGATGACATAATCAATGTGTTATCAGAATAGACGCATGGTTCACATTAAAGCTGAATTTACTAATGTTTTTGATTGGTTTTATTTTTGTTGTTTTTTATTGGGCAGTAATCAAACCAGCAACTGCTGCAACTAAGACTACAGTGACATAAGCTTCACATACAGCATATTTACTAAGGGTGGGAGAAAAAAAATCGGTACAGCCTAGTATCGCGATATTTTGTCTGGTGATATATCGTGTCATCTCATTGACCAAGTATTGACTTTTTCAAATTAATTGTTAATATAAAATCAAATCTATGATAATGGAAAAATAAAATCAACTGCTTGTCCAGTGAGGTTGGCAGAGGTGACATCATAGAGCAGGAGAAAGTTTGTGCAACAAATATATCTAAGGTTAGCAAGATGTGCTACATGAAAATAAAATACAGCGTAAAAAAGACAAACATAAAGGAAAGTCAAATGCTAAATTAGCTTAACAGTTGTATAAATCCCTATATATTGTATCTCAACATTCACTGTATTGCGAAATGTTAAAAATAGCAATAATATCACATCGTGGCCCAAGTATCGTGATAATATCATATTATGGACCAAGTATCGTGATAATATCGTATCATGGACCAAGTATCGTAATAATATCTGGTGATTCCCACCCTTAATATTTACCATGAACATGGGGCAGGTCACCCATGTATCTCATTGTTACACACTTTTACACAGAAGACTGTAAACTGTTTAAGGATTGGAAGGCAACTTTTGGGCAGTCGGAGGGAAGGGGTCTGTTTGAAAAGCAGAAACCAGAACAGAAGGTCTTGGTCCTGGTCTGTGCTATCCAGGGTCCAGCTAGTAAAGATAGTCATAGACTAGAGCCCCCACACACCCACACAAACCTCTTCATCATCCAGAGAGGCACAATAGCAGCATTGATGTTGGGTGGGAGAGGATTGTATGGGCCCCTGCTGTTCCCCACAAGCCCCGCCACAAAAACCTCCTAATAATTTACAGCTTAGATGCATTTCTAAAGACTTAGTGGACAGAGTACAGACTTAGTGTGCATCAGTGGGCACACTACTTCCTGTTTTACACAATAAAACAGAATAACGACTAAATACTTGAGGAAAAGTTTGAGAATCTCTCTCGTCTCTACACGAGGCTTCATAAAGAGATAAAGAGACAGGCTCAGATCATATCAGCATCTCTGTATGAGACATCAAGAAAAGAGGGGAGAGAAGCTGGTTCTTGTCTGAGGGGAAAAACTAGCCTAGTTTCAGCTCATGCCCATTAAACGTGTCCCGGCCTGTAGCTCTGATTGCCTGCTCTCTGAAGGTACGGAGAAGGAATGTGCTGTGACCCAGAGTGAGAGAGGCAGAGAGATGACTCCTGGTTTGCTGAGCCACTGGATTTTTCCCCCCCTTTTAAATGACTCTCTCTGACCGAGCATGGCTTGGCTCAAATATCCACAGCCATCCCATGTTGGGTCAGAGCTCCAGAGTCAGCTGATTTGAATCTATTTGACATTAGGGGAACCGGTCTCTGTTTGCTCCAGGAAGCTCCAGGGTGGTAGAGGACAGGCTCGCCTGACAGACCGACTTAGTTTGCGTATGCTTTGACTTAATGGCAGCTGTACATGTCAGGCAATGCAAGCAAATATGAAGCCTGCAGAGCCCCTTCACTTTGAGGCTTTCAGAGCAAGGAACAAGTCGGGACAAGAACACAGTCACCTCCCACTGACAGCAACATATGTAACTGTACAGTTCATATTCATGGTGTAAACACATCACACAGACACAGAGCAGCACCTCATTCATGTACAGTAACTAGGACTAACTATTGCTATGAATTCATGAGTGGATATTTCAAATCCAGCCAATCTGTGAGGACTCAGAGCTACTTTTTGATTCTTTTCTACAGGGCAGCTGTGTCTCAAGAGACGGAGTGGTTAATCCCTCTATCTTAAGGCGAACAGCTTGATTGTGGGCGCCTTAAGTTCTTGCATGGCAAAAAAACTGAACTCCAAATTGCTCCTGAGGCTTTGCCTTTAGTCAGAGAGCGTGTGGATGTATGTGATGGAATGCATCTAAAGTGCTTTAAGTTGTCGTAATCCAGTTTTCTTTATCTTGAAACACTGAGTAATCCTGAAAACAGCACTTGAAAGGAGGATAAAGTCTTGAAGTATTTTCCTCAGATTCATTTAGCAGGTAAAATTACACAACGTTCAAAGGTAAAAACTGTGATGAAGCACAAAGCTTTCCCATCATTAGTTTAATTGTCAGTGGTTAAGATGAAGGCTTCAAGTATTCAGCATTACATACTCGACGGTTGTGTCAACACGCTGCTATCAACAGGTGCAGTGTTTAACACGCTACACATAATACTTTAGCATGTTAGCAAACTAATGGGGTTTTTGTCATGATCGAGCTCTGCAAAAGTCTGTGAATATTTGCATAAGACACAAATCCCTGAAAGCTGCTCACATGGCAAAAAAACTATTAAGGTGACTCAAAGACTTTATGGAGAGTCATATAAGTGACTGGAAATCATAGCACCTGTCTGCATAACCCCCCTCCCCCTTAAAAAAAAACACACACACACACACATGCGTACTCAGGAAATGATGAGCTTGTTTTGCTCATTGGCAGAAGGATTAGTAAATTCTCATCCGATATGATTCAATCAGACCAGTAACGTCTGTAAAACAGAGGGAAGTGCCAGAATTACCCAATACAAACACAAATGCACACATGCACGCATACACACAAGTAAGATCTCAAAGTGAGAATGGAAACTGCTTCAGGTTTGAGAGGAGGCTGGAGTCTAAGAACAAGACGCAAATGAAGGAAACACACACACACACACACTGAAAAACTCCTGATTTTGTCTGAACTACAGCTCTGCATTACCTTCAGTTCAGCTTCAATGATCCTTCAATACCACCACTTGATCTAGAGCTCAGTTTGGGGTATCTTAAAGGTTAATTAGAAGTAAGAGACGGGACACAGGTTGGAGCTCTGACAGTTCCTACTCACCTATGAAAGGGATGGAAGCCAAAGAATCGTCCTCTATGGGGAGGGGGGCCAGGTTGCCGTTGGGTTTGCGCGGGGCTACATCTCCCGTGGACCCAGGGGCAGGACCTGAGTCTTCAAGTTCAGGAGAAAATAGAGAGGGTTCTATCCCATCCATGGGTAGAACGTAGTGGGGATGCCGCATGCCGTGGGCATTCCTCCGCCCCGTTGGGGGTTTCTGTCTCAGCACCACTTCCTGCGTCTGTGCCGCCACCATATCTGACTGCCCCTCCACTGACCCTCGCTCCCTCTCGTGGTTTGTAGGTCTGTATGCTCTGTCCTGGGTTTCTGCAGTGGTGGAGGAGAGCGGGGAGGCAGAAGAGGCGGTGATGGGTGCTGCACCCTCAGGGGGGCTTTTAGGTGTTGGATTCCAGTTCAAATGGGGGCCAGAGTATGAAGGGTCCCTGAAAGAGTGGGCTTGTTGCATGATGCGGCCCGTCTTTCGGTAAAAAGATGGGCTGTAGCTGCGATAACCCACTGGCTGGTCATCCATGCTCTGTCCATGGGGGAGCCGCCTGCTCTGTGAGGCCACCTGCTGGGACTGAGTCTGGGAGTGGGTCGGGGTGTGTGTTTGCGGGTGGTGTTTAGAGTGTGACTGTCTGGGCATAGGAGCAGCTTGTGGCGCAACAAAATGGTTTCCCTGCTTGGTGTAAGCGTCAGTCCGAGGAGGCGGCTGGGGAGCCTGCTGCTGCCATGAAGGCCTCTCAAACCGAGGCGAGACCAGTCCAGCTGCTGCTCGGTCCAGCATCTCTAAGGAGCGGCCGTGGCGATCATACAGGGCCAGCAGGTTTTCAGAGCGTGTCCGTGTATAGTTTGTGGATTGGTGGCCCCTACCTGGGCCTGCCTCCCAGTCTCCATAAGACCAGTAAGGCTCTCCATGTGGTCCAGGTCCTGACTGCTGCAGTAATAGTAGAGTATCCTGGGAGGCGCTGTGCGGCCAGCCACCAGGCCGCTGCTGCTGCCTCCTGGATTCACTGAGCCGGTCCTGAGAGTAGCTGCGGTGTCGAGTCTGCATGCTGCGTCCTGAGCGCTCCGGCACCTGGCTGTAGTACCAGTCTGACAGCGCCTGCTGGCAGCGCTCACTGCGGCCATGGCTAAGCTGAGGCAACGGGGGACTGGTCCAGGCCGAGCTGGACTTGCGTGGCTGGGCTTGTGAGGAGCCAGCAGAGTGGTGGTTGGGGTAGTGAACCTGAAGTGGGCTGGACAAGGGGCCTCCTGATGAGGAAGAAGAAGAGTAGGAGCGCCCCCTGGTCTGGCCTTGAGGCTGCTGGCTGGTCATTCCGTACTGGATTTCCTCGGTGCGGTGGGCCGGGCTGCTGTGACCCACGCCACCTGGCTCTCCTGCTCGCCCCTCCTGCCAGCTGGCGGGGCTGCCCACAGCAGAGCGGTTGTCCAAAGGTGAAGAAGGGCTTGAGGAACCAGGCCAGCGACTCCAGTTATCCAGCTGGTTCTGGCCCATGGGGGCAGGTTGAGGGGCTCCGGCGGGGGATGTGGTTTTGGTGCGTGGGTAACAGAGGGGAGGCGGAGGTGGGAGATTCTCGGCTCCCCCTGAGTAGGGTTCGTTGCCTGTCAGGTAGGCATCTTGGGAGTAAGCCTGAAGGAGTGAAGGAGGAGAGAGGAGCGGTTAGATAAGAGCTCACAGGCAGGGAAAGGGTGAGAGGGTGAGGACGGTAAATCTACGTTTTTGACCTTTTCACTACAAACAAGTTTGACAACAACAACACAGCCCACAACAAACACTCTATAGGACAACTTCATGCCGCCATTTGTTACACAACAAACCTTAAAGTGGGACAGTGCCTTTTAACTTTTGCCACAGTTTGTCCCCGGGGCCTCAGCGCTCAACACAAACACATGCTGGAGAGCAAACTACACAAAGTGCCTGCAGCTCAAAACTCAACACGGACTAAAAAGCAGCCAGCTGCAAATACAAAAGTCGTTCACAGCAATGCTGTGTGTACACAGACAGGATATATCTATACACTCTGCACTACTTAAGAGGATCCATTACTAACGTATACGCATGACTCATTCACTGTCACCAACATTGAACAACTTCTTTTACACTTTCTAAAAACAGCAAACAAAGAAAATGCACTTCTTTTTGTTAATTAAGTAAAGTTTAACCTCATAATCCTTTCAGAGAGCTTTTTTAAGGTTTACCTAGACCGCCCAGCAGAACCCAGAACCCTTCCTCAGCCTGCATGTGAAGCTTCAAGTCACCAAAAACATACAAAGATGAGGAACAAAAGAGGACAAGGCGGGAGATCCTCACCGACACTCCAGCTGCTCTTCAGAATCTACACCCTCCTCCCGGTCCACCAAACATTCGGCCTTTTTCTCTATGAAATATTTCTTAAAGTTTCCTATCTGTTGATCTCCTTGTTGTGCCCTCTCTCGGATCCCTCACTCTCCTCCCTCTCATTCTCTGCCTTACTCCACCCTGTGGGAGTGTGGAAGGAGGCGCAGTGCTGGTGATGTCATGCTAGGAATGCAGCAGATTCAGGCGTAACAGTGAGGAGGGGAGGAGCGTGAGGACAGAGGAGTGGGTTTATAATGTTCAAAAATGGAGATACTCTTTAACGGAGAGCATTAATGTGGACTTAAACTGATATCTCCGTGTGAATGGCTTAAATCTGTTGATCTGGTTTTCATGTTAGAGGTTGCTCTGTGTTAATGGGAGGGACAAGGCGAGGGATGATGCATGTCTGATCATGTGAGCCAGCGTGGGGCAACCTGTGGAGCGACAAAAATGTGTTGTACAGTACATGGGTGTGTGAACGAGCGCAAGTTTGTGGGATTTTTTTAAACATCAGCTTCAGCACTCAGGAAACCAGTGTCCTTCTAATATATGCGAGGGATGAGTCAGTGCACAGTCATTCTTGCAAAATCTCGACATTCTCTGACAACAACAACAACGAGGTGAATCCAGGTTCAACTCTGCAAACAAGCAGAGCAGAAAGCTCATTCTTTCTGCAGAGTCCTGGCATGATCAAAAAGAGATCCAGCTAAGCGTGTAATTCCTGATGTGATAAGATGTTCTGATGGGATAAGATGCATTAAAAATCCTGTACTCACACTTACCAACTGAAGCACGTCTTCGTCCTTTGGCATAATGGAAAGCTCCAACATACTCTCGCTGCAACAGAAAGAACAATGATAAATAAGAATAAGAGGGGCAAAAAAGTGACTTGAAACTGTTGCAGAAGCTGTAGCAATATAAAGAAGTGAGATATAAACACAGAGCTAGAGGGTTAGTAATGCACTGTTTTAATACACTCTGGCACATTTCTTCTGATTAACTTTTCTCTTGTTTGAACGGTCAGATTGTCTTTGTCTCTTCTTAGTTTTTACCTCCCCCCCCCCATATCAAAATGGCCCCCACCCTGGATACTTTTAAATCTTTATCTTTTAATCTTTAATACTGTATGAGAGTTGTGTGGTCTCTGTCTTAAACTGTATTTTTATATTTCCTAGTGTTTTATCCGATTTAATATGTTTTTTTCTTTTTACTTTTATATGTCAATGTCAGATTTATTTATATAGCCCATTTTAAAACGGCCAGTGGCCTACTAAAGTGCTTTACAATAAAACAGCCAGAAACAATAAAAAACAATTGAAGCATAATAACTATAAAAACATAAAACAAAAAAATGGATAAAAATAGCAAATAAATACATAAAATTTACAGTATTTTCACTTTTTTTATATTTAATCTGTTGTGCAGCAATTTAGTGACCTTGTTGTTTTTAAAATGTGCTTTAAAAATAAAGGTGGGTTGGATTGGATAGGAAAAACAAAGTTTTAGCTTATGAAACACTTATATATGAGACCCTGGTGCATGACACAAACAAAAACCTTTTTCATCCCACAGGGGAAATTTGATAGAAAACATATCATCTTATTCTGGATGATAGTACTAATTCTGTGTAATATCACCAGGTCTGTGTGTTTGTCTGTTTTTATTCATCTGTGCCAATGAACAGCTTCCTTATGTGGATTTATGCCATATGCACGAGGTGTAGATATAGAGCATCATCCACAATACCTTCAAATTGAAAGGTGTTCTGCTATTATCAACCCTACATGTATTTTCAACCATGACATAACTCCTATTATCTACGAACATTTGTCTACAAATATTAGCTCCTCCAAAATAAACTCCTGGCCCAGCATCTCACCAGTCATCATGCATAATAGGTGAAAAGTGTTTAGCGTTTGGACTGCGTAGAGTACGCTGCTGCAGGCGACTCTTTTTGAAAATGAGAGTAAACGAATACAAGTGTTGACATCAGTGATGTGAACTTGCAAAAGAAAAAGCAAACATAAGCTTTAAGAACTAAACACACCAAAGGCTCAACGTGCTGACAGGTGAATGTCTTACCTGTTCTGAATGAGAGCGATCACCTGCGAGTACGTCTTTCCTAAAACACTCTCTCCATTCACTTTTACCAGCCGGTCCCCTAAAAAACACACAAAATGTCATTTATATCTAGCACACAAGGGCAGTGAGGTGAGTAACTACAGCCAAAGTGATGATCAAAATGGAACAGTAACAATAAATGCACTAAGATTAACAGTGAGTATAAGTAAGTCTGTAAAATCTGATATAAGAAAAAAGGCAGCACCACTTTGCAGATTTGAAATGAGACTCTGGGAAAGATGTTGCATAACCATTTGTTCCCAGTTTGTCTCCATGTAGTAGGCTCTACACAAGCTGAAAAGATATCACTGATATTTTTTCTGGTTGTGTGACTTTCTGGATGTGACAGCATGCACACTGCAGCGCTGGTTTGGTGTGTCTGCGCTGAGGCAGCAACTCACAACAGGAACACTTCAGTGATTCTGTCACATTCAAAGTGCACTGGGATTTTAAGCTGTCATTCTGGTATCTGGGTTATATCATCCAAAAGGCGTCTGCAGTGTGAGAAAAGCCTTTTCTTTTGGTAACCTTGTATTTGGGCTAACCCCCACTGATTTGTTTGTGTCAGTGTGTATCTGCTCATGTCTGCAGGATCACATGACCATAGATCCCAACACATTTACAATGCAAATCTGCTGATGCTGATGTTCCTCTTTTACCTGTGCACAAGCCCGCCTGATGAGCCGGACCCTTTTCTCTCACACTCTTCACAAATATGGTGTCCATGGGCTCCAGGCAGCCTTTCTGAAACCCTGGAGGATCGAGGCAGAAGAAGAGATTATAATAAAGTCCAGCCGACATTCATTTCAAAGCATGACGGTCACACTCCTGTTGAATGTTGAGATCTTTCCTGCATGACCTGAAAATGCTTCAACATCAGCCAAAGTTGACATATACTGCTTTTGTTCTCTAACACCTGTTTAAAAGCAGCAGGACTGGATTTAACTGCAGTGCTGCATATTGTCCTCTAGAGGGCGCAGAGGGGCTGCATAGCAGAGGTGACAGGATGGAATAAAAGGTGTCAGCTTGTTAAATCATCCTTATCTCACTGAACAAGGCTTTAATTTGCTGCCTTATAAAGAGAGTACATAGAAGAAGGTTAAGAGCACTTACCCTTTCTGTTACCGTTCTCCTCATCCTGCAAAGAACACAGACAGGAGGAATTATGACTCTGGCTTCAATCCAGTCACATTTGGTCATGTTTACCCACAGAAAACAACCTCCATAGAGGTATTTTAAGGAGACATACGGAACATGGTTAAGTGTATTTCAGCTTTTGACAACACAGATGCTTTTTATGGTACTTTTAATGATTCAAAGAATTCTGATGTTTTTGTAAAATGCATAAACTGTTTGATAGAATTTATTGCAGCACAAGCCGTAACAAGAGCAAATAAAACAGCAGGAAACCTACTTAAAAATGGGATTTTTAATGACAGGATTTATCTGTTTGGTTTTGTTTGTTTGAGTTACAAGATCAGCTTTTACATTATTTTGTTGATTATTTTTGGGAACAGGGACAGCACCTAATTGGAAGTACTCGCACAAGAGTTGGCTAGCAGCTTATTTGCAAATGTTGTCCCAAGGCAAATGTACTCATGAAAACCACAATACATGCCAATAATGCGAAATAATAAACAGGGAGGATAAATACGGATAATACAAAACAACTGCAATCTTGTAATGACCGGTCAAAGCTTGAGGCTGGTTTTCAAAATCTGAGGAAGCCACATGAGTCTTGTGGGAACCAAATTTAGCAGAGTAATATTTCTGGTCTTCAAGATTCGGCTGAATTAAAATACAAAATACAGGCAGCTGCATAACCAATGCTGATTCAGATCAGTTCTTCATACATCTAATTTAACAGCATGCAGAAATCCTCAACCAGAGATGAAATATTCTGGGCGAGAAAAGCAGTCTGACACTAGTTCATCCCAGAGTCAAGCTTACCTGGTACATAAATCACTGTAGACTTAGGATGACAGGGAGAACCTTTTGTGTCAAGTTAGTGTTAACCACAATCTTCTCAGCCAACCCTCATCTGACAGAGCTGCTTGTTTTTATGAGCTCTACATGTTGAAGTGCAGCTCTGACACAAACACTGACTTTCAGGTTTGACTGTCTGCAGGTAAACATGATGTCATGGAAAAGCAAACAAACACACAAAACAGCGAGAATGGTGGCGTTTGATAGGCACAGGTTGTCTGATTATGTCCACACACACACACACACACACACACACACACACACACACACACACACACACAGTAAGCTGAGTGGACAGTTTGGGGTTAGAGGCATGATGGGCTGACTGCTGCCTGGCTTTATGCTGCGCTGAGTGGGCTCATTCCTGGCTCTGTGGACAATGGTGGGGGTTTTAGAGGCAGAAAAAGGAGAGCTGCCATCCCCAGAAAAGAGCTTTGAGCTGGGGACACTCCACAACCGAGCAGCTCCAGCAGATTGAGCACAACCAGGACTGAGGAGGACAGAGCGAGGGGTGGGCACAAGAATCTACAACAGGGCCCTCACAGTATACAGTAGCTCAAAGAGTCACACATGCTACTAAACTTGGCCCAGACAGCACCAGTTGCATTTCATAACTTTGCTTACCTTACTAAATGCATCCCCAGGTTTCTTTGCCCATTAAAGAGTTTTATATTGAGGGCTTAAAGGGATATTCCGGCGTAAAATTAGGTTAGCTAAAAAGATGTTTGGTGGCTAGTGGTATGGCTGGGACCCTATATGTACTGTTGATGAAGTTAGGTGCTGTTCTGAGCATTATTTGTGGCTATAGAGCGGCTTTTTGGTTGACGATTGTGCGTGGAGACGTAGACCGCTGTGTATTGCTAATGTGCGGTCATTACTAAAGTTGGTATAACTAGAGAAGCAAGAAGTCAGCAACATTCATCTCTCAAGGGGGTGTCTAACTTGGTGTTACAGTTTGTTTGACCCTAAGTTAAATTTACGCCAGAATATCCCTTTAAGTTGACAAAGGAAAAGTCCAGATTTAATGTTCATTAAAGTCGATCATTAAGCTGTTCGATATGTTAATTTTAGTCTGACGCAATATCCAAGGGAGACTGAGTCCAAGTGAGAGTGGATCAAGGACAAGTCACTCAGATTAAGTACCATGTTTGCAGTTTCATGCAGTGACAAAGCAGTATAGATAATCATAGATAGATATGAAGTTGTGTCTGAAGAGAAGAGAGATTTATTCTTCCTGAACAAAATAAAAGTAGAGTTAGCATCTCTGTTTGCAATAACATAACTGAAGACTAGTGAAGATACCAGGGACCTGCAGACACTATGAACTGAGGGCTTAACTGGGTCATGCACCCAGAAGGCCTCTGATAATTGGACACTATGAGGGTAATTTGGGAGACTTCCATGAAGGCTCAGATCAGGACAGGCAGCTCTGATAGTCTGTTTGTCCAAAAACACCATGTGACCCTTGAGGCAGAGGAGCTTGAGACAGAACCAGGGCCAAAGGCCAGCAGTGGGCCTATTGTCCCGGGCCGGCCTGGTACGGCTTGACTGCCAGAGAGTGGTACCAGGCTAAGACAACAGATCTCATTCAATAAGGGCTCCATATCTGCAGCTGCAGCACGGTGGGGTGGTACGATAATAATGGAGGCCTTGTTTCAGCTGTGCTCACCCCACCCCAGCCTCCATATCCCTCAATTTCACATCTGGAGCCGTTTGCCCCCACACCTCAGAGAGCTAAATAACTGCTCCCTCACAAAGTCTCACTCTAAAACGGCAGGTCCTGTATCCACAGAGGGGTAAAAACACACGGTGTGACCATGGAAGGGGCCCAACGGTACATTTAGCTTCCTCACAGATTGCACGTCTTTATTTTGCTTCAATATCTTGTTGATTTCTCCTTAAATAACTTTTCGACAGGCTTCATTTCAGCGGCTCATTGTCTCCAATCAGCCTGTCTGTGGGTTCATTTCACTCAGCTCAACCTCGCTGACCCTGCGCTCTGGTATGATTGGCTTTATGTCCGAGCTCAAATTGGCTCTGTCCCAGGTTCAGCCAACTAAACGCAAGGCTTTTGAAAACCCTTTTAAATACCAGCTAGGCTGAAATGGAGACCATGTGTGCTGTTAAAACAAACATGTTAGCTGAGAAGAGGGCTAAATGATGCATAATGCGAGAAAAACACCATAGCTCTCCATGTTTTTAACATCTTTTAACAACTTTTTACATGTTCAACACATCCTCTCACCTTGAGGTTGGTGTGCAGGGCAGACTCTGGGGGGTAAACGATGAAATGGCGCAGAGTGAAGCCAAACCCCTGGGAGTTCTTATGGAGAACCAGCGTCCTGGGACCCTTCCAGCCCATGCCGACCCCCTCCCTTCCCGGCCGGGTCGCCATCGGCGGCCGAGGGTTGTCACCGGCTGAAGAGAGACCATCCCTCCGCCCCTTAGCCTGAAGAAACAGAGAAAAAGATTTAGAGAGAGTCAGGAAAAGTCAATCAACATTTTTTTCCCCCAACATTAAAGGATATGTGCTGTTCAAGTATCATAAATACTGACGAACTGAGGCTCTCATGGAGAGTAGTTAGATTAACACACACCACTGTCAGGTAACGGACATGTCAGGTGAGAGTGTATGGCGTATCTTTGGAGAGGCACAAGGAGTGAACATGGGGCTTCACCCTATTCAGACAAAGCTGACTGTGGTCTGATCAGACAGAAGAGTCCAGGGGGGATCTGAAGACTGGCTCCCTATCGACCTCTAAATATCTCATCGCTGAGGTCGAGTAAATAAGCTGGGCTAGCTCAGCTGACAGACACACGTGAGAACTCTCACCCTCTTGCTGCCCTGACGACCCACATCTGTCAGTCAAACACCATCACCTGACCAAACAGGCTGGAGAGGGGGTGGAGGGGCCTCAAGTTTGCTGTGGTTTACTTACCCTGAAATGCACCCAAACTTCAGGGTTAAGATAAATCGACTGAGCTCTTTTTGGAATGAGGCACTTCATGAGAAACTTCTGTAACAGTGAAACAGCACTGCCACGTCGTATTTCAGTCAGTTAACTGAGCAGTATGAGCTAAAACACACCCAATCAGTCTACACTACAGTGTCACACACAACTAAAGAGTTCACTGATTTTAGTTATGTCATCCAACCTCATTTAACAGCCATGTCAGAATAACTGCGAGCGCACCATAGAGTCACTCAAATGCAAAACCAGCAACTCTTAAACCTCCTTTCAACAATCTCAGGTCCATGCTGGACAAGAGGAAACCTCCTGTTTGTACGCGAAGTCCCTTCAGACTGAGGTACTGCTGCCTTCTTCAGGCAAAAATGCCAAAAATGCAGAGAATTCATGGTTTTGAGGTAGTCTGATATAAATTTTAGCTCGCTGTTTTAAAACCTTTGGGGTTTGATAATTGTCCTTTTTCCCTGATTTCTACTCTTGAGTAACTCTGCATGCCAGGTTGCGTTTGACTGTTGCAACCATTGTAGTTTAAGCAGTAAATTACTGTAATTTGTTATATACTGACTTTGAAAACTAAGCACTATGCAGACCAGTAAAAATTCAGAGCATGTTTATCATGGGAATGGTTTAGTTCAGGATGCCTCAAAGATGTATGGTGAGGAATGTCAGACAGGGAGCAAAAATAGCTCCAGAAGATGCTCTCTAATTTTCTGACTGAAACTTTAACACAGTATCTCCACGAGCAAACCTGCAGCTCCAAACATCAGTCACATAGGACTCTATGATCTATGTTCTCAAGTCATCTTAAGTCATCACTCTGTTTATGGTCAAATGTGCCAACAGCTCACAGGGATAGGTTTTAACCATCTATGTTACACAAAACAGAGAGGGGGGAGAGGTTGTTGTGATCACAAGATGAATTTGGTCTTGAATTGTTCTGCCTCTGAAGTCATTCAAGATAAAAATCAACACTTTTATCCAAATGTGCAACCAAACTTCCACATTTACAGCATTTTTTAGTGCAGTTCAGCGTCTGAATGATGTCAAAGCAAGAGCGCAACAGGAGTGAAATAAAACAACGATGATGAAAGTTAAATACTTGTAGTTGGACTGGGCAATCAAACGATAATGATCAAAAATTAATTTCCCTCAATATCAATATAAAACATGGTCAATATGCTTTTCGATAGTTGGCATTCTGCCATATTTTGGTAGACTATATGAATAGCCAATGAAAAGGGGAGTTGCTCCAGGTCACGCGGCGCTGATCATGTGCTGAATTAGACCCAAGTACCAAACAGCTGCGTAACCATAGCACTTTAACACGTAAAGCCAACAGCGCTGTCTGTGAGAAAAAAAAGAAAATAAGTGCTACCCCTGTCAGAAAAGCAGATGAAGGCTCAACAGATGATGAGATGGTCAACAACACTGGCACCAAAATGTTGGGGGTGTGGAGGTATTTTGGTTTTTTGAAGTCGAACATGAAGCAGAGTAATGTGCACGGCAAATTATGTCGAGTACATGTTAAATTTCATTTAAGAGTAACAGGGAACATTTCAGATTGACAAGTGTTTCTTTTTATATCATGATATACAGTATATTGATATTGACTGATATGAAAAAAAAATATTGTGATCAACTTTTTCCCATATTGCCCAGCCCTACTTGTAGTTGATCCATGCACTTGACTAAATTCTGAAGTTTTTCCTCAAGTTACAAGAAAGAATTTCTTGTGATATAATTTGTCTTATTGAGGTGTGTTTGAGGACCAGATATGAAGATATCTTGACTACAAGCAACAAACTCCCAACAGTGTCCACCACACAATAATGTACAACACACACACATTCTGGCTCTGTCAGGCCTGTATGTGGCCGCTCAGCAGTAAAAACTAGCGGGATGGAGATAGGAAGTGCAGTACTTTACGGGGCAGCATAACCAGACGTTCCTATAAATAAAAGGTAGAGCTACTTCCACATGTTCACTCCTCTTTCCACTTCTTCTTCCTCTCTTTACCACATGCTTTTTGGAGTGATGGAAATCCGGTTGTGGAGACTTCTACCGCACTTTTTCTCCCTCCTCCTTCTAAGCTTCATTAACGGAAAAAGAGAGCAAAAATAAGTTTGGATGCTCTGACTGAAGTGTGTTACTTTAAGGCTCTCCTTTTAAACTTTCCTGCCTTTCTGCCTCCTCCAAAGTAAAAGCCTACTCTGAGGGAAAAATGAAGGGTGTATTTTTCTGATTTAATCTCTGTGACAGTCAAAGCCTGATCTTTAGTCTGGCAGTCTAAACAATGAAAAGTAACACCTGTTATTTTCTCAAAGGGGCGAGCGCTTAGCCCTATTATGTAGCATGAGAGCAGCATAAAGAAATCGCGTGAGGATGGAGGGATGTTTAGGATGTTGAATAAAAAAGGTTTGAAAAATGAAAAAGAAAGAGAGAGAAGAGGAAATGAAAGAGTGAGAGAGTGAAAGGAGGAAGAGGCTCAGTGAATTCCTCAGAGGGAGCGGTTTGGCTCGGACATGTTGAGACACAAAACGTAAGCTGGTGGAGGTGAGGGAGCACAGAGAGAGTGAATAAGAGGAGAAGGATGAGGAGTACGAAGAGAAGAAGAAGAAGGAGGAGGTGAAGGAGAAGGAGGAGGAGGAGTATCGGGCTCCAGTGAGGGACAGGCTCCAGCACGCCGGTTTCGACCACATGGCCCCTCCCGGAGCAGAGAATACCAAACCCTGTGATTACCCAAAACACACAGGGTCTGAACGGGTCTCTGAGCCAGCACTGTTTCCCACTCGGCTGCTGTGTGCTGTGTGGGATGAGAGTGTGTATCTATGTTATCATCTATTCTGCCTCGGGTACATTTCCCTCCACGGATTAAAAAAGAAACCTTTCCTTTACCTGTCGCTTTGGCCAAGACAGTTTTCAGTTTTGTTTTTGCCCCAAAAAACCTAAAATGAAAAAGTCTCAACTTGCTGACGTGCTCCATCCACCCCCGCCTGTTAAACACTCAGTTCAACCAACAGGCACTTGGAAAAATTTTCTGTGGTTTTCAGTCCAAACTCGACTTCCTATGTAGGCTCAGGGCACAGACGAGGGGAACCTCGCTCTTATTTGAAGACATTTAGTGTTTCCTTTCTTTCCTACTGGCAGTGTGTCCTTCAGCGCTGAAATTTGGACATGTTTTCATCTGTTTGAGTCATTTATCAAACCAAAAATCCTCTGAATACAGAGCAATCCTGAGAAACCCCAATTATCACCTGTGGATGATGTCATTGAAACGAGGAGAAAACTAACACAGTCAACAGA
This sequence comes from Xyrichtys novacula, assembly GCA_962446985.1. Taxonomy (NCBI): domain Eukaryota; kingdom Metazoa; phylum Chordata; class Actinopteri; order Labriformes; family Labridae; genus Xyrichtys; species Xyrichtys novacula. The sequence goes on along the minus strand of OY660879.1, from coordinate 19,491,858 downwards.
TGCTTTTGAATATGCAGAGCAGCTCATGATGCCACATGTCTGCACGTTTCTTACACTGAGTGGGCGTTAAGTGGTAAAAGCTGTGTGCTTTAACAACACACACACACACACACACACACACACACACTTATGCACACAGTAGTAGCAGCAGCAGAAAAGCTTCCCTGTGGATATTTCTCCTGATTTTATTTAGAGAGCTGGTGGTTGAGATGCATGACTGAACCACTTCTGTTTTGTTGACATTAAAAATCTTCAACTATTCGAGGATTCACCGTTTTTCAGAAAAACAGGCCAAGGCGGACTTTCTGTTTCTAAGACGTGATTGTAATCTTAGCCCACAGTCACCGATGTCATTATCAGCAAACGTGTTGGTGAGCACACACTGCAACACCTCTGCTGCCTCCATCCAGAGGTAAAGCAGCACGCAGGAATGCAGCGTCTGCCGGGGGGAAGCTGCGCTCCTGCTAAAGCCCAGCAGGCCAGAACAATAATGCTCATTTAAACAGCTGAGAGCTGCAACCTGTTTGAAAAGTGGAGCTTTACGGACGTTACAAATGCTGACAAGCCTCTAATCCTGACAGCAGTGGCTGTCTGCACTCACGGCCACCAAGAGGGACGGTGTGAACTGTCAAAAAACCCACATCCGACCTGAGGATTTCTGCACTTACCGGCAACATGGAGGGAGAACTCCCCCACCTCTGCAGGTCTAGGTGCATCTTAAAGTCCAGAGATAAAGGTGCATGTTGGGTTTGTATCCTGCTGCGCTCTGCTCTAATGCTCCAACTGAAGAATACGACCTGCCTGACAGGCAAGGACTCTAAATCTAAAACAACACACGCACAAGCTCAAGTATCCCTGTTTAATTTACATAACAAGAGTGCGTTATCAGACAGGCATGTGTTTGTGTGAGTGTTTGCACGCAGCAAAGTGTACACAGGAACATAATATGTGTGTATAAAAACCAGTTCAACCCCATTGTCAGTTGCAGGACAGCAGGTGATGACGCAACATCGGTTAAACTGGGTTTTCTACCTGAGCAGCAAAAACATATTGTACTCTTCTTTTGTCTAACTGGCAGCTGTAGTGGATCTATTTTGATTTGAATGTGATTTGCATATTTGAATAAAAAAGAAGGAAAAGATGAATTTCATTGACTATCTTGGAAGCTCATAGGGTTGGGGGAAAAACCCGATACAGCATAGTATCACGGTATTTTGTCTGGTGATATATTGTACCGTTTCATTGATCAATTATCGTTTTTTTTTTTTTAAATTAATTGTTAGTATAAAGTCAGATCTATGATAATGGAAAAATAAAATCAACAGTTGAAAAAATTGTATAAATTGCAATATATATTGTATCGCAAAATGTTAAAAATTGAAATAATATCGTATTGTGGGGCCACTGGTAATTCCCACCCCTAGTAGCTCAGCAGACAGGAAGTGACATAATTAAGTGTGTAAGGTTGAAAGTGCAACAAAAACAGTTTATAGATTATGGTTTGCAAGTACTGACATTTGAAGTCAATGCTAAGCAGTATTTAAGAAGTACTCTTACAATGTTCCTTTGCTGGGGTTTATGTTTTTTTTTTTGCACTTTAACCTCATTGACATAAGATAACTTCAGTATCTTAATCATCCAAGGATCTTCTACAGGCATGTTCGTCATTGTCTCAACAACCTGTGAGGGTATTTCTTCTCCATGTGTAGGTGGATAAACCGCTCATGGTACAAGATTGAAGCCGATTATGCAATTACTGAGATGCCACTACGAACAAAAAGCACAACTTGATAGAGAGAGAGAGAAAAATGCATGATGGAAAGCTAACAGCATGCTGATAACTACAATAGCAAATGAAACTTGGCTTTGTCTGTACAAACAGGTGACAGCTGAGTGTCACCTCTTCTCTTACTGAAACAGACACCTCTTCTCTTAAAACAACAGCGTACAGTATGTGTTTGTCCAAGCTGTGTGCGTATAGCTTCCCCCACTGCAACACTTCCTTAACTGTGTCAACCCGTCACAGAGAGGGAGGAGGGGGATGGTAATAACCTGGAAAAAAGAGGGGGAAGTTACACTCCACATGTATGCCAGCTCTGAAACGAGTTCAAGTGGGGAAGTGACGCCCTGAATTCTGAGAGCGGTGAGAGTCAGAGGGATGGGAGTGCAGAGTCACACAGTTTCCACAACATCTCTGTACAGGTGACACTTAGTCGAGCCCTTCATGTGTCTGTAGCTGATAATTAGATGATGCTTCAAGGAGGGGAGGATTAAGATGGAGAGGAAAACACAATCAGTTGGATTACTAATGGAATTGCAATCAGAGTTCTTATGTATCTTGTATGTGCACTGCAGACACTAGTTCTTCTGCCTTAGCATCTCAGTCTGTTTGCATTTCCATTAAGTAATAATGATACACTTACCGCTGCACTCAGTGATCGACTTGTCAGGGCTCCTCTACAAACAAGAGGCTGTGTATTGCTATCGCGCAGTCGTTGCTGAAGTTGGTATAACTCAGGAGGCAAGCAGTCGGCAACATTCATGTCTCGAAGGGGTGTCTAACTCTGTGTTACAGTGTGTTTGAACTTAACTTAAATTTATGCCGTAATATCCCTTTAAGGCTTCCAGTGAGAAAAAGTCTGAACTGTGTGAAACGAAACCACACGTTATTCCCAGTCCTGCCAGAAAAAAAAACAAGCCAGGTGCAGCTGTAGGGAATTTCTCATCAGTGACAAAACTCTCCAGTAAGAACTACGGTAACAATGCATCATAATCCAGTAATTCAGGGTAACACAAGGAGCGCCCAATAGACAAGAAGACAAGCGCCTAAAGGCAAGACAAGTGCCTGCCTGGAGACGGTGAGAGGTCAAAGACTCTGTCAACATGTGAGTGGTTAACACTTAAAAAAACAAAACAACGATGGGTTACACAGTTACACACGCCCCACACAGCGGTTTGTGCAGAGGATTGTGCTGATATCACTGTGTGTAATCTGACTTCTGCACTACCACAGAAATCAAAGAGGGCCTGCGAGGACACATTTGCACAATCGTCTTCCTGGTTTTGATGAAGCAGGAGGAGCATTCTTCCCTCTTTTCATATGATAGGATGTTAGATGGACAAGGCGAAAGGGTAAATCTTCAAAAGGGGGAAAAATCAAACTTGAAAGCTTCTCAAATAAGTGCTTTCTGTCAAACTATGGCAAACTCTATAAAACAGGATTACACCTGGAGCAGTGGGTACACCAGCATTACTTTGAAGCACTTTGCAGGGTAAAAAAGGTATCCAATACTCTGATCAATAAGCAGATTTACCAATAAAATCACTATCTATTCTAAATCATGTCTAAACTGCTCAATAATAACTTTCCAGACACTCAGAGGAACTTCAGAGATAGACTGATGCTTTGGTTGAGCGGCTCTGTATCCGCTCACTAAAGGAAAAAGGTCGAGCTCTCCTTACCCCGAGCTGGTGAGAGCTCTGGCTGCGCCTAACAGGCATAGTGGGTGGCGTTGGTGGCGACACTGAGTGTGTGGGTCCACGGAGCACCGCCAACCAAATGCAGCGGGGTTCAGGGGCACTGCAGTCCACCCCCACCGGGTTCTGGAAGCTCCAGTCTGACCCAGCCGGTGTGGGGCATGGTAGCATAGCAGCGGGCATTGGGGCGTGGAGTTTCTTCTGATCCGCCACCCTCACTGCCCACATGGGCCGCTGGAGCCAGACAGAAAAAGGGTATAACCGAGTAAAAAGACACGTGGGTTTAGAAATCCTCCTCTAGGATCCTGCAGTCATTCAAAAATCTGAACTTCCCGTCTCCTGGACCCGCTCCATCGCTGTCAGTGCTGATCCTGCAGAATGTTTAATCCCACAAGTTCCACATCAGAGCCTCCTGACCTTCGGGAAGCCGCTCAGTGAGACTCTCACACAGAGAGTCTCTGAGGGGCAGAGAGAGCAGAAGGCAGGCTCCTGGGCAGCAGATGGAGGAGTGTGTGTGGCGCAGGGATCAGAGGTAGGTCTGGTTTCACTACACACACTCACAGAAGGACTGACAGAGAGTGGCCTTCCTGGTGGTGTCCAGTGATGTTCTGCATACAAAGCTGTTCAGTCCACCCCAAAACACACACTGCTGTCCCAGAGGGCTGGATCCTCTGTCTCTCCTCCCTCTAACTGCCCCTTCTCTCTCTCTCTCTCTCTCTCTCTGTCTTCTTTCTCTTTTCTTCCCTCTAGTCCCAAACAAATCTCTTCATCCCTCTCGCATCTCTGTCTCAAACTCTTTTTCCAAACAAGCATCAGTTTCTCCACTCTTATGTCCTCTTGGCTTTCTCTTTCTCTCTTGTCTTTCTTACTCAATCCATTTCCAAACAATCACCCCCTCCTCATGAGCCGCTCCGACAGTCATCAGCAAACAAATAACTGTGCTCTGCGGTTAACTGGAAGTGGACACTGGAGGAAAAAGTTGTGGTCCAGATGTAGATATCTCCTGTAGGCTGCTGCTGAAAAAGTAGAAACGCTGTAGACAGCTCTTGTTCTGTATATAGAGTCCTGTGCTCACACGTGTGCTGCATGTGTGTGTGAGTGACACAAATACAGTGACAAAGCTGTGATCCTGGTGCTAAACTCCACAAAAGCCGGCCCTGCCTCTGCTGGCCCTCCCCTCCACCCAGAGAGGAGACAAACACAAAAAGAGAGAAAGAGAAAGAGGCCAATTTCCAGCACAAAGAGAAAAGAAAACATTTGCCTTGCTGCTCTGTTCACTGATTCACTCCCTTTCTTTTTTTTTTTCACCAAAGAGGGAAAAACACAGAGGAGGAAGATGATAATTAGAGGAGAAAACAGGAAAAATGTGAGGCTCTGAAAATAAAACTCCTGCTGCTGGATGTCAACATGACCTCTACACTCCTACTCACAGGATCCACTCTGACACCTGAACACCACAACACTAAATCTGTCAGTCTGTCTCCCACGCAGCAGCAGAGTTCTCACCAAACAGCCGGGCGTCCAGGAGTCGAGAGAAAGCGGCAGACAGGTGACCATATTTCCAGACAACACATTTCCCGCTGAGACACTGTGAGCACGCCGCACATCCGTTACAGAGGAGGTTAGACAGGTTTCACCTGCCACACCGCGGGGCAAGTACCAACCTGAGCGGAGAGAGAGCCGTCACACACACAGACTGTACCCTCTGGATACACACACTGCAGGAGTTTGTACACAATGAGAAGATGATAACAGAGTCTTTGGAGACCGTCGGAAATGAGCCTGTAAAATGTAAAATAAAGGGGTTGAGGGGGCAGACTTTACTAGACCTATAACGAGTCGGGGTGTAGGATAGGGCAATTTCTAGACCATCAAGACTGCAGGATGAACAAACAGCATTAAATCTACCTTATTATTAAGATGTTTAAGAATTCAAACATTTTCAGAGATTTCCTGTAAATTCTCTGTGTTTTGGGATCAACCGTGTACAGCACACTGTTATCTGAAACATGGTGCTCTACAAAGATAGTAAACGCAAAGATGGCGTTCTCACTGTCTAAACATACAACCCCATTGAAAAACTCAGTCACTCATACTCCTTTACTATTTAAGATAAAATAATGTTTGAGTTATTTAAGAATGTGTTTCGATGCTTATTCCAGTTTGATAAGTTTTAAAAGAGCTATTTAAGGACGTTATCACCAGCTGACAGGGAAAACTGAGAAGCTAGAATAAAACACTGGTCCTGTGGGGAAAAGCGTGTATTTTATAATTCACTTTGGTGATAATGCCACTGAAATGCTTGATCCACAGAAAAGGGATCAGAAATATCCATTAAACGCCTCAAGTTTGTAAGGCTGTAAAGTCCTAGTCGACCTATTGGACCTATATGTGCTTAGTCGACGAAAAATTCTGATTCATCGACTCGATCTTTTCAAGTCAATTGAAAGTCATTAGTTAATTTCATCAGGCGGAACGTACCAAGTGCTAATGGGGGTGCTTTCAGAGCACCCCCGTTTCACAGGTAACAGCCTGTCTCAGAACACCCATCATTTTCACCATTTTGGATTCACCCAACCCATTTGAGACCGACTGAAGACAGAAAGATTGAAGAGTGTCCGCATTAATCAACGTACGGTGGGTTGCTGAATATACTATTTGTATTTAATTGCCTTCTTGCGCCGATATCAGTGTATTATCACCCCGCCCACCTATTTGTCGAGTTTTGGTCGACCAAGCATTTCTTTGGTTGATTACAGCGCTACAAGTTTGTGATCATCAGCTACTGAAACACCAGGAAAAGTGATGCTACAGTGAAAAAAAGGAAAACCTATGAGTGTATTCACCTTTTTAACGGGGTGTGTAAATGCTTAAATTCGTGTTTTTATTTTTCATACAGATGATTCGGTTGTCTCTGTTTTAGATGTTACACTGCGCCACTTTAAAGGACCTTTCCTGCAATCATAACAGAGTAGGTTTAGGTGGATATGCGCCCCACTTCATCCCTGTTTAAATAGTTTATAGAGTCAGCACACACTTTCACTTCTACACACACACTTTACATGTGAACACAAAGGCTGAATCTACCCTGCAAACTCACACACACGCCACATGTCCCACTGAGTCACAGCAGAGTATAAATACACTGGCTATGTAATTTAGGTTCCTCATAAAGTCAGAGGGCTGTGGCTGTGGGGGGTTTCTTTCTCTCTCTCTCTCTTTCTCTGTGGCTGATGCACAGACGGGTGGAACCGCCCAGCAGGGACAGGAGAGTGGGTCATCGGCAGAGGAGGTTTGACTGTTCTCAGACTCTTCTCGGGGTGAGGGAAAGACCACACCTGAGGGACTCGCAGACAGATATAAGAGCAGATGTCCGATCAGACCGGTGAAGAGTTAGACAGAGGTTTAATATCTGAAAATATACAAATTCTCTGTTTCGCAGCGTGAGGTTTTCATATCACATTTTTCATAATAACAGTTAGCTTTGGCGAGGAGGGAGCAGAGCCTAATTTGGAAACAAAGGTCTCTGTGTGCAGCTCCCCTTTTTTTTCTTGCTCCTCTTCTTGAACCATGAAGACATTTACTAAAGAGGAAGAAGAGCAAGAAGAGGAAAAGCCTTGAGTAACAGTTTACATGATGGACACACAGTCACACATGAAAAGGTCTGATCATAGCACCTTTCTCCTACCAGTGACCCACACAGTCAGCATGTGGGTCTAATGTACATCACGGCTGCATACCTCCTCTATCAGTCCATTCAAAGGCTGAGAAAACGCAGACTTCATATTAGCAACTCCTTTTATCAAACCCTGGCAGCTCAAAGCTCTTGAAGTGAGGAAATCAAAGGCAGACACACGCTTTTAATCTCAGAGAGGAGTGATGCCTCGGTGCCTCCTGCCCCAGTCGGCCCCCTCTGCTTTCTGATAACAAACACATCAGTGGTAAAGTGAAAGGAGGGAGGTAATACCGGTGTAATGGACAGATTAGTTTAGTGATACGTTTTAATCTCCTTAACACTCATAACATGACCGTGGGCCAAAAGGTTTACACACAAAGGACTTACACCTCTGTTTTTTTCCACTGTGGGAAGACGGAGGTTTTCTACAGAGGTGTGAGAGGGAGGAATAAGCTGGAGATGAGTGCACGAAAGAGGAGATGGAAGAGTTTCATACCACTGAGTGAGACTGAAGTTGGCGTGTCACAAACAAACCAAACAGCGGACACAATCATGGGGTGTTTTCTCTAAACACAGGCTGCAGAAATTCAGGAAAACATGCAGAAAGGGTCAGTGAAGGACAGGCTGAGGGTTCAGCTCACCAAGAAACTTATAAAAAAAACTGACCCACAAAGCCAAGAGAGAGATAGACAAACTCAGTTAATACCCAAACATGAAGCCTTAACAGCCAAAGATTGTGTCTCCTGTCCCCTACTGGTGAGAGAAAACACTGATGCACCGCTGACTCAACATGTGGCACCAGAGGATTCATGTGTTCATGCAGAACCCTCATGACTTTTCTGCATCATCACATTATCGCTATAAATGGAGTGAAGTGAAGCACAGAGGAAAACAAAAATATGCATGACTGGTGGTTTCCAGCCTCCTCCAGAGTTCACACGGTGAGTCTGAGGGGTCATGGCATGAGTAAGTGGATTTGTAACAATCAGACAAACACACTTCTGCTGGAAAAATCTGGTCAATTTTTCTTAACTTTGTTAGAAACCAATTACTCTGGAATTTCCCTTTGGGGGGCCAATAAAGGAGTATCTGATCTTATTCTTAAGAAAACTGGAAACAAATTTTTTTCAGTCTTTAAATTACAGTATATGAGGTGAAAAGACATTTGTTTCATTGTCGGAAGTGAGTTAGGTGTCAGTTTAGGGTAAATTTAGCCTTTTGTTACCCTGAGAGCAAAATAAACTCCAATAAAAGAGAATTTTTTATTCAAAAAAGTTTAAAAAAATAAAGAAAATTACGTGAAATTGTCAGTTTTTGGTGCTCAGTCCACCCTTTTTGTTTGTTTGGACGTCTAAAAGAACTGATGCAAAGTGATGGAGTCAACATCTGTCATCAGTAATCCCTCCCTTAAAAATGTGACAAAAATCACAGTGCTGTTTTTAAGCAGGTTAATTTTTTCTTTAATCTCTAGTAAAACCATGTGCCATAAAACCTATCGACCTCTTTGGCTAGATCAGGTTGTAGTTACCAACTAACAGCCACTAGAGGGCAGCTGTAGCACAGAATGTATCACCAGTGGATAGATGGGTGGGGGGTCAGGGCAGAGGGTGGGGATTCAACATGCAGCTACATACAACTGTGCAATTCACGCTGAGATGGCTTATGATGTGTGCGAGCGTGGGATGATTTAGTCAACCTGCGAGTGGTTATCTGTGCTTCTCATGTCAGCTACTAATTAATAACATCAGAGGCGGGTGGGAGAGGGCAGCTGGAGATCACAGAGGTCACACCTGTTGTGGCTTTAAGGAGGAAACCTGGGGTTGTGCGGAGACCGGAGCAGGTGGACTCTGTGGAGACGAAATGCGCTGGGGTCAGATATCCCATCAGCCCACAGCTGAGGGGAGGCTGGGTGGTCCGACCAGGACTGATACAAGAACAACAACAACAATGTCCAGCTTACTCCGGCAGAGCGGAGGATTAAAGCTGTTAAAGCGGCCCACCTGACCGTGTGTTCCTCCTCCAGAAGCAAACGCATTATGCATGCATTCTTCGCATGTGCGTGTGTGTTACACTGCAGGCCATGTGAGTGTGTCAGTCAGCATGGAAACAATTATGAAACAACAACTCAACTCTATACAACCCTCTTCACACTCATTTTGCTAAATATGTTCTGAATTATTAACACAAGCAGCAGCATAAATACCAACAGCGGCTGCAAAGAATCATTATTCCCCTTAATACTTGTTCTTTTTCTGTCAAAAAAACAGGATCTTATTTTTTCTGAACACAATAAGACATCTTTATAAGTGTACCATCCAAAAATCACATAAAAGTAATTAAATCTGCTCAGTTTATGACCTAATTCATCTAATACTGTCCCCTCTGTGTAGTAAAATAGAGGTCTTTCAGTCATAAAATGTATGTTTTGTCTGGCAACAGCTTAAAAAATACAAATAAAGTTGATGGGCATATAAAACAGAGAGAAGCAGCACATCCTCGCTATGCAGAATCTAAAACTTTATTTTTTGGGCACTGATGCCTGATAAATGACAAAAAATTAACTGATCATCAAAAATATTCCAAGTCATTATCCGTCCTACTTAAATTCTCTGATCTGGTCAACTCTCCAAAGACATACAGTATATCGAAGGTGTAACTGATCAGCCCCAGCTTTAACTGGACCACATGTACAATACATGTTGGCTCAGGCAGACTTAGAGCCCTGCCAAAAGATGAAAAAGCACATTTGGGATTAATAACACAAAAAAAGCGTTTGGCTCATGCTTCATCTGCCACAAGGGAGAGTGCGATACATGAGTCAGCCAGCCAAGTATCTACGTGGGTAAGAAGAACGGCTGAGAGAGAGTGGGAAAGAGAGCACAAAATGGGGGCAGGGGGCTAACAGATGTTGGAAAGAGAACACTGGGGGAAATTTTTGAGCGAGAATAAAAAACGAGGGCAGAGCGAGTGATAGAAAACAGAAACTGGTCAGAGGGAGCAGATGGCGAAAAATGGGATGTGAGGGGGTTTGACACAGTTGCAGCTAAGAAAGCAGTGACACATATATTTACTCAAAGATACACTCTAATTACCTCTCATTCACTCCTCTGCTGAGAGCAATCTCTGACTGAAAACACTGCTACTGGCATGCGTGTAGGTCGACTCAAATCTTGCTACACTGATGAATTATTCAAAGCTGTGAGACTTTGTGCAACTGTGTGTGCAGGGGAGAACCTCTCGTATTCGAGCCTGCTTTAGAAAGAGACATTATTTTCTCAGCTGTGCAACACTTACTCCCAAGAGTAGGATATCATATATATGATCTGAACTGTGAGTACGAGCGTGCATGAATGAATGAGAGTGATATTGATAGAGAGAAACCACAGCCGAACACACAGCCATTATGTTTGCCAGCACAGTTAAGTAGAGAGATCGTGCTCCACTTTAACCTAATGAGCAGGGAGTGTCTCCACCAGGTGACATCTACAAGAAGAGAGTCATCACCTCTACAGCAGCTACAGGTTTCTTGGCTTCAACTTTCCAGGTGTAAACATTGGGGGTGGGAATCACTGGTGGCCACATGATACGATATTACCACGATACTTGGACCATGATAAAATATTATCACAATACTTAGGCCACCATACAATATTATCGCGATACTTGAGCCATGATACGATATAATCACGATACTTGGACCACGATACAATATTATCACGATACCTGAGCCTTGATACAATACTTTTACGATACTTCGGCCATGATACGATATTATCACGATACTTGGACCACAATACAATATTATCATGATACTTGAGCCATGATACGATACTTCAGCCATGATACGATATTATCACGATACTTGGACCACGATACAATATTATCACGATATGGTATTATATTTTCCACTTTAGCTAATTCAGCATTTGTCTTTCCTTTATGTTTGTCTTATTTATGTTGTATTTTGTTTTCATGTGGCACATCTTGCAAACCTTTTATATATTTGTTGTACTAACTTTCTCCTGCTCTATGATGTCCTCTCTGCCAACCTCACTGGACAAACAGTTGATTTTATTTTTCCATTATCATAGATTTGACTTCATATTAACAATTAATTTTAAAAATGGATACTTGGTAAATAAGACGATACGATATATCACCAGACAAAATATCGTGGTACTGTGCTGTATCGATTTTTTCTCCCATCCCTAGTAAACAGACAGATGCATGAGACAGTTACAGTCCTCTATCCAGTCACAGATAGTCAGGCTTCATTTGGCTTTAACCTAATCACAGTTATCCATCAACTCCACACAGACAGCTGCCATGAGAACCAACAAGGTGCCTCTATTCTAGCCTGTGAAAGAAAACCCTGCAGGGAGACGAGTTTGACAGCAGAGACATTTACGCTCATTACAGGTTTCAAATTGGCTTTCACAGCTGAACGTCCAGGACTTAAACCTCACACAAAGTAAACCAGTCTGCACCACCAGTCTGGACACCATAAGCTAAAAAAAGGGAATTATGAATTCATCATGAATTAGAGACACAGAGGAAAAAAACATGGTAAGGTAGTGTGAGAGCTTGTAGATCCAACTGGCGTCTGGGAATGTGTGACTTAAAACAAATCTGTTCCAGATAAAGGTGAGAGATCCTTAAAAACTGGATCCAGCCATGAAGGGTGCAGGGACTGACAACAGCTCCTGAAATCTGCTGTTCCTGCGAGCCGCCATGGGGAGGCGGCTGGACTGAACTCCCAGCTGTGCCTCATATTGAGTAGACACATCTGTGTCCTAACATATATATATAGACACTATATATACCGACAGGCCTTATGACGACATCTGGCAAAAAGCTAACCCTGCTCTTCTGGCCCTGCACCACCCCCCTCCTCGCCTTTCCTCCCCTCTCCTCTGTACTGACCACAACCGCTGGGAGCAATCAGCGCGTCACGTCTGAGCTCCACTGCAATAAGAGCAAATCCCCCCTTCTTCCATTTTTTCTGCGTCTTCCTCGTTTCTTTTTAACCGGCTGTTTTGAGGAGCAAGCCTCAGCAGCAGAAACCACAGGGCTCCTGCAGGCCTCTCCCCACCCCCACCCACCCACCCACGCCTTCGTCTGGGCGAAGGATGGCCATTCTCGGAGCCCCCTTTACAAACCCAGATGTGTATATTTAGCTCATTTTTGCCTCTGTGCAATTAACAGATCAAAATTATAACTTTAGGAGTTGGAGATGACGTCACTGTTCTCCTTGACTGAGGATGGAGGTGGACCAAACTGTGTTTCTCAGTCTATAGGCCCAAAACCAGGCAGCGGCCCAACATTCAGGGTGTGGTGGAGGCGATGCTGAGCCAGGTTGGGAGACTAACTGAGCCAGCAAGGAAGAAAAAAAATAAAGCGAGTAGGACTGAATGGACTGAATGTTTATAAGAGCAAGCGAGATGGCCTGCCTGCCTCCAACAGCCCTGGAGTTTCCATTTGAGGTCATCTGGTTTTTACATTCCTGCCATGCACCAGCACTCACACCAGGCTGTTCAAGTCCTCCATGGCTCGGTTTGAACGGGATCTTAAGGTATTTAAAGTGTCGTCCAAGAGCAAAACAGTCTGTGTATGACAACCTGGGCATCTGTGGTTCCACTCCAGGTATCTGACAAACTTTGATAAATTTCCTCCTTCTGCAGATAAACTTTGGCGCCGGCACAACTCACAACCACGCTTGACCAATTAGCTCAATCTAAAACTAAAGATTTTGCATATTTCTGCTCTCCGAACCCTCATGACTCCCTCTGCACACTCACACTGACCTCTTTCAGCCCCAAACAAACAGTGGCACAAGGCAAGAGGCAACCACAGCGCCTAATCAATTACTGCAAGAATCTTCAGGTTGACAAATCAAATCTTCTTTCCTGCTAAACTGACATTTTCTACTATTTCTAGCCCAAAGCAAGGCAATCATGTGCGACGCTAAAGGCCAAGTGAAAAAAAATGTACAGCGTGCACAAGCTTATTTTTCTCACACTGTAGACAAAAAGCCTTGCTAATAAGGGCTGTAAAGTTGACTTGTTGACTTATTGGTCGATACATGCTGAGTCGACTCAATTTTTTCTTCCTTATCAATTTACAGTCTATGGTTAAAAATCATCAGGAGGAACGTACCAAGTGCTAATGGGGGTGTGTAACCCTAACCCCCTTTGTTTTCACCATTTTGGATTCGCCCAACCCTCTAGAGACCAGCTGGGAACAGGAAGATTGAAGAGCGTCCACGTTAATCAACATCCGGTGGTTTGCTGAATATTTATATTTTAGCCTTTTTTGTTTAATAGTCTTCTTGTGCTGATATCAGTATATTTTGGGGATGCCCCCCCGATTAGTTGATGTTTGATCGAAAGTTTCAGGGTTTTAATCAACCAAGAATTTTTATGGTTGATTACAGCCCTATTGCTAATATCGCTGGCCTTTGCATCCCTCCTCCTCCTCCTTCTCACATGGCTGATCTCAAGCGGCACAAAGATGATATAAAGATATCACCCAGCATGTTTGGGATACAGCAGGATCAGCCCACACTATCATGTCATCAGCCTGCTCCTTCCTGTTGACACACAGCTGCAGAGAGGGGCATCTCTAGAGGGCAGGGATGCTGCTGGTGTCTCTGTTTTGGCTTACCGCCCCTCCATCTGTTTAATGTAATAAAGAGGTCCATATGCCAGCTTGATGCTGATGCCTGTACCCCATCTTTAGCCTCTGTCACTCTGTATTAGATGACCGTTTTAGTGCATGGACTGGCAATGACTAAAGAGTCAAAGAGAGTTGACCCTGCAGGAAAAATCTGTCCTCTATGGTTTCATAACTCCTTTCAGATTACAATAATAATAAAAAAAAAAGGTCAGTCACAGAGCCTAAAGGGATCATGGGTCAAGGCTGTGTTGCTGTTTCTGCAGCCCAGGGGAAAGACTGCAAAGTATCAGCCCTGTTGACATGAAGCTCATACGCAAATACTACATTCCTATTCAGCTATTCAGATGACGGCACACTGGCACAGCTCAAAGCTACGAGGAACATGAGTAAAACATGCTGCCCTGTTAAATTAATCTGCACAAACTTTGAGACAACTTCCTAGAAACTTAGTTTGGACTTCAGAGGAGAATCCAAATGAGGATGTTTGATTGCTTCACACTGAGATGTAATGTGAAGAATCAAAGCAGTTGTAATAAAGGGGAGCATCCTGACAGCTTATGACCATAGAAGGTAACAAAGAGCCAACAGCTATAGCTCAAAGTCGGAGACATGAGAGGAGAGAAAGAGCAGGAATTTAGGAAGGGAAAAGGTGGAAAAAAGAAGAATGAATTCATCTTCAAGGATAGTGACAAGGAGAACAAAAAGAAGTGAAAAATGGAGAGAAGTGGTATCTAAACATTTTGAATACTCAAATCAGCAAAACAAAAGGAGCTGCTGCCTCCTTCGGCTGCAGGTATACACACAACAGGCACTTAAACTACACAAAAATCTTGAGTAAAGGGACACCCGCGGCTGTGTTTTATCACACTCATTACCTCAACTAGGCTGGTGTGTTGGTTGCAGAATTAAGACAACACGAAAAGAGAAAAACTACATTTAATGACTGAGAGCGCCAGCTACACAACTTAACCTCTTTAGTCATAGTCTGCTCTGCTTGCTCTGTTCTGGTGGTAATATTTAAGTGAAGTTGCTGAACCACTTTTGTACCGGATGGTGACACTGTTGACTTTTTGGATGACTACACTTTAAGCAGCCTGTCAGGAGAAACACAAGATGCTTAAAGGTATTAAAACTGTGTAGAAAGTGATTCCTCCAGCGAAAAGCTTAAGTCCTACAGAGAAGACACATGTAAGGTGAAGGCAGCTCAGCGTACACCAAACTACATGAGGTATGATAAAGCGAGGTGTGAGCCTTTAAATCCTGACATGAGGACAGTGGAAGGATTTCAGCAATAGACAGACTCTCCTCTGCTTCGACCACACATCACTAAAGAGGAGCCTGATTTCACATGATTTGCATGGACAAAAACCGAAAACACATCAGCTTTTTCCTTGAAGAGAATCTTATTACGACGGTAAACAGGCAGTTATGTGCGGGATCAGCGGGCATCTCTAAAAACCACATGGCTCTGTCTCCTCCCAGCATCCACTGCTCCTCATTAGATTCTCCATAATCTCTGTCCCGTGATTTTTGCTGGACTGTCAAAACAACCCTGTTTTCCCCTCCTCCTCCTCTTTCTCCTTGAGACTGCTAATAAACAGTAAAAAAGACACGACTGATACGAGAAAACATAAGTGTGCTGGCTTTGTCCGGGTTGTTCAGGGAGTGAATTTAAGATATCTGTAAGTCATCCCACTCAGCTCATCAGCTCAAGCCTGATCCTGGATGGATGTTTGCTTGCTGACTGCCACACACTGTGTAAACAGCACAAAAAGTGGGCCTCCTAAAAAGTGACGGACAGGGAGCAAATATCGAAATAATCACAGAGAAATGTTCTTCCGCTTCTTGACTTTCAGAACAAGCTTTGGAGCCAGAACATGGAGTGACTCAGCAAGAACTAGCCAGTTATAGGGATGGGCGATAAATTATCGTTCACTTTGATCGTCAGAAAATTCTTCCACGATAAATATTTGCCATCTCACGATAAATGCGAAAAATGCAAGTTGATGAGGTAAGCATGAGTGACGGGCTTGCAGCCATAGCCCACACAGAGCAGAATAACAAACAATATGGCCAAGGGTAATGCAGAAGACGTCTCTGAGCAGCTCCTTACTGAACGAGGCTCCACACAAGGAATTTCCTTCAAGATTGGGGCTTAGATGAACGCAATCAGGTATGCCTGACATCGGACAGTGGATCTGCCGCTGCTGTTCACTCTGTGTAATGAGTTTTCAACAAATGTTTAAAGTGTTTTCACATTTTACTAGTTTTCTCTATAACCTACCAATCAAACTTGTGGTTAAGGGTTAAGTATCTTATTTGACTCTGCCAACTGTAAAGTGTTGCCAGTGTCGTATGTTGTATGTTCGAGTGAATGTATTGTCACGTAAATTTGGTTGTTGCACTATTGATGTAAAGCTCACTTTGTTTAAAACTTATAGTTCACCTTTGTACACCGCACACCTGTGGCTGAACTATAAATAAGGCAGCCTTCAGAAACTGCAAATTGCTTACAATGATGCTCTGAGGATACTCTTAAAAGGGCCCAGATGGGCGAGTGCGAGTGAGTTATTTGTGAGTTCTGGTGTAAATACACTGCAAGAGGTTCTGAGAAATGTGATGTACAGGTTCATTTGCCGGTTAAATGACTCAACAAATCAAATTGTGTTGCAAATGGTGAACATTGGGCTCAGTGACACACGATGCTTGTCCCATTTTTGGAGGCACTGGTACAACTGTCTTTTGAAGATGAGCTATTAGACTTTTTTTTTTCTAATTCTGTGTTCTTTTTGTACTGTGTATTGTTTGTATTTTTTTTTTATATGGACCCTGAGTGTGGAAATAAAGCTATCTATCTATCTATCTATCTATCTATCAAGAACAATGATTGTGGTGTCCTCATGACAGAATGAGTCAAAAACATAAATAGGAATTTTTATTTTTTTATCGGAACTGGCAAAACTCATCATGATCAATTTTTTTTTTGGCCTATATCGCCCATCCCAAGCTGGTTATACACTCTTTTATCAATAATGTTGTGCTGTTGTTTTGGCATTTGATGGAGATATATGGCTTAGTTACAGTAGACCTCATGCACAATGTTGAACTGAGCTATAATGGAGCATAAATAAATGATGAAATTGAGTTCGTCACTGATGCACTGTAACAGACCTTGTGAGGAGCCTCTGACCTAACTTTGATACTTTGACCATCACTCATTTTTTTAAAGGAGGTATCTGTCAATTTTACACATGAGGATCAGTTTTCTCAGTGGAGGGGTATTCAGCTTTAAAAAATCTGCTGTATCTTGCTTATGCAGAGTCTGGGTATCAGCCAATTATTTCAAAAAGCCATCCAGCACCCTGCATATTAAGTTAACTGGGCCTAGCAGACGATGGCAAGCACTAAAAATAAAGAGGATGAAGAGGAGCTTCACTTCCCCCTCAGGGAAAAATCAGCTGTATGGAAATATCTCGGTTTTCACAAAAAAGTGCCCACCACATTTAGAACATCCAAGAACAGCATGTCCATAAACACAGTTGTTCTTGAATTTTATGAGAGCAGGCAGAAATCTGGCGTCTTTTCTGCAGGTCATGGAGAGATTAACTGCTTTTTTTGCTTGTCTTTAAGTTCCATGACTTCATTGTGTTTTGCCTGTCACGACGGCATCATTCTCCCCTCATGACTCATCAGGATTCAGTCAATTTGTTATCTCTCCTGAGCCCCTTTTCCTCCTCGTCCCCTCCTCCTGTGTCCCTCTCACATTCCAGATTCCTGCCGTCTGTTAAAAAAAAAAAAAAAAAAAAGTCTCCACAGTTGATCGGAGCGAGACAGTGCAGCACTCAGTTTTCTGCAAACACTCTTATCGCCTGTTGAAAAATGTAAACACGGTGAGAAAACAGCGCAGAAATGTGAGCAGTTGATATCAAGACAGGAGAGAGACAAAACAAAGATGCAGCAGGATTGGATCCTCTGAAAAGAGATCAGTTAAACAGCAGCCCCTCTTTAACCTCGGTGGCCCATTGCAGCACTCTGTGACAGGGGTTCCCTCCTGCCCTTTTAGGCTCTATACAGGGGGCAAAGTGTGTGACGAGGGGGCCCCCCTGACCTCTGAACCTTAACCCTGATTCAAACCCTGCTATGCTGCCTTCAGGCTGATTCTGCAGACAGATACAGACCCAAGCCAAGTCTGCATTGCAAAACATGACCGGACCTGTTCCCCATTCTTGCACTACGTGGAGCATCACATCCAAATCAAGACCCCTCCACCACACACATAATACAATATGTCAGCCTCATATTTCCTGTACACAAACAACACACACACACACACACACACACACACACACACACACAAGGAAGCACAAAGAGGCACTGACGCAGGCCAGACCATCAACAGGCTGAATCTAATTAGCTCTCATCTGTTTCTGAGAGACGCTTTGTTTCACACCAAACCTCCTAGAGTCTGCCAGTCAGACGCCACATGAAACGTACACAAGGCAGCTGGGGCACCAGGGAGAGAGGGAGGGTGCTGCACCATGAGAACATGAAAGGGCACTGCATCTGACACTTCTCTGGACAGGTAAACATGCTGTCAAGGTAATGTGCAGAAAAGAGGAAAAACAAAAACAAGGACAAGTGAAAAAAATGTCTCTGTAGGTTCACCTTCGATTTGAACACACATACATGTTCTTCTGCCTGCTCAAAAACAACAAGATAATTACTGCAAGGAGTTCAGTCTTTCCTTCCTATCAGATGGTTTGTATGTTAGACAGTGATTTGTATAGCCCATATGATAATCTAAATAATCTTGTTCCTACAGGTGCGATGCAGTTTATTGTCCTTTAGGAGTAATGAAATCAGACAGATATTCACATTAAAGAAGCTGAAATCACAGAATTTCAAGTCTAATCACTGAAAACCAAAACTGTAGCCGGCTACTTCATTAGCTCACAACTTATTGATTAATCATTACCGCTCTTGTGCACAACTGTTGATATCATTCCAAGCAACCTTTGCCAACTAATTAAAAACCTCTTCAACCCACTAACACACTAGTGGGTCAGTCTTTACCAGCTCAAGCTGAACAGTTCAGCTCTAATCAAACCTTTGAAAAATCACATCCCGAAGTGATTTTGAACAATGAAGGAGCCAAAAAAACGGTTAGGAGTTGAGACAGTCTTGCAAAGCAGTGTAGAATAAGATGATTTTTCAAACCACTTTCACAGAAACAGTTTGCCACAAAGTATTAAATATGCATATGAACTTTTAAATAAGCAATTTCTTATTTATGATTCATAGAAACATGATAAAAATTAAATTTGCAGATTTAGCGTGGAATACTTTCCATGAAAAATTCAAATGAATGCACTACTTAAAAAGTTTGGACTCCTGCAGAGAGAATTAGAGCGACAGAGTGACTGATAGGAGATCAATAAAGAGCCATTAGCAACAGAAACACGCCTGCTTTGCAGAGCTGTGCTACAGCGACCGCTCCCCACCAGACACGGTAAACAAGGTCAACAGTGACTGATGTCCTTCGCCCACCTAAACACCCGCTGCACCCTGTTTGTACAGCATCAAGGACTTCCTCGTGCGAACAAAGGGGGCAGGCGGATCAGAGCCACCCTGGAGCTGGTAAGAGCTGCTAGCTTCTGCAGTGTTTATGTGAGTGTTTCATGCACCTACACATGCTTTATGAGATGTGTGTGTGTGTAACTCTGACCCTGACAGAGTGATGTAAACACACTAGAGTGCCTATATTTACGAACACCTGTGCTCAGCTGTGTGTGTGTGACTAAAGTGTGGCAATACACACACACACACACACTCCAGGTTAATGATTGTGGACGTGAGGTGTGAGCATGACGGCGGCGCAGCTGTCGTCTCGAGGCTCAGAGCTCAGAGGAATGCAGCAGGAGTGACGTGTTGAGGTGGGAGGGCCGAGGTGTTAAGGTGTGAGAGATGTTTTGAATGGCGTTTACAGACTGATGCGGTACACTCTGTAACACACACTTTACTGTCATGCTGTCTGTGCGGCTCAGCCCACTGCAATGATGTAGCGGGAGAGGGTATGTGGTCCAAAGAGAAGTCATGTCTCTGGTATGTAGCACATTCAGCCTGGAGAAATGGAAACAAATACATGTACTCATGCTGTTTTTGAGAGTGAGGGACAAACATGAAGAAATGAATAACAGGAAAATATCATACAAGAAGCAGTGGAACAGCTTTACTGTGCTCCAAAACGAGAGTTTGACTGTTTTTGCAAAGTTTTTCCAACTTCAAACCTCGCTAATTAATAAGGACTAATTAATTGAATTCAAATTTATAAAACTAAATAACAATTGATAGCTCTATGTTCTTTAATATGAGGAAATGTTTCATTTAAGTGCATTTAACTGTAGATTAAGTGTTCATGTGCAGTGGTTCCCAAAGTTTTGACCAGTTGTTGGGATGGATACTGACCAAGTTAGTGACACGTGCCAATCCATGTTTCATCAACCGGTGCCAAATTTTAGTACCTCTGAGTTCAGCGTGCTGAAAGAGAAGCACTAACTGCATCACTACATTACCCCTGCAGCTTTTTAGTCACACAAAGTCATGCCAATGTTAAGAGGGGAAGCTGCAGCGAGAGTGGTCATACTTTTCAATACTCAGCACAGATAGATATTTGATTTGCACAGCTGATATTAGGGCTGGGCGATAAACCCAAAATTTGCTGATACCGAAATTTACGACAATAACTGACATCATTTTGCCCATGTCAATATATTAGGTGTCAAAAAAATAAATAAATTTAAGTTGGTTTTAGATTTGTGTAGGTAGGCTATGGTCTCATGTCCATTTAAGACACTGTCCTACGTCGGAGACATGACTCTACCCCATCCAGTCTGTAACAAAGAGGGAAAGCCAGGTGAGGAGATGGAGGACGGTTCAAAAGTTGGAGCGGCTGGAGCGGCGGCTGAAGTAGACAAAGTAAATGTGGGAGAGGGTGAGCAGCTTGTGATGTAGCTATTGTCCATTTATCATTATCCAGGCGAAGTGCTCAAAATATCATGATATTGATATGAGGCCATATCGCCCAGCCCTACCTGATAAGTCCTGCTTTTAAACTTTATCACACAGAAAATAAATACCCGTTGAGAGTAGCATTCATGGCAATATGGAGTACCAGTTCAGTTTCAATGTGAACCCTACTGATGTCTCCCAATGCACTTGCAGAGATGTCACTGCTAAAGAACTCAGGGGAGCTGCAAGAATTATAGACCACTGAAAAGAGCAGCAGTTTCCTAAAATCCAATAAATTCTCTGCATTGAAATATTGTCTGTGCTCTCTTCGAACTACGCGGTTAGAGCATCTGCCAGTGATCACAGAAATGCTTTCATCTGCAGCATGATGCAGCTGTTTCCAGTTAACGCTGCCTTGACCAGGAGGCCGATCCTGGACCTGCTGACTGGACGGGCCTCTGTGGTCTGAGGTTTGCAGCCTTTCTGAGGTGGTTATCCTGCGATCAGAGAGGACTAAAAGATTATTTGTGGATCAGGCAAATACAAATAACTCTAAGTGTAAATATAGAACTCGAATCAAGAGGAGAAGGGTGGCTAAAAGGGGGGAAATTTGAAACACTCTGCCATCAAAAGTGTGTAAATCATGTCAGGCCCAAACACTCAGGAGATTGCAGGATAGTGCTGTAGAGTATTGGAGATCAAACACAGGAGGGAACACGTGCAGCGGGGACAAACAAGGGGGTTTAGCATCGACCGACTCAGCTCAAGATTTTCATAAAAGCGCTCTCCTGTTTCCCATCATCAATAAACTCAGCATCACGTGGCACAATGCAGCATTAAGCACCAGGGCTGCTGCTCATCCTGCCCTCTGCCCCACCCTGCCGTCCACCGCCTCTATTGATCCCCCTGCACTGCTACATTAGAGGAGGCCTGATAACAACATTAAATGAGTCCCAGCAGACAGCGCCATGACTTCCCTTTTCATGCTTTTCCTCCGGCGTGAGACGCTAAACCACAGTACAAAGGCTGGTTTACTCTGTGACACATTTGATCAGGTTTCATGTCATTCTGTTGCTTTTTTATCTAAACAGCCCAAAGAATAGAAACAGAAGAGAGGGAAAGACTCACGGGTCGCTGGATTGAGTTCTTGGATGTATTCAGTTTCACATCAGGGGGATAATTTGGTTTACTGTTAGAAAAAACAACCATTACGAGGAGAAATTCCTCTCTCTGGCTGTAGATAAGTGAGATAAACAGGCAGAGAAAGGCCCCAGCAAAATAAGAGCTGGGTGTTGGCTGAGACATGCAGGGTCAAAGGTCAGGTATGGTACAGGTCAACATGGAGAGAACAACAAAAGGAGAGACACAGAAGGATATCACAGTACGAGTGCAGTTTTATGTGTTCTCCTTTTTATAATGAGAGCTTTGGAGGTGCAGCAGTCGCTACAACATTTACGACAAAAACGTTTTACTGCAACGGAGAAATTAACAAGAAGCAAATGAAAAAGATAAAAGTGTTTGACGGAGCATCCGCAGAGCCGGGAGGTTCAATTAGAGTGTCACCACAGAGAAGGAAACATTATTCTTTGCTGGAGGGGATAAACTAAACCACCATGGAAAAAAAGTGCAGCAGAGGGAGGTAAAGTCAGAAATTCCTAATTATACCAATACGGAGAAGAACACACAAACACTACACTAACTCTGTGCAGCGAAGGACCAAGGGAAATTTCTCTGCCGCTTGCTGACAGAGCCACATCACACACAGAGCCAGAGACCCACTGAGGTTAAATCAAAGCAGACACACACACACATGGAGCCCGGATACCAAAGCATATGCCTTTTCTTCAATAAGCAGACCACCGCCCCAGAGTGACATATCTTCCCTCATGACTTCACGATGACACATCACTACCTAAACACACATTCATGTAGTCACACCAGCATGACTTCGTATGTCTAACCAGAATCTATAAATGAAAAATGACATTCACTTCACTGAAGGAAAAAGTACAGGAGCATTTTTTTGCAGAGGATGAGTTGCTTAGTCAAACATTACGCTGTTAAAACTCCTCTCTTGAGACTGCTCTGAAGTCTTGTGATGATCATACTTCACCCATCTTCTCATGTTGTTGTATCATCTGATGTGCAGCTGTTGACTACCACCACTTTCTTACAACTTAAACTCCCATGTGTAAGAGCTGGGAGGTTGTCAGCGTGCATAAAAATCTTTTAAGAAGGCATTTGAGAGCTAGTTTATGTACATCTGTCTGACTAAGTGAGAGAATAATCGGAATGAACCACCCGCTCCAGCAGCATCCCTGTTCGGGACGTCCCGTCAGGAGTGACAGCCGTGCGGCTGCAAAGAGAGGCGGACAAAGACTGTAGCAACCACGGTACGAAATAAGACTAAAAGGAGGGGTTTTGGCACAGAATAAGAGATAAAACCTGCAGAGTTCACACACTTGTTTTCTGTACAGTATGTCGGTGAGTGTGTGTACACAGAGGCTATGTAAACTAGTGTTAATCCTCTTAGGAAATCACGCTCTCTGACCAGTCCCAAACAACGCAGACTGCCCCAGCACAAATAAAACACCGGGCAGGTTATCGGTATTTTTCAGCAGGTTATCGGCGTGGGGGACTTACGTGGTTCTCAGAGTAGGGTGGTATTCCAACAAGGCAGAAAGCAACTCCATTCATTGGGCAGCAGAAACTGTTCGGCTGCAACAAGGAGAGGCTGGTTTGTTGCTGCACAAGCGGCAACGCAGGCAGACGTCGGAGCTCTGTGAAACGACGTTTTTCAACTTATATATTCAACACTTCTGAAGCTTCCTTCCTCCAAACAACAAAAAAATCCCACTCTGTTCCCGTCGTTTCAGCTCCCACCCCCTCTTCTCTTCGTTTTCTTCTCCTCCTTCTTCTTCTTCTTCTTCTTCTTCCGCCAGACCGCATCAGTTGTACATAACTAAATCCCTCTGTGCTCGGCCCTTGCCTGGAAACTGACTGCAGCAGCGTCAAAACACACACACACAGACGGAGACACACACACACACAAGGGAGGTGAGCGGAAGTCTGGAGGGGGTTGGCCTTCAAAGTAAAGTCGCGTTTATTTAACAAAAAATGAATGGAAGTCAGAGTTTAGTTTGTTTCTTGTGAATTTCCACTTGTTTGTTTTTGGAGCTCCAAAATGTTCGTGTGTGTCACCATCTTCACTTTTGTATGAATATTCATTTTTCATTTTCCCCTGCAACTTTACTTTTATGTAGTGTAGCACCAGGAGATTTTTACGAGTAGTCTGCTATTGTTAACTTGACGCTGTAGGGGCTAAAGTAATGCGTCTCGTGCACCAGAGCTCACCGCCCCGGCGCAGACCCACAGCGTGCGGGCTCCCTCTGGCTGTGCCAAGGCACTTCTCTGCAGGATGGAGGTGACTGAAACCAGCAAGACAATCATGAACAAAAGTGTAAATAAATACATGTTTGCTGGCATTATCATAGCATAATATGATAATTAGGTCTACTATACCCGTGTATGGCAGATGAATCATGTTTAACCCTCAGCAAAAAACTAGCCATCTTATGAGCTGACAGTAATAACCAAAATGGAGTGTACCTGAACAATTATTCAGCCTATGTTGCCCTGATGTTGTGTGATGATAACTACTGAAGCACACGATAAGCAGCATTTTAATGTAAAAATTAAGCTTTTCATTATTTTATTTTTTTTACACATTTAGATGAATAAGTTTGTTGTTTAGCTGTAAATCATAATCTATCAGGTCCTTGCAGTGACTTAAAGCTCCTGTGAGGAAGGTTTTTTTTTTTTTTACATTTAAGACTGAAAATTCATATTTATATTTTTTTATAATACATGAAAGTAAATTAGACCGTTAGTGACAAGATTGACCTTTTTTATGCCTGAAAGCAGTGTATAGGGGTAGGTGCCCACGGAGCAACTGAAAAGAAAGTTGCTTTTTACATTTCTAATATAACATATTCACGAAAAAACACACATTAGGATGTCAAAAGTCAGATGAATGAGGTTATTTTCATACAAGGACACTTCTTAAGCATAAGAAGGCCATGATAAGCAAAGACAGCTTTGTCCACAGGGGGCGCCGAGAAAGTTCCTCACAGGAGCTTTAAATATCAGTTTGAGAGGTATAACATGCAATGACTCTTTTGTTTAAACTGGTTTTAAAATAGTTGTTCATTGTGAATTTAAATAGCTGTACTCAAATTATTTATAAAGATATTTTCTAATTTTCTGTTGTAAGGCCACTAGAGTGTGAGTATTATGTGTCAGGAATCTAGTTTTAAAGGCAGCTGTATATGCTGGAGAGGATGTTTTCATGTTGTACAACACAATGAATTTAAATGATAGTATTTCCCCTGATTTGAAATAAAGAGGAAGTATGAAGCTGACAGACTATTTAAGTTATCTTATGAATTCACTTACTGATCTAAGCTTGTCATAGTGCTACTGAGCAGACACGTGAAAAGTTGTAACAGCAATAAACAACAGACTTATGAGGTGCTTAAGTCTCATGGGCTTATAACTCATCACTGTATCTAAAAAAAATCTTGTTACTCATAATTTAAAAAAAAATGTCAGAAAAGAAAGGGGCTAAAAAAAGACTGAAAGACAATAAGAGAGGTCAGAAATCTTTCCACACAGATAACAAATCAAACATTCTGGGAAGTGTTGACTGGCTTGTATTTTTAGTCACCGCAGACCAATACTGCCTGTGTGAATCAATACAGCATGGGAGAAGATTACTCATCAATAGGATAGGAAGCTGAGGCTACTGCCAAGAAGTTACCGTTTTCCCAAAAGGCTCTGCGGTAGCTGTGGCATTATGTAAAGGAGGTACAAAGGTATGGTGATAAGGGAGAAGTGCTGATAAAGAAAAGGAGCAGTGGATAAAAATGTGAAAGCTCAAAGTTCAGAGCCCATGTGGCTACGATTACTCGCGGGGTGAGAGCCACTTCAAAAGACAAAAACAGGACTCATGGAGGGGGGGCAGCGTACAGGAGCCTTCCCACACCAAGAGCTGCAGCTGCCAGCTCAGCCTCCATCTCAACATGTCTGCCTCTGAGACTGAGACACACAGTATCTCACACTCACTAGATCCTCATCTTGACCTTCACACATCTCCTATTTGAGGCGTGTAATGACCATATGTGTTCCAAAACGCTCTCTGGGTTACTCATACAGTCGTGTTCTGAGAGTTCAGGGATAATGGGAATCCACCATGGCAGAGCCAGGCTTAGCAGCCTCACACTGGCCTTATAGTGGTACAGAAGGGTAAGGTCTTTGAGTAAGAGGGCATCTCTGCTTTCTGGAGGTTTAGGGAAAGTGAGTGATGTCATGGCTGGCCTTTTGTTTAATCCAGATCAATCTCTGCGGCCTGTTTCTGCAACCCGTATGTTTTATATTCCAGCATGCAAAGGTATAAATCAGTCTGTACTTGGACAGTTTTTGTGGGAAGAGTGGTCCAGTGTTAGTGAACCCCTCCTGTGTTGGGGTTTGTCCACATCTTGTCCCAGATTGCATGCAGATACAAGCTCACGCTACACATCAATTTTCCTGTCAGGCGAGCAAAGTGGGCTTTCCATTATTAATAAACTGCTGGAGAGAAGGAAGAGGGTGTGTGTTTCTTGAGTTAAATCTCAGCAGGTGGTGAGCACATAATACAACACTGATTAATAAAAACAACAACAGAGATTTGACTGTCTGTATGAAGCAAAACGAAGATGTGTTTTTTTGATCTCATATACAGAATCTTGGTATCTGTGGCCATCCCCCTGCTGTGTCTCTGGGTCAGGCTTAGTCAGAGTCTGACACACAGCCCGGGGCGTCCGGGATGTCCCTCTGATTGGCTGAGTAAGCCCCCCATCTGAGGGTGATGTGAGGCGACGCGCCCCCGATCTGGTTCCCTGGAGGGACGGATGAAGATGAGCAGGGAGCATCCTGTAAGAAGGCCTCCTCTCCATCATTATGTAATCACACACACAGCCTGGCGCCTTGTGGGACAAAACCTATAAACAACCATCAACCTATTTACTCGCTTGACCGCGCCCCTCTCACCACACCACCAGCTTCCACCTCCCTTCTCTGGCCTGGGCTGGACGGGTTTCCACTCGGCTACTGAGGCTGTGGTGTCAAAAGAGGGACGCATAAGAGAGCTGGGTGGGTGGGGCTCCCCCTCCAGGCCTCTTTGCAGAGCGTGTGCACTCACTGGTATGTTATGATTAATTGTTGTTACCCCATTTATTCCAACTTTACTCCTCTCCCCCCGGCTTCTTCTTCCCTTATTCTTTCATATCTCTTCAGTTTCACTCGGCTTCCCTCCAGTTATGGCGTCTTTTCTTTCAGTAAAAGTCTGTCACTCTCTCCTGCACACACACTTTTTGCGGGTGTAGTTGCCAGATCTTTTCAACATCATTTACTTTAAGCCTCCATTGAGAACGTAATACTCCATCCTCTGCCAAGCAGGCCACACTATCCCTCTATTTGTTACAGTTGCTTTTAATGGAGAAACTTGGATGGTTATCCTCCAGATAGAAGCCAAAAAGACACAATGTTCAGGTCTTGCCATGCTCTCTCTCCACAGCTTTCTCTGTTAGTGGATTTCAAACGAAGAGTAGCCATCTTTCTGTCCATTTCTCAAACTTATCAGGAGCCTTATTATCACCATCTGTTTTTGATAGAGTAAAATATGTCCCCTGGAACTTACAGAAATATTTACTGACATATACAGTACACAAGCTGCAGAATAATGTTCAGCTGCTTATTGCTAAGCATGTCAGGCTGGGACATGGGTGACAGTCTCCACGATGAGCAATGGAGCACTTTGGATATTCCTGGTACAGTGAGTGAGATGTTTAAGTAAGGAGGCTCACGCTCCGGTTGTCTCTGGCTGCCTGTTGACACAGAGGCTGCTGTGGCACTCCTTTGAAGAGGGGTTGTGGGAAGATTGAGGGGAAGGGGGGGTCAACGAAGGCTTGCATGGGTTCATAAATTCCCTCTCCCTCTGTGACAGGAGGGGTCCTCTTTGTCTGGCCAGACAACTGGCACGAGAGGAGGAAACAGCTGATAGTCAGCCAGGGAAGCTTTGTGACTGCAGTCTAACCGTAACTGTATTTCAAAGATGTTTTTCCATAAATAGTCCTGATATAAACAGAGTTCAATCATATCAATTTCACAGCCACAGTGTTTCATGTAATTTCTGTGAAGCTACTGCACTAACAAACTTATTTCAAGGTGGACAAAGAGAACACTAGACTTTTTAAAATAATTTCTATCAAGTTTTAAAGCAGTCCCTGACTGAGCTGTGCCATAAGATTTTTAATATATTATTCCTTGAAAGCAATTTGTTATATTTACATTACTGGGAAATTAACTTTTAAAAGAAGTCTTTGGAAACTTGTTTATGTTTGTGTGTTTTCATATCTTACACTTATTAACAACATATACAGGCATCTGGACAACAATGACTTAAATGTTTTGCATGAGTTCACAACAGTATTTCAGGGTTTGTATTTTCTTCTTTTAACCTGTTAGTGAGGAAAGAGATATAAAAATCTGGAGTCCAATAAAATACAGATAAATGAAACAAAATTGGGTTCCCTCATCCCATTTAAATAGGACTTAAGAGCTTGGGAATTGGGATGGGAATTTTACGATTTTTTGTGTAATACACAGCATTCATAAAACTGACAAAACTGTCATAAGTATCACAACTCAAGCAGCACTACATAAAAGACAGAAGGAGTATTGGAATAAGTCATGCAAAAATCTAAAACAACAAAGAAACTGCAGTTTGGTTGGACAATGTCACCAAAGGTACATTTTTGGTATTTAGTTTAAATAAGATAGAATTTTTGATTGATCCTAAGGGAAACCAGTGCACAGGGTTTGCAAATCAAATATCCATGACATACAGTAGCAGCTGAGTCTTTAGGGACCCAAGGTGGAAACCAAAGCATTGCAGATTCAAATCAGGGTATGCACTAATGCTGGGCCAGTAGCTGGAGAGGTGCTGGTTTAACTCTTTAGCAAAAGCACCAAACCCCTTTCAGTGTTCTCACTCTGTTATCTCCTTGTTACTGTATCTTCATTAGGTCCTGTTCATAAATATGGATCATGTTCATAACAAGGTGAGAGAAACTGTCTCAATAAAGTATGTCTTAACTTATGTGAAGATCAGCGGTCAGTCTAAATTGTACTTCTACACTTGACTCTCATATCTGTTGCTTTGTTGACCTGCTGACCCGATGTCTCTCCTCACTTCAGCCCACACTCCTTTCACTGTCATGCTCTCTCTCTTGCAGCTGCCTTGCTGCCTCATTCTCCTGCAGGTCGGAGAAGAAAAAAAAACACAACCCAGAGCCCGTGGGCATGACTGGCTGCTTCAAATCGGATTTTAGATGTTGGTGAAGAAGTTTGCCCGGGTAAGACAGGGGAAAGAATTACTCATTGAGGCCAGGAATGCACACAAACACACAATCTCTAGACTTCATTATTAGACCTGACTGGATTTATGTGCATGTTGGTATTGTCAGGACTGTCCTCAGGCAGCTTGAGCGTTATCTTCCCGTACAAGCTGATACACTATCTCATCCCAAACATGAACAGCTCAGCCTTCGCTTCATGGAGTTTTCTTTGTTGCGCGGATGCAGACTTTAACTGATATGAGCAACCATGTGGGAGAGTTTGAGATAAAGGAACAAAGAGGAGGAAATACCCTGAAACTAACAGGGGCAGCGCTGGGTATGAAGGTGTCACTGTTACAACAAATGACCAGTGTTAGAGCCCCCATATTCTCAAGTCTCAGACAACAAGAACTAGTGAATCACATCCAGGGTATCTCACTCTTTCTGTAAATGTTATCTGTGATCATTATTGTTTGGCACACTTTCTTCCCATCAGTACCCACCACCTTTTCTCTTCCCCTAAACCTCTTCTGAGAGGGGGAAAATAAACAGAGGCTCATAGTTCCAGTAGCAGCGCAGCCAGTTTCCTGCCCGTCACTTCTGCAGCCTCTTTACCTTTTACAGATTCATTTCCTGCCTCTTGCATCACTTCCTGTGGCACAATGTGAATGAACTCCAAGGATAGTATATGTCCTGAAGTTACATTTGGGGAACCAGTGTGTCTGGTATCAGCAAAACTGTTTACATCAGATTCTTTCCACTGAGTCAGTCACACTCAAATTAGAAAGGCTTATTTAAAACGCAGGTTTCCTGAATAAAATACAGGAACTGGATGATTTTCCTTTCCCTTTTTACCTCTGGAAAAAAAAAAACCTAAACCTTCATTACATCACTCATCTAAAAGCCTGATTTGGATGTTTCTGAGGGGCTTTTTCCCTTTAATTCCATTTATGAGCTTTAACTTTGGGACTGCACTGAGTTGAAGTTTAAATTGGTGATGGGAATTACGGCTGTTTTTAGTGAGCCAGATCATTCGGCTCAGCTCACCAAGAAAAGGCTCACAAATGGCTCTTCATTTTACCACTTATACATTATACATTGTGGGGGAAAAAAAGAGAGAGAAAAAAGAAGAAAAAAAAAACAGCTCACAGACAGGAGCCGGCTCCCATCGTTCACAGCTCTTTGAACCGGTTCGTTCGCGACCGACACATCACTTGTTTAAATGACAGCTTTAATAAGAGTTAGCTTGTCAGATACCAAGGAGAGACTGGATCTACTGACTCCATCCTCACTCCTAAAACACTTTATTTTAACAGAATAGGGTGTTTCATTTCTACTGATGTGAAAGATGTTTGCAGCATGACACCTTGAAGTCATTTTGACAAAAGAATCAGATCTTTCTGTAAACTGCACCTCTGGCCATATTTACAGTAAACTGAATAATCCTGTATGTGTAAGGGGATCATTTCCTAATCCTTGCATTTCCTTGGCCTTAAAACTCAGAGATAAGTTTGTCTAGACACAGCCTTAAAGCAGGGTGTTCTCCTTTTGGAGGATTGGAGGACAGGAGGCCATAGAGAGGACACCGCACCTCCTGACCCCTTTACATCAAGACAACCACTGGCGGCTTGTTTTAGTGCACTTGATACTTGGCTCAGCATTTGAGTCTAAATCAAAGAAAAAGACAAAAACCACATGAATGAGGGGCTGGAGTTGCTCATTTCAAAAAAAAAAAAAAAAAAAAAAACAATTGTAAAAAAAAGTATAGAAATGGGGGGGGGGGGGGGGGGTACATTTAACCATATTTCAAACACTTGAATAATGTCAAATTCAAAGATTAAAAATAAACACCTGTAATAGAAAGTGTTGTTCCCTGCTGTGATAAATAAGTGTTAGAGGACAGTACAACAAACACAAATAAGCACTGTCATTATCATCATCACTAAAATAAACAAGTTTCCTCTTATTCCGGTCTAAATTCTGAAAAACGACCACCATCTGTCCCAGCCCACAGATCTCCCTAAACAGATAATCCTCAATCCCCTCCAAAGGACAGAAAAATAGAGTCACAGTTGCATTCAAAGGCCACAAGGGGGCCTTGAATGGCACTCGTTAGGTTTTAAATGACAAATGCAGTCATCCTCAGATCCAGCTTTTTTGCTGAGTTTAATTCATTTTATCCCCATCAGCTGGATTTAGAGGGATTTGTGGAAATGATACTGATGCAACTTGAGCTCCATATATGAAAAAACAAGTCTGACTGAGAGGAAGAGTGTGTGTTACTTTGAAACCTCAAAAAGGTTGTGTTTAAGTGTAATCTGATGCAAAGCACTTTTAGTGAGGTGAGTGGAAGAAAATGGGAAGATTGGAAAACAGGGTCAAACTTATACATGGACAAAACTGTCTCATTGGACAGATGTGTCTTTATTTGTTCAACAAACAGGCCAAGAGGTCAAATGTTTCTGGTACATGCAGCTGTGGTGTTCATGTACAGTAAGGCAGGTCTAAGGACTGTTTAATGATAAAGGTGATGAAAAAGCAGGCATCAGATTCACAGCTGTTCATTCCAGGCTGACATCCTCTCACACACACACATACACACTGAAACCACTGGACGCAGATGTAAAGAGTCCAAGAGGGGCAGGCTAAGAGAAAAAGTAGTACCGAGAGTTTGAAACAGCCTTCCAGAGTCATGGGCTGAAGTCAAAAACAGGCTGAAAACAGACCCCTGACATTAAATTAGACAAACTCTGCCTCCTAATTGGATGTCTGCCTCATGCTCCTGATAAACCTCATCAGTCTCTATTGTTCCGTTAACCCCTGCTCAGCCGCACTCATCCAACGTCATGATGCAAAGTGCTGCTGACAGGAAGGGCTTTGACCACACGGGCTGACCTTTGACCTCTGTGTAACAACGCCCTCCCGGCTCCTCCTCTAACGCTGCCCCCCCCGCCATCTGCGTTCATTCTTTCACTGAAGTACATCGAGGTTGAGGTCCACGGAGGTTGTCCTGAGCAGAACAGGAGCTGTTTACTTCCTAGAGATGGGTGTCCTAGTTTCATTCACAGGACAATCTGCCTATTGTGCGCCTGCAGGCATCTACCAATTGGTTCTCCACAGGCTGACAATCCAATAGAGGCTGAATTAAGAACATGAGCCCTGTGCTAACATCCTCCACACGCAAAGACACGCTTCTTCACCCATGAGGAGAAGAACAACAAGATGACAAGATACGTCCAAACTATATGTGAATTTTAAAAAAGTATTTGACTGCATGTTTTGTTTTTGTTTTTTTATTCCTGTGTTTGAAAAGTTATCAAATTAAAATGAGGAAGAAAATTAAGAGATAAATCTGTTGAATTGTCCGTCAGTTGGTCTGGATAGATTGCTGTGAAGTTGCAAACACAAGTTTTTGCCTTTATGATTTTTTTTTTTATCACATTAACTTTAATTTGGCACAATAAGAAACACACATTTGTCCGATGCAGTCGGTAAAAGACACTTGCAAACTCACTGATGATATTAATTAGGGGTAGGAGAAAAAAATCAATACAGCATAGTATAGTAATATCTTGTCTGGTGATATATCCTATCGTCTCATTGACCACGTATCGATTTTTTCAAATTAATTGCTAATATGAAGTCAAATCTGTTTGTCCAGTGAGGTTGGCAGAGGTGACATCATCGAGCAGGAGAAAGTTAGAGCAACAAATATGGCAGCACCTGGGGAGAGACATTAAGAATGCAAGCAGGGCATGAATGAGATGGACCTGACACATAAGGTTTGCAAGAAGTGTATATATGTATAATGTATCATGTATATATTGTCTGTTCTTATATATGATATATTTATTGCTGGTTTCCATCCCATCAAATACTAGCAATTGTATGTGGAAAAACATTGTACAATGCAAGATATAATGCCTTGCTCCCTGGGGGTCTGGTGGGTGGGTGGGTGGGTGGGTGGGTGTGTATGTATGAAAAATGAAATAAAAAGTTGGTCACAAAAAAGATTTGCAAGAAGTGCTACATGAAAATAAAATACTATGTAAATAATACAAACATAAAGGAAAGACAAATGCTAAATTAGCTAAAACGTTGAAAAATTGTATAAATAGTAATATATTGTATCGCATTACTAACTGTATTGCAAAATGTTAAAAATCGCAATAATATCGTATCGTGGGGCTACTGGTGATTCCAACCCCTAATACCAGTGGACTCAGTAGTACTTTTGTAGTATGCTAATGGGTGAATGTTAGCATGTTTAAAACAGTTGAAAATGCGAATCATTCCATCTTAAATGTTCACTGTCAATGTTGGCATCATACCATTCTGGTTTAATTATAATGCAAGGGACAGCAGAGCTGCAAGCATGCAGGCAGATGAGTCAAAAGTATCCATGTACATGTTAATCTGCAGAACCAAGATGGAAGAAAAGGAGATTTGTGCAAGGAAGCATTGGAAGTGCTGTTGATTTTATGCCAATCTGCTAGCAGCACAGCTCCATGACCCACCAATGCCCTCTGCCTGCCCTCTGTTGGTTGAAAACTTCACTATCTTTCTATTGCATGGTTATTTTCTGTTGTGTTCCCTGCTCTGCAGAACCAGCAAACAGGTCAGAGGAGCTTCAGCAGCTCTCTGCATGTGTGAGACGACTGATCTATATGCTCATATATGTGTGTTTAATGTCAATTTAGATGCAAATATGCACACAGAGGTCATGCTTTGAGAGCCCCTCAGGCTCATGGGCTCAGGACAATAGGACATGAAATTCCTGGGAGTCCAAAGATTGGAGAGCTGTAGGCAGGGGGCTTTGGGGGTGCCATGGGTGGGGCGTCAGATTAGACCACCTGTTCCACCATGAGGCGCAAACACACACACACGCACACATGGACACACACACATTTGTTCTTTCCTTTATCCCTCATTCTCTCACATTTTCTGTCTCTCACATTCTCTCTCACCATCTCATCTGTAACTTAATAAGGCCCTGTCTTCTCTCCCTCATTCACTTTCACTCCCATAAAACCTCTCCGTCCTCGCCCTCTGCGCTCCGAGCTAATTTTGACTGCATTCCACTTCAGTCACATCTATGGGAAACAGACAAAACAATTTGCCAGATAACTCTGGCTGAGAGCCACGGGGACCCACACAAACACACACTCGTAAACACACACACACACACACACAGTTAGACATACGTAGACTCACCACTCCAACTGAGGCCTCCAGGGAGTCGTGTTCAGACAACGGCATAAACAGAACAGCGTCACCCCTGTCCACATCACTGAGGATCACCCAGCTGTATCAGGGAATCCCTCTGAAGTGGTGGCACACTTTCAGCTTGCCTTCAGTGAAATTCATTGAAGGAGTTCATTTAGCACAGGAAAGCTGCTTTTTTTCTGCCTTTTTTGGTATGATTCAGTTATAATTTCTCTCTTTGGCTCACAGGAAGTAAGAGAAGAGCACTCTGTCATTTCGTACGGAGGATGTGGTCACAAACCTCCATCTCCATAACCAGAGCTGCAGTCACCACAGCAGAGCTCCGTTTTGCCTTAATAAC
The DNA here is from genome assembly GCA_962446985.1 of Xyrichtys novacula. Classification (NCBI taxonomy): domain Eukaryota; kingdom Metazoa; phylum Chordata; class Actinopteri; order Labriformes; family Labridae; genus Xyrichtys; species Xyrichtys novacula. Next base: position 19,457,021 of record OY660879.1, on the reverse strand, counting down.
TATTGATCGGGAAGCGCTAATGAGGCAGAGTGATTTGCAACAAGTCTGGCATTTAAACTGTCCTCAGATGAGTGTTTCAAAATAAGAATTTGCCTTATGTCAGTCAGTTAGTGTGTTTCAAACTCTTATAAAAGCTGGCACCTCCACTGAGGATAAAGAGTGTAGGTGTGTCATCAATATCTTATCAGATATTGATGTTGGATATCGGTGCAATATCAGATATATATACATATAAATATAAATATAAATATATATATATATATATATATATATATATATATATATATACACATATATTTCCTTAACAGTGCTTATTGTTGTGCTAGAGAAAGTGAACTGAATGGTTGGTTGTTTTGTCTGCACAGGCACCATGGGCAAGGAGCCCATGGTGCCATGGTGTATTTCCCGACTTTGCAAGAACATGTACTGATCATTTGCAGTGCACATTTACTCTGCCTTATGTCCGACCTCAAAAAAACAAAATATCTCAAAACCACAGATGTTTTCATGCCAGTCTTGTTGATAATGTTGTCATCTGTTGAGCCTTCATCTGCATTTCTGTCGGGTGGTAACACGCATTTTCTTTTATCCCCACCAAAACTGCTGTCAGCTTCACCTGTTAAAGTGCTATGGTTGCGTGTAGCTGCAACCTGCTACTACACAGTTGTTTGCTTCTTGGTTCTAATTTAGCACATGATTGGCTCAGCACGAACCAATTATACATCGTTATCATTTTTTCGCCCAGCCCTAATCAGATTATATCAGCCTGCATCTAAAATCTACAATATCAGCACTCCGATACAAGCAGTCCATTCCAGACTCCACTCCGGCATCTATCTAGCAGCGCCCTGATCCAGCATGCAGAAACTACATAATCACAACAACAGTGTGTACTTTGGTTCTAACAAAGAAGCAATTAGTCAGAGTGATGTTGGTCGTGTGGCAGTATTTTTTGTTTAAGTCTGAAAAAGACGTTGCAGCTGAGTGCAAAACTTGTCATACACAATTTTGTGCAGATATCGGATCAATATCGGTATCGGACAATACTGAAGGCTACAATATTGGTATCGTATCGGAAGTTAAAACGTTGTATCGGGACACCCCTAGCAGAGTGTCCATTGCTGCTTTACCCAGATGCAGTGCAGAGGAGAAAAAGGTGCCCCTCTGCTGCCCTTGACTCACTTTCACAGACTTTTTATGTAACCAGCTTTTTCCTGTTCCCCGTTGAGACACTGCCCTCCTTATCACCGTGCATGTGTGTTTGAACATGTGTGTGTCTGTCCTCCACAAAGACAGATACCGCTGATGATTTCCTGTAAACTTTGCAGCCTTTCCATGACAAGAGTAAACACTGCGACGCTGTGTTTACATCAGTTCAGTGATGTTAGTGCATGTTTCAGGCAGTAGATGCTTCACAGACTCAGAGACTGTACATGCAGAGTCATGTTATAGCAAAAGACCAACTCGAAGTCTAAGACAGGAAACAAAAAGGAGAGATAAAGCCTCACAGCCTCAACTCCAAATGACAATACGCTCACACTACACTTACGCCATGTACAGGAAGAGCTATAATCATATTTGTCCTTTGCGTCACAATGTGGTCCATCTATCAAAATGACCCAACCCTAGCGTTACACCAAGGCCCTGCTGTGTCAGCGTTTCACTGCACTGCGCAGTCTTATTAATAGTTTTTGTTTCCTGGCAGCTACATTGTGCTGTAAGCTACACCATTTCTTTTTTGGTTTGTGCAGAATGTGAGCTGATGCTGGAAGTGTGTGTGTGTGTGTGTGTGTGTGTGTGTGTGTGTGTGTGTGTGTGTGTGTGTGTGTGTGTGTGTGTGTGTGTGTGTGTGTATGTGTGTGAGGCCGAGGCCATGACCCTGACATGTGGCGTTTGCATCTTTTTCCAGCACACTGCTTACTCTGTGTGCATGCATGGAGGTTTCTTATTTGGATAAATAAGGTTAAGACACACAACAGTACAGCATACACACACGCAGAAAGTATGACCATCAGGAGTGATGACATCATCCCTGCTAAAGTGGGGGGCTCACGTCACCCCATCCTGAACAGAGGATCACACACACAGGGGAGATGTCCCCCTTATGGATCACATGCATAATTCACCCAGGAGAAGGGCTGGGCTGGGGTGTGTCACCCTTACACCCCCCCTCCCATGTAATCCCCACCTCCTCCTTAATTTCGAACCTGATGCTTGCACCTCAGCAGAGGAGACAACGCAAAGCAACAGAGGATGAGGGGAGGGGGAGGATGAGGTAATCAATGACTAGGAGGGCAGCAGAGGGGAGACATGAGGAGGGTGTCTGAGCTCACAGCAAGCAGCAGTTTGTCGCCTCAAGCCTTGAAACGACAGCAGCGGCAGCCAGGCACAGCTCTGGCAAACTGGAAAAAAAAAAGCACCAAATATTTAAAAAGCAATTCTAAACAATCTGTCTCTGCAGATGTTTGGAAATAAAATCCATCAAGCATCAGTTTCTCTGGCTGTAAACAAAAGGAGGTGCAGGTGACACTCTTTGACATGAGTACACAATGTGACAAAGCAGCCCACACACTCATCTGAGCCTCTATGAATGAACGTAGACCCACACAGCTCTGGAGGTGAACCCTGTTGCATGACAGGGTTCTTCCGCCTCTATCCACACTCATTGGGGAGGATGCCGATTTCTGCATGACAAGTTTAGACGGATTATGACTCACATAAAGCAGCCACTCCCCTCTATTTAGACTTTTCTTTCTCTCCAAAGAGTCGATCGAAACCCTGGCATGATGAAGTTTTACAGCAGTGTCATCTCTCAAGAGACCGGGCACTTGCCGGTGGCTGTTTGCTGGCAACACCATCACTACCGGGCCCCCTCCCCCAGAGCCAAACCTAGCCCTTAGGAGAGGGAGCAGAAGACACATCTGCAGGATAAACAGCGTGCTGTGCTGATTGTTACCCCTTGAGGGAATAGAAAAGATGGATGATGGAAGTTGTGAACGCACTGCTGGTGTTGTGCTGTGTGTGTGTGTTTTGTGTGTGCAGGGAGGGAGGTAGTGGTCCCCTTCACTTCCCCTTCAGTCCCCTCCCAATTGCCTCTCCTCCTCATCTCCATCCTCACCTGGTCCATGATTTTCAGCGAGCCTCCTCCCTTCTCCTGTCCCCGGTCATGGCACGAGATCTCCGGCTTCCTCCCTTGTCTTGTCCTTGTTCAATATTCCCAACAACGCTCGGATCCTGCTGTCCTCACACAGGCGAGGCAGCCTTGCAGCCGACTGCTGCTGCTGCTGCTGCTGCGCCTCTCCACAGAGGCATGCTCCCGTCTCTTCTTGAGTGTGACAGTCTGATACATCCAGCCCAACACTCCTCACTTGTCCTTTTGCCCGTCTCCTCCTCTGTCCTGCAGCTCTGGGCGGAGGCTGGAGCGTAAACAGGGTGTGTGTGGGATCCTCACCTCTTTCCTTGATAACCAACACGAAGGGGAAGAGACTCCCGCTCTCTGCTTTCCTTCCCAAGCTCTTCCACTCGCACCCAGTGTAAGCTGGCCCCTTGCCTCGCCTCCCCTCCCCACCCTCTCTGTCTCTACTTCCCTCCTCTCTTTCCACCTCCCCTCCCCCCTCCTGCTGCAGCCAAACAGAGCAGCAGCGAGCGAATGAGAGAGAGGGAGCATGGGAGAGAGGAGGGCGTAGGACTGGGATTGGCCACCAAGGGGATCATGTGACTCCTTGCTAAGCGCTGGGAGACCCTCTACCAGCTGTCCAGCTCATGCTTCCCTGAAAACCTCTGTTGCCATTGACAACAGCTGCTGTGCAACACACCAACCACAGACCCTCAGACACACAGCTATTGGCTGGCAGGATTTATGGCCCCCGCCTCTTGTCGTCGGGGGGAGCATGTTGGGACGTGTAGTCCAATCTGTGCTGAGGCTGGACTGAGTGTGTAAGAGCAGACATCCCTGTGGCCCAGGGAGGAATTTTCCCCCCTGCTCTTGCCTCTCTGCTGAAATGTTTACACATCAGTGTTGCTCTGGGTGAGCTCCAGAGAGAATAAGAGATGGACAGAAGGTTGCATCATTAGCATGAAACTTTGGCATAAACTTATATATAACACAGACGAGGAAGGGAAAGACCTCGAGGCCCGGGCATTCTTGGTCAGCCAGGAAAAAGACATCCTCTGCTGTTTCCCTCTCGGGCCACATGGAGGGGAAACTCCCGCCTCAAAACAACAGGAACTCCACAGCTGAAGGCCACGGCTAAGCGCATATAACCCCCCATCTCTCCCTCTCTGTCTCCTTTTCTTTCATTGCCTTCTTTTTCTTTATTTGCTGTCTTTCTCTCTCTATCCTCCCCACCCCCTTCCTCTTCACCTATTGTATCATAACACCCATTCCCCCCCTCATATCACCCCCCTATTCTCTCCTCCCCTCTAAACTAGTCTCATTTGGAATCCAGAAAATGTTGCTGGAGGTTACAGGTGCCGCAAAGGGGAGATGTTATTACAAACTCGCAGCATATGCCAAGAGGCGCATTTTGCATCATCAATTTACAGAGGGATACACACAGGAGGAGACTCTGGGGCTGTTAGACATCATTTACAGAACAATGTGTTGCAGGAGTTTAGATGTGATGACATTTGTTTCTGATGTTTTTTCACTCTCCAGTTTCACTCTCCACTTTGGTTATGGATAGGGCTGGGCCATATGGGAAAAATCTAGCACGATACATTTTTTTTCATACGAGTCAATATCGATATATCACGGTATAAAAAATGAAAATAAACAGTGCTTATAGGTAGCCTCTTTTGCAATACAGTAAGCTACTGCATCTGTGAGGTCTTTGTGTCTCTTTGACGTTTTGTCGTAAAGCATTGCGCTACACACACCGACGTTATCATGCTAGTGTTGTCAACAATGTCATCATCTTTTGAGCCTTCATCTGCATTTTTGCTTGGGGGTAGCACTCATTTTCTTTTTGCTATGGTTGCGTGTAGCTGCGTGTTGGCTTTTCGTATTGTCTACCAAAACATGGCAGAATGCAGGTTATCGAAAAGCATATTGATCATGTTTTATATTGGTATTGAGGTAAATAAATTTTTCTTTATTGCTGTTATTGTTTTATCGCCCAGCCCTAGTTATGGATAACTAATTGGTTTAGCCAGCTGCATGTCATCTCTCTGCGGTGCCTTGTGATCTGTGGAGGTGTAAAGAAATCAGTGTCTCCCTCTCTTCTGTTACGGATCTCTTTTTTTTATAACTGACAGGTGAAACAAGTGAAATTTGCTGTATCAGTACCAGTGTGCTCTGCAGGTGGATACTTCCTTTTAACCATTACAAACCCTTTCAAGGCTCATGGACTTGTTCTGAATATACTCACAAATGATGCTCAGAGGGAAGCCCAAGGCCTCTGCTGTTACAAAACAAGAGAGCACCTGTTCTGGCTTATTTCCATTCAGTGGACGCATAACATGACTGTGACATAATCTGATATGGAAGCTTTGAGCCCTGTGACAGGTCAGTGAAGGAGGGAGGGAAGGGAGCTCAGGAATGCAGGTCTATGTTACAACAGCAGTACAACAAGGCCACATAAAAATGTAGAGCACCAAACAAGCAAACAAGTCCCTGCCCTGCTCCCTCAACAACCCAGCTGCATCCTTCTCTTTTATCACCAAACTGAGCGGCCCGGACTGCAGACTGCCGCAGTGTCATTTGATCCAGTCGACTCAGAGATGCTGTTTGATGTGAAATGACTGCAAAAGACAGTGTGTTTAAGAGTGTGTGCATGTGTGGTAGTGTGTTTGTGTGTGTGTGTGCTTTAAGACAGAACAGAGGTTGTATTGTAACGGTGAGGGGGGGTAGATTATATTATCAGCGGAGGAATTCAGATTATTTCACAGAGTGGGCCTGCCTGCACACATGTTGGATGTGCACATGTGCACTGGGAGGAGGGTGTCACTGTGAACCACATGTACACCGACATTAACAAAGCCAGAACATGCTAACATGCTGTCCTTCAGAGATTTCAGAAGTCAGAAATATTATTCTTGTTCTTACCATATACAGAATATTGAGCCAAAACAACTCTTTGAGAAATAGCCTGAGCAATTTTTCTTGATTTTTTTAGTTTCATACAATTACTAAACTGAAAAAAAAGTCATGTTGTGGCTCCATATGGTGTTTGTAATGGACTTATTTATGAAACAAAAAAGGTTCTTCTATTACTTCAGTCAGCTGAGTCCTTAAAGCCTAACGGTGAGTAAACAGCGCCATCTGCAGGACCAAAGGGAGCACGACTCAAATTATAGATGAGAGACTCAGGTCAGTTTCATCCAACAGGAAATCATTGTTCTTAAATCTTTAAAACATACTTTTGTACGGTCCACAAATATATAAATATATATGAAGGTCCTTAGTAGTAGCTGGAGCTGACTGATAGTGCCACCAGAAATGTAAATTTATTGTAAATTATCAGGGCTTTAGGTATATTTTTATAAAAAGACTGATAACGTCCCCGGTCCAGAGAGAGGTCAGAGGTCAGAGTCTCATGTAAGTTTTAGCTAATTTTGAATAGTGCATCACTGGATGGATGTTTTAGCTTACAAGCTGCATGTTCCCCACCACATATTTCATCCATTTTTAAAATATGCAGACAATGAGAAGATTTGGCCAAATGAAATGCAGCAACATTTTTTGTGGTAACTTTTGGCTTCAGCTACAATAAATTGACAGTTGATTTGCTGGGGAGAGGAGAAATACCTTCCAGGGGTGCTGGTGACTAGACTGTTCGTCATTTGTAGTGAAATAGACACTTTAAAAAGGTGAATTATTAATGGCTGGAAACATCAAATACTTTACTTTGAGTATTTAACCAAAGAGGGAGCAACTGGGTTTATTGAAATCATCTTTATTTGACAGAACATATGAAATACTGTCAATAACTTTAGTGAATCACAAGTGCAAACACCATTATTTAATCATAACGGGTAATTTGTATGAGGTTTGGTGGTAAAACTGAGGCATTCACCATTGGTCTTTGTGTAATTCTATAGCAGCCAAAGTAATGGAAAAAACAAACACACAAACACCACTTTTAAATGACGGTACTCTGAAACTCTGAATTTCCCTTTGGGATCAATAATGTTCTTCTTATCTTATCTTATCTTATCCTACATATCTGATCCCAACACACTGCCCTCTAATCTGATGGAAAATTCTGTTCACAGTAAGAAAAAAAAACATGTTGGCAGCACACAAACTAAATAAAATTAACACCATGGCTGAAGCTCCATAAACAAACATGAGTCCACAGAGGGGTTGGCATCAAAAGATTATATTGTACAACCTTATCATAATACAGTAATACAGTAAGAGCCACTCACAGTGCTTTTCAAAAGGCAAATCCAATCACTTAATTATACTCAACCTGAAAAAAAAAAACTGTCCTGCAATCATTCGGTTGGCTTCCTGCCGTGGTAACATTTCTCCTCAAATGAGGATTATGTGCATGCACAACCTTGAAACGCAGAGAAAAAAAAAACACTGATTAAACTGATTTTGTATGGAGATAGAAGTTTGTAGGGTCAGATAGGTCAGAGAATCCTCTGAATGGGTGGGTGTTGAAAGATGACAACAGTGCAAAGGGTGACAGGTGTTTGGCTTCATCTCCATTTGTTTTCATCCCCGCTGGGTTTGCTCTTCACATCCTGCGTGAGGGCAGCAATGGGACAACATCATGGTCCGAGCCTGGGTCTGCTCCCTGAAAAAGAGGACAACCGCCTTAAAACAGTTACCGTTTTTTATTGAGTTGATGAACTACTTCTAATCATTTTTTCAAGTGTAACAATCAGAAAAGGACAAAATTCTACATACATATCTAACACATACACATTCAGTCATACTGTTTTGCTGTTGCTGGGCAGATAGTCTAAATAAACTTCAAATATATTTATACAAGTATCATAGACATGCATAACTAACATCCCCACTAAGCTCCAACCACAGAGCATCCTCAGCACACGAACATCTTTACTGTACAAGACACCTTACTTACCAACTATCAAGAAAAGCCAAAGCTAAAACCTTCATACTCTGGATACTGTTCTTTTCCTCTCTACAGGGTGATCTATAGCCTCCCTGGAACTTATATCCTTCTTCCTGTTATCCATCAGAACATGATTGCAATGAGCACAATTGTTAATTCTTTATGCAGCTTCGTCAAATCATCTCCAAATTTAAAATATATCCTAACAGCCTACAGGGAGTCACCCAAGACTATCCTTCTTGCATTTTCTTTCACCGCAGCATCATAAAACATGTTTCCTACTACAAATACGCAAAACGTCATCGCCTATCTATTAGACCGTAATGCAATTCTACTTTACCATTGTCCATAACGGAGACCAGGGATGCAGGAGTGGGATAACACACACCCAGGGTACGGCTGAAGACTGGCCGTCCGCGCATCCGAACAGGACCCCTCATCATCAAAGCATGTAGATGATGTAGGAGAGGAAAACGAGGCCCATGATGGCGAAAAACATCAGCACCATAATGTCCACCATGATGGAAAAACAGTGAAGGATGGATGGTGAAGACGCGAATACACGCAGTAAAATAAGCAGCTGCACGGTCAGCTAGCGAGCGGTGCTCAAGATCGGACAATTTCGGAAACGTTCGGGAGTCCACAGAGAGCAAATCAGCCCGACCATCCCCCTTCCGATTTAGAAACCGGAAGTACAAAAGTAGATTTTGCCTTGTTTTAGGCTTTCAGGTAGATATGTTGAGACGATGTTGGACAGAAATTCTCCGCAAAACGATTTTAAGTTTTAGTTTTTATTCTAAAGCTTTAAGATGCCATTCCCGTGGGTAAAACACGAACCAGCTGGAACGTACAATAGCGGCCTGACAGGCTAAAATCAGGGTTTAAGGGTGCCAGCAAACGATAGCGGATTTCCTCTTTTTAAAATCGATTAATTGACAACATTTTTTCCTTACTATTATTTTTTTTATTTATACCTTCGCCTTACAATAATCTAACGCGGCATTTATATTCAATTTTTCTTTACACCATTATTGAATTCAACAAGATAAATTGGATCAAAGCGACGCATTAGTCTCAAAGAGTGCTCAAATTTAACATCTTCTGTGATTATAATTTAACAGTAATTTTTGAGGATGCAATAAGTGGCTCTGTTGGACTGTAGTATACAATTTTAAACGGACTGACTTTATTTGGATTACAGTCCTTGAAACAAAGCAAAAATAATAGGTCATGAACATGAATACTGTACAGACACAAACCTGAACCTCCTAATTGATCACAGGGTTTCCTCTGGTTCACTGTCAGTTGATATGACTATTGCCTCAATGTATGTGACTTTACATCTAATCCAACTCATTTTGGATAACATCATGCTCACACGGGAAATTATCTTTAGTTAGTTTTCCACTTTGTTAGAAAGAAACAGGAAATGTGAGAAGTAAAGAATGAGAAGACATCTAACAAAGGTTGTGGTTGGGAGTTGAATCAGCAACCAGTGCAGCAAGGACCAAAGCCTCAGTGGATGGGGCCATACCGAACAAGTTTGTCTTCATGAAATTACCACCAAAACAAAAACAGGGTAGATAGTCTTTAAAATGGACTTCAAGAAATGAGCAACAGCTGCAGTGTGGTGTCTAGGTTCTGTTTTGACAGTGCACAGAACAAAGTTTTAGGGGAAAAGGAACAAAAAAGGCAAAGTGGAATTAGATGTTATCTGCCATATTTGCTCTGTCTCAGTGAAAGAAGCTCTTCTCTTGAATCAACTCCTACCCCAGCAGAAATACCCATCAGCAGTTGACAAAATATGACAAAAATGTGAAGAAATATAGTAAAATTTGCAGAAAATTCTAAGTCAGACTTTGCTGCACTTTGGTTGAGCACGAGGAATGGGAATTGATAAGATTTTATTGATATCGATGCCATTGACACTTCTGCTTATCCGTTCAATTCTCCAACGATTCCCTTAGCAATACCTTTCTTTGATTTTGAAAAAATTTGATAAGAATAAGAAAAATAAGAATAACTTTATTCATCCCCGAAGGAAAATTCAATTGTCTGTTGTCTCACAAAATATGTCTCTCTATAAAGTCTGATGGCTGTTGGTACAAAAGATCTCCTGAATCTTTCTGTCCTGCAGCGAAGAGAGAGGAGCCGTCCACCACCATTGTCCCTTTGGTCCATCAAGGTGTTGTGAAGTGGGTGATCCATGTTCTTTAGAATAGACCTTCCTCAGCGTAGATCTCTCCACCACATCCTCCACTGAGTCCAACTTGAATCCAACCACAGAGCCAGCCTTTTTCACTAGTTTGTTAACACGTCTTGCATGATAACAGGTTTTCACCGTTAACTCAAAATTTTATTGAGTCTCTGATAACAGAAAAAGATGTATGCCAAAAATAATCAAACGACAAACTATTTGTACAGCAATTACTTCAGTCAGTATTAAGTCAAATACATAATACTTTGTTAAGTCTGGCTTGCATTGTGCTTATGCTAACACAGGACAACAAGTGTGAGACACCTGGACCCTGAAAAATAAATCTCAACTGAAATTAAAGAAAAACCACAAACCACAGTCTGAGAAAAAATGACATTTTATTGAATCTCCAGAATCATAAGTACAATTTGAAGTGCTGTGACAGGGCAACAGGAGATGATATCAGGTCCTTTCTGAGTATGTATCCAGTATGAGTTTTGAATACACATGTATGTCATTATGCATATGTAACCTTTATCTTTTTTTTTTTAATTAAAAAAAAATTATATAAAAAAACAAAACAATTTAAGATGGAATGCACAAAACTGGTCTGAATGCTAAACCTGATAGAGGATTACATGATTTCACTCTGCAAAGTCTACAGTTTATATCCAGTATCATAGAAGCGGGGAAGGGAGGGGTGGCATTGGTTCAGAAGCGCTGGGGTCTACGATGAAGGCTGAAGGAAAGAGGGGTCTCATCAGACAGGTGGACAGGATACGAGACAGAAACTGAATGGAGACTAGGTAATGATATGATCTTATGGTTCAGTCGATGAGTGATGCCAGAGCAGAAGAGCCGTATTTGGCGCAAAGAGGTCGCCCCCTTGACTAATATCCAGGTCAGGAAAACAACTTGCCCTGCTTCACAGCCTGGGAGATTCAGCCTTGTACAGATACACCCTCACTCGCTTGAATTTGACTTCAATCCATCCAGAGCCACACAGAATGCTGGCCGCCTTTGGCCACTTTTCATTTCAACCAGAACACCAACTGATGCCATCAAAACAAAAGGTGATTTGGAGGCCACCAGTTTTGTTGTTAAATTAGATTTGAGCAAACATTACTATAAAGCCAGGAACAACAATCATTTCACTTCAAACCAAACCAAAAACTCTTCAGTTTATCCAAAAAGAAGCACAACTAAGCTCTTCAACAGCTTTCCATTCTTGCATCTGTTTTGCAAATAAACTTGTCCTGTTGTCAAGTTAGAGGTTAATGCAAAATACAGGCGTACAAACAGTGTGTTCATTCATTCGTTCTTTCTTCCCAGTTGGAGATGTGTGTTTTATTTTTTCTGTTTTATAAACCTGCAACAACTGCTCACATTAGAAAGTTGCTAAACACAGACTTGCACCAAACTGGAGTTTACTTTAAAATTACATTGCTTCCCATAAGCCGCATTCCAAAAAACAAAAGTGGGAACCATTTTTCTTCTGCAGGCAAGCCACTTCCCAGAGCACCAAGACCTGTACGTACAATTTCCCTAACTCACCTTTATGATACATATACAATTGTACAATGTCCTCTAGCTACATAGTGAGAGCCTTGATTCTTTTAATAAAGCTGATCATATTGTATCTGCCCCAACCCTACCTAACCCCACCTAAAACACAACCACCCTGATCACTCACGTCTGTGACAGTCACAGTGCATCACAGGAGAATGAAACAGCAAGTAAAGGGGAGTAAAGAGGCGCGTATGGTCAGGGGCCGAATGAGACTATTTACACCACTGAGGAATGTTCAACATCATGTTTGAAGTCGGATGAGGTCTCCACAGACATACAGTATTGAAAGTGAAGAGTTGATGATGTGTGATGTCTGTGAGGAAACCAGCCAATTAAAAGCTTCATTTTATGATTTTATGAGCCAACAATCATCACATCATAATGACCAGCCAAATGACCGTCAAACAGTTGAGGGAATCACCTTCCTGTCTTTGATCAGCACTCAGGCCTGCCTTTATGGGTGGTTTTATGACCAGTGGATGAAACTAAACTCTTTTAAATTTGTATTTTAAACGCCAAATGACACGGCTGACTTCAAAGCTCAAGAGTATCAAACAGGAAATGAAGATCTGCTGATCAAAAACAGGTCTGATTGTGGTCGAGTGTTCTGCCCACAAACAGTAGAGACATTTCCCAAGACTTAATACTGTAACTGAGAGAGTCTGACTAAACTTTTCCACCATGGATCATTAATTGAACTGCTGGTTCGTTTGTTGAATAGACTTACTTTCTTCTTCTGTTTTAGAAAATAAGATTCTTACAATAACAAAGACAGTAAAAGAAGAACAGCATGGGGAAAACAACAACAACAACATTTACCACAGCCAAGGATTCGACATTTTTCGCACATTGAAATGGAAAAATAAAGACTGGAATGTTTACTCACAAAAACAGAGGAATAAATTTGAAATAAAAAAAGATTCACAATATAGTTGTGCTTGGCCGCTGCCTTCTTTTTCTATGAGGGTGTTTTCTTGTAGCAAAAAGAGGGGGAAGGATTAGACATGGTCCCATCTCCTTTCCCAAAACCTAGATCACCATAAATTTTGTTTCTCTCTGAATTGAAGGCATTCAGGCTGCAAAGAACAGGAATAAGGGTGCATATGTATAAATATATTGATATATTCTCTACATCCGCACTGACTGAGGTGATGTATCGAGTGTAGCTGCAAAGGATGGACTGATGATGTCCCCTAACTTTTCCCTGATCCCTCCTGCATCGATACCCCTGACTTAGGCAGCGACATGAGGGCTCTTCAGTTAGGCTCGATTCCAGTTTTACAATGATACCTGCGGTGCAGTGCTGAAAAAGAGGACACCTTCTTTGAGCACACAACGGCGAGATATGTGTCCGTCAATAAATGAATTAGAAAACTCTCAGTTAAGACGGCTAAACTGGCGAATGCGACACTTACAGATTAAAGGAATGTACACGAGTCAAAAATATTCAAGCATAGCTCTGATAGACTGAGATTCTACACTGCGTTTCCAGTCGGGGCCGAGATCACACCGCAAAATTTGAGACAAAAGCAATCAAAGAGGCTTGTGGAAATCCCACAGCCACCCACACTACCAACTCATTTGATTCATAAAATCATTGCGGTGATGGGGGAAAAAGTTCTTGTTTTTCAATATTGTTGTGTCAGGATTGTGAAGTACTACAGCTAGGATGGACTCGGCATGACCCCTGATATACTGCGATGAACTTTGAGTTTATCTTTTAAGACTTTTCATTTTCCACTTGTGATAACACCAGAGTGCAGCCAGGTTCAGTGATGAAGAACATCCAAAAAGAGATCGACATCAGTACAGATTGACAGACAGACAGACAGAAAAGCAGACGCACAGACGGAGAAACAGACAGACAGGCAGAGGGTGTCTGTGATAGAGCTGTATGGGCAGAGGGAGCAGAGAAAGGATGCAGGGGGGTAAGGGTCTCACAGGACAGGTTTTAGGGAACAAGAGTAAAATCAAGAGAAAGCGGCATTAAGATGAGATGGCACTGGGCTTTACTTTTCCTTTCCTTCTTTCTCTCCCTTTCTCTACCTCCTCCTTTATCTCTCCCTCTTCTTCTCTCCCTCTCACTCAGATGGCCTCAACGTAGTTTGCGGGCAGCATGCCCTGCTGGCCAGTGCGCTCCACGCGGCCATACATCCAGCCCTCGTCAATCTGCTGTACGTCTACGATCACGTCTCCATCCATGAAGGACACCTCATCCTCATCAGCAGCAGCGTAGTCATACACGGCCCTGTACCGCTTCTGTGAGAGACAGACAAGAGGGAGCTGGGTTAGTTTCAGACCACAGCAGCCACAGATCAGTTTGTCAGACAGAATTTTGCATTGATACTATGGCTGGGCGATATGTCCTCAAATCAATATCAAGATTTATTGAGCAGTTCACCTTGATTACTATAAATGGGCGATAACTACTCCACAAGCTGCTCACCCCCTCCCACATAATCTTTGTCTACTTCAGCCGCCGCTCCAGCCGCTACAACTTTTGAACCGTCCTCCAACACCTCACCTGTCTTTCCCTCTTTGTTACGGACTGGATGGGGTAGAGTCACGTCTTAAAGGGACATGAGATCATAGCCTACCTACACACATCCAAAACCAACTTGTATCTATTTATTTTTATGTCACCAAATATCCTGACATGGGCAAAATGACGTCGGTTATCAGTGTAAATTTCTGTATCGGTAAATTTTCGGTTTATCGCCCAGCCCTAATTGACACCTTATTCATGTTTAAGTGAAGATAATCCATGTCAGATAAACAATAACCTATAAATATTGTACTATGATTAACCTGCAGATTATTTTTCAACTGATGGACTAGTTTTCTTCATCTCTTCTTATGCACAACAAAAGTCCTAAACCATAATAATCAGAGGGAAAGAAAATCCAGATCTTCTCAGAAGCTAAGGGCTGGTAAAAATGGATCACTTTTGTTTATCAGTTTATCAGTACCAAAAAGCTCTCATTGCCAAAGTTCGATTTCTGAATACATGTCAGTGTTTTGCAATACTGAAAAAGTAACAGTAACTCTTCTCATTATGTTTCGCAACAGACTAAACTTGGAGCACATGAAACCCTAGAGGGGGCAATGGAGAACTTACCCCAGCACTGGGAGGAGGAGCAGCAGCCGCCTGGCGCACAGGTTCGGGAGTTGGCTCATATTGATAGTTCTGAGAGGCTGCAGGCTGCTGGTAAGCTGCTGGAAAATCAGAGCGAGGAGAAAGAGAAGAAATGAACAAAAAAAAAACGCTCTTAGAGTTTGATAAACTCACTGGGAGATAAACTGGTATTCAACAGTGTGCCACAGGTCTGCATGCAACAGTTGTGGGAGGATTAGGATTTTAACGCATACAGCAAAAGCTTGTTAATTCCTGTTTTTTTGCTTTTGTTTGTGTTTCTGCAATGACTCATCAGGAGAGGGAGGAATTCTTTAGCATGACAAGCCAAGACGTGCATCCTAAAGCCATTGATTTCCTTGAACAATGCTGTACTGTGTCTAAATCAGGCATTTCAAATAGAAACAGCAGATTCAGAGGATATTCAAATACAGAGCCACAGTTTTTTCACTGGCCTCATAAATGCTAACATCAACAAAGTCACAATCATCAACAACAACTTGTCGATTCATTTACTCAATCAGGGATAACGAGAATTACTGTGCGATTTTCAAACAAGAATATCTGCTGGAATAAGATTTTTTATGGTTATATAAATTGAATGCAGAAGAGGATTATAGTGAACAAGTTTGAACCTATGTAAGCTTCAGTGTAACAGCCAGCTGAGTGAGCGCATTATGCCTGTGGCAGAGAGGGGACTAAGTTAAGACACGGCACAGAGCTTTAAGAAGAATGTCGGTACTTAGTCTTAAAATTCTTATCAGGGGGTTTGAAGCCATGCAAATTCCAGAGGATCTTTTTTTCTTTTCTCTGTCATGAGTTTTGAGTAATAGTACAGATGTTTTTATAATGGTAGATGTTATTATTGTTATTTTTATTACCTCTTTCCTTACTCTTTTGTCGACTGCTTTTACAATAGGCTCCAATCAAATAGAAATGGTGTTTGATAAGTGACCTATGAAGCCTGTGTTTATTTCTGTGTGTGTTTGGAGGATACCTGGGCAGGGGTTGCTTGGCTGATGTTGAGGGGCCTCTCCTCCCATCTTTCTCTTCTCAAACTCCTCATGATACTTGATCTGAAAGGGACAGACACGATCAGTTTAGAGTCATCTATGAGTGAGGTGGGCTTCACATCCACAGGTGCAGTCCTCTGTTAAGGAAGCAACACCAGGTGTAGTTCACTTTCTGTCCACCAGAGGTCTCCTATGCGCGCCCCTACACCCTTGAGTCAACGGTGATAGGTGGGGCCTTCTACACGCAGCAGAGCCCTGGGAGGCAGTCTGACACTGACAGGAAATGACATCTCAGCGGCAGGAAGTAGTGTGAGCTCTTAGTTGCATAGCAACTCTTCGCTGACACATCAGGAAGAACAGGTGAGGTTAAAAAGAAAAAAAAAAGGGAACCAACTAGAAGTCTGGATACGTGTGGTGAAAATGAGCCAGCAAGAGGAAACAGAGAAAGAAGGAAGGAGGAGGAGGAGGAGGGGGAATGGGAGGAGGGGATCATATGACTTGGCGCAGCATAATCCAAATCATTAATACTCTGGGAGTGAACTTGAACATTTTGAACTTTCTCCTCGGGGTTGTTTGAATCCAACATTGCATATCTTGGTGTAAGTTCAAAAAGAAGCAGCTGCACTGCTGGTCCAGGTACAAAGACCTACCTACAACATCAGACTCTGACTCCTGTCAGACAGAGGCAGCATTCAGTGTTTCAACATGAACTAGGCCACACTCATGAGAAAGTGAAACTGAGTGACTGCTCGATGACTGCACTAAATAGGCCTTCACAGCCCGGCCCTTCTTATTACCAGGCTGATAACAGACTGACTCATAGAGCCTTGGTCAAGATTTACAGCCCTGATTCTGTCCCTGCTTACACCCGCACTCAAAGAGCTCCACTGTGCCTGCGGCCTGAGCGAGGAGGGTATTGACAGACTCGACGGGATGACAGGGAGTGTTTATGTGAGGACACTAAGACGAGTGAGGGGAAGAACACAAGAGACTGTTCTCAAGGGCAATATGCTAAGTGAGAGTTTGTAAAGGAGATTATTTTGTGTTTGTTTTCAAGAAGCAGGTCGAACAGATGGTGTGTGTGGATTTATAGGAAGTGAACTAAACATCCCCATCACTCCTCAGTGATTGTTGCTTGACACGGGGAAGATAATGAGAAATGAAAGCAGTTCAGAGTTAGGAGTTACGACATTATTTTAAAAAACACGCTAACAAGAATGGCAGACGAGAAGAGTCCAGACTGAAAGGCTTCAGATTGTTGACATTCCTGGTACAGAGCTGAGTAAACTGCTTCAAGTCCTGGGAGGAGATGGTTCACTTGTGATTGGCTGTGAACGACACACTGATTATAAGCAGATGTCTGAGTTATCAGCTCCAACCAACACATCGAATCCATCCTGCCATTTTACCCTCATTAAGATGATTTGGTTTGTATGTGCACACACCCATAAATACATGTTACATATGTTCATCTTCCTCCCTCTGTCCTCCAAATTCCTTGATTTCAGACATGCAACATCTCTCAGTACATGAAAGCAGTAATTACCCATCACCCCGCACACTAATTATGCCATTAGCGAGGCCAGCACAGAGCAGCGTATGCGTAATGATGCATGTTCTGTGTGTGAGTGTGTTTCACAGAGAGTTAAAGGTCTTTACAGCTGACTCAAAAAGTCTGGGGACATAAGGCAAATGACGTTTCAGCTGATGAGTATTTACAGAGAAATGGCAAATCGATAGCTGGAGCTGAGGGAGAGAGGGGGATCAATGTAATACAGGGAGAATTTTGAAATATAAATGAGGTGTACTATGAATTAAAGAAGCCTGACTTTTGTATGTGACAGTATAAAGGAGGATGAAGACACTTACAAAAGTGAAAAATGTTAAAATTCTTAAGAAATGAATGAAGAGGGTCTCACAGGCTTTGGGTAAAGATGTTACGCTAGAATGCGTAAGAGCTGACAAAAGAATGAATCTTAATTTCAAGTTCTTTTCACATGACAGCTGCATAATAAATAAATAAATAAAAGCGTGATCTTTGCTAAAGGTTTCAAAAACTGTGATATCAGTCTGGTTGTTCAGTCTCCGTGAACTGTCTTTAGGACACTTACATTGCTGATTTGGTCCTGCGCTTTCTTAATTCTCTCCATCTCTGGCGTGTTTGCGACCACACTGAAACCTTTCCCTTTATTCTTCTCAAAATCCTCCTTGTAGAGAACCTGCAACACAAACATGATCGTGTTAGGGAAAAAAAAAAAAAAAAAAGAGAAGGCAACCCAAAAAATTCAGGACTTATTATGTCTGCTGATAAATCACAACTGTGAAGTCAAGATTAGTAATGACAGAAAAACCAACAGATGCTTTAAAAGTGATTATCCAGAGATACTGAGACATGAAATTAAACAAACATGTGAGTTAGAAACATTTTGACACTCTGGGACAGGAATCATGTGATTCTTTGCACTTGCATCATCAGGACTGTCTAGGTAGAGAGTGAAATCCTGAGCTTTACATTCACCTTCACAGCAGGAGAGAAATGGCTTTATTCTTGACTTCATTCAAGGTTGAACAGCAACATCCCTCTAATTTTTCAAAATTATCTTCTGTGGATTTTCATTTTAGCAAATGTTATAAACGGTAACTTTTAATCGCCTGATTTGTATCGCTCTTATCATCAAGCTTAGCAAACCAGAAAGTTTTCAGTTCCCGTACTTAGATATGATATATTTCTAAAAAATGGCGTACTGCTAACTGTCACTGCTGAGTCTGATGTGGTGACGCTAACATCCGGTATTGTGGGGTAAGCGTCAGGCCTTACATACAGGACGTGGTGGAAACCATACATGGTCATAATGAGAGGTACTGTGTTGAAATAGAAACTGTGCATGAGTGTACGTGCGTTGGTGTGTTTTTGAGCCTTCCCACCCTATCCTGCCCCTGAGGGCAAAGGAGGAAATGTCCAGCCCATGCAATGTCTGATGAGTATCAGAAATAACAATGCAAGGGGCTCTCCCTAACAGCTTTGAGGGTGGTCACATGTTTTTAAACCCACAACCACTTACACCGCGGCTTAAACCAGACACAGGAAATCTGGTCGTTCGTTTTCTTACTAATAGCAGCTAAATCTTAGGAGCTCTCTCAGTATGTGCATGAATAATTTCAACAATGACAGAAACTTTGGTCATCTCAAACCTCAGACTTCTTCAGGGGTCTAACTGACAAGCTAGATCGACACACGCTCAGAACAACTTTATTTGACTGATGGAAATGGATTTGAATGAACTGAAGCTTCACGCCTTCAGTGAGTCTGCACCTGTCTACAAACGGAGCCTGGCAGCACGGTGCATTACTAGGAAACTCTCCCCCGTCTCTTCATCCCCTCCCTTAATGTCTAACACCACAAAACAGACCTCTGACATACCCTCCTTTCATCACGCCTTGTGATGATATGACGTGGGTATGATTCACAGATAATGTGTGCAAGCGTGATGCAGCATCATCATCACCATCACCACGGGCCTGATGTCCTCTGAGAATGGGCATGAAAACCATGGTTGCTCCACATTCAATGGTAAATTATGCAGCATTCTGGAGCCAGCACACACACACACACACACACACACACACACACACACGCGCGGATAAATGGTGAAAAAAATTCATGTGGCCTTGACCCAGCTTCCTCCATCAGCCTCTTCCTGCTCCTATCAGCCAACATGTGATCCTCCCCCTGTTCTTATTTATCAGTCTGCCTCCTTTGTCTTTTTAGGTCTGTGCAACAGCCTCGTCTCATCCAATCGTGCCTCTTCTCTCTTTCCCCACCCACTCTCTCTCTCCTCTTCTCTGGGCTCCTTTTTCATTCATTCATATTTTACTGCCTCAACAGCAGCACACCGTGTCGTCCCAAAGAGCAGCGGCTCTTTTTTATTATCATCTCTCCCTCTGCCTCTATTTGCATTCCTTCAGCTCCCCCTCCTCTGGGGATTTTACTTTTATCTTTTCCTCTTTTACCCTTCACTCCTCCCTCTCTCTGTGTTGGTGCCTTCCTGTCTCTCTCTTTCTCACTCTCTTTTTCGTTCATGTGTGCCTCATTGCTCACCCTCTCCTCCTCCCCAATTGCTCTCTCCAACTCCTTTATTTCTCTCGCTCTCCGCCTTGTTTCTCTCTGTTTCTCCCTGCAAAGTCTTGTAATGAGGTGTGACAAACCTCTACCCCGCTACCATAGCAATAGGGTTCCCGTAGCAACGCAGCAGCGGCAGCACTGGTGGTTGAATGGGGTTAGGTGGCCACAGTTCTCCGCCAACACCTTCAACTTCCTGATGCTGATGCAAATGCAACGTTACAGCAGGGTCATAAGGTGGATGTGTATGAGTGCTATAAAGTTTTTATGATTGAATCCTTTGTAGGAAATTATGTTCGTATGAAAGCTAAGTGAAAGCGATGTCACATTTGAGAAGATTTGGAAATATTCTGTTAAACAGGAAGTTCCCCTCGATTGGCCTTTCTCAAAGACTGTCTAATAAACTTGCAGGAAGAGCAACACTTCTTTAAATTTTTTTAACACCACTTCTCTCTTCTCTCGTTGTTACCAAAACTGAACTTTGAACAGTCCCATACAAGGAACATTTAAGTAACATCATGACTCCAAGACAGCGTTTGTGGAGAGCATACAAATCCTTCCCTAACATATTCTGTGTATGAATAATCTCTTTTTACGGCATGGGGCTTGAAATGACTGTCACTTGATGTATGATGCAGAGTTTGTGGGGAGCTGTAAGGATTCAAAATCCATGTAGAAAAACACCATCTGTCTCTTGATCCTCCAATTTTCCCCCACCCTATATGACCGCTACCCCCAATCCTTGCATACACAGCCTGACCTCATCTGCAGAGACTGGCACTGACTCTCAGATGAGACTTGACACTCTTTGATAAGCCCCTCCTCCTTTGTGGTTAACACATTTCTCTGCTATACACTGAAACGACAAACCACTCGCTCAGCTCTTCTCTTAAACCCTCACCAACTGACACCCACAGCTATTCAACGATCCACAATCAAGACTATAATGACCTTTTCTTTGTTTTTGCTTTTTAAATACATATTTCAATACAAAAGATGAACTGCAACCACCCACAAAAGAAAAAAGGAAACAGTTACAACATCCAGCCTTCCTATTTTTTAATGTATCTTATTCGCAAATGAAGGAGCCCCACAAAAACTCCCAACATATGATTGGCTATTGGCCTCTTTAGAAGCTAAATTTAGAGTATATTAAATACACTGATTCTATTAGAACATATATGCAACTAGAAATGCAATCCATTTATTAGTAGGCTTCACGTACTTTATGCCACCCTAACAGAAGTTAATACCCAGCTGGGCCACCATGAATTGTACATTCATGCACTACAGACAGACAGGAACTCAACTTTCACCCAATTTTTAAGTGAGACAACTACTCTGGGTCGTAGGTCCATCTTTCCTCCATCTGTCTCTTCTATTGCACTTCTCTAAGTGAAGCAGCGATCGGTTTATTTCATATCTGTAATACTTTCTTAATGATTCTGGAACAAACTAGAAAACATGAGAGATGTACTGGGGGAAATGTTGAATAGTCCTGCCTGATCTGACTGTGTTTCTGTTGACTGGTGAGCACACAATGTTTCTGATGAGAAAAGCTCATGAACATAGAGAACAGTGTCCTAAATGTCAATGTGTATCAGCAAGCGGCAACCCTTCTCCATCCATGCAATAAAAATAAAAAAAAGTAATAATAATAATAATCCAACCTGTTTATCAAACAGAAGGATTTTCCTCAAGAGAATCTGAATGACAGTGTCCTGAAAATAACTTATGTCGATTTTTCCACCATCTGTGGCAGGAAATGAACAAGATTGTATTTCGAAAAGCAGCATGCTTTCATCATGTGTGTCATTCAGAGTATTAATGTTCAACAGAAGCGGTCTTGGTGTTGTAAATAAACATCTGGAAGAAGCTTTTTTAAAAATACATCATAAAAAAAAAAAGAACGATGAATGGAAAAGAGTTCAACTTCTGCTGTTATGAGGTGGGGCTCAAACTGTCTGGCTCACTGCTGGTGAGATAGACCATGAAGAATGTGTCAGTCAAGTCTGTCAACATCCTGACTGACACGTCTAAGGACATTTCTGTGACCGTACTCATTTACATTTTTGAGAATGTTGTTGGGTTTTTTTGTGATGACTAGTTTTATTTTGATGTCAGTTAACAGAAATGTGTTCAGCATTGTAGCTAACTTTATTCCATTAATTTTCATTTGCATTAATGAGAATATCCTTGATTTGAGGAACTTTTGTATTGAATGTTAATCCATTTACACTGATGAAGTTCCTCGAATACTAAGCAGCATGCTCCATGACTTGAATAAGAGAAGTAGGACTTCACATGACAGCCTGACAGACTGAAGCCTGGCTGCTACTAGTTTTCCATGATGTTTATAGTGGCCCTATCAGTAGTTTGTTGTTCTGTTGTCAAGTGCAGAGAGGGAAGCACTGATAAGAGTTTACAGCTGAATGTAAATCTCTCTGGCTCTGGCTCTATCAGAGCCATCTTGATTTAGGCAATAATGCATGACCCAGTTCAGAGGGATATTCTGGTCTGATGAGTTTCTTTTTTTTATCCTGGGATATATTTGGGTCTTTGTTATTTTAATTTCTTCATATACAGCCATGGTAGCATATGTCATCATGGTTAACATGCAGCTATGGACTATTTTATAAAAAAAAACCATGAGCAGCAATTTAAATTTACCCAAAAAAGTGATATACAAAAAAGAGGTAAAAAAAAAAGGATTTATCGCAAAACAATCCACTGTGCAACTGTTATTTAACAACAACTGAATTTCACTTTGGGGATAAATAAAGCTATTCTTATTTGTATTATGAAAGGGAATAGAGGAGACAGCTAAACAACAGCTAAAAATAGGCGTATGTTTTCTTTCCTGGAGGCAAAAGGGTCTCTGTATATTTGGCAAACTTAAGGTGAGTTCCAGCAAGGTAAGGGTCTACATCTGTTACTCTCAGTGAGTCTGTTTCAGAGAAAACAAAACAAATTGGCTAATAGCCAGTACACAGATCTTTCACATGCAACAGGCAACACAAAGCTTGTTCTTCCAACAGCCAAAACTGACAGAGTTGCGAAACAGATTTACACAAGAATGATTGACACTGCATCACCTCATGAAATGATCTAGTAATCTAGCAATTCTATTTCTATCTGGGATTCGGGCCAAGTATGGATGACTCCTTATTTTGTTGAAAAAGCCAACACTCTTGCGGTACAGCTGCTCCTCTGTAAGACCACAAACCTGTACCTCACTGGCTTATTTACCCCTTCATAAAGTGCAGTATTAAGTGACCATCCCTATCTCTAAGTGTCTTAATGTTTCATTATGTTCCAATTTTACGCTTGGCTTCTCAGGTCTGTTGAGCAGTGACCTAGCAGCTATCTTGAAAATTCAAACTTTGAATATGAGCAACTGTGTAATCTGACAGTCAGTGCTCTGAAACACAGACTCCAAAATCTTATTAGTGTTCGCTCGAATCAGGCTTTTCTGTAAATATCTGTAAACTATCTTTTTAAAAATGAGAAAAAAGTTCACAATGAAAAATGTCAGTCCAACTGAAAATCTGAGGCTCTCAAATAGAGTATAAAATCCTCTTGAACAGGTGTATGTCAACAGGTTTCAACTTGGCTGAGTCTTCCTCAGTACATGATATAGACGATAAAACACAGGTGTTTGAATACTTATTGAGTTGTATCTGACCGAGGTCACATCACATATAAAAGGAATAACATAATTCTAAAAAGGCAAGAGTTTGATGCCAGGAACATGTCTCCAAAAAGTTGAGACAGTGTAAAATTGCAAAGGATTTGAGGATTTGATTATCTTTGATATTATCATTTCATTAAAGATGAAAGAATCTGGGGAAATCTCAGTGAAAAAGGGGACAAGGCCAAAAACAGGCAAGCAATGTATTAAAAACCAACCTGACTCTGCAGTGAAAATCACTCCAGGGCTCAAAATCAGTCTTGAAAAAAAAACCCTGTCTGTGAACAGTTTATACACAGGGTCAGGCCAAAACTGTACCACACAGAGAGGATACCGGGTATAAATATGATACAGACATATGTTGTTTTTGCAGTATTCCTATTGCAGGGTTCCTACGCAAGTATTGAAGAAGTTTGATCAATTTCTAGATCTGAAAAAGTATGGAAAAGGAAAAATAAAGTATGGAAAAATATTTATGTTTCCAGACTATTACCAAAGTTCAAAAATGTTTTCTATAATAGAAAAGCAAGTATATTCAAAAATAATTCTAAAAAGTAGGGTATGGAAAAGTATGGAAATTCCAACTGTGTAGGAACCCTGTTATTGGAAAAAGGATTTTACTGATTTGCAAACCATCAGAATAAGTTGCCAATTGCATTTAAACAGCGTCACAACTTTTTTGAATGAAGGGTCTGACCTCTTTGGTGGATCAGTGCCAAGTTAAGTAGAGAATATGTGTGTTTGCATGTTGCATAACTGTGGTTTGGTCTGAACATGAATCCTACAAGTAGCTACAACAGACACAAAGAGTTACCTGGCTCTGCATTTTGCTTTGCTGTTTGAGGCGGAGGTTCTCTGGAGTGTCAGCCACAATGGTAAAGCCTGCCTTGGGGTAGTGTCTGCAAAATAAACACACAGAGCGGCAAAGAAAGTCAGTACACAGTAAACACACACAGAGACAGATGCCAGCTTTTACTCAGACTCGCACAGTGCTGCTCAAGCCAAAAACTCTCAGAGAAAAACAGCAGAACTCAAGCAGAGTGCAGTCTGTGGCCCCACAGTGGGGGCATTTGTTATTCAAGGTGGTCCTGAGGTTGAGTTAGGAGCCCCTGTGTACAAAAAGCATGTCAGTATAACACACAATGCTCTGTCAGTGGGAGCCAAGGTAGTTTGGGACAGAGGAAGTGCAGGCAGCAGTCATGTGGGGGGAAGAGAGCCTCAAGGTTGCAGAGTTTTGGGGGTGAGCTTTAGCAGGTGTGGAAAAAGCTCTCCAAGCTTTCACACACAGACTTATAATGCACACACGCTAACAGACACAGCTCTGTGGGGGATAACAGGAAGAGGAAGGGCACGGCAGTCGGGTCAAAGAGACACTGGGTTAGTGTGAATGATGTCATGGGTAGCCCCCTTAAACTGAGCGTGAAGGCGAGTCTCTTCTCTCAATGGATTCTGGGAATTTTTCTCGACAGCCACAGACTCCACCAGAGTCCTGAAAATAAATCCTGAAAATAAATATAACAAACATAAATATACACAAGTTAGCTAAAACAAGCAGCTCCCATGCAGACAAACAAACATGCATTCAGCACTCGGAGCAGTTCATTATACTTAGGCTTATTGACTGCATCAACCACTGTCATGCAGGGCAGTGTTTTTATACACTGGTAGCTTTCAAGTTCCCAAAAATCGGTGCTCACAGTTCAGCGTGGTCCTTCAGGCAGCATAAACATATGGCTTAAGTCCAGCAGGAGAGGACAAGCCCTCACAGTTGATCTAACAGCTCCTATATAGACTGTAGTCCCCAGCTGGCCTCAGGGTGAACAGTGACCTCAAAAATCTCTAACCACTATCTGTGCCTCTGGGTAACCCATTCAGGCAATATGTCTACGGTGTCCATAGCAACGCGGTAAACATACTAAATGAGCCTTTGTTCTGACTTGATTATGGGATATGAACACTTTTACCAAAGGCATTGTGGTTGGTACACTTTTATAAAGCACACTGTTAAAATAAGATAAAAGCCACTTTAAGGAAACCAAAGCATGAAGCGTGAACTCTAAGTCTGTGACTATGAATGCAGTTAGATTTAAAAAACAGAAGCAGGAGGTGGTTGAAGTCGCATTTTAAGATTTGTGATATAAAACAAACTTGAGCACTTGAGTCCTGCTACATCCACAGAAACACATGCAAGTCTGTGCATGCTCGCACCAAGCCTTTACAGCTGCTGGCAGCACTTCCTGAATATATCTGCAGTATTAAGATTTAGCAGTTAGCTACGCTAGCAGCCTAGGCAAATGAAGCCTCTGTTCACTGTTGAAGGATATCTGATCAAATACAGAGAGCTCTTTTCTTTTGCTGCACATGACACTTGTTTTATCTCTGTATTTTTGACATCTGACAAAAGCTCTCATTCTAAGACTCATCTAATGTTGTATCAGAAATTATGTAGACCTGGGAGGGAACACAATAAACTCAGACATTTAACCTTTAAACCTTTACACCAAGTGTTACAAGGGGTGGGAAAGACTAGTGGCCCCACGAACAATATTATCACGATACTTGGGCCACGATACGACATTATTGTGATTTAGCTAATTTAGAATTTGGCTTTCCTATATTTGTATTGTTTACGCTGCATTTTATTTTCATGTAGAACTTCCTACAAACCTTATATATATTTGTTGCACTAACTTTCTCCTGCTCTATGATGTTACCTCTGCCAACCTCACTGGACAAACAGTTGATTTTATTTTTACATTATCATAGATTTGACTTCATATTAACAGTTAATTTGAAAAATCGATACTTTGTGAATGAGATGATTCAATATATCACCAGACAAAATATTGCAATACTATGCTGTATCGATTTTTTCTCCCACCTCTTAGTGTTAGTCTGAATCTTTTTTTAGGGACTCTCCCTTGATCAAAGCCAGGAAACTCAGAAGTGTTAATAGTCTGAAGTTGGGTGTATCTGGTTTGTGGTGGAACATACTCCCTTTGACAGAGCACTTGTTTTAGGGAGTGTTTGAGTTGCACACACTCTCATAAACTGCATCTGTTAAAATAAACGGGGTTCGCGTCATCTTCAGCGTGTCTTTGGGTCAGTAAATTGTAACGCAAACATACAGCAGTGTTGCAGATATAACCTGAGTGACTCAGTGGGATCCTCTGAAGTGTGTCTGTTTGAGGCTATGAATGACTCACAAGAACACTCGTCTATCTGTCAGCTTGTATAACAAGGTAATAAGTCCCAGACAGGAGTTGGTGACACATGCACAAACTCAGTTAGCCCCTGTGAAGACTAAAGAGAGAGTGATAAAAACGGAGGGGCGGCTTTGCTGAGGTGGACGGGTGAGAAGGCCACACATTTGTGATATCAAACACACACAAATACACACTCATACAAACTGCCTACTGTGCAGGAGGAGACTCCTGTTTGTATTGTGGAACCAGGAGAAGTTGTTGACGGCTTGGCCCTGTGAGACCTGAAAAGGTTTTAACGCATTAGTCAGGTAAAACAGTTTGATCATTTTCATCACGTCATGTAGAGGAAACCACATCTGATTTCACAAATATGACAAACAAGTGACTTTCAAATTCAGACACTGTCCGATCAAGACATGTAAACAGCTGTTGCTGGATGAAGCAAGGGCTGACTATTGTCAGAGTTTGTGGCATCTGGGTCTTGTTACAATGTGGAAAATGATG
This sequence comes from Xyrichtys novacula, assembly GCA_962446985.1. NCBI lineage: Eukaryota > Metazoa > Chordata > Actinopteri > Labriformes > Labridae > Xyrichtys > Xyrichtys novacula. The sequence goes on along the minus strand of OY660879.1, from coordinate 19,429,555 downwards.
ACAAGTTTCTCTCATGATTTGTGATGTTGTTTTATATTCTAAGTAAAAACAACAGAGAAAAATCAAAGAAGATATCTGCAGTAAACAAAACTGACCCCTACCCTATGCTAGCCTTTATCTGATTTATTCAACTGACTCTGCCTTTCTTCTGGTCGGGCACAAACAAGCCCATTCCCAGACTGATTGTGAAAGCAGCATCTTTCCCAGACCAAAAGAATCAGCAGTGTCCTAACATCCTGGGAGAGTGGTTTTAGTCTTACTGGCTGTTCATTATTCATTTAGGATAAGCTGAATGGAAGAGAGCCATGAAGCGATATGGATAAAAACACTAAATCAAGACACCTCTGGCAAGTTTTTAATAAAACCACATTGATCTTTAAGTTTAATTCATGACATTTGTCATTATGGCAACGTCTCACCATTTCTCCAGCAGTCTCCAGGGGAAATTAAGAGTGTTTTTTTATCTACTTATCTGCCCTTCTAAATCTCCCACAATCCCCCACCCCCTGTGACTCTAGCGTCTAATCAGGGATGAGATTCTCAGGGAAGAAGGAGCAAACTAACTTTATCTATACCAATTAGGAAGGACAAATATGGAGGAGAAATGATGAAACAGTTACTCAACAGAGTATTTCCAGAGACCAAAGCCTGCATTCCTCTCTTGAAGTAGGAGGCTCTTCCACTGATGGTGTTTACTCAAAGACGGCTCGTTTTAAACAAACAGAATAAACATACTGAGGAGCTGAGCTGCTGTTGGCTAGGTGAGGTGAGGGAACACCAGAAGCAGGAAGGCGAAAAGAAAACATGGTATCCTGAAGTAGGACAACACCTGTTGAAGGAAGTTTGATGGAGTTAAGAGGGACTAGAAGAGGAAGAAGAAGGGTTCCTATGAGATATTAGTTTACTGTTTGAAACAACATTTAAAAAGACCATCTCATCATCTAATGTTTATTTTTCATTACACCTGCACACGTGTCTTAAACCTTAGACCACTGCTTGCTCAGGTTTCATTTGGGTGTGGCCATGCTGAGGATTTACTGTGGTCACCCAACCCTGAGCTTGAAAATGAGTCATAGAGAGGTGCTGTCCCGTCTTGAGAGCAGAAAAGCCAAACAAGCCGAGGAGACGTCAAAGATGACAAATTTACTTGGCAAATCTGATTCCTGCGCAGTCACAAAAGATACAATAGTTCACTGATAGGTGTTTTTAAAGGAGCTCACCAAACAAGAGACAAAGCACAGGTGTAAACAGTAACCACTCATGTGATGGTTTCAATCCCTGAGGCGCATCACTTTTCAGGGTCCTCTGGGGGTAGATCAGATGGGTTCACAGGAGCACTTTAATAATACAGATTCTCAGTGATTCTCTCCTACTCTCAAATACTGTTTTTTGATATATGTCTGTTTCTAAAACAAAAAGACTGTCATAATAATGATATGAGGTAAAGTCACACTTAAGCCTTTGCAGAGATTGTGTTCTTAGCAATGAAATAATGTGTATGTGTAAGTACTGGATCTGTGTTTCTATGAGTTAGATTACCCTGAAGAGTAGGGAATCAGCAAAAAAAAAAAAAAAAGAAATCATGCATCCCTATAAATAATCAGTTAATAATCAACAAAAAAGTAGGTTAAAAGAAGTGAAGCAATTTTCAGTTAGTGGCAGCCCTGTTTCACATGTCATCGGTTGCATCCTGTCACTGTTAGATTTGCATCAGCTTTCAACACCTCTACACCAAGTGCAGCAGGACTACACTCTGTCTTACTTTCAGTCTGATTGCATCTTCAGGCTCCAGCTAGAGGTTGCAAATGTAATTTAGGTCCAAATATATAGACAAGGATGTAAGACGTCCTTGGAAAAAAAACAGATGGTTGGAACAAATCACTTATTCCTAATATCAATCATAAAGAAAGCCCAATACTGTAAACAACAGGTGTGCATTAGACAAACCAGAACACCACTGGTTTCCCCCTCGAGTTGCAAGTGGCAGCACTTGACGTCTTGGTTTGTTTTATTTACAATAAAACAGCACTTGATGCGAAATGCAAAAAAATATGATAATAATCAGTGCTTGTTGCAACGCCTTCTCTCTGCATTCCTCCTCAGGACACGCACTCATCATCAAACTTTCTCACTCACAAAGAGGAGAGGGAAATCATTACTAGAAATGGACGAGGGAGATTCCAGGGATTCCTGATGAGCCTCTAGTCAGTGAGTATGTGCTGAAGCGTGAGTGGACATGCTAGTTTTCAGTGTGTCCGCCTGTGTCACTGTAGAGGAACTTTAGGAATTTCCTTTGTTGACGCCCCCCCCCTTCCCAAACAAGGGGGAGGAGGGAGGCACTTTCCCACACCACATATAGGCCTTTTCTCTAAGAGGGGAGCTGGAATAGTCGCTGATAAACAGCAGAGGAGGCAGACAGGGGCCTTGGTTGGGGTTGCAACATGAACACACACGCATTTAGAGAGTCGTATTTCTTTCTGCGGACAGATTAAATGCTGCTGTCAGTGTCCCTGGGAAGCAGGCTGAACCAGTCGGGAATAAAGAAAAACATTGGACATGTTTACTGACACACAAAATAGTGACTCAAAGAAGGACAACTTACGAATTGCAGTATGGTCTCTTCTCGAAGCCTTTGTAATTCTTCATGTTTAGAGTCATTTTGCAGACTTCGCAGCTGAAGCATCCTTTATGCCAGTACTGTCAGAGACAAGAGAGACAGAGGAGACATTAAATGTTAAAGAGGCAGAGATCTGTGACATTTCTTTCACCTTTCCCAAGCAATATACAATACACACACACACACACACACACACACACACACACAAACACCCATGCTAGCACAGGAGAGCTAATTGAATGAGTAAGGCCAGAACTACTTTTTATTCCCTTGAGGTTTCACAGCCACAGGCGCTAGAGACAGAAAGAGGAGTGAATGTTAAGACTTTGTGGGAAAAAAGGAGAGCAAAGTGGGAACAGAGTAGTTTGTGTTTGCAATCACAAGTTACCACCAGTGCCCTCTTTTGCTAACAGGCTGAGTGGTTGAGTGGTTCCTGTTTATATGTGGACAGATCTGTATAGTCTAATTTTGTGCTGTCTTTTTTTATGCTTTTTTAATGACTTCAAAAATGTTGATTTCTGCATATATGGTAAACTAAAGTGGCTCTGCTTTGTGCCAATGTCAACCGCTGTGATTGGTCAATAAAGCATAGATAGATATTTGTGCTTGATATGGATGGAGTAAATACTCAAAGCAGTTACGCTGTAATCAACCAAAGAAATTCTTGGTCGACTGAAACCAGAAATTTTCGTCCAAAAATCGACCCTTTTGCGGCGGGGCACGACGCGGCTCAGTGGAGTATGGCTCCACTGGCAGGGGTCAAGATACACTGATATCGGCACAAGAAGACAATTAAACACAAAAGGCTTAAATATAAATAGCATGGACGGATAAATAGCATGGATGGGTAAATAACGTGGACGCTCTTCAATCTCCCTGTCTTAAGCTGGTCTCCAGTAGGTTGGGCGAATCTAAAATGGTGAAAACAAGGGGGGTGTTCTGAGACAGGCCGTTACCTGTGAAATGGGGGTGCTCAGAAAACACCCCCATTTGCACTTTGTATGTTCCTCCTGATGAAATTAACTGTAGACTGTAAATTGACACGGAAAAAAATCGAGTCAACCAATCAAAACTTTGGTCGACTCAGCACATATCGACCAATAAGTCGACCTGTCAACTAGGACTTTACAGCCCTACAAAGCAGAATCAGTGATAAAACCCTGGCTTTAGGGGGGGGGGACATCCACTCAATGATCATGACAGCTTGACCAGCATCTCCCTGCCTGTTCAACCTTTGTCTGTTCCAGACAGACATCTCACCTGAGCTGCTTTCTTGGTTTGTTTGTTTTTTCCACCCAAGTATCTTTAATTGCCTGTGTGTTCATTGCGCAGAAAGGGAAACCTGTTTAGATAATCTGACTTTCTTTACAACATTTGCTAACAACCAACACTGTGGGTGTTTGAGCCTAAAAACAACAAGATGACCTAATGTTAGCAACAGATGAGCACAAAGCTCAATCAGGGATTGCTGTGTCAAGAGAGTGTCTTAAAGAGACAGAGTACTCCATTTACTAAACTTCAATAAAAACAATGCACATATTAATTCTGCGCATGCCAATAAACTATGATCTGAAGCTGGACCACATGTGCCACTATCATTATTCAGACATTCCTCAAACAAACAGCATTCTCAATTTGTAATCATAGCACGACAATCATATTCTTGCCAGATTGCCCAGCCCATCTGCAAATCACAGTTTGAGATTCTTTCTGACCACCCTCCTCTAATCTCTGAATGTTTCACAAACTCCTCCATCAGTCTCTCTAAACATCGTCCTCCCTTCCTCCTGTCCACTTGCCCTCTCGCCTCCCTTCGTTTTCCCTCCTGGCACTGGGCTGATCTGCGGCCTGAGGGTTCAAAGAGGGATTGAGGGAGGAAAAACTAGAAGGAGGGAGGAAACATGAAAGGAAGAAGCCGGAGAGCGCAATAGGATGGGGCATGTGGGGGGAGGGGGTGTCTGAGGGGGGAGAAAACGCCAGAGAGTGAAGCAATGATCTGGCTGCTCCTGCTATCATCAAGGGACAAGAGGGAGGAGTGCAGAGACACCGAAAGAGCAGAGAAGATTGGGAGGGAAAGAAAGGCAGAGTTCTTGTTAACATGGCCTCAGGGTACTCTGTCATCCTTCTCGTTCTTTCTCCCACTCTTTATCACTCTCTCTACCAATTGCCCCCACACAAAACACTAATCTTCCTAACAAACAGTGCAGGAAAGATGATTCAAAATGCTAGAACACATCAGAGTAGAACATTAGTTCCTTAATGTTGCCTTTACAAACACATGCACAAAACAAGCTGACTCCACATGGTCTCTTCAGGGAAAAAAACAGAGTGATACCAACAAAAAAAAAAAAAAAAAAAAAACATCACTCTCCTGCATACACTATGGTAACTAAGAGAGCATAAACTACACTGATTCACAGTGTGCGATAAACCAACAGGAAAAGAAGAGCCACTATTTATGAAAGCTATACATGGACAAGGACCAGAGCGAATAGAAGTACGTCTGAATACAGCACAACGAGTGTGTCTTCAGGCTGGATTTAAGAGAGGTCTTGTGTGTTGTGACTGGATGTGATGGACCACCCAAGGTTGCAACAAGGGAAGTAAGTGTGCATTTGACACGGTGTCTGTAGCTGTGGGCCAGCAATATTGTACCAAAAAAGGGGGAGGGGCTGTATGTCAAAATCCAGCCTCAGCTCTGTTGCTGTGATCCACAGCCAAACACACTGGACCAAGCTTTCAAATGCAAACTCCTTATCCCTCTTCTCTCCAACCCAGCGAGGCCTGAGGGAGCTGCACATGGACACATCATGTTCCTCTTTCCACTGCTCTCTCCCTCTCTATTGTTCTGGTTAGTACTGCAATGGCAAATCCCCTTACAAACAATAACATACTGCAGGCAGATTCCATTTCCTCCTGCTTCAGCTGATCTGCAGCTGTGGTGGCCGCCATCTTTACATATGTCTGGTTCGTTTACTCATAGGGTAGTAGCAGTCATATACAGTAGTCTCAACAAATTTTAGTTAGTCCCATATGAATCTGTAAAATCAGACTGTCCAGGAATAGAGCCCTGAAGGAAAGGAAAGGTGTAGACTCAACTGAGCCTATCAGCTGAGCTGACTATGAACTTTGATACTGCTGCTGTTTTTCAGGACAAATATTGACCTTGGGTGTACCCCACAGAACAAACCCTCTAAACACGAGTGTTTAGCAAACTTTTCCAAAGCCTCACAAAACCTGCTAACCCACATTTCACTGTGACAATCCTCATTACCCTCTAGACTTAGCCACATGGGTAACATTACCCTCTCAGGTGGACAAAGGTCAAACCATTTAAACTCCAACGCTGTATCAGGATCAAACAGGAGTAGGCCTGGGTGATAAACAGAAAATTTACCGATACAGAAATTTACGACAATAGCTGATGTCATTTTGCCCCATGTCAATATATTCAGTGTCAAAAAAATAAATAAAAGTTGGTTTTGGATTTGTGTAGGCAGGCTATGGCCTTATGTCCCTTTAAGACGCTGTCCTACGTCAGAGACATGACTCCACCCCATCCAGTCGGTAACAAAGAGGGAAAGACAGGTGAGGAGATGTAGGACGGTTCAAAAATTGTGGCGGCTGGAATGGCAGCTGAAGTAGACGGAGTTAATGTGGGAGGGGGTGAGCAGCTTGTGGAGTAGTTATCGTCCATCTATCGTTATCGAGGTGAACTGCTCAATAGATCGTGATATTGATTTGAGGCCATATCGCCCAGCCCAAAACAGGAGCATCTCCAATAAAGGTGCAAATATTCAAAGAGGGCACCAAACTATGCTGGCATAGCAACCTAAACTAGTCACAGTGTAAACATTGCTTCTTAAATACATTCCTGACATGTTTACAGGACAACCTGGTAAACTTTGATGTTAAATCGCTTTGCATCTAACAGCTGCAGGCTTCTTCCCTTACAGTACGGCTGAGCACACAGATTTTCTGCTCAGCAGCGGTTGCAGTTTCTCATAGATAAAATCAAAAATGCTCAGAGAAGTGAAACATGATAAGAGGTCACCGGACACATTTGAAATACATTCAAATGCCAAGTGTTTTGCCACCCATCTGAACGAAGACACAACGGTCATACATTCTGGATGATATAAGGGGTCTGAGGCGTGCACATGAGGCACAGGATTGAGCTGAATAGATGCCAAAGAGGAAGGAAGGAGCAAGAAACATGCCAAATGTGTTTTCCAGAGACCATGCAGCAGTTAGCCCTGTCCAGCTCCAGGACAACCTGGCTCTTCCCAGCCTGGATCTGGCAGTCAGCTGGAAAATAAGGACACTGCAGAGACGGAGCCCTAGAAATAAAACACACATGAAAAAAAAAAAAAAAAAACGCACTGTCTTCCTGCATCAGTGCAGCTCAGGGGCACGTGTGCATACTTGTCTTTATGTGTGCCTGGATATTAACACTGTGTGTGTGTGGGTGTGAACTTGTAGTGTATGTAGGTTACATGTCTAAATGCATAATGCATGTGTGTCAGCAGAGATCTAAGGCTCCAGACAAGAGCAAAAATGCTCAGTCAGCCTCATGGCCCTCCCTCTTGGTGAGCACCAGTGACAGTTTAGCCAGGACCAAAACCCAGGGACACAAACACTAAACCTGAACCCCATGTATTAAGGCTGGGCGATAAAACAATAATGATATATATCAAAAATTGATTTTCCTCGATATCGATATGAAACATGGTCACTATGCTTTTCAATAGTCTGCATTCTGCAATGTTTTAGTAGACTAAACAAGCCAATGAAAAGAGGAGTTGCTTCAGGTCCGTGCCACGCTGAACCAATCATGTGCTGAATTAGAACCAAGTAGCAAACAACTGTGTAGTAGCAAACTGCAGCTACACTCAACCATAGCACTTCAACACGTGAAGCTGACAGCACTTTTGGTGGGGAAAAAAGGAAATGTGTGCTACCCCCTGACAGAAATGCAGATGAAGGCTCAACAGATGACAACATTGTCAACAACACTGGCATGAAAACGTCGGTGGTGTGGAGGTATTTTGTTTTTTTGAGGTTGGACATGAAGCAGAGTAAAATGTGCACTACAAATTATGTCGAGAACATGTTCTCGCAAAGTCGGTTAATACCTCAAATCTTTTTCACCATCTGAAGCAGTGCCACGTGCCAGAGCATGCGCAATGCAAAAGTTTACAAACCCCGAGCGGAGCAAGTGCAAAGCAGCCCATGGCACCTGTGCAGCCAAAACAGCCAACCATTCAGTCCGCTTTCTCTAGCACAACACCTTACAACAATAGTTGAACAGACACAAAGACCTCACAGATGCAGTAGCTTATTGTATTGCAAAAGACATGCTGCCAATAAGCGCTGCTAAATTTCATTAAAGAGTAACAGGGAACATTTAAGATTGACGAGTGATTTTTTTATATCGTGATAAATATCAATATCAACTGATATGAAAAAAAATACATTGTGATAAACTTTTTTCTATTTCGCCCGGCCCTACCATATATGCTCGGTCACACAGCACACACAGAGGAAGAGTTTGTGGGTATCTGCACAGGGACTTCCTCTCACATACAACATCAACAGCAGTTTTCGTCACTGAATGCTACAGGCCTCTTCCTTCGTCAATATCAGTCTCAAAAAGGAAGAGATGTCACTTCTTTTGCCTTCTGAAAAAACAACAACACATTCACCAAAACATCTGTGATTTTGATGGAGACTGTGTTTTGGCTCAGTAGAGTGGGTACCTTACAAGTGCCTGTGGAGTAGAACTTAGCTGGTGTTGACATCCACACTGATTAGATGATCCCTGGCTTTGTTACTTTATTTCTAACTGAAAAATTACAAGTCTTCTTACTCTACTGTCCACCATAGATGGATTTTTCCAGTCCACCTAGTAATTCTCAAATGGAGCATCAAAGGCATTTAGAGCCTTGTAACACTGAAGGGCATCCTAGTTCTGACCCTAATGTTATATTTCATGATTCTTGGTCAAGTGGCCCCACAGTAAACCCCTTTTGCTATGTTTCTCAGCGGCTTAGTGGACCTATGGTTTAAAAGAAGCTGCAAACTATGATGTTAGACTCAAACCAGCAGCAGCCTGATGACTCAAAAACCCATTCACATGCACTCAGTAGGTCATTAGAGCGGGTTTTCGTGCAGAAGATTATTCATGCGTTAGATATGTTGAAAGACAAAGAGCCCACATCTGGCTGGTTCTAATAAAAGAAACCCTATCTATCTCATTACAGCATGCTGGTTAATTATTTGCTTACCTGATGCCATTAAGCAAAGGGCTCTGATGTTTACCAGCAGGCATAGCAGACACTGTTTTTAACAGACAATGCTATGCTGGATTAGCACACTTTAACACACTTTTCAAACCACTTCAGACCACAACATGCACTCACACACAACGACACACAGTGCTGCCCCCACAATCAGACATTAAAACACGTGATTCACAGCGAAACCCAGAAATTAAACATAGTCAGGGGGAAAGTTAAAACACTTCTGCCTAATCCAAATTCATCTGTGTAACTCACTTTCCAAAAGTCCAATAATGTTACTGTTGGCCTGATTTGAGGGTGGTTATGATGGTACTTGTATAGTTTGACTCATAATAATGGTTTTAAATTTCATGATTAGTATGCATTCATTTATTTCACATTACGAGCCCACACCACTTTGTTTCTGTGTCTTCATGGTTTTCTTCATACTGAAAGCTCATATGCCAAATGAAGGTTCAGGACTGAAACTTCACTACATGTTAATTTTTGCATGTTAGACAGTGTGAAGAAGTTTCGCACTTTCTGAAACACTGCTGTATGACAATACCATAGTGTACATTCATAAAATAATGCTTTAAGTCCATCAAAGAAGTGAACATGGTGTACAGGGTTTTTTTCCCTACAAGCTTAACAGCACACAGCACACAGTAGGGGTGGAAATCACTGGTGGCCCCACGATATGACTACGATAATTGGGCCATCATACGATATTATCATGATACCTGGGCCACGATACAATATGATCATAATACTTGGGCCACAATACGATATTATCACGATACTTGGGCCACGATACGATATTATCATGATACTTAGGCCACGATACGATATTATCACGATACGATATTATCATGATACTTGGGCCATGATACAATATTATCATGATACCTGGGCCACGATACAATATTATCATGATACCTGGGCCACGATACAATATTATCATGATACTTGGGCCACGATACGATATTATCATGATACGATATTATCACGATACTTGGGCCACGATGCGATATTATCATGATACTTGGGCCACGATACAATATTATCATGATACCTGGGCCACGATACAATATTATTATGATACCTGGGCCACGATATTATCACGATACTTGGGCCACGATACAATATTATTGCAATTTTTAACATTTTGCTACCGTGAGTATTGCAATACCATATATTGCAATTTATAGTTTTTTTCAGCTGTTTAGCTAATGTAGCATTTGTCTTTGCTTTATTTTTTTTTATTTACAGTGTATTTTATTTTTATGTAGCATATCTTGCAAACCTTATATATTTGTTGTAATATCTGTCTCCTACTCTATGATGTCACCTCTACCAACCTCACTAGACGAACAGTTGACTTTATTTTTCCATTATCATAGATTTGACTTTATATTAGCAATTTAATTTGAAAAAATCGATACTTGGTAAAGGAGACGATATGACATATCACCAGAAAAAATAATATGTGGTATCGATTTTTTTCTCCCACCCCTAGTACATAGAGTTGGCTCACTTCTCCCTAATTCCCTCATTTCCTCACACTCATTTCCCATATTCAGCCAGACTATGTCATATGCATGCATTACCCATAAGGCCACTTTGCTTATAAAATTGCAACACGTTCTGACTAACTGACCAATAAAAACTGCTCATCAGCTAACAGTCTGGTGTCTTTTGGCCTCCTTCCTCTCTTCAGAGGAAACAATAACAACCCTCAGTATTGGTTCATGTTATGTTTAACTGCACAAAAAAGAAGTACACGGTGGCTCATTGTGTAGTCAACACCTCATCTGATAATGACTGTTATGTGTGTTTGTGACTGTGAGTCATTAAAGCAAGGTGACTGTTAGTGGTTGGACAGATTGCTCACCTCTATTTGCTTCACAGGACATGAATCAGCCTTCAAAAATAATCCTTCTATATATAAAAAGGCGCCATTCAAGCTCTCAATGCCAGAGTCAGAGGAAAAGTGTTGACACTGGACCATCAGAGAGCCGATGAATGCAGACAATCCTCCTATAAAATTTGTGTAATGCTTCAACATGAAAAAAAGGAAGGAGCTTAGTGATTACTCGTTGCACACTGTGGGCAACAAATTAGTTCAGGGTTTACGATGTAAGCTGTACAGACCGTACAGAGCTGCACAAGTTGAATACTGTACTCCCCTGACCTTTAACCCCCTTCCTCAGTCATTTCCTGGGATAGAGAAGCAGCATTACAATAAGGCTCACATGTTGGCCAGAAAGACCACACTGAAGCCAACACAGGCTGAGTAATAAAAAACAAACAAATCAGTTACAACTCGAGGACAGAACTCAAGTATGTCAGATTTATCAAATCGTGAAGCAAATCAAGTATGAAATCAGATTTTTACAAACACTTCTATCAATGACAGCCATGTCTGAAGATTTCAGATCATGTGAGTGCAGCCACTTCTTTTGCTACCTACCAAGCTGAGTTTGTGAGGATGTGTTTTGACTCTTTTCTGAAACAACTTTATCAGTCACAAGCCCATCATTACTCTATTCTGTGGCCTATTGTTGGTATTTAAAGCAACATATGGGCTAAAAACTATTTTTGACACATCTATTACATTCAAAACAACTATAAGAAAACCAAGATTTGATTAGAGTGAAATTAAAAATATATATATATTCCTGAAATTAAATGAGAAACTGTCTTCTCTTGTCTCATATTTGAGTGTGCAACTTGGGCTGAGTTAAGAGTCAATGAAAGCTGTGCTGCGTTGTTCTCAGCCCGTTTCCTCAGTGTCATATGTCTAATGATGACCAAACTTTTCTTGAGAATTGAAGATATAAAAAAATATGAAGCTGTGTTTTTCCCTTATATGGGTCTTAACAACAAAGCCCACACAAGATATTGAACAGCTAATCTTATTTGCCTTGCTTGTCATGGCATACCTAGCTGGAGGGAGAGTGATTCAGACGTGACACAGACACACAGGATATAAAGGCAGGTTGAAGAGATGCCTATTTAGTTTGCATCTTTGTATCTTTGATGATTATTAATACCAGAATCAGAGTGAGCTTTAACAGCTTTTAATAAAAGCTTAATAATCAGCTTGATATCTGTCCACAAGAATACTTAGTTACATCTCTGGCTAATATCAAGTGAAAACACTTATTTTGACCCAAATAACAAATGCTTATATTTGAAACTTAAGCATAAAGGATGGATAAAGATACACCAGTCAGTTGTTAGCACTATTTATGGACAGATGTAGAATGAGGAATCTGGAAATTCTTTGCTGATTTACTGCCAGAAAACAAGTAATCGTCCCTCATAATGTACCGCTAAAATGCACCTGCTCATGTTATCTTATGAGATCTGGCAAGACTGTGTCTCCTCCTTACCAGCAGGTAGAAACAGGCCTTGTAACCTTAGTATGTAAGATGTAGACAGCACGTACAGATAGGAAGTACAAAGACACTCCAGCAGATACAAGTGCTTCAGCGAGAGATGAGCTTCGAGCTTTCAGCGCTCAGCACTGATCTCTCAATTTGTCTTAAAAACACATGCTTCCTGAGTGCTGCAAATGGCTGTTAATCTTTTAGAAGCACACATACAAATCATTTTAGTCTATCCAGACACTACATATAGACCTAAATGTGCCTTATTCAACCTTTACAGCTTGAAAAAGGGCTTCCTGGTTACTGGTTTCCACTGGCTCCAATCCAAGGGGCCCTGAACTCAATCTACAAAAAGCTACTTAAAAAGATGTGACTCAGTCTGATCCACATTTGTGGTTCTGAACTCATTACCATCAACAAGGGGTTTAAGAATTGATGGGATGCCAAAAAACAACAACAACAAAAAAAATGCATCGCCAACATGAAACTCAAATTCACTTCCTGTCTTTACATGTGCTCAGCTTCCTGCTCCCTCTGCTGGGCCCTGCCTCGCTATACTGGAATGCAGCTGACAGACACACATGCGTCTGTAGCTTTGTGTCTCTACAGAAGGATCTTATAGAGGCAGACTGTCAGGTAAACGGTACTCATCTGCGGCTGAGAATACCAATGTAGCTGCAGCCTCTACCTAAGCTAGCCTAGCACACAGGAAAATCCCCAGCCAGTATGTCCTTAAAACAAAACAGAAGGGCAGTGTGTGGGTGTGCCAAAGAGAAGGAAAAAGGGAGGTTGTTTTGGCCCGTGTGAAGGTTTGAGCGCTGATGCAGAATGGCAGTGAAGACAGACGGCAGGCTACTCTCCTGTGCTCGCTCCAGAGCAGGAAGACACAGCAGGCCTCTGACAGAGCACGTTTTATGGGAGTGTCTGTCTGCTGGAATGCACTCTTCTTCTGCTCCAGGCCAGATTCCAGCGAACATCCAGGCTGTTCTTGTGGCAATTTGATTCTCATCAATAACAGCCGTCTCACACGAGTCACATTTCTATGATTGGTTGGCTTTGAGCATGAAGATGTCTTGAGAGGTAAATCAATTCCAGTCCAGAGCACTTAAGAAAACATTAGTCATTGTGCATTCAATTTTACATCTATGCTGCTGAGGAGAAATGCATCAAATCAAGAGTTGATTTTACTTCAGATAATGTGTTAGTGTGCTCTTTCCCTACTTTTCCTGTTCCCTTAACCCAATAGATAAGCATGTCTCAGCAGGGAGACAGGTATTGTTTTTCACTGGACACCCGTTTGACAAATTACTGACTGTCCTCAAGCGCTCCTTCAATAAAAATACACAAACATTGTTGTGTGTATTAGGGGTGGGACAGAATATCAATATGGCAATAAATCCTCATCCTATCTTGTTCAGTTATTGTATCATTTGTACTTTCAATTTTGGACCGTGGCACTCTGGATTTCTCCGCTCATTTTGGCTGATTACTTCATGATTCCTTACAATGGTGCTATAAACATTCATCCTCAAAACTACCTCTTAAACTGAATGTTTATATTCTTTACTATATAGGACACTGTGAAGATCATTAAAAGGGTGTCTTGCAATTGATCATCTGTCCAATAGCATGTTATATCCTACTAATAACAGCAGGCCCCACCCATCAGTAAGTCAGCTGTGTTGCATGTTTATTATATTTGCTCTAAAGTTTTGATCTATCTTATGACAGCAGCTTTTAATACACGGAATTATCATCATAAAATCATTATCTAGAGCTTTGGAAAACTTACAAGAGGTCACAGGAATAAGACTGTTCAACTTAATTTGTTGCCTCAACGTGAATTAGAGATCTCGACAGAGACAATATGGGTAAAATTGACAGGATTACAACTGTGATTGAGATTAGGCTCCTGTCTCTGAGTGGAAACTAATCGAGGTTGATCGACTAATCATACCTGACTTGGATTAGCAAGTGAATTAGACAAGAGACAGACACGGTCCAGACCAGTCCACGCTGCAGCCTCGCATAGTCATGGCACTAAGATCCTGGTTATACAGTGCATGTAACGCTATGAAACGGAATTCTGGCGCTTAGTTTCTCATAGGTTTAACTGCTGCGGTTTAGAGGAAGGTTTCAGACGTTAGCGAAGGTTTTTCCTCAAAGCAGAGGTGCAAGCCAGGCCCAAACCCAGCTCGTCTGGCGGAAACGCTATGAGGCGCTGGTTCAGGCTAAATCAATAATATAGCCTACAGCCATTGCTTTGATGAAAATAAGACAAATTCTGTGTTTTGGGGGGAAGCCATGATACTCAAACGTGTTTCCTTTTCATCCGTTGACCGAGTTCTTATGCTAGTGCCTTCCAGACGTTAAGCTAGCCGTTAGCCTGTCTTGCTAGCGAAATACCTGTCCTGTTGGGGTGTTCAATTCATTCACAAAAAACATGTGAAGGGTGTGATTTTCCACCACAGTAAAAATGAAAGCACTCGGGAAACATGAGAGGGAGCTTTGTGGAGATTATATTTTAAAGCGGAATAAGAAGAAAGGCGGTTCTTTCATGTTCTTACCTTGTCCAGACAATTCACTTTTTCCGTGGGGTAAACGACTCGATTACATCTGCCACACAACGGATTCATGTTGGAGGAATGCTCTTCTAGCTAGTTAGCACCGAAACCGCCGATGAAACTGGTTGTAGCTGTGTGCTGTTGAGTACACACTTAAAAACTAGCCACACTGATTGATTATGACCAGTTGAAGACCAACACTAATTCAGTTGAATAAAGCAAATCCGGGAGGTTGTTGTTGTCGTTGTAGCCGCACAGCTGGCTGTCAGTCCACCAACCAGACACGGAAAGCGCGTGCCTGCTTCCCCCCCTCTACCTCCCTTCCTTCCTCAGCTGCGCGTTCACGATCGAAAAGGGAAGAGGCCGTGTGGGAGGTTCAATTTTTGGGAAGTAGGGTTTTGATATCGTTCAAAGGAACTGTATTTTGAAAATTTAGATATTAACTTTCATGACACATGTACTGCTTAAATAATAAGTGACATTGTCTCATGTGTTGTAACTGAAAGGGAAAGAATTTCGATCCATGAACATGTGCAGCACACCCGTCCTGATCCCAGCTGTGCTTGCATAACAAACTCATGCGATCATCTCTATTGTTGCAGGTTTGGAAAGGGGTTTACCAATTCAATGATCACATTTTTACACATCTGCCACGTTCACTGCATGCCCTACTTGACTTCACTAAGATACATTTGGGTAGGATGACATCTGCTGACCAAAGTGTGGTACTATACCCTCTTTCTAATGGATTTTTCTCACAAATAACAGTCAGTATGAAGTCTGATCAACAGCAGTTATGTTTGACTTGAAAATTTAGAATAAAAAAGAATAAACCAGCTATGGAGGATTCAAAGAAAATGCAGAATCTGTAGAGTTAGTATTTCTTTCAACAGTAGGATCTAACACTGCAGCACACTCAGATCTAGTGTTAGGGGGATTTTTGGATGTGTTTTGTGTGCAAAGGTGTCTGTGTATTTTTTGTAAAGGCCTTGTTGGTCCAGCAGGTGGCATATGTACTGTGGTGTAAGGGTACAAATGGAAGGTAAGATAATTACTGGGAGGTGAGCACCACACCTAGGGAGGCTCATTTTTCTGACCATGGTCTTTGTTACATGAGTCATTGTTAAGCTTTTGTGTGTTTTGCACATATGTTAGTTATCACCATAAGCACACATAGATACACGTAGCTGTTGTTGTGTCTGAGGACTAAAAATAAATGCTATTGTATCATCGCATCAAAGTTTGAGGACTCAACCATTTAACTGAAAATCCTTCAAGGACGTGTCAAAGAAGACAGCCTGAACCCCGGTATAGCTTCCCCTTTGTGGAGTTTATGCATTTCAACAGGAGAAATCAAGTCACTTCAATCACTTTGACAAAACAAGCACAGTTTGGGGTTTTCAGAATTGTTTTGCACTTTATTGCAGTCATATTTGGTCACATTTTAAAATGAATAATTTATTCCAGCAGAAATGATCACTTCTATTGAAACAATTTGATATCAAACAAAACTTACCAACCTCAACAGTTGCAATAAGTTCGTCTTTTTATTGGAACCCCGGGTTGCTTAAAAAACTTATATACAGAATGTAAAGGCTGACTTGTTTTGGGCATAAGAGTGTGATTAAAAATGTATAAACTGGGTTCATTCTAGTCTCTTGTGTTTCCATCAGTAACTTCAACATGGCCCAGCTTCAACAATACAGGCCTTTTCATGACCTTCGCCCTCCACTTCTGTGTAACCAGGCTGCGGCTTCTTAAACTTCAAGGAAGGCCAGTAGTTCTTTCGACGCTACAAAAAACAAAAAAACATGATGTAACAATGTGATACAGTAAAGGCATGTCTTGCTTCTGTCAGGACAGGTGTAGGACACACTCAGTGCTCACCTGGATGAGGTACAGTGGTGATGCAGAAGTAGGATGATAGTTAATGTAAAGAGCGACAAGAATCAGAGCCAAAAGTAACACCAGTGCAGCTGCTATACCCGCTATCACTCCTGTGTTTGCCAACACGTCACCCCTGGATGAAGAATCTGTCCTCACATCTGTGTAATAGAAAGATTATTGGTTGTACCCTTTCATAGAACCGAACACATTTTTTCTCAAGTATGAACTCACCATTTCCTGTCTTAAATATATGATGTTTGGTCTCATCTGAAAGGGAAGAGCATGCATTCACTTTTTTATAAATTTCATGGCACTTAAAAAAACATGTTGCAGTTTAATCATTATACAACAGGAAATAGTATCTTGACCCACCATCACTTATACAGCCTTTCTGTAGGGGAGTCAGAGGGGTCTCATTCTCAATTTCCGGTATGATAGAGGAACTAGTAGAGCTGTCGACCCTAGAGTACTCATCACAGGCTCCATCTTCACTCTAAGTAACAAAAACATTTGTAAGTCTCAGACAGCAAACAACCAGATATTCACTCCTGGTGATCAGCAGTACCTCCTCTGAACAGCTATAGTCTAGCCATTCTTGTCTGTGTCTGTCCATGCCATCAGAACACCTAAAACACACAGCATGTTTGTAACTCAAGGTTCAAACTGCACCGAATTTAAGTTTATCTGTACTCGGCCAACACTGCACTCACCTCTGCAGCACATTGCACCAGCTGCAGCCAGAGGTTTGGTTTGAAGAGAGGCAGAGTTCACAGCTTTCATGTTGCAGGCAGGCTGAACAGAAAGAAAGAAAAAAGTATTTCTGTATAAGATGAGAAAGGCTTTATTCATCCTTTTTTATGGCGAATACCACTGATCATAGCAGTATATCTAAAGACAAGCTTAAATCTAATAAATTAGTGACTAAAAATGGAAAATACAGAAGCAATCACTCAGAAGTCACTCAGAATCCTTGCACGGGTTAGGTTGCAGGGGTGTCCGAAATACAGAAGTCAGTTAATAAAAAATTGTTGGTTAGGACACATATAAACATGTCAACCTATCCGTGCTAATATTATCATTCAAAGAAAAATGTAGGGGAGACCGGGGATGATTGTAACAAGAGAAGAGTTGCAATATGACCATTTTAGCCAGAAGTCCCATGATCATTTCAGTTAGGTGAAGATGATTTTTGAGGCTTTGTCTTGTTTGTACAGACTTTGATGTATGAAAGTAAAGTTAAAGTAAATATTTTTAATCTCTGTATTTTGTTTTGTACTCACACTATTGCCAATAAAATCTCATGATATATTGAGTTAAATTGTAGTTTTCAGGCAAAATGTCATGAATTCTTTACAGTCTATCTTCAAACCACTAAACTGATACAGCTCACTGAACTGGTTGATAAGTGAGGTTGATTTTTAACATGGCAAAAAAAAAAAAAGATTCTGCTCAGGAAGACTAGTTGATGCACTCCAACACGTTCACACACACACGTCTGAGTCAAACAGAAAGTAGATCAAAGTTGTGGTCACTCACAGGAAAAGCGGAATCATTCAATCGCTTTTGTTTTACTTTAGCAAACCTCTTTCACATGTTGTGGTCTCTGCTTTTGCATATTTTGGCTATTAGTCACATAAGGATCACCTCACAAGGTGTATGATATTCTCCCACAGGATTCCCTTTTGTATTTTATTCTTTTGGCTCAAATTTTTTGGTATACAAATGCGAAAACTTTGAGCTAAAAAAATGTAGTGAGTAACAGGTGCTGAAGCAAAAATAGTTACAACCATCTTCGGTCTACCCTAGCAAGTCTCCAGATATAAACTTTAGTAATTGCAAATTCCAAGTAACAGTCGTACATCCTACAAAGATTAATAAGTGATATTTCATCTGAGAAAAATAGGGCAGTAAATATTTAAGCTAATGTGATCCAATACTGTGATAGATGAGGATCCTTTACTTGGCAGTGCAGTGAACTCAACAGCAGAGTAATTGGTGATCTTAGTTGTGTCAATCTCGACCCGATGGTACTCGTAAATGGTCCGCCTTTCCCCGTCTGTGTCAGAAAAATCACAGAGTTCAATATGTCAGTGTGTTCACGAGAGTTCACTACAGACAAAAGCATCATTTCTGACCTTGAGATGGAGAGGAAGGTGTAGTGACCATGAAGGCATCAGACAAACCGGCCTTTACAGGATGGTCAGCTGAGCTGATAAGATCTAACGACAGAGGAATCTGATAAACAAGTCAAAAGAGGAATAGGGATTAGATAGAGAAGAGGTTTAGAAAGTGAATATGAGACCAAAGAGGGGGGTGTTTCTCACATCTCTGTAGCTGAAGGTAATGGTTCCTGATTTGTGAAGCGCAGCCTGAAACGTAAAGGCTCCTGCTGACTCTTTTCCGGGGAGCCTGACCTGCTCCCACTGGACCACAAACACCTCACCTGCAAACAGCAGATATCCAACACTAGTCAGACAATGCGGATAATCCAGTACATCTCAGAAGTGAGACATGCTTCAACATTTGTTAGCATTTTACCATTATCCAGGTACTGCACTGTGGAGTCTTTGGAGTAGCTGGGGTCAAAGTTACCCATTAGAGGGGCGATGTACTGTGTAGCGGTCAGCATACGGTGTGTGATGTCTCCTGTAAAGATGAACCCTAAAACATGACCAGATGGGAAAACATGTTAGATGTGCAGCATGAGTAGCCTGTTACACTCCTGTACTCCGAAAATATGTAGTTAAGGTCACTTGAACATCTGTTATAAAAAGGAAGAGTACCTCCTGTTGCTATGGTGATCTGCCTCAGGTAATGCCCATAAAAAGGGAAGGCGAATGACAAGGCAACTCTCTGCAGGGAAAAGGGGTAAAAACAGGCAGAGAAGATATGTTTTAGTATCCATTTTTTTGCCATGTTTATTAGGTAAACTTAGTTTATTTTGAACTGACTGATCTTCTGAAGGGAGATTTTAAGTCATGAAGTTGGAGTATTCAGTTCTTTTTTTTTTGTACTGAAAGGAAATCGAAAAAGTTGGTTTGTGCTTGGGCAACAGAATTTGTTGTCTCTCACTGGAAGTTCACATTTGGATAAACCCTGTTGCTTCATCAGTTGTTCCAAAATCAGTCTGTTTCTCTGAGTTCTGTTGACTTTTAAACAATTTACTCAAGAGCACACATTAACAACAAACTTCAACATTCACACAAACCAGCACTTTACTGGTCTATTACCACCCTCTGTGATAATGGCTGGACTCATATTCCAGTCTGGAGCGAACAAGGGGGCACCCAGATTTGAACTGGGGACCTCTTGATCTGCAGTCAAATGCTCTACCCCTGAGCTATACCCCCACACACATTGTTATGTTTAGAAATAGACAAATTGCAAAAAAAAACCCCAACAACAACATTAAATCAAATTAATGAATCTTAATGCTGTCATGATAAGTATAAAGATCAACTGAGCAAACATATCCAACTCAAACCCATGATAAAAGTCATTACCCTAGAATAAAGTTTTTACCCTAAGGTGCAGTTTTAGTTGTTTCTGTGAACACCCAATCCAGTTTCTTTGTAATAACCCTTGGTTTCTGAGAGAACAGGACTATTTGTTCCACCAAATCTTGTTAATGTGAGCTGTGTGGCTTGTGTAGAAGCCAGGTGTTGAACAGGAGAGGTGAAGACCTGCCAGCAACTAACAGAATCAGGCAGGCATGTACTGTAGATTCAAACTGACAAGTCCCGGCTTCTTTGAAACAGTTTAGTGTTGGTTTTCATAATTGAAACTAAAATCCACTGTTGATAAAACACTAAAAAATACACAACTAGACGGCACTCAGACTTGAGCTGTTGGCCTTCTGATCTGCAGTTAAATACTGTTTGAGAGATCACCCCTGTGCAGATCAAAACACAGACAGAAATATAAAGCTACTTGATCCCACTCCATTATTCGCTTGCTAATCACAGTCAGTAGCACCTTTATTGATATCCTGAGATTTTTTAATTTCAGGATATCAATACCATTGGTTTTTAAGGTTTTTTTTAAAACATGTTAAAATGTTAAAAAAGAGAGATCAAAATGTTGAATAAGATTAAGATGAATATGTTCATAAACAGACCAAAATCTCATATTGAATAAAGTTCAGTTTAATTAAAACCAAAGCTGTAAGTAAGCTAACATGTCTTTGTTAAGGTGTTGAAATTTTATAGAAATTCAGTCAGGTATGTTTGCAGCACGCAGAGGAGCAGCTCAGTTTATTCAAAACCTAACTTTAAAGTGCATCAAGCTGTCAGTCTTTTACTTCTGTTAATTGCATTGATTATCACAAATCATTTAGCTCTATCAGACAGCTAGAGCGGCAGCGTTTAATCAACTCCTGAGAGCGGAGCCAAGAGTAACATCAGACCGAGGATTTTTTAGTCTAATACTTTAGTGTAGAGTCCACTGACTTGTAACAGACATTCATTCACAAAAGTATAGACATGCTGACGTATCTATTTGCATACTACTAATCTAAATTGTAATATCCATGTTCAGGTCTACTGGTATATGAATAAATGTAAAACCTGGGCCCTACCTCTCTCATCATCTTGTGAAAAAAACTTTTTTTGTACCTATGTTTATATTGGATTGATTGGGAATTGCTTATATCAAGTTCAATTTACACAAACTTTTCCTCCCTTTACTATTAATGAAGTCTTTAATTCTGTCTTCCCTCTTCAGTTTAAGTCCCCTCTTCTTTAAAAAGATCTAACTTTTTCTTAAGGAATTCGGTGCAACTGTTTCAGTGTTGCAAACATGGTGCAAATAAAGTGTTTATTGTACGCAAGAAGTATTAAGATTTGAAGCAGGAACCTTCTGATCTACAGACCAAGAGTCTACCACTAAACTACATCCCCAACTTCATTACTTCGATATCAAATACACAGACAAAAGAAAATGCTGATACTAAACAAATAATGAGCGAGCATTCTGACATATATCAGTTTTTTTTTCAGGATGTTTCTTACCTTTAAACAAAGATACTTCTGTTTTGAACAAAACAGAAGTATCTTTGCTGCAGTGCATTTTGTTAGAGCGTTGTCAAAGATGTGTTGATTTAATGACATTATTGCCGAGGACTCCCCCCCTCCCCTTTGTTTTCTTTTTTCTCTGTGTCCTATGACCATAAAACCAGATTAAAATTAACTGTCACCCAATCAAAGTTATTTAAGACATTCTTAAAAATAGCGTTTAAAAATAAACCTGTGGCTTAATTAAAAATTTCGGCCATAATAATACTTAAATGAGGGTTTGTGGTCATTTTACATGTGTGTGACTCACCACGGCCTGCTTGTATGAGTTTGACAGGATGCCATGGACCCTCACTTGTCCATGTCGAACGTCGTTCATGTCTACCCAGAGTTCCTGTGTGCGCTGGTCCTCTGGGCCGTAGCTACGCCATGTGTAATACTTGCCAGAATCCTCCTAACAGGAAGAAAAACATCGGAATTAGAGGTTGTAATGGAGTGATTGTGTTCAGGGAGTGTGTCACTGAGGCATTAAAAGTTCACTCTGATAAAAGTAAAATCCTATGATGTCATTTATTCTCCAAGTGAAAGAGTGAAAAAGTGTTGTTTTTTTTTCCAAAAGAGGGCAGCGTTTAACTTCAGCTCAAACAAAAATAACAAAGGCAGAGGCATAATAAATGTCACGCCTGTTGCTGTAATGGCAAACAGTGTGGTGCAGCACTCACCACTACGCGTGTCATGTTGTTTGGCAGGGTATCAATGGTAAGTCCTCCACCTTGGACAGCCTGGCCTGGAAGGGACCTCTGAGCCCTATGAGGATGACTGTCCCCTCCAGCTGACCCTCCGGGCTGCTGTGAGATCACATTGTACCACACATCTGTGCAAAAGAAGAAATATGAGGTCAGCGTGTTGTGAGGTAATGATATGAGCATTATATCCTCCTCTGTGTCCACTGAAACATTACACCAAAGCTTTTTTTTCCCCTGGCAACAGCACCATAGTCTGTCAAGAGCTTTCAGAAGAGCAACATTTACAGTTTACAGGCTCAGTGCTCAATCAGCCAAATGTGACATAGCTGTTTGCTTTTGAATATTTAATGTTGGCCTTGTGAGTTACAGCCAATAATGTACAGTATGAGGAAAAAAACAATGCAAACCTGTAGAGCTGGAAAGATGGGACTGTCAAAACCAATAAAAAGTGCTCACCATATAGTAAGCAAACTGGGTTAGGTAGACTTTGTTTTAAAGTTTGGGGTGTTTTTTATTGACATCTTGCTCTTTTTGAGCCACATGCCAAAAACCACACGCTCCTGGTTTATCCTTAGTTCCTGAATGTGGTAAGGGCATACCTGCTGGTACATCTATACTAAGACTGTGATGTGGGTCTACTACACTCGCTGAATTTATAAATATAAGTATATAAATATATACCTATTGGCTTAAACAAATGTGTTCAAGACCGCTTGGCTGGCTTAAAAACTGACAAACAGGTATAAATACGTGTGAGTAAATTTAGTGAAGCTATTTTGGTACCAAACTAGTTCAAATCTGTTTTAAGGTTGCCAGTGTAGAATAATGTTTGCTTTCCAGATACACCAGCAAGGGCCATTTTTGAAATCTATTTTCCGAAACCAAATGGAGAGAGAGGGCATTTCTTGTTTTCTGTTGTACAGTCAGCCTGTGTGTGTAACAGAAATATAATCAAATTCTAAGTCAAAAAAGTTTTGTGCATTCTACCTTCAGTTTCTCAATAAATGCACCATAAAATTCTCTCCTGAATCTATATTGTGTATAATGGTCCTTTCTCCACCCTAAAGTCACCTGTTTTCCAGTTCCTGTTGTTCACACCTGATTCAAATTAAACAACATGACCTCCTAGTTCCCCTCCAGTGCATTAATATTAGAGTTCAGACAGGGCTGGGCGATATGGCTTTAAATCAGTATCACAATATATTGAGCAGTTCACCTCTATAATGATAAATGGATGATAACTTTCCACAAGGTGCTCACCCCCTCCCACATTAACTTTGTCTACTTCAGCTGCTACAACTTTTGAATCGTCCTCCATCTCCTCACCTGTCTTTCCCTCTTTGTTACGGACTGAATGGGGTGGAATCAGCATCTCAAAGGGACATAAAACCATGGCCTACCCACACATATCCAAAACCAAATTTTGGTATCGGTAAATTTTCGGTTTATCGTTAAGCCTTAAGTTCAGATCATATTTTGAAATCTTGAAATTCAAACCTGCCAATTAACTTTTGGTTTTCTAACTATGATTGGGAAATGGCTGAGATGCTAATTTCTGCCCTGCACAGATTTTCACGCTCGACTGATTTAAATGTGTTGCAAAATAAAGCATCTGAGGACAGGCAAACATGAGATTAGGGCTGTCCAGAGGTTGTAAGTACACTGTCGGGGAAATGTTTGTGATAAAGCAGTTTTGGAGTATTTAAAAAAAAAAAAAACTATCTAATCAAATCAAGTCACAAAAGGAGCAGGGAGCAGCTCAAAGATGTGAAGTAAATGGCTTGATAATAACTGTAATGAATTCAATTTTGATCCTTATATTACAATGTGTTATGCTGAAATTGAATGTAATTATAAAAATGTTGTCAGTGTTGGAGCAGACTGACTTAAATGCAGACAAAGCTTACAAGTTTATAGACAAGATACTTAACCTTATAACATAGTTTGTTGTTCATTATTAAAACAGTTACAGTATAAAGGCTGAAAAAACATGATTAAAAATATGAAATATGGCAAATTTGCTTTCTAAATGATCCTTCAGGATGCTGGTGCCCAACTCCTCTTATGTCAGTGAAATGTTAGTTGACTTTGGTCTGGTGCCTACATTTTGTTCTGAGTGTGGGAGGGCACATCTCGCGCCAAACCCTAGAGTTCAGCCTGTGTGGGACATTAAACTGGCATGGCCTGCTTTAACCATCACATTATAACACTGGTGTCCTCTTCAGCCATCTGAAGTACACTACGTCATCCAGCAAGTTCCTTAAGAGACAAACCAAATGTCCTGAGCAGGGAGCATGTTGTTTTTGTTCATGAGCGTTTCCCTCCACCCTTTGATTCAATTAAGCCGTGCGTCAAGGCGTGCGTGGCAGTTCATAAATTAAACCTCCATGTGTGATTACTGAGATTTGCCTCCACCCTGTTATGGCATCCATGAGGTAAGAGGGAGATGGTGTGATGCACAGTAATTGAGAGTAATGCAGATGGGAGGGGTGAGTATACTTGATTTGAAGTGGGTCATATTGAAACATCTGCCCTGATTATCCACATCACAGCCATCACAGCCAGCAGCTTTAACCAAAACACAAAGACAGGAGTCACTCGTCTTTACTGTTGTGTTACATCAATTAGTAAAATGATGTTATGTTATTAAAAACAACTACAGTATGTTTCTGAAATAGTGATACAAGTTTGGTTCAAGCTGGTTAATGTATGTTTTAATGCATGCAAGGAGAGGATACAGTAGATGACAATTTGCATATTTTAAAGACCCAGAATGACAAAAGGGGCCACTTTTACTTTTAATTATACAGGCAGTGAAAGGGCAGCTGTGTCGACCAGGGAACTGACCTCTGCCCACTCTTTTAGCAGCTACCAAACCTCAACGTTTAGTGTCCTTTTTCTGTGAGCGGTCAGCTCTGAGTGGTCTGAAAGAACACACCCTTCCTGAGCACAGGCTGGAGGAGCTGGCACACACTCCCTAACATCGTCCACAAACAGCATGTATAGTTCATTTCAAGGCTGAAATACAGATGTGCAATTTTTTATCCACACTGTAATACCATTCCAGTTCCAAAGAGTGTGCTTTAATTAAACATTCCCATCTTCTGTTTTAAAAGGATCAAGATGCTGATTTCTGTAAATTTTTTGGCCAGAAACAAGCAACTGACATACTCAAGAAACAATTACTATTAATGCTTTAAAAGGAGGCTCCTTTTTACAAACGACCCTGAAAAGGAAAAATGATGGTTTTCATTACCAACATCCCCATGACTGGCCAACCTGTTAGATTTCAATATAAAGCAAAAGAGACAAAAGACACTCCATATTTGGTCAACTGTCTGATTGCATCTCTTTAATCTCTGAAAGGTGAAACCAAACCATTGCCTGGAAGTTTAAAAATGTTATTTTAAGCTTTTTTTTGTCTGATAAGAGAAATAAATGAAGAACGCTAACACTGGTCTAAATTACATCAGGATTCAAAGAGCCAGTTGCTTCCCCTGTTGGCAGATGAATGTTTTTGTTCATGCCATTTTAGTTTTCCTATAACACAAGCATGGGCTTTGTCAAACAAAAGACAACCTGGGATCAGCAGACAATAACATCCCATCTATGATCCAATCTTCAAATCCTTCTCATGCTGTTTCTCATTCTTTTGGACTTTGCTCAGCTCCAACATGTCTGGATCTGCTTCAGGCTATTTGTTAAACAAACTTCTCAACAGGACCAATGACAGAGGGCCAAACACTGAGGTCATCACAGGGTATACAATTCATTTTCAGCAGAAGGCTTTTGTGTTTTTACAGTCTGGTTCAGATGCTGTTAGTGGCTCTCTGGAGAAAAGAATCACATTTTAAAACTGCAGTGAGAAGGCAGAGAAGAGCAAATTAGGCACAGGACAGGAGGGTGTGTTAGGTAAACAGCTATCTGTCCTCTCATTTTGAAGGCTGAGAACATGCTGCAAAAAATCTATGAAGCTATTTCATCTGCAGCATTTCCCTAGCAGGACAGCAGGACTATTGCATGACAGAACTCATTTTCTAAAGCAATAAAGACAAAATATAAAGTGACCAAATTCCACAAAAACAGACAAGAACAAAGAAAAGAACAAAGAAAGTCCAGGGCACTCCTCCAACAAATCCCCAAATCCTATTGTCAAGAATTATGTAAAAGACTAAACCCAACAGCGCTTTAATTTCTCTGCCAGAGTCTAATGGGTAGCAAGAAGAAAAACCAAGTCTATGTCTAATTTTAAACCTGAGACATGGCTGTTTGTGGCTTCTTGTTTAGACTCAGTCGCATGCTTGTGGAAGAGGGTATGTTAATTGTGGACTTTGTTGTAAACTAGGTCAGTCGCTTCTTTGCGTATGGTGTGCCCACTTGTTGCCCCATAAAGAGCTCTGCTGCAGTTCTGTGGTTTATGGTGGATTAAAATAGCAACAGTAGCATGAAGCTACCATAAGAAAATGAGTTTAAGAACAAACGAAAAAAAGGCAGATATTTTTGAGATATTTCAAGTACTTGCATGCAAAGCTCAATTGCAGAGGCTTCATATGAATGCATCTGTATTATTTGACAGAGCAGACCAGTTGCAGTGAGCACAGGTGGGAACGTTATAGCAGTGATGGAGAGAAAATAAACACAGCTCACCTGCTTCCCGTTGGTCCCAAACTCTTGAAGTCTTAGTTTGGGAGACCCAGAGTAGCAGCATCACCAAACTTAAACACATGTTGCACCGCAGAACAACAAAAATGAACACAAAAAGAACACTTCTCCTCTTCTTTCTTCTTCTCTCCTCTTTACAAAAGCAGTTTTCTCTTGAATCCAAACTCCACCCGCCACTCTCCTCCTTCCCTGTGAATTTTGCTCCCTCCACACTGTCTCTAAGTACACCCTTCCTCTCCTCCTCTGTACTGTTCATCCGTTGCCATGGTGATTACAAAGACACAATGATCAGATGGTTAGGCGTTGCAGCAAGAAGACCATAAAGGTCAGGACAATGAGTTATATCTCTGTGTTTTGGAGGATTAGATTTCTCAAATGGGGATTTAAAGTCCCTTATTTTACAGCTCACTTTTGAACCATCACCCTCAGTGATAAATTGACTGTCCAGTGAATGTGTGTGTGTGTGTGTGTGTGTGTGTATGTGTGGCGCTTCCCAACTGTGTGGACAGTAAATAATCTGGCATGTACGATTAGAAATGGATATTGGGATGCCAACAATGCCAGACTTAAAGTCTCTGCAAGTCATATTACAAATTTTAAACCAGCATTCGCAAGACTGTGTCTCTATTCTTACAGCAACTTCAAACATGAAACGGGAAAGTCTCTTTTCCAGAAGTTGTGTAAAAGCCTTGTTTTTATAGCACTGAGAACTAAAAAAAAAATAGAAAAGAAAGTAGGTTTAACAAGCCCTGTGGCTGACTCCAACACTTCTCAGGCCACTGCTTTATCATTTCTATCTGTTATGGGAGCAAACATGGAATCCCTGGCAGAGAAAATGACAGCAGAAGGTTTATTGGACTCACAGCTGGAAAGACCATCAGTACCATGTCCCACAATGCAGACTGTGAACGGAGTGTACTGTGTGTGCTGCAGCAGGTGTGGGTTTTCTACAAACAAATAAAAACACAGTGGACAGAATAACGTCTTTTAAACTGCTTTGTTGAAATACAGATGGAGATTTATACATGAAAAGAACTACGGTTATTGACTTGACTTTTAGCGCTGAGGCTGGGTTCAAACCTCAGCAATAAGAACTGGATTAAAAACATCAACAGTGTCCAAACTTTTCAGAATTGAACTCTCTGTTCATGTTTACAGGGACAAAGTTTTCCTGTTCAAACATCAAAAACAAGGAGGGAATTTGCTCTTAAGATGGCCTAACTTTGGAAGATACCAATCTGTTTTGTCTAAATCTGACAACAGCAATCTCAGATTGAATAATTCTTCACAGACTGGTTTGCAAGCATTGTAACTAGATGTTCTGAAGAGTTTAATTCTTCAGTTTCAAAGAAAATGGCTTGACAGAGTTCAAAGATGGAGTTGCTTATGTGATGCTGCAGTTGAGATACTGTAAAATCCCCCAAAGCAACTGAACTTGTATGAGTATTGGTGAAATTTTAAAGTTGAAATATTTTAGACTAAATTCTTGGATACCTATTGCCTCAAATGTATAAAATCTGGCACGCTAATTTGGATTAAAAAAATTATCAAAAGGAGCAAGCTTTTATTGAGTGTGTTGTGCAATCAACAGGAACTTTAAATAGCATGAAAAACAGTTGCGGTAATTTGCACAGAGATTGATGCACTGGGGGAAACCATGAATAACAAACAGATATTTATTCTAGGTTTTGGAGAGGTTACAAATGATTAAAATGTTCAAAATGTTAAAGGAGGCCAAGCCTTTGTGTTTCATTCCCTCAGCTGGAACTTGTTAACCTAACTGACCTGCCTGTGAGCAGCAGGAGTGAGTCCATCTTCTCATGCTGCCTGGCTATAAACCTCAAACCTCATACAGTACATCGAATCCATCTTGTTGACATGGTTTGTGCTTGAGAACTCCCGTTTGAGACATGGACACTGAAGTTACAAGCTGACTTGACTTCAGGCTTGACTCAAATTTGAGCTTCAAACATCTGAGACTTGATTGAGAGTCTTTGAGACTTGGAAATATGAGATTTATTGTTGATTCGGTCCACTCGTGGGCTGATAAGAATCAGTTGCCATGAAGCACATGAAGCAATCCATTGGTAGCTGGATAATGCACTTTTGAATCATTTTTTGATTTAGTTAATAATGAATTGATTTATTATATGGGGTGGATTTGTTTCTTTTTTTGTAGGCTGGGTAATAACTGAGATTGTGTTTGTCTCATGTAATCACCGGGGTCGTGTCTCATCAAGTCTGGGTCTAACTTGCATAACTACCCTTCACTGAGCCATAAATTATCACTCAAAAGTGTATTTTTGATCAAAATATAAAATGATATTTTTAAAAGCTGAAGTTTTTATGATAATTCAGATCAGCTGGAACACTTCATTAGGATCCTCCATTGTGACCAAATTCTACATTACTGACCTCACAGTGCATAGGATCTAATCTTGGACCTTGATACTGTAGAGAAAGATCATTGCAAGGCAAACACTTGACCAAGCACAATCTCATTGTGTCTTTAGAGCAAATTATCGATTCCTTTAACAAGTACGACTTTACCTTTGCCAGACCTCTGAAACTATTGCACAGTTTCACGTTTGTGAACTTTCTGAGCAGATCTTTCTGCCTGTCATCTAAGTTTATCAAAGATGTTTTATTGTTTCATCTTTATCCTCTCTGTGCCGCCATGGATAGAAGATTTCCTTTTTATTACCTGAGTGCTATTCAGCTGCAGCAACCTCAGCTTCAGTTCTCAGACAGTTACATCATTCAGCGTCTAAGAGACACCCTTAATTCCACCATTAATGACGTGAAACTTCTGAAAGAGCAAAATAAAGCACTGAAGAACCAACAGAAAGAAACCGGGCCGGATGTGACTCTAAGAGGAGCTTAAGGTAAAGGATGATCTCCTTGTTAAAGCTTCTCTAAAAGAGCAGGAGATAAATATGGACATAGGTCTATGCAATCACCTTGGACCTGCTGGCCCGAAAAGAGGAGGAGGTAAAACACCTGAAAGAGGAGCTGCAGCTCAAAGACGGGCTCCTGGAAAGTGCTGTAAAGAAGGAGCAGAGAAAAACCAAGACTTGTGAGGATGCACTAGCCCAAAAAGAGGTGGAGATAAAGAGTCTCAGAAATAACCTCAGAAGGGAGCTAGATCTCAAAGAAGAACTTGGGGGTGAGATAAAGGAGAGGGATGAAAACCAACTGGCCACTGAAAAGTTGAAGGTGACCAGGCTCCAAGAGAAGTTGGAGTCAATGATTGAGCTCCTGAGCAGGGCCGTCAAACAAAGACCGAAAAGAACCACGGCCTATCTAGACACTATGGACCTGCCTAACCGAAAGGAGATGGAGCTGAAGAAGACTGAGTACTGGAGGAGCAAGTGCACCGAGCTGCAGAAAAGTCCTAATGACCAGACCAGCCAGCTGCAGGTACTTCAGAGCTCGGATATATGACGGTAACTAATGATCCAAATAATCTCAGATTCTCTAGTAAAGAACTTCAACTTTTACTGAATGATCTAACACACAGTTTCTTTCTCAGCTCTCTTCTCAGATACTCCACCTCACCAAAACAGCACAACATCAGCTGGACCCCTCAGAGGAGTGAAAACAAGAAGAGGAGATGGGGAAGAAGAAGGAGAAAAGAGAGGAGGAGGAGACAAAACAGGAGGAGAAGGAGAAGAGAGAGGAGGAGGAGACAAAACAAGGGGAGGAGAAAGAGAAGAGTAAACAAGAAAAGGAGGCAGAGAACATGTTGAAAGAAGAGGAGGAGAAAGAGAGAAAAGAGGAAAAAGGAAAGACAAAGAGGAGCACGAGGACAAGAAGAAGTCCCCAGAAGAGAAGGGGTCAAAAAAAGACGAGGAGGAGAAATGGAGTAAAGGAGAAAAAATGACAGAAGAAAAGCATGTCAAGAATAAGAAAAAGAGAAGAGGACAGAAAAAAAGATAACTGTCCAACCCTCTAAATCCCCCTTCCCTTCATCTTTTAACCCTTACTATACCTTCCTTCCCACCTACCCTCCTGCCTATCATCCTACCCAGCTACCCTCCTTCCCACCTACCCTCCCACCTTCCTACCTACCTATCCTCCTACCCACCTCCATACCTACCTATCCAACTACATTCCTTCCCTTCCTCCCTTACTCTCTTTGTTGTGTGTTTTAAAGTATAAAAAGCATCAATAAAGTTCTGAGGATCTTAATCATTGTCTTCCATGGTTATAAATCCAGTCCTTAGACACTTGGTAACACTTCAGTCTCATAAATCTTTCAAATCAAGATATGAAAAATGTTCACAGCTCCAGAAAATCATTGTGGTCAGTTGAAAAAAAAAATCTAACACTTTTTCACTTTTTTTAAAATGATTTTTGATTCTGATTAACCAACTCAGCTCATTTACATGGTACAGGTTAACCTTTGTGGGTTATTCTTCCAACTATTCTTCCAACTGAATGAGCTCTAATTAAGGTAGAAATAAAATAAAATGCAGAAAAAATGTGGTGAAAATAAACAAATTAATAAATCATTAATTGTTAATAGTGATCACAAGATGAATTCAGGTCAAAATGTGAATATTCAGATCCAAAAAATTTAAAACTCTGTGAGTTAGAAATAGAGGTTTCTATTAAACCTTCACTCCAGAAGACGTCCATACCTTTGTATGAAAACTGCACAGATTATTGAGCATTTTTATGTAGACAAATAGGACTTTTTAAGACACATTTAACAAATGTAGACTACAAACTTGCAGTCTAGTCTGAACATGCATTTCTGGCTGACACACACACACTGCAAGAACTTAGATTTTAGTAAGTGTGCTTGTCTAATTTATGGTTTAAAAAAAGGAAAAAAAAAAAAAAAAAAAAAAAAAACGAAAAAAATCTCTTTTTTAAGTCACCGCACACCAAAATAAGAATGAATTGCTTTCAATAAGTGAAATATTTTTGGTTTAATTTTTTCTAAATAAGAGTATCCTTGAAATCAAAAACCTTTTAGGTAATAAATTTGATTATGTGACTTTTCAGCAATTGACTCGGAATGAAAAATAGCTTCTATCGTCCCTATTATTTTGAGTAAACAGCCAAGAATGCAACTTTTCTTACGTTTAAAAGACTGTTTAGCAGTTAAGTTAGCCATTTACAGAAGAAATTGCCTCTTTCCCTCCAGTAATGTGAACCTCAACCAAAACCGGTAACCTACACATAATTAGACCAGAACCACGAACTCTCCGAACAGGCACCAGCCACCTTGCTCTTAAAACTCCTCAAACATCCTTTGGAGAGTTTTCACATAATTAAAAGAGATTGTTCACTCAAACATATTGAAACCGCCAAAGAGTTTGATAGCGTGACCATCATGGCGTCGGACCAGGAAACATCTTCTTGTTGTGGTGCATGTTACACATATCTGTTGGTCGTTCTACTTCGGATGATATTCAAGTTTTTCCGCAACAGCAGTAAGAGGACACTTGGTCTAAAATACAGGCGTATCTCACCCCCTGGTGGACAAAGTCGAGTTGTCTTTAAAACATCAAGTACGCTGCGTCACACGCCTGTCGACCAAATATTTTTAATGCTGCCTAATAGTGTACCCGATAATAATAATAATATCACAATATTAATCTTAATCAACTAATTTTTTGTCATCTGACTATATCAGCATATGTACTTCGGCGGAATACACACGGGGGTATAGCTCAGTGGTAGAGCATTTGACTGCAGATCAAGAGGTCTCCGGTTCAAATCCGGATGCCCCCTTCAATATTTTCTTTTAACGCCCTTTTGTATCATGAAGCACTCTACACAGAAATCCCTATCAGTGTTATAATAAAGTCATTTTGCATCAAAAAGAATTTTTTTTTAGGGCTGTTAAGCTCCATCGGTTCATCTAGGCTACACCATGTAGCTGACACAAAGCAAACATATCTGTCATTCTCATCGACCTGTTAGCTGTTACAAATCACCCCAACATATCTTTTTGTAAAGGCCTTGACAGCTGAATAATAGAAAACAAACACAGTGTTTTTCAAACAATATGTATTGAAAAAAAAATACAATTTACATGGTATACTTTTAAATATGACTCATAGTCCTTAGCAGCTAGCTCATTCCCTTATCTGGGAAATTGCTGTAATATAGGCCTACAGTAAGCAGTTGTAAAACTACTTTTTTCTCCAAAATAAATTACATCTCAAAGTTACAAAAGTTTCCTATTGTTCATTATCATACTGTACAATTACATAAATCTGGAGCTAAACAGTTTGTGGGTAAGGCAGGCCACTGGAGCTACAGTTTTGTTCATCTCGGTTGTGTAAAGGTAGAATAAAGGCTTGATACTTGGCATTTTCATAACTCACTTTGTGATTGAAAAGTCTCATTTTAACCAGTGAGATACTACATAAGGGTTGCAGTAGATGACATTAACATAAATGATACTTATCACTTAAAAGTCAGAGCATAGTGGAGGATGTTGCATTCAAGTACCTTGGCTTTAAAACATATTAGTTATTTAAATCAAAAATCAAAATCTGCTCTACACATAAAATCCATCTTTGACCAGCTCAATTTTTTCCTGGACCCAAAGTAATGCTTGTGTGAATTAAAAACTGGATAACAAGAGATAGATTTCTGTAGAAAAGGTACACATAAAGCAAGCAGATGAGATACCTGTGGTTCCTTGTCACAATCAGGATGCCTGGGCACACACACACACACACACACACACACACACACACACACACACACACACACACACACACACACACACACACACACACACACACACACACACACACAGATATATAAATGCTATCCATGAGTTCAAACCAAAATGTAAATCTACCTTTTGGCTGGTAATAAAAATATTACACCATTACACATGGGTCACTTAAATAAACTTATATATGCGCAAAAACACTCTCTAACAGTGCTCATCTTCAGCTGACCAGCTCTCAGCTCAATGCATGTGTGGTCTGCTCCTTAGGGGGCTCCTTGCAGACAGTCAGATTGCATGTTGAGTGCGGCAACACGAGCTGTGCAATTGTCCCAAAACACTGTAAATAACTCGACTCTTGTGGCCTTAGCAGGGCCTTGGAAGTTGGCTCAGTTTGAGGAAGTCTGTTTCCCTGCAGTGAAATCTAGTTCGCAACAACCCGTGACTTCATCCAGTCCAGACTGGCAGGTAGACTGAAAGAGAGCGAATGAAATAAGAGTTAATACAGCCTATTGTTTGCTAGTCATTTTAAAGATTGACTCATCAGAGAAAGTAGGATGAGTGAAGACTACTCACCCCTCTCCTGTGAGGGCGCAGCAGGCTTGAACATGCCAGGAGTGTGATGTGATGGAGTCAAGTGTGAGGCACTGAGAGATCTCTGCCGCCGTCATTGAACCTTTGACGTCCTGTTTGTTGGCCAAAATGAGAACTGCTGCATTCTGTAGGTCCTGTGTCGTAAAAAAAGAAAGATAGCGTACAGATTATAGCTGAGGCGTCTCCACTGGAAACCCCAAAAATGTCCCCACACCACCTTTGGGAACCGAAAACAACAATGTCAGCGGAACTTTTAGACACAACATGTCAAGAGGCTGACTCACAGTCTAAACAGAAACTTCCTCATCATATCGTGTCATGGGTTTGTCAGCTGCTGTGGCTGAATGCGGGAGTGTATCTTTTATATCTATGTTGTAATAGCAGAATTAGGTGTATTCACCTACTTACAAAAGGGTTTTACTCAAGGGTACATTCAAATGAATCAGTTTGACTTTACTGTCACACGCCCTGGTGTAACTTATGTAATTATTAAAGCAGTAATTTGATATTATGTAAGTGATAAATTGTGTCAAAAGAGAAAAGACTTTGTACCTCATATGATAACATTCGGTGCAGCTCCTCTTTGGTGAGAGTGAGGCGTTCACGGTCTGTGCTGTCCACAACCAGAATAACAATCTGAAAGCCATGACAAAAAATGAATTTAGAAGAGAATCAGCACAAATCTCAGGGCCTGCACTTTCACGAACTGTTCAAAGGACTGGAGGGGGCTCAGTGTATCAGACACTTTCAAGGATTATGCAACACTGATAGGACACTTTATCAACACAAGGAGCAGGGTACAAGAAAAAGAGGCCAACAGAGGTTAATGTGCATTGTCCCATAAACTGCTTTCTGTTTCTGTTTTTACTCTCATGTATCAGTTGTTTTAACTACCAGAATCATCCACGATGTACAGATCAAACTCTTGATGTATTTGTGTTCTTTGAAGTCCTTTTTTTTGAGTCCATGATGAATACAAGATAAACAAAAGTGCTGACTTGTTTAGTTGTGCACATCTTTTTGGATTGTTTTCGAAATATAGTTTCACTTGGTTTGGGGTGTCTTGTGTACTGTACCTCTGTATTGCAGTAGTATGAGTACCAGCTGGCTCTTAGGCTCTCCTGCCCTCCAATATCCCAAACTAAGAAGTGCGTGTTACGGACAGTGATCTGCTCCACGTTGCTGCCAATGGTAGGGGATGTGTGGACAGCCTCCTTTGTCAAACTGTGGAAGGAGAAGAAACCGGACAATTTAACAACTTTGATTATTGAGATATGACTGATTATAAGACAATGCTGTCAATCTTAAAAGTCCCTTACAATTGATAAAGGATTGTCGTCTTTCCAGCGTTGTCCAGGCCTACGATAATGACTTTGTGCTCTGAAAGAAAGTCAAAAACAAAAGTTGAATATTTAACCTAAAAGGTGGACCGCATGTGCCCGTGTTACCGAATACACACAGTTTTATCTGGGGTTGCGTAATTGGTTTGACTGCACTGCAAAGCAAATGTACACTGAGATAAGATAAAGAGAAAAAGATTGAGATGAACTGAGGAGGAACTGTTTACCATCAACAGTGAGGTTCATCCATGACAACAACAGTGACAAATTAAGGTTTAAGAACTCTCTTCTCTGTATAAATACATATACTGTATATTTTTTACATCATAGTGGTAGACTGTGCTTATAAGTTGTTAATGGAACTTAAGATACAGAGTGCATACAAAAGGCAGTAAAAAGCCCATAAATCCTGAGTTGTAAGAAATTGAACTTCGACAGCCACAAAAAATTAAGGAATAGAAACTGAATACAGTTAGGATAAGGGTTACGGTTTAAACACATATAAAATCAAGAAAGGCTGTCTAATAATATCAGCTTTCAGAGGAGGCAATCTGTCAGCGTGATGTCACTTTTTATAACATTGTCTTTGGTTTTTCCCTTATGACATTGAAGCTATGCCAAGTTTCTCGAGAGTTTTAAAAGCAGACACTGAACAACAAAAACACCACTGTTAAAAAAGTTAATCCTACCTCTATCGCCGAACACAGCCATCATCTTGGTCAGGAGGAAACCCATATTCAACAAGTGTGTGTGAGCTGAGACTGACTGACGATTGAAATCCAAACTGCACTGAGAGTGAACACCTGACTGTCACACTCGCACTGTTCCTTAATCTAATATCACACACAGCGAAAGTGGGCGGAGCTTTTTAGAAAGCAAGTCTTAGGTATTTTTTAGTAGAATGCGTCACGAACAAAGGGAAAAGCAGCGGTGCGTTCAATATCTAGGGAAAACTAGCTTTACGTACGCCTGTGGTTCATACGGTCAGGTTTATTTGATATATTGTAATCCTGTTGACATGATTCAATAAACTGATAGTGTGAAGGGCAAACATACGTAAACCTACATCAGATATTTATGGCAATAACTATTTTTGATTATTTCCCCTTGTTGCCTCGTTTGCTTCATAACAAATAACTCTCATCGCTCTCTCTTTTTACAGCAACAAAAGTGAAGTGAGTCATGTTTTCTGCTTTCCTTTTATTTCAAAAAGGCTGTTAATGCCCTCAAATTTCCTATTGTTAAGCAGACATAAATGTTATATTGTTATAAATTCAAAACTAACCTTTTTTACTCATCATTTAAATGTTGAAAACATCTCAAGTCTTCAAGTTTAGCATCTCAGAATTTGATCAGAACGTTTAATTTTCAATGACATTCCTCATGAAATTAGGTAACACTTGTTTAACAGATGAATTACCTTTTTTATAGTGGTGATGTTTTCTCCCTGAGCCGTCGCAACTCAGACGTCAGATTTCAGTCAGGGGTAGTAAAGGCAGCACAGTACAGGGGCGTTCCCTCTGTCACACCGTCGAAAGGAAGAATTGATGACGCATTCAATGACACACGCGCACCTCGTCCATAAATGGGTTAACGGAAACAAAACTGCGTTGCTTCCTCTTTCCTCTCACACGGAGATTATCGTGACCCACAGAAAGCAAAACTGTCTATGAGAAGGAATCCCCGGAATGTCCCGGGATTTTTTCCAGTACTTACCCAGGCAAATCTGTGAAATGTAATTAGGCTATAAAACAACGAATATGAGGGTGGGATGCAGTCAAAAGTTTTAGCTTCTCTAGAACTTTGCATCAAATGTTTTAACCAGGTTTTAAACATTGGTTTTAATAACTCAAAGTAGCTTTTTATTCGTTTACTTTCTGTCCAGGTATTGTGTACGTGTATCATAATGTTTTGATGTTAATAGGCCAGTCAAAATTGTTAAAATAGCTATGTTACAGTAATCTTGTTCCCAAATGTCTGTTATTATTTGTGTTTCTAGGTTAAACAGACTCTGCAAACACTGTACTTTCTGCTCCCCCACACATTGTGATGCAAGGGTCACGTTTAGGGTTAAGAAAGGTTTGAAACTCGAACCATATTATCTGTCACATTTCCTTCACAAGCAGAGCTGATGAGACAATAGGTACACTGATTGTGAGAAATAAAACCCACATCCTGTATTCTGTTAGGACTACTGTCATTTTTTCATGACTTAAATACATGGCAGGTGTGAGCAGATGTGCTGCAATTTCAGAGAGTTCATACTTCCTGTGAATGCAAATGAGAAAACAACGAAGTGACGCTCAGGTTCACACCCATCACAGCACTTTGAAGGGACAGGTCCAACAGGCCTGGTAATTCTAAGTATTACGTTACGCAAGTGATGGTAAAAATAATCTTTTGTTGTATTCTGATGCAAATAACCCAGATATAGATAAGGATGTGGTTAAAGTCAAGAGCAAGAAGAAAAAATTAACCTTTTATGTTGGTGGTGTTTCCTTGCAGTTAAATCTCTTATTTTGTATGACATTCACTGTAACGCCTCTAACATATTAAAAAGCAATTAGTTATGAATTGGTAGCTGAGGTTCGCATTTTCTAGTATCAATTCAACAACACAACATCATTTTCTGAATTACTTTTTAATTAAAATACGGATTTATCCACAGATTAAAAATGAAAGGCAGAAAAAGCAAAATGTAGCTACAATCAGGCACCAATGATACATGTTATTTAATATTTTTAACAATTGCGATAACGCAACAATAACATTATTTACTGATCATTATTTAATATTAATTTATTCAACTGAAGACAGGCGGCCAGAAGCAGCCCACTGAGGACATTAATGGATTTTTCCATTATAGATAACTGAGTAAAGACCAAAGCTGATCCTAACCCCCCCCCCCCCCCCCCCCACTCCCATCACCAGCACCCCCTCTATAAACTCCTCTCACTACCGCACAAGAACTGAAGCTTTAAAATAGAAAAAAATATTTCAAACATTCACAGAAAAAAACAACACTAATTCAGTCAGAAATAAAGAGTAAGAAGAGAGTGGTTTTTCATATCAGACAAGCTAGCTGTTTGGGTGGAAGTCGGGGTGATTAACCACACACACAAGGACTTTTCATAGAACCATTAGCCCTGAAGGACAGACAACGAAGCAAAAAATAGGCGGTGAGAAAAGTGCGGGAGCAACAGCATGTGCTACAGCGCGGAGTAGCCTCGAGACACAGAGACGCACAGATATGGTATGAAAACATTAGTTAAGACATCCCACCTTGGCAGTGGTGGACATGGCTTGGCGAGACATTCCGGCACTTGTGATTGGAGTTATCTTGAAATAAGGGTGTTTTTCTTTTTCTTTTAAAAGGTGGGAGTGACTAAGGCAAGACGCTTTGTTCACGAAACGACACCTGCAGTGCTGCTTTATATCTGCATCACGGCAGAAAAAACAGGGAACAGATGAAAACTGCAGGTGCCCTCAACACCCACATGGAAACAGAGGGGCTGCAGTGGATGGGTAGATCCATGTTGGGGAGGAAGTAAACATCTCTGAAGTTAACTCTTTTCTAGCTGACACGGGTGGAGCAACATTAAGAAATAGAGTTTAAATATGGCAACTTCTCCACCTGCTTTTAAGGTCTGGGTGATCAGTAAAGTGGAGGTGAGAGGCTCTTAACTTCAGAAAGATCCATCAGCACTGAGTGAGATAAAGGTAAAGAGAAACCCTGACCCTGTACACAGTGACATTAGACCCTGTTTGGACTGAAGAGGACAGACATGATAGACTACAACAGCTCTACCAGCCTGCACACTCTACAACTGAACTAGAGGTTGAGTCATACAGATCACAATCATAGGTTCACAATCATTACAGTTACTGTCCTCGTGCTGTCAGTTTAGAAATCCATGAAATTCATGCAGTATCAACAAAAAGAACAAAAACAGACCAATAGTATTTTTCCTAACATAAATTAATTGAATTGTAAGAAGAGTGGATGAGGATGGCATCTGGCAGTTGATGTTTTTCTTTACACTGTAAGTGGGATGTAAACAGATTAATTTTTTAGCCTGACTGGCACGGTCCCAGACCACACTTCAGTCTCCCTCCCTCCCTCCCTCCCTCCTC
This sequence comes from Xyrichtys novacula, assembly GCA_962446985.1. Classification (NCBI taxonomy): domain Eukaryota; kingdom Metazoa; phylum Chordata; class Actinopteri; order Labriformes; family Labridae; genus Xyrichtys; species Xyrichtys novacula. Next base: position 19,389,623 of record OY660879.1, on the reverse strand, counting down.
AGTCTGTCTCTTAGCTCCCCTCTCCCTCTGGCAGGAAACGTTCAGCGGATGTAGACATCCCGTCCCCAGTCGTCTTGGTTCTTGTTGCGGCTCTTGTGGGCCCCCGTGTCCACAGGGTCCTGGCAGTACCGCTCCCTAAGCTTGGCCCTCCCATGAGGCTGTGTTTGGCTTGGCATAGGAGGGTGGTTCAGGTTTTCTTGGTCTGGCTCAGCGCCCTCGTCCTCCCAGGAGGCCTGTCTGCCATGATGCTGTGCCAGGTGGAGTCGGCTGCCCCCGCCGCCTCTGTAGGGCTCAGGCTCTTCATAGGGGTCGGTCTCAATGTCCATGCAGGAGTCGCCGGCCTCGGTATAGGCCGAGTCCCGGCTGCCCTGGGTCTCAGAGTCGAAGGTGTCTTGCCGTGACAGGCCTCGCCCACTGCCAGCCCGCAGCTGACCACGAGAGGAACGCATGTATGTTTGTTGCTGCTGCTGCTGCTGAGGTTTTCCTCCCAGGTCTGTCTGATAGTCATGCATGGTGTCGCTCCCTCCACTCTCTGTCAGAGGCCCCTCTCTCTTCTGCTCTCCGTGCACCAGGTACGGCCCCTGCAGCCGCCACAGCCATGCAGCACGGCAACCATGCAGACACACAAAGAGCAGAGCGAAACCAAAGTGTGAGTGTAGTAAGGGTTAGTCAGCAGGGTGAGCAGGAAACAGGCAACATAAGAAAAGACTTACATCTTTGTCCTCTAACATTAGTTTGTTTACAGCACACATCCTTCAACAGAGCATGCACACACACACACACTGTCCTGTACTCAAATTAGTCTACAGAATCAAAAGCATTGGGCTGACCAAACAAATGAAGTCTTATTGACTTTCCTGCAAAAACAAAAACACTCAGAGCAAGAAGCAGACTGTGTGTCTACCATGGACACAGTGCCACCTTCTGGCAGACTGACCACATGACAGATAAAAGCAGATACACCTCTATTAAATGATTATTAAGCTGATTGTACTCTATGACAATAGATGCCCATAATGACTCGCTTTGTATAAATAAAGACATGCCGACGAACCCCTATTATAATGTCACTTATATTCCTTTGGCTGGTTTAATTTCCTCTTTAACAAAAGCCTAAATATCATAGAATTACAATGCATGTTTATCAGCCAGTTGGTGCATTGTGGCACCAACCGGCTGTCATAAATATCCCAAACATGATTAGCAGCATTTCTCTCTGTCAGTGAATTAGAAAAGATGTAGCTGATTAGTACTTTACTAATTAAAATAGTTATTAAAGATCAAAATGGACAGAGTGTTAGCAACAGCCTCCACCAAACTGAGCGTTTCTGTTTGAAGAGGCGGACATGACTTGCTGTTTTCAGGGGCGGTGCCATGGCAACACGGAGGAGGACAGCAAACTGGATTTCAGCCTCCCAGAGTAGAAAAGTGCAGGAGAAAGGAGGCCACAGAGCTAAAGAGAGGAGAGCAGGGGGGCAGCAGATATCATTTTACTCTTGATTACAGAGAAGGGGGAGGGAGTGGGCCGCGGAGGGCAGGGGTGCCGCATGGTTATTCCTTAAGTCCAGAGTGGTTTTAAGGTGAGCTGCTCTGTCAGTGCGGTGAAGTAAACAGCGACCTGTTAATATGCTACCCATGTAATTGTACCTGTGGGTGTTCTCAAACTGGCTTTTTTTTATATGTGGGAAATAAACTAGATCATTTATAAAGGCCTGCATGGGTGTATCTGTCTGAATATGTTCTGCACAAACAGGGTTTTGATGCACTTTTCCTTGAGGATAAAGGGAGCAAGCTGCTAATTTGAGGTTGAAGTTGAGTTGCCGGAGTCCCCATCCCGCTCTCTGCTAGACTTCAGAGCGTGTGTTCTTCCTCTTTCCCTTCAGTCGCTACAGCACCGTCCATGTCAGGCCACAGATCCAGGTTTCTACGCAGGGAGGTGAGCACCTGTACCTGCAGGTTGGAGACGGGCTCAGGGGAGGCGGCCAAGGCGGCTGTGGCCATGGTGCGGTTGAGCAGAGGGTTAGGAGGGTTGCTGCTCGGGGGGTGTGTTGCCTTCCAGTACGCCTCAAGGTAGTCTGCCAGGTGCTCGCAGGCATCCTCCAGCTGGTTCTCATCCAGGATGATGTCAAACAGTTCCTGCATGTACAGAAAATCAATTTTCTGGTTGAATGGAACCACAACTCATTATTTGTTTTGTCTAAAATGAAATTCTTCCTTTTGTCGCCTCAAGCGATGAAGAAAAACTCACAGGTGGGCACTGGGCCAATTTGTCTGCCGCAACCATCTGCACGTTTAGGTGTTTCGCCTGGGATTTCCCTCTGGATTTGATGAGCCTCTGGAGGACCTGAAGGGAGACAGCTACACTTTGTCAGCTGAAAAACAAACATTTATGTGAATGGGGTCGCACAGAGGTGAGTTTATAAAGCCTTCAATAATGAATCAGTGTCAACTGGGGATTCTGTGACACTCTGAAATGTTAATATGGTCCTTTACTAAAAAAAAATCGGTTTATCAATTTAAAGAAATAAACAAAAAAGGAATTTTAACTTTAAAGAAGAGCAAAACCTTATTTTAATGCTTCTAATTCTTGATTTTTCTTTAAAACATTGCTTAGATATCTACTTATCTCTGATTACTAATTCTTGCTAATGAAATGTTAAAATGGGAAAATTAAGAGCTTACATGTTTATGTCTGTTCAAAGTTCAGGCCAACGTTTTAAGTTAATATCTGTAAGAAATCAGTCCTGGTTGATTTGAGCTTTTTTAAAATACATATCCCAGAATTCTTAGGGTAGGTTTCACACTTTAAGGGACTACTTTCTGAGGATTAATACACAAGATGTCAGAGTCTGTGCGCAGTGCAACCAAACAAACAACCATTAAACGTGACAAACTGTTTGCATCAGTGGGTTCAAAATGTTCTGCCACAACCCCCTTAGAAAAAGAAACATTTCTGTGACCTGATCTATCAAACCCTTTTTTGTGACGTTGGCCTCTACGTTACGGAACTGTGTTAAACGCTGTGTGTGTTTAAACAGAAAAAACTTGTTAAAAAACATTGTTTGCTACAAAAGAATGACTCAGTTTTATGTAACACAGCCCTTTATGAAATTTAGCGCTTAATAACACTGTACTTCTTCAAAAATACATCAAATGTAAAAAAGATTACAATCATATTGCTGCAAAAAAAAACTTCACTGTTGAAACTGAACACTGTGATATTTTCTCATTAATTTCTTTATAAGATTATATTTTAAACATTTGCAATTACAAAGAAAACAAACGACCTCTCTTCCAACTTTAAAAAAAAAACACTTTGTGTGGCTGTGGTCTCTAAACTGCAACAACAGTCTTTGTGCAATTTTAAAAAATTAAAGATTTTCATCTTGCTGTATCAGCCTCAGTTATTTATAATTTTGTGTGTGGTTTCTTACACTCCCCAACTCTGTATGAAGCACTGAGTGCTTCATATTTACTGACGCAGCTGTAACAGAATGACCTCAAGTAGTTCATTGACGTGACCAGACTGTGATGTTTCTGAGTCTGGTTTTTATTTGTTGGGTACACTTCTATCATCTGCCAATGTTTTCAGACACAGACTATAAACTGGTCTCTCCTCATGTCCCAATGTGAACCCAAAAGCAAGACAGGCTTTGTAATGTTTCTTTGGCTTGGATTTTAGCAGATTACTGTCACTTGTCTTGTTTGTCTACGAAAATTGTGCTTTTTTTCCTGTCAAATATCTAGGGATAGGGATTAATAAGACTTAATCGATACCAACGCCACCATGCTTCTTCTATATTGATAAACTCATCAATTCCTGTTTTCTTTGTCAACAACACAAATCTTATTACAAGTTTTATGACCTTCACGGCTTTGCGCAGATGGAAAAGCCTGACTTCTGATTGAACCTTTGAAGGTAAACTGATCACGGATACAGCCTCTGATTGGTCGGAAACACACCAAAATTATCTGTGGGGTTGAGAAGCTCACAGAAAAGTTTATCTTTAACAGGCTGACAGTCCAACGGAACTAGTGGATTTTAATTAATTCAGTTTGATATGAGCTGATTTGGTAACCATTGAGTATAAAAGCAAACAATGCTGATAGCGAAGACTGCTCTGAACCATTTATTAGGGGAATCCCGATACAACTTTTTTACTTCCGAAATGGTACTGATATTGTAGCCTTCAGTAATGGCCAATACCGATATTGATCCAATATTGGCAAAAACTTGAGCATGAAAAGTTTTGCACTCAGCTGCAATGTCTTTTTAGGACTTATACAAAAAATACTGCCACACAGCTGACATCACTCCTACTCGTCTCTACCTTGTAAGTACCTTAGTACACACTGTTGTTGTGATTAAATGGGCTCTACATGCTGGATCTGGGCACTGCAAGATAGAGGTCATGGAGCTGAGTCTGGGATGGACTGCTTGTATTAGAGTACTGATATCAGAGATTTTAGATGCAGGTCAGTATGACCCAATATTTGTTTTTTTGCTGATGTTGGACCGATATCTGATATCAATACCAGATTAGAACATTCCTACCATTTATTGATATCTATTGCTACAGATGTATCTCTGCTCTGCAAAAACTGAAAACTTCGTGGAACACTACTTTAGGCTGAATAAAAATCTTAGGGATTAAAACTTCCTCTGTATTGGTCTCCTTACCTTGGGTGAGGCTATTTTGATATAGACAATAATAGGGGCCAGGGAGGTCTTTGCCAGCTGAGAAGGGTGGTTTATGGTATCTGCGTCCAGTGCCACAAGCTGGAGGGTGCGGGCCAGCTCGAAGATGCGCTCAATCTCACTCTGAACCTCCGCTGAAGGCCAAGGACACAGAAAAAAAAAAGAGTGAATACATCAGTAAGAGCAGAGAGAGTGTGCAGAGTAGATGTCTTTCTCTGAGCAGATACTGCAGTATATAACAGCCATACTACCTCTGCTAGGTGCACAAGTACATAACAGATCTGTTAGTGCTTCATCATGCATGTTTAAGTTTGAGGAGTACTGGAGATCCAAGCACATGAATAAGATCAGATCACAGTTGAAGCTCCATTTATGCACAGCTAAATGGAGCAGTGCAGCATCCTCATTCTGTCGTAACCTCCCAACATTTACAGTTTCCTCATGTGCTTCGGCTTTTCTTTTTTTTTTTTTTTCATTCAAAGCTGCGGAGGAAGGAGGCACTTAAGAATGAGATGCCTGTGGCACTTGTAATTACTAATGATAAGGGCACAATTTCTCACCATGAAAATACAACAGAAAAAAAATACAAACACCCCCATCAGACAAATTAAGTGGAACATTAGTTCTTGTTAGCACTAACAGGCACAGCAGCAATTATTCTATCAGGTAAACTACTCAACTCGGTGGACTGCTTGGTGTTTTGTTTTCATTGTTCCTCAACAAAAGCAGATAAAACTTGTTATTTAGGATTTCAAGCACTGTTGCTGGTGTTTCTTATTTTTTTATCAGTCTGTTGACATGTGAGGACAGAGATTAAAAGCGTAAACCATAATGTTCCCTGTCTGTCTGTCTGTCTGGCCTCTGAGGTGTGCATGCTGCCGGCCCAGCACCTGAATGAGATAACAGGAGCAAGGCAATCTGCAGAAAGACAGAGGCCTGCGTACAACCCTGCAGCCTCCAGAGAGCTGCAGGATGGAGACTTAAAGCTGGAGGCAGAAACACAGGGCCTTTGCCTGGTGATAAGACGCATGAACTTTCACTTAGTTAAAGAAGAGGAAGGCAAAGCTTCCATGAATCTCAACTAACTACTGCAAATTTGGATTCGGCTTTTAAGGGAAACTTGCACCCCTGCAAGGACTGAGGGATATAAAGTGCAGCTTCCAAGAGAGCTTTTCCTGGGTACAGGTGAAAACATAGAAATGGATAGCATAAATATGTAGGTCATACATGGTAGACAGGAGAAAGTATCAACTTCCCTCTCTGCTCATTCCTGTCACAGTTAAAAGCAGGAACCAGCCACCCCGCTGCCCTCCCACTGATCTATTTCTGCTTTGGTTTTGTAAGGCTTCTCTTTTTGTTCGAGACAACTGGCTGTCACACACAACAAATATGAGGAACAGAGAAACTGACAGCCAAGCAGACGAGCAGACAAACGATGGATGAGCAGACGATGAATAAAGTGAGAAGAAAAATGAGAGGAGGGAGGAAGGAGAGCAGCTTCGTTGTTTTTCATCACGAGGAGAGCATACGTACCCAGTACGTCTGAATCAAAAGGAAGAGATGGAGGGAGATGGAGGGAGGGAGAGGAGGTGGGGTGAGAGGGGTCAGGGGGGCGGGTGAAGGGAGGAAAAAGACAGGATGAGGAAAGAGAAAGGAGGTCCGATCAGAGTCAGGCAGTCAGAGCAGGTAAAAAGGGAAAAACATGACACTTTCAGGTCTCGGGAGGATGTCCACCTTTAAAGCCTCTGACATAAAACTGTAATTTTAAACTTGGAAAATGCTGCATTCAAACTTTTCTGTAGCTTTGCAGTTTGTAAGTCAAGTTTCTATTGGCAAACATGTCCTTGTGTATGGTTAAAGTTGTAAATGTGGACATCTTTGCAGTGACATAGGTGTGACTCTTTAATTTGATCTGATCAATCATGAATAAACCAATCAAATCATGAATAACCTACACTGGTATGTGTTTCTGCGATATCATTAGAACAGGCAGTGATTTACTTTGAGCCACACACAACATCCTGCTTTTGTGAATGCTGACTAAAGCAACAAATGTGCATTGCTTCACTTATGAAAATAGTCTTTTAAAAATGCACACTGCCCTCCTGTTTGAGTGGCATTTGGAAAACACAGTCACCAGCTGCTGAAACAAGCGACCTATTCATCTAAACAAGTACGAGGCGCACCCAAAACAATAAGGATATGATACACAAATAGTGAAATGTGTTTATATGGATTTAAACCAACAGGATGTGATGAACAGATATGTCTTTTGTTGTGATGTCACCTTTCACTGAACTCAAACATCAGTAAAACAGAAAACTCTGGTATGGACTGCTTTGTATGTGTTTTCTCACCCAGGCTGGAGCGGGTACTGGAGCGCTCGATAATGGTGTGTTTACTGGGGTTGTTGAGGACTGAGCGTTTGGCTAGGGAGATGTCCGCTGTCACCCGTGTGATGGATATCCTGAGACAAACACAGATCCAGTTCACCAGCTGTTAGCAGGTACGTGAACAGAAATCTGTCAATGTAGTAATTGGTGTACGTTTTTTTTTCTTACCTGCCCTCAAACTTGTGCTTCAGGAAGTCGAAGAGCGCTTTCTGCATCATATCTGTGACCTGAAAATGAAACGACGCTGTTGTTACAGCAGAAGAGTCTCTCAGGTCCCTGCTCACTCTGTATAACTCTCTCCTTGGGCATATATCCCTTACTTACCTCATATCCTTTGAGCGACGGCCCAACCAGGATGATGGGTCTCATGGAGGGAACCACGTCATAGGGGGGGACATGCTCCATCTGAGCCACACACAGAAACACAGCACCGACATCAGACTGAGTCACACTGTCATGTTGTTTCCGAGCATGCCAACTCAAAACTCTTCACACTGATGTACAGTCACATATGCATTAACATTAACCCGACGCAGACGCCCTCTCTGCCTTGTCCTCCTCCCCTCTGGGAGTGCTCAGTCTGATGGATAGTGAGTCTCAAACCCCAGAGTTTATTCGGTTTATTGACCAGCTCTGAATGTTTGAGGGCAGGGATCCATTTTTCACTGAAAGCACTCGCCTCCTTTTCTTCATCTGCTGTCTCACATTTAATTTAAGGTCCATAATTAAAGCAGAGTGTTAGGAAGGCTCTCGTGACTAACACAGTCATCATTCCTCACACTTTTCTCTTTTTGTTATACATCAACTCTTGGTGTGAGATGTCGGGTTATTTCTGGCGGTTGCAGTTGCAGTGCGATTCTTGCTCTGAAAATGTGTTTTCTAAACCCTTGATCCATCCTACATGAAAAAATATGCAGGGAATTTAAAATTAGTACACTTTTCTGAAGTTTCCACTGCCATAAGATTTATTTTAAATGTGTGCCTGTTTTCCCTCAAATGTTGTGCTTGAACCTTTTTAACCTTTTTTAAAATTTGTTTATTTCTTTAAATCCTATTAAGAGCATTTTTGATGATCCATAGTAACAGAAGCATGTTTATACATAAAAGGACCACATATAAATGATCCCTTCTGTTGCTTTTTTAAACCTTTTTAATTAAAATTGGAAAATTTTCCCTGTTATTCTTTAAAAAGTCATTTAAAAACAACTTCAATAAAAGAAAACACACAAACATTTATATATATATATATATATATATATATATATATATATATATATATATATATATATATATATATATGAAAAAGGAAATAAAGGGTGCAAAGAGTGTTATATATACTCTAGTCTATGGTTTTCCTAAGCTATATATACTGCAAATGGAGGAATCTGTAACCGCCGCAGAGCCCTCTATATAACAACTACACATAAAGCGGATCCATACTGCAGTGCGTGAACTTTAGACTTATTTGTACATTATGAATCATGTGTGATTCATCTATAAGGACTCCATAAGCATATGTTCTCCTTAGAAACATTGAGTTCTTCAGTGAGAATGGGGTGAAAACAGCCACACATCCTCTACACTTTGACAACACTGATATTGGCTATTTGTGTACGTGTGTTTTTGTCGCTCTCTTTCTGATCTGTATTCTGAGCACACCTCCTCCTCTTTGTGTGCGTGTGTGTGTGCTGCGCTGCTCTTAAAGCATGAGATAGAGCTGGAGTGCTCCACTACATTACATTACATAAAGAGCGGAGCGACGGAAGCTCATTTCACCTCATTTGTATTCACAGCAGCTAAAAATACATATTTTAAAAGTTTCCAAATGGCTCTTGTCTCTACTGAGAGCTGGAGCGCTGAACATAACAATAGCGCTCATTGGTTTTGAATAACAGGAGTGCAGTGCTCAGTGTCCTGCAGTGAATAACAGAGAGTGGGCTAAACTGAATATAGATATATGGATGAGAGGTTAATATACAGTTTACAACCAGCCGTGTTTACAGTTTTCATCAAAGTGGCAGTAAAAAGCAGATAGTGTATTTTTTTTGGAGTGACCTTACATCAAGAAAAACTGAAACATGTTAATCATATATTTTTTTTTCAGGGTTGATATGAAACAATTTCTAAAGGAGAGCAAAACAAGATTTTTTAATAAATAAGGATGCATACAAAAGTTCAATAATGAGATGATGTGATTAGAGTTTGTCTGATTAATATATCCTCAAAAGTGAAGATGACTGAGGGGAAGCAGTTTCTGGAGTCTTCAAAGGAAAATGCTTCTCTGTTTCTGCTTGATAAAGGATTTCAGCTGCCAAACTGTTTGGCATCTCCTTTTGTTCGGCATCTCCTTTGTCATTTTTTTTCTTTTTATGGTGCATAAACAGTTTTAATAGGTACCAAGTCAGGACTGCAGGCTGCCAGGTTTAGCACTATGCTGTTAAAATATGAAAGGTCTTCTTAAAAATGCATTTGTTGCTCCAGCATTGATGAACCCCTCTCAGGAAAGCTAACCATGCCATCACTGGTGCTAGCTTTTGACCTCACAATAATAACAAGCCTGATTGCTCTGAAGAGGACATTGACTTCCAAAACCTTTAAGATTCCTTAGTTAAAATTTTTTTTCAAAAAAACATGACCATGCCAAACTTTGATTTATCAGACTGCGGGATAGTTTCCCACTCTGTCCACAGCCCTTTGTCAAATAACTATCCATGTTGCAGATCAACCTGAGAAGCTACAAGGTGTTTTTTCAGGTTGTTTTGACATGTTCTGTTGATTTAGTTTTTCCAAGGTTTTGTTATTTGAGTGTATTTTCTTTGTGTATTTTCCCTAGTGTTTCTGTTCCCTTTTGGTCCTGTTCCCCTGTCGTCCAGTCTTGTAAGTTTTTAGTTTGTATTTGACCCTGTTTCCCTCCTGTTCTCTGTGTTTTATTCTCTAGGTCAGTTTTCTGTGTTTCCTATGTTATTTTGTAGTAGTTGATTCCTTGTTTTCTTGTGTCTGGTTTTACTCCCCTAGTTTTCCCTCCTTCGTTAGTCATCCATGAGTTTCACCTGTGTCTCGTCTGCCTCACCTGTTGCTCGTTTCACAGTGTGTATATAGTCTCTGTCTTCCCTTGTTTCTTTGTTGCTTCATTGTGGGTATGTGAGCCAGTTTACTGTGCTCCTCTTGTGTTTTTTCTCTTTTTGTTGCTTTTCATTTAGTTCTTTTTAATAAATCCTTTTTTTTTTGGTCTGTATTTTTGGGTCCTTTTCCTTTGTTTAACCCTGCTTCATGACACAGGTGTTTCTTTAAGCGTTATGAAACTTTTCTCCATTGTGCTGCCTGTCTTAACTTTTAAAGCAATGCTGCCATTCGATTCAAAATGAGCCCATACAGTATAGTTTCCACTGAAAAACATTTCAACATTGATAGGTTGTTTTTGCACTGTTCTCAATAAAATGATTTTAAAACCATCTAAATAATATTTCTTGTGTAAATAATAGACAACTTTTAGGGACATATTATGTGAGACAACAGACAATTGAATTTCCCTTCAAGGATTAATTCAGTTCTTCTTCTTCTTCTTATATTTTTCAGTGGCTAAGCTGTTTTGGTATATGACTCAACCACAGCAGACAGTAACTCTCTTCAGCTAAAGCTACTGAGAGAAACTTTGCGTTTTGCTGATCTTGTATATGGGAAAGTATCATTTTCCCCTTTGCTGTTTGAACTCTCACACAGGTCACTTTAAGTCTTTACTCTTCAGAGATGTAAAAGTTGTTCCAGCCTTTCCTACACCTACCTGGAGGCTGCAGTTTTTAGCGTTAAGAATAACTATAGACGAAATCAATTTGGTCACAGATGCTCGTATTTAGTTTTTAGTTTTAATTATCATGACAGGTTAGTAAAAATTTCAGTCTGTTTCACAATGAAATCCCCACAGGAGCTTTCAATCAAACTGTCAAACGCAGCAAACACTGAAACAGGTTTTAAAGAGATTGTGTCCATGTGTCTCTCTCCTGACAAACTGTATAATGTCTTTACTCTTCAGTGTCAAACATGTGATTCAAATTCTGCTGAAAAGCATAAGAAAACTGCTGATTGTGGGATGCTGTCACTCAATGCAGCCATCATAAAAGGAAATGAAAACATGTCAGGATGTGTTTCTGTTACATCCTGACTAACAGGGTCTGCGATAGTTCTGCACCTGCATCTGCGCACTGACAGCCGTGATACCAGCTCCGGGGAAATGACCGAGACGTCACTGTGAATTCGAAATGGTCCTGTGAATATTTCTGCCTTAATGTGTGCCCAAAAGCGTGGAAAGGTGTGAAAAATGTATTCTCAGGACTGTTTTTTTAGCACCACGTGTCACCAGGAAAAGTAAAATGAAAGACTTCCAAGGAAGAGGAGGAGGAGGAGAGGATAGAGTGGAAATGTTAAAGGTGTTATTATGTTAGTCTGACACTCACCGACTTCTGTTTCTGTTTAGCCGGGCCACCTACAGTTTCAAACCACACAGATGCATGAAGAGACAAAAAAGTAGAAAACACAAGAACACATTTAGTTACTGACAGGTTAGGATAAGGGAGAGGAGGCGGTTATTGATCAAAGAGAGTTTATCAAACAAACAGCCCTCCAATATGAAGATATCTATCTAATGAGATAGATTCAGCAGCAGCCATGTCAGATTATATCAGTTAGCACCTTTACCTGCCAATCCACAAAACAAGCGTCCAAACATTTCTGAGCGTTACCACTGTCAGTGTTAAATTCAGGAGCTTTAGTGGTGAAGAGTTAGTGAAAAGACGGAAACAAGCGAGGAGAGATTAGTCCTAAACCTGTGGGAGCCGGGGACAAAAATGGGAAGCAGGAGGCTGGCGAGGTAAAGCAAGGTGCTGTAAGCCTCCTCATGTTACCTTCTTAAAGAAGGGCAGGCGGTGGGCGTTGGCCTGAGGGGACGTTACGCTGCCTGACTGGCCCTTGGGGGAGCGAGGGTCACCCTGGAACTCAGGGGGCTCCTCGGCATCCAGGTCGAGGGGGTCAACGTCAAAAGGCACAGTGGACATGTCCACGTGAGCTGATGAAAGGGTGGGAGGATGGGCGGTGAAGAAAGAGAGAGAGGGAGCAGAGAAGAAGGAGGAAAGAGGCGGATAAAGAGGAAATCAATGAAAAGGAGAAGGAGAGAGGACAAAATAACAGAAGGAGAAAAGCAAACAGGAGAGCAGATAGAAGTAAGATATGAGATGCATCCAGAGAGGCATGGAGGAAATTGCAAGAGATGGCAAACACTGAGATCAAGAAAGGTGACATAATATGATGAAACTGGAAGTAGCATTGACAAGAGTTTACAAAAGAAAACATCAGACTATTATGGAGCAAGGCGCAAACACGGCAGGATGAAGGAAAGGTGACAAGGAGAAAACAAAGGTAAAGAAGTGTAAAGAGGAACTGGAGCAAAGGAGCACAGAGTAGGAAAGGAACCAAGCTGGGGGTCAGATTCAAGTGTGTGTCTGCATCACTGTTGGTGATGCAGGTGTGTTTGGTGTGGGGGAGGGGCGGATAAGGCAGGCAGGTGACTTTTTAAGGGAGTCATTCAGGATGTTGGGATTCATGTATTTTTTCACAGAGCATTGAGAAATAAAAACACTGAGTCCACTCCAAGCACTGACCAGCTGAGTAAAAAGCTACAGCTAGCTTAGCTCAAAGGCTCGAAACATGAGGAGACAGCTAGTCTGGCCATGCAAGAGTTTGCATGACTATTCTAGACCAGAATCTGAGCATAAGGGTACTGTCTTTTAAGCAGAGTCCCTTATTGGTTGATATGAACTCTTAAGTCCATGAAACAGTGTTTATTTTTCCCATGTTTGCAATTTCCTCTCCTGCTGTCTGTCTTCGACACTGAGCAGTAGTTCTTTGTTGTCCTGGTGACACAGACTTGCACAAACACAATCACAGAATCACACAATCACACACATAACGAGACGTACTTATCAAGTCTATTAAGAGTTACATATCCTCGGCTCTATTCCAGTCCCGTCCTGCGTGCTAATGACGGACCTCCTCAGACCTCTCTCACTTCACTCGGCGACCCACTGAGACGTTCCTCCCGTGATTCATCATCATGCTTCACTAACTTGCCAATTAAAAATCTTCATCTGAAAATCAGGCACCTCTCTGTCTGGCTGTCTCTCTCATCAAGAGTTCACACACACCCACACAAACACACACTACGTCACTGCTATGCAGGTTGATAAGGAGACCCCGTTGCCCTCACCTGTGCCTGGTGGGGTGGGCCTGCGCGTTCCCGTGGCAACATCCAGACTGGAGCTTCCTCCAGACTTACTAAAATAAGAAAAGAAGCATGAATCATTCAAAGACGCTGAACTTATGATTGAACTTTTTCACATTATTACTAAGAAAATACAATTTTGCACATTCAGGGGATTGACTGTAAGATATCTTCCTGTGTGAGAGCGCTGACTGTCATTACTCTGCTGTAAACACACAGCAATTTTAACATAAGAAACTATGAGAGAGCATTGATGCGCTGATTAATAACAGAGTTTGGTTACAGTAGGAGGAGAAAAAGGATAAAAGAACTACGGAGAGATATATTTGAACTCTAAAGAGCCTTTGTGCCACTAAAAGCACTTTACATGGTCGAAATAACATCTAAAGCCCCGGTTTCACAGATATGAGGCGGATACTCTCCAGTTAGTTGGAGAGCAGTCCAGTGACTCACTGTTGTGTTCTTTGTCTATTTTAGGAGGATTTATGTTACCTGAAGGGTGAAGAGTGACTCAGGCTTGAGTTGTTAAAAAAAGGGGTTAATGTTAGTGGAGGGATTTTTCAGGGTTACCTGGAACTGAGCCGGTTTTGTCTCATCCTCTGCTCCTGCAGCAGGCGAGTGTTCTCCAGTTTGACAGGGCTGGGGATGAAGCCCACCTCACAGCCCTCCTTCACCAGACGCCCGATCCACCAGTCGTTGTTGTACTTCTGCACTCACACAGACAGCAGGAACAAACAATACTCATGCATAGGGCTGGGTGATATGGGAAAAAGTTTATCCCGATATTTTTTCATATCAGTTGATATCGATATAAATCATGATAGAAAAAGATTAAATTTAACAGTGCTTATTGGTAGCATGTCTTTTGCAAAACAATAAGCTCCTACATCTGTAAGGTCATGGTGTCTTTTGAACGTTTTGTCGTAAGGCGTTGCGCTAGAGAAAGCTGACTGAATGTTCGGCTGTTTTGGCTGCACAGGCGCCATGTACTCCTTGCTCTGCTCAGGGTTTGTAACCTTCTGCATTGCGCGTGCTCTGCCGCATGGCACTGCTTTAGGTGGTGAAAAAGATTTGAGGTACTCCCCGACTTTGTGAGAACATATACTCGACATAATTTGCAGTGCACATTACTCTGCTTCATGTCCGACCTAAAAAAAACAGAATACCTCCACACTGCCAACGTTTTCGTGCCAGTGTTGTCAAGGATATCATCATCTGTTGAGCCTTTAGCACATCATTAGTGCAGTGCGGCGCAGACCCGGAACTACCCTTTTCATTGGCTATTCGTATGGTCTACCAAAACATGGCAGAATGCAGACTATCAAAAAGTATATTGACTATGTTTCATATCGATAAATTTAAAAAATAATAAATGATTAATAAATTAATTTTCAATATATATCATTATCATTTTATCGCCCAGCCCTACTCAGGCATCAACATGTGTCAAAATACAGCCACAGCATCAAACTAAACTGGTTTGGCTTTTATGTCATTTTTAGTTTTGTTCAAGATGTTTTTACTAGAGGCAAGTTGGGGAAGCAAAAGCAATACTTTCAATCAAATTTTTCTTATCCAAAGTTAGTTCACCCAATTCTGCTTGCACTGCAGCTCTTGTTACTGCTAACTCCCACTCAAGGCCTGGCTCAAGTTTAAACAGAAGGAGACAGTGCAGTGAGTTGCAGTAAAACATGATCCTTCACTGCATTCACACCCACCATTACTGCCAATTGTTAGGAGAGGCCAAAACTCCCAAACACAAATCTACAGTTGCTCTTTTTTTCCCTCACATCATTTATGAGCCTCTTTAGGCATGTTTGGTGAAATGATTTATCAAAAAGTTCAGATGGGTTTACACATTTTTAACCCTGCAGCACTCCAGAGTGAGTAAATCTACTCTTTGAAACAAAATACATTTACTGCAACTCTTCCTTTTTGTGTTTTTAGATAAGAAGACAACACCTCTTTGATGTGCAAGAAGTCTTTGGCTTCGAAGGATATGGCCATGCCCTGCACAGGAACATCATCACTTGGGCCGGGGTTGTAGCCGACATTTGTCCGCACAGCAAACGCCACAGGTTTGGTCTGGAGAAACCAAGTGAAACAAAGACATGAGAGAACAACCAGCTCACAAAGGCTATAGGACAAAAATGTAGCAGCTGATCTCTGACCTTTGCTTTCTCGAGTGTGGCAAGAGCCTGTCTGTCAGCCTCCTTCCTCAGAGCCTCAGGGTCCTCTTCTAGGGACACATCTGAGTCCGACGGCCGGCTGGTGTAAGAGTCTGCAGACCCCTGAAATGCACAGTGAGTTTACATAACGGTTAGCAGAGGAACCAGAACTAAAGTGCATCACATGTCCATGAAACAACCCTCAAAAGGAGCAAAAAACAAAGACAATAGCCCAGTTTTAATGTTCAGACCAACCTTTTGGTTCATCTTTGGGTAATCCTAGTGTCCCTCTATTTCCTGTTTTAAAAAAATCAACAAGCACAGGAGAGTCTGTGTCTTTGTAAATTTTTTGCGCCAAGTGTCAAGACTGCCTTGAGAAGCACAACCCGCATGGACACAAAAGGGGCCGTGGCCTTCATATTACATGAAAGCTGACTCTGTGTAATTTGAGGTGGAGAGGATGCACAATAACAGGCCGACATTTCCACTGCAGGTGCAGCGAGGCCGAGGTGTTCGTGTTTTCACGTGTGGCGCGCTCAGTGTGGGTGTGTCAAGTAGAGACAGCAAAAGTTAGAGAAGAGAGAAAAAAAATGACTGTTTATAATATCAGAGTGGAAATAAATTCCTCATGAAGTGGACACGGTTTCAAACACATCCACCACTCATGCTCGGTAACTTGACCCCCCTGCTGACCCCTCATCCAGACACCCATACCACAATAAAAACCCAAGCCTCCTGCAAGCCTGCAGCCCACTGCAGCGCTCAGCAGTGAGGGGAGGCAGCCTGAACTTTTAAATGTTTGAGTGTTTAACTTATATAACAATCCCACTTGTTCTCTTCTTGCTGTTTCTCTCTCTCTTTTTCTCTCTCGCTCGCTGACAGGCTGCTTGGCGCTTTGTAGGAGGTGCTGACAAGAATGCGGACAGCTGAATGTGCCAGGCAAGAGAAGTGAGTCACTAGGTGTGGGTTTTTAAAATAGAGGTGAGAATGTGCAAAAATGACATACACCATATGTAATGAGGCAGTAAAATTCCCTGCACATGTGTGGTGAGACATCATCCATAGCGTGGTTAATGAGTACAGTAAACATGGCTGTAGATGCGCTGAGAGATGTTTGAAATATCAACAATGACACCTCAGGGTTAACGTCGTTATCTAAAAGCACCGTTCATGACAAATATGAGCGTGTATGAACCATAGACTGTATATACTATGGACAACTTGGCTCCGCCTTCCGTCGTTATACGAATTTGAAGCTGAATTGCTCTCGGTATTTCCGGGATTTCCTCCACTTCCAGGAACCACCACTTGTACAGTAGTGTTGTATGCATCCGGCAGGAGAGTCGCTGTGATGGCACTCTGCTCAAACAGAGTATCCCCTGGGTGAGCTACGCAATCTTCGTACGCCCATAGGCTGTATCAGGTGTCAATCATAAAAAACATGAACCCCCAAAAACCTTTAAAAATGGAGCTGCACAGAAAAAAGAGGACTTGAGCACAAACCAGTCTTAAAGTAACCACATGTTAACATCACAACCGGGGGGAAGAAAAATTTATATTCTTTGTAAAAAATTTCTAAAATTTGTCCACAGCTTAGTAGGGATTGCTGGGGAAGGTGGGATTTGTGACCTATACTGCAGCCTGTCACCAGAGGGTGCTGTTCTCGCGGTGGCTTCACCCAGCGAGGAGGAAGACGACATCCATTCTATATACAGTCTATGGTATGAACCCTCTTGGTGTGGTGTCACCTGAGTCAGAATTTGCTTTCAGTAAAGATAGTAAGTTAAAATAAAAAAATTAAATGTCCGGCTAACTGTATGCTTATTGTTTTGCTATTTTTCCCTTAAAGTTCAAGGAAAAGAGGGGCGGCATTTCCTCTAGGTGGTGCAAACATAGCAGGTTTGAATTTGGTTGGGGGTCCTCTGATGTTTTTTACCTTATACGGTACACTGCACAAAAAAAGCACTTTAGTTATGTGTCATCCTGCAAGTTAAAGACCAAATATCATTTTTCTTAAGTTGGGTGTAACTGCTGCAGTGTGTGCACCAGTTAAGTGAAAGAACAAAACCTCATGTAAGTATCATTCAACTTTCCAGAGCTGATTATCTGCTTGTCAATACTGCAGCTCAGACAGAAAAGGCTGCATATAGGCAGGATACCAGCGCCTCCTGATCCATCTGTGTGTATAATCACAGATTCACACATGAGTCCTTCCCTTGTTTGTTGGTTTTATTTAAAAAGCCAGAACCAAGTTAAATACTAGAGAGACATGAAATTGATTTTGTGTCAGGATACAATTCATCAATTTTTCAAACTAATTATTAATTGTAAAGAACACTGTGTCTCTCCTGTGCTAGAATTTTCCAGTTTCTATTATGATCATCTATTTATTTTACAACATATTTTTAACTCTCTCATTAATAACACGTGTATTCATGTCATTCAATAACATGTCTGCTGTCTGTTCCGGACTCTCCAAAGAACTTCCACACAGCCTGCATGATGGAAACTATCATTACAGGCAGATAATTAATGGATAAACTTACCGGCTGTACATCTCAACGCTAAATTCAGTCTGTAAGCTGTTATCTTCCATTACTAATATTTCTGATCATATCTTGCATCCCTGTAAAACACTAAAATAATGCATTTATCTGGAAAGAGGTCAGTGAAACCAATTATTTCTCCCCAACACGAGGGTCTGGAGAGAAATATTTGTTGTTTTTGGTATAGTGCAACATGAAGCATAAATAAATGTCTGGTTTATGCTCTTCCGTACATCCGATTGCCATCCATGCATCTCTTTATGACTTGAGATGACAGGACAAACACAAATATTGATTCTAGCTCTGCCACTTGTTGAACTGAGGCTCTCTGTGACTTGACAACCAAATGTAGTCCCTCCTTGTTGCCAAGGCAATGGCTGGCTACTCCTCGTGTCCTCGGGCATCCACAGACCATCCGTACTTCCTGTTTCATTTTACTCAAACGCCAGTAGTGGTGGACCCGCATCCCACTCTGGTAGGAGGCATAATCCGCAAGTGGCATGCAGCATGTAATGAGCACAATAAAAGCCACCTCCACCTCCCTGCTCTGAGTCATTATCCAAACCGTGCAGGTGTATCCCCACAATGAGCTCCCACTAAGTGATGCTAAACCTTGACAGGGAGCCCATGAGGGTGCTCTGAGAGAAAGAAAAACTGTTGCAATGACGTCTGAATCAACTTGAGACTGACCGACTTGCTACAACGGGTCAGTGATGCGGCAAAATGTAGAGCAAAGAAAGAGTGGGAGGGAAAGGCGATGACTGTGTGTGTCTGTGTAAATACGTGTGTGTGGACAAACACTTGGATCTGAGTCACACATGCAGTGAAGTCACGTCACACACACAGAGGAAAAGGAAAGGGCTGAGAGGAAAAGATGGATTTTTGAGCTGGACAAAAAAAGCTTTTATTTGTATCTAAAAAAAAAACAAACAAAAAAAAACAGCAGCTGAACAACAACAACCTGTTTCCACACATCCTCTCTACAATCCCACCAGAACCTGTTGATACATCATGGGAACAACTTCAGGCTTTTTTCTTCTTCCTTCCTTCCTTCCTTCCTTTCTTTCTTCCTTCCTTCCTTCCCTCTCTTCTTCTCCACCACTCATGTCAATGAGTTGTGTCTCTTATTTAGCAGCTTGCTTCACTTCACATACAGCTCCTGTTCAAAATAGCAACAGGTCACCTGATCCTGGAGCTGGCTTCCTATTGGCGGTGCCAGACCAGAGACCCCGGCAGTGTCATAGTAACCGTCTCTGCAGCTTATTACAGGCAGCGAGCGGTGAGCGCTGCATATGGACAGAGATTAAAAAAAGAGGAGATACTGAAATCAATAGTAAATAAAATACCCTGAGGGAAAATGAGCGGCGGAGAGATTGCATAAAAGCTTTTCAACAGGTGATCGATGAGGCATTTTCTTGTGCTGTGAGGCTGCAGACTGGTCAATATGTAGGGGGATAGCGAGGCAGTGACAATAATAAACAAAATGCTTTGGCCTTTAAGGCAGACAGTCAAGTTTTAACTAACAAGAGTCCAAAATAGGAGCTGTGACATTAGAGCAAACTACAGGAAAGCAGCGAGAGGTGAGACTCTGTGATTCTCCAGAAAATGAACTGACAGTGTTTCTCCTCCATCTCTGCTCTCCGCCGTGCTGCCATCATGATAAATTTACACCCCCTTAGCATTGATATTGAATAAATGGAGGGGGAGAAAAAGAGAGCAACAGTGTATGTGTGTGTGTCTGTGTGTGGGGAGGGGGGTAATGGAATAAGGAGTAAGGGCGGGCCAGCCGAAGACAAGTGCTTTGAATAATGAGGTTGGAAAAGAGTCACCCTGCAGCAGGGAAACGAGTTAACAGAGCTAGCCTGATGCACCAGCACTCTTAAAGAGGGAATTTCAAAAATAAAACACAGGAATAGAAATGTCCAAAGATACTGATCCAGAATGAAAATAATACCAGTCTAATATTTTTCCTGTGGTTGTTTCAGATAACAGGTCAGAGAGCGAAGATTTGAATCTGCTTCTGCCGTAAACAACGAGACCACACCAGACTTATAACTGGGGGACTGATGACTATCTAAGAGAGCTAACACATCCCACAGACCCCTGCCCTGATAGAAACAGCAGATTAAAAAATATCTGCACACTTATCAGCCAACATAATGTGAAAATCACATACAAATAATCATTATCCCCTTTCCCTTTTTGCTTTATCGCTGGGAATCAAACAATCCACAAAAAATCACATCATCTCACACAGAAAAAAAGACACAACACGTCCACAATGAGAAGAGCTCAGTCCAGACAGGTCCAGGATAGGAAACTGGAGTAATGAGGTAAGGAAGGGGAATATATGTCTCACTTCTACAAACCGAGGGACAGATTTTCTGTCTGAAGCTCCAGGGCTGTCGGCAGTAAGAGGCCATATTTCTTTTCTTCTTTTTTTTTTTTCTGTCACAGCAGCGTCATGGCAACCAGCTGGACAGTGAGGAGATGACTGGAAAGATGAGTCATGGCCTGAAATCCCTGTTTTCACTAACAAGCAAACAAGGAACTCCAGTAACAAGGTGTTCCTGAAAATCTCAAAACAATCCAGTGACCGGTTTAGGGTGGGCGGGGGTTTTAAAAATAAGATCCAAAAATAATACGCCACAATTCAGTCTAGGAGCATGCGCCGAAGGCAAACCCTCAAAATACTGACAGATTTCAAGTGGAGTTAGAACTGCTAACTAACGCACCAAGAATGCCTACATTTAAACTCTGGCCTTGATTGTAGACACATTATTTAGTGTAATGATCAAACAGTGGTATGGTCTGGGGTGCTGGTTTGGCCCCAACCCCTCAACGGATGTAAGTTCTCACCACATTCAAGCTGTCCTATCAGGGCAACAAAGCCTGAAGACTAACCATAAAAAGTTGTTTGGTTTGATTGAATTTCCAGTCTGAATCATGATAAATGAGTTTGTCACTAATTGTGCACATTCATTCATGCTGTGAACATACAAAAAATAAATATCAAAGACTAAGAAACAATGAATGTTTTCGGTTATTATTCTGGAGGGAAACGGTTTGATTTTCTTTTCTGTGTTTTTATGACAGCAAACTTGGTCATTTTTGGAAAATCTACCAGACAAAACAAACAACATGAAACATCAATTTTAAAGTCAGTGCTCCAAAAGGGAAACACATTCACATTTGCATGTTTTCCTCTATTGAACCTGATCAAAAGTTCTGCAGCAGAGAGTTTTGATTTATCATGCAGGCCTCTGGACAAAAGAAACTTTGAATAATCCATTTGGAAAACAAAGGCATGACAGGCTTCTCATATAATTTTTCTGTGATTATCTTTTTTTTTCTTTCAGTCATTTAACAGGCAAACTTTGGAAATATTCAACATAATTTTTCTTTTATACTCTTAAATGTGACAATAAGAGACATTCTACCTAGCTTTGTGTTCAAAATGGATTGCAGAGCAAACAAATACTTTGTTTTCGAGACAACAAGCTGGACTTGAAGAGTGGATTGATCGATCTAAAAATCACCTGACGTATCAAACTAGTCAAAGGCTGAAACAAGTTCTATCTATTCTTCAAATCACAATAACTGTTCAAGTAGAGCCTTCAATAAAATATAATAGTAACAACCGCCTGGCGCAGCAAACACCAAACAATCCAGATTCAAGTTTTTAGAGCTCTAACAGCTGACTGAACCTCCAGCCTTGGCCTGTTTGGGACATGGGGACAGCCGTAAAAGAAACCCCCCTGTAGCAGCCACAGGGCAGGCGCTGCACATAGCATTGGAGGCGGTCAGTGAGACTGGAAGTCTAATTAAAAACACAGCGCCTTTCCAGCAGCTGTGGCCCGGCCCAAAATGGAATCACCCTCACAAGAGGGGCAACGAAGGAAGAAAGACGCAAACTTAAAGGTAAGGCGCTACCGGAACACAGACAGAGAGTTATTCCATATCTCAGAGCTCAAGAGTCTGCTGAACCTTGAAAACTTCATCCAGATCGTCACAGAG
The DNA here is from genome assembly GCA_962446985.1 of Xyrichtys novacula. Taxonomy (NCBI): domain Eukaryota; kingdom Metazoa; phylum Chordata; class Actinopteri; order Labriformes; family Labridae; genus Xyrichtys; species Xyrichtys novacula. The sequence goes on along the minus strand of OY660879.1, from coordinate 19,367,529 downwards.
AAACTCAAACACAAACTGATTCTAGATCAGTCAGACGCAGGAATAACTCTGGATTAATCCAGATCCTTCTTACCACAACGGGCCTTTGGATCCTCTCAGTCCTCTCCATACCTCGTTTGCCACGCTCGCCACACCACGGCAAACCAAGGGGGCACCACCAGAGTCCACAGACGGAGTTATGTGTGTTTGTGTGTGTGAGAGATAGTGGTAACCAATGTGAGCGAGTGTGTGTCAAGTGCACAAGTGAACATGTGTGTGTGTTTGTGCGTGTGCGAGAGTGCGTGTGGTGTGTATGATGGGAGAGAAAGCCAGAAAAGAGTGTCGTATATGTGAAACCAGGAGAGCGCTCTCTTAACCTCCAACCCCTTCGCACACACTCACCCCCTCCCACACACACAACCCGGAGGAACGTGAACCCTGTGTAGAGGAAGGGAGCCGGGTGGAGGGGGGCGTCGGGTTGCAGGACTTGTGCTACATTTGCAAAGTGGGGAAATATATTTAGACCAGGCCGGGGCAGAAACAGGGACATGAACGCAGTGAGACCCAGAAGGAGGCTCGGTATGCAGCCGTCAGCCATTCAATGCCCTGGCTGACGTGGGAGAGGGGCTGGGCAGTGTCCAGGGAAACCCCCTTCTTACCTCTCTTTCTTTATTTCATACCTCTTGTCCCTCTGATCTCACCCTCCCCAACCCCTCTCTTTGTCTCTTTGTGTATCTGTGTACCTCGCAAAACAAAACAAAAAACAGGGATCAGACCAACAAGGATACGAGGGGAGTCAGAGCAGGAGCAGTAGACTGGGGTCAAAAAAACAATAACTTCTCTTAATGAGCCTGGCAAGCGACTGTTATCTACTTCTCAATATATCATTCTCTACATCTTTATATCACACAAAATTACTCTTAGTTTAAATCAGTTGGGACACTGGTAAAAAGTAGGCGTGGTTGGGAGGGTGGTGCCGGTGCATGGGGTCCAGTGTGTCCACAAGAGGGCGACCTTTGACACCATCAAAGGCGTGTCTTCATGACTGACCACCTCTTCTCTTCCTCAGCAGATGACAACAAAGTCAGCTGAGGAAGGTGGAGACATGGGAGAACCAGAAGCAGACCCACCAGCTGGCTCTTCATACAGTCCAAGACAACAGCAGCCAGCATTCATCTGTCAGGACCAACAGGAGGCCTACTTTCTTCAGGAGCTCGACCCTCAAAACCTTCCACATATGAAAACACAGCCAAGACCGACTCTTATCCTCCCATAGGTATCGGAAAATGTTAGTGGGATACAATCTCTGGTCTTTACAGAACATGAGAGTTTTTTTTCACCCATGCTTTATGGTTTTAACTTCGTCATATTTAAGGCATTTAGGGAGATTATGGAGGAGATGCAGAGTCCTCAGCTTGCTCCAAAATGTTTAAACTTCTTACTAGGGCTGGGCGATAAAACAATAACGTGTATATCAAAATGAATTTCAGTCAATATCAATTAAAAACATGTTCAATATGCTTTTTGATAGTCGTCATTCTGCCATGTTTTGGTAGACTATACGAATAGCCAACAAAAAGGGAAGTTGCTCTGCTGAACTGAACCAATCATGTGCTAAATTAGAACCAAGTAACAAACAACTGTATAGTAGCAGGCTGCAGCTACACACAACCATAGCACTTTAACGCATGAAGCCGACAGCACTGTCAGTGAAAGAAAAAAGAAAATGAGTGATGCAGATGAAGGCTTAACAGATGATGATATCATTGACAACACTGGCACGAAAACGTTGATGGTGTGGAGGTATTTTGTTTTTTTAGGACGGACAAACAGCAGAGTAATGTGCACTGCAAATTATGTACATGTGGTACATGTTCTTGCAAAGTTGGGGAATATCTCAATTTTTTTTCACCACCTGAAGCAGTGCCACGCAGCAGAGCATGTGCAATGCAAAAGTTTACAAACCCCACTTTCTCTAGCGCAACGCCTTACAACAAAATGTCAAAGAGACACAAAGACCTCACAGATGCAGTAACTTATTGTATTGCAAAAGACATGCTACTAATGCAACGTTGAAAAAAATATATCCAGGTAAACTTTTTCCCACATTGCCCAGCCCTTCATCTTACATTTCCATCGAAAAACACTGTTTAGAGCGTCCTGTTTTAAAAATGACTGTCAATGACAAAAAAGGCTTGTGAGGACTCTGCATGGGGCACAAGTATGGCACAAAAACTGGACTGATAAGGCTTGCCAACCTTCAGAGACTTTAAAAACTGTTGCAGAAACATGAAATATTTCATCCTGCTCAAACTAAGGATGCACAGGTGCGTTTTTAACACCAAGCAGAATTACATAACCTGCACTTGTTAGCTCTCATCCCAAAAAAAAAAATGTATCGCAAAATGGACTTGCAAAAAAATAGCCGCAGAGTGTAATGAGAAGCAGAAAGCCTTTACCTGAGCCAGGATCTTGGTATGTTAAATTGGTTTTATCTTTTCAGTCTGGAGCTGCAGGTATTAGCTTCTTTTTAGACCCAGAGTTAGTCTAGTGTTTCACATGGAAAGTGCATGTTAAAGAATTGTCTTTAAGGTTCAACATAAATGAATAAGGGACTAAGAATATGAACTTTATTGATTCCTGAAGGGAAATTCAAATCCTATTAGAGAGACACAAATTTTTCGTCAAGTGCAATGTCCTAATTCAGATTTTTATAACAATCAAGATGGTTTAGTTTTGGATGATCAGACATGAGCATCTTACATAATGACTTTTAATAGTTGTTACAACCTGACAAACTGTTTGCGCAGCTTAAAAACAGACAACATGAGAGTTAGCTCCAGTCTTACTTTCAGGGGATGCCTTTACTTTAATAAAACCTTTATCTTTAAAAGTTAAAATAGGCTTTTAACAGCTGCAGGATCAAATCAAATTTGTACCACGTTCCCCTAGTCCAGCAGCAGACCACAGCATCCGCAGACAGTCTCTGCCCGTCTTTGCACGACTGAGGACCGAGCCTGTTTTTGTTGGACTCGGTACACAAACCAGCTCTGCACCTACCCACCCACATAGACACACACACACACACACACGCACGCACGCACGCACACACACACACACACACACACACACACACACACACACACACACACACACACACACACACACACACACACACATGTATTCACTCTTACAAACACAAACCCATCTAAACATCCTCTCCTTCGTCCCTCCATCCCACCATGCTTGCACACAGGAGGAGATTTAGCAGACCCGGTCGCCATGGAAACCAGGCTCAGTGTACCAGCCAGCTCTACTGTTGGCTGATTGTGGCTCTCGCGTATTTGCGTGTGCGTGAGTGTGTGTGTGTGTGCACTCCTGCGTAGGTGTGTGTGTGAGACTGTAAAGCCTATACAGGGCTCTGCTTTGAGTTGCTCAAGGGGTGGCTAAAATAGATTGTATGTAAGAAAGCCTACAATGTGTCTGCAAGCTGTTTTCCCAGCAATAACTGACATTTTTTTAAAACCTGGACATGGATGCAGAGTCTGAATCACACAAAGATACTCTATGCATGGATGGCTCAGTTTTTAAAGCAATTTCTGGTGTGAGAGCAGTATTAAAAATCCTTCATGCTGGCCTTGATGAGTGAAATGCTGTGGAATGGTGTGGACAGCAGAGGACATTTTTTCACAGGAAGTGTTAAATCATCCTTACTACGGGTAATGAGTTCTTTCTACTGTGTGAGCCATTATGAATCTGCCAAACCTGCAGGCCCCAGTGCATGTAGTCCACCTGCAAGGCGAGTCACAGAGTTAATGAAGAACGAGGCAGAAGGAGAGGTGATGTGTGTAGGCGAGGATGCAGCTAACCTTTGGAAACCGCGGGAGGGTTCAGCTCCCTGCGGTCACCGACAGGGATTCTTTTCCCTTTATTTTCAGCAGGAACAACAGCAGTGTGTAGGTAAATGTCATTCAGTGCAGGGGCAAATCATTTCCTCTCACAATTGAAGAGGTCACAAGGAAAAAAGGGTGGCTTTGAGAAATGCCATGTCCAGACAGGACGGCGGCGAGAGTAGCGAGGGAGTGATGCCTGCGAAGGAAAGCAGCTTCTTACAGCGAAATGATGCGACCGGCTCCTGTCTTTGTGTACAAGGAGGGGGAGTCAGGGTGAGACGAGAGTAGTGAGGGGGTGAGACTAACACCTGTGGACTTATAATCACTATCAGAGCCCTGAAGGAATCTCTGTGTTTATGTTTGAGGTCAGGCTGTAGTCTCAGGGGTTTTACTGTTGTTACCCTGATACCATCAAAGCCGTTTTAACGTGTGAGCTGACTGTGTAGGCTATCTGTGACAATCATACAGGTGCAGAGAGACAGATACACCTTGTTTGAAGATGAGAAAATGAAAGATTTGGCTCTCTGAGAGTATCTGTGAAGAGCTGCGACAGAGCAGACATACTAAAAGGAATAATGATCCAGAGATGACAGCCGCTGGAAAAACTGAGGGGCGAATGAAAGCACGAAAATCTACACTGAGATCCATTTACTCCTCATCATAGCTGGGGGAAAGTTTCTAATGTCTGCTCTCTTCGACTGCTGTGGACTTTCAGCATCACACCATTATACTCATACCCTCACATAACTTATTAATTGCTATATTCAGTCCTTGCAGTGTGCTCATTCACGCCCTCCAATTTCACATGTCTCTCTTCGACAGAAATCCTGCAGCAGATTTCAACGTCAGCACAGCAAATGGAGCAAATCATGCAGAAAACTAAATTCAGCTGAAGTAATTCTACAGAAAAAAAAGACTGATCCTCAGCAGCTCAGGATCGCGTTAAGATGATTTTAGTAATTAAGAATTAAGAGATATCCAAGCGTGACAGAAGACTCCACACTTCTCAAGCAAACCTGTATACCACCTGTATAAAAAATACTTTCACACCTGTGCATATAATGTTTTATATTTTTACAAAGTCATATTTTAACATTTATTTTATTGTATCAGTTGTTTTGAGATGATTTATGTTATCTCTATATGTGATAGACAGCAGCACAGAAACTATTTGGGGAATTTAAGATATAAAACTTATTAAAGTAAAGCTAAAGTAAAGTGCAAACAATTAAATATTTAGTTGATGGTAATGAGTTTATGATACTCATGTGAATTCATATATTTAAAAATCCCTCCCAAAATTAGAAAATTAAAATATGCCAAATAAAAGGTCCACAACACGAATGAATTTGAATATTTGTTTTTCCCAAAAGTAGAGCTGAAAAAACCTGTCGCCCCTCATGTTCTGAAAAGCTACATCAACTTCTTTCTTCTTGTGTTTGTAAAAGTTGGACTCCTGATTTTAAAATTTTCAACAAAAAAAAATCACTAAACTTATGCTGCGAGAAGATGAAACTTTTTTTTAAGATGCAAACGTCACCATGGAGCCGCTGAGCCTCCAGCACTAACAGTCCTCACTCTGACCTCATTAAACTTTCATTCGAACCTTCATTAAATGAAACAGTTGGAAAGTTGAAGCCCAGTCTCGCTGCTGGATTAGTGGTCTAAAGACAGGATTAGAGGTGATGTTACCTGTCGGACAAAGCTGTTGGAGGTGGTGTCAGAGGAGGTGCTTCCATCCGAGCGCTTAAATCGGCTCTTCCTCTTGGCGTACTTTCCCTGGATAAGGAGAGGTCAGAGGGTGTGAGGGAGTAGGAGGGTTTCAGAGGAAAAAGAGAGAGAGAGACAAAAAGTTAAATAACTTTTAATTAGAGTGCTTTTTAATCACTGTATCCTCACTTAAATCCTTGTTTCCTGGGAGCAGAACAACTATTAACATTTGGCTCAGGATGTGAAGATGATCCTGAATATGATCATCAGCAGTCAGACAGAAACAGCCTGAGCCTCAGACTGAGAAAGTCCACCAGAGAGAACGCACCCGCTGTGTCCATGAACACCCTCCATTACTTTCATTTTTCATGCTCTGATGCAAACTGGGACCTTGTAATCTGATTGGAGGACCCCTTGCAAGGGTTGGGCTGAGGCCACACATTCGCATCGCATTATGAGCCCTTCCAGCCCATATCGCCATGGTTACACAACGCAGACTAATCACATTTGTTGGTAATCAGGAGGCTCGGGCTGCGTTTGTCTCACAGCGGGTAAAAAAGAACCACTGGCTGAGAAAAGATTCACAAATAAGAATACAAAATGTGACTTTTTGCTTTAAAACATCTACGACCGATGACACACCTGTGTGTATGAAGGCCTCTGGATCATTATAGTCACGTCCAGCTCTCATCTGTAGTGGACTGGGATTGTCAGGAGAACACTATGGTGGTGCTTTTTCTCCTACAGATCTCTTGTGCTAAACACTACTACTGATCATATAAACAAAAAACACCATTTTTAGAAAATTACACCTATTAAGTAAGCATGACAGTTTCCCTTTTTGCCCTGGAGGATTTCTGCTTGTTTGTCTAAAGACAGTGGCAGCAGTTTAAACAAGAGGGCAGAGAAGTGGCCGGTCTGTGCTGTGAGAATTGTTCCGTCAATAGTGACTGTCCATCAACCCGAAGTTTCCTTTTTAAAGTTTTCGCGTTCAAGTTTTTGTCATCTCTTTGTAAACGCAGCTCCAACACCACTGTATCAAATAGTCTGCACAACTTACACAACTCTTAATTATCTTAGAGACAATGCAGTTGAGATGGCAATGAACTTACAGTCTGTGCGGCATGTCTCTTGAAGACGCAGACACAGATTCTGCTCTCAGCTGCGTCGTCAGTTTTGATCATTTCAAGGTTGATTAAAATGATGAAGTCATGCTCTGATATATCTCCAAACTGTGACAAACTGTGACTTCGACATGGAGATACTGAAGTTAACAGCAGCAGTATCAAATATCACACTTACTTCACCCTAGCTGTTAAACCCTGTTGTAGAGCAAACATAAAAAGCAGCTTTGGGACTTTAAACAGAACAGATTTTTATGAACTTCAGATTCCTGATCTGACTTTTACCATTTTAGGTTGCAGGATCTTGAGGTAAGCTGTGTGTAGGACATAGGCATGGCCTTACAAATGCCATATATATATATATATATATATATATATATATATATATATATATATATATAATTTAATGAGGAGGCCATGGGTATAACCATCCTTCATGGTATCATGTATTTGCTGAAAAGAAATAAATCTCTATGAATTAGGCCGATATATCGTTTTAGCATCATCATCACGATGTAGCCTACGTGTGTGCCATAGTCACATGGCAGAGCCTGCGATGTCTGAAGTGAATGAACTCAGTTAATTTCAAGGGTAACTGACTGTGATACACTGCATGTGACTCTGCATGTGCTGTGCAGCGATCCACCAATCACCTTTGTCCTTTACTCAGTTGCCAATCAGACTACCCTGCCAGCTGTCAATCAAATTTACAAAGGAAGAAACCCACCCCTGCACATGTTCTGCACATGGAGTTACTCGCTGGCTGCAGGTGTTGAGCCGAAAAACGCGTGTCCGCTGAGAATTACTTTCGGAACTTTATTCATGACTGTTAAGCCCAACAAATAAGAACAGTATGGGTTTTAAAATGTATATTTCCATGAACCACTCTACTATAAGCGGTGCGCGTTTTGCGAGGTGCATGCAATTCTCGGAGGACATGTTTCTCGGCACAACACCGCTGACAACAACAACAACAACAACGCTATGTTAGTTTTTTCCAATATCGTGCAGCCTTACTATGAATTAGTTATTTTTCTCCTGTTTCACTTTGCGCAACTCAAATGTAATAGTAAAATGAAACTGGCTGATAACACCAGCATCAAATCCCGTTTCTTTCTTGATACTTCCTGAACAGTGTTGTCAAAAACTGTCGAGCCAAAAATGAAGAATTACAATTCTGTCTTGTCCTCTGATTATTTCAGACCACTTTACACAAGCATAGCTCTTTTACAGGATCAACTGTGATAAGACTGAGTGAGAAAAAAATAGAAGAAGCTCTGGCATATTTTTTAAAAATAAAAGGAAAACACTTGAGTCTAAAAAAGTATTCATTTGTATTAACAAGAAGGGAGAGATGCTCAAACCTGCTGCACAGACTATTAAAAATCTGAAAGATCAACAGTGTTTTAAAAAGCACTTGTTGGTGGTATTAAATATTCAGTGTAAATATTGTGCGAAGAAGACTCTGTTCTCTTCGCAGACAACGGCCCAAAACAAAAACAGTTTGTTTTCACACACTCCCAAATAGAAAACCAACCGGACTACAATCAATACCCTACACACACACATATACACACTCACAGGTAAACTAATGTAAACACAATCACCTCAAAATATCTGTTCCTGAATCAGCAGGACAAATACAGCAAGTCATTAAAAACAATGCTTCCTCCTCTGCTCACTGTTCTGTTGGAAGTGTCCCATCACGTAGGACAGGGCACATCCAGGCCCTCAGATGAATGACGCCGTCCTGCCTGCCTTTAAACAAACATGACCTGTTACACCAGCGCCAACTGGTGTGAACATAAAAACACACTGCGGCTAAGGGGTTACCAGTGTGAATAGATAAAAGAAAAACACATCTGTCGCTTCATCAGGAATCCATTTGAATTTCTTTTCTACCTCCTGTGGCACAAAAATCCGAGCTTGTGAACCTGTGCTACATGATAAAAGCTCCACTGGGTCCTCTGCAGGCAACTTACAGAGTCAACACACTGCTTATTACTGCATTACACATTTACACATGCACACTCTCTTAGTTTCAGTGTTCAATTTAAACCTGGGGTGATGATGCGTGAGTGAAAAAAAGATGTAGATGTGCAGCTAGCATCCCTGCTGGCAAATGTTTCCGCCCACACTCGCTGAAAAAGTTGTTCAAGAATCACGACTTTGTGCACGAACTTGTGTTCACTAATAACTGTGCTGATATACACTCTACATGTATTTTATTTTGTCTCTGCATGTAAATGTTCAATATTTTCCCTAGATTCATACTTTTTGCCAATGTTTTAGGCTTGTTTTTCAAATACATACCACAGACTGTATATTATATAGATGTACGCTGACCAGTCATAACATTGTGAACACCAGGGCAGTCTAATGCAATCCAATACAACAGCTCTATTATGAATCCCTCTTCCAGGAAGCTTCTACGTTCAAGTTTCTGCTGACATGATCAGGTAAGTGATGATGGTACTCCAGATTTATGAACAAGGACATAGTGAGTGGTGATGGCTGCAACTTAAACATTTAATCATGGGAACAGTTTTCACCTGTCTGACCATGTCAACAAAAACTAAACATGCAGACACTACCTGAAGGTAGACCTTCGAGTTGTTAGCTGCTGTACTGAATTGCTCATAATAGTATGGTTGGTCGGTGCATATATCAGGATATTCACTCTCAGAGTCAAAATTGAAAAAAAGAGAAACAGGTTTAGCAAAGCAGTTCTCTCTCCTGTTTATACCGGCTGGAGAAAGATTGAGAGAGATGAAAGTCTATTTTACAGTTTATCTGAAGATGAAATGAAGCTTCAGCTGTTGGAGTCTGGCAGATTCAGAGGGTCGAATATTTCGCTGCTATCGCTTTTCTGCAGCTCTGTAGAAAAATTCTGTCGAGGGGACACCCCAAAGAGGGGATTTTATACTTAAAAAGGCCATGACTTTGAAACGTATCCACTTCATCTGAATAATCCAGTCTGCTGAAACCTCTTTATAAGCTTTAGATTAACTCTGAATACATATTTTTTGCACATAGAGGACTGTGGGTTTAGTCTCTTGCTTTTGAACAAATGAGATGAGAAAAAGTGTGATTATAGCAGGCGGAACCAGATTAAATTTTTTAATGGACATTTGACTATTGATTGAAGTCTGTTAAAAAAACTGTGCATCTTCCTGTGTAGACTGCTGAGTCGTTTTCGCACATATACTCCTGGAAATTTCCAGAGAAACGCAGAACAGCCTGCTCCTAAAATGTTGCATATTTGCAGTCATCACAGCACAGAGCGTGACTTCTTATCCTGTAGGATGTGATGGAGGGGGCTCTGTTTAATTCTTTACAACATATCCAAAATGCCAGACAAAGCAGATGGCACTCTTTTTTTTTTGGCTTATTATTAATACTACATGTAAGTGGACATACTGTATATGCAGTAAAGAAATTAAAATTATTATGTTAAATTTGGCAGTTTGCTTTCTCACATGCAGCCTAGGATTTTGGCACATGTATGAATACATTTAAGGCCTCCCAAGCTTACTAAAAAACTAGTTCAAGAAACACGACTTTGTGCACGACTTTTGTACTACATGTAAATGGACATATGAGCAGTAAAGACATAACAATTATATTGTTAAATTTGTCAGTTTGCTTTCACACATGTGTGAATACAGTTTAACAGAAAAGGCCCTCAGACGCCCTCTAATCTGCTTCACATGGACTGACTGAAAAATTTGTTTCCACTCATCTAGGTAAGATATCCATAAACAAATCCCAGGCATAACTGAGCATTACCATCATCTTGAAGAGGTTGTGTACAAATTCCTCCCGCTAAATGCTGAAGTCTAAATCAAATCACTTAAAATTCTAAACAAAGACAGGCACAGCCCAGTTTGCAGGGATGTTAGTCAAAAAAGTGTTAAGTGAATTGAGGATATCAGGGTGAGGTTTAACAAGGAAGAGGCCCTGCAAATCCTAATTTGGTTAGCAAACTGTTCACTGAATCTGTTTCATAGTCTTGCCAGTTTTTGTTTTGCAGATAAGTGATGTAGAAAACATGATCACACTGTGGATGCTCACCCTGCTGCAGCTGCTGCTGCTGTGCCATCAGATATCTCAGCAAATAAACAGACAAATAAAACATTGTACCAGATAACAATCACAGCTGAAAAGGCTTTAAAAGGCCTTTTAAGGTCTTGAGAGATGTTCTGCAATTGGCTGCAGAGCTTTCAAAAGCTAGCTTATAAATTCTAGTGAAAGTGTGTGGGCGCAGGTGGGTGCGTGTGTGGGTGCAGGGGTTCCTTCGATCGGGGTGAGTTCCTGTCGAAAAAGGGCAGGGAAATGCCACAGGGAGCCAGGAAGGGAGGTTTCCTGTTGGTAAACATCCTCCCAGATAAGTTTATAATTAAAGAGGGTGGTGTGTTTGACTGCGGGGAACACAGCGGGTTGGAGTTCAAGGATTCTGGTTGGAGGTTGGCAGGGTGCACAACCGTACAAGTATAAACCACATCACTCTCTTATACGCTCAACGCTATTCTGCTCGCACTTATCCACACTGATCTGCAATCTGACGGCCTTCAGCTTCCCCATCTTTAATCTGAGAGACCCTCAGGCACTGAATTCAGATCAGCTCTTTGGCAGCTCATTTCTGCTTCTGTGGTGTTGGGCTGGGTAGCAAACTCTGACTATCTCCTTCAGGATATTGGAAATGCTGTTCTCCGCTTGTCAGAGTTATAAATACATAAACCAGCATGACCCACTGCAGGTCTGCATGAACTTTATATCTAATTGATCAGGGGTGTAACACACACCAATACACACACACAATGTCCCCCGCTACCTGACACAAACAGGGGGTCCATCTGTTTCTCACCACGACGATCTAAATCCTGAACACAGACTGGACGAGGTGAGATGGTAAGAGTAGGATGGAAATAAAAAGGGGACAGAAAAGGGAGATGGAGAGATGAGGAGAAAGGAGGAGAAGGAGAAAGGAGGAGTGGGAGTACAGAGGAGAAAACAGGACTTGGCATGGTTTGAAGTGTTGGTTGTCTGTGGTAAGGTGTTTTTTTTTCTCCTTCTCCAGAGAGACAATGACCGAGCTTGGCGTGGGTGTGTTTGTTCTAGATATTCTCAACATTTTTATTTTTCATCCATTTAAAGTGTTATGACTAAACATGCCCACAACATCATGTCACTTCCTAAAAGCAACAGTCTATTTGTGGCTGTAAAAGAGAGTGACACCATTGAAAGCAGAGGGATACAGTTGTTGATAAACGGGGGAAAAAACACATCACTTTAAGTTGAGTTTTTAGTTGGAGAGAAGCCCTTTTGATTCAAGACAAGACTTAAAATATTTAAGTCCAGCCCCCCCAAAAGACATGCCTGAAAACTTCTTCTTTACATGGTTGTGGCATCTCTTAAAAAGAACTCAAATTCTCCCCTCATCAATGCTAAGTGTCCTGGTTTAATGATTGATTAATTAAGGACAGGCGTGGTTTTCAGAAAGACCCAATGAGCGGAAAGCGTAAAAACAAGCGTTACATCATGTCCTCGAATATGATTGCATATCGGAGATTTATCAAAACCAACAATAATATCGTCTGCATACAAGTCAAGGATAAAATCACTCATCAAAATCCATTAAAGTTGACACTACGGTGCGTTTTTTCTCCCGTAAAGATTCAGTAAATCCCGGTTTGAATCAGCGCACTCGCATCAGAGACTCTCGGTGATAAAAAGGCGACTCAAACAGCAGAACAACCTGTTAATCCTTAAAAGTCAACACGCTTTACCGGCATTAAAACCATCCACAGTAATAACTATAAAATAGTTTTCGCAGTCTTTTGGTGCACCTGTCATCACAGTTCTGTTTTTTGTGTCTTTTTCTTCTTACCTGTGTGTGTGGATGATGGTCAAACATGTCCATTTGGATCTCCTGGGTTGAGGTCGAAGGCGTCCTGGACATACTACTTTTCTGTACCATTGATTTAACTTTTTCAAATCTATTTTCAGTTTCGTGTGTTTATGAAGGTGTCGGCTGACTCATCTTTTTCTCTCTTTTTAAAAAATTTCTTCAGAGGGGTGAAGACGCTGATGTATCTAAGCTGGCCGACAATAGAATGGCAACAGCTGCTTCCCTCCAGCCTATAGCGTTACAAACTGGCGCACCAGGATTTTACACTACGGTCAAGTTACCGAGGTGACACAAGAAGACATCCGGTTAATGCTTTCAAAATAAAATTCTCAAAGGCGCTAACTCCAGTTTGCTTGTTCAACCTTCATTTTTAGTCTCTACATCGATACATCAAACTTGATTGCAAGACCCATTCATTATAGCTTGCAATTCAACTTCATTTAGCTTTTGGTAGTGCATTTATTACAATATTGTGTTGCCCTTTTTAACCCTCTGATTTTACTCAAAGATTCATATACAAGTTATATAAGGTTTTTATTGTAGAGAGTAGAGATTATATTCAAAATATTGATGTAAAAATTGGTGATTTATGATTATACTTTATAAAGTATGGAAACAATATTGATTGTCAAAAAAGCAAATTTCACATGCATTATTATTATTCTCTGAGCTTATATCAAGCAAATCAACCAACCTATTTAGAAATTTAAGACTCACACATTACATCTTGAAAGACTCACTACAAGTAAAATATACCAAAAATTCTACAATACAATTCATATATTTTATCATAACTCAGTCTGATATGTGGCACATAGAAGATAAAGCCCCTTTCCTAAACACAAAAAAAGTTTCACACGCCTGAGAAATCATTTATATTGTGTCCAGTGTCTTACATAGATTGTTAACTTTAATATGACACTGAAAGAGTAGTCTTACATTATGTAATGACCATAGACTGTAAATAGTAATGACTTATTATTGTAGCAGTGTACGCCCACACTCACAAAAACTAAGCTCGTGGTTGCAGTGTGTTGATTTTCTTATTGCAAGCTTTTATTGTGAAAGCAGATTCCGCTAACTTCCTGTATGTATTCGTACTCCTCTGTGTCTCTTTACGTAGTTTCTCTCTCCTCTTCTCGCTCCTCTGGCTCCAGCTGGGAGCCGAGGTCCCCGCCCCGCGGACAGACCCCACCTTCACTTATCGATTGATGGGAGACAACAGAACGGCGGTGATGGAGGCTGCGTGGACAGACTGACAGTCCGAGTCCCTGCTCCAGAGTCCAGGGGGTCTTCTTGTTTTAGTAAGGGGGGGATTTTTCAGGGGTGCATTGGTGAATCCGGTTATTTTGGGGTACCAGTCTGTTGAATGTAAACAAAAGGAGTATTATATCAATGTGGGCCCGGGCAAAACCACCAAAAAGCCTCTGACCACTGGTACTGTTGACCCAAGGGGAGGTGGGACTCGCTGTATATTTCAAGGGGAGCTGATCATTACTATGCGAAGTAATGCAGACATTTACAGTTCAAGGGCCCCTGGGTTAGCTTGGTTCAGGGGCCCTATAGACTTCAATAAAACAACACCTAAAATAGAGGGTCAAAACAGCAAAAAGTCACTGTATTTTCAGTTTTTCTGATACTAGATGCATCGTTGGGTTATTGTCTTGCAATTACAGTTTGCAATAACTGTAAACTACATTGTAGTTAGCATCAGTATTGTTATTGATCGAGCACAACACAGTGAGGTGTTTAAGTCCAGTGTTTGCAAGCCTGTAGTCGTCATAACAGTAAAATCTGAGAGGTCTTTACGTCATTTAACCCAGAAACAGCCCAAAGAGGCACAGACCAACTTTACACTGAGCAACTATAAGACTGTACAATATTGCCCATGTATGCTACAGAAGTGTTGAATCACATGAAGTAAAGTTTTCTTCTAAATTATAAGTTAGTATGATGTTCAGGAGAGAAAACGTTGCCTGTTCAGCTACTTTGAAACACGAAACTCGGAGAAGCTTTGTAGAGAGCTGTCCCAGAGTTAGGGGGAAACTTTTTGTGGGTTTCTCATAAAAAGAGACTAAAACAGATAATCAGGTTTATAATTTGATCTGAAAATAATTACTTCTGTTGCGCTGAGTTTTCTGCCGCATTATAATATTGGTTTAAACTGTTACTTGGATGAGTCAATATCTGTTGGGTGAAAAAGCAGGAGGAGAAGAGGGGGACTCCTCAACTGTGAATGATATTCTGATTAATTTGGTTAAAGTGCAGATCTGGTCTCTAAATAGATTCATAGACACACATGTATTGATCCATAATGCTGAGTGCTTGAATGACTCCCTCAGATTTTCCATTTTTTTCATGGAAAAGATAAATACTTGGGTGGAAATGAATCACTTTACCTGAACAAACAAATTCTCCACCCCTGCTTGTCCGTGACAAGCTCTCTCTTTTGGGATCTCTGTGATGTCGTGATCATGGCTGACACTATTGGATAAAAACACCCACAAGTTTATCTTCTGAGGCAGCTGCTCATGCTTCCATTGAGGGGGTTGCCACAGTAGGAGGGAGGAAGCCGTGATGGTGTTTCTCTCTTAAAAATAAGAAAAGCAAAAAGCAGCTCAATAACTTCCTCGCAGAATAACAACCTGTTTTATCACAGTTTCTGTGATAATTGAGGCACAGACAGTGAGTTAACATTAAAGTCTTTTGAGTTTACAGGGCGGAGAGAGAATAAACATATGTGAAATCACTTTTAATTGCATTAATTTCTCTGACTGCCCTCTACTTTTTGCCTGTTTGTCCTCCACATCTGTGAGCAAGGTGAGCAGTAACAGCACAGCATTAGGAGGATTCAGGCTTCACTACTACACTGTTCCTATGCTGTATCTTAGAGGACACAGTGTAGTACAAGTGCTTGGACATGAACCGACATCATGGTGACTTCTTGTTAATGGATGTTGGCACGGTTGTGAATATTAATGAACCTCACAGCAGCAGTGGATTCAGCAGTACGTCCACAAACACCTCAGGGATAGTGGGATCTCAGTATGCACCAATGACTCTAAGTTAAACACACATTTATTCATTGATGAGTTTTAAGACAATTTTGAATAATTGCTTTGGCCACTTTGCTCCTGACAATGCTAAGCAGCTGTTGCATTGCAAATTGGCAAAAATCTGTTAAGGAAGGGCTATTTTTTGTACCTGTGCAGCAGAATCTTTGTCTCATACTGTTTGCACTTATCAGTGTGAGGTGACACTACAGTTTCTTCTTTACGTTGCTTGTATTTATGTGTTTTTTATTTGTTTACTTGACAGGGACAGTACACCTGGCATTGTTGCATCTAATTAAAGAGCAACTGATGTCGTGTATGCAGGACTTCTAGCTGTGGCTAATTTGCGGTCTTTGTCCCTGGTTAGACAGCAGAAAATACAGCATATCATACATAAACCACGAAATAAAAACTAACATTATAGCAGGTGCAGACTGGCAATCATATGTTTGCATAAAAACAACGGTAAAGCAGACAAAACAAGCAGTTTCTTCTATGCACAAAAATTCAGAGACTTACATATACACATACATACATACACATACACATGCACATACATAGACACACATACATGCCATATTAATATGTTTAAGGACATTCTTCTGCATTATGACCGCACATTCGCTTTGTGAAATGGGGTTGTCCTGATTGAAACACTCACACTCTCACCTGTGTTGTTTGATCATTTGTTGGTACAGGTGAGGGGCTGAGACTCAAAGTCAAGCTGGATGTGGGTGATCACAAACTATGGAGGGTAACATGCAGAAATATGGAAAACCAGGTTCCAAGTGCGTCTCAGGAGATGTAACATTAATAAGCTATTAAAATAGCTTATTTTAAGGAAGTCTTAGTCCTTCGTGATAGTTTAGGTGATTACTGAGGTGTCAAATATTCAGAGAAGTGCATTTTAGGACTACAAAGGGTATCTTTTTTGGAAACCATCCGGTGTCATTGAGGTCGAAACTGTTTTGCTCACTTATTTTAAGCTCACACTTGTGTGGAGAGAGCAGTTGAAGCATTGGTAGGAGGTGATCCGGTACTTTGCCTGGGGATGATGATGATTTCAGCTGGTATTCTGGGTTACCTGAGGTGAATAAGTCATACAAGAGCCCCTTGTTCGCCCACACTGTGAGTGTGTATTGTTGGCATGGTGACGGAGCTGCAGCTGAAGAGACAAGAATGCAGCAATTGACATCTGAAATATTAACAGTTAGATGTGAATCTATTGCTGATATGAGGGTGTCTTCAGAAAAAGACTTTCCTCGAACACCCAGTGATAAGAATCCACAACATGGCTTAAAATAGCTTGTTTTCTATTTTATTGATCCGCACTCAACTATCACAACCTTGATGGGCCAACTTTAACAGAGTATCGCACATAGTTTAAATCAATTTGGTATGTTGTTTCGCCCTTTAGTGTTAGAGAAGGTATCTGAGATGAGAAAGGATTTTGTGTGTGTCTATCTGAACAGGGATATACAGTAAATCTCCAAAAAGGTAAGCAAATATTGACAACACTTGAACTGGTAGAATTATTTAAGATGCAAACACAGAAAAATACAGCCTTATACTTTCTGAGTGTCACGGTTTTATTAAAGAAACTACAAAATTATCATATTTTAACGTTTTTTTAATGGCTAATATTAATCCTCTTTCTAAGCCTGCACCTTTCTGATATTTGAAGGGAAAATTAACATTAGAAAATACAAAGCATTCATTTCATTGAACTTGTTAAAATGATCATCAAAAAGTACTGAAAAGTCGTTATTCAATCAGTTTCTAATCAGTTAATTGACCTCAACACTGCCCTCGTGGGTCAGACTTGTAGAATACATCCGAGTTTCACCCTACCCATAATGCACCGTAAAACACCGGCCAGTACCATTGTCTCTTGAGGGAAGTTATACGATAAACACTATGAACCAAATTCAAGAGTTCCTTTATGTTAGTCAGTTCATATATTTTAGTAAGCATAAATATAAGTTAAAGTGAATATAGGAAGTATAAATAAGAACCTCTGTGATCTGTCATAATATGCATGTGTTTAGAGTCCAGAGATGGACTCTCCCCTATTATGGTACATTCCGGTCTGTCTCTCAAACCTTCCTTTTCCTATTGAAGTAGCAGCCATGAGGTACGCTTTTAAGTGATAGCTCAACCAAACACTTTATTTAAGTATTAAAACGTGCTTTTGTTAAGCTCATGACACCGTAGCGGGATGGTGCACTCTCAGTTTAAATGATACACAGTGGTCAAAGCTCATGTAGAGCCACAAACCCCACTATTTTACGTGGCGATGTGTGACACGCTGTAGCAGACGGAGAGGCCATATTGAGAGCCCGGATGGTGGTCCAGTGTTAGCGGAGCAGCTGAGCTGTTCATGCTGGATGTCTTAATGCTCACAGTCAATAAACTCATCAGTTTTACGACATGTAGTAGTCCAACATGCATTATAAATAAAGACACAGATGTTTGACCCGGGGTGTATTTGTCCCACAGCATGCTCAGGCTCCAAAAGAGGCTGGCCTCCAGCGTCCTGCGCTGCGGGAAGAAGAAGGTCTGGCTGGATCCGAATGAGACCAATGAGATCGCCAATGCCAACTCCCGTAAGTAGATCAGTAATATCTCTGACTGGTTTCTGTTGGTAGTTTGTTTAAAATGTCTAAGGATTGTGTTGGCCGAAATGATGCAGAAACATGCTGATGTCCTATTTTAAAACTCCTCCTGTTATAATAAAGTCACTGTCAGCTCTAATAGGGCAAATCAAGGCAAACCTTGAAGTCAGCAGTTTGTTATGAAGTTTCCTCTGAGTCTGGGGGCAACCGTGAAAAGACATGTTTTACTTTGAACCAAAACGCAGATGAAGATATCTGTGTTTTGTAAACGTGCAGATCCAACAATGTTTGGACATGCATCACCCACAGCCTAACTCAAGAGAAGCTCTTACCCTTTCTAGCTCATACTGAGGTTTCGTTCCAAAGTTTGAAACTCTACACCATTTTTGACCCTTAATTTGTCTGTTTTAAATTTGTACCCCAGTGTTTACTTTTTATCTTGTCACTATCTTGCCAACAGTAAAGTAGTTTTTAGCAGTTTTGTTTCTCTTTTATAGTCAATATTAAACTGTGGTATTTTGTCAAAAACAAAAAGATGTGATGTATAGGCCATCAGCTGACATGCTTCCTTATTATCAGCATTGACTGCTAAGAAACTGTCAGTAGAGCACTTTTGGTAAGAACTTTTTGAAGTATTTGTGGTTGGTATTAAAGCTTTTCTTCTGTCTTCAGGCCAGCAGATCCGTAAACTGGTGAAGGATGGTCTCATCATTCGCAAACCTGTTACGGTCCACTCCAGGGCCCGCTGCCGCAAGAACACACTGGCCCGCCGTAAGGGCAGACACATGGGAGTCGGTAAGTGAAAATGCTACCTTTTATTGCATTATCAAATTTTTAGAGAAACTGCGTAAAGACCCCTATGTTACTGAAGTTCTTAATGTGTTAGCTATGCAGATGAACTCGATCCAGTATGTGAATTGTCAGAAACATAATGAAATACTTTTGAAAATTTAGAAGAACAATAAATAAAAATTGTAGATAGTCTGTTAAATACAATTGGGATGTTTTGCTTATGTGTTTATCCCCACAGGTAAGAGAAAGGGTACAGCTAACGCCCGTATGCCTGAGAAGCTGACTTGGATGCGGCGCATGCGGATTCTGCGTCGTTTGCTGCGTCGCTACAGGGAGTCCAAGAAGATCGACAGGCACATGTAAGTTCAGGATGTCATAACTGCTCCTGTGAATTGGACTTAAAGACCCACACTTTGATGACTTTGATGAGTTCTTTTTTTTGATAAACCTGGCTCTGTTTGACACTAGCTGCACCTCTAAAACTGTTTGTTGAATTAACATCAATATTTTCCCTTCCTGCCATTTTTCAGGTACCACAGCCTCTACCTTAGGGCCAAGGGTAATGTGTTCAAAAACAAGCGCATCCTCATGGAGCACATTCACAAGCTGAAGGCAGACAAGGCTCGCAAGAAGCTCCTGGCGTAAGTCTGAGACTGAACTGCTTCTTTAAAAATTGGAGAAAGAAGTCAGGACAGTCTTTTTTCAGAGAAGTTTTTAATTTAAAATCTTTATTTGGAGCAGAAGGCTCCACATTTTTGTAGGAAGTGATGTGTTTTTCTACACATAAAAGCATTTTGTTTTCTGAACTGTATCAGCAAACTGAGGTTAAAGTTTATTTTGACAGTCATGGTCTTTGTGCATGAGTCCAAAGTGCGCACAAGTTAGGAGTCAACCAGACAGTTAAAAAAAAAAAAAGAGAGAAAAACTTCCATGAAACATTCTCATAGCTTCACTAAGCTATGATAAGGGTTGATAAGCAGCTGAAAGTGATGGTATGAACACATGTGTCTCTCTGCATGTTCCACAGCGACCAGGCCGAGGCTCGTCGTTCCAAGACAAAGGAGGCTCGCAAACGCAGAGAGGAGCGTCTCCAGGCCAAGAAGGAGGAGATCATCAAGACCTTGTCCAAGGAGGAGGAAACCAAGAAGTAACCTGGTCATCTGTCCATCCTGCCTGACTGCCACCCGTCAAGTGCTGACAATAAAAGTGTATATAAAGACAACCAAGGTCTCCTGAACTTTCTTGAGTCACCGATTAAACTCAACTGTTTGATAAAAAGAAATAAGATGGTTAACACATGCAGTCATGCTCAAAATAAAAAATAACAGGATAAGAATATAAGCCTGTTTTAGAAAATACATTTTTCTCTGATGGTTGTGAGGATGGGTCCAAATATTAGCTGGATTGTTTTTCTGAACTTCTGCAGAAGACTATTTTGTTGAACTGCAAAGTTATAAAGATTAAACAAAAAGAGCCAGAAGTGAGATAAATGCAACATGAGTGAAGAAATGAAGAACTATTGACTGAATCATCAGGTACACTGTGAGACCCTAATGAGATAAACATAACTTTCCGAACTCTCAAACCTGTACCCTCTCAATTTGAGTTACAAAAACATTTGAAGAGCACTCAAACATTTCATGAAAAGGGCTTTGAAAATGTGCTCATAAAACATGATTGAGAAATGTTTTAAAGATTTCATTTCACCAGGGCTACAAGCTTCAGGAAATAAAAATCAAATATTGAGAGAGATCTTTGCTGGAGGGGAAAAGTCTATAAAGAAAAAATTCCCACAGCTGAAGTCTTATGCTGACATATTTGTTGAATCACAACATTTTAGTCCAACAGACTTTGTGTAACTTGATAAGTATGTTGACACAAAGCATGACAGTGTGGGAATCTCAATGATGAGAAAATCTCCAAACTTCCCTCTAATGGTGGCGCTGTCTGTCTCTTTTAGAATTCAGTTCAGATGCGGAAGAGTCCCATAAACAGTTTTTATCTCATGCCAGTTTCTGATGACTCTTATTTCCTGCTCTCCAAAGTCATTAAGTCCTTCTGTAAACTCTTTATCTGTTTGCTGTGATGACCTCAAGGGACTCATGTCAAGAGCCCAGTTTTGACCAGTGAAACAGATAAGCCCACTGTTTTATTTGCTTAAGTGAAATATTAAATTTGTCAAATAGTTGGAGTTACACCAGACGTACTATGACAACAAGAGTTGCTGCCATCTAGTGGCTTTACCTGGTATAAAATCTAAAGAAAAAAAGGCGAAAGTTGGGTCCTGCTGGCATATTGTATCTAATAGCTTTGGCACTGTTGACCAGAGAGAGACTAGACCTCTGTACACCAGAGGGTCATGGCCTCAAATATATTCATTCTGCATTTTAAAAACGATTTAGTGAAGCTGGTGTACAATTTTTTTTCTTTTAAGTGAAATTTGTGTACACAACCTCAAAGTAAAAAATTGCAGTTGCATCAGTGACTCATGACCCACATATAGGATGCTGTCAAGCTTCAGTTTCACTTGTAACCACAGCGCCTGGTGAAGAAGAGACAACATGAGACGGAGTTGAAGATTTCTCAAAACTACCACCTTTGTTTCAAGGAAGGCGTCGGCTTATTTTCATGCCTGCTTCTTTTGATGCTTCGTACCTCCTCATTTCACCTCAGAGACTAGTGTTGCTTATCATACCCTGATGATACACATCACATTTACTGACTTTCGGCCATCTCATACGAGTATTATCTGTATGAATAATGATGTACATTTCAGCCGGCAAAAGAGAAAAAGAGCCATTCAAATGTGACCGTTCTCTCCATTTATTACACACTGCCAAAAAGGATCCTCCCTCTAGTCAGGAAGAGTTGGTGATCCACCAGTTTGGGGGTAGGGGGGCTCTTATGTCCATTAAAGACCCTGCAGGATGTGTAAATTATGCATGTGTCCCTCTGGATATAGTTTACTTTGGTTTGCAGGCTTGAGCCTCGTGTGTTTTGTTGTGTTTGTGCTTCAAAGGTCTGTGAGCAGGAATAAAGTTCACGCAGGCACAGGGGCACCAGGCCTCATGATAAGCAGCTGTGGAATGCATCAAGATCAGCTGCTCTTAAACCACCTGACCATGCTGCTGCCCCCATCTGGCCCGTGTCTACCATCTCTCCTCCCTCCCTGTGGGGCTTTTTTTTCCAGCTACAGCCATCACTAGTATTGTAGGAGGTGAAGATGACAATATTGAGGCCCTCAGCTGGAGAAAAGAAGTGAAAATATGACCACATCAGGTGACCTCGAGGTCTCACATCACATGCAAGATCTCTTGGGACTGACGGGAGCTTTTAGGCCAAGCCTCATTCGATGGGCTAATGAGAGGGAAAGGCTGGTAGAAATGCACTAAACCATTACATATAATGTCTTAATGTTAAAGGTTAATCCTCAGCTATGGTCATGGGTTGATGACCACATGGTCATGGATTTGAAGAGGCTCGAGAAATGGTCTTGGGGTTACAGCTATTATTTGCATTTCACTGAAAAGCTGAAATCACTTTGACATTTTCAGGGGGTCATTTATCTTCTTTTAAACCAAGATAACCTTTTCACTGCTTGTCGAAAAAAAAACCAACAAACAAAAAAACACAACAAATGTTCTCACTTAGGAGGCAGAACCTCAGGATATTGGTATTATATGAAATAACCGGTAAATAATATTGAGCAGCAGGACTTAAGGATTAATTGGCTAATCGTTTCAGCTGCAGGTGAAAGTTTCTCTATTTGGCTAACTTAAGGGCTTATAGGGGTCTGAAGGGCTAAAAGAATGGACTCTGAGAGGAAACAAGAAAAAAGTAAAAGGGTTTAAGCATGCTCTGAGTGGAAACCTTTGCTGCATGTCATCACCCACTCTCAACTCCACACGTTTCCTGTCTCTTTACAGCTGCATCTGATTAAAACAGAAATTCCCAGAAAGTTAATCTCGACATGAAGAGTTTTTTCATTCTTTCTTCTACTCCTCTTTTCATGAGGACAGTTAGTAAGTCGGGATTTTTTTTTTTCCATACAACATACATTCTTGATGCCTTGATTATTTTGGCACAGCCACGTCAGTCCGCTCAGAGCTATTGATGCATCATAATTTATTTCCAGTCGAGAGATGAATATTGCTGAATGCTTTCTTCTCTAGTTGTACCAACTTTAGTAATGACCGTATGATAGCAATACAGAGAGCCACGCGCTCAACCAAAAAGCCACTCTATAGCCACAAATAATGCTCAGAACAGCACCTAACTTCATCAACATTACATAAAGGGTCCCAGCCATATTACTAGCCACCAAACATCTTTTTAGCTTTGCCTGATTTCTTTAGCAAAGAGACTAAACACAACTCAACCACTCTCTTCCAGCAGCCGCTTGTTTGTAGCGGAGATCTCAGGTGAGTCCATTACCACAGTGGGGTGACAAAGTTCAAGGAAGAACACTTATGATCATTTCTTCATGGAAATGAAATCAGACCGAGACGCTAAGGCAGAAGAACTACCACGTCTGCACGGCATAATGATTATATGATGATTATTACTTCAAGGAAATGATAAGGTAATGATCATAAATGTTCTTCCTTGTGGCTGATTTAGACTAGTGCATTGTTTCTGTTTGCTGGGAGGTCGAGCCACAGCTGGATCTCTTTCCTTGTTCCTTGAAAGTTTAAGTCAGTGAATCCAGTATGGGGACCAGCATTGATGAATGTCATGATGCCTCTTCAGGAACCAGTGGATGAAGTCACAGAGGCTGCCTTCATGTTTTATACAGTCTAATATTAGCAACAAGTGATACTCACAGTAAAAATGTAGTGGTAAGACTCAAGCAGGTCCATGGAAACAGGTGTTCCCAAAACTCCAGGACTGTGGTGAACTTTGTTATACTCCCCTTATCCCCCAGCCATCTTTGAGGGAGGGAACATCTGGAAAGATGAATAGTAACATTGATGGGACATGAATGAAGAGGAGGAAGGAAAATAGAGCAGAGAAGGCCAGATTGCACAACATAACTCTAACTCTCTAAGCTTTAATCCAGCTCTTAATAAAAGGTAGAGTGTATGCCTCCTTGAAGATTGAAGGCTTCAAACTTCAAAGACTTGGGGACCACACTGGGCTCATAGGGCTGCCAGGCCTATACTTCTGATCAAAAGCCTGATATCAGGCAGCACTGAGAGGCAGCAGGTCAGACAGTATGCACACACAAAGGTAATTATGTTGTATAAAAATACAAATTTTACAATGACAGGAAGTGCCAGATGGATTTTGTCTCCTGTAGCAACCTTCCTTTTCCTCTCCTGATATGCATGAGAGAAAAAAAAATTCAACCATCACTTACAAAAAAAAAAAAAAGAGAAACCTGACAGGAAGCTCAGGGTGCATTCAGGGGATCTCCCATCAACAGGAGAGGTTGAAATGAAGGCGATCCTGCCTCATATTCTGTCTCTCATGTGTTCACCTCATGGACAGTCCAGAAACAAAGCAGCTGCCTCATCCCTGCTGGAGTTACATGCCAGACGAGGGGGTGGATAGGTGCTGTTAGGGTGACAGTAAAACCTTTTGTCTGTAAGTCTGCCTTGTGGTGATGTCACATGGTCTCTATAGAGGAAGTACTCATCTCCTCCTCCTTGAGGGCATGCTACCCTGAGGCCTGCTGTTTTCAGATTTCCTGTCAAGAGCAGCTGTTGAGGGTCAGCTGGGAAACATGAATGCAAACTTCAGAGAAAATACACAAATATGTTTCCAGTGTAGACTTATCCAGAACATCAAGTCTTTTGTCCCCCTTAATTTGAATAAACAAATAGAATACTGAGGGTATCATGTGGGCATAATGCAAAGAAGTCTGCAGTTTGAAGAGATCAGTAACATCACACAGAAAAAATCCTTTCTTTATTTAATGTGGTTATGCAGCCTTGGAATTGACATTATTTGCAACAAGCTAGATAGCATGGGAAGATGTCTGGCCTGGGCTCAGGGGAAACCAGTCCCATTGATTTACAGACCTTCAGGGAAGGTGTGTACTTCTTTGGTTTAATGCTTGAATTATTCCTGTAGCTCTCCCTATCTACTTTGTGAAATCTTATTGTTTTAAGACAAGGCAAACCTCTTCCACATTCCTGCTAGAGTCCCATGACAGCTAAGCCATGGGTGTTGTCTCCCCAGAGGCATGACTCTTAGGGTTGCCAAAAGCATCAAGTCTGTATTTGAAAAATGAATGCATTTCCTTGATGTTGCCGTTTTATAGCCTGGCCGGTCCATTCCTGTTGTGTGAATCAATTGATGTTCCTTCTTTCCTTGTTGTGGGAAAGAACATCAAGTGATTCACGCAACAGGATGGCCCGGCCAGGCTAGCCGTTTTATGCTTCTCAACAACAGGTAAGTGAACTTAACATACTTCACTATACAAAACATAACGTTGGCTGCAGAGATAGAAAACAGTTAAAGTTTTTAAAAGGTTAAAACTGGAAGTTTATTAAGCAAAGATTGAATTTTGATGGTCTTATTTTAAGAATAGAATCAGAACTTTATTAATCCCCGAAAGGAAATTCAATTGTCTGTTGTCTCACATAATATGTCTATAAAAGTTATCTATTATTTACACAAGAGTTATAAAGTCTAATGGCTGTCGGTACAAAAGATCTTCTGAATCTTTCTGTCGTGCAGTGAAGAGAGAGGAGCCATCCACCACCATTGGCCCTTTGGTCCATCAAGGTGTTGTGAAGTGGGTGATCCATGTTCTTTAGAATAGTCTCCACCTTCCTCAGTGTAGATCTCTCCACCACATCCTCCACTGAGTCCAGCTTGAGTCCAACCAGAGAGCCAGCCTTTTTCACCAGTTTGTTAAGACGTCTTGCATCTTTGGGCTCTATTTTCGTGCCTCGCCGGCGACGCGGTGCATGCGCGGTGTAAGTATCCCCCCTCCCTAAATCAGCTCCTCCCAGCGGCATAAGTCGTAGGAAGGGAGGAGAGAGGGCGTAGAGTGGGTTTAACACAGCCAAGACCTGTATTGACCAATAACATTAGCTCCTCTCCTCGCTTTTAAATCCGCCACCGGCGAGGTGTATTACAATTTTCATGCAGTTGTCAAAGAGATCAAGAGATGTCTGAAGACAGTAATGCCACACGATGGCGACAAAAGGCAGCCCCTCAACAAGTGTCACTGTAAGCGCTGCAGAGGGCGTCCTCCACACTCTCTCATATGAGCACAGATGGATTTGGTGTGTGTAATGTTGGACCCACTAGTAAGACAAACACCCTTTTCCACAAATAAAGACACTCACATAAAGTTGCATATATTCAAACCTCACATGACAAAGGTGGGTTGTGCGCACAGATCACAACATTCCAATAATGGCATCAAAATTGGAACCATCTGTGCGTTAATGACACATCGCGCTCCGTGGCCTGGCTCTTTCTTTCATAGATGTTGGCATATAAAATAAATTTGGCTCACGAAACTGAATATTATAATATCCGCACGTAGGCTTAAAGTAAATAACTCATCTGATCACTGAAACAAATCATCTGTTCAGCCACTGCAGGACGGGGAGAGGACAGAGAGACATGTCCAGGTCCGGCTGCACGAGAAATAAGGGGAAGAGGAAGAAAGAAAAGGAGGGAGACGAATTACATATCTTGTTAACTTTATCATGTGTGTCTATTTACTAGATATTTAATTTAATTTAATGTGGTTTTGGCTGTGTTGATTCGGTCAGGTTGTGTGTCCAAACACGTGCCAAACGCGCTCATCAGATCAGATATAGATCAGAATATATCTATATAGATCTAAATGTATGTGCTGACTCAGATTAATAGTTGATGATGATTATTTAATGCACTGAAATGTGCCTGACACTGTGGAAACCTGCTGGTGAGGCATCGGTGACATATGCCAGTACGCCGCCGGTCTACCAAAATACTACTAGACCAGCTGCGCTCCGCCTGCGCTGAAAGCTGACCAGGTTTGAATCGGCGAGCTTTTAGCGCACTTTATACGCTGGTGGCGAGCACGAAAATGCCACTGCGCCTGCTGATTCTGTCGACACCTCCCCCTGCCACGCCACCACGCCCAGCTTGGCAGATCTCGGTGCTCCTCAGTCCACGAAAATACCAAACTGGCTGTACGCCGGGCTCCGCCAGTCGAAAATTCAACTGCACGGGGTCCGCCACCCTCCACCGCCTCACTGGCGTACACAAAAATAGAGCCCTTTGTGTTTGATGCTTCCTCCCCAGCAGACTGCAGAACAGAACACTTGCCACCACAGACTGATAAAACATCTGCAGAATCTTACTACAGATGTCTATTGATCGGAGTCTTCTCAGGCAAAAGAGGTGGCTCTGCCCCTTTCTGTGGATGAAGTCTATATTCTTAGACCAATCCAATTTATAATCCAGATGTACACCTAGGTATTTATATGATGTCACCACTTTGATGTCCGCTGCACAGGAGTTCACTGGCTGAAGAGGGGGTTTGGATCTGCGGAAGTCTATGACCATCTCCTTTTGTCTTTGAGGTGTTGAGGAGAAGGCAGTCTTTGTGACTCCAGTCACTGAAGGCTCTTATTAGATCTCTGTATTCAGCTTCTTGTCCATTTCTGATGCATGCCACAATAGCAGTGTCATCTGAGTAAATTATTATGTATTATGTATTGTTCTCATGACTAAAATTTTATAACATACCAATATTTGTTAACAATGTTGAGAAGGTTGTAATTCAGCGGGAGAGCATCTGAGTGCAGAACAAGAGGGTCTCTGTTTAAACCTAGATGCCCGTGGCAGATGTTTTTGTCCAAAGCAACGTACATCGGGAGTAAGCAAAACACAAGCAAAGATCTATACAGTAGAGAAAACATAAACAAGTGACTCAGTCACTCCTGGTCCAATTGGACTCAGGTGTCAGTATGCAGTATCAGAGGCAAGGCTCAGAGTGTAAAGAGGCACTTTTTTTTTTAATGTTTATATCATCACCTTAAAACATACATATCATCATACCAGATCTCTCTGAACGTTCCTGAGCTCCAAAGTCTCTTAAGTTCTTCTGGACTAATGCTACAGACGGTTGGCTGCTGTGGACCTGCCTGACTCCAGCTGCATCATCTATGATTGTCTGCCTCAGGCCCTGAGCTCCTTCTTCTGTTAGGTTTCTCTGGACTGTTGCTGCAGACATGAACACCTGCCTCACTGATATTAATAACATGAAGATAGAGTTAACAACTATTAGGCCTGCTGACTGTAATCACATTAAATTAATTATCAGCGGTCCATTATTACTTGTACACATCCAGTTGGCAAATGTCAAAATGGTGCCCTATTTAAACTGCTTCGCCTGCCTACTCTGCCTGCTGCAACCACCCTGCAACCCAGCTCCTCCTGTTAATGTTGTGTCTGATCTTATCAGTGTCATATGTATTGTCACTGATGCTTGCTCTGTTCTGTGGGGGATTTTAATTACTTTATTTAAATTTATTTATTTTGCTGCTGCTTTCCTTGCCTTGGCTTTTCATGTATGCACATGAAAGGGAGTACAGGGGCTCTCCCCTCTTATAGCCGTGGCATTCCATGCAAGAGCATGGAAAGGCAGGAAACTCCAACTCTGTCCAATCTGACACAAAAGTGAGAAACTTAATCAAAGCTTTCATCAGGAGATGATGATCATGCCACCAACAGCATGTGTTCTGTAATTTTCATGAAAACTGTAGGAACAGCAAATTCAAAGCCCTCACTGTACTTCAAAAGAGATAATCTTGTAGACACAACATGGTGACCTGCAGGAACCAGGGTCTAATTTGAGTTGGGGGGTAAAAGGTCAACCCCCTGAAAAGCCCCTTGTTACGGCCCCTGGTAAAGCC
The DNA here is from genome assembly GCA_962446985.1 of Xyrichtys novacula. NCBI lineage: Eukaryota > Metazoa > Chordata > Actinopteri > Labriformes > Labridae > Xyrichtys > Xyrichtys novacula. The sequence continues at coordinate 19,338,583 of OY660879.1, read as the reverse complement.
GCCAGGGGTTAGGGTGAACTTTATTTCTGCTTGGTCTCTTTCTCTCTCACCCTGTTTGTGTTGCAGGCCTTCCACACCTCCTCCCCTCCATTCTGCCACACCTCAGGAGTCTAAACAGCTGAGGCTGATTGACATTATGTATTATGGTTGGCCCAGTTTAGCTGGTTTCCAGTATCAGTAAAGTACATCGTACTCTGGTAAATTGCAACGACACTTCAGTGTTGCCCTTTAATTTACGCACTGAAAAAACCTTCCACACCTCCTCCCCTCCATTCTGCCACACCTCAGGAATCTAAACAGCTGAGGCTGATCGGAATTATGTGTTATGGTTGGCCCGGTTTAGCTGGTTTCCAGTATTGGAAAAGTACATCGTACTCTGCAGTAGAAAACCTTTTATGTGTTAAATTAGACTTTTTTCTGGATTTTTTAGCCTGATACCAGACATCAAAACGTGTTCTGTCTTTGCAATGACTCATCGAACTGGCGGCATTTGATTCTCATCACGGCACTGTAAATACAGCAAAGTTATGTTATCAGTTATGTTGTCCTTGTTTATTGCTTAAATGAAAAAAGTTGCAATCCTCGCTAAACGTGTTAACTGATGGCATCTGCATGGTGGGGTCTTATTTCCCTTGTCCTGATAGTTTGACATCTACAGTAAAAGCCCTGTAATACAAACTCCTGACTCCTGTCAGTTTTTTTTAAATACTGTCTTGGCTGCTATATAAATCAGACAGCTTTAACGTTTACTCACCTTTCTGCATTAAACCTTTGGACCCCCTCTAATGCCAGCTGCCTGTCCAGCTGTGTGATGTAAACATTGCTGATGGTACGCGCTGTGTGTGGTAAACATCATGCGTACCATACAGTATAAAGGACGAGGAGAAGCAGAAAAATTTGAGGCGATGGAAATAGATGATAAAAACTGTATGGTATGGTAACAAAACATTGCATTCTTGTCAGTGTTTCGCACAAAAAATGCTGAAAAAAGGAGAGGACATGCTGTCAAAAAGAGAAATCTTTTGACTGCCCTCTTTGAAAATGAATGCTCCAGTGACAAATTTTGCCATTCTCCGTTATCCCGCCATCTGCCCAGGCACTTTGCATTGTGGGTAACAGTAGGTGAAGCAGACCGGTCCAATGCATACTGTGAAACTTTCCCGAATCGGTACGTCATCCGGGTATTTTTGGCATACTGCAAATTTCGCATTTGTTCACCTACTGCATACTAAATTTTGGGCAAATCAGTACGTACTGCTAGGATGGTAGGTGAATTCGAAAACGGCTTCACTCTCTCTCTCTCGCTCCACCCCTGAGCCTTGTCCTTTGTTCACAACTTGAGTAACTGGTTTAGATTTCTTCATCAGAACTTCATCAGCCAAGACTCAAATTAAGAATCTTCAACACCATCCTTCTGGCTTTGCTCCAGAACAAGCTTTCCCTGCTCCATGTGCCTGACTCCACCTGCAGGTGGATCACAGACTTCCTGATGGACCGGAGTCAGTGTGTGCGGCTGGGGAAGAATGTCTCGGACACTCGGGCTGTCAGCACAGGATCTCCACAGGGCTGTGTACTTTCCCCTCTGCTCTTCTCCCTGTACACCAACTGCTGCACCTCCAGCCATGATTCCGTTAAGCTCATCAAGTTTGCGGATGACACCACCCTCATCGGACTCATTTCGGATGGAGATGAGTCTGCCTACAGATTGGAGTAGAATACACCCCCGACGGGAGCGCGGTTGAAAGTACTCAACAAGGCGAAAATAATCCAAGTTTTCCTTACCATTGGATGAATTCAAAAGCATGTGCCTTTAATAATTTCACTCAGGCTATTCAGATAAGCCGAAAAAATAGCCCTCTGATTCAGAATATTTGCTTTCCCGAAAATATAATGTATGCTAGCTTGACAGTTTACTGTACAGTTTATATACCCAAGCACACCTCCGTATGTGCATTTTTGAGACACATAAAATAAGAACGAAAGTTGTAACATTTAAATAGTCGTGTTTTTTTTAAATATGACATCATTTTCTTCCACTTTAAGAAGCTAACAAGTGGATGGGAGGGGGTGCATTCTACGGCAGGGGGTGCATTCTACGGCACAACACCCGGTCCAGCCGCTCGTTGATCCCCGCGATCCCCCTGATGATTTCTTCCTGCGATTACAGGACCGCCTCCGTGAGGACCCTTCCACTGCGTCCGGGTGGTCCAGCGGAAGCGCCACGGCTGGTGGACGCTCCACCGCTTGTCAGCGAGCTGGTGCTGGGGCCAGGGGCCGGGGTGGCCGACGACTCCGAGCTGGCCCCTGGTGCAGCAGCAACAACCTCGAGCTCAACGCCCAGAAGACAGTGGAGATGATCGTGGACTTCAGGAAAGCCACAGCCCCCCTGCCCTCCCTCGACCTCACCATTTCCCCCATCACCACTGTGGACTTCTACCGCTTCCTCGGCACCACCATCACCCAGGACCTCAAGTGGGAGCCAACCATCAGCTCCCTCATCAAGAAGGCCCAGCAGAGGATGTACTTCTTACGGCAGCTGAGGAAAGCCAAGCTGCCGGTCCAGCTGATGGTGCAGTTCTACACGGCCATCATCGAGTCCATCCTCAGCTCCTCACGATGTGGTATGCCAGGGCCACTGCTAGGGACAGACACAGACTGCAGCGCATTGTGGGCTCTGCTGAGAAGGTGATCGGCTGTAGCCTTCCATCTCTCCATGACCTGTACGACTCCAGGACTCAGGGCCCAGCAGGTCGGATCGCAGCTGACCGTTCTCACCCTACACACGGACTATTTGAGACCCTCCCCTCAGGCAGGAGGCTACGGTCCATTCGGACCAGAACCTCCAGCCATAAGAACAGTTTCTTCCCCTCTGCCGTTGGACTCATGAACACTTTATAACTCAGTCACTTTAACTCCGTCACTTTATCACTGGTCACTTTAGTTAAATGTACCTTGGTTTTTTAATTGCACTCCTCCCATTGCACTGCTGTCCTGTATTGTGTAGTTGTACATAGCTGTTATACTTACTGTACATAGCATTGTACATAGCCCTTTATACTTTTATACTTTTATACTTGATATATGTCCTGCATGCTCTTATTATTTTCTATCCTAGTATTTTATGTATTATTCTCTGTTTAATGTTGCACCATCACGCCATAAAAAATTCCTAGTCAGTGAATCCTGTTCATTGACAATGGCAATAAAACCCCTTCTGATTCGGAAAACCCCTTCTGAAGAGCAAATACCATCCTCTGTTGCCATTGAGGTTATAGTGAAAACAAATACCATGGTGGGTCACAGGGACTATTTGGGGGACAAGACGAAGACTAAAGAGGAAGACATATGTAGATCTGCTGCAAAAGATTCATTTTAGCTGACTGGGACTCAAACAGGAAGACAAAAAGGAAAAGGTAGAGGTAGAAAACATAAAAAGAAGATGTAGCTTCCTGCTTCTCCTGCTGTGCAGACGTCTCTCTGCTTGCTCCTGCTGCTTGAGCTTTAACCATTTCTTAATGACTTTTTAATCATCTGGCTAGTCTTGGTTTTGAGTTTACTCTTCTCTTTTAAGTAAACCAAGATTTTTAAAATTATTTTTGTGCTTTTTACTGTACTTTTTACTTTACCGAGTGATTGGATAATACAGCTAACCAGCACCAAGATGCCCCCCTTCAGCACAGATGATTATCACAAACTGCTTCAGAAAATTGCAGTGCTAGAGACCAAAATCAACCGGTTAGAAGCAAATGTGGATAGAAACGGACGATGCGGGAATGAAACAACATCTTGTGACCAGGACCATCACACACAGCTGATCACTATCGACCAAGAAGACTACGGATCCTCCAATGCCTCTTCTTCGGATTCCCTCGGCGCTAAACCCAAATCATCTCACTGGAATATGGGAGTAACAAGCAGAGCCCAGCGCCCTGAGATCTGTGACAAGACTGGCTGGACTAAACTATCTTCAACACCTGTCCAGCGTAAGAGGCAGCTGTGGATAGCTGCCAAGGCAGGCCCTAAAATCAAAAACAATCTCCCCCAGCAGCAGCCATCCCTCCCACTGCACAACAGATTTGCTCCACTGTTACGGAATCCTGGATCCACATCTCCGCATAGCAGGGTAAGATCCGAGAGAAAATCAAAAAATGGGGAACCTCAAACATTGATTGTGGGTGATTCTGCTATAAAAGATATACAAAACATGAGCTAAATAGCTAAAAAGTGCTCTGCTTCCCCAAGGATATGGTCTGTGACATAACAGGCAAAATTCAGGATATAGTGGCCTCATATCCCTCTCTGACAGCTATTGTGATTCACTGTGGAGCTAATGACATTGTAACAGAACAATCTGAAAAACTAAAACGTGATTTCAGTGAACTATTAAAAACTATCAGCTCCCTGAATGCTCAGGTATTCATCAGTGGCCCCCTTCCACCAATCAAAAGAGGAGATATGAGATATAGCAGACTGTTTGCCCTGAATCGATGGCTATCTACTGCCTGTACCAAAGTCAACTTTATTGATAACTTCAGGCTGTTCTGGGACCGCAGGCATTACTTCAGAGCAGGCGGACTCTCTCTAAACAAAGCTGGAGTATTCATCTCCAACCTGTATCACTCCCTGCGTCACCCATCTGTCAAGGACAAGAGACAAGAGGCAAAAAGACATGAGATAAAACACCACGGCCTTGACAGAGAGACGCTGAAAAAAGAGAGTGTGGGAAAGCAGAACGCAGATGGGGAAAGACAAGCCTTCAGGTTCACCATCAGATCTATAAAGAGAGACTTCGTATCTTTAACCTAGAACTGAGAAATGCTAGGTGATCCTTCTTCTCAGACATCATCACCAAAAACAAAAATAATGCACGCGCCCTATTTACCACAGTCGACAGGCTAACAAACCCCCCAGTATCAGTAGCCTCTGAATTTCTGTCCGCCAAGGCTTGTAATGAATTTGCCTCCTTCTTCAATAACAAAATCCAGAAAATTAGACAAACAGTCAGTAGCTCAATATCCGGTACAGGATATGTGTTGTCCATGCGTACTAACCCCAGTAGCATGACACAATTCAACCCGATCAACATTAAAACCCTGGAGGACATCATACTAAATCTGAACTCCTCCATCTGCTGCCTTGATATTCTGCCAACAGGTTTCTGTAAAACAGTTTCTAATTGCATGGCCTCAGATCTTTTACAGATTGTCAACATGTCACTTCTGGCAGGTGTCTTTCCACAGGCCCTGAAAACTGCTGTCATAAAGCCTCTCAGAAAAAAAGGCAACCTAGACAACTCAGTAATGAACAACTAGCTTCAGTGCTTATGAGTGTTGTGAGAGTTTTTAGTGGCTTCAGGACCTCAATTACCTCATCTGCCGTCCTCACCTCCTGGTCAGACAATGTGCTGATATCTTTCTTCTTAAGAGCCTGTTCTGTCAGTGCTGAAAACACTGCTGCCTCCTGCTCAAGGTACCTCTCAAGCATATCATAGCTTGAGTTCCAGCGGGTGGTGATGTCCTGAATAAGGGTGTGTTTTGCTATATTAAGCATCTCCTGTTTTCTCTCCAATATGTGTGCAGCTGTTGGGCTATGGTGAAAGAAAGACACAATCCGTCTCACTTTACCAAGGAGTCTGGATATTTGGTTGAGACCTGTTGCTTTCTGAGAAGCTAGATTAATAGTGTGCGCAAAACATCCAATTTGGGGGCCCATTCCAGCTTCACGCACTGCATTTACAATATTCCTGGCATTGTCTGTTGTGACTGCAATTGTTGTTCCTGGCCTCTCCAATCTCCACTCCAACACTGTCTCTTTAAGCCACTCTGCCAGGTTTGCGCTGGTGTGTTGTTCATACATGGGCTGAGTTTGCAGAACATGGCTCACTATGTTCCACTCAGGGGTGATGTGATGGGCAGTCACAGTTATGTAGCTCTCATCAGCTCTGGATGTCCATCCATCAGTTGTGAGTGCTACTGCACATGCTTTGGACAAGTCTTGGACAACAGAAGATTTAGCTTGTTCATAAAGTTGTGGAATTATTTTCTGGCTGAAGTGTGGACGAGTGGGAACTTCATACCGGGGCTCAATCACCTTGAGCATGTGTTTAAAACCAGGATTTTCAACGACTGAATATGGTCTTAGATCCGCTGGTATAAAAACTCCAATGGCTCTTGTTATAGCTTTGGCCCGATCTGAACTGCCAGGGAGAGGCTGCTTGAATGCCGAGGTCAGCTGTGTTTGCACTAAGCTGGTTTTTCTTCTTGTAGCGGTGATATTTACACTTGGGTGGTGCCGTTATAGGTGAGTTAACATGTTTGTCGTGTTGCGGGAGACATACCCGATCTCAGCTGAACAGTGTCGGCACACCGCCCTGGTTTTATCCACCTGTCTTTCTCCGTTGCAATATTTAACCAGGAAGCCGAAGTGTTCCCAAGCAGGAGACTTTAGCGACTGGGGAGGGTCTTCAAGCTCAGGTTTACTGCTAGCAGTAGCCATCATGCTCACGGGCTGCAGGTGTAGCTGCATGTGGTAGCGACAGAACATAAACATACGCAACTTCTGGCCCGTGAGCCAAAAAAAAAAAAAACTTCCAGCCGTGAACTCACCCGTGCACAGCCCTGTAGGAGGAGGAGGAGGAGGAGGTAAAGGAAAATTTAAGAAAGCAAAAAGAGGCATAAGATTAACAGTAAGAGAAAAAGACAAGGCAAAACACAAAGCTGAGGAAAGGGAGGAAAAACAAAGAGAGGGGGTGAGACAGCTTTAAGGGTTAGGACAGAAGGTGAGAAAAAGGGCCTAATGAGTGATGTAAGAGGTATGAGGGGACAGCGCTCAAAGTCATTCTCTCTGGTGATCACCCTCTTGGGGTTGGGGAGCCTGCTGACCATGCTCATCTGGTGCATGTTCGACAGCAAGTAAGTGTGTATTTGAATATGTGAGTTTATTCATTTATTTTTGTACTAAAACAGACTAATTAGCTGTCTGTGTAATTGTACAAAATAACACCCACACATTAACTGTGTCTTAATTACTTTATTTACATAATAATGTTAGATACTCTCAAACTGTAAAAATAAATACAAAACAATTAGGAATTACACTGATGACACCCATGTGTGACAGAAGTCTTTTAGCACAGTCATTCAAAGTGATGTCAGAGAAGTTTGACAGCAGCAGCCACAGTTGGTAAGGATATGGGTTATGTTGTTCAACAGATGCTTACGACTTCAATCTGTGTTCGGACCTCTTATGAAGCATTACAGGTCTTGAACTTGACTGTAACTTAACTTTTTAAAAGTCTTTCTATAGAAACTTTCAAACAGGAACAGAAGTTGATGACAGCTGTAAAAGCAACATGCCGCAGACCGCAGACATTTGAAAACACTGACACAAACAGACAGACGTCTGCAGATGACATGTTGCTACGTAGCAACAAGGTGTGAGTTAGAACCATAGACATAATAAAAGGGTAGACCCCGCTGGGGGTGCTGCGCAGCGAGAAATGCGGCCGCCATCTTGGTCAGGTCAAGCTTCCCATACGCTCCGGTCAATCATATTCATTCATTCATTCATTCAGCGATGCCGGAGCACTGTGCGGCGTATTCCTGTGCCAACAGGCGGACAGCAGAGAACAGGGCTCAAAAAATAACTTTTCACAGTTATGATTAAACGTTTTTTCAACATTACACTTGACTGTAGAGTCATTTGTAGGCCAAAGAGGAAGACTATCGGTCAACTCCAAAAAGGAAACAGCATTTGCGAACAGCTAGCTTATTCACAATAATAGCAACTTTGCTCTATTATCAACAGATTTGCATTAGATTGAAAAACTTTTGTTTGAGAGAGGTTCTAAGAAACGTTAAGAAACAAAATAGAAAGAAGAAGGAAGAAAGTGAGCTCTGTTTTATTAAAGATTTCTTTGTGGTGATCTCCTGTTTCATTTTGAAGATTTCCTAAGGACAAAAACTTGAGGAAGAAGTGGGAGATTGCTGTTAGAGGGAGAAATTCGCAGCAAGTGATTCCTCTGTGCTGTGTAGCCAACAAGCAAATTGATATGTAGTTTAGATGCTGTCCTGTCATGCTGTTCTTGTGTTTAAATTTTTTTGATATGTAGGCTATATATTTGTGTGTATTTCTTTGTGTGTATTTTCCAGTTATTAAAATAGTGCTTCTATATGACATTATTTGTGTGTGTCTACAAATGGATAAATAAAATTAAACTAAATAAAATAACATCAAATCAATATATATTGAATCGGCCTATTAAAACCGCCAGTTATTAATAATTATTGAGACATAGCAGGAACCTAGCTCTAAACCTAGATATATCCTTGATTAATTGTTATACTATAATACAGCCACTGCTGCCATGTTCTAAAATATCATTTTATTCATTCTGAGTATTTGAAAACGCCAAAAAAAATAAAGCCTCTATTATGCCTCTTTGAATGGCGTTTGCAGAGAAGAAAATTACGTAGTATTGAGCGAACTATGATTCATTTAATGCGCTCAGACTTCATTCCGCCGGTTAAACAGCGGTGCAGAGTGAGGCGGATGACCGGACCAAGATGGCGGCCGCATTTCTCGACAGCGCCCATTCGTGGTAGCGGCCGATGCGGGGTCTATCTTTTATTATGTCTATGGTTAGAACCATAGACTGTATATAAGATGGACGCCGTCTGTCTCCTCGCCGGGTGAAGCCACTCCGAGAACAGCACCCCCTAGAGCGTGGCTGCAGTACAAGTCATAAACCCCACTTCTGCCAGCAAAGTGAATGGAGCGGCGGACGGCCTTTAGAAATTAATTTCACAGAAAATACACTTTTCTCACCCCCGACTGCGATGTTGACATGTAGTTATTATTAGACTGGTTTGTGTTCAGGCCTTTTTTTCTCTCTGCAGCTCCATTTTAAAAAGTTATAAGGAGTTATAAAAACAGAAAATTGCGTCATTCCCTACACTTTGCACTTGTGCGTCGCTCTTTTTTGTCCATCGTCAAGACCGATCGGGTTTGCCAGCGGAGAAGAGGATTACATTTTTCCATCGTTTTTCTCTTTTATTGCATTGGAAAAATGAGTTGTTCTGCAGTAAACTGTGTTAACCGACATGTGAAATCAGGAACTTTGCAGTTGTTTCGGTAAGTTGTGTTTTTTTTATGAAGTCATCAGCTTGCTAGCTACATAACATTAAACGGTCTGGTTTAATTTAGCTAATGGGGTTTACTTACAGATATCAAGCGGTAAGTTCTGTGCCGCTAATAAGCGTTTTTATTAGAAGTTAAACAATGAGGAAACCCCTTAAAATCCGCCTTCTTTTTATAACAATATTATGACTACGTGACTTTGAATTTGAATTAAAAACCGTACCGATCCCACAGATTCATACTAGCAACCAAATACTACCACAGAGTATCAGGGCATGAAATGAAAACTCGAGGCATGAAGTCATAATGTTAAAGGAATTAATTCGCATTTAAGTCATTCCCCTAATATTGCATCACTTTATGAGAACACGGCCATGTAAATGAATATAATGAGAGTCATGATGTTATGAGTCGAAGTTTTGGTAATGGATCAACCAGTTTTACTCGGGTATGTTACAACGAGAGCAGCCTGCGCTAAAATCAGGTATGGTTTAATTAAAATGCATCTTTCGGATGCACCGTCCTAGCTTTCTGGCAGAGGATTGACCGCCGGTTCAGTCTCCTCCGTACAGCGGCAGTAGTATTACAGCTTCTGTTGACATAACGATATTTGTCTAAGATAAAGCTCTGAAACTGTCTTTAATGGGACAAAACGTCGAGAAAACGAGACCCTATAAGTGTATAGAAGGACATGCTCAAAAGATTACTTATACAAGTTGCATAACTGTTATTTATTTTATGTTATCAAATAACATACATAAGTCATAAGTATACTTCTGTGGAATGACAATTATCATTTACAGCAGCATGGTAGATCATGTCTTACTTAAGTTTTCAAGATAGATAGATAGATAGATAGATAGATAGATAGATAGATAGATAGCCCTGTTACCTATGAGATTGAGATAAAACTATGAGTAATGTAATTAGTTATGGAAAGACAGCTGCATATGACATACTTAATCAATCACAATGACATTAAAATTTTTGTTACATGCAAAGAAATCCCTCAATTTTGATAGGATGTTCATAAGACATATCACTCACAAGATGAAATGATTTGGATTATTTATACAGTTTGTATATTCATTCACTTGAGGTATTTTTTGTGATTGTCTTTGAATTGAGTTTTGGCTTCAGCCTGTTATGCAACAAAGCAAGAATTAAACTGAACGCAAAACATTAACTTTGTGTTGTTTACAAACTTGACAAATGGCAGTAAGCAATGTTATTGTATTTTTGTAAAGTTTCCCTTTAGGTGACAAAGCGAGGCTGAAGCAGTGGCTGGTGAACACAAGACGGCAGGACTGGAAACCAACAGGATCATCACGTCTTTGCAGTGCTCATTTTGAAGAGCATGCCTTTACTGTGGACTCAAAGGTTAAATTATTTCTTTTTTAATGGACAGCAATTTTTATGAAGTTCACATTTGCAACAATTTATTGTTAAATTGACTAACACTTTGAATCATAAAATGGCGGTTATTTAAACATTCCCAACAGCTGAACACTACAACTATCGTGGTTCCATTTTAAATTACTGCTGTTTTTATGTTTTCTAAAATTAGGTATTTGCATGTAGTTGTAGTGTCTGCTACCATCTACTGGTCATTATTAGTTAGTGTCATCAGTCATTTTCAGTTTAAGTTGGCGCAGCCTGGAGTAAAAAAACAGGAATCATGTTGCAAAAAAAATTTGAGTGATACCACATGAACAACTTCTTATGCTTAGACCAAATGTGCCCTGTTAGATAAAGGTAACAGCACTAGCCAAGTAGTAGTCTCTAAGAATGCTAACTAAATGAAACCTTTTAAATAATTGGACAAGTATATCAAAACCTCTAAAGTTTTCATGCTGAGCTACCACCTGGTTTGAGACATTAAGTGTCTTAATGAATTTAAGTACTGGTATTCACAATTTAATTGATGAATTTCTTTGTGTTTTTCAGACTTCATCACCAACCACTGATGATATGGTGGATTCATCTGCTGCAGCCTGTTTCCTTTCCACCCAATGCAACTCCCAAAGTACTAGATTATATCTTTTTAAGTTCCTGGTAAAATAACAAACATACAGGTTTTCTGCAAAGGAGTTAAGTATTTATAAATCACAAATAAATACTAAAATGCTAGTGTCCTCTCACAAGTGTCCATGTCATGCTATCTGATTTACATTAATTACATGCTGTTCACTACACATATTGTCAGTTTGTTTTTTCAGTTTTACCACACTTTGTCCACTTCATGGTGAGGACTCGCACACAGAAAGATGGAAAAGACAAATGTCTTGAAAAGTTGGATCCCTTTTATTGCTAGGAATAAAATGGATCCAACTTTTTTTGACATTTGTCTTTTCCATCTTTCTGTGTGTGAGTCTTTTACAGCCTTTTTGAATTGTCTTATCTGACCATTACACCAGAAGCAAGAATACTAGGACTGATGTTAGGCTCTTTTCTTGTTAATCACTTGATGATGAGTACATAAGAAATGCATTGACTTTGTTGTGGTATGTTTTTTTCTTTTGATAGCTTTACATGAAAAATAAAATTTTGAGACAAATACTCTGGAATAATAAAGCATATACTGTGTTTTTTCATCTGTGCTGTAAATCAGAAAACTTTATCATGGTACAACAAATCACAGAAAAGCATGTGAAGTTTCAACATTAATTTAATTTTTCTAACAATCAAAAACATCCCCAGCTACATTCGTCGTGGGGAAAACGCCTTGAGGAAGACCATCGGGTGGAATGGCTGGGGTACGGCAGCAAGTTTGTAGGACAGAGAGAGAGAGAGAGAAGGAGGAAGAAGAGCTGTGACAGAATTGAACAGTGTGATGGTTACCTTTGTAAAACAAACTTCACAAAATTGTGCTCGAGTAAACAATTAAACAAAATGTGCACATCAATCACAAATAAAGCAGATAAATCCTGACCATTTTTTGCTGCCTATTGTAGGTGAAATCCCAAATCTAGCACCACCCTACTAGATTTGGTCTTTCAAACACAAGGCACTATTATTTAAAAAAATGTCATTACCCTAAGTGGTGAAATGAACTCCATCGTTTAAAAAAGGCCAGGATCTCTGTGCTTTATTTGAGGATGATGCACAATGCTTCCGCCAACAGATGAAACAAAAGTAGCCATCACACTGTTCACATAGCGCCTGGCTTTGTCCATTTTCTTGGGGCTGTATCTCCATCGGCTCCTCTGAGTGATGGCAGAGAAGATGATCCTCACGGTGGGGAACTGCCGATGGAGATCCTGGAGGTCCTGCTGTTTGATTTCTGTAAATGTATTGAACAATAAAAGAAAAAAAAAAGTCATTTTCCTACAAAACCTTGCATGGCTTGTGATTCAGCATGATTCCACATCATGCTGAATCACAAGCTGTTTAATATTTTTTACAGTAGATATAATTTGGAATTGAAAACTTGAGCTTGCTCTTGTTACATCACAAAAAAAAATATTTATAACATTACCTAATAAAAGTCTGACTAAAATCATATCCAACTAAATCAGCATCCATCTCAATGAATTTTTATCCTTACTTCTGGTCACAGTGGCTGATGTTGTGCTCATCTTTGAAGCTTCTTTTCTCTTTGTCTAAAAAAGGAGAACAACATAAATATTTGCTGTTCATTCAGAATTGTGTTCATTTTTAATCACAGTACAATAGCATATATCTTAACAACTGATAAACTAAAAATATCACGTATTTTGCTGTTTAATTTACCAAGGCTAGTGTTAAATTGCAATGCTACTTTAGCTTACATTTACACCGTTTCTTTCAACAAAGAGAGATGACTTACTTCCAATCAAGTAATAGATGATATCTTTATTCGTATTAGTTATGATGGTATTTTATGTTCTTAAAAGTTAGTACGCTCACAAATTTCACATTATATCAGGAGAAGTGGAACTTACTTATTCTTGGTCGCGACGAGCGGGGAAGCTATTAGCGATACCGATGTAAGGCTGGAAGGACATCCGGGGGGGGGGGGGGGGGGGGGGACGTCATCGCGCCGAGTCTCCCGTCCAGCCAAAAACGTCTGCGTACAACGCTACTGCGCAGCTCTGGTTGCAAGGAACCCGGAATTACCGAGAGCTTTTTGGCTTCAAATCCGTATACAGGCGGAAGGCGGAACCACGGCGTCCATCTTATATACAGTCTATGGTTAGAACACTGGTTGTTCATTCATGGTGTATGAAGCTGACATCTTTGCTGCCCTCCACTGCAGATACTGTAGATTAGGTGAACAATGAGTACAGAAGTTTGCAATGACTGTGAAAATATGACATCAAGCAGATAACTTTTCAGTCTCTTACACTGAAGGGCAAAGGACTTGGCGGTTAACATTGTGCATCTTTGTGAGGAGGTTTGTCAGTGGTTCTGACAAATATCTAAATATAGGTGTTAGGTCTAAAACCTGCAACATTTACCTGATAACATATAAAGAAGAGAAAGACAATGGTATATACTCGAGGAGAATGGACAGAGATAGCATCAGGTACCGTCTCGAAACCACTCTTAAAGGTGTTTCCGCCCAGTCTCTTTATTTAGGGTTGTCCCTGGTTACACAATGTTTCTAAAGGGTGGGGGAAAAATATGTGCAGCAACGTAAGCACTCTCATAAAACATAATAATGAACAACTGTGAATATGTGAAAGTCAAGGCAAATTGTTGCATCTAACGAGCTCCTTCTGATAAGAGCGTATCCTCCTCTTATTTCCCACGATTCACAGTGGAGGATATATCACCCACACACACACACACACACACACACACACCTGCTGATAGGAGAAACGAGTTCACAGAGACGTTAAGAAACATTCATGTGCTGTGTAATTAAGCTATTGGAGAGAGAAGTTAGAAAACACTCTTATATGTCTAACAAGAGGTCAAAACAGTTTATACTTGTAGTAAACTCTTACATAAGAATATGAGGAATAATGATAACTTCTATATACATTTATGCACATTATTCTAACAATAGGGTCCAGAGTTTCGTGCTGCACCTCTGATAATCTCATTATCCAGGTTGTTTTCTCTGCACTTTGCTTCCTCATTAAACACATCATGTTTTCTCTCCGCAGCTTTGATGGGCCCTTCATACCAGCCCCTCAAAAGAAAAGGACCTATAAGACATCTGAACAATGCAAGGACTGCAAGTGAGTGCAAACACCATAACCAGGACTGCTTCTCCTGAGTGAAATCAAGGAATGTCAATGTTAAACAGAACTCAATTAACTGACTGTGTGTGTGTGTGTGTGTGTGTGTGTGTGTGTGTGTGTGTGTGTGTGTGTGTGTGTGTGTGTGTGTGTGTGCTACAGGGAGGTTATTGTAAAAGTGATGCAGCATTACTTTCAACCCTGGAAGAAGCAGAAGGACAATTACCAAAAGTCCAGGTAAAATAAGGGACCTTATCTCCAGTTACATGTTGTTACACTCATAAAAGCTACTACACTTAAAACATACACACACAAGGACAAAATTGTCGGTACCTGCCTATTAAAGAAAGAAAAATCCACAATGGTCACAGACATACTTTTGAAATGTTGTTAAAAACAATTATTTAAAAAAAAAACCCTGACTGATTAAATTGGCCTGGACAAAGTAGTTGGTGCCTGTAGAAAAGATTGAAAACAATTTGACCATATTGACATGTTGACCTAAAGTTGTCCCGTTGTTAGCAGGTGTCACAGGTGTCTTTAATCTTCAAAGGTTAAGGCTATAAGACCATCTAAAAGCAGCTTGATGTTCCTCTGACAACAGTTGCAAATATTATTCAGAAGTTTGGGGTCCATGGGACTGTAACCAACCTCCCAAAGATGTGGACAAAAAAGCAAGACTGGAATCTGCCAAACTGCATAACGATAAGATACAAATCTTTCCGCCAAACAATACTGCCATTGCCTTTGTCTCATGGTCCTCTTTGATATTCCTTGTTTGATGGGAAGGAGAAACACATTTGCCCAGGACTGGATGGTTGAGTCATCATTAAAAACTTTCTAGAATGCTGTCTGTTTGTTATCACTAAAAACTTGTAGCACAACCTGTGAACACTAAGAAAAACAGCAACCGGTAACACAAGTCACCAGCCAGGACTTGTTTCATCCCACCAATGTTATACGCTTTGGTAGCTTTGGACTTCTCTGAATAGAAATAGAGACCTCTATTGTTCATCCCAGCATGGTGGAAGAGAAGAATGAGGAAGCCTTGAAATACTGATGCAATACGTGACCTTAGACTGTGTAAGCATCAAATGTTTTCACACAATGAAAATCTACATCAGATTTCTCTTAACATGAATTGGAAGAAGAACAGCTAAGTAGGAAGGAGAAGTGGAAATAAGGAGGTGCATTAGATCAGAGGAACTCAATGCCAGAGTAAATATAGTACATTCTAAAGTCCCATGAGTTCTTCAAACACAAAGGGATCTCACCCAAAAGACCCGAGACTGCTTCGGCTTCCTTGGGTGAGTTTGTGGAGTCAGCGGCTCTTATTAATCAAATGAACGTATGGCAGAAAAGTGTCCATACGACCATTTCCATGCAAGAATCGACATTTATCAATTTGGATGTGAGCGAATGAACGATACGATCAAATCTTACAACAGGTCTCACATCGTGTACACAAATTTGAGTAAGATTTGCGGTGCAGCAAATGTCTGTCGTAAAATAATTAATACACAAACCTCAAACCTGTCATTAAGCACAAGCAGCCAGATTTCGACAAGGATTAATAAATAAATAAAATGAATTTCTCATGCCTATAGAGTGAATGGGCCTATTTAATTACCCTGCCGACCAACACTGCCACAGAGCAGGAGCGCAGTTTTGACACACGCACATGCGCCTATGTGGTGCGCTGCTTTTGACTCCAAAAAGGCACTCCAAACACTTTCAATAATAGGAGCGATGTAGCTTATGTTATGGCAATCAAAAAAAAATGAGGCATGTATGAGATATGAATTTATCAGCATTAGGAATTTATTGACTAATGATTTACCGCTACTGTAATCCTGTTCGAGACAGGGTTTTTCTGGACTCCCTTTATAACAGTTTTGATGCCTCCAAAGAGCACATCCTTGATAGTTTCCATCACAGAGGTGAGGATATCCACTTTCAGCTTTCAGTTGTAGTCATGGTTCAGCTTCTGAACCATGAATATTTAAGGGCATGACATGTAAATGGCAATTGATTTCAGCCGCCACTTTTATCAAGACCCAATCATTAGTATGCTGGGATTGGTCAGGTACGAACCCTTTCATAAATCTAACGTGTGTCCTATCATACCATGAATCCTGCGTTTAGATCTGTGCTCAGTTATACCTAGATTGATAAATGAGGGCCAGTATGTCTGCAACAGAAGAAGACCCTTTTTAAGTATAAGCTGTAAAAATGTACCTGTTCAGTCAGCCCTCATTCTCTTCTGACACTTTTGTCTCTATTTTTCCAAAGAGCTCAGCTGAAGAGTGAGTGTCAGGGTTTTGAGAAGGCCATCATTACCCAGGCCAACACTCCAGTGGGAACCAAGCTGGTCTATGATGGAGAAAAGAGGACTATCGAGGTGACACCAGAGATGTTTAGCACCTTTACAAAGGTATTTGTATTTGTGCTGCTACTACATACTGTAAATATTTTGTATTTAACCTATAAAAATTATAACACAACTATCCAGGTATGTCATACACTCACTTCTGGTTGGTCAAAGCTCCTAAACAGTGGTGATAAATTCTCAACAATAACAAAATAACGCCTAGGATAATGATGGCCGCTTTGTCGTGTTGCTCTGCCGGCGTCTCCAAGGGCGCGTATTGGTGCTGTGATCCAGATCTCTTTTTACGCTCTCCAATGCGTTGTCTATGTCCCCTGTCCACTGGCTCAATCATTGTCTTTCTTTTGCTCA
This sequence comes from Xyrichtys novacula, assembly GCA_962446985.1. Lineage (NCBI taxonomy): Eukaryota > Metazoa > Chordata > Actinopteri > Labriformes > Labridae > Xyrichtys > Xyrichtys novacula. Next base: position 19,321,537 of record OY660879.1, on the reverse strand, counting down.
CTAAACTGTGAGTGTTCAGAAATAACACACAGCAGATGTGTTCATGTTTATTAAAATGATGACCTTTGGCAGTCAGTATTTCCCTGTTTGGAAAAACTGGACTGCTCAAGAATTTGCAGAAAGGAACACCATGGTGTTCATGAAGGTTTGTGGAATTCAAGCCTCTCATTGGCTGCTTTGTGAATATTTTACAAAAAGAAACCAATGTGAACTTTTTGAAGGTGAAACAGGGGAGGGATCAGCAACCTGAGTCAGTATGCATATATCTATCTTATCTTTTTTTAAGAAATACATTTTATTTTCTGACATAAATTTTCTGAAATAAATAAATTGTAGAAGAATGTGAAACTTAAACCTCAAAACTCTGATGCTGTAATCTGTCCAATGTGAGTGAGAAACTTTTTCAAAGCTTTCACCAGGAAATGACGATCCTTCCACTGCCAGCATGTGTTGTGAAATTTTCTTTTTCACAAAACATGGACCTGAAAGACTTTTTGCATTTCTATAAAGTAAAAACCTTGATAAGATGTTGAAATGAAGCATTTGCTTATAATGAACACCAAGGATTGAACTTTGGACCACTGGAGCTGCAGTCAAACAACTTTATCTCTGATCTGTATCCCTTTATTTGGAAAAGGATCAAACTACAGTACTAAATTCTCCATACAATCATAGTTCCTTTAGACCTACTTGTAGGTTTTTGTTTATTGAAAATGGTTATCTGTTAGTTTGCAGGTCCTGGATGAAAGGGATAAATAGCTGCTACATATTTGCAATGAACAAACATATTGCGTTTGCCACTTACGAGTTTATCATGCAAAGCATAAATACTCTGAAGTATCATCCCCTCTTTAAGAAATAGGTTGCAAGTCATTGTCACAATGTGATGCGAAATCTGCTTTGAGTGATTTATATATAATTATATGTTATACAATATGGTATACAGGCTCAGGACAAGTTTAGTCAAGATTGAATGATCCAAACCCCCTGCTGTCTGACAAGTCCATGTAGCTGCTCTTGGGCTGTACACACATCTTCTTTTTATGCAGGACAAGTTTTAAACTTGTATCATTTCCAGGAGTATCCTTTCCCAAATAAAACATGGGACACATGTGCAGTGGTCGGGAATGGAGGGATCATGGCTGAAAGTGGCTGTGGAGAGATGATTGACTCAGCTCAGTTCGTCATCAGGTGGGGAAGGTGTTCATAAAGAGTAGACTGAAGAGCTCATGAAAGCATTATTCAGATCATCACAGACCTTTTTTGTTGTTTGTTCAGATGCAACCTACCTCCACTGAAAAATGGCTTTGAGAAGCATGTGGGCGTCAAGACCAACCTTGTCACAGCCAACCCGAGCATCCTCTTAGAAAAGTGAGTAAGACAACAGATTGTCCAGTATTTTCACTTCAAAATTTTCTGTTTTTAATCACTTTGAATCTGCTGTTGATTTCCAGGTATGGGTCTCTGATGGGGCGTCGCCGTCTATTTGTGGAGAATCTACAGATTTACGGCGATTCCTTACTGCTCCTTCCTGCTTTCTCATATGGCGCTAACACTCCTGTATCTCTGCGGGCTGCAAATACAATCGAGGACTTTGGTAGCCCCATAAGGCCCATCTTCTTCAACCCTGAATACCTCCAGAAATTGGCTGCCTTCTGGCAGGGGCAAAGCCTGCGGGCTGTGCGGCTCAGCACCGGGATAATGATGGCTAGCCTGGCACTAGAACTCTGCAGAGATGTGCATCTGTATGGGTTCTGGCCCTTTGGTTATCATCCTCATAGATTCTATGACCTGAAATACCACTACTATGATGACACACCATTTCCAACCGGATTTCACGCCATGCCGGCTGAGTTTGAACTCTTGTTACAGCTGCACAGTCAAGGGGTGCTAAATCTTCATCTTGGAGACTGTTGACCTGGGAAAAAGTAAACCAAGGGTCTTGTGCTGGAGCAGAAGCAGAGTGTCCTCTTTGTACCCGCTGGAAGAGACCAGACATTAATGGTGCCTTATTTCAACCAGTTTCTAATGATAAGTTATAAAACTAACCAGAGAATTTTTGGAGAATGAATGCATTTTGAAGGAAATCAAATACCTCCTGAACATGAAGACTGTCTGACTTCACAAACAGTAAAAACTCTCTTCAAACATTAAACTACTTTTCAAAATATCCAGGTAACTGTTGAAATATTTGGTACACACCCACACATAACACTAATGTTAAAAAAAAAGACTGGTGCTGGTGGTGAAAGATGAAAACTGCACTCTTGTTATCCTGTAAATATTGTTACAGCGTAAGTTTAAAAGAGGTAACCTCTACATAATATCATTACTAAATAAGTGTCAGTATAACTGACTCTGATGTAAGGTGATAAAGTGATTTTGAATTTTGCACTGTGGGTGACAAGTATAACCTTGAATTGGACTTTCTTTTGTTTCTTTTACTAGTCGGAGTGTTTCATGGTGACACTAATGAGGTCTTAATGATGATTTCTGTAATCCAGAGGAGAAACATTGTACATGCTGTAGACGACCAAACTTAAAAGCCTTGGGAACAACTTTTGAAACAAATGAAGGTTTGTGAATCTTTGTGTCATATTATATTCAATGTGAGTGGGAAAATACAAGTGAATCAATGAATAAATACTTTTCTAAAACATTTTGTTTTGTGAGCCAGAATGGAAATTGTTTCAGGCCAGGAAATAGTTCAACAACTTATGTTCCCCTCTCAAAATTGTAAAAGGAGTTGAGGATTTTATCGTGTATGATAGTATCCAAAGATTCATCAATAGGAAACCAAAACTGATTGGCTTTGATCATTCAGCACTGCATAGAAAACAGATATGACTCTGTAGTGGAAATACATGAATGAGCCAAAAATCACTGATGCGCTTGCAAACATGGGACTATACTATTAATGGTGAACAATATGTCACAGTCCGGAGCCAAACAAACTGAAAAAGGACCCAGTTGCAGAACTAAAAGTGGTTTAATGAAAAAATAACTAAATAAAAGGCAACAAAAGCTTACTAGAAAATGTCGAACTCAAAAATTTAAAATTCAAAATCCAAGAAAATGCACAGAGGAGAAAAACCATGATGGGACACTGAAGACATACAGAGGCATCGGCATACAATGAACTGACCAGCTATGGACCCAGCAGACAGTTTTTTTTTTTTCCTTTTTTTTTTACCCGGATCCGTGACACAATACAGGTTTTGGAAGAATATGTGCTGCCATCCGGACAATGCTTTTGTAGGGAGGGTGGACCTAACATATACAGTATCTCAGCAACACACTGCCAGATTATGTGCTTGTTCTATGCTTGTTTAAATGTACAAAAAATGTTTTGTTGCAATAAATAATTTTGACGAATTTGGTCCTTACTGAATAGTAGTGATTGCTTCTCAACAACAACAACAACAACAACAACAACAACAACAACAACAACACCTAGGATAACCTGTTGACTGACACGTGATGTCATCAACACTGTGATCAACAGGCTGCAGACTCAGAGCCCTCAGGCCCTCTTTCTGATCTTTTAGGATTTAATCATGCCTCTCTGTCCTCTACTCTGCCCAAATTCACCCAGTATGTCACACATGCCACCAGTGACAATAAAACACCGGACTTACTGTATGCCAACACCAAGGAGGAAAACAACTCATCACCCCTCCCCACTCTTGAAAAGAGCTAATCACAACCTGTTTCATCTCCTGCCTTTTTACAAGACCCTTGTTAACAGACAACGAGCTGTGTCCTGCAGGGTGAAGAGATGGTCTGACAAGGCAGAAGAGGCTCTGAAAGACTGCTTTGAAACTACAGTGTGGGAAATATTCAGTGATTCTCATCGGGAAAACTTGGACAGTTTAACACACTACATCACGGACTACATAAACCTTTGTGTGGAGAATACTGTACCCACTGGAACGGTAGGTACTTCTCCAAGAACAAACCCTGGACAACTCCTGACATTAAGACTCTTTTAAAGGAGAAGAAGAGGGCCTTTGGACAACTGTTCAATTTGAACCTGGAACTGGGAAGGGTACCACGCCTCTGGAAGACATCCTGCGTGGTACCAGTCCTAAAGACTCCACAGCCTAAGGATCCTAGCTGCTTCAGACTGGTGGTCCTCACATCACACCTCATGAAGGCCCTGGAGCGACTGGTTCTTTCCCCACCTGCACCCCCTGGTGAGCTCGTCCATGGACTTGCTGCAGTTTCATAACTCAGAACTCAGAAGGGGTTTTATTGCCATTGTCGATGAACAGGATTCACAGACTAGGAATTTATTTTTGCATGATGGTGCAACATTAAATAGAGAGTAATATAAAATACTAGAATAAAAACTAATATGAGCATGCAAGAAATATATCAAGTATAAAAGTATAAAAGGCTATGTACAATGTTATGTAGAATAAAGTATAAAAGGCTATGTACAATTACACAATACAGAACAATAGTGCAATGGAAGGAGTACAATTAAAAATCCAAAGTACATTAACGAAAGTGACCAGTGATAAAGTGACAGAGTTAAAGTGACTGGGTTATAAAGTGTTCATGAGTCCAACGGCAGAGGGGAAGAAACAGAGGGGAAGGTTCTGGTCTGAATGGACCATAGCCTCCCGCCCGAGGGGAGTGTCTCCAATAGACTATGTGCAGGGTGAGAACGGTCAGCTGTGATCTGACCTGCTCGGCCCTGAGTCCTGGAGACGTACAGGTCATGGAGAGATGGAAGGCTACAGCCGATCACTTTGCATACCAGACTGGCATCAGCGTGGACGATGCCATCATCTTCCTCCTTCAACGAGCTCTGTCTCACCTTGAGTTGCCCGGGAGCCCTGTTCGGGTCCTTTTCCTGGACCTCAGCAGTGCTTTCAACACCATCAGGCCAGCCATCCTGAGGGACAAGCTGGAGCTCTCCAGAGTGGACTAACACCTAACATGCTGGATTGTGGATTACCTCACCAACCCAAAGTATGTGAGGACCTGGGACTGTGTGTCGGAGACTGCCTTCTGTAGTGTAGGGCCCCCCAGGGAATGGTGCTGGCACCTTTCCTCTTCACCCTCTACACTGCAGACCTCTCCCACCTGTCACCCACCAACCACCTGCAGAAGTTCTCTGATGACTCTGCCATCATCAGCCTCATCAATGATGGGGATGACTGGGCATACTTGTCTGGGACTTTGTTGACTGGTGCCAGTGGAACCACCTCCAGATTAACGCTGGAAAGACAAAGGAGTTGGTTGTGGACTTCCGCAGGTGCCCCCACTTCCCCCCATCACCAGTGAACATTCAGGGAAGGGACATTGAGATGGTGACATCTTACAAGTACCTGGGTGTTCACCTGGACAATAAACCTATCGAAAGGAGTTGCACATATAACCTCATTTAACATATCTCATAGCTCCAAATGAAATTTCATTGTTATCACACCTTTGTTCTTTCAGCTCCTGCAACTGTGCTATGTAAGTGTCCTAATGCCACCTTGACGATTACACCCTGATCAGATTGCAAGTCTTTGGTACAGTGTCTAACCCACCTTTGTAGTGTCTTATTTTAGCTATAAATGTGAGTCATGACCCTCAGTTCTACATCAGGGATTATACTGTCAGAAATGTCTGTATAACCACCCACTCACTGTCAAACTCTGTCCAATCTGACTGTACTTCAAAATAGAGATACTCTTGTTGACACAAAATGGTGACCTTTGGTGGAACTGCATATGCAGGAAACTGCAGGAACCTGCAGGAATCAGGGTCTAATTTGATTTTGGGGCTAAAAGGTCAACCCCTTGAAAAGCCCCTGGTAGTACTTTCCAGCGGCCCAGGGATTTCGAGATGCAGGGCCTGATGATTTCATGTTCAATGAAAAAAACAGCAACAAAGAAAACATGTTGTTAGTCTACATTTATGTAAATACTGGCGGAACAGACATGCACAGAGAGGAAGGAAAAGAGATTCTGCCTCCATAACCTCATCTTATCTGATCAGTCAAACTTTGTATACACATAATGACCCCATTTCTGTACATTTTCTCCAACCTTGGGTATGCTTTGGGTGTTTGAACAGTTTCAGGGGTCAGACTGAAACTAAGTCTTGTTTACAACAGCACAAGAGCAACTATTTGATGTCATTTTGTTATCAAATACAGCATACCTGCTGCCAACATAAAGAAAAAAAATCAGCCAAGACTCAAATTAAGAGCAAATACCATCCCTTGTTGCCATTGAGGCTCTAGTGAAAACAAATACCATGGTGGGTCACTGGCACTATGAAAAAAAAAGTCCCTGGAAACAAAAATTCTGGGTGCTTTTGGTCAAAAAGGAGAGAAGGGACAAGACGAAGACTAAAGAAGAAGAAGAAATATGCAGATCTGCTGCAAAAGATTCATTTCAGCTGACTGGGACTCAAACAGGAAGACAAAAAGGAAAAGGTAAAGGTAAAGAACATAAAAAGAAGATGCAGTGGAGGAGGAGAAAGGAGAGAAACTGACAATAGGAGTGAGACGACACGCAGAAGGAGGAGGAGGAGGAGGAGGAGGAGGAGATAAAAATTTTTTTAAGAAAGCAAAGAGGCATAAGATAAACAGTAAGAGAATAAGACAAGGCAAAACACAAAGCTGAGGAAAGGGAGGAAAACAAAGAGAGGGGGTGAGACAGCTTTAAGGGTTAGGACAGAAGGTGGGAAAAAGGGCCTAATTAGTGAGGTAAGAGGTATGAGGGGACAGCGCTCAAAGTCATTCTACTCTCTGGTGATCACCCTCCTGTGTTTGGGGAGCCTGCTGACCATGCTCATCTGGTGCATGTTCGACAGCAAGTAAGTGTGTATTTGAATATGTGAGTTTATTCATTTATTTTTTTACTAAAACAGACTAATTAGCTGTCTGTGTAATTGTACAAAATAACACCCACACATTAACTGTGTCTAAATTACTTTATTTACATAATAATGTTGGATACTCTCAAACTGTAAAAATAAATACAAAACAATTAGGAATTACACTGATGACACCCATGTGTGACAGAAGTCTTTTAGCACAGTCATTCAAAGTGATGTCAGAGAAGTTTGACAGCAGCAGCCACAGTTGGTAAGGATATGGGTTATGTTGTTCAACAGATGCTTACGACTTCAATCTGTGTTCGGACTTCTTATGAAGCATTACAGGTCTTGAACTTGACTGTAACTTAACTTTTTAAAAGTCTTTCTATAGAAACTTTCAAACAGGAACAGAAGTTGATGACAGCTGTAAAAGCAACATGCCGCAGACTGCAGACATTTGAAAACACTAACACCAACAGACAGACGTCTGCAGATGACATGTTGCTATGTAGCAACAAGGTGTGAGTTTGAACACTGGTTGTTCATTCATGGTGTATGAAGCTGACATCTTTACTGCCCTCCACTGCAGATACTGTAGATTAGGTGAACAATGAGTACAGAAGTTTGCAATGACTGTGAAAATATGACATCAAGCAGATAACTTTTCAGTCTCTTAGACTGAAGAGCAAAGGACTTGGCGGTTAACATTGTGCATCTTTGTGAGGAAGTTTGTCAGTGGTTCTGACAAATATCTAAATATAGGGTCCAGAGTTTCGTGCTACACCTCTGATAATCTCATAATCCAGGTTGTTTTCTCTGCACTTTGCTTCCTCATTCAACACATCATGTTTTCTCTCCGCAGCTTTGATGGGCCCTTCATACCAGTCCCTCAAAAGAAAAGGACCTATCAGACATCTGAACATTGCAAGGACTGCAAGTGAGTGCAAACACCATAACCAGGACTGCTTCTCCTGAATGACATTAAGGAATGCCAGTGTTAAACAGAAGTCACTTAACTGACTGTGTGTGTGTGTGTGTGTGTGTGTGTGTGTGTGTGTGTGTGTGTGTGTGTGTGTGTGTGTGTGTGTGTGCTACAGGGAGGTTATTGTAAAAGTGATGCAGCATTACTTTCAACCCTGGAAGAAGCAGAAGGACAATTACCAAAAGTCCAGGTAAAATAAGGGACCTTATCTCCAGTTACATGTTGTTACACTCATAAAGCTACTACACTTAAAACATACACACACAAGGACAAAATTGTCGGTACCTGCCTATTAAAGAAAGAAAAATCCACAATGGTCACAGACATAACTTGAAACTGATAAAGTAATAATAAGCAGTTATTTATTGAACATTGACCCATGAAAATTGACATTACTTTTGAAATGTTGTTAAAAACAATTATAAAAAAAAAACCCTGACTGATTAAATTGGCCTGGACAAAGTAGTTGGTGCCTGTAGAAAAGATTGAAAACAATTTGACCATATTGACATGTTGACCTAAAGTTGTCCCGTTGTTAGCAGGTGTCACAGGTGTCTTTAATCTTCAAAGGTTAAGGCTATAAGACCATCTAAAAGCAGCTTGATGTTCCTCTGACAACAGTTGCAAATATCATTCAGAAGTTTGGGGTCCATGGGACTGTAATCAATCTCCCAAAGATGTGGACAAAAAAGCAAGACTGGAATCTGCCAAACTGCATAACGATAAGATACAAATCTTTCCGCCAAACAATACTGCCATTGCCTTTGTCTCATAGTCCTCTTTGATATTCCTTGTTTGATGGGGAGGAGAAACACATTTGCCCAGGACTGGATGGTTGAGTCATCATTAAAAACTTTCTGGAATGATGTCTGTTTGTTATCACTAAAAAGTTGTAGCACACCCTGTGAACTCTAAGATAAACAGCAACCGGTAACACAAGTCACCAGCCAGGACTTGTTTCATCTCACCAATGTTATACGCTTTGGTAGCTTTGGATTTCTCTGAATAGAAATAGAGACCTCTATTGTTCATCCCAGCATGGTGGAAGAGAAGAATGAGGAAGCCTGTAAGGGGCTTAATCCATTGATCAGTTTTCGGTTCTGGAAATGTATGCAAATTAGTGTACATTTAATTATATATTGCCTCATTTACATATTTAAACATAACATTTGACAAAACTTGTAATACGAAAAATATTTGTCTTAATCTAAGTTATAAATTTGGGAAGTTTCATAGTGATATCTGTTAGTCCAAAATTTTACCCTATTCATCTGGGGTGTCTCCCCGGACACCTCTCTCGAGGTCAAACTTTGGTAAACTTTTAGTACGTTATTAAGGACACCTAGTACTATAAAAACATTTTTTGGGGTTCTGGGTTTGGTGTTTTTTTTTCAAATATGCACCTGCCTATTAAGGTGAAGCTCAGAAATCATTAATCAGAGTGCCCTCTCCTGACAAATAGCTGAAGCTGAATAAGTCATGTTTGAATTTTTTCTATCTATCTATCTATCTATCTATCTATCTATCTATCTATCTATCTATCTATCTATCTATCTATCTATCTATCTATCTATCTATCTATCTATCTATCTATCTATCTATCTATCTATCTATCGACAGCTAAGTAGGAAGGAGAAGTGGAAATAAGGAGGTGCATTAGATTAGAGGAACTAAACGCCAGAGTAAATATAGTACATTCTAAAGTCCCATGAGTTCTTGAAACACAAAGGGATCTCACCCAAAAGACCCAAGACTGCTTCGGCTTCCTTGGGTGAGTTTGTGGAGTCAGCGGCTCTTATTAATCAAATGAACGTACGGCAGAAAAGTGTCCGTATGACCATTTCCGTGCAAGAATCGACATTTATCAATTTGGATGTCAATTTGGATATTATAATTGTTATTATTATTATTGTTATTATTATTATTATTATTAATTTGGATGTGAGCGAATGAACGATACGATCAAATCTCACAACAGGTCTCACATCGTGTACACAAATTTGAGTAAGATTTGCGGTGCAGCAAATGTCTGTCTCAAAATAATTAATAAACAAACCTCAAACCTGTCATTAAGCACAAGCAGCCAGATTTCGACAAGGATCAATAAATAAATAAAATGAATTTCTCATGCCTATAGAGTAAATAGGCCTATTTGATTACCCTGCCGACCAACACTGCCACAGAGCAGAGCGCAGTTTTGACACACGCACATGCGCCTATGTGGTGCGCTGCTTTTGACTCCAAAAAGGCACTCCAAACACTTTCAATAATAGGAGCGATATAGCTTATGTTATGGCAATCAAAAAAAATGAGGCATGTATGAGATATGAATTTATCAGCATTAGGAATTTATTGACTAATGATTTACTAAAACTTCAGCTGCCACCCGCTATTCCGCAGCATCGCTGTTTACCGCTACTGTAATCCTGTTCGAGACAGGGTTTTTCTGGACTCCCTTTATAACAGTTTTGATGCCTCCAAAGAGCACATCCTTGATATTTTCCACTACAGAGGTGAGGATATCCACTTTCAGCTTTCAGTTCTATTCATGGTTCAGCTTCTGAACCATGAATATTTAAGGGCATGACATGTAAATGGCAATCGATTTCAGCCGCCACTTTTATCAAGACCCAATCATTAGTATGATGGGATTGGTCAGGTACGAACCCTTTCATAAATCTAACGTGTGTCCTATCATACCATGAATCCTGCGTTTAGATCTGTGCTCAGTTATACCAAGACTGATAAATGAGGGCCAGTATGTCTGCAACAGAAGAAGACCCTTTTTAAGTATAAGCTGTAAAAATGTACCTGTTCAGTCAGCCCTCATTCTCTTCTGACACTTTTGTCTCTATTTATCCAAAGAGCTCAGCTGAAGAGTGAGTGTCAGGGTTTTGATAAGGCCATCATTACCCAGGCCAACACTCCAGTGGGAACCAAGCTGGTCTATGATGGAGAAAAGAGGACTATCCAGGTGACACCAGAGATGTTTAGCACCTTTACAAAGGTATTTGTATTTGTGCTGCTACTACATACTGTAAATATTTTGTATTTAACCTATAAAAATATAACACAACTATCCAGGTATGTCATACACTCACTTCTGGTTGGTCAAAGCTCCTAAACAGTGGTGATAAATTCTCAACAATAACAAAATAACGCCTAGGATAATGATGGCCGCTTTGTCGTGTTGCTCTTCCGGCGTCTCCAAGGGCGCGTACTGGTGCTGTGATCCAGATCCCTTTTTACGCTCTCCAATGTGTTGTCTATGTCCCCTGTCCACTGGCTCAATCGTTGTCTTTCTTTTGCTCACTAAACTGTGAGTGTTCAGAAATAACACAGAGCAGATGTGTTCATGTTTATTAAAATGATTAAACCTAGGTGTGGATATCTGTGAAAGAAAGCATGAGAAGTCATGCTAGCTGATGTACTTTGTAGTTTGATGTGATGTGCAACGTGTCTTCATGCTGACCTTTGGCAGTCAGTATTTCCCTGTTTGGAAAAACTGGACTGCTCAAGAATTTGCAGAAAGGAACACCATGGTGTTCATGAAGGTTTGTGGAATTCAAGCCTCTCATTGGCTGCTTTGTGAATATTTTACAAAAAGAAACCAATGTGAACTTTTTGAAGGTGAAACAGGGGAGGGATCAGCAACCTGAGTCAGTATGCATATATCTATCTTATCTTTTTTTAAGAAATACATTTTATTTTCTGACATAAATTTTCTGAAATAAATAAATTGTATCCCTTTATTTGGAAAAGGATCAAACTACAGTACTAAATTCTCCATACAATCATAGTTCCTTTAGACCTACTCGTAGGTTTTTGTTTATTGAAAATGGTTATCTGTTAGTTTGCAGGTCCTGGATGAAAGGGATAAATAGCTGCTACATATTTGCAATGAACAAACATATTGCGTTTGCCACTTACGAGTTTATCATGCAAAGCATAAATACTCTGAAGTATCATCCCCTCTTTAAGAAATAGGTTGCAAGTCATTGTCACAATGTGATGCGAAATCTGCTTTGAGTGATTTATATATAATTATATGTTATACAATATGGTATACAGGCTCAGGACAAGTTTAGTCAAGATTGAATGATCCAAACCCCCTGCTGTCTGACAAGTCCATGTAGCTGCTCTTGGGCAGTACACACATCTTCTTTTTATGCAGGACAAGTTTTAAACTTGTATCATTTCCAGGAGTATCCTTTCCCAAATAAAACATGGGACACATGTGCAGTGGTCGGGAATGGAGGGATCATGGCTGAAAGTGGCTGTGGAGAGATGATTGACTCAGCTCAGTTTGTCATCAGGTGGGGAAGGTGTTCATAAAGAGTAGACTGAAGAGCTCATGATAGCATTATTCAGATCATCACAGACCTTTTTTGTTGTTTGTTCAGATGCAACCTACCTCCACTGAAAAATGGCTTTGAGAAGCATGTGGGCGTCAAGACCAACCTTGTCACAGCCAACCCGAGCATCCTCTTTAAAAAGTGAGTAAGACAACAGATTGTCCAGTATTTTCACTTCAAATTTTTCTCTTTTTAATCACTTTGAATCTGCTGTTGATTTTCAGGTATGGGTCTCTGATGGGGCGTCGCCGTCTATTTGTGGAGAATCTACAGATTTACGGCGATTCCTTACTGCTCCTTCCTGCTTTCTCATATGGCTCTAACACTCCTGTATCTCTGCGGGCTGCAAATGCAATCGAGGACTTTGGTAGCCCCATAAGGCCCATCTTCTTCAACCCTGAATACCTCAAGAAATTGGCTGCCTTCTGGCAGGGGCAAAGCCTGCGGGCTGTGCGGCTCAGCACCGGGATAATGATGGCTAGCCTGGCACTAGAACTCTGCAGAGATGTGCATGTGTATGGGTTCTGGCCCTTCGGTTATCATCCACATAGATTCTATGACCTGAAATACCACTACTATGATGACACACCATTTCCACGTGGATTGCACGCCATGCCGGCTGAGTTTGAACTCTTGTTACAGCTGCACAGACAAGGGGTGCTAAAGCTTCATCTTGGAGACTGTTGACCTGGGAAAAAGTAAACCAAGGGTCTTGTGCTGGAGCAGAAGCAGAGTGTCCTCTTTGTACCCGCTGGAAGAGACCCGCCATTAATGGTGCCTTATTTTAATCAGTTTCTAATTATAAGTTATAAAACTAACCAGAGAATTTTTGGAGAATGAATGCATTTTGAAGGAAATCAAATACCTCCTGAACATGAAGACTGTCTGACTTCAAAAACAGTAAAAACTCTCTTCAAACATTAAACTACTTTTCAAAATATCCAGGTAACTGTTGAAATATTTGGTACACACACATATTTTTACACTAATGTTAAAAAAAGGATGAAAGATGAAAACTGCACTCTTGTTATCCCGTAAATATTGTTACAGCGTAAGTTTAAAAAAGGTAACCTCTACATAATATCGTTACTAAATAAGTGTCAGTATAACTGACTCTGATGCAAGGTGATAAAGTGATTTTGAATTTTGCACTGTGGGTGACAAGTATAACCTTGAATTGGGCTTTCTTTTGTTTCTTTTACTAGTGGGAGTGTTTCATGGTGACACTAATGAGGTCTTAATGATGATTTCTGTAATCCAGAGGAGAAACATTGTACATGCTGTAGACGACCAAACTTAAAAGCCTTGGGAACAACTTTTGAAACAAATGAAGGTTTGTGAATCTCTGTGTCATATTATATTCAATGTGAGTGGGAAAATACAAGTGAATCAATGAATAAATACTTTTCTAAAACATTTTGTTTTGTGAGCCAGAATGGAAATTGTTTCAGGCCAGGAAATAGTTCAACAACTTATGTGCCCCTCTCAAAATTGCAAAAGGAGTTGAGGATTTTATCGTGTATGATAGTATCCAAAGATTCATCAATAGGAAACCAAAACTGATTGGCTTTGATCATTCAGCACTGCATAGAAAACAGATGTGACTCTGTAGTGGAAATACCTGAATGAGCTCAAAATCACTGAAGGGCTATACTATTAATGGTAAACAATATGTCACAGTCTGGAGCCAAACAAACTGAAAAAGGACCCAGTTGCAGAACTAAAAGTGGTTTAATAAAAAAAGAACTAAATAAAAGGCAACAAAAGTTTGCTAGAAAATGTCCACCTAAAAATCCAATATCTAAGAAAATGCACAGGGGGGAAAAATTCACCACTGGACACTAAAGACACACAGAGGATTTGACATACAATGAACTGACCAGCTATGGACCCAGCAGACAATTTTGATTTAGATGATGATGTAAGTTTTTTGATTAAGGCTTGCCCTGGACTGTATGGCCCATTTGTGAGCAATTCTGAGCACTCTCCTTGGTGGGAAATATACCTGGCCATCTTTCCTGGGACCAGAGGTCAGAGGAAAAAGGGGCAAACAAATCTCCCCGTGCCACCTCCTTATAATCCAACACCAGTTTCCTATTGAAGGTTCTGCCGACACCTGTTTCCTTGTCAGAAGACCTGCTGACACCTGCTGCTTCATCTGCTCCCAGGCTGGCTTACAGGTTGAAATAAGTACCTGTCCCCAGGCCAGATTCCAGGCTGACTCCAGGGTCTGCTCCCAAGCTGACGCCAGTGCCTGCTCCCAGGCCAACTCCACTGCCTGTCCCCAGGTCGGCTTCCAGGCTGACTCTCGTGCCGGCTCCCAGGTAGGCTTTCAGCGGTATACCGTATAGACCGTCATCACGGTGAAATACAGTCACGGTGGTGACACCGTGAGATTGCTGAGCTCATGGTGACGTAATTCCAATATTATGTAGCGGCACGTAAAGTGCACGTTACGCCTCAACACAAGCGCGACTTGCCATAATAAAGGTATCACTTTACGTTCACATTAACATTAGTGGTCAGTCTGGGCTATAGTTAGACAGCAGCAGCAAAATATTGAACCATTTCCTACCTGTGTGATGCTGCGGAGTGCTGGAAAAAACACAATTGTATATTCCATTAGTTCCGGGCAGGCTGCCATGCCCATGAGGATGATGCGCTGCCCACCGTAAATCAAAGCCCCCCCCCCCAGGTAGTTTTGGTTTCAAACACACCTAAGGCGACGCCCCCGCCATATCGACATGATCCAATCCAGGAAGCATGGACAAAGCATGGCATGATGATGGCAGACTCCTCCGAACCAGAGGCAGAGATAAGATGCTCAAACCTGGGTTGGCCCGCAGCCCCCTCCTTCACTGGTTAGACAAGACACACCATAGACAGACACACATTTTGCTTAAGTAAAGCAATGTTTTCTTTTAAGGGATGATCCTTGTGTGTTTTAGTTGTCATTTCATAGCCCTTAGTAAAGTTTTTTTTTTTTTTTTATATCGTCACCGTGAAATACAGAGGTGTATGGTACTGTCACCGTCACTGTACCGTACTGCAAAATCTCATACCGTGGAAAGCCTACTCCCAGGCAGGCTTTCAGGCCTGCAACCCAGCCCCCTTGACCTTCTGCCAGGCTGGACCCCAGCTCCTTTTACCTGCTCCCATGCTGCCCTCTGGCTGGACCCTCAGCTCCCTGTACCTGCTTCTTGTTCGGCTGAAGGGCCGGACCCCCGGCTCTCTTTGGCTGCTCCTTTGTCGGCTGCTGGGCCAGACCCCCAGTGCCTGCTCCTTATCTGGGGTGGTTAGTATATATATATGTCATATGTTCTGTTGTTCCCCTAATTTTAGTGATTTGAGGCCCAATTCCAAACTCCACCCTAAGCCCTCAAGCCCTGCACCCTCATTAGCTTAGGTTAAGTCAGCTAGTAAGTGCTTGAGTGTGGGAGGGTTTAAGGGCTCCAAAAGGGTATAAAAGCGATGGAACAGCCCTTTGTGACATGCCACGTTACCTTGACGACAGACGACAACGTTGCCGTGACAACCAAAGATGCGACTACAACTTGCCTCTCTGGGCCTCTTAATTCTGCATTTATTTCGCGGCCAGCGACGTCGCAGAAGAAAGGCCAACATTGTTCCGCTGCACACACTTTCTCTTGAACATGGACAACAGGTAATTGGTAAATAATGATTAGATTGATAAATTATAAAACCAGCATTAATGATAGGTTTAAGTGATATTGAATGGTTAAAAGGTTGAAGCACTAGATTCTGAAAGGAATCACTGCTTTAGAGTGTTAGTTCAGTATAAAATGTATTGATTCAGATAAAAGTTTGAAGTAAAAATCAATTTTCTTTGTTATAAGAATAACGCATGCATGTGTGTATGTTTATGTGTATATATGTATGTATATACACACACACACACACACACACACACACACACATATATATATATATACATAATCTTATATCTATGTTAATGTAGTGCATTCTTGTTTATCTTGGCATTCCAGCGCCCACCATACACGATGCGGAACATCCATGTTAGAGTATTAAGGGTGCACCTGGATCCTGAATGAACTGCTTCTTCTTGAGCTTCTTCGCCATGATCTCTGTCATTTTTTGTGTCTGTCGCGGATGATGAGACGCTTGTGGCCTCGTTCCCTTTTAAATCCTGGCCCCGGCTGCGTCGGCGTCCTCCGGTAATGCCCACAACGCATTGAATTGTGGGCAATTTCTTTGCCAAAGTCTCCAACGGTACGGACTTACAGAAAGGGTGCAGAAAGGGGCGTTCCCGAGCCCTCACTGACTTACCGATTTCATTTGGAACAACCCTCAAGCCCTTACAGAGCTCACATGAGCGCGCACCTAAGTCAATGAGTCAGTGAGAGGGGGGTTTGGAATTGGGCCTGAGTGTATTTTCACAAGTGTTTCTGTGCCCTACTGTTCCTGTTCCCCTGTAGTCCTGTCTTGTGAGTTTTCAGTTAGTGTCTGATCCTGTTTACCCCATGTTCTGTTTTATTCTCTATTATCAGTTTTCTTTTTTATTTTGTAGTAGCTTATTCCCCTTGTTTCTAGCCTTGTTTTACTTCCTCAGATTTCCCTCCTTTGTAATTGTCTGCACTTGTGTCTCTGTGTCTCACCTGCCTTATGTTACTTGTTTCCCTGTGTGTATATATAGTCCTTGTTTTCCCTTGTTTCTTTGGTGGTTCATTGTATGCCAATGCCTCTGTGTTGGGTGTTGTTTCTGCTCACTTGTCTTCCCAGTGAGTCGCCTGTGATGTTTTGGTTCCTTGGATTTTTGCTTCTTCTGTCTTTTGGAAATTTTTCAGTTTGACATTCCAAGTAAGTTTTTGTTTTTCTTTTTGTTCGTTTAAAATAAATCCTTTTTTTGATCTGCAATTTGGGTCCTTTCCCTTTTTGTTTTACCCAGATAAGTGACACAATACAGGTTTTGGAAGAACATATGCTGCCATCCGGACAATGCTTTCTTTGAGGGGAGGACCTAACATATTTCAGCAACACACTGGCAGATTATGTGCTTGTTCTGTGCTTGTTCAAATGAAACAAAAATGTTTGCTTGCAATAAATAATTAATTTTGACTAAAGTGGTCCTGACTGAACAGTGGTGATCAATTCTCAACAACAACAACCATGTCTTGGATAACCTGTTGACTGACACATATGTAACTCCACCTATAGATAGGAGTTGCACATATAACCTCATTTGACATATCAAACAGCCCCAATAGAAGCTAGAAATAGGTGGAATTGCATTTAAGCATTGTTTTAGAGTATAAAGTCAACAAGACACAGGAAAGGTGGAGGAAAGCTTATTTGGTGTAGAATAACTAACTGCAAAGCACTCCCTCTCCTTTGTTCCTCACAAAATATGTTCTGTATATATATATCTGGGCTGCCCACTGCCTGACATAAACAAGGGCGCGTAATATATGATGTTTATCTTATAGTTGTCATGGACACTGATGCTAGGGAATAAAAAATTTGGTTATGTGTCCACACACAAACGCAAAACCAGAGTTCTCCAAAATCTTTAGTTTGAGTTTTCCAAAAGCACCATTTTTAATGACGTATTTGTATATGCGTGTGTCTATATATATATATATATATATATATATATATATATATATATACACATATATATGTTTATATATATGATGACTCTATTTGTGTACATTTTCTCCAACTTTGGGTATGCGTTGGGTGTTTGAACAACTTCAGGGGTCAGACTGTAAGTAAGTCTTGTTTACAACCGCACAAGAACAAATATTTGATGTCATTTTGTGGTCAAATACAACGTACCTGCTGCCAACATAAAGGGAAAAAAATCAGCCAAGACTCAAATTAAGAGCAAATACCATCCCTTGTTGCCATTGAGGTTCTGGTGGAAACAAATACCATGGTGGGTCACAGACACAATGAAAAAAAGTTCCTGGAACAAAAATTCTGGGCGGTTTTGGTCAAAAAGGAGAGAATGGATTTAATTACAGGGACAAGACAAGGACTAAAGAAGAAGTATGTAGATCTGCTGCATAAGATGCATTTTAGCTGACTGACGCCTGGAAGCGCCGGGCGCGGAACGGAAGCGCCGCGCACAGAGTTTCGGAACAGCTTGCGCTCTGGAGCGTGGCCGCTCCGCATCTCTCTGGCTGTGTCCGAAATGGCATACTGCCTACTATCTACTTACCTACTCAAGCAGTACCTACTGCATACTGACTACTCAAAGATGATTTGAGTATGCTGCGGCTGCCCGAGCCCGAGCATACAGATGCATACTAAATACCCCAGAATGCATTTTGTGCCGGTTGGGACGCAGCGCAAGGAAAATATAAATAGTCCAACCACAAGCTACACAGAACTACTGCATTCCGGACAAATTATATAAATTCATTCAATAATAATATTTTTTGTAGCGAGAAAGTAAGTGTTTACATCACGATTATGAGCCCAGTTGTTTGAAATAGTGGCTGTTTGTAAATTTGTCTCGGCGTTTTCGAAGACCGAAGTGTCCGCTTGGTGGGTGTTTGCGTCTATTTACCGTAAACACCGGGCAGCAGCAGCTCCCCCTTTACGTTTCTAAATTATTGCAAAGTGTTTTCATAATCAACATCTACACGACACAAACCTGGCAGCAGAGGATGAAAAAAATCACACAGACATCTGTGTATCCATGGTGATAATGCTATACACCACCTGCTAGGCGTGTGATGAGCAGCAGAGGGCTGCAAAATGACCAACACACAACATAATTATTATGATCTTGTTCTGTTATTCTGTGGCAAATACATCATTTCCTGACTACATTCTTTTCATGTACAATGATAATTTCAGAAACCATCAGATTTTCAACCACAAGTAAGAATTAGTAAAGCTCACATACATTGTCAACTGGAAACTCCCCCGTTTGTATATTCTGAACCATGTGCTCTCTACCAATAATTATTTTTATTAATCAGAGGTCTGTGCTTAATATGAGTGACCACTTTGATGATGCATTCAGAGATGAGAAAATGCTCAAACTTGATGTAATAAATACATCTTTAATAGTCACTTAAATAAAATTCATACAGATAGTTAAAAACATTACCCATAATCCTAATTTAAAACACAAATAAATCTGGTAAAAAGATCAAAATATGATAAAATGATAAAAATTGTGCAATGTATATTGACTAAATATTGTTTATATATATATATATATATATATATATATATATATATATATATATATATATATAATTATTATTGCAATCACATGCCATCTATTTCTTTTCAGCCTCGGGAAAGAGGGCCATATTACCAGCTGAGGTGCGCAATGCATTGTGGGGCAGAAGCAGTACTGAAGCAAGCTCTGTTCCACACTCAGAAATCGAATCTGATTGAGTATACATCCGGGCATTTCTCGCATACACAAAATTCGCATACTGTACAGTGTGAGCGCACTGCCTACTCAATTCAGAGGCGGGTATAGTAGGAGTAGTAGGAGTAGTATGCAATTTCGGACACAGCCTCTATTTTTGGCGCGAGCCGCGCGCGCCAATTGTAAAGCTGAAAAGAGCAGATCGGACCAGACAGGAAGTCATAACAGGAGAGAATCCGGTCAATTTTCAAAATAAAATAAATTTCAATAAATAAGAAAAAAAGGATTTACGGTGTTGCTTGTCGGTCTATTTTTTCTCGATGATCACGCATGCACGCACGCACACACGTGCGCGCGCGGAAGGAGAGCTGCAGAGATTCAGTGATGTTATTGAGACAAAGGAGGGGGACTTTATCACGATACAGTCAATAGCCTCGAGCTAACAAGGCTACAAATACAACGGAGTCAACAGACTCCCCAATTCATTCGTTGTTTACCCCCATATAATAATTCAAAACAATACTTGAAGATGCTGTCAATATTTAATTTACGTATGACGAAATAAAAACGTAAATATATATTGATTTACCCATTTTAAAGCGCTCGTAAGTGTAGAAATTGAGGGCAGACGGAAATGGCCGAGCGCTGCCGGGCTCAGTCGATGTCTAACCGGCGTGTCAGAGTGCAGCATAAAAAACGCCGTATGTGTGAACAGCCAAGCGCACGCGCGCGGCGCTTCCGTTCCGCGCGCGGCGCTTCCTGTGTGAACCGGAAGACAAAAAGGAAAAGGTAAAGGTGGAGATCATAAATAGAAGATAAGCGTGGAGGAGGAGACAGGTGAGAAACTGACAATAGGAGCGAGACGACGCGCAGAAGGAGGAGGAGGAGGTAAAAGAAAATTTAAGAAAGCAAAGAGGCATAAGACAAGGCAAAACACAAAGCTGAGGAAAGGGAGGAAAAACAAAGAGAAGGGGTGAGACAGCTTTAAGGGTTAGGACAGAAGGTGGGAAAAAGGGCCTAATTAGTGAGGTAAGAGGTATGAAGGGACAGCACTCAAAGTCATTCTTCTCTCTGGTGATCACCCTCCTGTGTTTGGGGAGCCTGCTGACCATGCTCATCTGGTGCATGTTCGACAGCAAGTAAGTGTGTATTTGAATATGTGAGTTTATTCATTTATTTTTTAATAAAACAGACTAATTAGCTGTCTGTGTAATAGTACAAAATAACACCCACACATTAACTGTGTCTTAATTACTTTATTTACATAATAATGTTAGATACTCTCAAACTGTAAAAATAAATACAAAACAATTAGGAATTACACTGATGACACCCATGTGTGACAGAAGTCTTTTAGCACAGTCATTCAAAGTGATGTCAGAGAAGTTTGACAGCAGCAGCCACAGTTGGTAAGGATATGGGTTATGTTGTTTAACAGATGCTTACGACTTCAATCTGTGTTCGGACTTCTTATGAAGCATTACAGGTCTTGAACTTGACTGTAACTTAACTTTTTAAAGCTCTTTCTATAGAAACTTTCAAACAGGAACAGAAGTTGATGACAGCTGTAAAAGCAACATGCCGCAGACTGCAGACATTTGAAAACACTGACACAAACAGACAGACGTCTGCAGATGACATGAAGATACGTAGCAAAAAGGTCTATACCTGTGAGTTAGAACACTGGTTGTTCATTCATGGTGTATGAAGCTGACATCTTTACTGCCCTCCACTGCAGATACTGTAGATTAGGTGAACAATGAGTACAGAAGTTTGCAATGACTGTGAAAATATGACATCAAGCAGATAACTTTTCAGTCTCTTAGACTGAAGAGCAAAGGACTTGGCGGTTAACATTGTGCATCTTTGTGAGGAGGTTTGTCAGTGGTTCTGACAAATATCTAAATATAGGGTCCAGAGTTTCGTGCTACATCTCTGATAATCTCATTATCTAGGTTGTTTTCTCTGCACTTTGCTTCCTCATTCAACACATCATGTTTTCTCTCCACAGCTATGATGGGCCCTTCATACCAGCCCCTCAAAAGAAAAGGACCTATCAGACATCTGAACATTGCAAGGACTGCAAGTGAGTGCAAACACCATAACCAGGACTGCTTCTCCTGAATGAAATCAAGGAATGTCAGTGTTAAACAGAAGTCACTTAACTGACTGTGTGTGTGTGTGTGTGTGTGTGTGTGTGTGTGTGTGTGTGTGTGTGTGTGTGTGTGTGTGCGCCGTACAGGGAGGTTATTGTAAAAGTGATGCAGCATTACTTTCAACCCTGGAAGAAGCAGAAGGACAATTACCAAAAGTCCAGGTAAAATAAGGGACCTTATCTCCAGTTACATGTTGTTACACTCATAAAGCTACTACACTTAAAACATACACACACAAGGACAAAATTGTCGGTACCTGCCTATTAAAGGAAGAAAAATCCACAATGGTCACAGACATAACTTGAAACTGATAAAGTAATAATAAGCAGTTATTTATTGAACATTGACCCATGAAAATTGACATTACTTTTGAAATGTGATTAAACAGAATATTTAAAAAAAAAACCTGACTGATTAAATTGGCCTGGACAAAGTAGTTGGTGCCCGTAGAAAAGATTGAAAACAATTTGACCATATTGACATGTTGACCTAAAGTTTGTCCTGTTGTTGGCAGGTGTCACAGGTGTCTTCAATCTTGCAATCAGCCAGGTTTCCCATTTAAAGGGTCAAAAGTACGCTACTGTTTGGTATCATGGTGTACACCACACTGAACATGGACCAGAAGAGGAAAGGAGATGCCATGGTTGCTCATTTTCTGTTGGAAAGATGTGTTGAGGTTTTGTTTCAGGGCGTTTTTTAATCTTGATCAACTATTTAGCCATGTTGCCAGTAGTGGTGGCTGGTGAGAAAAATAGTAGGTGGGGCTGAAGGTTTGGATACCAGAGCCCTGTGGGGGGGTCAGGGGGTATCCTCGCCGGGGAGTTTTTTTTTTTTTTCTTTTTGGTTTTCACCCATTAATGAAGCATACTGGTGCATTCTGAGTAAATAATTAAGGAAACATACGATCTTGACCGACAAAGACAAATGGTGTGGGATAAACTGTGTTTCAACTTATTGACAGAGCATTATTGCAGACACACAGCCTACCTACATTCAATGTAATCCTATGATATAGAAACTGACAGTAGTATATTGTTGCTCATGTACATTCACCTGCATCTCAACAGGCTAGGCTACAGCAAAGGAGCACACAAAGACAACAGCAGAAAAATAGTGAAGAGCAGATCAAGGAAAGCAACACAAACAATTGCTTTAAATACGTAGCAATTTTATTACATTTGATATTTCAGTTGAACTGAATTGAAACTGGGTGAAAAAATACAAGGTTCCCACTCTTTTATAGAAATCATTTTCCAGGACTTTTTCAGGACGTTTTCACATTGACTTAAAATTTATTGATTTCTAACATTGTGGCATGAAAATTGTCCGTTAGCTTCCTTTTTAGTCTTGGTTTTATGTAGTGTCTCACTATAATAAATTTATGGTTTATATTAGGTTTTAATCTTTATATACGCTACTTTTCTACAAACAGATTTTGTTGATTAACCCCCATGTAGTCACCTATATAGGGGTTAGGGATCCATTTCAGACACAGCCTTAGATTGTCCTGCAGAGTTCTTCTCTCAAACAGGACCTACTTGATGGACAGCACAGCGTTCTCTGGTAAATCACTCGGTAGGAGGTTTGCGGTCGCCATTCCCACTTCCTCTGTCATTAGCAGCCAAGTGCAGAGTGAGTGGCGGACCGGCTCCCAGTAGAGCAGCTACCTACGCCAGATGCATGTTGTAGCTATGCGTCCGTTTGTGACCAATCTGATTATGAACATGCCTACGTCATTCAAATTAGGGACACTTGAACGCTGGTCCCTGGCGCCCCTTAAGGATTTGTTTTTTTTTTGGCTTGGATCAGCTAACTTTTTAATGCACAACTGTGATCTGAGCATGCATGAGATAGCAGACGTTCCAATCTCACCCCGACGTTGGGTGGAGAGATAGCTAACTGACTGAAATACACATTTAAAGGAATAATTAATGTAATAGCTTGATTTCCTTATTTTGATAATAATTTTCAGGTAGACAGCAGACGTCTCTTTTTGTTGGCTCACGCAGCTCCGCCTGCAGTGCCCTCATATACCTGCCTCCACTGGTTGCTAATGTTACTTTCTTTGCCCCGCTGTGCAAAGACTTCCCAATCTAAAGTCCTAAAGTTTTAAGTCTGTGGTTGTGAATCAGCAGACAGTAGCGCTTGCCCGTTAATGTGAGCGGGGGCGTTGTTTTGGAGAAGCTCCAAGGGGAGGTGCGAGGGGCTAGATGAAGTCTTGAGAAGATGCTACATTCAAATTCATGCGAATTAGCCATGATTACCAACCCTACCTATTGCATGACCTTAGACTGTGTAAGCATTAAATATTTCCACACAATGAAAACCTACATCAGATTTCTCTTAACGTGAATTGGAAGAAGAACAGCTAAGTAGGAAGGAGAAGTGGAAATAAGGAGATGATTAAGATTAGAGGAACTAAACGCCAGAGTAAATATATTACACTCTAAAGTCCCATGAGTTCTTGAACACAAAGGGATCTCACCCGAAAGACCCAAGACTGCTTCAGCTCCCTTGGGTCAGTTTTTGGAGTCAGTATGTCTGCAACAGAAGAAGACCCTTTTTAAGTATAAGCTGTTAAAATGTACCTGTTCAGTCAG
Source organism: Xyrichtys novacula (assembly GCA_962446985.1). Classification (NCBI taxonomy): domain Eukaryota; kingdom Metazoa; phylum Chordata; class Actinopteri; order Labriformes; family Labridae; genus Xyrichtys; species Xyrichtys novacula. The sequence goes on along the minus strand of OY660879.1, from coordinate 19,297,244 downwards.
CCCTCTTTTCTCTTCTGACACTTTTGTTTCTATTTTTCCAAAGATCTCAGCTGAAGAGTCAGTGTCAGGGTTTTGAGAAGGCCATCATTACCCAGGCCAACACTCCAGTGGGAACCAAGCTGGTCTATGACGGAGAAAAGAGGAGGACCCTCAAGGTGACTCCGGAGATTTTCAGCACCTTTACAAAGGTATTTGTATTTGTGATGCTAATTTGTGAAATTCTTCTTAATAAACTTCAAACTCAAACTCTGTCTAATCAGACACAAAAGTGAGAAATTTTATCAAAGCTTTCATCAGGAAATGACGATCCCTCCACAGACAGCATCTGTTTTGAAATTTTCATGAAGCAAAGTGACAAAAATTGTCTGAACAAATTTGATTTAAAGAATTTATCTATTTCACAAAACATGGACCTAAAGGCCTTTTGCATTTCTATAAAGTAAAAACCTTAAAAAGAAGCATTTGCTTATAATGATCACCAAGGATTAAACTTTGGACTTCTGGAGCTGCAGTCAAACAACTTCATCTCTGATCTGTATCCCTTTATTTGGAAAACTATGCAATCATAGTACCTTTAGGCCTACATGTACTTAGTGAACTGTTGGACCATTGAGCTACTTGGTGTTATGTTTATTGAAAATGTGTATCCGTTAGTTTTCAGGTCCTAAATGGAAGCGATAAGCAGCTGCTACATATTTACAATGAACAAACATATTGAAGTGTTTGCCATTCATGTGTATACCGTGAAAAGCATAAATACTCTAAAGTATCATCCCCAGTTCAAGAAATAGGTTGCAAGTCATTGTCACAATGTGATGCAAAATCTACCTTGAATGATTTATATACAGCATATATATACAGTATACATTTCTTTTTCAGAACAGAAAAAAAGACAATACGCTCATACACCACTTAGACAACATAAATCAACCAACTTATCACGTAAGACAATATACACTAAATGTACAATACTAGACAATAGACAATTGGAAAGTGAGGGGTTGTATTCAATCATATAACTTATTTGCATAATAATTTGTGGTAAAACCATAAAGATGATAGCGACACAGACTTGTTACTTTCAGAGAGGATACTTTCCTCAATCCATTTCCAGTTGCCTACCTCACTCTTGAATGTGTAGGCCCATAAGAGAGGAAATCTGGCATTGAAAGCAAGGTAGAAGAGTAAACATCAGCCACCCTTTTTCCTTTGCATGATCAATATGTTAAAGTGGATTCTGGGTTTCTTGTCCTTCCATAGGAAACCTATAAATAACTTATTGATTTCCTTGAACCAATAAGGGGGAAATTTAAGAGGTAGGGCTGAAATAAGAAATAATAGTCTGGGTAAAATATTCATCTTTATCACATCTGCCCTGCCCCATAATGAAATAGGTTGTACTGTCCATCTCTTGACATCATCATTGATCTTTTAAAGGAGCTGTGGGCCGTTTAAGTCAAAAATCTCTTTTATGGGGCAGAACCCAGTTGAGAAGAGAAGGTTAGGTGGTTTAATGGGATAGCTTCACTCTTGTGGTAATTTACCTTATAACCTGAGAACTTTCAATGTGTATCAATTATTTTCATCACTTGAGGAATTGACTGATTTGGTTGTGATATTGTTAATAACAAATCATTAGCAAATAGATAAACTTTAAGATCGTGTCCCCCAATGTTGATACCAGTGATTTTGCTCTCTGCTCGTATAGTACATGCAAGAGGCTCAAGGGCCAGGGTAAAGAGACATGGCGAAGCTGGGCAGCCCTGCTGGTTGGATCTCTGAAGTTGGAAAGGATCAGATATTGCAACTGGTTTGTTATAAAGGGCCTTCACCCAGCCGAGAATGACTGGTCCAAAACCAAACTTAACGAGAACATAAAACAGGTATCTCCACTCTACCTTGTCAAAGGCTTTTTCAGCATCCAGCGATATGGCTATGGACGGATGCTGAAAAGTGCCCGCTCTCTCTATGACATGGAGAAGTCTCCTCATGTTATTGGAGGCAAGTCTGCCTTTGATAAACCTAACTTGGTCTCGATGAATTAATGAAAAAATGACAGTCCGTAAACGCATGGCAAGAATTTTACCAAAAACATCATAGTCATTATTTATCATACTTATAGGGCGAAAATTTGACATATTTGAGTGGTCCTTGCCAGGTTTGGGTATCAAGGAAATGTTGGCTTGGCTCATAGTCAGTGGCATGGATTGATCAGGTAATTAAATAATAAAATAAGTAACGGGGATAGGTTTTGTTGGAAACATTTATAAAGTTCAATAGAAAAGCCGTCAATGCCTGGTGCTTTTCCCTGTTGGGAAGGCTGTCAATGCTGCAAATATTTCAGACTCACTAACGGGTGTCCCTAAACTCTCTCTATCCTCTTCTTTTAAGGGTAGTAAGGAGATGTCCTTAAAGAATGTTTCTAACTCGTTTTCATTAATATAACCTTCTGTCTGATAAAGATTGGGGAAAAAACCTCTAAAAGCTGTGTTAATTTGTGTTTGTTCAACAATAACTGTACCCGTACTATCACATATGGATGGTATTGATTGATGACTCTGTTGCTGTTTTAGCCTTAAGGCTAACATTTTACCTGCTATATCACCAGATTCAAAATATTTGTGGCGCAGCTTTAACAGTGCAAATGCTGTTTCCTCATGTATAATTGATTTTAGCTCCGCCTTACAAATCATCACAGCATTTTTTAGTCTTATGTCACTAGGGGACTGCATGTGCTGCAATTCTAATGTCTTGAGCTCCAACATTAAACTCTTTTTCTTAATCTCCCTTCTTTTCTTTTTGGCTGTGACATAGATAATTATCAAACCTCTACATGTTGCTTTAAATGCTTCCCATGCTGTTTGGATTGAAGGCACTGAACCTATGTTAATAGTTTTAAACTCAATTATTTTCTCGTTTATCAAAGATACAAAATCTTTGTCTTTCAGTAAGGAGTTGTTAAATCTCCATTGCTTACTTTTATAGTTATTTGCAGAAAGACAAAGGTGAACAGATAAGGGGCTGTGGTCTGAAATAATCATATTGTGAATTTTGCTGTCAATCAGCCAATCAAGTCAGGTCCGCCAAGCCGACAAGGCGTTCCCAAGCATAATTTGGTATTTTGGTGAGCGGTGCAGCCCAGGGAAGTATCCCCCCTCCCTAATTCAGCTCCTCCCAGCGGCGTAAGTCGTAGCGAGGGAGGAGAGAGGGCGTGGAGTGGGTTTAACACAGCCGAGACCTGTATTGACCAATAACATCAGCTCCTCTCCTCGCCTTTAAATCCGCCACCGGCGAGGCTTATTACTATTTTCGTGAAGAGATCAAGAGATGTTTGAAGACAGTAATGCCACACAATGGCGACAGAAGGCAGCCCCTCAACAAGTGTCGCTGTAAACGCTGCAGGGGACATCCTTCACACTGTCTCATATCAGCACAGATGGATTTGATGTGTGTAAGTTTGGACCCACTAGTAAGACAAACACCCTTTTCCACAAATAAAGACACTCACATAAAGTTGCATATATTCAAACCTGACAAAGGTGGGTTGTGTGCAGAGATCACATCATAAATTCCAAAAATGACATTAAAATCAGAACCATCTGTGCGTAAATGACGCATCGCGCTCCGTGGCTTGGCTCTTTCTTTCATAGAAGTTGGCATATAAAATAAAATTGCTTCACGAAACTGAATATAATAATATCCGTATGTAGGCTTAAAGTAAATAATTCGTCTGAGCACTGAAACAAATCATCTGTTCTGCCGCAGCAGCAGCTGCAGCGGGACAGGGAGAGGACACGGAGACATGTCCAGGTCGAGCTGAGCGAGAAATAAGAGGAAGAGGAAGAAAGAAAAGGAGGGAGACGAATTACATATCTTGTTAACTTCATCATGTGTGTCTATTCACTAGATATTTAATTGAATTTCATTTAATGCGGTTTCAGCTGTGTTGATTCGGTCAGGTTGAGTGTCCAAACGCGTGCCAAATGCGCTCATCAGATCAGATATAGATCAGAATATATCTATATAGATCTAAATGTATGTGCTGACTCAGATTATTAGTTGTTGTTGATTATTTATTGCACTGAAATGTGCCTGACACTGTGGAAACCTGCTGGTGAGGCATCAGTGACATATGCCGATACGCCGCCGGTCTACCAAAATACTACTAGACCAGCTGCGCTCCGCCTGCGCTGAAAGCTGACCAGGTTTGAATTGGCGAGCTTTCAGCAAACTTTATACGCCACCGGCGAGCACGAAAATGTCACTGTGCCAGCTGATCCTGTCGACACCTCCCCCTGCCACGCCACCACGCCCAGCTTGGCGGACCTCGGTGCGCCTCAGTCCACAATAATACCAAACTGGCTGTACGCCGGGCTCCGCCAGACGAGAATACCACTGCGCGGGGTCCACCACCCTCACCGGCGGACATGAAAATAGAGGCCAAGTCCCATTCAACTTGGAAAAAAATTCAGCTTGACCTATATTTGGGGCAGACATTCACTAGAGTGCACTTTACATTTTGTAGAAAACCTGTTATGATAATATATCTACCATCTTTATCACCTATTTCTTGAGATAACCTAAAAGCTGTACGCTTTGATATCAAGATACTGACTCCTCCTGAGGCCCCAGTACCTGGTGCTAGAAAAACTTGGCCTACCCATCTCTGCCTTAACTTAACAGACTCTGCATCTTTCAAATGTGTCTCCTGTAACATTGCAAAATCACAATCTAGGGATTTCAAATGAGTAATAATTTTGTATCTCTTAAATCCCTTTAACATTCCAGCTAATCAACTTAATAGTAGTCATATTTTTTTGTTTTATTTATTTTGCATTTAATCATGTTGCATGTTATTTTTTTGTAGAGATAAAGCCATAAATAAGAAAGAACAAAACAAAAACGTAACCTACAGAGACTTGCCCTGGAATAATGAATGACCTGCACCGACATGAGGGGGAAAACAGTCACAAACACTAAGGGCGACAGCACAAAGCAACAGCACTTCTTCCTTTGAATTGTTTTAGATTGATTTGTGCTGTAAATAATTTCCCCTTTGGTATAAAAATGTCACTGAACCTTGATTTTTGATCCTTGATACTAAATTTTAATATTTTGATGTGAAGTTTTACATGCGTATCATTTCCAGGAGCATCCTTTCCCAAATAAAACATGGGATACATGTGCAGTGGTTGGGAATGGAGGGATCATGGCTGACAGTGGCTGTGGAGAGATCATTGACTCAGCTCAGTTTGTCATCAGGTGGGAAAGGTGTTCATGAAGTTTAGACCGAAAGCTAATCATTATTCAGATAATTTCTGTTCAGATGTAACAGTACAGATCTTTTTTTTTTTTCTATTTTGTTCAGATGCAACCTACCTCCACTGAAAAATGGCTTTGAGAAGGATGTGGGCGTCAAGACCAACCTTGTCACAGCCAACCCGAGCATCCTCTTAAAAAAGTGAGTAAGAAGACAGATTGTCCAGTATTTTCATATTACATTTTTCTGTTTTTAATCACTTTGAATCTGTTTTGATTTTTTTAAGGTATGAGGCTCTGATAGGACATCGTCGTCCATTTGTGGAGAGTCTACAGATTTACGGCGATTCCTTACTGCTCCTTCCTGCTTTCTCATTCGGCTCTAACACTCCTTTGTCTCTGCGGGCTGCATACACAATCGAGGACTTTGGTAGCCCCATAAGGCCCATCTTCTTCAACCCTGAATACCTCCAGAAATTGGCTGCCTTCTGGCGTAGACAAAGCCTGCGGGCTGTGCGGCTCAGCACCGGGATAATGATGACTAGCCTGGCACTAGAACTCTGCAGAGATGTGCATCTGTATGGGTTCTGGCCCTTTGGTTATCATCCACATAGGTTCTATGACCTGAAATACCACTACTATGATGACACACCATTTCCACTTAGATTTCACGCCATGCCAGCAGAGTTTGAACTCTTGTTGCGGCTGCACAGTCAAGGGGTGCTAAAGCTTCATCTTGGAGACTGTCGACCTGGGAAAAAGTAAACCAAGGGTCTCGTGCTGGAGCAGAAGCAGAGTGTCCTCTTTGTACCCGCTGGAAGAGACCAGCCATTAATGGTGCCTTATTTTAATCAGTTTCTAATTATAAGTTATAAAACTAACCAGAGAATTTTTGGAGAATGAATGCATTTTGAAGGAAATCAAATACCTCCTGAACATGAAGACTGTCTGACTTCAAAAACAGTAAAAACTCTCTTCAAACATTAAACTACTTTTCAAAATATCCAGGTAACTGTTGAAATATTTGGTACTCACACATATTTTTACACTAATGTTAAAAAAAAGATGAAAGATGAAAACTGCACTCTTGTTATCCTGTAAATATTGTTACAGCGTAAGTTTAAAAAAAGGTAACCTCTACATAATATCGTTACTAAATAAGTTTCAGTATAACTGACTCTGATGTAAGGTGTTAAAGTGATTTTGAATTTTGCACTGTGGGTGACAAGTATAACCTTGAATTGGGCTTTCTTTTGTTTCTTTTACTAGTGGGAGTGTTTCACGGTGACACTAATGAGGTCTTAATGATGATTTCTGTAATCCAGAGGAGAAACATTGTACATGCTGTAGACGACCAAACTTAAAAGCCTTGGGAACAACTTTTGAAACAAATGAAGGTTTGTGAATCTCTGTGTCATATTATATTCAATGTGAGTGGGACAATACAAGTGAATCAATGAATAAATACTTTTCTAAAACATTTTGTTTTGTGAGCCAGAATGGAAATTGTTTCAGGCCAGGAAATAGTTCAACAACTTATGTTCCCCTCTCAAAATTGCAAAAGGAGTTGAGGATTTTATCGTGTATGATAGTATCAAAAGATTCATCAATAGGAAACCAAAACTGATTGGCTTTGATCATTCAGCACTGCATAGACAACAGATATGACTCTGTAGTGGAAATACATGAATGAGCTCAAAATCACTGATGCGCTTGCAAACATGGGACTATACTATTAATGGTGAACAATATGTCACAGTCCGGAGCCAAACAAACTGAAAAAGGACCCAGTTGCAGAAATAAAAGTGGTTTAATAAAAAAATAACTGAATAAAAGGCAACAAAAGTTTGCTAGAAAATGTCCAACTCAAAAATTTAAAATTCAAAACCACGATGGGACACTGAAGACATACAGAGGCATCGGCATACTATGAACTGACCAGCTATGGACCCAGCAGACAGTTTTTTTTTTTCCTTTTTTGTTTTTTTTTACCCGGATCCGTGACACAATACAGGTTTTGGAAGAATATGTGCTGCCATCCGGACAATGCTTTCATAGGGAGGGTGGACCTAACATATTTCAGCAACACACTGCCAGATTATGTGCTTGTTCTATGCTTGTTCAAATGTACAAAAAATGTTTTGTTGCAATAAATAATTTTGACGAAATTGGTCCTGACTGAATAGTAGTGATTGCTTCTCAACAACAACAACAACAACAACAACAACACCTAGGATAACCTGTTGACTGACATGTGATGTCATCAACACTGTGATCAACAGGCTGCAGACTCAGAGCCCTCAGGCTCTCTTACTGATCTTTTAGGATTTAATCATGCCTCTCTGTCCTCTACTCTGCCCAAATTCACCCAGTATGTCACACATGCCACCAGTGACAATAAAACACCGGACTTACTGTATGCCAACACCAAGGAGGAAAACAACTCATCACCCCTCCCCACTCTTGAAAAGAGCTAATCACAACCTGTTTCATCTCCAGCCTTTTTACAAGCCCCTTGTTAACAGACAACCAGCTGTGTCCTGCAGGGTGAAGAGATGGTCTGACAAGGCAGAAGAGGCTCTGAAAGACTGCTTTGAAACTACAGTGTGGGAAATATTCAGTGATTCTCATCGGGAAAACTTGGACAGTTTAACAGACCACATCACAGACTACATAAACTTTTGTGTGGAGAATACTGTACCCACTGGAACGGTAGGTACTTCTCCAAGAACAAACCCTGGACAACTCCTGACATTAAGGCTCTTTTAAAGGAGAAGAAGAGGGCCTTTAAGTCAAGGAACAAAGAGGAGCTGAAGACTGTCCAGAGGGAGCTGAGGAGGAAAATCAGGGTGGAGAAGGACAACTACAGGAAAAAAATGGAGGATCAGCTGCAGGAAAACAACAACAGGGGAGTCTGGAGAGGCCTGAAAACCATCTCAAACCACTTGGAGTCCAACTCCCAGGCAACTGGAGACCAAAAGTGGACAGATGAACTGAACACCCCCCCACCACCCCACCCCCACAGTATTCTGCTCACCACCATCAGCCTTACCCCCCACTGCTTCTTCCAGCTCCCCATCTGCATCACATGACACACAGCCCCCCTGCTCCAGCCTGTCCCCTTACACCTCTCCAGGTGAGGAATCAGCGCAGGAGGATCAAAACCGGATGGCCTAGTCCCAGACTGCACAGGTCCTGCTCAGACCAGCTGAGTGGGATCATTGGACAACTGTTCAATTTGAACCTGGAACTGGGAAGGGTACCACACCTCTGGAAGACATCCTGCGTGGTACCAGTCCCAAAGACTCCACAGCCTAAGGATCCTAGCTGCTTCAGACTGGTGGTCCTCACATCATGAAGGCCCTGGAGCGACTGGTCCTTGCCCACCTGCACCCCCTGGTGAGCTCGTCCATGGACTTGCTGCAGTTTCATAACTCAGAACTCAGAAGGGGTTTTATTGCCATTGCTGATGAACAGGATTCACAGACTAGGAATTTATTTTGGCATGATGGTGCAACATTAAATAGAGAGTAATATAAAATACTAGAATAAAAACTAATAAGAGCATGCAAGAAATATATGAAGTATAAAAGGCTATGTACAATGTTATGTACAATAAAGTATAAAAGGCTATCTTGAAGACTTAAAAACAGGCAACTGGACTGTGTAGAGTTAAGAAGACGTTTCGCCTCTTATCCAAGAAGCTTCTTCAGTTCTAAAAGTGCTAGTGTCAGGAGCAGATATTTATCTTACTGGAGAAGGGGGACAGTTAACGACTGGCTGGAGTTGAAAAGAATGGGTCGTAGAAACCCATCTCTCGGTGTGTCCCCCCCAAGTCATTATCCTGAAAGGGTCGTTAGCGACTCCTATCATGTGATCACATGACTCATGCCACCTGAGTCATGTGGTTCCAGGTGTGAATGTTTGTGGAGCTTTCTGGGGAGAGAGCTGAGAACTGCATTGTAAGTGCCAGAGAGATTGTGCCTGAGTCCACCCCCTCTGTTCAGAGAAGGTTTCTCCAGCCTGGTAAAGATGGCTTCTTTAACTCCTCTTTCAAACCATCTGTCTTCTCGAGCCAACACCTGTACATCGCTGTCCTCAAAAGAGTGACCTGTATCCTTCAAGTGAAGGTGGACAGCTGAGTCCTGACCTGAGGACGTGGCTCTCCTGTGTTGAGCCATGCACTTGTGAAGCGGTTGTTTAGTTTCCACAATGTACAGGCCTGAGCATTCCTCGCTGCACTGGACAGCATATACCACATTACTCTGTTTATGTCTCGGTGTTTTGTCCTTGGGATGGACTAGCCTCTGCCTTAGTGTGTTACCAGGCTTGAAATGAACAGGAATGTGGTGTTTGCCAAAGATCCTCTTGAGTTTCTCAGACAGGCCTGCAACGTAAGGGATTACAGTGCTCTTGCGTCTTTCCTCCCTTTCCTGTTCAGTGTTATTTCTCTTTCTGTTCTTCACAAAGGCCCACTTAGGGTATCCACAGGTTGTCAGGGCATTTTTGATGTGCTTTTGCTCCTTTTCCTTACCTTCTTTCTTCGTGGGAATGTTCTCGGTGGTTGAGTGTTCTGATGACACCCAGTTTGTGCTGCAGAGGATGGTGGGAATCAAAAAGTAGATATTGATCCGCGTGTGTTGGTTTCCTGTACACTTCAACGTTGAGACACCCATCTGCCTCCAAGTGTACAGCACAGTCCAAAAAGGCCAACACTTTGTCCTTAACATCTTCACGGGTGAACTTGATGTTGCTGTCCACTGTGTTGATATGGTCAGTGAAGGCCTCTACTTCATGTGTTTTGATCTTAACCCGGGTGTCATCCACATATCTGAACCAGTGGCTAGGAGCAGCTCCCTTGAAAGAGGTTAGGGCCTTCCTCTCTACCTCTTCCATGTACAGGTTTGCCACTATAGGAGAAACCGGGGAGCCCATCGCGCATCCGTGTTTCTGTCTGTAATGGCGCTCTCTGAACTGGAAATAGGTGGTGCTGAGGCAGATGTCCAATAAGGAGCAGATGTGGTCCGGAGTTAAGTTGGTTCTGACTTCCAGTGTGCTGTCCTGTGAGAGGCGTTGTCTTACTGCTTGGACTGCCTCTGTTGTTGGAATACTTGTGAAAAGTGATGTGACATCATAGGAAACCATGGTTTCATCTGGGTCCAACCTGATGTCCTTGATTTTCTCAGCAAAGTCCTGTGAGTTTCTGACGTGGTGAGTGGTGTGGCCGACAAGAGGAGCTAGGATGGTGGCCAAATGTTTTGCCACTTTGTATGTGACTGAGTTAATGCTGCTGATGATAGGTCTAAGGGGCGCCCCTTCCTTGTGTATTTTTGGTAATCCATAAATGCACGGGACAGCTTCCCCTGGGTACAGTCGGTAATAGAGTGGGCGGTCGATAACTCCATCCTTTTCGAGCTGTTGAAGTGCACTGATAACTTTCTTTTTGTAGCTGTTGGTGGGATCCCGTTTAAGAGTTTCATAGGTGGCAGTGTCACTGAGAAGGCTTGTTACCTTGTCATGGTAATCCCTGGTGTTGAGTACCACAGTGCAACTCCCCTTATCTGCAGGCAGGATGGTGATGTTTTCATCTTTTTGCAGTGATGCCAAGGCTCTTCTTTCCTGCATGGTCAAGTTGGAAGGAGGTGTTTTGGCATTTGAGAGAGCAGCTGTTACCTTCAGCCTAAGTTGTTCTGCCTCCGTGACCGCCAGATTGTTGTTGCGGATCGCTGACTCCGTGGCTGTGATAAGGTCTACCACCGGGATCTGTTCAGGGGTAACTGCAAAATTAAGTCCTTTGTAAAGGACTTCCTTTTCCGGCTGAGTGAGGACCCTGTCTGACAAATTCTTCACCCACTTTTCTTGCATGTTGGTATCTATGTGGCTGTCCGTTTTGTCCCTCCAACCAAGTTCTGATGGAATTCTTGAGTGCTTGGAGAGCAGTCTGTCAAATTTCTGTGTTTGCCTTATCTTGCCTTTGTTGTGTTGAGAGTTCTGAGCCTTGTCAACAAAGTTGTGGACTTTGTTGAGGATGTCCTCTGGAAGTCGGGATGCCAGTGTCTCCTTGGTGTGATATATTTTATCTTGTAAGGCCTCGATGGTGAAGTTAACCTGCCTAATCCTTTCATTGAGGAGCTGCTTCTGTGTCCTGCAAAGGATACTGTCTGCTCTGTGCCCTTTAACGGTGGAAAACAAGCGTAGGCTTTTGGGAACAAGTCCTTGCTGTCTGCATCTTAGGTTGAAGCGGAGGTGGTTTCTGTAATCCGCCATCTTCCTGCAAGTTTTCTCGTGCTCCCGGACCAGCTGAAGGGTATCCGACCCAAAGTGTGATCCAATATGTCCATGTAGATTCTCATTCATCCAGGTCATGGTTATCTTGAAGACTTAAAAACAGGCAACTGGACTGTGTAGAGTTAAGAAGACGTTTCGCCTCTTATCCAAGAAGCTTCTTCAGTTCTGTGGCGAAAACGTCTTCTTAACTCTACACAGTCCAGTTGCCTGTTTTTAAGTCTTCAAGATAACCATGACCTGGATGAATGAGAATCTACATGGATATAAAAGGCTATGTACAATTACACAATACAGAACAACAGTGCAATGGGAGGAGTACAATTAAAAATCCAAAGTACATTAATGAAAGTGACCAGTGATAAAGTGACAGAGTTAAAGTGACTGGGTTATAAAGTGTTCATGAGTCCAACGGCAGAGGGGAAGAAACAGAGGGGAAGGTTCTGGTCTGAATGGACCATAGCCTCCCGCCCGAGGGGAGTGTCTCAAATAGACCATGTGCAGGGTGAGAACGGTCAGCTGTGATCTGACCTGCTCGGCCCTGAGTCCTGGAGACGTACAGGTCATGGAGAGATGGAAGGCTACAGCCGATCACTTTGCATACCAGACTGGCATCAGAGTGGACGACGCCATCATCTTCCTCCTTCAACGAGCTCTGTCTCACCTGGAGTCGCCCGGGAGCCCTGTTCGGGTTCTTTTTCTGGACCTCAGCAGTGCTTTCAACACCATCAGGCCGGCCATCCTGAGGGACAAGCTGGAGCTCTCCAGAGTGGACTAACACCTAACATGCTGGATTGTGGATTACCTCACCAACCCAAAGTGTGTGAGGACCTGGGACTGTGTGTCGGAGACTGCCTTCTGTAGTGTAGGGGCCCCCCAGGGAATGGTGCTGGCACCTTTCCTCTTCACCCTCTACACTGCAGACTTCTCCCACCTGTCACCCACCAACCACCTGCAGAAGTTCTCTGATGACTCTGCCATCATCAGCCTCATCACTGATGGGGATGACTGGGCATACTTGTCTGGGACTTTGTTGACTAGTGCCAGTGGAACCACCTCCAGATTAACGCTGGAAAGACAAAGGAGTTGGTTGTGGACTTCCGCAGGTGCCCCCACTTCCCCCCATCACCAGTGAACATTCAGGGAAGGGACATTGAAATGGTGACATCTTACAAGTACCTGGGTGTTCACCTGGACAATAAACTGGACTAGATGCAAAACGCCAACACACTTTACAAAAAAGGACAGAGCAGACTCTGTCTACTCAGGAGGCTGAGGTCTTTTGGGGTGTGGGGAGGCACTCCTAAAGACCTTCTATTACTCTGTGGCGGCCTCTGCCATTTTCTGTGGAGTGGTCTGCTGTGGGAACAGCATCACAGCAGCTGACAGGAAGAGGCTGGACAAACTTGTAAAGAAGGCCAGCTCTGTCCTGGGATGCCCTCTGGAACCTGTAGAGTTGATTGGGGAGAGGAGGATCACAGCAAAGCAGTGACTCTCACTCCCTCCAACACACTCTCACTGTACTGAGGAGCTCCTTAAGGCACAGGTGGCTCCACCCAGGGTGGGTATGCGGAGAGGTATTGTAACTCCACCTATCGAAAGAAGTTGCACATATTACCTCATTTAACATATCTCATAGCTCCAAATGAAATTTCATTGTTATCACACCTTTGTTCTTTCAGCTCCTGCAACTGTGCTATGTAAGTGTCCTAATGCCACCTTGATGATTACACCCTGATCAGATTGCAAGTCTTTGGTACAGTGTCTAACCCACCTTTGTAGCATCTTATTTTAGCTATAAATGTGAGTCATGACCCTCAGTTCTACATCAGGGATCATACTGTCAGGATTGTCTGTATAACAACCCACTCACTGTACACTTCTGTCCTCTGCGTAAAACTGACTCAATCATTGTCTTTCTTTTGCTCACTAAACTGTGAGTGTTCAGAAATAACACACAGCAAATGTGATTATGTTTATTAAAATGATGGAACTTAAGTGTGAAGATCTGTGAAAGAAACCATGGGAAGTCATGCCATCTGATGTAGTTTGCAGTTTGAACAACGTGTCTTCATGCTGACCTTTGCTAGTCAGTATTTCCCTGTTTGGAAAAAACGGACTGCTCAAGAATTTGCAGGAAGGAATAGCAAGGTGTTCAAGTTTAGTGAAAGTCAAGCCTCTTAATAAACTTCAAACTCAAACTCTGTCCAATCTGACTGAACTTCAAAATAGAGATACTAATGTTGACTCTGTTGAATCTGTTTGAGTAGACAGATGACTCAGTCTGAGGTCTTTTGGGGTGCGGGGAGGCACTCCTAAAGACCTTCTATTACTCTGTGGTGGCCTCTGCCATTTTCTGTGGAGTGGTCTGCTGTGGGAACAGCATCACAGCAGCTGAAAGGAAGAGGCTGGACAAACTTGTAAAGAAGGCCAGCTCTGTCCTGGGATGCCCTCTGGAACCTGTAGAGTTCGCTTGGGGAGAGGAGGATCACAGCAAAGCAGTGACTCTCACTCCCTCCAACACACTCTCACTGTACTGAGGAGCTCCTTAAGGCACAGGTGGCTCCACCCAAAGTGGGTATCCGGAGAGGTATTGTAACTCCACCTATCGAAAGGAGTTGCACATATAACCTCATTCAACATATCTCATAGCTCCAAATGAAATCCCATTGTTATCACACCTTTGTTCTTTCAGCTCCTGCAACTGTGCTATGTAAGTGTCCTAATGCCACCTTGATGATTACACCCTGATCAGATTGCAAGTCTTTGGTACAGTGTCTAACCCACCTTTGTAGCGTCTTATTTTAGCTATAAATGTGAGTCATGACCCTCAGTTCTACATCAGGGATCATACTGTCAGGATTGTCTGTATAACCACCCACTCACTGTCAAACTCTGTCCAATCTGACTGTACTTCAAAATAGAGATACTCTTGTTGACACAAAATGGTGACCTTTGGTGGAACTGCATATGCAGGAAACTGCAGGAACCTGCAGGAATCAGGGTCTAATTTGATTTTGGGGCTAAAAGGTCAACCCCTTGAAAAGCCCCTGGTAGTACTTTCCAGCGGCCCAGGGATTTCGAGATGCAGGGCCTGATGATTTCATGTTCAATAAAAAAAAACAGCAACAAAGAAAACATGTTGTTAGTCTACATTTATGTAAATACTGGCGGAACAGACATGCACAGAGAGGAAGGAAAAGAGATTCTGCCTCCATAACCTCATCTTATCTGATCAGTCAAACTTTGTATATACATAATGACCCCATTTCTGTACATTTTCTCCAACCTTGGGTATGCTTTGGGTGTTTGAACAGTTTCAGGGGTCAGACTGAAACTAAGTCTTGTTTACAACAGCACAAGAGCAACTATTTGATGTCATTTTGTTATCAAATACAGCATACCTGCTGCCAACATAAAGAAAAAAAATCAGCCAAGACTCAAATTAAGAGCAAATACCATCCCTTGTTACCACTGAGGTTCTAGTGAAAACAAATACCATGGTGGGTCACAGGCACTATGAAAAAAAAAAGTCCCTGGAAACAAAAATTCTGGGTGCTTTTGGTCAAAAAGGAGAGAAGGGACAAGACGAAGACTAAAGAAGAAGAAATATGCAGATCTGCTGCAAAAGATTCATTTCAGCTGACTGGGACTCAAACAGGAAGACAAAAAGGAAAAGGTAAAGGTAGAGAACATAAAAAGAAGATGTAGTGGAGGAGGAGACAGGAGAGAAACTGACAATAGGAGTGAGACGACACGCAGAAGGAGGAGGAGGAGGAGGAGATAAAAGAAAATTTAAGAAAGCAAAGAGGCATAAGATAAACAGTAAGAGAAAAAGACAAGGCAAAACACAAAGCTGAGGAAAGGGAGGAAAAACAAAGAGAGGGGGTGAGACAGCTTTAAGGGTTAGGACAGAAGGTGGGAAAAAGGGCCTAATGAGTGAGGTAAGAGGTATGAGGGGACAGCGCTCAAAGTCATTCTCTCTGGTGATCACCCTCTTGGGGTTGGGGGGCCTGCTGACCATGCTCATCTGGTGCATGTTCGACAGCAAGTAAGTGTGTATTTGAATATGTGAGTTTATTCATTTATTTTTTTACTAAAACAGACTCAGACTAATTAGCTGTCTGTGTAATAGTACAAAATAACACCCACACATAAGTAACTGTGTCTTAATTACTTTATTTACATAATAATGTTAGATACTCTCAAACTGTAAAAATAAATACAAAACAATTAGGAATTACACTGATGACACCCATGTGTGACAGAAGTCTTTTAGCACAGTCATTCAAAGTGATGTCAGAGAAGTTTGACAGCAGCAGCCACAGTTGGTAAGGATATGGGTTATGTTGTTCAACAGATGCTTACGACTTCAATCTGTGTTCGGACTTCTTATGAAGCATTACAGGTCTTGAACTTGACTGTAACTTAACTTTTTAAAAGTCTTTCTATAGAAACTTTCAAACAGGAACAGAAGTTGATGACAGCTGTAAAAGCAACATGCCGCAGACTGCAGACATTTGAAAACACTAACACCAACAGACAGACGTCTGCAGATGACATGTTGCTATGTAGCAACAAGGTGTGAGTTTGAACACTGGTTGTTCATTCATGGTGTATGAAGCTGACATCTTTACTGCCCTCCACTGCAGATACTGTAGATTAGGTGAACAATGAGTACAGAAGTTTGCAATGACTGTGAAAATATGACATCAAGCAGATAACTTTTCAGTCTCTTAGACTGAAGAGCAAAGGACTTGGCGGTTAACATTGTGCATCTTTGTGAGGAAGTTTGTCAGTGGTTCTGACAAATATCTAAATATAGGGTCCAGAGTTTCGTGCTACACCTCTGATAATCTCATAATCCAGGTTGTTTTCTCTGCACTTTGCTTCCTCATTCAACACATCATGTTTTCTCTCCGCAGCTTTGATGGGCCCTTCATACCAGTCCCTCAAAAGAAAAGGACCTATCAGACATCTGAACATTGCAAGGACTGCAAGTGAGTGCAAACACCATAACCAGGACTGCTTCTCCTGAATGACATTAAGGAATGTCAGTGTTAAACAGAAGTCACTTAACTGACTGTGTGTGTGTGTGTGTGTGTGTGTGTGTGTGCTACAGGGAGGTTATTGTAAAAGTGATGCAGCATTACTTTCAACCCTGGAAGAAGCAGAAGGACAATTACCAAAAGTCCAGGTAAAATAAGGGACCTTATCTCCAGTTACATGTTGTTACACTCATAAAGCTACTACACTTAAAACATACACACACAAGGACAAAATTGTCAGTACCTGCCAATTAAAGAAAGAAAAATCCACAATGGTCACAGACATAACTTGAAACTGATAAAGTAATAATAAGCAGTTATTTATTGAACATTGACCCATGAAAATTGACATTACTTTTGAAATGTTGTTAAAAACAATTATAAAAAAAAAACCCTGACTGATTAAATTGGCCTGGACAAAGTAGTTGGTGCCTGTAGAAAAGATTGAAAACAATTTGACCATATTGACATGTTGACCTAAAGTTGTCCCGTTGTTAGCAGGTGTCACAGGTGTCTTTAATCTTCAAAGGTTAAGGCTATAAGGCCATCTAAAAGCAGCTTGATGTTCCTCTGACAACAGTTGCAAATATCATTCAGAAGTTTGGGGTCCATGGGACTGTAATCAATCTCCCAAAGATGTGGACAAAAAAGCAAGACTGGAATCTGCCAAACTGCATAACGATAAGATACAAATCTTTCCGCCAAACAATACTGCCATTGCCTTTGTCTCATAGTCCTCTTTGATATTCCTTGTTTGATGGGGAGGAGAAACACATTTGCCCAGGACTGGATGGTTGAGTCATCATTAAAAACTTTCTGGAATGATGTCTGTTTGTTATCACTAAAAAGTTGTAGCACACCCTGTGAACTCTAAGATAAACAGCAACCGGTAACACAAGTCACCAGCCAGGACTTGTTTCATCTCACCAATGTTATACGCTTTGGTAGCTTTGGATTTCTCTGAATAGAAATAGAGACCTCTATTGTTCATCCCAGCATGGTGGAAGAGAAGAATGAGGAAGCCTGTAAGGGGCTTAATCCATTGTTCAGTTTTCGGTTCTGGAAATGTATGCAAATTAGTGTACATTTAATTATATATTGCCTCATTTACATATTTAAACATAACATTTGACAAAACTTGTAATACGAAAAATATTTGTCTTAATCTAAGTTATAAATTTGGGAAGTTTCATAGTGATATCTGTTAGTCCAAAATGTTACCCTATTCATCTGGGGTGTCTCCCCGGACACCTCTCTCGAGGTCAAACTTTGGTAAACTTTTAGTACGTTATTAAGGACACCTAGTACTATAAAAACATTTTTTGGGGTTCTGGGTTTGGTGTTTTTTTTTTCAAATATGCACCTGCCTATTAAGGTGAAGCTCAGAAATCATTAATCAGAGTGCCCTCTCCTGACAAATAGCTGAAGCTGAATAAGTCATGTTTGAATTTTTTCTATCTATCTATCTATCTATCTATCTATCTATCTATCTATCTATCTATCTATCTATCTATCTATCTATCTATCTATCTATCTATCTATCTATCTATCTATCGACAGCTAAGTAGGAAGGAGAAGTGGAAATAAGGAGGTGCATTAGATTAGAGGAACTAAACGCCAGAGTAAATATAGTACATTCTAAAGTCCCATGAGTTCTTGAAACACAAAGGGATCTCACCCAAAAGACCCAAGACTGCTTCGGCTTCCTTGGGTGAGTTTGTGGAGTCAGCGGCTCTTATTAATCAAATGAACGTACGGCAGAAAAGTGTCCGTATGACCATTTCCGTGCAAGAATCGACATTTATCAATTTGGATGTCAATTTGGATATTATAATTGTTACTATTATTATTATTATTATTATTATTATTATTATTATTATTATTATTATTATTATTATTATTATTATTAATTTGGATGTGAGCGAATGAACGATACGATCAAATCTCACAACAGGTCTCACATCGTGTACACAAATTTGAGTAAGATTTGCGGTGCAGCAAATGTCTGTCTCAAAATAATTAATAAACAAACCTCAAACCTGTCATTAAGCACAAGCAGCCAGATTTCAACAAGGATCAATAAATAAATAAAATGAATTTCTCATGCCTATAGAGTGAATGGGCCTATTTAATTACCCTGCCGACCAACACTGCCACAGAGCAAGAGCGCAGTTTTGACACACGCACATGCGCCTGTGTGGTGCGCTGCTTTTGACTCCAAAAAGGCACTCCAAACACTTTCAATAATAGGAGCGATGTAGCTTATGTTATGGCAATCAAAAAAAATGAGGCATGTATGAGATATGAATTTATCAGCATTAGGAATTTATTGACTAATGATTTACTAAAACTTCAGCTGCCGCCCTCTATTCCGCAGCCTCGCTGTTTACAGCTACTGTAATCCTGTTCGAGACAGGGTTTTTCTGGACTCCCTTTATAACAGTTTTGATGCCTCCAAAGAGCACATCCTTGATATTTTCCACTACAGAGGTGAGGATATCCACTTTCAGCTTTCAGTTCTATTCATGGTTCAGCTTCTGAACCATGAATATTTAAGGGCATGACATGTAAATGGCAATTGATTTCAGCCGCCACTTTTATCAAGACCCAATCATTAGTATGCTGGGATTGGTCAGGTACGAACCCTTTCATAAATCTAACGTGTGTCCTATCATACCATGAATCCTGCGTTTAGATCTGTGCTCAGTTATACCTAGATTGATAAATGAGGGCCAGTATGTCTGCAACAGAAGAAGACCCTTTTTAAGTATAAGCTGTAAAAATGTACCTGTTCAGTCAGCCCTCATTCTCTTCTGACACTTTTGTCTCTATTTATCCAAAGAGCTCAGCTGAAGAGTGAGTGTCAGGGTTTTGAGAAGGCCATCATTACCCAGGCCAACACTCCAGTGGGAACCAAGCTGGTCTATGATGGAGAAAAGAGGACTATCGAGGTGACACCAGAGATGTTTAGCACCTTTACAAAGGTATTTGTATTTGTGCTGCTACTACATACTGTAAATATTTTGTATTTAACCTATAAAAATTATAACACAACTATCCAGGTATGTCATACACTCACTTCTGGTTGGTCAAAGCTCCTAAACAGTGGTGATAAATTCTCAACAATAACAAAATAACGCCTAGGATAATGATGGCCGCTTTGTCGTGTTGCTCTGCCGGCGTCTCCAAGGGCGCGTACTGGTGCTGTGATCCAGATCTCTTTTTACGCTCTCCAATGCGTTGTCTATGTCCCCTGTCCACTGGCTCAATCATTGTCTTTCTTTTGCTCACTAAACTGTGAGTGTTCAGAAATAACACACAGCAGATGTGTTCATGTTTATTAAATTGATGACCTTTGGCAGTCAGTATTTCCCTGTTTGGAAAAACTGGACTGCTCAAGAATTTGCAGAAAGGAACACCATGGTGTTCATGAAGGTTTGTGGAATTCAAGCCTCTCATTGGCTGCTTTGTGAATATTTTACAAAAAGAAACCAATGTGAACTTTTTGAAGGTGAAACAGGGGAGGGATCAGCAACCTGCATATATCTATCTTATCTTTTTTTAAGAAATACATTTTATTTTCTGACATAAATTTTCTGAAATAAATAAATTGTAGAAGAATGTGAAACTTAAACCTCAAAACTCTGATGCTGTAATCTGTCCAATGTGAGTGAGAAACTTTTTCAAAGCTTTCACCAGGAAATGACGATCCTTCCACTGCCAGCATGTGTTGTGATATTTTCATGAAGCAAAGTGACAAAAATTGTCTGAACAAATTTGATCAAAAGAACTTTTCTTTTTCACAAAACATGGACCTGAAAGACTTTTTGCATTTCTATAAAGTAAAAACCTTGGTAAGATGTTGAAATGAAGCATTTGCTTATAATGAACACCAAGGATTGAACTTTGGACCACTGGAGCTGCAGTCAAACAACTTTATCTCTGATCTGTATCCCTTTATTTGGAAAAGGATCAAACTACAGTACTAAATTCTCCATACAATCATAGTTCCTTTAGACCTACTCGTAGGTTTTTGTTTATTCAAAATGGTTATCTGTTAGTTTGCAGGTCCTGGATGAAAGGGATAAATAGCTGCTACATATTTGCAATGAACAAACATATTGCGTTTGCCACTTACGAGTTTATCATGCAAAGCATAAATACTCTGAAGTATCATCCCCTCTTTAAGAAATAGGTTGCAAGTCATTGTCACAATGTGATGCAAAATCTGCTTTGAGTGATTTATATATAATTATATGTTATACAATATGGTATACAGGCTCAGGACAAGTTTAGTCAAGATTGAATGATCCAAACCCCCTGTCCATGTCCAAGTCCAAGTCCATGTAGCTGCTCTTGGGCTGTACACACATCTTCTTTTTATGCAGGACAAGTTTTAAACTTGTATCATTTCCAGGAGTATCCTTTCCCAAATAAAACATGGGACACATGTGCAGTGGTCGGGAATGGAGGGATCATGGCTGAAAGTGGCTGTGGAGAGATGATTGACTCAGCTCAGTTTGTCATCAGGTGGGGAAGGTGTTCATAAAGAGTAGACTGAAGAGCTCATGAAAGCGTTATTCAGATCATCACAGACCTTTTTTGTTGTTTGTTCAGATGCAACCTACCTCCACTGAAAAATGGCTTTGAGAAGCATGTGGGCGTCAAGACCAACCTTGTCACAGCCAACCCGAGCATCCTCTTTAAAAAGTGAGTAAGACAACAGATTGTCCAGTATTTTCACTTCAAATTTTTCTGTTTTTAATCACTTTGAATCTGCTGTTGATTATCAGGTATGGGTCTCTGATGGGGCGTCGCCGTCTATTTGTGGAGAATCTACAGATTTACGGCGATTCCTTCCTGCTCCTTCCTGCTTTCTCTTTCGGCTCTAACACTCCTGTATCTCTGCGGGCTGCAAATGCAATCGAGGACTTTGGTAGCCCCATAAGGCCCATCTTCTTCAACCCTGAATACCTCCAGAAATTGGCTGCCTTCTGGCAGGGACAAAGCCTGCGGGCTGTGCGGCTCAGCACCGGGATAATGATGACTAGCCTGGCACTAGAACTCTGCAGAGATGTGCATCTGTATGGGTTCTGGCCCTTTGGTTATCATCCTCATAGATTCTATGACCTGAAATACCACTACTATGATGACACACCATTTTTACATGGATTTCACACCATGCCGGCTGAGTTTGAACTCTTGTTACAGCTGCACAGTCAAGGGGTGCTAAATCTTCATCTTGGAGACTGTTGACCTGGGAAAAAGTAAACCAAGGGTCTTGTGCTGGAGCAGAAGCAGAGTGTCCTCTTTGTACCCGCTGGAAGAGACCAGACATTAATGGTGCCTTATTTTAATCAGTTTCTAATTATAAGTTATAAAACTAACCAGAGAATTTTTGGAGAATGAATGCATTTTGAAGGAAATCAAATACCTCCTGAACATGAAGACTGTCTGACTTCACAAACAGTAAAAACTCTCTTCAAACATTAAACTACTTTTCAAAATATCCAGGTAACTGTTGAAATATTTGGTACACACTCACACATAACACTAATGTTAAAAAAAAAGACTGGTGCTGGTGGTGAAAGATGAAAACTGCACTCTTGTTATCCTGTAAATATTGTTACAGCGTAAGTTTAAAAAAGGTAACCTCTACATAATATCGTTACTAAATAAGTTTCAGTATAACTGACTCTGATGTAAGGTGTTAAAGTGATTTTGAATTTTGCACTGTGGGTGACAAGTATAACCTTGAATTGGGCTTTCTTTTGTTTCTTTTACTTGTGGGAGTGTTTCATGGTGACACTAATGAGGTCTTAATGATGATTTCTGTAATCCAGAGGAGAAACATTGTACATGCTGTAGACGACCAAACTTAAAAGCCTTGGGAACAACTTTTGAAACAAATGAAGATTTGTGAATCTCTGTGTCATATTATATTCAATGTGAGTGGGAAAATACAAGGAATACAATGAATAAATACTTTTCTAAAACATTTTGTTTTGTGAGCCAGAATGGAAATTGTTTCAGGCCAGGAAATAGTTCAACAACTTATGTTCCCCTCTCAAAATTGCAAAAGGAGTTGAGGACTTTATCGTGTATGATAGTATCCAAAGATTCATCAATAGGAAACCAAAACTGATTGGCTTTGATCATTCAGCACTGCATAGACATATGATCTATATGATCTATATACATATATCCATATGACTCTGTAGTGGAAATACCTGAATGAGCTCAAAATCACTGATGCGCTTGCATACATGGGACTATACTATTAATGGTGAACAATATGTCACAGTCCGGAGCCAAACAAACTGAAAAAGGACCCAGTTGCAGAACTAAAAGTGGTTTAATGAAAAAATAACTAAATAAAAGGCAACAAAAGCTTACTAGAAAATGTCGAACTCAAAAATTTAAAATTCAAAATCCAAGAAAATGCACAGAGGAGAAAAACCATGATGGGACACTGAAGACACACAGAGGCATCGGCATACAATGAACTGACCAGCTATGGACCCAGCAGACAGTTTTTTTTTTTTCCTTTTTTTTTTACCCGGATCCGTGACACAATACAGGTTTTGGAAGAATATGTGCTGCCATCCGGACAATGCTTTTGTAGGGAGGGTGGACCTAACATATACAGTATCTCAGCAACACACTGCCAGATTATGTGCTTGTTCTATGCTTGTTTAAATGTACAAAAAATGTTTTGTTGCAATAAATAATTTTGACGAATTTGGTCCTTACTGAATAGTAGTGATTGCTTCTCAACAACAACAACAACAACAACAACAACAACAACAACAACAACAACAACAACACCTAGGATAACCTGTTGACTGACATGTGATGTCATCAACACTGTGATCAACAGGCTGCAGACTCAGAGCCCTCAGGCCCTCTTTCTGATCTTTTAGGATTTAATCATGCCTCTCTGTCCTCTACTCTGCCCAAATTCACCCAGTATGTCACACATGCCACCAGTGACAATAAAACACCGGACTTACTGTATGCCAACACCAAGGAGGAAAACAACTCATCACCCCTCCCCACTCTTGAAAAGAGCTAATCACAACCTGTTTCATCTCCAGCCTTTTTACAAGACCCTTGTTAACAGACAACCAGCTGTGTCCTGCAGGGTGAAGAGATGGTCTGACAAGGCAGAAGAGGCTCTGAAAGACTGCTTTGAAACTACAGTGTGGGAAATATTCAGTGATTCTCATCGGGAAAACTTGGACAGTTTAACACACTACATCACGGACTACATAAACCTTTGTGTGGAGAATACTGTACCCACTGGAACGGTAGGTACTTCTCCAAGAACAAACCCTGGACAACTCCTGACATTAAGACTCTTTTAAAGGAGAAGAAGAGGGCCTTTGGACAACTGTTCAATTTGAACCTGGAACTGGGAAGGGTACCACGCCTCTGGAAGACATCCTGCGTGGTACCAGTCCTAAAGACTCCACAGCCTAAGGATTCTAGCTGCTTCAGACTGGTGGTCCTCACATCACACCTCATGAAGGCCCTGGAGCGACTGGTTCTTTCCCCACCTGCACCCCCTGGTGAGCTCGTCCATGGACTTGCTGCAGTTTCATAACTCAGAACTCAGAAGGGGTTTTATTGCCATTGTCGATGAACAGGATTCACAGACTAGGAATTTATTTTTGCATGATGGTGCAACATTAAATAGAGAGTAATATAAAATACTAGAATAAAAACTAATAAGAGCATGCAAGAAATATATGAAGTATAAAAGTATAAAAGGCTATGTACAATTACACAATACAGAACAACAGTGCAATGGGAGGAGTACAATTAAAAATCCAAAGTACTTTAAGGAAAGTGACCAGTAATAAAGTGACAGAGTTAAAGTGACTGGGTTATAAAGTGTTCACGAGTCCAACGGCAGAGGGGAAGAAACAGAGGGGAAGGTTCTGGTCTGAATGGACCATAGCCTCCCGCCCGAGGGGAGTGTCTCAAATAGACCATGTGCAGGGTGAGAACGGCCAGCTGTGATCTGACCTGCTCAGCCCTGAGTCCTGGAGACGTACAGGTCATGGAGAGATGGAAGGCTACAGCCGATCACTTTGCATACCAGACTGGCATCAGAGTGGACGACGCCATCATCTTCCTCCTTCAACGAGCTCTGTCTCACCTGGAGTCGCCCGGGAGCCCTGTTCGGGTCCTTTTCCTGGACCTCAGCAGTGCTTTCAACACCATCAGGCCAGCCATCCTGAGGGACAAGCTGGAGCTCTCCAGAGTGGACTAACACCTAACATGCTGGATTGTGGATTACCTCACCAACCCAAAGTATGTGAGGACCTGGGACTGTGTGTCGGAGACTGCCTTCTGTAGTGTAGGGCCCCCCAGGGAATGGTGCTGGCACCTTTCCTCTTCACCCTCTACACTGCAGACCTCTCCCACCTGTCACCCACCAACCACCTGCAGAGGTTCTCTGATGACTCTGCCATCATCAGCCTCATCACTGATGGGGATGACTGGGCATACTTGTCTGGGACTTTGTTGACTGGTGCCAGTGGAACCACCTCCAGATTAACGCTGGAAAGACAAAGAAGTTGGTTGTGGACTTCCGCAGGTGCCCCCACTTCCCCCCATCACCAGTGAACATTCAGGGAAGGGACATTGAGATGGTGACATCTTACAAGTACCTGGGTGTTCACCTGGACAATAAACTGGACTAGATGCAAAACGCCAACGCACTTTATAAAAAAGGACAGAGCAGACTCTGTCTACTCAGGAGGATGAGGTCTTTTGGGGTGCGGGGAGGCACTCCTAAAGACCTTCTATTACTCTGTGGCGGCCTCTGCCATTTTCTGTGGAGTGGTCTGCTGTGGGAACAGCATCGCAGCAGCTGACAGGAAGAGGCTGGACAAACTTGTAAAGAAGGCCAGCTCTGTCCTGGGATGCCCTCTGGAACCTGTAGAGTTGATTGGGGAGAGGAGGATCACAGCAAAGCAGTGACTCTCACTCCCTCCAACACACTCTCACTGTACTGAGGAGCTCCTTAAGGCACAGGTGGCTCCACCCAGGGTTGGTATGCGGAGAGGTATTGTAACTCCACCTATCGATAGGAGTTGCACATATAACCTCATTTAACATATCTCATAGCTCCAAATGAAATTCCGTTGTTATCACACCTTTGTTCTTTCAGCTCCTGCAACTGTGCTATGTAAGTGTCCTAATGCCACCTTGACGATTACACCCTGATCAGATTGCAAGTCTATGGTACAGTGTCTAACCCACCTTTGTAGTGTCTTATTTTAGCTATAAATGTGAGTCATGACCCTCAGTTCTACATCAGGGATATCATACTGTCAGGATTGTCCCTGGTAGTACTTTCCAGCGGCCCAGGGATTTCGAGATGCAGGGCCTGATGATTTCATGTTCAATAAAAAAAAACAGCACAAAGAAAACATGTTGTTAGTCTACATTTATGTAAATACTGGCGGAACAGACATGCACAGAGAGGAAGGAAAAGAGATTCTGCCTCCATAACCTCATCTTATCTGATCAGTCAAACTTTGTATATACATAATGACCCCATTTCTGTACATTTTCTCCAACCTTGGGTATGCTTTGGGTGTTTAAACAGTTTCAGGGGTCAGACTGAAACTAAGTCTTGTTTACAACAGCACAAGAGAAATTATTTGATGTCATTTTGTTATCAAATGCAGCATACCTGCTGCCAACATAAAGAAAAAAAATCCGCCAAGACTCAAATTAAGAGCAAATACCATCCCTGGTTGCCATTGAGGTTCTAGTGAAAACAAATACCATGGTGGGTCACTGGCACTATGAAAAAAAAAGTCCCTGGAAACAAAAATTCTGGGTGCTTTTGGTCAAAAAGGAGAGAAGGGACAAGACGAAGAGTAAAGAAGAAGAAGAGATATGCAGATCTGCTGCAAAAGATTCATTTCAGCTGACTGGGACTCAAACAGGAAGACAAAAAGGAAAAGGTAAAGGTAGAGAACATAAAAAGATGTAGTGGAGGAGGAGACAGGAGAGAAACTGACAATAGGAGTGAGACGACACGCAGAAGGAGGAGGAGGAGGAGATTAAAAAAATTTAAGAAAGCAAAGAGGCATAAAATAAACAGTAAGAGAATAAGACAAGGCAAAACACAAAGCTGAGGAAAGGGAGGAAAAACAAAGAGAGGGAGTGAGACAGCTTTAAGGGTTAGGACAGAAGGTGAGAAAAAGGGCCTAATGAGTGAGGTAAGAGGTATGAGGGGACAGCGCTCAAAGTCATTCTACTCTCTGGTGATCACCCTCCTGTGTTTGGGGAGCCTGCTGACCATGCTCATCTGGTGCATGTTCGACAGCAAGTAAGTGTGTATTTGAATATGTGAGTTCATTCATTTATTTTTTTACTAAAACAGACTAATTAGCTGTCTGTGTAATTATACAAAATAACACCCACACATTAACTGTGTCTTAATTACTTTATTTACATAATAATGTTAGATACTCTCAAACTGTAAAAATAAATACAAAACAATTAGGAATTACACTGATGACACCCATGTGTGACAGAAGTCTTTTAGCACAGTCATTCAAAGTGATGTCAGAGAAGTTTGACAGCAGCAGCCACAGTTGGTAAGGATATGGGTTATGTTGTTCAACAGATGCTTACGACTTCAATCTGTGTTCGGACAGGAACAGAAGTTGATGACAGCTGTAAAAGCAACATGCTGCAGACTGCAGACATTTGAAAACACTGACTCAAACAGACGTCTGCAGATGACATGTAGATACGTAGCAAAAAGGTGTGAGTTTGTACACTGGTTGTTCATTCATGGTGCATGAAGCTGACATTTTCACTGCCCTCCACTGCAGATACTGGTAGATTAGGTGAACAATGAGCACAGAAGTTTGCAATGATTGCTGCATGAGCGTCATTGATGTCAGTTTATTAGGAATCTACGTGTTGGACTTATTTCAGGGTTTTGTGTGAAACACATACAGTCATGGAAAATTTTTTAGATGAGTACAATGAGTACAGAAGATTGCAATGACTGTGAAAATATGACATCAAGCAGGTAACTTTTCAGTCTCTTAGATTGAAGGGTGTAAGACTTGGCGGTTATCTTTGTGCATCTTTGTGAGGAGTGTCCATCCACAAAACCACTATGAGTAGCTGTAAATGCAGGAAGTGGTTCTGACAAATATCTTAACATGGGGTCCTGATTTTTGTGCTACACCCCTGATAATCTGATTATCTAAATTGTCTTCTCTGCACCTTGCTTCTGCATTTAAAACATCCATCATGTTTTCTCTCCACAGCTATGAAGGGTCCTTCGGACCGGCCCCTCAGAAGAAAAGGACCTATAAGACAACTGACCTTTGCAAGGGCTGCAAGTGAGTGCAAACACCATAACCAGGATTGCTTTTCCTGAAGTGACCTCAGTGTTTACAGCTAAACTGAATGATGTGATGTGACTATGTGCGTGTGTGTTTGTATATGTGCGCGTGCACATGCGCTACAGGGAGGTTATTGAAAAAGTGATGCAGCGTTACTCTCAACCCTGGAAGAAGCAGGAGGACAATTACCAAAAGTCCAGGTAAAATAAAACATCCCATCTCCAGTTACATGTTGTTACACTCATAAAAGCTACCACAGTTAAAACACATAGCTGTCTAATGAGATCACTTCATGTTGTTGAATGTTTGAACAGTTTGAAATCTGAATTATATAATAATACTATTTTAATCGTATCTAGTGTTTGCTACTGTGCCACTACTAAAGTATCTAAACTTTTAGCATTTGGGAGTCCGGCAGCATTCAGCTGGTGCCCTTTTGTTTCTTATTTTTTACTCATGCCCCTTAGACAGCCTGAGTCTGCCAGAGTAGAACAACAAACTTGAAAGTAGCTGTGCCCATTTGCTTTGTGATGTAATTAAAAGAGGGATACCCAGTCTTCACAAATGTATGTCCTGAGTCAGAAAAAGACAAACAAAACTCCTCCACAAAATGAGACCAAATCACTTTCTGAAAGGTAGAGAGGAGCTGGATTTACACGTTCTCAAAAGTCCTGTTTTAGTTATTACAGACTTGTTAGTTTAAGGGCTGTTTCAGAGAAGCTAAAGATAACAATCACACAGCCAAGGCAGCAGTCTGAATGACTGAATAAGACTCTTCCTTCCTACATGTGTGACTTAAGGACAAGCTCAGAAATCATGAGTCAGAATGCCCTTGCCTGACTGTCACAAATAGCTGAAACTGATTGAGTCATCCTTTTAGGTCTGTCCTTGAAATATGGATGCAATGCATGACCCTAAAATGTGTAAGCATTAAATATTTCCACACATTTACAATGAAAATCTACATTGGATTTCTCTTAACATAAATAGGAAGTTGTGATGGGAAGAACAGCTCTTTTGATGGTACTGAATCTTTAGAATCCAGTATTGAAATGATTTCAAAAGATTCGCTCACCGAATCAGTCAGTGCTTCGGAGCCCCATCCTGCCAGGTGCAGTACATGAGTGAGTGACACAGTGGTGCTAATTAGGAGTTTGTTCTTTAAATGAGCCCCTCCCCTCCCCTGTTGCTGAAGTCACAGTGTCGTTCCCTAGGTGACACATGTCATTCATTCAGGAAGAATCACTCCCCTGCCCTGAAAAACTAACCTCTCTGTGTGCCGCCAACATTTGCATCGCGACCCAAGTGAACAACACAGAAACAAGCAGCATGCCTGCTAAATGAGTCTTCGTTCTTTTATATCACGGAACAGTGGAGAGATTAAAGATAAATAAACATCGCAGCCGTGGCAGGTATTCTGATACTTTTAAAGATATCAAATAGCGCACTGCTTTAAATTGGCTAAAATCAAATCGGTGCAGGAAAGTTTATAGATGTGTACAGGGGCAAATCTAGGATCAAAGCTTGGAAAAAAAAAATCTTAAAGTTTAGGGGTGCTTGGGTTCTTTTTAGGGATGCTGCAGCACCCCCAAAAACAGGCTAGAACTGCCCATGGACGTGAATAAATGTAAAGGCACTATAATGCATAGTTTTATCTTAGCCTCAGTAAACGAACCGGTGCTGGGCAGTTCATGAACGACGCTACGCCCCTCGATCCTCTGCCTGCCTCAAGTCGGCAGAGGAGGGAGGGAGAACAGCTAAGTAATAACACACAGAAATAACACACAGCAGATGTGTTCATGTTTATTAGTCTGCATCAAAAATAACTATTATATTTCATAAAACATGGAACTGAACGACTTTGCATTTCTACAAAGTGAAAACCTTAAAAAGATTTTGAAATGAAGCATTTGCTTATAGTTAGCACCAAGGGTTGAACTTTGGACTTCTGGAGCTGCAGTCAAACACCTTCATCTTTGATCTGTATCCCTTTATTTGGAATACTCTATGCAATCATAGTACCTTTAGACCTACATGTACTTAGTGAACTGTAGGACCATTGAGCTTTTTGGTTGTATGTTTATTGAAAATGGTTATCTGTGAGTTTTCAGGTACTAAATGGAAGCGATAAGCAGCTGCTACATATTTACAATGAACAAACATATTGAAGTATTTGCCATTCATGTGTATGCCGTGCAAAGCATAAATACTCAAAAGTATCATCCCCTCCTCAAGAAATAGGTTGCAACTCATTGACAATGTGATGCATTGCACAAAAACACAAAATATATGGTATAAAATATGGTAGCTCAGTACAAGTTTAGTCAAGCTTGAATGATCCAAACCCCCTGCTGTCGTTGGATCACTCAAATCCATGCAGCTGCTCTTGGGCTGTACATACATCTTCTCTTAATGCAGGACAAGCAGACTAAATTACTCCTCTGTCTCAACCATTGGCCATGAGCCTTTGAAACTGCTCAGTCTATTATTTTCTCTATGCTATTTGTTTGTTACAATTTAGTGTGCTACTATGTGAGTCATTACATTTTCTGATTCTTCCTCTCGACTGTTCTGGATATATTTGTGCTGTAAAACACTTGCCCCTTTGGTATAAAAATGTCCCTGTACCTTGATTTTTGATCCTTGATACTAAATTTTAATATTTTGATTAAGTTTTACATGCGTATCATTTCCAGGAGCATCCTTTCCCAAATAAAACATGGGACACATGTGCAGTGGTCGGGAACGGAGGGATCCTGGCTAACAGTGGCTGTGGAGAGATGATTGACTCAGCTCAGTTTGTCATCAGGTGGGAAAGGTGTTCATGAAGCATAGACTGAAAAACTGATAACAGCATCACTCAGATCCTTTTTCGTTGTTTGTTCAGATGCAACCTACCTCCACTGAAAAATGGCTTTGAGAAGCATGTGGGGGTCAAGACCAACCTTGTCACAGCCAACCCGAGCATCCTCTTGAAAAAGTGAGTAAGAAGACAGATTGTCCAGTATTTTCATATTACATTTTTCTGTTTTTAATCACTTTGAATCTGCTGTTGATTTCCAGGTATGGGTCTCTGATGGGGCGTCGCCGTCCATTTGTGGAGAGTCTACAGATTTACGGCGATTCCTTACTGCTCCTTCCGGCTTTCTCTTTCGGCTATAACACTCCTTTATCTCTGCGGGCTGCAAATGCTATCGAGGACTTTGGTAGTCCCATAAGGCCCATCTTCAACCCTGAATATCTCCAGAAATTGGCTGCCTTCTGGCGTGGACAAGGCCTGCAGGCTGTGCGGCTCAGCACTGGGATAATGATGACTAGCCTGGCACTAGAACTCTGCAGAGATGTGCATCTGTATGGGTTCTGGCCCTTTGGTTATCATCCTCATAGATTCTATGACCTGAAATACCACTACTATGATGACACACCATTTTTACATGGATTTCACGCCATGTCAGCTGAGTTTGATCTCTTGTTGCGGCTGCACAGACAAGGGGTGCTAAAGCTTCATCTTGGAGACTGTTGACCTGTGAAAAAGTAAACCAAGGGTCTCGTGCTGGAGCAAAGGCAGAGTGTCCTCTTTGTACCCGCTAGCAGAGACCAGCCATTAGTGGGGTCTTTGATACTCTTTTGAACAAACAGGCTAATAGCTATTGGCTAATGAAGCAAGGAAGAATCATCCAATCAGCAGCCAGGCCATTTTCACTGAAATGAAATGCAGAACGAGCATTTAAACTAAACGTGACTGTATTTATTACCAGCTGGAGTCTGGAGGGAGTCATTGGGATTCAAATGGGACTTCTTTGTGGGGTCCAGGTCTACAGAGTAGTGTCTCATTTTAATCAGTTACTAATGATAAGTTATAAAACTAACCAGAGAAGTTTTGGAGAATGAATGTGTTTTGAAGGAAATCAAATACCTCCTGAACATGAAGATTGTCTGACTTCAAAAACAGCACACTGAATGTAAAGAACCTTTTTGGTAAAACTCTCTTCAAACATTTAACCACTTTTCAAAATATCCAGGTAACTGTTTAAATATTTGATACTCACACTAATGTAAAAAAAAAGACTGTTGGTAGTGAAAAATGAAAACTGCACTCTCGTTTTCTTGTAAATATTGTTACAGAGTAAGTTAAAAAGGTTATCATTACTAAATAAGTGTCAGTATAACTGACTCTGATGTAAGGTGTTAAAGTGATTTTGAATTTTGCACTGTGGGTGACAAATATGACCTTGAAATGAGCTCTTTTTATGTTCCTTTTACTGCTGGGAGTGTTTCATGGTGACATTAATTAAGTCTTAATGATGATTTCTGTAATCCAGAGGAGAAACATTGTACATGCTGTAGACGACCAAACTTAAAAGCCTTGGGAACAACTTTTGAAACAAATGAAGATTTGTGAATCTTTGTGTCATATTATATTCAATGTGAGTGGAAAAATACAAGTGAGTCAAGGAATAAATAATTTTCAAAAACACTTTGGGCTCTATTTTTGTGTACGCCGGTGAGCAGGCGTAGGGTGGCGGACCCGCGCAGTGGTATTTTCGTCTGGCGGAGCCCGGCATCCAGCCAGTTTGGTATTTTTGTGGACTGAGGCGCACCAAGGTCCGCCAAGCTGGGCGTGGTGGCGTGGCAGAGGGAGGTGACACGGCAGTGACATTTTTGTGCTTGTCGGTGGCATAAAAGGTGCGCTGAAAGCTTGCCGATTCAAACCTGGTCAGCTTTCTGCGTAGGCGGAGTGGAAGCCAGTCTAGTGGTATTTTGGTAGACCGGCGGCATATCGGCATACGTCACCAATGCCTCACCTGCAGGTTTCCACAGTGTCAGGCACATTTCAGTGCAATAAATAATTGTAACCCAGGTCCCACGGATTTTATTTAAAACAAATTACACTTTCACAGTGAGACTGGGTCTGGGCTCGTTAATAATGACCACCACAACGACTGTGTAGAGGCAATAATCCTCAAAGGGTATTTATTTATTTTCAAGTGGCTTTTTTCTTTTTTTTTTTCTTCAAATTTAAATAATATTGCAAATTTTCATTTACGTCACAAATTACATTTATTGGCTTTGAAAAGGAATAAAAGAAAAAAAGAAAACGGGGACAGAAAATGTGTTTTGTTTTTCACCTGCTATCTAAATACACAACCGGATTCAATATTCATACACCCAAAGCTAACAAACCCACCCACTCATCTCACCAACCGACCAACAAACACACGCACACAGAAAATGGAGGAAACTCGTTGCAGGCCTGAGGTCGACGCTTGGGTGCGTAGAGGCCTAAAACGAATAAGGCCACTTCACTCCGAGTGGAGCAGAAACAAAAAAAAAAAACACGTGCATGCTCTGTACTCATTGATTTTTTGGGGGTATTGGTTAGTAGTAAATCCACTCCACGCCCTCTCTCCTCCCTCGTTACGACTTACACTGCTAGGAGGTGCTGAGTTAGGGAGAGGGGATACTTACGCCGGGCTGTGATGCTCACCGAAATACCAAACTGTGCTTGGGAACGCCTTGTCGGCGCGGCGGACCTGATTTACGCTGCGCCTGTGCCACGTCTCCGGCGAAACACGAAGATAGAGCCCTTTGTTTTGTGGGCTAGAATGAAAATTATTTCAGGCCAGGAAATAGTTCAACAACTTATGTTCCCCTCCTAAAATTGCAAAAGGAGTTTGGGATTTTATTGTGTATGATAGTATCAAAAGATTCATCAATAGGAAACCAAAACTGATTGGCTTTGATCATTCAGCACTGCATAGAAAACAGATATGACTCTGTAGTGGAAATACATGAATTAGCTCAAAATCCCTGATGCGCTTGCATACATGGGACTATACTATTAATGTTGAACAATACAGCTTTTGGAAGAAAATATGCTGCCATCCAAACAATGCTTTCTTTGGCGGGGAGAACCTACCATATTTCAGCAAAACACTGCCAGATTATAATTAAGGGTGGGAGAAAAAATCGATACAGCATAGTATTGCAATATTTTGTCTGGTGATGTATCCTATCGTCTCATTGACCAATTGCTAATGCTATTGCAATTGCTTATATGAAATCAAATCTATGATAATGGAAAAATAAAATCAACTGTTTGTCCAGTGAGGTTGGCAGAGGTGATATCACAGAGCAGGAAAACGTTAGTGCAACAAATATAGCAGCACCAAGGAAGGGACGCTAGGAATGCAGGCAAGGCTCAAATGAGATGGACCTGACATGTAAGGTTTGCAAGAAGAAGTAAATAAAACAAACATAAAGGAAAGACAAATGCTAAATTTGCCAAACACTTGAACTATTGTATGGATCACAATATATTGTATAGCAATACCCACTGTATTGCAAAATGTTAAAAGTTGTAATAATGTTGTATTGTGGCCCAAGTATCGTGATAGTATCGTATTGTGGGGTCACTAGTGATTCCCACCCCTAATTATAATGTGCATGTTCTACAACAGCATGGCTCTGTAGCAGAAGGTATTAGGTGCTGAACTGGTCTGTCTGCAGTCCTGAAAATATACTCGTCCCAACTGAAACATGTTGCTAACATCAAGTTTTTTTCATAAACCATCAAAATACTTTGATTTGATTTGTTGATTTGTTGCTTTGGTGCAAGTGCCGATTGAATAACCAACAAACAATTTCTATTTGTTGACATTTCACACTGACCTATTTTTCAAATGTTATAAAATCAAGGTTGGGTATCATAACTCTACCTTAGCATATAACCACGGAGCCTTGGGGTTCCCCCTTCAAAAGGAACTGAAAATCCCTAAAAAAAGTAACAGGGAGGGAAACTCCCTCATAAAATGTCAGAGGTTTATAGATATGAAATGGTACAGTTACTAAGCACTGTGCCTTTGTGAGTCTGAACTGCTCACTGGAGTCACCAGATCGTCACATAGGTCAAAGAGCCATGACATAAATGTGTGTTTGAGGTAAAAGCAAGTTGAGTGAAGCTTTAACTTCCTAAATGCCTTATTTTATAACTTACACAACTGTTTGTGTTGGTTTTGCACAATTCTCTGTCTTGCTACAGCAAAGCAGCCTTGAACAACCCCAACAAGTTTCCTTGGGGGCAAATGCTAACGTCTGCCAGAATAAAAAAAACTTTCCAAGGGCTCCTTTGTTTAGGGTTTGAGAGCACGGGGCGGGTGGTGCGGGTTGCTGTGTTGCAGAGCTCAGCTTACTCAGCATGTTGCTACTAGAAGTAATTGCTTCATTGCAAGGAGCTCAGCGAAGAGATTTCCACTGGAAACATGAATCAGGAGGGATAAATAGAGGAGGACGGGGTGTGGCCATGTGTTCGTTGGTGGTTTTTACTGTGAACAGCAATTCATGTAGTCTTCACATATTGTAACTACATGAGAAAAAGAAAAACTACAGATGAGTAATAGCTCTACTTTTCACTTCTTTCCTCCCTGTCAACCTTTTTTTCTTGTTTCCGCAGGTCGTTCACTGTTGAAGCGGACCCCCCTTCCCTGGGCCCCAAACACCCTCCTAACCTCCTCCCACCTCTCAAACTTTTATAGTAGTAAGAGGAGTTGATAGAGCTAGCAAAGTGTGACAGTGGCAGAGAAGACGCTTGTGCATGTGCTGGTCAGTTTGAGGAGGCACTCCGATTGGCTGGAAAGCTTCTGCCCTTCATCTGCTCTTCCCCCTCATTGGTTTTGAACTTGTTTCTCAACACACACATTTGTCTGTAGGCAAACTGAGGGCTAATTCAGTACTGGGCACTCATGTTACTCTGCAAAGGGGGAGAGGGGCTTAAGGGGTGTGGGCGGAGGATGGCCCAGGGGAGGGAGGGGAAAGCAGAGAGGGAAGGCTGAGGCTCTGGACAGAGAGGGGTGGAGAACCGGAGGAGAAGGAGCTCTTGCTTTGGGACTTCAGAGCGAAGTAGTGTACTAGTGTGTGGACACATGGGGGAAAAAGAAGGAGAGACAGAGGAGAGAGGATGGATTTGATTACAGGGACAAGACAGAGACTGAAGAGGAAGAAGAAGTATGTGGAGCTGCTGCAAAAGATTCATTTCAGCTGACTGGGACTCAAACAGGAAGAGAGGAAAGAAAGAGGTACACAGAAGAAAGAGGACTTGCCCAGACAGGAGGGCATAAAAAAAGAAGACTGAGTGGAGGGGGAAGCGGGTGAGAAACTCTGAGTCAAAGCAGACTGACAGACAGGAAGAGTGAGCGGAGAAGGAGGAGGAGGAGTGGGGGGAGAGAGGTAAAAAAAAAACAAAAAACTTAAGAAAGCAGAGAGGCAAAAGATTCACAGTTAAAGAAAAAGACAAGGAAAGGAACTAAGCTGAGCGAGGGGGGAGGAAAAACATGACGAGTGTTGGGACAGTGACAGAGAGAGGGAGCGACAGAGGGTGAGAGAGGGGGGCTAGAGGGTGAGGTTTGCCAGAGGGGAGAGAGGTATGAGGGGACAGCTCTTGAAGTCACTCTTCTCTCTGGTGATCACCCTCCTGTGTTTGGGGAGCCTGCTGACCACACTCATCTGGTATATGTTCGACAGCAAGTAAGTGTGTGAACACACACACACACACACACACACACACACACACACACACACACACACACACACACACACACACACACACACACACAGAAACAGAGAGAGAGACAGAGAGAGAGAGTACAAACACACATTGGTGGTGCCTGGTAGACTTTGACCAAAGTGCTGATTTAGCAGTTTATCCATTTTCTTTTTTTTTTTCTTACTAAAATAGATTCAGAAAAAGCAGCTGTCTGCGTGATTTTACAAAATAGTACCTAAGGCAGAGAAAATATATCTGGGAAAGGATATTGTTCAGACTTCAGACTCATTTTATGAGTGAAACGGATGTCATGTCTTTTAGCACAGTCATTCAAAGTGATGTCAGAAAAGTTTGACAGCAGCAGCCACAGTTGGTAAGGATATGGGTTATGTTGTTCAACAGATGCTTA
Source organism: Xyrichtys novacula (assembly GCA_962446985.1). Taxonomy (NCBI): domain Eukaryota; kingdom Metazoa; phylum Chordata; class Actinopteri; order Labriformes; family Labridae; genus Xyrichtys; species Xyrichtys novacula. Next base: position 19,260,311 of record OY660879.1, on the reverse strand, counting down.
CGACTTCTTATGAAGCATTACAGGTCTTGAACTTGACCGTAACTCAACTTTTTAAAGCTCTTCCTGTAGAAACAGAAGTTGATGACAGCTGTAAAAGCAACATGCCGCAGACCGCAGACATTTGAACACACTGACACAAACAGACAGACAGATGTCTGCAGATGACATGTAGCTACGTAGCAAAGGTCTATACCTGTGAGTTTGTACACTGGTTGTTCATTCATGGTGCATGAAGCTGACATTTTCACTGCCCTCCACTGCAGATACTGTAGATTAGGTGAACAATGAGTACAGAAGTTTGCAATGATTGCTGCATGTGCGTCATTGATGTCAGTTTTATTAGGAATCTACTTGTTGGACTTATTTCAGGGTTTTGTGTGCAACACATACAGTCGTGGAAAATTTTTTAGACCACTCTTGTTTCCTGGAATCTCTTGTTCATTTTAATGCCTGATACAACTAAAAGTGCATTTGTTTGAACAAATATAATGATAACAACAAAAATAGCTCATAAGAGTTTAATTTAAGAGCTGATATTTAGCCATTTTCCATGGTTTTCTTGATAATAGCCAAAATCACATGAGTTCTTACATCAATAGCTGTGACATTGTTCTGGCAAAAAAATCATTTAGGCAATCCATGTTTTCTCCTCTGTCTGTTGGTCACATGATATACACAGGAGCTAGTACTTGATTGGATAACCATTGTTTTAGTGCGATGGCTTGAATGTAAGGGGTAAACGAATCCAGGCCTTTGCATGTGCAGTGCTGCTAATGACATGAAATGGCCTTTTATAAACCCTTGGAATACAATTAAGCTTAAGCGTGTCAAGTAGGACATGAAATATTATGGAATCAGCTGCATTTTTAGTTACATTCATCGTATTCTTTAGGTAATATAACTTTAGTGGTATCAGGCATTAAAATAAAGAACAAATTTAAGAAAACAAGGGTGGTCTTATAATTTTTATATGACTGTTTACCTGATAATGGCCAATAAAGCACATTAAAGCAGGATTTTGCACTTCACATGGCTGTAAAAAACATGACACAAAGCAGATAACTTTCCAGTCTCTTAGACTGAAGGGTGTAGGACTTGGGGGTTATCTTTGTGCATCTTTGTGAGGAGGGTCCATCAACAAAGTTACTAAAAGTAGCTGTAAATTCAGGGAGTGGTTCTGACAAGTATCTAAATATAGGGTCCAGAGTTTTGTGCTACACCCCTGATTAGATTATCTGCTCGGCCATTGCCTCTGCTTTTAACACATCTGTCCTGTTTATTCTTTTGTCTGCTCCACAGTCATGTGGACCCTCGCAGACCGGCCCCTCAGAAGAAAAGCGCCCCTAAGACATCTGACCTTTGCAAGGGCTGCAAGTGAGTGCAAGCAACATCACCAGGACTGCTTCTCCTGAAGTGAACTCAGTGTTTACAGCTCCATCAAATCAAGGAATGTCAGTGTTATACAGAGATCACTTAACTCTGTGTGTGTGTGTGTGTGTGCACGCGTTTGTGTGTGTGTGTGTGTGTGTGTGTGTGCGTGCGTGCGTGCGTGCGTGTGCGTGCGTGCTACAGGGAGGTTATTGAAAAAGTGATGCAGCGTTACTCTCAACCCTGGAAGAAGCAGGAGGACAATTACCAAAAGTCCAGGTAAAATAAAACATCCCATCTCCAGTTACATGTTGTTACACTCATAAAAGCTACCACAGTTAAAACACATAGCTGTCTAATGAGATCACTTCATGTTGTTGAATGTTTGAACAGTTTGAAATCGGAATTATATAATAATACTATTTTAATCGTATCTAGTGTTTGCTACTGTGCCACTACTAAAGTATCTAAACTTTTAGCATTTGGCAGCCCGGCAGCATTCAGCTGGTGCCCTTTTGTTTCTTAGACAGCCTGAGTCTGCCAGAGTAGATAAACAAACTTGAAAGCAGCTGTGCCCATTTGCTTTGTGATGTAATTAAAAGAGGGATACCCAGTCTTCACAAATGTACGTCCTGAGTCAAAAAAGGAGAAACAAAACTCCTCCACAAAATGAGACCAAATCACTTCCTGAAAAAAGAAAGGAGCTGGATTTACACGTTCTGAAAAGTCCTGTTTTAGTTATTATAGACTGGTTAGACGTGTTCTAGACCAACTAAAGGGCTGCTTCAGAGAAGCTAAAGTAAACAATCACACAGCCAAGGTTAAGTTTGTATCTCAGCAGTCTGAATGACTGAATAAGACTCTTCCTTCCTACATGTTTGACTTAAGGACAAGCTCAGAAATCATGAGTCAGAATGCCCTTGCCTGACTGTCACAAATAGCTGAAACTGATTGAGTCATCCTATTAGGTCTGCCCTTGAAATATGGATGCAATGCATGACCCTAGACTGTGTAAGCATGAAATATTTCCACACATTTACAATGAAAATCTACATCGGATTTCTCTTAACATAAATAGGAAGTAGAACAGCTAAATAGGAAGGAGAAGTGGAAATAAGGAGATGCATTAGATTAGAGGAACTCAATGCAAAAGTTTACCACACACTCTAAATATAGCACACACTGAAGTCCCATGAGTCCCTGTAACATAAAGGGTTCTCACCCGAAAAACCCAAGACTGCTTCAGCTCCCTTGGGTCAGTTTTTGGAGTCAGTATGTCTGCAACAGAAGAAGACCCTTTTTAAGTATAAGCTGTTAAAATGTACCTGTTCAGTCAGCCCTCTTTTCTCTCCTGACACTTTTGTCTCTATTTTTCCAAAGATCTCAGCTGAACAGCAAATGTCATGGTTTTGAGAAGGCCATCATTACCCAGGCCAACACTCCAGTGGGAACCAAGCTGGTCTATGATGGAGAAAAGAGGAGGAGCCTCCAGGTGACACCAGAGATTTCCAGCACTTTTACAAAGGTACTACAATGCTTTTGACCACCAAGCTGGTACAAGGACCTAATTCAAATTCCTTTGATGATTGTTTTATTATTATTATTATATCTTTTGTTGTGATTTTTTGAGGACCTTACATGCTAAAAACTCATGAAAGAGTGCATGTGCCTCAGGTGTAATGAAAAATAAAATTCATATTTTTTGGCATTGAACATTAGCAGAAAATGTTGGCTCAATGGGTTTTGAAAATACAGCCCCTCCCAACTGTTTGATGTACAAAGATATTGTTTGGTAAACATATCCAGGTTCCTAGGGCTAAAAAATGTCTTTAAGTGTCATGGTGAATTGTCGACAGGAAGACAGGTAATCTAACAAAAACTGGTAAAATTTCCCTCTTTTTAAGCCAGGAAGTAGTTTTTTTCTCAGCAAAGCATGCTTTAATCGGATCTAAACTCTCTATGCATAATCAACGTCTAGACCTTAACACAATTATGAACAGATATTTTATTCCAATTATAGCACCTCCTAGTAGATTTCTGAAAAATTGGTCACAGGGCTTAAGAGACAGGGACATACATAGTTAGATATCACTTCCTATAGCATCGTTACTAACCAGTTACAGATACCTTCATTTAAAGCCCTTGTGAGGAGTTTTTAGATCGTTTGGCCATTCTGAATTCAATAGCAATGCATCTCTTTGACCTGCAAAAGCATTCAAATCCATCAGTAACAGGGCTGTGGCAGAGTGTGGCAGAGTGATACATCTGACAAAAATTTTCCAGTAAAATACTACTTACACATGAACAGGATAAATTAAGAGTTGTGATGCATGGTACTGTATTGCATTGTGGTATTGTGCGGTCCTACTGGCTGTAAAACATTTTTCCCTTTGGTATAATAATGTCCCTGAACCTTGATTTTTGATCGTTTTACACGCATATCATTTCCAGGAGCATCCTTTCCCAAATAAAACATGGGACACATGTGCAGTGGTCGGGAACGGAGGGATCCTGGCTAACAGTGGCTGTGGAGAGATGATTGACTCAGCTCAGTTTGTCATCAGGTGGGAAAGGTGTTCATGAAGCATAGACTGAAAAACTGATAACAGCATCACTCAGATCATCACAGACCTTTTTCGTTGTTTGTTCAGATGCAACCTACCTCCACTGAAAAATGGCTTTGAGAAGCATGTGGGGGTCAAGACCGACCTAGTCACAGCAAACCCGAGCATCCTCTTAGAAAAGTGAGTAAGACAACAGATTGTCCAGTATTTTCATATTACATTTTTCTGTTTTTAATCACTTTGAATCTGCTGCTGATTTTCAGGTATGGGGCTCTGATGGGGCGTCGCCGTCCATTTGTGGAGAGTCTACAGATTTACGGCAACTCCTTACTGCTCCTTCCTGCTTTCTCTTACGGCCACAACACTCCTGTATCTCTGCGGGCTGCATACACAATCGAGGACTTTGGTAGTCCCATCAGGCCTGTCTTCTTTAACCCTGAATACCTCCAGAAATTGGCTGCCTTCTGGCGTGGACAAGGCCTGCGGGCCGTGCGGCTCAGCACTGGGATAATCATGGCTAGCCTGGCACTAGAACTCTGCAGAGATGTGCATCTGTATGGATTCTGGCCCTTCAGTAGTCACCCTCATGGACTCTATGACCTGACAAACCACTACTATGATGACAGAAAAACAAAAACAAAATTCCACGCCATGCCGGCTGAGTTTGAACTCTTGTTGCGGCTGCACAGTCAAGGGGTGCTAAAGCTTCATCTTGGAGACTGTAGACCTGGGAAAAAGTAAACCAAGGGTCTGCTGCAGGAGCAGAAGCAGAGTGTCCTCTTTGTACCTGCTGGCAGAGACCAGCCATTAATGGGGTCTTTGATACTCCTTTGAACAAACAGGCTAATAGCTATTGGCTGATGAAGCAAGGAAGAATCATCCAATCAGCAGCCAGGCCATTTGCACTGAAATGAAATGCAGAACGAGCATTTAAACTAAACGTGACTGTATTTATTACCAGCTGGAGTCTGGAGGGAGTCATTGGGATTCAAATGGGACTTCTTTGTGGGGTCCAGGTCTACAGAGTAGTGCCTTATTTTAATCAGTTACTAATGATAAGTTATAAAACTAACCAGAGAAGTTTTGGAGAATGAATGTATTTTGAAGGAAATCAAATACCTCCTGAACATGAAGATTGTCTGACTTCAAAAACAGCACACTGAATGTGAAGAACCTTTTTGGTAAAACTCTCTTCAAACATTTAACCACTTTTCAAAATATCCAGGTAACTGTTTAAATACTTGGTACTCACAAATATTTTCACACTAATGTTAAAAAAAAGACTGGTGCTGGTGGTGAAAGATGAAAACTGCACTCTTGTTCTCATGCTCTGACACTGACAATGCTTAATGTGATACAGAGATTTAATTTTATCACATCTGACCCCAGAGGGGCTGCTGAGTTCGTGGCTCATTAACATCAGCTTCAAACCAATATGGCTGCCATCTGTGGTCAGAGATGTCATGGAAAAGACACAGGAACGATAGGTGATTAAATATAGGTTGCAAGGGTGTCATCATCTAAGAAAGCAGACAGAGAGCGGTACAATCGCAAAGTGTTGACATGCAAATATTGGTACAATATAAGTTGGAAAAAAGTATCCTCCACATGATATTATTGCTAAAAAAAGTGCCAATATAACTGACTCTGATGTAAGCTGATAACGAGATTTTTAATTATGCACTGTGGGTGACAAATGTAATCTTGAACTGAGCTTTTTCATGTTTGTCTTTTTTCATGATGACATTTAGGAAGTCTTAAAGGTCCCATATTATGCAAAGTTCACTTTAAATTGGTTTTCTAACCATAATATGCATCCCCAGCCTGTCTACAAATCTCCCCAAAATGAGACAATGCTATCCTCTCCTTCTCTTGCTTGTTCCACCTTTCAGAAAATGTCTGCTCAAATGGGCGGATTGAAACTCTCACCGTCCATGACAGACATTATTTTTCTCTTTTGTGAACGCTGGCTCGAAATGGCAAAGGTACAAGCAAGGCACGGCAGTTGCTCTGTTGTTGGCTGCACAGATGTCTGTTTTTACCCATTATAAACATCTCAGCTCAAAACATCACAAAACTTTACAAAAATAAGATTTTTAGTTCTACTTTGTCAGCATCGATCAGTCTTGACATTACAAGCTTGTAGCAGTCTAACTGAGCATAGGCTAGCAGTTGAGGCTAGTAGTGGTCCTCTGACGACAAATCTTTTTTCCGTAGACTGCAAGAACATAGTCACGAGAGATAGCTATACTTACAATATTGCGCATTCCCCAAAAGAGCTCAAAGTAATGAGAAAACAGCGGAGATGTAACCGTTAGCAGGAGCTAAAGTTACCCAGCTACATGTAAGTCACTGTGTGCCAACCATAGACTGTATATAGAATGGACAGAGTCTGCCTCCTCGCTGGGTGAAGCCACTCCAAGAACAGCACCCTCTGTTGATGGGCTGCAGTATAGGTCATAAATCCCGCCTCCACCAGCAAAGCTTATGGGGCTGTGGACAAACTATAGAATTTTATTACACAGAACATACATTTTTCTCCCCCGTGCTTGTGATGTTGACATGTAGTTATTGTAAGACTGGTTTGTGCTCAAGTCCTCTTTTTTCTGTGAAGCTCCGTTTTTAAAAGTTATTAGGGGGTTCATGTTTTCTTTGATTGACACCTGAAACAGCCTACGGGCGTTCAGGGATTGCGTCACTCACCCAGGGGAATACGCCGTTTGAGCCAAGCGTCATCACCGTGACTCTCGGTGACTGCACGGCCGAATGCGCGCATTGCTACTGCGCAGCGCTGGTTTCAGGAAATGAAGAAAAATCCCGGAGATACTGAGAGCTTTTTGGCTTCAAATCCGTATACAGAAGGTAGGCGGAACCAAGTTGTCCATCTGATATACAATCTATGGTGCCAACACACAAACAAAGTGAAAAGAAAAATATTAAGACACATATTATTTGTAACTAACCATTTAAAAAACGTCCTGCTGCAGCTGCACAGAGTTGGAATTTCTTCAGGAGCCTCCCCTTCTGGGTCAGACTCTGAAACAAACGCTTCTACGAGCCATGCCTTACCATCTCGCAAGCCTTGCCCCCCTCTCCCAGAGAGACAGGGAGGGAAGTGGCTTGTGCTGAAGGATGTGTGGACAGGTGCAGCACATAGAAACGGCGGGTTCTCGGTAGATCTCACTAGAGAGGGTTTTCAGGCTGGCTGAAGTCCAGGAAAAAACTGGATTTTTAGACAACAAACTTCAAATTGACTGCTCTAGGACCTCTGAGACCTATGTGAACCTGCTGAAAAGGAGTATAATATGGGATCTTTAACAGTGATTTCAGTAATCCAGAGAAATGGTGTACAAGTTATAGATGACCAAACTTGTGAGCCTTGTGAATCTTTGTGTCATAAACTACTCAGTGTTAGAGGGAAAATACAACAGAATCAAGGAATAAATACTTTTCAAAAACACTTTTTTTTGTGAGCCAGAATGGAAATACTTGTCTGTGGAGGAGGTGAAAGCTTTTTCCCAGGCATCTCAGCTTGCATGATTTAGTGTACTTAAGCCCTCAAGTGTCCAAAATCTGCCAAGAATTGTCTTTAAAGTGCAGCATTTCTGCTTACAAATGGTGCTGAAGCTAGTTAGGGAGCACACTTTGTTCTTTGTGATTATGACATAATAAAAAAATCCCATGATTCACTGGTTTATTAAAATGGATGTTCTGGTTGCAATCTTTTGAAGCTCCTTTTAACTTGTGTTTTAACTTATACAATAGCTTTAAACCTGACTGAAGTCTAATGCTAGTTCAAGCAGGAATCCATAGTCATTTAATATTCTTTCTTGATGTGATACAAGAAGCATGAGTTTTACTGCGCCTCTATGCAGTCTATCTTGTGTCCCATTACGAGACTAGCAAAGGTTTTGGTGATGCATTTAATGACCGTGAGAATACAATCAGAGAAGTCTCGAAGGCCTTTTTTGTTTTTGCCTCCATTTCCCGTCCCCAGATTGCTAATAGTAGCATGTGTTAACTGTCCCTAAAATTACATGTGTGTGGTGTTCACACATTCAGCTAATTAGGCCATTAAAAGGAAAATTGTTTGTTTCTTTTTTTAGAGAAAATAGCCCGCTGCCACAAGTTGCCATCCCAGACGTTGCTCATGGGATTCCACTCATATCAGCAGTGACCCCGTTGAACATCCAGCTGCAGCACTCTGCTCATCCCTGCTGGCTAGTCTCTCTGGGGAAAAGTGTTTTTTTTGTCCAGAGAATCACTAAAACATACTTTTCATTTCCTTTTTCCGATGTTTATTCCACAGGCTGTTCTGCTGTGAATCTGCTAATGCAGACTGACAAAGAGATGGAAAAAGCGAGGGGACTCCATCCTTACAGGCACTGACAGATCCCTCTGTGTCTCTGCTTTCTTCCACTGTGGACTGATTGAACAAGTGATTGTTTTATGAAGGACAGTTTAACTCAGAGGCTAATTGGAACAAAAATTTAGCTCGTCATGCATTAATGTCATTGAAAGCCTCGCAGACTTGTTTGTTCTCTCGTCACGAGCTGAAGTTCAACTGTCACTGAATGAAACCGCTAAAGTGACAAACAAAATGACACGGCTGACGTGAGCGGAGGTGGCATCTCGTCGGTTTCCTGTGACACAACATCAGCCTGTGTGACTGTAATTCTCCTGATGGGGCTGCAGAGACCCCCCTGATCTCCAACAATCAAAATCAAACAAAGCTCTTACACTGACTTCAACGGGAGGACAATACTCAACTTTTTAAGAGTGCAGAGTCTTTTTCTTTTGGACTTTTTTCAATGCTGTTATGACGTCTGTATAAAAAAAGAAGCAGAGATCTTATTTAATTTGTATTTCTGCTTTTATTTTTGTAGGAAAATACGTCTTTTCACATGCAAAACAGTGGATTCATCAAAGAATATGAAACAGATTTTTGCCCGGGGATACCAGAATGGCACTCAAAAGAAATGTACATTTTACAAAAGGCTTAGAAAAACACAAACACACAAATGCATGTATGAATCAGAGTTTTTACTGGTAATACCACTGGTTTTATTGTCACACCCCACACAGATAACTCGAAGAAATGTTAAGAGAAACAACAGGACCATACTACGGTCTTTCTTCTGAACACTGACATTGTTTTACACAGACGCATGGATGTTGAAACTGGATATTGTGGTGTCCCTGATGAATAGACCCACAAAATGTTCAGCATTTCCGGAGAGAGACTTCCATATTTCTTTTATTTGTTAGGTATGAGGGCTTTGAGTTCAGGGCTGGGACTCCTCATTGAAGTAAAAGTTGCATATTGCTGCTGCCAAGTAAAACATTGTTCATATTCAACAGATTTTCTTGCATTCCTTATTCATGAAAAATCCGGATTACTGCAAACAAACTGTTAAGAATTAACAGAAACTGGCTCTCTTGCAAATTATGTACACAACTTCATCAACAGTCAATCCTTTTTGGGGTTTTTCTTTAAAGCCCTATTGACATTTTGGGGACAGCTTTCACAGAAACAGCGACAGTGTGGAGAGAAGAGTAGTCTCCCCTAAAAGTAGCCATTAAACCCCCTTTTTGTCCTGTGAGCACAGTTTCTCCCTACACTATCCTTCCCAGCCATTTGGTAAAAAAAGAAGAACTGGCAGATACAAATACATATAACTATGCCACAGGGTAATTCTTCTGACCCGGATAGCTGCCTGAATTCTTTACTTTGCCCACAAACAAGACAAGACTAACCCACAAGAGTTTTGGAGACATAAGGCCAAGCTGTCAGTTATGATACAAGGAGCAGATGGGGTCTCTGACTGTCCCCATGGCACGTCCTCAAAACATCCTTTTCCTCACTGACTGAAGTGCTCCTCTTTTGACAAAAGGTCGCCCTCTAGTGGCCTCTGCTGGGTCAAACTTTGATGATCTGTTCTCCAGTTAAACCTCTCTGTTTCTGTCTCAACTAAAGTTCACAAACTTTGCTCACAGTGGAAAGGTTTAATGAGAGCTGATATGCCTTTGAGGGAAAGAGACTGACACTGACAGGGAAACTCAGTAAATCACCTGTGGCTTTTAGCTGACAGGGCGGTGTCAGTGCAGCCAGTGTCAATCAAGTCTGGACAGCTGCTGACTGAATACCCTCTGAAGTTTGTGAAGTTTGTTGCTAGCTAGCCTGTTGAATAGAAGCGGTGAGCAAATCAATAAGAAATACTTCAGCCATAATCTAAAAAGTCCAGACTTTTACAATCTAGGACCCAGTGTTGCTGGCTCTCAATGTTTTGCCTCCAAATTCACCAGAGTGGAATAAGTAATCAGTATTGCTATGCATTGGCAAAAAGCTGAAAATGGTTTCAATAATAAGACACTTCCTGTCTTTTCTTAACTTAACTCTCTTGGTCAGTTGATCTCCATACACAGCTGTTCAGGATCATTCAGAACGTAACAGGGAAAAGGAACAACACTGACATTTAATACTGTTACTGTCACATACAAGGAAAAGTCTGGCTTTTTTTTTCCATTTAAGTCACTGTAGCCGACATAATATAAAAATATACTGTATCATATTTCACATTTTTTACAGTTGGAAGGCAATTCAAAACACAATAACCATAAATAACCATACAGCTAGGTGATCTTTAAAAAGAGCTTCTTCTCTGTTTCTTTATTTTACAAAAACAGTCATAAAAAAATGAATGTTTTCATATAAAACATTGGCTCCAACATAAAAACGTTCTCAACTTATGAGTTTGTTATTTTAAAACTAATTTAAAAAAACAACACACAATTTAATACAAAAAATGAGAGGCTTTTACAAAAGGGTTGGTCTCTTGTAGGCATTTTCTTTTTCCAAAACTGGAGTAGCATGGCCACGGTATTCCAAAACTACAAACAAGCAGGCTTCATAGCAGCCTTGCATAAAATCTTGGCACTGACACTTGCATCACACAAACAGTGTTTGGTCTCAATTTATTGTAAAAATGGCTTTAAACCTTTCCCGTTACGATGTAGTGATATTGCAGCCTTGTGCATTTTACACTGAAGGTATAGTGCTGGGAAGGCTCAACCCACACAAGGCCTGAAGTTTGATAAGGAACACTACAGCTGGAAGCAGGTGGCAGCCAGGATCTACTCCCAATAAAGGAAGCCCCCAATGAGATACCACCAGGGGGCAGTCAACTACAAGAAAGGTGAGACACATGCAAGGTGCCGCGCACCTTGGTCAACAGCCGTAAAGAGCCAGCGCAGGAAACTAAAAGGTCAAAAGGTCGAGGCTGGAAACTTTTATTTGCTTTTGCACCTCAAAAAAAAAAAAAAAACTCAGGAAACAGAAGATGCAGAGCTGAGAAAAAAGCCACCTGTTGTTAGGAGTGATTTCTGAGCGGAAGCTTTTGTGGCATATTTATAAAAACATAGAGAACAAACACAGTGTCAAATGCAAAATCTGAATGATAATAAAACACTATGACAGACAGAACATGACAGGACACAGCCTTCAGGAAGTTGAAATTATCCCTTCATTATAAAGTCACTGCTTTAGGCGCTGCCATTGAATTTAGTTTCATTTTATTGCATTTATGATGTTCTCCCTTTTAAAGCGTTATCACAGCACAAGGTCGGGTTTCTTTAGCATATGAGGCCACAGAGATAGCATGGTACCCCTTTGCCTTTGTTCTATGATGACTCCTTATCTCGATGCACTTTGAAGTCCCAAGAATTGGGATGCGAATGTATGAGTACAGCCTCTCTAAGGAGGAGAGACCGGAAAATTAACCAAGCCAAATCTGGGATCAATCTGGTCCACAACAGAAATCATTATCATTCATTTAATTTCCTAATTTCAAACCCCAGAGAAAGGATCAACAAGGAGACAACAGAGGTCGATAGTCTCCTCTCGGGCTTGAGGAGAACGAGACATGTAAACGGACAGACTGTTGCCGTACAGTTTGTGTTGGTGTGATCTTTCAAGTTTAACAGTGATAGCCCTGACAACACAAGCTGTCAGCTGCAACATCACGTTTCATTTTTTACATGACTGAATACATAAACACACATCTTCTCCAGCTTGAAGGAATCTTTAAGGCACTGTGGTGTATAAATATCCAAGGAAGGAAGATTGCAACAGCTCGTCTTCCAATCTCTGTTATCTACATGGTTTCACTACATGCCCCTGTTTCTGGATTTAAATCCATACAGAGGGCTTCCCTTCTCCTGATTTGCTGCTGCTGCTGTTGCTGCTGCTGCCTCCTCCACTGCTTCCTCCTTTCCCATGTTTGAATCTGTGCTTTCGCTCTTTCTGAGGCTGAGGCTGCGGCTGAGGTTGGGCCTGGATGATGTTACTTTGGGGCTTGTCATCTTGGTTGTCCCCAAGCTGCTCCTCTGCACGGTGCTGCTGACTGTAGGCCTGAATTGCTGCCTCCAGTTGCTCATGAGCCTGCTGGATCATGTCTTTGTTCAAAGCTACACGGGCCTCCCCTCCAGTGGGAAAGTTATCCTCATTACTACCAAATTGTTGCTGTTCCTCTTGGGCAATGTTTGCCCGGTTCTGTTTGCACGCCATCTTAGCATTGCTAAGGTCCGTATAGGGCATCTGCTCTGGCTTTACCACAATATTGTAGCCAGGGGGAGCAGATGGAGTGTTCCACGAAAAGGGGTAGCCCACATAATCTGCAGCACCATCTCCAGCCCCCCCTCCTTCAGAACCTGCCTCTGGTCCTGTGCCCCCTACTGAGCCCTCAACACCCCCATTGGTGCCTAACAAGCCCAGCTGGTACTCATCCTCCTGAGGTGGGCAGCGCCGACGTCGTAGAATGTCACAAATGGATCCAATCCCCAAATGAAGCATCTCCCACACATTGAGTGTGAGGCAGAGGACAGTGACGCCATACATGATGCGCAAAAAGATGGTCTTCTCTGTAGGCCGTGACACAAAGCAGTCCACGCTGTGAGGACAAGGTTTCCCAGAGCACACGAACACAGGCTTCACACGAAACCCATAAAGTAAGTACTGGCCTGCAAGGAATCCTGCTTCGAGCAAGGTACGAGTCACCAGCTGCAAGACATAGACCCGCATCAGACCCTCATCTTGGATACGCCTGCGTCCATCATGCCTGATTTTGGGTCTGGGTGTGGGTTGCAAGGGATCCCGTGGTCTTTTAGGGGGCTCAATCTCTGGTACCTCATAGATCATGGGATCATCCTCCTGATCCTCCTCAGTCTCCTCGATACCCCGGTGTTGCCGAGCTCCAAAGCAGATTTTCCTTGGCTTCCTGTGTGTGTAGCCTCCTCCTCCTGCTGTTCTAACTGCAGCAGAACCGGCTCCTCCTTTGGCTTCATCTATTCGAGCGATCTTTTGGACAGCATAGCCCATGTACATGAGGGAAGGCATTGCCACCAGGATGATCTGGAAGACCCAGAAGCGGACATGAGATAGAGGGGCGAAGGCATCGTAGCAGACATTCTCACAGCCTGGTTGCCCCGAGTTGCAGACAAACTTGCTCTGTTCGTCGTAGTAGATGGACTCTCCCCCAACAGCAGTGAGAACAATGCGGAAGACGATGAGCACGGTGAGCCACAGCTTCCCCACGAAGGTGGAGTGGTTGTGGATCTCCTCCAGCAGCCGCGTGAGGAAGCTCCAGCTCATGGTGTCGCTGGACAGTGGGGCAGACAGTGTCCCTCTCTCACCTGCTCACAGACTCTGGAGAGGAAAAAAGAAGACAGCCAACAATTAATGCCACTTTGAAGAAGATTTATGCAGATATTTCATGTGAGGCTCATGTATTCATTTTCCAAGTTCAGCTACAAAATGTGAAAAGTGTTGACATGATAATTGCCTTAATTAGGGTAAGTGTTCCTCTCTGAGCTCCTCTCAGGCAATCAATACACCCTTAATGTGATCTGTTGCTTCTTGCAGCACAAAGCTGAATTTGGAGCTAAGTGCCTCAGTGAGGTGGCTGTCAAGTTTGGGCTTTTTATGGAATTAGAAGACCAAACAGGGTGGAAAGGATATCGGTATTAAAAAATACCATCAAGCAGCACTGAGAAGAGAGGCGAAATAATCCAAATGGGGACTTTGCTATCATCAAATGTGCACTTTGCTATCATCAAATGTGCACACACACTTTATTTAACAGCCTATCTCTTTTTGAAGAAATAAATCCTCTTAGTGAGCCTTCTTCTGTGAGAGGTGCAGTTTTCAGGATTGTATTAACTTGACTGGTTTGTTCTGGTTGTGAGGTAAACGGCATTGTGCTGTGCTGTGCTTATATGTGCTTGCATGCGTGTGTGTGTGTGTGTGTTTGCATTGGAGCACAGTTTAGAAAAGGGACACATTGCCAATGTAGGTTAGGTCTTGGCTCCAGGCATTCCATCAAAACCAGCAGAATCAGCAGGTGGCTGTGCACACACCACTGGAGCAGGGAGGCAGACAGCAGACCCACATTATCTCAGGCGGTGGAGCTGAACCCAAACACTTCTGTCCCTCAGGGCGGCTTTGGGGATGACTATGACACCTCCACAGAACTTTCCCCTTTTTACGAAGCAGCGCCAGTGCATGGCTTATTGTGAGCTAGACTGAGAGGAAAGTCCAACCATGAATACTGGCTTAGTTTGGGGTTTAAAGGACCGCTGGTACGGCAGCCTTACCGAGCAGGTTGAAAGCTTAGCTGGAGCAAGATGAAGCTTGGAGAAGAGAAAAATGTGGCTGGAGGAGGCGAGTGGGTGCTCCCAGCCCTCTGCTTTGTGTCTCCAGTAGGAGCGGGGAGGGTGGGAATGTTTTGAGGAGGGTTTTCCATTAAACATGTGTCATATTGATTACAATGACCATATAAGGGCATGCAGGGAACACAGGAGGAAGCTGTCAGGAATCCTCTCTATGTGTATGCATAACAGACCAACAGTAAGAGGGCCTGAGCTGAGTAAAGTCTTGCTCTCAGTCCGAGTAGTAAAGTCCTCGTGAGAGTGCTAACTATGAGCGTCTGTGACCGACATGTATGAGTAAGCAGCAAATGTCCGGAGCGGAGTGAGAGGTTGCCACAAGCAAACAGAGTCATAGCAGTGTCCTTCCGTGGTTGAGCTCCGTCTGACTTTTCCTGCATTACATCAGGTCACTCTTTTTACATAACACTCAATGTGCAGGAGAGTTGTCCTACAGACAAACAGCTGACTGCAAAGCTTTAACTGCTTTGTCGTTGTAGGACTTTTCTGCTGTTGAGGTGCACAAATATTTAGATAACTTTGTTTTAACTGGTATATTTATACTTCAAGTGCATTACCTTCATAAATAACTGTAATGTTAGGGTGATTTATGGGACCGTAATGTAATAGATTCAATGCAGGAGTTGAATCTATGTTTATTATTTCCATTCACATACAGTAAACACTCACAGGGGGACACTGCGGGTTGTGCTTTGACCCCCAACTCTTGAAAGTTGCATGTCGATGCGGTCACGGGGAAGACCATTGGCATGTGAATGGGATTAGTTAGGCTGATGGGCTCTATGTATTGCAAGGTCTACTCTAAGTGTGTGAAAGAGTGAATATGACACAGTGTGAAAATACTAATTGGAAAGGCATTTAATGGTCAAGCATGGTCTGTTTACCTTTAATGATACAATAATTCTAGAGTTAATCCAAATGTTGTTTAGGATGACAAGGAAGGGTCACATGAAGGATGAAAAAAAAAGATTTTGGTTGTAAACAAATTTAAAAGAGGATTATGTTAATTTACAAGAAAAAATATTAAATTATATTGAAAAAGTCACAAAACAACGATAAAATTTGCAGATTCAAAGTCATAACCTCACGAGTATGACGTTGTCATTATGAGAGACTAAAGTTTAGTTATAAGCTATAATTTATCTATATGGAAAAAAACAGTGTGATTTCAGTCATCCATAAACAGCACTGAAATGGGGAATGTGGATAAGGTTGTGAAGCTGACGTGCTCAAAGGTTGCATTTTTTAATTTATGAAACAATATTAAACTATAAATTCACAAAATCCTCTAAGCTAGCTGCTCCTTTTATTTTCTCCTCCACAAAAACATGCAGACTAACAAAGCCTTAAAATATGTTATTTTCTCTTAAATTCACAACTTTATTCTCATGAATTCACACTTTTTTCCTTCAAAGACAGTGAGGATTTTTAACTGATCTACAAACAGACTGAAACTGGTACTGATGCCTCTAGAGTATATATAACCTTCAGAAGCAAACAAGACCACTAGAAAGAAGACTCATACTTTCTCTGTTGGGATTTTCACAGCCTTACCCCGCTGTGAGGGGGCAGGTGTCACACCGGATGATCTTGAATCTTGGCGCAGACTTAGTAGATTACAGTTTTACACTTTATCTGTGCCATTGTTCTTCCCCCATTGTTCCATTGACAGTATTAATGCAGTTTGAGAATCATTTGTTTGAGTTTTGACTCTTTAACTGTGGAAGTTTTTTTGTGCTTGCACTTTATTCAGGAATAAAACCTGAGTCAAATTTTAATGGTTCATCTTCCATATGTTCTCTGCGTGTTGATTGACACCAGGCAGTTTGAGAATCATTTGTTTGAGTTTTGACTCTTTAACTGTGGAAGTTTTTTTGTGCTTGCACTTTATTCAGGAATAAAACCTGAGTCAAATTTTAATGGTTCATCTTCCATATGTTCTCTGCGTGTTGATTGACACCAGGAGAAATGTTTGAACGAGGGTTAGTGTTATTCCTCACCTTCATAATGCAGAAACTCAAAATATATTTACATTTTCATATTATGTAGGACCACCACTATGAACTAGAGCAGATGCATTATGGGTTTTGTATTATGTTCTGCTGTGCAGCAAAACTCTGTGAAGACTGACCTGCTGTCAGAGCAGAGCTGTTCATAATTTCATCATTTCGCTGCCAAATAGTTTTGCAGTATTTAACTCTGATGAAACAGGGACTTTAGTATCTGGGGACGCAGCTGAAAACGGTCCCTGCACACTGACAAGATGAGAATTCCTTCATTGTGTCTTAATGAAGTCTTTTATAAGGTCCCATACGATCGTGCACTGGGTACTGTCACTCTCCTCCAGCCAGGATGCACAGCTGCCTGGGCTTCATACTCCCACAGCCTTTGCCACATATAACCTGGCATTCTGCTTTCTCATCCGATTTGTGTCTGTAGGAGCTAGTGGGGCAGTTAGGGGTAGGAAGCTGACTCTGTGCATCAAGTTACTGAGGTGAGTCACCCTTATGAGCAGCACCGCGAACACACACACAAACAGCAGGCAGGCTCGCTGCTACTGTTTATTACAAAGAATGAACATCAGAAAAACACACCAGATTTGGTTCTAACACAAGAAAAACTCTGTTATTTAATTGAATATATAATTTAAATCATACATCACTGTGATCATCTTTGAAAGAGAATGAGCTTCAGGATCAATAGCTTCGTGGCCACTGGCTGAAAAAGGTCAAAACTTTGAAATCACAGGTCATTACATTAAAAGACTCTGATACATCTAAGCCCTTGGCATAGCTCATAGCTGTACCACAACAGTGCAGGGTCAAAGGTCAACTGGACGGGCTCCTCAGCCTTGTGCATTGATTCAGACAGTCACAATTACGGTCTGCGTCACTCGAGGGATCCCCTCAGTCACTGCCTTTAATCCCTCTGAATGCACATGGACTCGCAGACTAACTGACAGACGGATGTACAGACAGACAGTCACATGTGCACAGCTTTATAAACCCACAATCTTTCTGCAAACAAACGCAACATGAATATGAGGGGCACTACATCAGGGTTAGCCGAGGTGCTCCTTATTCACAGTAGTGACTCATTATTTGGACCCAGTGCTCCAGCTGGAGGGGCCTCAGGCTCATGAAGAACACCAGGGGAATGAGCCCCACTGTGGGACAGACCCCCAACTTGTGCAGGGGGATCTCTGCTGATGCACAAGGTTTATGATTGTGTGGTTAGAAGATGAGCTCAAACTGGAGGCATCATCATGAAGAATTCTTAGTGCAGCAACACATAAAAATTCACCATCAGTGGTGGACCAGGTCAGGACTAAAATAAAACACAATTTAGCACCGTCAGTGATTTTGTAATTATTATCTTTTATGACTTTAAAACATTAAAAAAAATTACATCCACATTAGCCAGAAAGTATGATAGCCACAGAGAGCACAACATCGAGATACTTGAACCACAGGAGCAATTAAACCCAGTTTTTTTTTTTTTAATTGTGCAGGTACACTGTGCAGTTTTTAAAGTATTTAGCTGCAGCTGTAATGCCATCCTTATAATACAATTATTAAATGCACAGCAATACAAAATACTCACAGACAGCAATATGCCTGTACTGCATCTTAACTGATCATCCACATACCACACATTGCTGCACACATGCACACACAAAGCTACATAAATATTAACAATCAGGCTAAGGGCAGTTGGGATAATTAACACACTGTAAATGTTGTTAAAGCTTTGATAAATGTATGTAGATATAATAGATTTATTAGCCTCCGGATGCAATGAAACCAAGCAGAGCACATTAGTATGTAAATTTATAGGCAAATGTATTTAACTCTATGGGTTAAACTATCCTCGTGCATGATAACAATGCATGGCTTGTGAGGTCACTGCATGCAAAGTAAACACTGATTATATTGTTTAAAAGTTAATTATTTCCTTGTTGTTTTAAAACTAATTTGTCTCTACTTCTCAGCAAATCTCTCACAGACTCACTCACAGGCAAACATCCGTACGGATGCTGCAGCCGCTCTCCATCAGGCAGCTCACAGCGCGGATGTACTCTCCCCCCCTGCAGAGTACAAACGTCAGTGCAAACTCGACATAAACATTTGCTCAGTCTTCTTTCTTATTACTGTTTTCCATGATCAATTAGGCCTGCTTTAGTGTTTTTTTAAGTGATTAAATTTATTCTAAGATGAGAGAAACTCCTGCCAGGGCTGATTGAGTTACCATCCTGCTGATTCGCTGCTTCATTTAGACAATTTACTTTTTGAATCTTTGCTTCCACACAGTTCTGATTTATGACGTTCTTCTGAAGCCTTTGAAAACCCTAAATGATGGCACAAAGCATCCCCATACATAACCAATGCCCTATTTATTGAGCTCCTCAGAAATCTGAGATGAAAAACAGGCAATAACAGCGCAGCATTATTATCTCAAAGGGGAGTGCTTTCAACAGACTCCATGTGAACAAGTTTTTCTCAAAATTCTAGTTGAATAAAGTTTAAAGTACTTTAAACTTGGTGTATTAAATGTATTAAGGAATTTTTTTTCCACACCAAATTCTTATAGAAAACTAGGATAGTCCTGTCCACATGATAAAAATATCGCACTATTATCACACTTTCTGTCTGGTACTGTGTCCCATCATTTAGATTTATCTACTTTTTTTGCCTCACACAGCTGGGTTTGATGTTATATCTCATGCAATGTCATCATTATTGCACAAGGGACTGGTTTGACTGATATAAAAGGGACTGTGCTTAAAGCCGTCCTTGATGTCGACAATGGCAAGTGTGCAAAGATTTAATATGCAGTCTTTGTTAGGCGTAATCACATAAAAAACAAAGCCTTTTATTGAAAAAATAGCCACTAATTAACTGGAATTAGATGGAAATTCTGGTTCAATGTTATCTTTTGTTTTATAGGGGAATAGGAAGTCAATAGCCATCAAATTAGAGACTCATGGGTGATTAAGGTGCCTTTCATATCTTATAATTTAGTTAATTTTGCAGTTAATTTTATACAAATAGCATCAGAGAGCCAAAGGGGACAGTGCAGGTTCTCTGAGCGTGCTCTGTTTGGGTTGGTGTTGCCGTGACTGTCCTCACTTGAGGGTCATTTCGCTCAGACGTGACTGATCCTCCACCTCATCCTGCACACAGATCAAACTAATCTGCTCTCACAGTGACTGGCCAGACATCTGTGCATGATCACCCCCTGGATTGTCATATATGGGTTAAAATCTGGCTGTTTTGATGCGGACAGACCTCGTATTAAACATGTCATAAAAGGTCTCCAGCAGCCGCACATGAATGCCCCATATGAGAACAGATAACCGCCATAACTGCGGAGCATGGATGAGCATAAGCAGAAGGGTGCTTGACTTAAAAAGCACAGGGGGATTTCTTATATAGTGACTCCTCTTCTCTTTCTCTGAAGGCACAGGATAAGCTCCTTTGTTAGGCGCTCTGAAATATTCAAATAAAAAAATAGCAAAGCTAAAAATGGACTTCTTATCAACTCATCCTGATTGGCTGTTTTTTCCCCGTCAGCTGTAACTTTGTCTAAAATAGTCCTTGAAGCGATTAAAAAAAAGTTTACTTCATGGACCTGGAAGGTTATCAGGGCTGTTAATCACATCTATTTCATACACTTATCTTTATTACACTGTATGAAGACCGACTTGCAGCATGATGAATGCATGCAGCCATGAAATGAAAATATACTACAAATTCCAAACTCAAATTTGGGCCCCTGGCTTCTTAACCTTTCAGCAGGAGACAGAAATTATCTCAAATCAGAAAATCAACATGGTTAGAGATGGAAATAGAAACAGCTGGATGTTTTGTTGCGTGGTCAAACTTGACTCTAAGCCTGGAGAGAGTCTAGGATTGAGGACGTCTGGGTGATATGGATGAGTAAGCTCCTGTCGTCATTCTGCAAAGGGGGGAGTTTGGACCTGAAGAAAATCTCCCTCCCTGTGTTCGTGGGAAAGTAAAAAACTCCCTCATTAACATTGTCCAAAGGGGAAAAGGCAAAGTGGCTCCATATGTTTAAGGATGAATCTCTGGGGCAGGAGCAGATTCTCTGCATCTGTACGCTTTCTTCAAGCAGAATTGGCCACTAAAAAGTATGCAAATCTGTAGAGACATTTTACCCTCATCTGCCTCCATGATAATAATCTTTCGAATGAAGGATGTCTTAATCTGTCATCCCTCAGAGTTAACACATATGAAAATAAATGTAAAAACAAGCACATATGGTCAGGCAGCAAGGCAAAGTGAGAAAGCAGCATACTTACTCTACTCCCTCACTCCCAGATGCCAGGGACTGTGTCCTTTGTCCCTCAACCTGAGGCCCCACATCTCTGTCTCCCGTCTCACTTAGCCTCCGTTACATTCTCCTTAACCTCCTCTGACATCAGACAGCCCTGACCCGACATCAAAAACAACCATATGTCCATAAACAAAAGCCTCCAAAACAAAACAACACGTCTCCGCCGCGGCTCTCTCATGTAGAGCCTCAGTGTGTGTGCTTAACCAAGTGTGAGCGCTTCCTGAAAGAGAGAGGAATGAGGGAGGCAGAGCATCTTGCCTCTTTCCCCGTGGTACTCACAATGGTCCTGACTTACCCCCTTATCCCCTCCAAACTGGGTCATGGTAGGGGGTTGGGGTTGGGTGTGTGGTTATGATTGGGATGGGGAAGAGGTGGTGGTGGTTTAATACCCCTCTGAGGGCACAAGGGAGGGGAAGTCTGGGACTGACTTGCAGTGATAGGATGAGTGGAGGAGTGCGATAGGACGGGGCCTTCAGGTGAAAGTGAGAGAGGTAATTTTATAATGCTACTTTTATTACTCTGACGCTTTTATGGCAGTAACTTGAATTTTTTATTCATTTTTTGGCTGGGATTGGTTCACAAAAAAAAGAAGGAAAATAAACAGGAGGTGTGTATGTTGAAGGAATAAACCATTGTCGGATGTGTTTGTAAGACAAGATTTGAATGAATATAAACTACTGATAAGAGTAAGCACTGAGACAGAGAAGAGTTTTTCTAGCAGCACATACAAAAGTAGATCTCCCCTTAGTATTCACCATTTGTAACCCTGAACAAATAAATCCTCAGCTTTCACTCTAAAGTCTGATATAAGCACAAACATGTATATTTACCACAGCTGACCTTTAAAATGCACTTTCATCACCAAAATTCCTCAAAAACCATGAACAGACACTCATGGTCCCCACGGGATGACTCCCTCCAACTCTGGTGATCCTAAGTTCACATCCATCTCAGCTACAGTAGGTGGTTAAACCCTCTTTCCAGCTTGGTACTCTTTAGTAATCTCCCGGTTGATTATCAAAAACAGCCGGCTGAGGGTATCCAGGACGAATAATGACAAGATCATCACTTTACAGCTCTGAGACTTTTGTCTGAAAAGTTAAGTCTTTTTTACACCCTTTCTTCGCCTGACTGGGTTTTGTTTATCTGTCTACTACCCTAGAGATGCATCTATGCTGTTAAACAACTGGCTCAGAGCGTAGAGCATGTGTAGGATGTCTGACTGACATGACAGAGAACTAAATCTCCAAAGGCATTATCCATAGATAGATAGATAGATAGATAGATAGATAGATAGATAGATAGATAGATAGATAGATAGATAGATAGATAGATAGATAGATAGATAGATAGAACCTATAGTCTGATTTTAAGTAGTCTGATTTATTTCCGTCAGTTGCATGATTTTTAAGTCTGGCTCCGTCTGACTACTGCAATAAATCGATTTTCTTTGACTGCATGTAAACATATTAAATTCACGACTGTATTCACTCATGACTGTACGCAGTTTCTGTAGATGAAATGAACAGATATGCCAGTTTTTCCTGGAAAGGTGTCCTCATGTTGTTGGATTTTTCAAAGAAGTTACACTCAGAGCTCTCTGACTCCGCAGAGCTCTCTACAACTTCCTTCAGAACTAAATCTTACGTGCATCTGTTTTACTGGCACCTATACCTTCAATAAACTAGAAGACTTTGAAAACACCTAAAGCTCCAGTAAGGAATTTTGATTTGTGTTAACTTTGGCACCCCTTTGTGTCCCACCTTTACCTTCTCAGATCTATCATTGTACACAAGAACACAGGTCAAACATTGTAGTTCCCCCCATAACCCCACCGAGTCCTCCTCTTTTTCAAATATGTTCCTACCCTTGTGTAACGCTGTGGCTAAAATCAGCCACTAGGGGCAAAATTTAGCCACTAATTTTTGACTACATAACTTTTCTTTTACTGCAGCAAATGGGATGATTTTTTTGTGCAGATGCTTATATTGATGGACACTTTGAGAATATGACTTCAAAATTTCACCAGGTCAAAAATACGCGCTGGGCAAATTTTCAACCATTGTTAATGCTCAGTGGCTAAAAAAACCCACTAACTTTGACTGCTGTAAAAACATATTGGGTTAATATTTTTTTCCATTTTTTTTCATATATCTCTCAATTAACTTCTGCTTTGATCAAAACTAGTAAATGTTTCATCTAAAATCATTTTTTTAACCCTTTGAGGGTCCATTCAAAACATGATGTCACTGATATGGTAGGAAATGAATCTAATAAAAATCAGTCATTTTCCTCCCATTTCTTCCCAATATTAGTGACTTTATGTTTTAAATGGGTCCTTAAAGGGTTAAAATTTGGATTCTTAATGAAACATTTACTAGTTTTAAATAGAGCAGAAGTTAATTAAGAGATATACGAAAAAAAAATCTGGAAAAAATATGAATCCAATATGTTTTTACAGCAGTCAATGTCAGTGGCTGTTTTTAGCCACTGAGTGTTAAGAAAGGATGTAAATCTAAGGGTTACACAAGGGCTAACTCATTGTCATGTTTGTTTTGCTACTTCACAGCTCCCTGTTGGTGCTGGCAAGTGCACTACTGTTGGTTGTTACCTCCGCCAAGGAGGTTATGTTTTTGGTAGTGTTGGTTTGTTTGTTTGTGAGTTTGTTTGTCTGTTAGCAACTTTACAGAAAAAGTAACAGACGGATTGACCTGAAATTTTCACCAGTCTCAGCCCCAGGAGGATCCCATTACATTTTGGTGGTGATCCGGATCACCTTCTGGATCCAGGAATTTTTTGAAGGATTCTTTATCTGTGCCATCCATTGGTTGCAATTCCATTGGAATTTTCAATGCTGAAAGAAAACCAATGGGCGGCACAGTGGCATAGATGGGCAGCACAGTGGTGTAGTGGTTAGCACTGTCGCCTCACAGCAAGAAGGTCCTAGGTTCGAATCCGGGTCATGGCATTTCTTATTTTAGGAACATTATGAACAGTGAACATACCAGTTCAAACACAAATAAAAGTTAATAAAAGACACGTAACAGTAAAAGTTTTGGTGTGAATCACAATATAAGGGGGGACATGAGCTGCTTGGCGGAGGTCTGCGCTCTCTGAGTGCTTTTCTAGTTGACAATGCTTTTGTCATTGAACGACAGAATTTGCATATGACAAAACCAAATCCTATGATAATATTAGTGCTGTTAGTGGGCGTCTTGCAGTTGATCGACTATGACTGCATACGAAATTGATAACAGGTAAGAAAGTAGTGCGGACCAACCTATTTAAATGAAGATTTGCCTGTGCTACCAGCTGAGAGGGCAGGGTGGCCATAAACGAAAAGGGAAGTTTGAGGCCATGGAGTTCAACCTGTCATTGTGTGGAAGCCAGCAACTGCATAAAAGCTGTGTTTTGTGTCATTTACTGCATCCTGAGTGCGTGGGGACTGGATATACTTACCCATCCTGCATGACATGGCATTCAACACTTTAAACAGCACACCAGAAAAACTACTCTGGGAGACGCACTAACTGTGATGGTGCGTCGGAGTCATCCAGATGCAGGAAAGTGCAGCGTTACAAAGATATTTTCAATGGGAGATATGGCATGGATCATTTTTGTGACAGGCTCCAAATCAGCCCTTGGTCACCCAGCAGCTCAAAAATGGCATTGCTGGATAGATGATATGTCTCTACTTATTCGTCGTCATCTATCATCGCACTTTTGCCTCCTTCTCACCACAATGACCGCAGCGTACCACTGCGTCAGTTTGCACCTGACTTTTAAACATGCTAAATAAAGACGGAAAAACACAGACTGCAATTGGTATGATAAACCATATTGTGGGTGCTAAATGATTCCATTTGCATCTCCTTCTCCCAGTATTTTGCATGTTCTGATTATCTGCATACATTCTGCAAATTCATGAAGGCAAACACGCTAAAAGGATTACACATGGTATTTTGTTCATTTGACAGACACAATCCTCCAGTAGATCAGCTTTGCCCATGCTATCAAGTTTGCGTGTGTTTTTATAGACAAAAACCTTTAGTAGATAAGGCGCAAAGTGTTTATTTGACAATAATAAACAAGCTTCTTTTGCACCCAGTACTTTTTAATTAAATAAAGATTGTAGCATACTGGAGTTGTGAATTTGCCAAATTTCATACCCTTTTAAGCATTTCTGTCTGTTTAATAGAATTATTAACTGTCTTCACTGATAGTTTAGCTTTTATGTGGTAACCTGATGTAAAAAAATTGATAAGGCATCATTTTAAATTCAAATGTGTCCTTAAAATCCCTGTGTCTGTTGGGCTAAAGGGACAATGTGGTTCTGACCACAGGCAGTGGCTTTCATAACACAGTCCTAATAATTGATGCCCAACATGTTATGCATTATGGCTGCCAATAAATTGGGGTCTTTAAGGGGGTGGAAAAGAGCCACCTCTGAAAAAGTAAAATTAGCGAACTAGAAAGTTGTTAGAAACGCCATAAGAGAACTCCATGAACTCTGTTTAATGTCGAGCGTACATACTGTGGCTTCTTCCTGCAGAAACGCAGACACATAACTCTAATCCTCCTCATCACTTTCAGCCTCAGTATGCCCTTCTCCCTCCATCACTCTGCTCCACTCTCTAATGCTCTTACATAGTCATAATCATTCGACTCCAAGAACAATAAAAGATGACCGTTTGATATTGTCCAAATCCAGTCACCAGCGCTGGCTGCTGAAATTAGGACTGCACGCTATCTCAGCCCTCTTTTCTTATCTGCGTCTTCAGAGCCAACCAGTTGCTATCACCAAATTTCACAGATCCCAGGCTGAGAAATCAGAGGGTGTAAATCCTCTTCTGATTTATATCATGTCACTCAAAGTCCAGCGCTTCTGTGAACTATGTTTCTCTTTAGTGTACATCCATTGCAATTTGGCCCGTCCTTTTGAGAAGTCCCAAAGCAGTGAAATGCATGCTTCTGGATGTGTCAGTTTTGTAATAACCTTGAATAATTTGATGTTCTTTTCCCCCTTTTGATGTGAGGAGTTTCATGAATCACTTTCTTTAGTCATACTGATTTTTTTTATAGACATTAAACAGCACTAGATGTGATGATGACTTTGCTGCTACTGCTGATGGTTGAAAATAAAACCATTTATCCCAAACAGTAAGTGCTCGAATTTAGCTATAACAAAAGTACTGAGGGGAAATGATGGTAGCTATTCAAATATTAATCACACTTAAGAGCGTTCACTTTGTGGCGGTTTGACAGCTGAGTGAAAAATCTCCTGTCCAGCTCTGTGTTCAAATTCTAACTGTTGATTAATAAACACTAAATCGCTTCGTGAGTCACTTTTTTCCTCACTGTATGTGCTTGTTTATGCCTCAGCAGAGGTCATTTTTGCAGACTCAGCCGGCACTGTGGGAGGGATGATTTATGACTTTCATTTTGTGCTGACATAAAGTTGAACACCTCTCTGTTACTGTCACTGCTTGTCGGTACACAGGGGGGTTTAAGCTAAAAGGGAGAGCATTCATCTGCAGGGGTGGAGGTCCCCAAATAAGATCTGGATTTCACCTCAGAAGGGTAACAACACAATCATCACTCAGCGGTGATGAGAACATGTAACATACAGGATGTGCAGCATGTTAACTTGTTGTTTCCAGCTGTGGATCTCAGATGACACTCTGGCTGATGGGATCTGTAGTTCACATCTCCAAATAAAATACAGGCAATAAAAAACCTCTAATCAGAGACGTTTCAGTATTTTGTATTCTCACACTGTAACAGTACTCTAACAACATATCCTAAAAAAATAGACACACGAGGGCTAATCATGATGGTATTTAAAGTTAGGCCTAAAATGTGTCAACTAAAGAGTTTTAATCTGACATAGTGTATTATATTTGCTCATGTAAATGCTGTTCCATGTCATTAAAAGAAATCTAGTTCAGAGTTCCTTTTTGTTAAAATTTTCCAAACAGGACTGTTCCTTCAGCTGCTTCAAAATAGTGATATAAATATGGTCAGTCTTCTCCCTGCTGGCCTTGTTTTCTTTTGGATATCATGTTAAGGCATCAGTATGAATTTCAGTCTATTTGACAAATGTCAAATGTTTTTGAGCTTCTCCTGGTTGTCAAAACTTAGCAAGAAGTAATAATACCTTTTAGTAATTTTGGCTGAATGTGCATTCCTAATGTATACTTCTTTATCCTTACCTTATCTTTCTTAACACTATTAATATGAAACATCAGGCACTTCTTAATATCTCTGAGGACTTGGTTAACTACTGACAACAGCTGGAAAATACATGTTTTTCATATTTTTTCAGCTTTTGAACTGAACTAGCTCACTTTAAAATCTAGAGCAGAGTTTAAAATTATCCTCACAAAGCTCATAACAGTCAGGCCCTGTCATATCTGTACAAGCTTATAGAGCCCAGTCACCCCCAAGGACTTGATGTTCTGAGACTGCATGCCTAGTTTTGGTACCTTAAGTCTCCAGGAGCAGCAGTATGGGAGGCCAGAATTTTAGTTATCAGGCCACTCTCCTGTGGAAACATCTTCCTATTCTTGGAGGCAGAAACCCTCTCCACCTTTAAAAGTAGTCACAAAGTTTCCTTTTAATAAAGCTTATATTTAGGGCTGACCCAGGTCCAAGCCCTGGTCAAGCTGCTATAAGCTCAGACGACCATTGGAGGATGACAGAGCTCATGTCTCCTCTTTTTTATCTCTATTAGTTACTGACTTTATATCATCATTTCTCATTTACGGGTGCCTTTGCCTTTGTCTTGGTGTTTTCTCATGAAAAGTGGAGCTATACTCTTTAAATGCAACCTGAGTCAAAGTTCAAAAGGTCAAAAAACACTGCTCATGGAAAAGTTGATGCAACATGCCCAATGCAACATACAATCTTTGGATGTATTTCACACAGAATACATTTAAATACATACATGTCTGCAGACTCATCAACATTTCAGTGTTGTACATCTTCAGAGCACATACAGTATAAGCATCCTTCAAAAGCTATGTATATGCATAAGACAGACTGCTCATAGATGGATTGAGGAGATTGAGGGTTGCTTAACTCCCATAATCCCTTAGCCTGTCTGCATAAACCAAACTAATTTGGCTCATTTGACAGTGTATCGTCCTTGTAAACATCAAAGCGCTCTTAAGAAGAGGCTTGAGTGGCAGATTTGGCTTTTTTTTATAAATGGTTCCACTGGAGCCATTATCTCTTTCCAGTAGTAGACTGATGGGTTGTTGTTAATGATTATAAAGCCTCAGGCAGTGGGAGGCAGAGATATTTGTGGAAAGCTGGGGACAGGGAATGAAGAAACAGTCTTCATCAACCTTCAGCATCAGAACATGTGTGGATAGAAAGAAAAATAAATCTAAGAGGACTGAGCTCGAACAAATAAAACCAATCGGTTTTGAATATAAATTTACTCGATTTGGTAATTTTGGCTGTAAATTTTACCTACAGTTCATACGTATGTAACACTGAAACAGTAAAAACAAAGTTTTAGATAGATAGATAAATATACTTTATTGATCCCAAACTGGGAAATTCTCAAATTTTATGGGTCTTTACTGTCATCCTGTCTCCTACCAGCTCTGATGTCGTCGCACACTTACTGAACCTCTTCACCCTTCCTGCATATTTTACATACAGAGTCACAGGGAAACTGTTACTGTAAACTGCGTGTGAGGTATAAACATTAAAATGACTACAGGCATAAAGTTATAGTTTTACAGAGACTGTAAGAGAGTCGGTGCCTCTGCGTCTCCTTTTTAAAACTATGTGGCTTTGGGATGCAGTCAAAGAGACAGGTCAGGATAAACAGTGAGGAGAGTGTTTATAGCATGATAAAGCCATAAAAACAACTCAGTGATTCATTTCATGTTTGAAAGTCATGAAACAGGGATTCAGGATATCATAATTGTGTTGTTTATGTCAGAAAAACCCAACAGGAGAGGCTGATTTGGTGTCTGGGTTCAGATAAGGAGCTCCCATTTAGCTTGTTGAAAGTACTGATAATATTTACTGTCATCAGGTCAGGAGGTCACTTCCTCACACCTCTCAGTTTCTCTTATCTATAAGGACTTTTTATACAGTGCTTTCAAAACCACAGCTTCAGCAAACACGATAGTCAGTGAACGCACCGCAGGGTTAGAAAGGTTCATTCATCAACTGTTGCGTTACAGCTCATGTTTGTTTAGATGAAGGAATGAGGTCAAGTATTTAAATGTTACTTTATACGTTGGCTTTTTTGACTCATGTTACTGATTTTTTTAAAGTGGCTAACAAGACTAGCTTGGTAAGACGGGCAGTTTGCTTAACAATGTTTGGCGTCTGTGTTTGGCGTACACTTTGGTGGGAGAGGTCTACCAGGGAAAGCAGAGGTCATATGCATAGAGGGTTTTTCCCTCCTGAAATGTTCTATGCTTATTGCTATAATAAGGCCATAGCTATACCTGATAGTTAACCTAGTGTACAATTACCTGCATCATGGAATTAACTGTGCACATACTGTACGTGAATAGCAAGTTTCTACGTCAACTTCTTAAACCTCTCACCAGCTCTTTCAGCAGGCTGCAAACTGGCACTGACACATCATACAGATGTGGGTAATCGCAGAGGTCTATCAGCTTGTCTTAAAACCTTTCTGCCATTCTTGTCCTTGCTGCTGTGTTGACACAGTCCAATTTCCTTTGCCTACACTGCTCCTCTCATTCAAAGATGCTGCATCTTGCTTTCTCACTAAGTTAATATTTAAGTCTATGCAGAGCCAGTCAGATGGCAGAGATGCATGGCAGACCTCCTGTACACATGTATCATTAAGCAAGTGCAGCAAACTGTAAACCTTAAAAGCACAGTGATCTTGACATGAGCCAAAAAGGCACAAATACAAGAAAATAAAGTTTTATCCAACAGCATTAACTCTTCAGATGCATTTTGACAGAAGGACTTTTGCCCAAGAAAACGTCGGTAAAAGGTTTTTTTTACCCGTTTGTAGATATTAAAATAACCTGTCTTGTGTTTTATAACAGCTACTGATTATTGCTTTGGCCAGGACAGGACAAATTTATGTTTATTTCAGTGATTACCTGCAGTGTTCAGTGTTTAGTGTCTAGCTGAAACGGAAACCTGCAGACTTTCAGAACAAGCTTGTACACTGTTTGACACCTGTAGCTGGACTATTATGTAACACTTCGTGTTATTTGTGGGTGATTAACAGTCTCAGTGTTGGGACTCAGAGTCCTGCCGGCTTTATTTGAGACTTTCCAGCCTCTATATAATGGACAAAAACATCATTATTATGGCTCTGAGGCTGCAGTAGAAAGCAAAGAAAACTAAGCCTTATGCTTAGATATGCACATATACCATGTTTTCAAGCTATACTGCTATTAACTATTTCCTTCTGCAGAATTTGCTGACCTGCTGTATTTGGTAGTATGTCAACAGAGACGTTCACATTAGTTTGCATATGTAGATCCTGACTGGTTGGTCGGATGGATGTAGGGACCAAATATAGCACAGATACCACAAACAAATCACACTATAAATAGAGTTACACAATACTAAACAAAGCAACAAACTATGTTACGCAGTTTACAGAATTGATTGCAAAGACAGAGAGAGATTCCTGTTTTTTTAGACACACACTTCTGTAGAAGAAATTGACCATTAAACAGAAAATTAATGATGAAAAGATAACCCACTGTACTGTAAATAGGACGGTACAGCCCAACAGTAGATCATATGACTGCAGATTAACTAGCCCACAGTTTGACACTGGGTGCCCTTCTGTGTTTATGTGCAAAGTAAACATCCCTCTGTATATATTCGTTATCATACTCTGCAGCATGTTTAAACCATCATAGGAACAAATAACAGAGGGGCTCAGGAAGCCTGGAGCTTTAGAAGCTCACATATGTGCTGTGTCCTTTACATACTCATGTTATTGGTACATCTTTGATCTGTACTTTTTCATACAGCTACGTCTTTTCATTTTATTTATAAACTATTAAAACCGAAAGACTTTAAAAGATAAAATTTTATGTGCCGACCGTAACACCCCTGTCGTATAAACAGTATCTCAAGAAGTTATAGCTCAGCTTTGGATTAGGCTGCTGGGACATGGGCGTTTCTTTGTTGATAATAAAGGTTATTTACCATGAAGCATATATGAAATGCTACTCTCATTTCTTCACTGTGTTGCTCTAATCTGGGGCCCTTTAAATATGATGCATCTTTACCAACAGCATTACTTCAAATGTATACATATCATGTTATGCTGGTGTGGGACTTTTCCTAAATATGTCATAAATATTTTTAGACCACTATTACTACTATGACTACTTTTTGAAATATAGATGTCCCACCTTAAAGTTTGATTCTCATATGTACAGCTAGTTTTAAACTTCAAATGAAAATAAAACAGGAAAACAGGGACAATTTCATGTCAGTATATATATATCTGCAACAGCTCTGTTTCTTACACTTCTTGATATTTAAAAAAAAAAAACGTTTTACAGTTAAATTTTGTGTGATTTAGGCCTTTGGTTTTGTACTTGTGTTTGTATTTTTTGTTTTATAAGCAAAATATTATTCAGCAAGGTGTAAAAACAAAAACAAAGAAAAACTGACAATTCAAACAGAAATATGAAATTAATCTCATATCGTTTCATCTCATACTGTTTCATTTAGTATTGTATCAGCTGGTATCATAACATTTTATCTTGTATCGTATCATCTTGAATAATTTTGTATCATCTCTTTTAGTCTCATCTCATACCATATAATATCAACTCATATTGTATAATCTTATCGCATCGTTTTGTATTGTATCATCTCTCTTCATCGTATTATCTCATAACATATAGTATCACCTTATATCCTCTCATATCCCCTCATTACATATTGTATCATTTAGTATTGTATCACCTTGTACAATATACCAGTGTATCAAATTGTGTCATCTAGTATCATATCGTCTTGGATTGTGTTGTTTCATCTGGTATTGTATCCCATCACATCCCATTGTACTGTGTCATCTTATATTAATTCATCTGGTATGGTATCATCTTGTATCATATAATACAATATTATATTTTTGGGTTTTATACAGTGTCAAATTCTCTCTTATCATGTTGAATAATATCACCTTGTTGTATCACTGTCATGACCAATGTCCAATGAACCAATGTCATGACATTACATTTCATCACTTCATATGGTACCTGATTTTATCTCATCCTAATGTATCACATCAATTGTTATCATATTGTATGATATTATTATTTATTTTGTATCCTACTCTATCCCTGTATTGTTCTGCTTGATATCATACTGTATCACATTATGGTCTATTATAGGCATTATAATATATGGTTCGGTGTTTTTGTGTATTATTATGTGTATTAGAGGCGGCAGTAGCTCAGGAGGTAGAGCGGTCGTCCAATGACCGGAAGGTTGGCGATTCGATTCCCCCTAATCCAAGTCTGTCCGTTGTGTCCTTGGGCAAGACACTTAACCCACCTTGCTCCCAGTGTGTGTCCTCCACTGGTGTATGATTGTGAGTGTTGTGTGGTGGTGGTCGGAGAGGCCGTAGGCACAGAATGGCAGCCACGTTTCCACCACCACCAAAGTGTGACTGTGTGAGCGAATGAATGATGTATCCAATGTAAAGCGCTTTGAGGGTCTCTGATAAAGGCATTATAATATATGGTTCGGTGTTTTTGTGCATTATTTCTTTTCATTTCTTTAGAAACCCATAAAATAAAGTTCTGTTAAAAACCCTGAAAACTAAGAATGTTTTTGAGCTGGCAAAGCGGTGCTCATCTTCATCACATGTCCAGGCAAAAGAAGTCTTTTCTAACAAAGTCTCATCAGCCTTCAGATTCTCATCTCTAATTAGAGGAGAGGAGATGAGTTAACCTGAGGTGAATGCAGGCTCGTGCAGCTCTGTAAGCATGTGTACGTTATCCTCTGCAATCATGCATGCTGGGATGAACACACGTGGAAGCACAGCTATCAGCTACCTCCTCAGGCTCAGGTTCACCTGCACACTTTTGAAACTCATTAGTGGGAGGAGAAGGAGATGGAGGGGGGACGGTGGTGAAGGGAGGAAATAGGGGTCCGGGGCTTTAAGTGTAAATGAAGATAGTGTTAATGCATTAAAGAAAAAATAAATGATTAGAAATTAAATCTCCCCCTGTAACATAGTTAAAGGGCAGAAATGCCTGAGGGAACTAGCTGCCTCATGGTTGTGTCAGTATATGTACATACATATGTGTGTGTGTGTTTGTTAGTGTGTATATATGTGTGAGTCAGACTGAAAATGACTCAGGATTAGATGTTTCTTGCTGTGTCTCCAGGCAAAGATGGAGCATACTAGACATTTGGATGTGTGTGTGTGTTTACATACGTATGTGCATGTGCACAGCACCTATGCCTTTGGTGGCAAGAGAGCAAGAGCAATGGGTGTGTGTGTGTGTTTGTATGTTGGTTTAAAGCTCTGTATGTATGAATTTGAATTATACTGCACATGTGTGTCACTCTTATTCATATTCTTATGTTCTCCAGGGAAGTGGCCAGTCGTTCATTACCATGTGTGTTCATTCGTCTGACAGATCTTTTCCGGAGGCGACTGCTTCTGCTAAATATCACACACCTGGATGCACAGTGTGTGCCGCTCCCTCTCATTCCGTGTCTTCTAAGACCCTATTACCATGCTAATAATATCCAACAAATCATACAGCACTTTCACCTTGATGAGTTTTCGTAGGTGAGGGCCATGCAGTACATGCAGGATTAGGGATGACTTCGTCTACCGCAGTTTATCTCTAATACTGCAGGAGCCGAAAATCCGGGCAAAAGGAAGACGGCTGAAGGAGAGAAAGTTTTCTTAAAATAACATCCCCAATATGTTTTTATTCCACAGCTGGTTCCAAAATTATCCTCATGTACTGTACCTTGGTGAATGGGACTTTGCAGTATGCTGGTGACTATTTGTGTGATTGCACATTTGGAGTGGCTGCATGCTTGTTTGCATTTTTGCTGAGTTAATGCTGAAAAGTGCTCCCTCCAACATGACAAAAGCACTCACAACCCTAATCATTTTTTATATTTATCACTAAAATAATCATCAATTTTTAAATTTGGTTTTAATCTTTTAATCTGCTTTATGTGATTCAACCTATTTTAGTCCCAGAGTTATTATTTTGTGTTTTATTGCCCCTTTATTAATTTAATTTCTGTTATTGTTTGATTTTAAGACTGTTTTATTTAAATTATTTTTAATGCTTTGTCACCTTTAATTTATTTTATCAGTTTTATTGCTTTAGTCCTAGATCCAGTGTTTGCTCTTTATTTCCGCTGTCATCCGTGGCAAGTTAAAGAGTCCTCACCTGATTTTTTTGTGTGTGCATCTCTCTGTGTGAGCCTGTTAGTGCTGTATATGTTGAATGGGGGTTGGGAGGGTGGGTAGGGTTTGGTATTTGTATTTTTATTAATTTTTTTCATTGTTTTTAATATCCTGCTTGAATGGACAGCACTTAAAAAATAAAAATAAGGTTTGATTGATCACTTCATAATTGTGGATGTACATTTTAGGTTGATTTCTAAGTTTAACTTCATCCCTAGTGGAGATATGACATTACAGAGTATGTAAGGAACAAGAGAGTGGGTGTCCAGACTTGTTTTTTGTTTAGATATTAAAATTGTACACTCAAAATTATAAGGGGATAACCACACAGACAAATTCATTTAACTTTTACTTCCAATTCATAGTTTGATTAAGAAAAGATACGAAGAACTTTCCTGATGCCCAAAGGGAAATTCAGTGATATATTATATTTCAAAGTTAAGGTACAGAAAAGGTCTACAATAGACCAACAACTTCAACTTCTCTCCCTGAAATTTATTTATGAAAGCTAAACCTCAAACTTCGAACACTCACTGTCACACCAGTCCCTGCTCGTGAGCTGATGCTAGCTTTAATATAATGTGTTTATCTGTTAATCAGAATTCCTCAGAGTGAAAATTGCTGCCTGGAATAACATCAGATTTTAGCAGTCCCTCCGACCCTGCATCTTTGTGCTGATCTTCTCAGTTTGCTAAATGTATCAGTAAAGGATCTGACAGTAGAATAAATGAATCTGTTGTGGCCGTGAAGGCCTGCTGCATTCAGTGTCCTCGCCTGAGTGTCAGTAAAGGACTTTGCTAACCCATTTATGCAGCTGGATTTGCATCGAGTGAATTGAAGCGAAAGATTTAAATGGCATCAGTCTTGCTATTAAAGCAAAGCAAAACATCAGACAAACAGGGAGGAGCAGCTCTCCCCCCTCTCTCTTTCTGTGTGTGTGTGTGTTGTGTGTATGTGTGTGTAAAGGAGCAGTGGGAGTGCTGTCCCTTGCCTCTGCTCCGTGTGTGCAGCAGCTGCAGCTTTCAGCCCCGGTCCACACTGTAGGGGCCATTCTGCTGTCTGAAAGACTGATAGATACAAAGAGCAGAATGGTGATGTGAGATGACTCAGAGGGAAACGCTGATAGAGCGTTTCAAACACACTCATTTGCCCTCTGCACGTTTCATTCAACATGTGTACTATGAAGTGAAAACAAAGGGTACGCTCACAGGTCAAGGGTTCTGAGTTGGCTTTCCAAAACAAGGAGCGCACCATTTGAAGCAGAAGATCCTGTGGTCATCGAGCATGTGTCGATTTCACAACTGGCTTAAGGGTGGGAATATTTTGACTGATTATGGATGGAGTAGTTCATCCCCTCCATCCCTCTCTCTCTCTCCCTCCTACCCTGATGTGAGATCTTACCCTTTGTTGTCCTTTGTTCATTACACAGGAAAAAAACCCTGATACAGATGTCAGCCTTCGCCTGATGCACACATATGTTACATGCAAAAAAACCCTGCAAGCGATGCAATCAATTCTCACACTATAGAAACAAACAGGCATGCATGTGCACACTAACACACATAAATGAAACTCCACATGCATGGCGCCCACAGTCTAATGAGACAAAATCGGAGAGTGCATGAATGGAGCTGCCTGTTTCAGCACATGGCAGAAATACAGAGCTTGCATGCAACGTGCCCATTCATAGTCTGGCACCAAGGGCAGAAAATGGAGCTTGCTCACGAGCCAACACACACACTATGGAAGTATTATAATATCTCAAAGAGGCTGGGAGGGATGGGGAGGGAGGACGAGGCACACTAGTATCCTCCCAGTCCTCACCATCCCCCTCCTTCCTCCCCCGTGAGCCCTCGCTACCCGCCCCCATAAATCCCAACATGCCCTCACCCTTCTGCTAACCTTCTCTCGTTCTGTCCCTGTTACTGTTCTTCATCCCCATCCCCCTCTCCCAAAAATCTCCTCTTCCTCCTGCTCCTCACCCTCAGCCATAAGGACATAGACTCACTCTTTACACATCACAAACAGCACATCGCGCCACTGGATAATAATGATGGCTCATTAGAGTTGGAGGTCATGTATGTACAGTATGATGCATATGAGCTAGAAACCATCTACACCATGAAACCATGACTCAAGCTGAAAATCAGATTTGGGATTAAGAATTGAACTTGACTGCTTCAGAGAATATGGGACTGTATAATACAATTCTAATTTAAATATCATCAACCCGGGGACAATGACACACTTGACTTATTTCTATGTTCAGGTAGATTTAACCAGCCTTGACATCCATCGTGTATGTAATATTGGATTTATTCTAATGACTGTGCATGAACAGGTCTCTGGAGCAGGTTCTTTAACAACAAAGATGGCTGCCTCTGCTATGAAACATTTTGAATATGTCACTACATCAGGAATAAACGAACTAGCATTTCCCACAATATAAGAGTTTTAATTGTTGGCTGCGAATGTCAAACTTCATACTGTTTAATCTATGGACAATTGCTACCGTCGAGGCCTCAGGGTTGGCAATGTAGCCGTCAGAAGAGACCATATTTGGATAAGGGGGTGACATGGGACAGAGGGAAGGGGTTGATTAACACCAAGTTGTCAGGCCAACCAGCCTGTGGCTAATTCATTACCAAGCTAATGAGCTACTTAGCCGGTATGTTTCCCACATGTTTTTATGTTTATAACATGATTGTGAGGATGGGTTTTGCAGCACTGGAATAATTGCAGAAGCTTTGAAGTTTGAACTTTTGTTTGTTCAAAGTTCAAAAAGTGTGTGTGGGATGTGATTCAGAGAAACACATTTAACAGCTCTTTGGAGACCTCTGCTCCAGATGCATGCAGTCACTGTAAACAGATAACTAAAGTACCACTTTTATGACGTCCCGTCTCACAGGCCGGGAGGTGCAGCTTTGTTCTAGAGGAGTGTGTTTATGGAGAAAGCTCTGTTTAGACTTCCCAAGGCAGCCAATAAGAAGCACTCAGAGAGGAGATAATGGCTGCCAAACAGAGACATGACACAGGTGTATCGCTCTGAGGGTTTGCCTCAAGCTCCAAATATTTTTATACCTCAACCAGAGAAGATGCAGTGTGCATACATTTTTCTCTTTTTTTCTCTCTCCCTTTTGAAGGAATGGTCCTGGCCAAAAATTGAACCCCCTTTTCTGGGGTAAACCCCTCTTTGCCTCACAACATCATATTGAGAAAGAATAAAAGTATTACAGGGTAACAAAGGAAAGACAGTTGACAATGAACTGAAGGGGACCTGTTGTCGGTCATTATATACAGTTTTTATTCCAGATTCTGTGACTGCTAGCTGTATATATAACTAAAGACAAATTATTTGAGGTATACAGGGATATGTCCAGACTGTGGCTCTAAGTATGTGAGTTTACACAAACATGTATTTAATGTAATATACTAAATGTGATATTCCTTCAGATATTTTTACCGTCAACAGTCGACTTGCCTGTTGCAACACAGACCAAACTGATGTTTTTAACATCTATTTGCCAAGGACAGGGAAAATATCCAACCAGAGTTTAGTTTTTTTCAGGGTGGCCAAGTAAAGTCAAGAGGTCTCATGCCACCCCTGGTCGCTCCTCTTGACACACCCCTGTAATAATGCTTTTAAAGAAACCTGGAAGATACAAGTAAGATATAAAGTTTTCTTATGAACCCTCAGGTAAATGTATTCATCAACATGTTGCCTTAACCAATCCCAAATTTGTAGACAATCAGACAGTGACGATAGTTTTGTCATATATTTTTTTACATTTTGGACTTTGAAAGTGTTTCCTGTTTGCCAGTCACAACTTCAGTGCAAAACCAAAAAAAACAAAAAACAAATCACAGTTGGATTATTCACTTCAACTTTTTGGCTTTTGAAAGTCCGCATGCAAAAATCCTAATAAATCTCAACTGCGTTCAAACTACCGCAAAAATGGCTAAAAGAAGCAACTGAGTAAAGAAACAAAAGTACAGATTTGTACATTCAGGAGAGAAGGATACACAGAAAGAGAAATTGCAAAACACCTCAAGTTTTTTAACAAAGGAGTCCACTACACTCTGAAGAGACAAGAGGAACCTGGAAGTTATGATGATAGAAAAAGACCTGGACGAAAGAGAGTTACTACAAAAGCAGAGGATACACAGAGCATTGTCACCAGTAAGAGAGGTCGGCGAAAGTCAGCACCACAAATAAGGGAGGAAATCAACATGACAAGGTCGAAACCCATATCTCTGACAACCGTGAAAAGACGTTTGAGAAAGGCTGGTCTGAAGGGTTGTGTATCTGCAAAAAAACACTACTTCGTCCACAGAACAAGAAAAAGAGATATGAGAGGGCAAAAGCTCACAAAAATTTGACTTATGATGACTAGAAACAAGTTTGCACTGTTTGGTTCAAAACACAGAGTCTATGTCTGCAGACAAACTGGTGAACGTCTGAAAGCATCATGTGTTACACCCACAATTCAGCATGGAGGTGGTAGTTCCATGGTATGGGGATGTTTTGATAGAGTAGAAGATTTGTTTGACGTAAAGGGTATTATGAAGAAGGAACAGTACCACTTCATCCTCCAGCACCATGCTGTTCCATCTGGACTCAGACTTGTGGCTCATAAGTTTGTTTTGCAGCAAGACAATGACTCTAAGCACTCTGCCAAGCTCTGTCAGGGTTACCTAGACAAAAAAGAAGAGGAAGGTGTTCTTCAAAAGATGGTTTGGTCCCCTCAGTCTCCAGACCTTTCTCCAATTGAGCTTGTGCAGGATGAATTGGATCGATCAGTCAGAACAATGCGTCCCATGAATCAGCAGTATCTAATGAACTTAAGAAAGCTTGGAATGCAATCCCTGGAACATACCTTAAATAACTTGTGGAACGGATGCCTGGTATATGCCAAGCTGTTGTTAAATCCAAAGGAGGTTACTTTAAAAAAAGCAAAGTCTAAACAATAATAACTCAAATACCTAATAATTATAGTCAAA
This sequence comes from Xyrichtys novacula, assembly GCA_962446985.1. Classification (NCBI taxonomy): domain Eukaryota; kingdom Metazoa; phylum Chordata; class Actinopteri; order Labriformes; family Labridae; genus Xyrichtys; species Xyrichtys novacula. Next base: position 19,220,870 of record OY660879.1, on the reverse strand, counting down.
ATGTCTTCTGATAAGTTACTCTTTACACAATAGTCATGTTTATTGTGTTGCAAATTATATATATATATATATATATATATATATATATATATATATATATATATATATATAAAACTATGATCTTTTTTTGTACAAATCTGATCTTGTCTCCAAACTTTTGGCCTGTAGTGTGTGTGCATATATATCTATATTCATCTGAACCTTGAAGCTATAATAAAAACATGTACTACATTAAAATAAATGAAATATTTTTATATAGAAATGTCATATAACAGTTTGACCAATGTTTGGAACTTACATTATCCCAAACTTTTCTAACAATGTTCAAACCAAGAGAAATAGGTTTAGTAATCTGATTCCAGGGAAATATAAAAAACAGGAGACGTAACCCCAGATACACAGCATTATTAGCATAATTTCTGCCATAGCTCCCAAATATCATCAGAACTGTAAAAGATAAAGATTTAAACTCCCACACCCCTTTACAGAGTAACTACAACAAAAAATATGACATAAAAGAAAAATTCATGCTGAGCTCAGAAAAGATGTCATATTTTGTCTTTTTGGTGTTGGACAGTTTTTGCCTTATGAAATCTTAATGACACTTTCTATTTCCATCTGTGCCAAGCTTCGATTGTTTTTCATAGCCCACAGCACACATGATTATTACGATACAGTGTTGTGTTTGTTTTCAGTGAAGTGAAACAAACTGCTAATAGGCAGAGGAGAGCAGAAACAACCCCCTACAGAGCCAGAAGATTTACTGACTTCAACACAGGGGTCAATTACTGCTCGCATGCCCGCACACAAAAACGCTCGGTTCCTCCACTCATTGATGAGATTGATTTGTGGAGCTCGGGGTAACTCCCTGCCGGCTGATGTGTACAGGAGCTGATTAGGGAGTTGATTTATGACTGCCCATGAATAATGGCTCTCCAAGCTCGGCAGGACTGACCCAAGAGGAGAGACGCTGGGGACGCATGGCGAAAAGACAAATGGGTTAAGCGAGGTAAAGCGAGACGGATGGAAAGAGATGAAGGGGGACATAAGAGCATTAGCCTGCTACTGTACAGAAGCCTGGCTTTGCTGTGAAGCTCATTGTCTCCAGCCAAAGCAGTCGTCAGACCTGCCAACCATGCTTAACTCCCCAAGGGTTTCCTCTGCGAAACACACAAACGACTTCAAACATCGTATTAACTGAGCAAAAATCTCAAACAGGTCCCTGAAGACGTAAAAGACACAAAAAACACCAACAAGTGTCTGATTAACAGCTGTGCTTTAAAGGCAGCCCTCTCTCACCACTCGACATTTCACCTTGAACACATTATTAGCTTAACATCTTTTAGTAGCTAGCGTCAAATTGGCCATGAGTTGTAAACATCTATTTAGGGTGTGACAGTGAGTCAATCAGTCAGCAACATGCATGACTTCCTCCCCAAATTAATTAGCATTGTCTAATCTAATGTGGCTCGTGCCTGGAGGCGGCGGCTGGATGTTTAAATCAGACATCTTATTGTATAGCAGCTGCTGACTCCAGGATCAGAAATCTCCATGATTGTGCATCCCGCTATGGCAGCATCCACACACACACACACACACACACACACACATTTGCGTATGCGCTTCCAGAAAGCAGCAAACACAGAGGCCAAATGCCACCGTCAGCTGAGGTTGAATTTGTTTACTCCAGATAAGTAGAGACATGCTTGCCATCACAGTGACTGAGCGCTGAGATGATGATTTTGGCTGAGCTCATGAGGAGAAAGAGGAGGGAGATGTCTGCGTGCTGAAGGCTCATGTTGACATGAATATACATGCATTAACACCGTAACGTGCAATGCAGAGAAACGCTGTATTCAGGGGAGGTTTGAAGCTGTTGACGTGGGGGCTCAAAAACCTGCGACTGAGCAATCCTGTTGACATGACTGATTCAGTTCAGACATGTGATCTCCGAACAGTGGAAGAACTAAAAAAAGGTTGTTCCCGTACCATTTTTTCTTTAACCACACAGTGTTAGGTATTAAACCTGCTCTACTGTTACTAGTTTGACTGCAGCGAGCAGGTCCACAGCAATTGGGCCAGTAGCCACCAGTATATCACTGCTTGTATCTTGACAAGCAAAGATGTTATCAATAGTAATTTGGGGTGTTTTATTACTGCTGCATACCACTGTTGATAAAGGTACAATCTGGCCGCCTGTGGTCGGCTACAGAAAAGGGGAAACTTGGAGTATAAGTTTAGTACCAATGACATGATTTCTTACCATATATTATCAATTTTGATATCGATACCGGTCCAATCAGCTGCATTTTCTTTAGCAACATAATCTTATCAATCTTCTAAACAATAAAAATTAGTGAGTCTGTTCCAACTGCTTTACAAATCTGTTCCTGTTCATGTGGCCAAACATCACTAAAGTGTGTGCATAACCAAGCGCACTCTGCTCAGTGTGGAGGAACAGGACAGCACCTGTCTGTTCAGATTTGCAAACATTGAATAATTGAACTCTCGTAATAAACAACACTGTTGCTGTTGTGTTTTAATGTCCTAGTTACTTACCTCAGACCTGTTGTTTCTTAGGAGCAATGCTTGTACTACTGGATCGGTGCCTAAGCTGACAAACTAGCCAGTTACCAATACTGCGTCTTAAGGAGATATGCAAGCCGATACTGCTATTGGTGGCAATACAGATAATGCAAAAAAACATTTAAATCGATACCAAAACGTATACTTATATAAGGCTTCATTCACCAATTATTCCTAAACCCACTTACCTGAGTGCTGACATGTCAGAGAAAAATTCACTTTACCGTCATATCACTAAATAAGTATTTATAAACACATGATTTAACAGTAATAGCTCTTATTTCAATCTTGTAATGTTTGGTTTAAAATGCAACATTCCTTTAGGAATATCAATTGAACACTTAGATGAGAATTAAAAAAAAATCAGACCCAAATCAAAGTCAGCTTCATTAGCCATTGTGCTGACCTTCAAGTGTTTAGGTTTAAGTCATTAACTAACATTCACAAGATCACATGACAAAACAATATGGGCTACAATCACTACAATAATATTTAAATTTGCTGAAAAGAAGAAATATACAAACCAATAATTGCCTGCTTTTACACAAGATGATTAATGACAATCTGGGATATGGTTACCTGTTCTATAGATGGAGCATTTACAGTAAATTACTGTAAAATTTTACAGTTTATGTAAAAAAAAAACTAAGTGGCACATTCTTTCCTTCTATATCAGAGGTTTTTCTGTTGCTCTCCCCTCTGCAGGGAACCGACAGAGGTTAAGCATCTTGCTCAAGGATGCTTTCACAGATTCCTCCAGTGGCGGGCTGTCACCCAATCAAAAAACGTACAGGCACGCTAGCAGACTCTGACCCTGACCCTGTTTCCTTTGACAAATCCACAGGACATCATTCATGTTTATATGCAGCCCTGGCTGGGCCATGAATGACGGGGGGCAAGGATCTCCCAAGCTACTCTGCTTTAATATCTGGGTAATAAGTCAGTGTCTGAGAGCATTGCATTCATCAGCCATCATCCACTTTCATTTGACTGCTCCACGGACACCATCACTCCACTGCCACCGATCTGCCTTAAGGAGCAGAGTGGGCTAAATGAGGACCACAGCTGCATGAGGGGCCAAGGTTTATCAAAGGACAGTACTGAGAGAAGAGAGTTGATCCAGAGTTCAACGTGAATTCATTAAAATGCTGCACAAAGGGCACCATAAAACTACTTCGAAGTCAGGATAAATGACAGACTAATACGTGAGAGTCGGGGGATAAATGGATAGTAAAGCGCTTCCATAAACCTAATTTTAGCCACGATTCAAACTGTGACAGTAAAGGCCTGTTAGATCTGCCTGCTGGTCCACTGCTTTAGGTTGTCATAACATTTCAGAGATGTAAAGAGAGCCTAAAGAAAGAATACTAATCGCTGCAGTAATCCTATGACTTTTCCTCTAACCTGACAAGCAGATTCCTTTTTTGTAAAGACTAGAAAACATGGATACAGTCTGAGTGACATGACGCTTTGGTTCAGTTTAAGAAGCCAAAAGATGGCAGTTTCTATCCTAGAGAGGCTTGGTGCTTCTCCACGGACTGGTCTTGTTTGGTTCAGCATAATTAAGCACAGTTTGAAAGAGTAAACCCTTCACTTGCTTGTGTTTCAAAACTGTCCACGCCCTTTTTTAGGTGTAGGCAGTCCATCTAAATGAATAGGGGTAAATGGGAATTCCAGGACCTTTGGCAACTCATTATCTTTAAACAAGATAACGGTATCATAAATCATGACTTTCTTGGGGAATGATCAGGGATGTAACGTTAGATTAACGTTAAAAGTTTAAGGGTTCCTGCGAGTGTCTTCTCAGTCTAGTTCTATCAGACTGGACCTCTTGTATAAACTTGAATCACATCAATCATAAATGTATTTTAATTGTATTGCCTGATCACTCATCACTGTTGAATTGCCTTTTTTGATTATAATATCTGGCACCACACAGGGCTATAATGCCGAGGTACATTACACAACTTAAAAAGTGCCGTTCACAGTGCTCCTTAACAGCTGGAGCTCGGGGCTGCCTCTGTCACCAAAGCCAAGAAAGTAATCCACAATTCAAATCTCATGTATTCATTTTTTATGAAAGTGAGTACTCCATGAAAGGTGCCCGCTACAAAATGAATACTGAATGTTTGCTTGTTCTCATAGAGATGGATTAACACAAAAGCTTTTTATCACCGTGTTGCATGTTGCTCATTTTAAACTATTACATTAATGAAGACTCAACCTGTCCCAATCTGACGAAATGCAAATGATTGCATACTCAACTGGACTGAGTTAGTCCAGTTTGTAATTGGAGATAATTTATGATCAGCCCGGTACAAATATAAAAGATGAAGCTGATAACTGACTAAATTCCTGTCTTTATGTTACACAGTTTCTCTAAGAATGAGCAGACCTTTATTCTTCAGCTTTTTATATTTTCACTCAGAAACCAGCCCCGGCTTCCTCTTTGTTATTGGTAGTTCAAGAGTATATTTTGTGAGCTGTCTACTATAAGGTGTCAAGGATTGGCTGTGGTTTGTTTACTGTTTAGAGATCAAAAACATGCAAGAGACCACAGGAAAAAAAGATGAAATGGAAGCTCAAAGGAACAGAGACAGCAAGTCAGTGCAAAGCTGCCAACATTAAGAATTGATTCACAGTTGCAGCCAAATTCAGCAGATGGTGAGTGAATGTAAACGGAACTGAGCAATCAAATTTTCCTACAAAACACTTAAAGGATGCAGAAAAGGGGAGGAAAGAAAAGCTTGAAAAGGCGTATGAGGGCTGGAGAAGCAGAGAAGGAAACATACTGAATGACTGAGAAACAAAAAGATCCCTTTTGCAGCAATATGTTCTCGCCTACGGTTACACTTGTTTCAATGCAACTTTAATCATGCAATCATGCTTGCCATGTCAACTGACAGGCCTGGTTGTGCAAAATTGGATTTTGCTCACATTCACACTGTATTCAAATCTCAGAAATGACAGAATCCAGGCTCACACTGTCATCAGCGCAGCCTGGACGCCGTCCAGCCTCAGTGAGAGAGAAAAATAACAACGGGAGAAGAAAAGGACAGAGGAAAAAAAATAATAATGCAGGAACAGACCTACACACACACACACACACACACACACACACACACACACACACACACACACACACACACACACAGGATCTGCACATGAGCTATAGTCAGGCCTACTCTGTATGTGTGGGAATGGGATATTCATAAAATTAGATTTTGTAAACAGCTTGTAAAATGCATGTATTCATAACCATAACAAATAGAAATAGAATAAATGAATAAAAAATGCAGGAAAAGATGTGTCTGATTAAGAGTCTTCTGGGAGTGGTGTGCTGCATAAATCGCTTAATGCCTCAGGAAAATCCCTCAGGCCACCTCACAGTTTATACAACAACCTGATGAAATTTCCAACATCATATTTCGGACTACACACATCTTTGCTTTCGTTTGCCTACACTGGAGTACAGACATGGTTAAATCTCTCCTGGTTTAGGCCCACACAGCGTCTGTAAGAAGAGATCAAATGAACATGTATGATGTAAACCCAAGAAAGATCTGTGTGAATTCATGGAGTAGAGAGGGTTTATTGACAGCTCTTTTTTTGATGGTATTCATGGTCTGCATGTGTTTTGCAATAGTCATTCTGTGTGTCAGAATCTGTTCAGCAGAGATTGATGAATAACTGCTGAATTGACCCACGTGACCTTCCACTAAACAAAACACATGTTAGGCAAATAGTTAAATCTTTTGGGGTGGCACACCTTTACAACAAACTGCTTCCTAAGTTAGTTCAAAGCGGTCAGTCATGGAAAGAGACTCCTGTGTTTAACTTTGCTTCTTGCTGTATCTCCTCTATCCTGTTTAGCTAGACTTCTGCATGAGCTGCATTTGTCAAAAGAGCTTTCAGCTCTGAAGTAATACATCTTTTTATAGCTTGAAATAACAAATTAAAAATGTACTTTTTCCTAAAGAATGGGAAGTTTACTTTGATTATCAAGTTGGACCGTTGCCCCATTTGTTAACCTTACGACATATACTGCAGCCAAGCAAAGTGAGGAAGCTCTGTTGGTTTTGGCTTCACTTCTTATCTCTTAAATTTACTACCATTGCAAATGTAAATGCAAAAACAGCATCATACTGTCACACTAAAAGTGCGCAAGTTTGGAGTCACCGAGTGACAAGAAAGCATGAAGGCAAACATTGAGACCCATCAGCCATCACTTTCAGCCTCTGACCCTGAGAGGTGATACATGCCTCAAGGAACAGATACAACTTTTAAGTGCCAAAACTTGCTTTTCCATACTACATTTAACTCTGTGAGTTAAAAACTTTTTCTTGGTCTACTACAGGGGTGGGGAACCATGTGCCATGGAGAGCCGAGAGGCTGCAGGTTTTCTTTCCAACCCAAACCTCCACCAGGTGATTTCACTGATTAGTCCCTGCTCTCTGCTTGGAAGTAAGGTAATCAGTGAAATCTCCTGGTGGAGTTAAAAACTTTTTCTTGGTCTACTATATCTCAAAGGTTTGCACTCCTTAATCTGTTTGTAGTACTGGTAGGTCTTAGTTTAACAGTATAACCCAGACACTTTAGAGTTATGGACTCAAAAAATAAAACAGTTTTATTATGATTTGCTTACAGTTCACAGGTTTTTGGTTAGCCAAAAATGATGCATTTAAGGTCACTGGGAAATCCAACTTCCGATGAGCTTTTGTACCACTGTGTCAACTAGATTTGTTGTTTAAGTTGATCTTGTGATTTTCTGCTCTTCCGTGGAGGTATTTATAGAGGGTCTCAGGGTGGCTAAAAATGACTTTTTAACCTTTAACTGTGTTAAAACTGTTGGGACATACAGATGTTAAATGATCTCATATATCTGTGTGTTGGCTTGAATACTTGATTGAAATTTAAGTGTACATCAGAGAAGCATTGAGAAAACATCAAGACTGATCTGAATTTCTTTCGATTGATCATACTTCTTCTATTGTGTAACTGCCTGAGCCTGGGCAACCCAACCAGTTATGAAACCTACAGTATAATGTCATCATACAAACAAAGCATCAACACATTGTCATCTCAGTGAGGAGCCCTCTGCCTGCTTTCGCTCTCCTTATGAACTATCAGTCCACTAAAACTTGATCGGTCAATACCGCTAACTACAAACATCCTACAAACAGGAACAGGAACAGAGAAAGTAGCCCATGAAGGAGACCTACTGTATCAGAACACAGTTGCTTTGTCATGGTCGCCATTGAGGTAATTCAATCTGAAATAATGAGGATTGTAAGTGTTGACAAAGGAAATCCTCAGGGCCAGTGTGTGAGGCAGGTTTGCTGACCTCATGGGAAAAGTGTGTGTCGGCTCTGAAGGTTACAAAGAGAGGTGGGCTGAAGCTGAGGCCAAACAGAGACAATAGTGATGAGATCCAGAGACAGTCATACTGTGCCAGCTGGGGAAGCTGCTGCTGCTGCCGCTGCTGCTGCTGCCGCTGCTGCTCTCCCCTACGGCCCGCGCATACAATCAGTAAGTCATTTTCATTCCCAGAACAAACACGATCTTTATGTAATCTTTATGTAAACAGTCAGTCTTCAGGCTTCTTGAGGAAAGTGATTTCCTTTCCTTAATTCTTTGCTTAATTCAAGATGGTCCCATGCAGCAGAGGCCCGAACCAACAATAAACAGAGAGAAGAAACAGAAACAGCACAGAGCTATTTAAAGCCAGGCCTAAAGCATTTCTGTCAAGAAAATCTTTTTTCTCCTCTTTTTTTGTGTTTCAGACGTTGAGTCTCGAAGTGTTAGCCTGTGAGGCTATCATCAAGGCTACACTGGTAGCACGAGAGCATCTGTGCACGCCTTTGGGCTTTTTCCTCCCCATCACACCATGGTGGGCTGTGGCTCAGATAATCCTGAGACCTTGTGGCCATGGAAACCCACTCGTGTATGAATGTTACTTTGTTTAAACGTGGCTCCAGGAGAAGAGACGGAGAGGACAGGAGGGCGCTGTCCTGGGAGACTCATCACGTGTCAGTGATGTAACAGGACGAAAAAAAAAGTGATGGGAGTCACTGCGCTGTTATTTTGTTGCCCCAAAAATATGGAGTCAAGAGGGGGCTGACAGGTTGTATGTTGAGGAATTCCTCGTTTCATGGCAGTAAAGCATCAGATTGGACAGATACTGAAAACCAGAGCTGGCATTCATCGTACAGCTCAATAGCCGTACAAAATCTAGATGGACACATAAGGACCAAAACTAACAACTGGGTTTCTTTCTGGGTTTGTTTTTCTGTTACACCAATCCTGATTATACGAGCAATTCTGACATTAATAATGAACAAACATCATCTCGAGCTACTACCATCATTTCTCTGCCTTCCACTTTTGAGTGATAGGACAGAAATGACCTCAGGTGGCGTGTATTAGCATTTTTAGCTCTTTTATTAGCTCTGATGTTACAGGCAGCAAAACCGGAACAGCTCTGAGGCGTATCAGTATTTACATACTAAGAAGATCCATCTCAGTCCCGCCAAGCTCACCTGAGTTGTACAATACAGTTCACAAACATTAGGGCACAAGGGAAAGGAAAGGTGCATTTGTCTTGGTAGTAAGTGGGATACAGATCTTTTCATCATTACTCTCCAAAGACAGAGTGATGAGGTCATGCACTGATTTGTAGATTTATTAATTGTAATGTATGAAACTCTGGACACCCTTGTTAAACCTCTTCTGCAGTGTGTACAGCACTGAGGCGTAATGGTGGGTAAAGCCACTCAGCCCATGATCCTTCCTTGGAGGTAGTCGCAGAGGCAGAACAAGGGGGCAACATGTAACAAAGGATCAGCCCAGGTAGAGCAGCGCTGCCTCTGAACACTGCAATGTGTTAACATGTTGGACCTCTTTCACTTCCACAGCAGCATTTTGGGATGTGAAATCTCGCACTGGAACAACAACACTGCACTGTTTTGGGTTGGCATAGTGGTGGTGGGATAAGCTCAAGAGCTGTTAAGGAATTGCTGTGTGTAAAATCTAATTTATATACAGTTAGCGAGCAAAGGCTGGCGACCAGACATAATGAGTGTCCCAAGCCCTTCCCATGATCATTTTTGTGTTAGCGCCCCTGAAAAAAAGGTGGAATGATGGCAAAGATGGCTTTTCAATCAAGTAATCAGTCAACATTTCCTCTTTTTTAATAACTTTGTGTTGAGCCTACCTATCAAATTATCTCTATGTCAACAGATCTGAAATCTGTAAATGATTGTCACTTCTATATGAAAAACCGAGAATTATCTTCAAATTGCGTGGCTGTACCCAATCATGTGGGCCACACAGTCTGTAAAACATGAGAAATATTAGATAGTGATGTCTAATTGAAGCGATAACCCCTGCTATGTCTAACAACGTGCTGTAACCTCAATCCACACTTTGCCTGAAATATCTCCCCTAAGCCCGCTCTTGTCATTTCCTCCAGTAAAACTCCAGTTAAATCTGGTCTGAGGGTTTGAGGTTTCCATTGGAGACCGTATAAACACAACCCCGGAGCATCCTGGTGTCTGCAGAAACATGTTGTATATGCAACAGAGGCTAAAAATAACCCTGTGCTCGCTCGTCTCTCTCTAACATTTTATTAGTGTCGACCCTTGTATTTGCTCAATTGAGTGAAATTATTCTGTGAGACATTTAAAGGGGCCACTGCGCTGCAGGTTCCCATGAGGGAGCACAAACACAGCACACTTTAAACAGAGAGACTGAGCTGATAGCATGTTAACATGACTCATAATGTTTGGTTTAAAAAAAAAAAGGCTTTAATGGAGACGACTAAGCGTACATGGTTTGCATTAATCATGAGGGAAATAATTGGCTCTGTGGCCCAGTGTTGGAGTTTGTGACCTTTACAATACGGTGAAAGGGAGTGAGGGGTGGGAGGTCGAAGGGGTCTGTAAAGCTGACACAGCACTGATGAAATGGGAGTAATATGAGAACCTGGGAAGGGTGAATCACTCTGAAAACAAAGAACAAAAACAGTCCTCTTTGCAGAATTTCACGCGATTCTCCCTGTGTCCTTTCTTACTTTCAGTCCAGCTTTCCTCACTTTCCTCTGTGTGCGTGTGTGTTCCTGCCTCAGTGAGTGGTCGAGTACGCCGCGCAGGACTGTGCTGACAGGGTGCCGTCCCCAGTCCGTGAACCTGGCTGCTCTGCTTAGCTCTGCTGCTGACAGAGAGCGAGGGGGACATTGCCCAACCATGGCTAACCCCAGCTGGGAAAAACAGGCGTGAACGCTCATGGCCGGATCAGCGCATACTCTCCGCCGTGTGCAGCGCTGTGGCACAGATCTCCTTCTGGATTCTAATAGGTTCTCCACAGTGTCAGCGCCGCTCTGCTGATCACCTGTGTGTGTGTGTTTCTGTTCAGATAATGAAGCTGGCTCTGTGTATTTAATGAAATCTCTGCGGTCTCCTTCACTGCTCGGAGGCTGACAGTTTCAGAGGATGGCATAATCACATGACAAAACACTGGGTTTGTTAGAGCTTAGGACTGCACGGTGTTTCTCAAGTCTGAATGTGCCTGATATTTGTTGATATTACCTGAATAATGGAACAATGACACAAATTTAGAGTACTACTCTCTAGGGTGTGTTTATTATAAAGACAAAACTTTTCCTGGATTAGCTGGTGTGGCAAGACCAAACACCCTGTGTTAGTGTTGATGTTTTTATGCTGACATCCACGAGTGAAATAGTCAACCTGCTGATTCAAGAAAATGCATTTCAGGCAGTATGAAAGGGTTTAATGTTACCCTTAAGTCCAAAACTATCAAATGATGATGTACTCTCTTTATTTGTTTTACTGCAGCAGTTTTGATATAAAAAAGACCTATATACAGTTTTATCAACATATTGTTACAGATAACAAAATTGCACCTTAACAAAATAGTTCAATTTAGCTTTTTCAGGCAGCCTTAGCAAAGATACTGATTACAGCTTGATGCTTATGTGACAATACATCACTTACAGAGGCTCTGGTATAGGGCTGGGCAATATAGCCTAAAATCAATATCACTATATATTGAGCAGTTCACCTTGATAACGATAAATGGACAATAACTACTCCACAACCTGCTCACACCCTCCTACCTTAACTTTGTCTACTTCAGCCACCGCTCCAGCCGCTACAACTTTTGAACCGTCCTCCATCTCCTCACCTGTCTTTCCCTCTTTGTTACAGACTGGATGGGGTGGAGTCACATCTCCGACGTAGGACAGCGTCTTAAAAGGTCGAGACCATAGCCTACCTACACACATCCAAAACCAACTTTTATTTATTTTATTTTTTTTACACTGAATACGGGCAGAATGGTTATTTTCTGTTTATCGGCCAGCCCTACTCTGATACCAGCAGGACAGTATGCTGTGAATATTTAAGTGTCTACAAGAGGTGAGGCTTTATTTTAAACTTTCTGTATACAGTGCAGCTGTTTTATTTTTGAGTATAACAATGAACACTAGCATGTTTTGGGAGTTTTAAAGAAGCTTTCTTCATGCAACAGGTTACATTTTTGTCCTGACTTTCCGTATGTTAAATTAACAGCTTTTCAAGTTTTTTGAATGCTTTTGTCACCACTACAGGATTGGACTTAATAAACTTAAAGCTCCTGTAAAGAGTTTTAGCTACTGCCCAGCCCCTTTTCCGCATGTTAACGCCTGCTTTTTTTGTAAAGAGGGAATTGAATTTTGGGCTGAAAAAGTCAGTCCACTTTTTTGAATTAATCCAAGTCAACAAACTTAACCAGCTCTGACTGCACAAGTGCAGACAAAGTTGAACACCAGGTATGAGTCACATGAGCGCACACTCAGCTGTGTAGGAGCCCAAACGTCCGCTCAGCCTGCCTGACTAAAAATGCACAGAGAGGTTGTGTCATTGGAGACTGACAGTGAATGAAAGGCAGCTCTCAGCCTTTACTCCTGTCACGTTGTAGCTCCGCCTCCCCCGGTGACCCGAGGGAAGCGGCATAAGACCTGTCAGCCCGCATCACAGCCCGCTCTACGACAGCCGGGCTGTATGTAAATGTGTCAGCAAGCACAGATTCATGAGTCTGATGTATCAGTTTGAATATGCATGTTCAACACTGACTGGAGCGTAAACAGCTCCATCCGGATCTCTCTGCATCCGTGTGTGTGTTCCCCGGCTCGCAGTGTGTATGTCTGAGCTGATCCCAGTTTGCTATAGTGACATTCCCGGTGGGAAGGAGCTTCACGACTGTTTTCATTTGCCAGACTGCCCGTATCTCCTCATGAGTCCAGGCTGGGCTGAAGTGACATCTGATTTCATCCACACTCAGCGGGGTTCTTTCTGTCCACCTCCATCTTTCTATACAACTGATTACACCTTATCCTCCAAGTGGGAATTTAGTGCCTTTTTCAACATGAAAAGTTTACACTCTCCTGCTTGTTGGACTGTTTGTTAGATGATATGACAAATATATGAAAAATATACTCTTATCACTGAAGATTCTGCAAAGTCAACAAGAACCAGCTTTACAATGTTAGGAGAGAAATATTTAAAGAAATTCAGAGTGACGTTTTATTGTGAAGAGTCCCCTCACAGGTTCACTTTTGGAGTATTTTATGAAACAAGCTTAACTTTACATGCACCATGAATGAAGTCTGGGACAAAATGTGTCTTTTACTTCTGTGGAAAATCTATTTATTTATAGATGTAAAAAATGTTAAAGTTAGCAAGGATTTTCATTTTTTTTTTTTTTTGTCCTAATAATGAAAAATCACCAAAAAATGTATTCTTAGTGACATAAAAAAGCACAAAAACATGTACATTTTGGAAGCTAAAAGTTGCAAGTATCTGCCATTTCTGGTAAGTGAAATGTGAACTATTATCTTATTTTTGTCAACATTTTATGTCTGATGTGTCACTCTTTTAAAGACTTATTGTTTAAGCACTTTGGCTGATAAATGGTGAAAATGGTGGAGAGATAAAGATGTAAGGTATTCTGAATAAGGTGGACTGAATTACACCATGATGGTCAGGACCCTGTTGTCACCACAAAATCAACGTTTTCCCTGCTTTTTTTTTTTTTTTTTCGTCATCAGGGACTCAGACATCTGCTGCGGTCTCCATGGGACACGTGCAACGACACAACTGAAACATGGTTGTTGGTAAAGGGTCAGGGCCGACTGCAGGGCTCGTTTTCCTGAGGAGTCATCCTGAGTCAGAGAGAACACGACACAGCCCTCCCCCGCTCGCTGGAATATTCAGAGTCTCCCCTAAAATATCAGCCGCTTTGGACGCTCAGCTGTACTCTACAAACGCACATTAAAAATTCATCAGCTGACTAATTTAAGGAAATAAATGAAGGTCACAATTTCTGTCAATTACGACTCACAGCATGGAGCTCATCATAAATTAATGGCGATTAATGGCGACATCTGAGTAGCTTCACCAATTTTCTATTTTTTTTTTTACATATTCATTCAGTCCAACATCAAACTATTGCACCAGAAAATTGCAATTTACTCATTCAAGAAATAGATCCAAAAGTACATTGATACTGTACTTAAGAAAGAGCCTCCACAGTGCAGCTGAGGCTGGCTTTAAATAAAGGGGAGTGTGCATGTGGAGAGTAAAAGTGGGTGCATTTGATGGCCTGTAACAATCCTAATCACCTGATAATTACAGAGTGAGTGCATCACCCCCCTCCTCCTCCTTTCCCCTCTCCTAACTTTAAGGTCGTTTACAGGAACTGGCAACCAGAAAATACCGAGCTGAGTGTCACGCGGAGGGGATCCAGACTTAGTTGGCAGGCATAAAGATGCCGTTTTCCCTCTTTGCACTGCACTCTGAGGATTAAGGCTGGCAGTGCTGCTCACATCTACTAAACAAGATATAGACATAATACATTGATATTTCATGTTGCACAAAGCCAGTTAGGAGAGGCTGCAGCACCTCCAACAGATGCCTAAACCCAAACACTCACTGTGAGACGACATGATATGAAACACCTGCACCTCATATACAAGTGGGAATGTTCTTCATGTAGTGGCTTAAAGCTTCATATTTACCTCTTACAGTATACTGGCTCCACATCACACATTCTGAAGGGAAGAATTGAGAAAAACAGGAAGTGAATTACTGGAAATTATTCAAAATAGCTACGTGCAAAGCATGTAATTGACTTAAACACAACCCGCAGACATTTCACTCCACAATTATGATAATTGAAAATGCCTGATTTAATTGCAGGTCTTTAGCATAAAAACATTTGAATAATAGCATAAAGATGGGGATTCAGAAATATTATGCTGGTATTTAAAGATTAAAGGATTTTATGGTGGAAATTAGGAAAATTCAGGATTCAAAACTATCATCCCTGACTGACGCTAGTGAATACTGCAGATTCCTGCTTTATGATCGTCTGCCTGAGCTTTCACTCTTGACAAGTTTTGAGGCAAACATCACACATTAAAAGTATACTTGATCACCAGCACCCCACAGAAATATATAAATATGTCATTTAACATAAGATAAAATCATGATTTTTTGATGTAGTCTGTCCTTAAACGGTCTCTGAAAGGTTGCTAGCAGATATGATGCATTTCTAACGTAATAAATCATTATTGATTTGGACCTCCAGGAGTGTGTCTGCAGATTAGAGCTGAAAAATGAAAAGAAAACAGCAAAACCTACAAGATATGTTCTATTGATCGGAAATGTATCACAAGTCATTAACTGTTTAATTGGAGGTCTTTCAGATGCGAGGTAACATGAAGCTGAGTGTGTATCAGGCTCACACTCATGGAAATTTCCAATTTCCCATCAGGATTTAACAAAGAAGTCTAGTGACTTAGAAAGAAGCCTACGTTGTAAAATGTTGGCTTCTTTCAACTCCTAAATTTCTTCATTCTTTAATTTCTCTTTTGTATTTATTGGTGCTGTAAAATTGGAATTTCCCCTTGTGGAACAAATAAGGGAATATCTTATCTTATCTTAAAAAAGGACATTTTGAGCCCATATTTGAGCCTCTAACATGTAAAAGAGATGTATCATATTATATCCTATCGTGTCAAAAGTCAATTTCTCTCTTTGTACATGTCTTTTTCCACCATCATTTTGTTGTATTGGGTATTGTGTATTACTTACAGCTAATATGATATGGTATTGTATCACTTATTATGTTGTGTTATATTGCTAACAGTATTGAATCATTCTGTCTTGTTTGTAAGTAAAAGTAGCAGAGATGTGATCTAAAATCAACAGTCACTTCATACCAATCATATAGTTTTTTTGTCTTATTCCAAATTTCTCTGTGCTATAAAAATATCTAAAATGTGCTTAAATTTGTCCCGTTATATTTATAACTTTTTTTAATTTAACTTTAAAATGTTTCAGTCCTGATGGATTATTATTTATGTTGCATTTTTTTAATGTCAAAGTGAAGCTGATATCTGATGTTTCTGTATTAATCTGAAAGATTTTCATTAAAAGTTTCTTTTTGTAAAACCTCTTTATTTTCAAATATCCTCAGTTGTTAAATAACTGCAGGGTTCATAGCCGGGTGATGTCTCAATTCATAACTATTTCTTTTAACACTTGACTTATAATCAGCCACAGAGCTCTAAATCTTAAGCATATGGGTATCCAACAAGTAAACTAGACATAATGTAGGAAAATAGATTTTTAGATTACAACGCATGAAGATTTCCATGAGTGTGAGACTGATATGTACTCAGGTTTATCAAGACCTTGTATTAAAAGGTTAATAGCTTATGATACATTTATGATACAGCAGCTCCCAAAGTTAAAGCACAGGATTAATGTTATTAATGTATTTTGATGGTGGGTTGTGAGTGTTGCTCTGAATTTAAAGAAGAATCACTTTTAAGTGTCTCCTCTTGGATTGATGATCTCTGGACCACTTGGGTAACACTAATGCCAAACTTTCACTTCTATATTTATTATTGGATGTGCCATTAATCAACTTCCCAGCCAGCTCAAAGGCTATGCGACATCCCTCAGACTTTTCTGGGACATCTCTGATCATTAAATAAACATCCATGCACAATTTATCACTCATATCTGCCAAGTCAGGAGGTCTGTGGTCGCAGTGTCTCAGATGGTGCTGAAACAAGCCAAATATTTTAAATTGAAAAAGAGGACAGGGGCACACTGGCTATGATACTAACTGAAGTGATGGGGCATTTCCTTGCTGCCACACAGAATCTGCTCCTCATCGCTCTCACTCACAGGGCTCCACTTCCCCTCCTCCCATATTGGTTTGAGTTCCACCTCCAATCCACACGGAGTGGAATAATGATCTTCAGAGGAGGATAGGGTAACAAGTTAGGGTACGAGATGGACCATCTCTCAGGAATAATTTCACATATCGAAGTTATTCATTAACTTTATAGTATGCAGGGCGGTGAAATGCCAAAACTGCACTTACAGAATAGAGATTAAGAAGGAAAAATAGAGGCCAAATGCTCCTCCTGGCAGCTCACCAAAGAATAAATTCTGAGTAAACACATAGCATCCATATGTGGAGGATGAAGCATTCACTGCGCTCTTTATGTTGGCAACATCCCAACCCATCACATTGCCCTTACACATAGTGAGGATTTTCTGAAGCACGAGGGAGAAACTCATTACAGTGCCTCATGTTTGAGCCAGTGCTTCGCTGGCGTTGACAAATGCTCTGCACAGAAAGCAATGTGGCACATTTCAAAGGCAGCCGGCACAATGAGAGGGTTTCTCATCACAGTGGAGCAGGCACAGGTTCACCACTGTGAGCAGGAGGAGGGTTTTTCTCTCGACTCCAGAAATGATGAGATAATCACTGAATCAGGGAAATTTGGTGTGTGGGGGTGCTGTCACATCAACAGCTTGTGCATTATGTTATTGTAAGAGCGGTGTAAGGCTGTGGAGGATGATGGATAAAGGTTTTTATGCTTAAATAGCTATGTTTATGTAAAGTTCAGTGGTTTTTAGATGTCAAGCTGTACCTGCTAAACCTTAAAATAAGACGTGCAATAATTTATACCTGGAATTGGGATTGATATCTAACATCAATGATTGCTCTGCTTGTTCAGCGACTGAAAACCTTTAAAAAAAAAAAAACCTACTGCAGTTAGCTTATTTGTCATCCAGTTTGAAACACACTACTGGCCCTCAAGACTTGAAAATGGCAGCATTGTTAAAACTATTAACAAAAACAAAAAACAAACAAAAAAAAAACTAATAATGGTAATAAAATCAGCTCCTCACTGGACAAAAAATTCTTTAAACCACAAGCTTACCAGCAAAGCTCTCCAGATCCTGTGAAATAGCATAATCAACTGATCTCAAGAGTTTTCCAATAAGTTTATGCAAAGTCTTCATTTGCGTCCGCTAATTCGAGCAGATCCTGCAGGAATAAACCAGATCCCAAGGAGATTCTCTGCACCGCCCACCTTCCCATTGAAACGGGTTAAGAGCATTTAGAGAAATTTAGAAAACGTGGTTCTATTTAAGAATTAGCATTTCGAAGCTATACCGTACTTGACTGGAAGCTGATGGGAGGGCAGATTGAGTGCAAATTGGCAGCGTATGTCAATTAGACGCGCCGGATGCACAGGATTTTTCTAAAGCAGATTCATACAGAGAAGTTGCTCTTGTTGCTCATACATCTTGGCCTTAGCCAACGACTAATATGTGCAAAGAAATGAGCATGAGTAAAATACATTGAACACAAATCGGACAACGAATCAATGCTATAGATGCAACCCCTTTCTGTGCGTTATGGCGCGTCCATGGGCCGCGACGTTCACTCTCACCCGGGCTCCAAAAGGCTTATAATTGAGCCACATGCACAACAAAGACGGAAATAAATTTCATCACAACATTGAGAATGAAAAAGACAAAGGACTCTTACCGCTCTGCGAGTCTGTGAAGATGCTTTAAGATGTAAGATGATCCTGTTCTTCGGGAAGGGAAGGTCGTGTTGGACTTGGTGAGGTCCAAACTTGAATCCCGTGAATCGAGGATCACCTCCAGGAACCAGCCGCGTGCTCGACTGATGTGTGATGATTTTTTATCTCATAGCATCACTACGAGATGCGGAAGGTTTCTTTGTCCATGTCAGCCTCACTCGTCTGCCTTGGGTCGAGAAACGTCGATCAAACTATGTGGTCTGCTGCGTAAAACCGGTGCCAAAATTCCTGCGGGCCCACTCCATTATAGCGATGCTAGACAATGGTCTGGTCATTTTGGCACGAGCTGAACCTTCTCCGCTGCCAGAAACACCAACATCGACTGATTAACAGCAAATTCTGACTGCTGGTTTGTTCAAACCTCTGAGACTGGCTCAGGAGATGTGGTGATAATTAGTCAGACGCTCACATGTGCCAGTTGTCTCCGGTATTGTCTTTCGAGTCTCTCCTCCTCCTCCTTTGCTTCGCAGGAGTGGACAGAAGACTCTCGGATCTGTGAACCACCGGAGGTCCTCCTTCGATAGGCAGGGTCCAGGTCTCGTATTTATCTGGACCGGGATTCCCGCTGCTCAGTCTGACTCTGGGTTGAGTGACAGCTGGATTCCCTGAAAGCTCGGCGACCCGTCTTTAGCAGGGAAGCTCCGAAGCTGGAAGCTGCGCGCACGCGTCGCTGACAGTGCGCGCGCCCGGCAGGTCACACATCTCGGGTCCACAAACATCTGGCTAAAAAAAAGGAAGGACGAGTTTTTGACCAATCACGAGGTTTGTGTTTGATGCCTATAGCGTGCAGCCTTGAATCGCCATCATATCATCGAAGCCTGTTTAGTCTGTTAATTACGGTAAAATCACTCATCGCAGTCATCCGATTTAAATAGCTGTAGTGCTGGTCTAATGGGTTACCAAATTCATAGATTTACATTGAATGGTGTCCCTATTGTACAGTGCATACGTAAAATACAGTTTTCTATTCATACAGGGCAAAAAAAAAAATCTGCTACACGACTGTGCTGCATTTCTTGGCAAATCTTGGAGCAACAAAAGTTTAGGTGCTTTTTCTGAAGAGAGGTCGAGTTCTCAACATTAAGAATGAAAGCAAATGTGACAAAAAAAAACAGAGTAAGGTATAGGAAATAATGAAAAGTATAAATAGCTGACAAAGAATCAGTTATGATGCCATATGACTCCATAGCCTCATTGGCATCTCTGGTACTGTTTTTGACTGGTTCAAAACATATCTCAATGACAGGAAATTTTATGTTAGCACTGGGGAATGCTCATCAAAAACATATGAAATGGAATGTGGCATTCCCCAGGGCTCAATTTTAGGTCCAACACTTTTTAATCTCTACATGTTGCCATTAGGGGATGTCCTCAGAAGGCACGGCATCAACTTTCACAGCTTTGCTGATGACACGCAGCTTAACATTGCTGTGTCTCCTGATGACTTCAGGCCCATTGATGACCCTTTTTAATTGTATTTTAGACATCCAGTCCTGGATGGCAACTTTTTGCAGCTAAATCAGGACAAAACTCAGGTTTTAGTTATTGGTACAGGTCCACAGAGAGAGAAACTGGAGCAAAAACTCAGAGCTCTAGCTTTTAATCCATGCAAAGAAGTTAAAAATCTGGGTTTTATATTTGATTCAAACCTCAGTTTTGAGCCACACATTCGAGATGTTACCAAAAAGGCATTTTATCATTTAAAGAATATCTCCAGAGTGCGCCAGTTTCTCTTTTAAGCCAATGCAGAGACTCTTTTTCATGCTTTTATCACCTGTAGAATTGACAACTGCAATGCTCTCCTCTTTGGTCTTCCTAAAAAGAACATTTCACAGCTTCAGCTTCTACAAAATTCAGCTGCACGCATGCAGACGAAGACCAGCAAGAGAGCCCACATCATGCCAATTTTAAAATCTCTGCATTGGCTACCTGTGCCTTTTAGAGTAGATTTTAAGGTTCTTTTATTAGTTTGTAAAGCTCTTAATGGTCTTGGTCCTTCTTATTTATCTAATTTGCTTTTACCATATGAGCCTAGTAGAGCTCTCAGGTCTTCAAGAAGTGGTCTTTCAATTGTTCCCAAGGTAAAAACAAAACATAAGGTTAATCATCCTTCCAACATTACGGTCCCCATTTGTGGAACAGCCTTCCTGCAGACCTGAGAGCATCACCTACTGTTCATTCTTTTAAAAGTAAACTCAAGACCTACCTTTTTTGGTCTGGCATTTAGTTAAATTAGTTTTAATTTTTTAATCTGCATTATGTAATTTCACCCTATTTAAGTTGTAGAGTAACAATTTTGTGTTTTATTACGTCTTTTTTTATTTACTTTTTTTATTGTTTGATTTGTAGACTGTTTTATTTATTAAACTTTAATGCTTTATCACCTTTATCATATTTTATTATGGTTTTATCGTTTTAGTCCTAGATCCAGTGTTTCCTCATTTTTTTTAACTCAACACAACGTTTCCTCAGTCATCTGTGGCAAATTGAAGAGTCCTCACCTGGTCTTTTGTGTATGCATGTGTGTGTGTGTGTGTGTGTGTGTGTGTGTGTGTGTGTGTGTGTGTGTGTGTGTGTGTGTGTGTGTGTGTGTGTGTGTGTGCTGTATGTGTTGAACAGGGGTTGGGAGGGTGAGTGGGGTTTGGTATTTGTATTTTTATTTTATTTTATTTCATTGTTTTTAATATCCTGCTTGAATGGACAGCACTTTGTACTACATTATATGTATGAAAAGTGCTTTAAAAATAAAGTTTGATTAGTTTGATCTATGATTTAAATGAAAGTAAGGCTAGTTTGGTTTGCTTTGGTTTGTGGTATTCCCCAAAGATCATTACCAGTACTTTAATTGTTTTAGTGCCCTTAGATAAAAAGCATATTTAACCATTTTAACCCCAATAGATGTCAAACCAATTAAAACAATATAACAACATAAAAGTAAAAATGGCGCATTTCACCACCGGGCTGCAAACCTTATTCTGCGATCTCTACAGTGAGTCATTTATATGAAATAAGATCTCCCTGTTGATACATGAGCGGACATGATATAGATGAGTTAAAGGTGCTTTACTATTTCTTAGCTGCTCTTTGTGTTTGGGCCACATCTGGCTTCAGTCTGCTGTAATGGAAGGCCTGGAGAGACACAACAGCCATGGTCTGATTGGCAAATTAAAACCCTGAGATACTCTAATCCTTCGGGTTGTTTCTTTTGGAACAATGTTGCACAAAATTTCCTCCACCCCTCCTCTTCCTTTCAGCAGCCCTTCTCGTGCATGTGCAGCCGCCATCAGTCAGTGAGCTGAGATGGACTGACCTCTGTGATTGCACAGTGATTCACTATTGTTGCTCCTTGTGGGGCCTTAGGGTGCAAGAGTCACACAGTCTTTTTTTTTTTTTTTCTTCCGTGAGTCTGCTCACAGCTCTGACCTTGCCAGACCTCAAATTGTCACTGACCTGCAGGGTTGTGGTGGCGCCCTCCTGTGTTTTAGAACATGTATAATACCCTGTGATACGGAGAGATGAAGAAAGTAGAAATGTCAGGGGGAAGAGATTAAAAAAAAAAAAATCTTTTGAATAGGAGTTCATGGCTCAGTTTTAGGGACGTTGGCATTTGTGAAATGTTATAAGATGATTTTTTGAAGCCTGGGTGACTTAAAAGATACACATTATTTGATGAAACCAAGAGCAGCTATCCAATTTTCATTGTGTGGTCTTTTTGATGACTTTGCTCTGCAGTCATTTTTCTGAGTTGGAACTTTTTGTGATAGTCTTACTCATAACTTTGTCAACTTCCATTTATATGCTGATGATGTGCAGCTTTACCTCTCCATCAGAGCTGATGACCCGTCAAACATTACAATCCTTCACAAGTGTCATGCAGAAATAAAACATAATGATGATGGACAACTTTCTACAACTCAGCAACAATAAGTCTGAAATAATTATGTTTCCATCTGTAAAAAGGACACTGATCATGAATAATCCAGACAAAGTGGTAAATTATGTGAAGCCATCCGCAGAAAACCTTGAAGGATCTTGGATCAGTACCTGTGTTGAACCACAGAGGGGAGAAGGTTGTGAGGTCCAGTTTTATCAGCTGAGAAATATTGTTAAGGTCAAGTCTATAATGACAGTTTAAGATATAAAAAAATCTATTCATGCTTTTATTCCCTCCAACCTTGACTACTTAAACTCACTACACGCCGGTCTTAATAAAAACCAACCCCCGTCTTTAGACCGTTCAAAACGCAGAAGCTCAGCTTTCCACTACAACCAAAAACATGTCCATATCCCCCCAATCTGTTTTTTGTGCTCAATTTTAAAGTTCTTTTAATTACATTTAAAGCACAACATGGATGTCTCCCTCCTTATATTTCTGAGCTTTTATCTTTCTATAAAGCAGGAAGCAGTCTGGGATCCTTTTGTAGTGCCCTGTTGGCTGAGTCCAGACTCAAAACTTAAGGCAACAGGACCTTTGCTGTCAGAGAACCCAGACTTTGAAACAATCAGTTCCTCCTTTTAATTCACTGCTCCACACACTTTTATAGAAAAACTTTTCCTCTGTGAACTGACTTAAACATGGATGATTCATCCTTCATTTTATTCATCTTTTGATGAATCTTTGCTTTTGTGTTATCATGCGGGGAAGCAATTTGTTTTGAAAAGTCCTTCACAATAAATAATCAATTATCTGATTATTTGCATTAATTTCTGCAGTTTTGTATTATTTTGTGATTTGCTTGTGCACATATTTTGATAAACTGCATTTTGTCTTTTTAGTTTATGCATTTTGCAGTTGCAGTAGAATGTCTTTCTGTCATCCTGTGTAACATTGCATATATTATAATTTTCTATGTACACAAACTTGATCCCTTTCTTTCTTTTGTGTGAATTTGTGAATGAAGTTTATTTCTGATATTTTCAAAAACAAATTTAAATGTTTCAGTTGTTGTTTTGTGCTTTTTTTTTATTGCAGTTTTGCATGTATGTGTATCTTAGATTTGGCCACTCATGTATTTTAAGAAAGAAACATGCTCTTCCTTTAAATTTTACAGGTCACCTTGGACTTTTGGCATTCTGTCTTTGTCGTCTTGATGTCATTTTGTCTCTCCTTGTAATTGTTATGCATCTCAGAAGCTGTTTTAACAAAAAAAACTATTAATCCTTTTGTACAGAGGCTTTGTCATAGCAGCCATGTTCAGAAATTACTCTAATTTTCCATTAAGCCAACTATTTATCTCCATCCAACTGAGCTTTTCGTGACATTATTTGGAAGGTGGCTCTATGAGTGAACCCTGCGGCCTGTGGCTTGAGGCTTGATGCTCTGTGGGCAAAGGTCTGCCCCTGATCTTAGCAGGAAGAGACAAGTGTGATTGAGTCACAGACACTTGACAGAGCCGGAGCGCTGAGTCTGCACTGATAGAGACAGGATAAGGAGGAGGAGGAGGAGGAGGAGGAGGAGAAGTAAGAGTGGAGGCAAAGGTGACTGAGGAGGTGGTGGAGAGCAGATGGAGGGGGGTGGAAAGGAAAAAGGTCTGATTTTCAGGAGCCCAGAGCCAGCCCTTTATACTGAGGCTCCTGTCTATATTTAGCACAAGGACCACAGATTGTTGGGATCGCTCTGGGGCCTTGTGTTCAGACTGGCAAGAACGCTGCTGCCATCAGTCTCAGCACCCGAGGCCAGGCACGACCCCGACTCACGCTAGCACAAGAGGAGACTGATGGAGACATGTCATCCCAGCACAAGGTCCATCCTGCATTTCTCTCATCCTTAATTGATCCTGGATCTCCTCATTTCTCCTTCCCGTAAGCATTTAAAAAGGGCACAGTACCCTGTCACTATCTTTCCCTGTCTGTTAAATAAAAGAGAAAGAAAACTGGTCATGCTGGTGAGGGTTGACATTCACTCCAAATGTCAAAGGAGCTCAAGCCATATTTGACTCCTGCTTTTATTTATTTATTTTTTTACTTTTTCCCATCTTAAACACCTCCAGGATGTTTGGCTGTTTGTCAGTGGTGACCTATGAGGAACTGAGCCGTCCTGCGATTGGTGACAAAATCACACATCAGGCCACGGTGAGGTGTAGTTACAGGTCTGGAAGATAAAATACCAGGCAGCTGCGGGTTGAAAGTTTGTCAGTACAATCTTTACAGAACAAAGAGTCTGAGGCAAACTCAGAATCAGGTCAAGTACAAAGCATGGAGGTTGTGTCCCAGCAGAATGAACCTGATTCAATTTTAAACATGCATTCTCTAGAAAAGAGCTGGACTATTGCTCATTGGTCCGAAGTCCTGCTTTCAGACAAAATCTCATTTGAGAATCAAGGAGCCTGGGGGAAAATGGCAGAGGCTCACAGTCTAAGATGCTTGAAGTCCAGGGTGAAGTTTCCACAGTCTGTGATGGTTTGGGGAGCCATGTCATCTACCGGTGTTGGTGTACTGTGTTTTATCAAGCCCAGAGCCAACACAGCCTGAAGTCTAGCAGGAGATTTTAGAGACCTTCATGGGATGAGAAGCTTTATAGAGATAAATTTATAGAGATAAACGGCACCAAAACTACCAGAGACTGGTTTGCTGACCATGGTGGTACTGTCACCATGCCAACCAGCCAACTGGTCTGACCCATAGACGGCATATACTTTGGACAACTTGGCTCCACCTTTCGCCAGTATATGGATTTGGAGCCAAAAAACTCTTGGTATTTCTGTGATTTTTCTCCACTTCCTGAAACCAACATTGCAGTTGCGTTGTACGCATTCAGTGGGAGAGTTGCAGACAGTCGCTGTGATGACACTCCGCTAAAACAGCGTATCCGCCAGGTGAACTATGCAATCTTCGTACGCCCATAGGCAGTAACTACATGTCAACATCGCAAGCAGGGGGAAAAAAATGTATATTCTGTGCAATAAATTCTCAAAGTTTGTCTACAGCTCCATAGGGATTGCTGGAGGAAGTGGGGTTTATGACCTTTACTGTAGCCCGTCACCAGAGGGTGCTGTTCTCACGGTGGCTTCACCAAGCGAGGAGGCAGATGGTGTCCATTCTATATACAGTCTTTCGCCTGACCTGAACCCCCACAGAGGATCTTTGGGGTATCATACAGAGACAGATGAATGAGCTATCAAAAAGGACCTGGACTTAAATCACACCCCATTAGAGACACAGACTGATCACCTCCATAATACATCACATTGATGTGATGATACATGTACAAGTATTCAGTCCTGGATAAGCCCCTCCGCAATGGTTTCACATCGTCACCCGCTATCCCCCCCTTTGTGGAGTCTTTCTCTCCAGCCATCAAGAATGTCCTGAAGATTTCTGGAGTGACTTTAAAAGATGCAGAAAGAGCCAACTCCAAATTTTCAGCAGAGATTTTATCACATTAGAGACATGACATCTTTGACACGCTGCATCATCCCTTACGTCTTATTTTACTCTGACACCCGACCCTTGACCTTTGCTTCCTCTCTGCCTGCCTCCGACGATCCGGCGGTCTGTCTATCAGTCAGCGCCCACACACAACCCGAACAGACATGCAGATCACTCAAACTAGCAGCAAAGTTCAGATGTAGAAGTCTCAACCGATCAATATCTCAGATACACAAACCTTCGACCGCAGGGTCACTGTAGCATACGGTGACCTCCACAGCTTCATCATGTCAAGATTGATTTGTCCACATGAAATACAAAGACATCTTTTATTCAGACTTACACCAAAATAATGACAGCCAAACAACATTTTTAACAAGTTTCCTGGTTATCATGTTCAACTGAAACAACATTTGTACATTTAAAACCCGATACAAAACGAAAGATACGTTTTTAAAAAGTAACGTAAGAAACGTGGTTTTGCTGTGTGACTTGTGAAGGTTCCCGTTTTGGTTACACACACAGTATGGGGGTCTCACATGGGGTAGTTTAGCACCACATCCTGTTTGGCCAGCTCCAACAACATAGGATCGTCGAAGAATTTGCTGATACTCACATCCTCGCTCAGACCCTGCATGATAAAAAACAGAAAATATCAGCAGTGATCAAAGAGGAGCTCAAGACCGTGAACACACAGAAAAGGAGGTAGAGGTAGAAGGCTTACCTTGCGCCTGCGGGTCTTGATCATGAACTCTCGGGCCAAGTGAGGGGCGGGCTGAGGTTCAAGAGGTCTGATCACGATACTCTTGTCCAGGGGGTCACCAGGGACGATCTAGGAAGAAAATCAAATCTAGTCAACCATAAAACACAGCAAAACACAGCTGTGGTCTTCATTTGAGAACCAGTTTAAGAACAGCATGATCATCCTTTTTTGATCTCAAACAAACTGAGCCGACACTTCTTTCAGTGGCTCCAACCTTTCAACACATATCTGATTTGGTTGCAGGTTTGTCCTGTTGTTCCCGAGTCAGGAGTGCGTCAATCTACACGATAGAAAGAGTGACGGGCAGCGCTGTCACTCTTTCTGGAAGTGACCGAAGCAGCACCAGTGCAGCGTTGGCAGGTTCAGTTGGCAGAATTTAGCATCCATGGGCTTTCTAAATGATTCACTTAGTCCATTATCTTAAGCAGCTCGTAGTGTGACCTTCCCAAAGTGATCTCACCTTCATGGATGTATGATTCATTCAGCGTAAATGCAAAGAAGTAAGGAAGAGGAGGAGCTTATTAGGAGGGCTGATGTGAGATCTGTAAGATCTCAGCCTCAGGGAAAGATTAAAGCGGAGGGAAAATAATCAATGGAGTGGCTGAAGTCCAATCAACAGATGGATGAAGGCAGCTAACAGCAGTAACTCAACACTGCGATGTTAGCATGCCGATACTGGCAGCACCTCATCAAAGTAATGAGGGAAGACGTTGTGGCCTCTTGAGTTTAATGTGAAAAACAACACAGTTTGAGAACTCAGGGGCGTTTTTTTTATTTTCTGGGGCAAATGAATCAATATATGCGAACAGGAAGTGTGCAGATCTGAAGAGCAGAATCTGTGTAAATCTACTCTTAAAAAAGGATGTTTATGGATAACAGAGGTGGGAAAAGAGATGTCATCTGGCCTAAACAGAATGATCTTTTTTAGATAACTTATCAAATTCTCTGTTGATCTCATTAAACTCCTCTGACAGAGTATAAATCACAAATTTCATTATGCTGCACACAAATTAAGGTAAAAAAAATGAGACAATACACGCATCACCAATCTGCGTTTGTTGTTCTTCCTTTCACAGAACGCTCACCCAGGGATGATTTACAGCTGTAATACATCTTTCTGCCAGTGTTTAGACAAGCGTGTGAATAAATAATTCATGTCTAGTTTCTTGTTGAACACTTGTAGTCTCACCTCTGGGGTACGACAAATCTGCTCGGAGCATCAAACACATTAAATATTTGCCGTATTTCTTATCCCAACACGGCTGCGCCTGTGCTGTAAACGTAATCTTTTCTAAGTGGAGTTAATTTTTCCTGACACAGCTCTGCAGAGTGCAGACACTAACACACGTCAGACATGGCAGGCAGAGACACAGACGGTCATGTTATACTGAAAACTTAATGACTCAACACTCCACATCAAAAGCTGTTTATGTGAAGTGGCAGACGTGTGCACGAGGTTGGTCGCTCTGTTGCACGAGCTGCCACAGTTTGGGGGATTTGACGGTTTGTGCATGCAAGTTTGTTAACAATAGGAAATGTTGGCACGGCTGTTTAGAAGACGTCTCCTTGGATTTGTTCGTTAAGGCATAACAATGAGCTCCTGTGTCGTGATGTGGGAAGGTGAAGCTGAGTTGGGGAGAGGATTCGGACACAAAAGCTGACGTGTGAGAGAAGCTCAGGCAATTTCACACCTAATAATGCAGTTGTTTAAAAATGACAAAAATTTTGGATCAAGTGACCCTTATGATAGTAAGAAAATATTTTTAAAAATCTCAATTATCGAACAGATGAACACAAGATCAAGGTATCTGCAGGTACATGCCAACTGCATTTGACTTAAAGGGATATTCCGGCGTAAAATTTAAGTTAGGGTCAAACACACCGTAACACTGAGTTAGACACCCCCTCAATGGGGGAATGTTGCTGACTGCTTGCTTCTCTAGTTATACGAACTTTAGCAACGACCGCATGATTAAAAATCACAGCAGTCTATGTCTCCATGCGCAAACTTCAACCAAATAGCCACAAATAATGCTCAGAACAGCACCTAACTTCATCAACAGTACATATAGGGTCCCAGCCATAGTACTAGCCATCAAGCATCTTTTTAACTTGGCCTGATTTCTTGAGCAAAGAGACAAAACACAACTTACCTACTCTCCTCCAGCAGCTGCTTGTTTGTGAGGGAGCCTTGACAAGTCAGTCACTGAGTGCAGTGGAGTTTCGCAGCTCAAGGAAGCACATTTTCCGATCATTACTTCATGGAAATGCAATTGGAGTTTCTGTGTATCTTGTATGTGCATGGCAGATGCAGTAGTTCTTCTGCCTTAGCGTCTCAGTCTGGTTGTATTTCCATTAAGTAATAATCATAAATTTTCCGCAGCACTCTGTGATCGACTCATCAGGCCCCCTATATGTACTGTTGATGAAGTTAGGTGCTGTTCTGAGCATTATTTGTGGCTATAGAGTGGCTATTTGGTTGAGGTTTGCGTGTGGAGACATAGACCGCTGTGTATTACTATCGTGTGGTTGTTACTGAAGTTGGTATAAACTGGAGAAGCAAGCAGCCGTCAACATTCATCTCTTGAGGGGGTGTCTGACTCTGTATTATGGTGTGTTTGACTATAACTTAATTTTACACCAGAATATCCCTTTAATCTGCAAAACTGCAGGTATTTCTCTGGATGTATCTCTCAATAGAAAGGTTGTTATACTCAACACATGCCTGAATAATATCACTCGCTCACTTCTGGGTGTAAATCTGGTTTTAAAAATAGACAGGAGGCTTTTTGTACCTGCCAGTGGTGGAACACAGACAGAGCGAAGGCCTGTCCCTGTGTGTGTGTGCGCAGGTCTGTCTCAAAGCCGAAGGAGTCGATGGCTGGAATAAACGCCTTGATGGTGTAGAGAGGGGATCCTGGAATAGGGGCATCCTGGGTGACATGACCTCTGTTGGATGACAAACAGGGTCACATTTGAAAAGTTTCATTAACATCCAAAAAAATTCACTTGAGAGAAAAACAAGGGAGAACTTTTGCCCGGGTGAACAAATATACCAACCTCCTACGAGCAAGCACTGTGTAAACTGCAGACACACAATCAGCTGGAGCCTGAACCTCCACAAAGTAATATGGCTCCATCAGCCTTGGAGTAGCCTGAGACACAAAGACCAAAGATTAGACCGGAGACAAAAGCCTGGAGACACAGTGTGGCCTGACTGTGTACATCTGACCCCAGGATTTATGATGAGAGTTGTGACAGGGCCGAAGAAGACAAGGACAGAAGCCAGAAATGAGAGGGAGGGAGGGAAATGTCATCACATCACAATTAGAAAGAACGCACGTCAGCAAAATCCCAGAGCCTAATCATGTTAATGGAACATTAACCGAAGTGAGGATGAAAAGAAACTCTGGGGGAGCTGATGGCTGATGAGGAGAAGAATAAGATGGAGCTGAGGGAGGTGAGGTGGGGTTGCAGTCTCACCATGAGGAAGGCGGAGTACACCACTCTCCTGGCTGTGGGGATGACCTGACCTCCTCCTCTGTGGAGCGGCTCCTGAGCAATGACCGCGTCCAGGATTTTAAACTTCACATTCCTGATTGCTGCGAGGACGAGAGAAAGACTTATCAACAGGGATGCATCACAAAAGGTAGATTTGTATGCCAGAGGCTAATATTGGAACAAAATAAAAGTTTGATGCCAAAACCAAAATATCTAAAAGGATAAAAAATAAATAAAATAACTTACGCTCGTCACACAGAGGTCCCTCCCTCGTTCCCCACTGGAAGCCCTGGACGATGCTGTCTTTGACTGAGCCCAGCAGCGCCTTGTCGACCTACAGAGGCAAATTACAAAAAAAATCTATCATCAGGCAAAAACCTGGACTACTCTTAACATGACTGATTCTCAGAGAGTTTGTGCAACTGAGCCAAAACACAAGGACTTCTGCAGCTTTGTTTAACTTCATGATTGTGTTGCTGTGAATTAGTGCAACATAAACAACATTGACTGATTGATACAAAATGTTAAGACACAATTATTTGACTTTTTTTTCAGACACTTTTATGTTTTTTTTGATTATCTGAGTCACGGTGTCAAAGGAGTGTGTGGCTAATACATACAAAGGTGTGTATAAAGTAAAAAAACAAACAATTGGTGGCGTGAGGTTCTCATGTGTACACTGTACACTCTGGATCACAGGCTGTTCTGATTGACTTCTTTTGATGTTTTTCAGATTGCATGTTCACATCATTATTTAGGCTTAGTGGTGCCCCGCTTGAACATTTTTACCTCAGATATGATACCAATATTGTGGCCTTCAGTATTTTCCGATACTGATATTGATCAGATATTAGCACAACCTCGTGCATGATAAGTTTTGCACTCAGCTACAACTTCTTTTTTGGACTTGAATGAAAAATAGTCCAACAGGGCCGACATCACTCCTACTCCTTGCTACTTTGTTAGTACCTCAGCACACACTGTTGTTGTGATTATGTGGGCTCTGCATACTGGATCAGGGCGCTGCTAGATAGAGGTGCTGGAGCAGAGTCTGGAATGGACTGCTTGTATCAGAGTGCTGATATTGGAGATTTTAGATGCAGGCTGATATAATCAGATATTTGATTTTTTTGTTGATAACGGACCCATATCCGATATCAATATCATATCGGGACACCCCTATTTAGGATAATCCTAGTTAAGCAGCAAATCTGTTTTTTGTCCTTGACTACATGAATGATTTCAAACATCAACTTCGAACACTTCCTTTCTCCCCACTTTGCTGCCATGCTGGTCAAAAACTCACTCACCTCAGAGGGCAGCGTGTCATCTACCAGGATGTTCGGTCCAGTGGTGTCTGGCCCGAAGGCCCAGATGGACCTAGCAGCCAGCAGATCCCAGTCGTACTTTGTCTGAAAGAACTCTCCCAGTTTTTTCCTGCAGTGATGAAAGACAGCAGCCGCCGAATTGAAAGGACTTACGCACATTATGTCGGCTGGAACATTAAGGAGATTGGTTGATCAGGGGGCTCAAGGGTTAATGGAAGAGGAGGAGTAGAGCGAAGGTTTCGTTTAATGGTGTGTGAAGTATGTCACTTCTCTGGCACTGCTGCTCCATGCTGGCACCGCTGGGTCCAGATGGCCTTAACAGATGAGCTGCAGACTGACAGGAAGCCATTCTAGGGTGAAACACACACTCGTGGCCGGCTTGTCGCGTCATAGGGACGGGAAAATTCATGCGTGCTTTTAGTGCATGATCCAATTAGAGTGAGTGGACTGATCAATAAACCGAGGAGGGCTTTAACGCACACGCACAAGACGGCTGTCCTTTTCTTTGATCCTCGACATCTATCTCTCAATGTTCATATGGAGATGGACACCAGAGAAGAACATTGCTTCTATATTTTACAGGTTTAATGCCTCTTTCTGACTGACAAAGTAGACAGCCACTATGTAAAGCTGTCTAAAAAGGTCAGAGTCACACATCCAACCTGACTTAAAAACTTCGCTCTGCAGTTCTGGACACTCTGCAGAACTTTGAAAACTGATAATAAATGAATTTGTGTTGAAAATAATTAGAGAGGGCACAGACTGATTCAGTGTGGTGGTTTTAAATCACAGCACATCGCTGTCACTTTCATGTCGGACCTGAAAATTAATATTAATGATAGGAGAGCCCAAGAGTGCACGCCTTTAAATTGGGTGACACACCTTTCGAGTTGAAGGAATCCAATAAGTGCGATAATTTCCCAGCCTTAGGTATTTCTATATATCTCTACCTTTTCCAGTTACAGCAGTTAATTACAGAACAGGTCTAACATGGCTGCTCATTCATCCTGCAAACCAGAGGTTTAATGAGAATGAATGGTTAGTCAGAGAGGCTTTGAAATATGGAGGAATTAATCAAGAGGCTCCTTAATCAGAGTGAAAAAGGAGAAATCTTTATAAATGTCCAACAGGGGGGGCACATTACGTGAGCATGTGAGTTAATTAAGAGATCAATTATAGGGCCGTGAGTTCCAGTGTGGCGGTCATAGCTTCATCATCATCATCATACCTGTTCCATGTGATCTGCACCACTTCATTCTCTATGTCCTCAGCCAGCCCCTTCTCCAGCGGCTCTGCGATCATGGTGATCTTGTTCCTGTCAATCACATCACACATCTGTCAATCACAGATTCTGGGTTCAGGAGACACATTCAAGCCAGAGGGGAGGGGAACAACTCAGATATGTCTCCAAACTGTGCATAAATTTAACTCCCGGAGGAGAAAAACACAAATTCAACACAACAGTTCACGCCAAAGATCAAGAAGTTTCACTGAGCTGGAAGTTTCCTGAAATATTACGTGAGGACAAGATAGCCAGAAGTCTGATGAGTGGTACTCACTTTTTATTGGGCGTTTCAGCAAAGCACTTAAGTGATGATGTTTCTACAACGGTTTCACAGAAAGTAACGACTGGGTCTGCAACCTGCAGGTAAAAACGAGAGCAATTAAGACACAAAGAACCAAAGAGAAGAAAATAGTTTGTAAATACTGTTGTGATTAAATATGTAATGATCTTTATAATAAGGGCTTACTTCAGCAGCTGAATCATAATTCCTCAATACAATAATAACCAGATCATCTACTTAAAAATCTTCTTCAAACTACTAAAAGACACTGTGATTAATTCTGTCGTTTTCAGTGATGTTATCATTTGCCGTCGGCTAACAATGAACAAAGCAGCTGTGATGGAAATTACTTTGATGTCGATCTCTGAGTACATCTTGCGCAAGTCGTGCATGACACAATCCAGGTAGAGTTCTCCTGTCCCCAAGATCACATGCTCTCCAGACTCCTCCACCTGAAGAAAAACAGACACAAACAAACATGAAAAAATTGTTTAAATCAATTCAGCAGCAACATCGACTTCTCTACATATTTTACTTTCTGTTGGGATCCAAAGTCATACTTTCAGAAAACTTGAACCTTGACTGGTCGATCACACGTTAACTTGATGATTAATTAGTCCCATATTGGAAGAATTTTTAGTTCTTACTAATTTCTGGTTTAGATCAACATTGTCACTGTACTTCAGAGGTGACTTACCTTTGTGGTGAGAGATGGATAACTCTTGTTGACCTTCCTCAGTCCGTCCAACATCTTGGGCAGCTCTGACGGGTTGACGGGCTCCACTGCAATCTTAATAACTGAAGCTGTGTTGAACTTGAGTGGTCTGAAGATCTGAGCCTGTCAGAGAAAACACAAACTGTTCATACTTTTTCTCATCTGAGGGTTTCTTTAAAGATGGAAACAGTGATTATGCCTCACCTCTTCGTTTCCTCTGGGCTCCGTGATTGTGGCGGTTTTTACAATCGGTTGGTCACAGCCTTCGATCAGAACCCAGTTTCCAGCAGGTACTCTGTTCACTTCAATTTGGTATCTTGAAAAAAAGAGGATAGAAAAGAAAGATTTGAAACATGCAGAGATTAATTTATACATTAAAAACTCTGGAAACCCAAGTCCTCAACTCACCTGGCCACAGAGATCCACAGACGGCCCACAGTGCAGACCTGAGAGTCCTCTTCATCTTCAAGGGTGTAGTTCTCTCCTAAAACCTTGACGGGCTGGCCTGCCTGAATGGTCCCGCTCAGCACTCGGCCAAACGCATGGAACTGAACCCCATCCTCTGTGCTGTACATCTTAGTGGTGTGGCACATCAAAGGACCCTGAGGGGGGGAGACGAGGTGAGCAGGAAGGTGCGATAAGAGAGGGACAGAAATTAGGGCAGGAAAGTCTTACTACTGGAATATACCCTTCCTCCCTAAAATAACATGATCAGGCTCAAGGAAGGAGCAGCAAGACCTTTAAGTGTCACCTGGAATCTACTGTTAATGCCCCGCGTTACATAACATGAGCACTTGAATACAAACATGATGTTGGTTTGATCTGTAATAACAGTCTGAACAGATGTCAGTCACTGCTGATTTCAATTCCGCGTCTCTCCTGTTACACTCACATCAGGGTCACACTCCGCCATGGCCTCCCCCAGGTCCGAGTCCAGACCTCCTGTGTATGTGTGCTCTATCTTGTTCCTGGCGCCCTCTTGAGGTGACGGAATGTGCTGAACACACATGTCCACAAGACCTAAAGGTGAGAGGTACATGCAGATATTAACAAACTCAACACTGTTTGAGCCTTTCTACTCATTTTCTAATACAAAGATTATCACACACAAAGTCATAAAACCCCTTCCAAGGTCTGTGGCGTTAGGATGTTACTCTTATTTTTACACTCCTTTGACGACTGCCATCTCTAAAATGAGGTCAGGATACTGTGTTTGGTAATTATTTCAATCCTTTGTTTCAATGAAAATAGTGCAATAAAAACAAACCAAATGTTTACAACG
Source organism: Xyrichtys novacula (assembly GCA_962446985.1). Lineage (NCBI taxonomy): Eukaryota > Metazoa > Chordata > Actinopteri > Labriformes > Labridae > Xyrichtys > Xyrichtys novacula. Next base: position 19,185,786 of record OY660879.1, on the reverse strand, counting down.
CCTTTTGATTTCAAAGGATATATTCATATAATCAAAAAGAGAAACAGCTGGAGGATGATCCCTAGCTTACTGACTCCACAACACACTACCAATGTGGGTTAATATGAAAAGGGTGTTTTTTTTTAAAGAGGCTGAATCTCTCATAAGGTTAAGATTAGCAGAGGTCCACTGTTCAGCGAGTTAACAGTTTTACAATTTCACAATCATGTTCCTCAGCAGGAAATTGTAAAGAATTTGATTTAGAGTGTATTTTTTCATTATAAGACTAGAAACCGTACTGCATGGCTGTGATCTCAAGGCATCACTGCACCAAAAACAGACATGAGTGTCTTTTTAGATCATTGTTACATCCACAGTGTAAGATAAAATTGGAACATGCAAAGAGGAAAGAGGAAACCATACATCAGTATGAGGCGGTGTGATTTCTCTGGGCCCGAGCCCAAAAAGGACTGAGTTAAATTGGAAAACTGCCCTGTGGTCGAACAAATCAAAACTTGACATTCAATATGGAAATTATGGACACTGTGTCTTCAGCTCTAAAATAGCAGAAAGAGACAGCATTTGTGATGGTAAACAGAAATATAGAAACCACTCACAGCATGGGGGGCTTACACATCTAGGGCCACGTCATTCATGCTAAACAATGCCTACATGTTGTGAAATAAAAATTACGCCATCTAGATGATGTTTGTTTCATACTTTCATATCTTGTATGTGGAAGAGTTAGGGTGTTTAACTGTCCTGCCTGAAGTCCTGACATTAAGCACTTCTTAAAACCTAAAAAACCACAAAGGAGATCTTGAATTGTTGAGCAGCTGAAATCCTATATCAGGTAAAAATGGGACATTCGTTCACATTCAGACGACAGAAATGTTCTTCTTGGTTCATAAATATTCAAAGCGTGGATTTATAGGAAGAGGTGCAGCACAATGGTACACATGCCCCAAGCAGAACTTTTTTTAAACATGAAGCTGACATCAGTTTAAATGAGGCTTTTTTCCCAAAGAAAATTTAAATTTTTCTGTTTCTTTTCCCTATTTTAATTACATATAGACTGTAAATGATTTGCAAACTATCAAAATCTGCTTTCAAAAACATTTATACTGTTCCAGATTTTAGGAATTGACACAGAGTTCTTTACAGACAGTAACAAAAATACTAAATTGGGTAAATAATAACTGAAAAGCTGGAAAGAAAAAATAGGAGGACATACCAGTAAACTCTCCAAAGAAGCGGTTACAGACAAGCCTTAGAAGAGGTCTGATGTTCAGCTTCAGTTCCTCTTTCGTCAAGTGAATCCCCAGCTCATCCAGAACTCTGGGCAGAGATGTGTCCACATCCCCGACCACCTACAAACCAAGATGATTTAGGAGAGGATTACTCAATACAAATCAGAGTCTGATGAGCCTGCAATGTTGTCCTAAATTGAAATACTGTATTTTTAGAAATAAACTACCTGTGAGAGGATCTTGTAGAGGGGCTCCAGGACAAATTCCACAAAGCTACGCTGAGAATTACTGCTGGGAGCTTTCTTTGTGAACTTTCGGCTAAAGACAAGAAATCACAGATGAAACAAGTGCCTAAAAAGAGAAGGATGAGACATTGGGACATGAAATCCCATTTTGGACTCACGTTTTAGGATTGAAATAAATATCTCCCCAAAGCCTTTTGGAAAACTCGTTGTAGTTGATGTCACCTAGAGAGGCAAAAAAGGAGTAAGTGAGAAAAGAGGAGTTATCTTACTAACTGGAATAAGTATGAGAGAAAAAAAAAGGTGAACCATCCTGTTTCTTTTAGAGCAAACAGTAAAGAGTCCCCTTACCGTAAGTGTCTGAGTAGATCTTTGCAAAGGACCCGAGGGTGAAACAGATGCTGTACTGAGAGCTGGCGAAGCAGACGTTTCCGAGCAGAGGAGACACCACCAGGTTCTCATCGGTGGAGTATGTGCTGAGAGAGGAAATACAATTAAAAGTCATGGAAAGTGTCTGATTTACATTTCTTTACTCAAGGCAAAAATCACAGTGACTTTTTGAGGAAGAGTATTTTATCTGTTTTAAAATGCACTCTACTCACTTTATAACCTCATTAACAAAAGTATAGTAACTTTACTTTCACCATTTTGACTTAAAAACAAACTTGAGTGTCATCATATTTCACTGATACCATAAAGGTTGTAAGTTTACAGTATTACCTGAGCAAACCATTAACTTCATCCACAATGTGACGTAGTTTATAATAAGCATCTGTGGGAGGCAGTTTGAGCTCAACAATGAGACGGTCAATCTTGTTGATGCAGATGGTGATGGCCATCCGCTCCTGAACTGCATGTTTGATCAGACGCTCTGTGTTCAGCATCACCTGTGCAGAAAAGGACGGAGGTAGGCATGATATTACAGAAAGCAGAAATATGATGCAGAGCGGGAGGCAAGGAGAGGACGGTTTTGGGAGATTAAGAAGGAAACAAAAAACTCACTCCTTCTGCAGCATCAATGAAGAGGACGACGCCATCCGAGATACGGATGCTTGATGTGACCTCGTCAGAGAAGTTCACATGGCCTGAAGGAGACAGAGGTAGACAAGAATTTCATTAGTTTGCACTACGCTACAAAAAGACATACAAGTGGGATAAAAGGCATCAAACTGGCACACGGTACCTGGAGTATCCATGATGTTGAAGAGGTAGGATTTGCCTCTAGAGTCTGGCAGGACCATTGTGACAGGGGTGCTCTTGATCCCGACTCCTCTCTGTGGAAAAAGCAAAAGATTGAAATCTTCTTTGCAGCAAAGGAAACATGATTCCCTATCATTTTGAAGATTCATTACCTAAAATGATCTTTTCTGGGGAAAAAAGGCCATCCAACCTCTTTGAAAAATTACGTTCAATGACAAATTGAATCTGACATCTTTTGGATCTGTAAATCTTATACGAGTTTTTTTTTAACATTCTCATACATGTCAATCTGGTCTATTGTGGGTTGTAAAATATTCACATAATGTCACAGTTCTACCAAATCACTCACCTCCTGTTCTGTGAAAAGTATGTCGGTGTATCGGAGCTGAAAAAGTCAAAGGTTCATGTTAGTTTCTTTCATCATTCACAGAAATTAACTACCAAATTGAACAGATGTGTTCATTGCTGGAGTAAACACTCACATCCACGTCATCTCTCTTCCTGATTTCTGGATGCGTCTGTTCGATCAGGCAGTCCACAAAACAGGTCTGAACAGAATACAAAACAAAATCAGATATTGCTGAATCACAAATAGATTTTAGAGCATATGAAGCTCACACAGCAGCAGCTCCTCATATCTGTCTTTTATCTTTTTATAACTTTCCAGCATGAATGCTCTTTTTGGGATGAATGTTACAGAAGCAGCTGGAAAAAGCCAGAAGGTAAAAGCTAACCTTGCCATGGTGAAGGTGACCACACAGGGTGACGTTGCGGATCAGCTCAGGGCCGTCCATCAGATCAGCAAGGAATCTGCCAAGAGAGAGGAGAAATATCACAGCTTTAACAACACACAGTGGACTGGTGTAAATACTTGATGTGTGGCGTGCACCATATGAGAAAACTCTGTGATGTCAATAGCATTAAATATACATTAAACATGGTTAAATCATACTTATCAGAAGAAGCTTATAGTATTTCAGTTCAAAGTCTTCCGCTTGTTTTACAAAATATCTGTGAGTCAAACATCACCTCTCGTGAATCCATAATAACCCCTAAAACAAAAGTGCTACACCTAATTTTTCTCTCAAGGTCGTCCAAATTCTTTTAATCTCTCCTCTCTGTTTCTTCAGACATTCTAAGCAGTTACATAAATCCATCTGCACTCGACTGATAACTAGCTGGGGTTCATGTGCTCCATATAATAGTTGAATGTTTTCGTGTTGATGATTGCAACTGTACTTCTGAGCTGTCAGGACACCTCAGTTTTGAAATTTGAAACGATGTTGGGGAATGTTTCAATACTATGATATAAAAAAGGATTGTCAGACGTGAACTGGTTAGTTTGGTTACAATTAATCTTAACACGCACACAGTGCTGGTGCAAAATAAGTTACTGAGTACAGACCTATATTTGACATGCAGTTTAACGCAATGAAAGCATTACAAAAGGTCAAATATATATATTTCCTATATCTTATCATTCATAATTCAAAAGAAATGTGTGGATCTGCACAGAGAGGCACGCTGCAGAAGCACGACTTCAGCTGTTAATAAACCAAATCTGGCACCATTTGCACCAAGGTGTGAACACACACTTCAAACATTGAGGAGAGAAGCCACTGTGACAAATTTAAAATAATATGACTGTTCCTGCAGCTTAACTTGGAATACACAAAAATCAATGTAGGTGCAGTTTTTCAGATTCCAGCAACCATGGTTAACATTTGTACTTTATATTATAAATATTTGTGGCAACACAGCAGCATGATATGTACATATTGAAGCAGATGACTTACTCCATATCATAAACAGTGGCTGGTAACTCCTGCTCCATTAGGGTGAACTGCTTGTTTTTCACAGGCTTGATAATGGGCTCTGGAGTGGAATAAAAACACTTGTGTTAGTGTGTTCTTCACCTTCACTCTATAACTTTGTAAGATGGTGTTTCAAGTCCCCCAATCCCAGGCACTCAAAGTCTGCATTTACACGCTCTCTGTGTCTTACCTGTAAGAGGTTGTGTGTCTTCCTCTTGCACGATAGTTTCCACTTCAGGACCATAAACCTCCTCGGCTGTGGGATAGTACTTCTTATCCTCATGCAGGACCACTTCCATACCCGGGACATCTTCATCAGCATCAGCAGGTTCATCATCATCATCATCATCACCCTGCACAAGAGGATAGTTAGAACTGTGATATACGAGGAAATAAAAGTAGCATACAATATTTGATAATTGTTCGGACTAGTTATGAAAAACACCTCGTCAACATCTCTGTCCTCTGCATCAAGATCTTCATCATCATCATCAGAGTCCAGCTCCGGGCCGATGTAGTTTCCAAACTCGTCATACAGATCAGCCTCCATGTTTTAGAGAGCTGTAAAGAGACATTTTGATAATTATTACAGATGATTTCAATGGGTTCAATTTAACAGTAAGATTTTAACGTGCCAGTGTTTAAAACACAGAGAGGAGGTATAACATCACGAGCTGCGTGGATGTGACCTAACACAACGGCTTTACCACAACTTCCACTTGAGAGATTAAATAATAGAATATTACTTACAATCGGTCTTATAATCAAACTTGAGAGAAGATGTCAAAGAAACAAATGCTAGCATGCTAACAAGCTAACGAGCAGGGCAATGAATGACCTGCAGCCAACGTCCCAGATACGTCGTTGTTTGTTTGGCTATTTAGCATACAGTGGCTAAAAGCGTCAGACTATTAATCAAAGTTCGCAAAACTCACATACCTGTGTGTTATTGTTGAGTAGAAAGGGAGTTTTCCGAAACAAAACTGAGCTGCGTATCAAATCAAAAGATAAATAAGTTCCCAAGTGCCGCCATGCGCATGAACTACTGCTTCCGTCTCTTCTTCTTCGGCTGCGTTGAAAGGCGCGGAGTGTTGATCATATTACTCACTACCGCCTCCCTTGCAAAAGACGACGAAATGGTGAGACGCTGACAGCAATCAGTACACATTTGCTTGACCACTCCTAAATATCACTGTACCACTGTAGATATCGTAGTTACAGTTTTTCTCAGTTTCTTTGGTACATTTCTCAGATCAGAATGAAAGTTCTCATATTTATTAGTTCAACCTCCACAACATTGAGTCATTTCTGCGCATCATCATAGCATTTTCTCATTCTTCTGAACAAATTGCAAATGCTCTTGGACATGTATCAGTTACTTTCATACAATTCTCTGCTGTTTTAATACATTATCATTTGCTCATGTCATGTCAGTCAAAATGAACTATACTTTTGAATGCTGGATAGTCATTCCCTTTAAAACTAATAGTCCTCATTTCATTGCTTGAGTCATTACATACAAAATTGTTGAACGAGTTCTCAAAATCTGTTAAGACAATTTACTAAATGTCTTAATAATTATTTTCCCCCCTGAAAATGTCCCCTAAATGCAACAATTGCTCTCAGGTGAACCTCAGCATTAACTCAAGAGGAGGTGTGTGAAGCATTTGTTGTAACCAATGACAAGCCACTTGTCTACAGTCATTTAGAGCTGAATCCCATGAACCCTCACTTGGCAAGCATATGTAGACCAGCAGGACACAGTGTTTCTACAATTCTGTGACACAAAAATGGAAGGTCAGTATCGTGGAGGAGGGGTGAGAATGCGGGGAGGAAGGGGAAGGGGAAGGGGACAAAGCAGGGGCAGAGGAAGGAGAGGTCAATTACATAGGCTTATGATCCCTGATGAAATTAGGGCTACACTTGTGGACCATGTTGTCAATCAGGGCCTCACTACGGCTGAGGCTGGTCGACAGGTGCAACCACATGTAGGGAGAACCACTGTGAATGTCCAGGAATAATTCATGTTCATTTTACAATCATATGTTCTGTTATATTGTTAATATTTGTGCACAGTGTTATCAAAATAGTATTTCTTATGTTTGTTCTAAATAAATGAATGTGAATTTTTTTTTTTTTTTGCACAATTCTGTAGAATTGCAGCAAATGCAGTGAACATGTGAACCATAGCCTACATGTATCTTGTATTCAGTTACCTCACTAAATACAGTGATGTGCAACTTAACTGTAGTTTCCAAATGGCTGTACAGGTAGTGTATACTGCTGTCTTGAGCATTTTCGGGTAGTGTCGGCAAGATCTGACTTTTTTGCATTTGAAAACACAGAGAAAGTAAAGTGTCATAATGAAAACATGACAAAGCCATTTAACTGTCTTGTTCATAAACTATGATGTTAGGACAAATTATTTTGATGACACAAACACTTTTATTGACATGAATACTTGCTTTTGAGGAATCAACTATTCATTTTGAGCAAGTGACGTGCTCTTGCTGGTTATCCATTAGATTTTGCAGTTTATACTAATTGTTCTGAGATATCTGTTGTGCAAATGTTAATAGTGATGTGAGAAATGCACCAAAGCAATTGAGAAAAACTGTAAACAAATACTTATACCCTCATAATCACAGCAAAATAAGTTTATTGATAATGAGCTAGAGGGTTTTCTATTTAATGCATTATAACATGCCCCGAATGTACCATACTCTCTCTCTGTCTCTGTTATTAAATTGTATTTAAAGGATTTTATTGCCATGGAAAACACACATTGATGTTGCTAAAGCAAGCAAGTAATACAATCATACTGAAAGCAATACAGTTATACTAAGTACAACATTTTTTTTTGACATTTTGCGAAAGAAAAAAAGTGTATATATAGCTGTGCAAAAAAGTAGCCTTATTATAATGTTTTTTTTTTTTTAAATTTTGAGTTTAAACTCAGAAATATAGATAAAAGTGATGTTCTTGAAAGATAGATTAAGGTAAAATAGTAAATTTACTAGTGAGGTGTGTACTCACAATTGAAGTGACAACTATCTTGACCCCACTTTTCTTGTTCTCTCTTCAGACAGACAGACAGACGGACGGTCGGACGGACAGATAGATAGATAGATAGATAGATAGATAGATAGATAGATAGATAGATAGATAGATAGATAGATAGATAGATAGATAGATAGATGATACTGTGGTTGTCCATTGTGGCCACTAGAGGGCATTATACACATCCTCTGTGTACTCTGAATCTCAGTAAAACATTTTCCAACCATGAGGTCTACAAAGTACTACAGTTTCCTTTTTGACACATATATTTGTCTAGTAGACTAGTTTATACATGTTTGGATACATAAAAATGGTTAATGGCTATAGATAGAAAGATAAAAATAGATATTGACTAACAGTTTCTCAGAAGCAGGATAAGATTTTTATTGTATTACAAACTGTCAACTAGAAAAGAGGAAATACTTATACATTTGAGATTAGCACAGCTATCCCTTATTTAAATTTCAGAATTATTTACCTCAAATTTTCATTTTCTTTCTATTTTTTTTAACAAAATATGATGCAGTTTATCAACGTATTGCTTTGTAAATGTCTTCCCAAAATGCTTTTGCACTTTTATGATCTCCTACAGGGTTCTTTCATCCTGCCCATTGTAGAAGTCTAATTGTATTTTTTCATTTCTTACACTTGGCAGCTTTCAGATCAGCTGGCTGTTCAGATGTGAAGTTACAGCTTCTGTGAGGAACTTTTTGAGTGTTTTTGTTTCAGTGCCCCCTGTGGAAAGGCAGTCTTTGCTCTAATTGTCCTCTACATGCTTGAGTTGTGTTTTCTGGCAAAAAAGCTCATTCCGCTGACTGTCAAAGCTGTCATCGTTTTTGGTGAATATCTAAAATGGCGTATATAAAACAGGGCTTTTTCTTCAGCTGCTCAGCCAACACCTACCCTCTAACACAGGTTTCAGGCAATAAAAAGTGAAATGTAAAAATAGTAAGTCTTGTCACTGACGGTCTTGTTTGCTTTTGTATATCATGGAAAGGCACTAGAATGATTTTGGATCAATTTCATACACATCAATAACTCATCGCAGGAGCTATCAGGTTTATTTGTATTGTGGAATGGGAGATATTTGAAAAATATCACTAAAGAGAGATTAACTTTAAAATAGCGCCTTTTTTCTGTAAAGACAGTGGACAAGAACAGCATGAAAGATGTTTTTATATGTCTTTATGGATATCAGTGAGTGCTGGAGATGCATTCAGACAGAGACCTGGTTTCAGTTGATGGCTTTATTCCTGCTGGTGTTAGATTCTTAAGTAGGCCGGGCCTACACAGCAAAGACACAACTGACAGACAGATAACAGATCATACAAACAAAAACAATCATACAATGGAGTCATAGCACCTAACGAAATACAACATATTCTGAGAATCCTTGCGATTAAAATATTGTAGGCTACATTTTCTAAAATGCCCAGTGCCATTAATTGGCAGCGTTGGTCTGGTTTCACATACTGAGACTAGAGCTTTAATATATTTCTATATATTTAAAGTGCAGTTTGAAGGAAACACACTTAGATATCTTGTTAATCAAAGGATACCACTCATATTGTCCATATAACATTTACAATAATTCTACTGAAGTACTTTTGCTGATTCCCCTGCTGATCCTCTTTCAAGGCAACACAAGTCATACTGAAGGACATTCACACACTAACAGCCTGTGAAGATGTATCTTTGCATAGAAGTATATATATACTTGCGTGGGTCAAGGATAGCCTGATTATGTCACGTGGTCAACAGGTTTAATTATTAACCTCTTGATAATAAACTGGGCCTGTGACCTTTGAACCAAAACGTGAGACGCTGAAGGCACGTGCAGGCTATAGGATAAATGGTTTTATTGCCTTTCAGATGTGTTTTGGGTAAGTTACCTGAGAATCTGACTGAAAAAGTCTTTACCCCCCTTAATCTCGCCTTCTTTCTGTGACCCTCTACTCTGTCACGTACTTCCTAAGCCGGTTCACCACTTCCTCCGCGTTCACCCACGGCACAGTGACCGCTTTGAACTCCCCGGGCATGGCCTCGTGGGTTTCTGTGATCAGCCGGTGCATGGGGAAGTCCCTCCGCGGGAAAGCCACGTCCCGGGGCCCGAGGGAGAGCGCCGGGCAGAAGTCATTGGCTCCGTCCCCCACGTAGAACACCCTCTGGTACGGACGGCCCCTCTCCTGCGTCCTGCGGGCCACGTAGTCCCGGACCACCACCTGCTTACACATGTTATCGGGGCACCGTTGGCAGTCGTGGGAGTGGAAGGGCCGCATCACAAGCCGTCCGTCCTTGTTGAAGGTGGACGGGTTGGTGAAGATGCGGTGGAAGAGCTGGCGGGCCCCCGCGCGCCGCAGCCAGGACTCGATGAAAAAGGTGTTTGCATCAGACAAGAGCACCACCTCAAAGTCTGTCTGTGGCCGCGTGCGCAGGAACTGGAAGAGGGTTATCATGCCGGGGGTGGCCGGCATCTTCTCCATGACGTTGCGTATGTCGCTCTCCGTGACGCCCTGCTCCGCCAGGTAGGCCAGCACGCGCTGCATGTACTCGTTGTAGCGGCCCGGCTGGTAGGTGTCCTTCAGCCAGCCCGGGAGGTGCTGACCCGGGGCGGCCTGCACCACCATGTCATCGCTGGTTTCATCCACGATCGTCTCATCGAAGTCGAAGAAGATGAGGAAGCGCTTGTCGGAGGGGATGTGGGAGGTCATGATGTCCGTGCGTCTGGACCTGGGGGGCTCCCTGTCGCCTGGGGGGTGGGGTGGGACATAACAGCAGTTGAAGATCGAATCCCCCATAACTGAATATGCCACACTTCTTACATAGGCAACTGTTGCCAAGTGGCATCAAATATCCACTCCTGCTCTCATACTCCTCTGCATCCCACTCAAGGTGGAGGCTACTGAGGATGGATTTCTGGAACACACTGATGCATGAACAGGCAAAGGGGTGGGTTTGGGGTGAAGGTGGAAACAGAATCGAATACATATTATATAATAAACAGACACAAGACAATGAACATTATCTAAATTCAAAGGATTGAGAACAATGCAGCCATCCAGCAGCTCTATCAGATGAGGCAGCAACACAGCTCAGGCTTTCTACAAGGCAAGCTGTGGACGTGGGGAGGGGGTAGTCCTGCTGCAGAAAAATGGACATTAAGGAGGGAAATTAAATTATTTGGATTGTTTGCATGCGGAGTAGGCTTCATGCGCAACCTGCAAGCAAGCAAGTACATTTTAAAAATGTACATGCACTTTGTAAACTTTAACACAGTAGATAAGTTTTGCCTGCATACCTGCGAGACGTCCGCTGATCTCACGTGTTTTCCCGCGAGGCGTCTTCAAGCTGAGCGGCTGGTTTTGTCGGCTGGGGGAGGAAACAATGGATGTCGAGTTTTAATAAACATTCACACAGAACAAAGGACTTGCAGACGCCTTAACAAAGACCCCTCATGTGACTTAATACAACTGAACTGAGATCATTTTAAACCGTGAGATAGTAAGACCCTTTTCCCAAGAACTTGTCAGCCCCCCAATCCTATCTGGACTGACCTGCTTTCTTACAATAACACAAACAACAGGAGCGCACACGAGATTATCTACAGCAAACTTGACCTCTTCAGAAATCGATGCTAAAAATGTAAAGGCTGTTAGTGTTTTACCGCCGCTGGTTCCGGTCCGGTCTGTCAGGGAGCAGAGGCAGAGATCCGCCGGTCGGCCGGTGGGACGCGCACTTTTATGTGACAGTCAAAACCACCGGAGCGGTGGCGCGCGTGACCGCGCATCAAGGTCCGCCCCTTTAATAACGGCCTACAGAGCGCGTTCACGATACTTTCAAGGAAAACGAAGGAGAGGGAGAGATGTGGGAGGAAAAGGGAGGAAGAAAAACAGGACCCCCGAAACAGACAGTAAACGCTCTGTTTCCTTAGTATCCGCAGGAGTGTGTGTGTGTGTGTGTGTGTGTTTGTGAGCAGGGTGACTGTGTCAGTATTTGCTCTGACTTTACTTTAACAAGATTATATTTTGTCTCACGGCAAGTTATACACAAACTTTGCTCACTAACATTCACAAAAGGAGCACACAGAGGGAGAATGACCGCTTACAGCTAAGAAAAGACCAGTGTGAGGTCTGCTCATTTTAGTCTGGAGCCTGCTGCAGGGCAAACATGGTGCATGGTACCAACTCGAGTTTTATCCAGTCACAGGAGCATATTTGACTGATCTCTGGTCTTAGTAGAGATTAGCCAAAAAATGCTTCATGTCCTAATACAATAGAATTAGTTTTCCTAAACGAGAGCTGAACTGTGTGATTCCTTTGCCTATATACAGCCTATGTGCTTGTTACTAGCATTAACTTATGGCAAATGTTTCCTACTTCAACAAGCTGATAAGAATTTGGGTCAGTGTCAAAGCCAGTTTAAAAACATACTGCACTTAAGGTGACCTCTGACCTCTACTTAAAGGGAAACACATGGTTCAATCACAGTGAAGAGCGGTGTTATGTTATCAGCCCTGTCTGCAAAGTAATGGTGGCCTATGAGGACAAGAAGTTCTTTAGTTATGATACTCTTTTACTGTCATATATGTCTGTGCTGACACCAACCCCCACTAACACTGCTGGGTATCACAAATAGTAATACAGAAATTTTCAAATGTATAGCCAATAGTCCTCATTACTTATGTAGCACATAAAGAGGTTGAGTATAAATTTGAGTATATTTAACGACATGATTAAAACTTTCACAGGAGCTTTAAACAAACCAAAACACTCTTATATTCAGGCGATTTCACACTCATTTTAACTTGTATATCTTACTCCATTTCCATAAATCATATTTATATGTATATGCTTGTTACTCTATACTCTAAGTTTTCTAATCCTTTAATTTCTCTTTTTGTACTTGTATTTCTGCTGCTGTAATTTGGAATTTCCCTCTGTGGGACTGATAAAGGGATATCTTATCCTACTTTGTAAAGTCTGTGCAGTTTAAAGCTGTCAAATGCTACACACTGTAACTTTAACTGAAGTGGTACACAAACTTCACAGTGAGAGACACTGGCTGCTTGTTTCTCCACAGGATGTTTAAGATCAAACTTCACAAACACACAGCGATTAATGAAGTGATCAACAACTTCCGCAGCAGTGAACGCCCCCCTGAAAAACCCCCGCGTGAAGCCCTCCTCTCCTTATCTGCCTGCTGACAGCCACAGCCTCCTCCCTCTGCTACACCACCACCACCACCAGGCGTAATGACTAACAGCTGGGGTGGTAGACTATTTTCAAGCCTCAAATGGGAATGGAGATGTTCAGACAGTATGTTATTATCTCCTGTGCTTGTGAAGTGAGCCTTGCTATACCTGACCACCCACTCACCATCAGTGAGTCACTCGCACTCTCCTCGCTCGGATACCTTACAGGATAATGTGACTCATTTAGTGAGCCACTTAAAAACACCTATGGTGATACAGGGTCTGCAGCATTTGAGGCTTCAAGCAACAAAGTGTCAATGTCTCCTTAGAGGAAAACTCAGTCAGATGATGAATAAAGCTTACATTAAAGGTGGAAGAAGACACTTTTGAGGGAACTCAAACTCTGTGTTTACTCTTGAATTCGATGTTAAATTGGTAAACACGGTACGGTTTGTTTAACATAAAAACACTGATGTTGTACATGACCTCACCTAATTATCTCGGCCTGAGGACACACAGAGAGAAGGCTTTGACCACAAGTACCTCTTAGCCTACTGCAATGCCTCTAGATCTTCTGCAAAACAGACCAGATTTATCTAACACGTGCTATCATTTTTTTCCTATTTGTACATCAAAAGAGAAGGAAGTGGTCAAAAAAGGAGGAACTAAGATTTCATTCGTCATTTAAAACCTTTGACGGCTCAGCAGCTGACTTTGTGTTTTTCATGTGTGGCTAGCACACATTGTTTACAGGTTACAGGTGAACTCCATGAACCCAAAACAGAAAAAAAGGCTCCCTGTTAGTTTGACAGATACCTGACGCCACACCTAGCAGCCTGCTCTCCAGGGCGAGTCCTCTACAGTTTTCATATATGACAATTTTAATCATTTGCTCCTGCTTAGAAATCTCTTACAAACTCACAGCATTCAGATGTAAAATAAGGCACAGAAATCTGTGATAATCATGGCTACTTGTTTTTACTTTCAAAGTTAGCAGTCAGTTAAATGTACATTATCAAAAAAGGCCCAACTTTTTCACTTCTCCCCAATCTCCAGATAACATACAAAAAAAGACAAACCAGGACATTATAAAGCTGCACATTTTTGTACCAGATACAATAATAAAATACGCAATGCTACATTAAGTGGTTAAAAATACAAAGGGGAAAAAAGTATATTGATTTTTTTTAAAACATCTTTAAAGAACATACAATGTTATTTTCTTAACTAGCCAAGAATTTTAGTAGAAAGTGCATTCTATATAACAAAGAAAGGAGGAGGAGAATCACTCTGCGATCTGTGAGACCAAACAGGACATGATAAAGAGGAACTCTATGAATGAAGACAACAGAAGAATGTATTTCAGACAGTTTGGAGGGACTAGTGTGAAGTCACCAAAGCAAATAAATGTTGCTTTAACTTTTAGGAGAGGTCTATCATAGAGCAAATATGCCTTTATTTAAAAAACAGGAAATTCAGTTTCTTCATTCGCTTTAGTGCCCTCCACACTACCTGCCTCCACCGGGATTCTCCTCCTTTCCTTGCCTAAAAACATCCACTCAAAGTAATCGCCTCCACCTTTCCCTGTGCAGCCGTGACTGCACTCTGTTCCACAATGCATTGTCAGTCCCTCCTTTCCCTGCGCCTCTCCTACGCAGCAGTAAAGTGCAGAGAAAACACACAAATGAAAAAGGCTTTCAAACAAAATAAAAAAAAAAAAACAGGACAAAAGATCTATACTGCAAAATGCTGGAGCACAGCAGCCAACCAGAGGGGACAGGGTGAAGCAGATAATGCGGCGGCGGCAAGACCCACGGAAATGGCAGGATAATTGCAGGTCTCGAATACAGAAGGGGGCATCCTAACCTACTGAGCTGAACCACTTCAGACGAGACTCTGTTTAAGTGGTAAGAAGAGGATCACGTTAAACTTACTGCTGTTGTCCATCTCTGAAATCCACTAACACACCTAGATAATGGGGCACACTGTGTAAAAGCAGCTTTTGGTACAAGAGCACTGGGAACAACCAGACAGACTGGTAGAGTAATGCATGCACACACTCCTTCTCTCTCTCAAACGCACACTCGCGCACACACACACACACAACACAAAGCTTGATGCTACTCAGAATGGGTAAACAGCTAACAAACAGGCAAACCAAATTCATGTCAACCATTTCTGCATCCTCAAACAAAAACATTCACACCATCGGCTCTTACATTAATAATGTATATCTCACGCTGATTTGATCACATATTTGCTTATCTATACAAGAAGAATTCAAAGTATTAGAAGCTGTATCACTGCCTTTTATCCTGACATTTCCTATCGTGTGCTAACAACAGTATATCTACACTGCAGAACCATTCATTAGCTTAAAACTGAGCAAAATATCAGAGAATATTACAAAAAATAAAACTTGTGAATGACTCATCGGCCATCATTTCTGCGTAGGCAACATTCGACAGGTTGAGACACTTGTTTGCCTGTGTGGATCGACGTGTGTCAGTATGATATTAAAAAAAACAAACAAACAAACAAAAACCCAAAAAGCTTTACATCACAACAATCCCCCTGAACCAAAGTGTGGACAACAGGCTGAGAGGAATACCGGTATGCATATTTGCCTTGTAAGAACTGTAATGGAAAGGGTCCCAGATGGGTATATGTGTGTGTGTGTGTGTCTAATGACCTTTAACATGGTAACCCGTATTGTTTGGACAGCAGCGAAGGGAAGTGGGGTATATCCTGATGGGGCCATGAGTCTAGCCCCTCACAGTGGCAGTATTTGACAGTCATCTGTTATCTAAAAGCATCTGTTGACCAACAGTACTGAGAGCTGAGGTTGATCCACTGATCACGGCGAGTGAATCAGTGACCCTGTGGTCTTTCATGCGTGTGCTTGAACGAGTGTGACTGTGTGTGAGTGTGTTTGTGTGTGTGTGTCCATGGCATGTCCTGCATAACTTCCGTATCTTCACCATAAAACATCTGCTCAAATCTCATAGCCATTGTAGAAAAGCCAGGCTGGCAAGACGTGTTCTGAATGACACATAACATACTTGTTTTGCACAATAACACATCTGAAACTCAAAATGATAAGAGGAAAATTAAGAAAGATTTGTTTGTACTGGAATGGAAAGCACCGTTGATAACCATGAGATGAATCTATATGATCTAGATTCAACCAACATCTGTTAAATCTTTTCCTTTACAAAAATGACCCCCTTCCCTCCCCTCCCTATCCCTCTCACAGAACCTGCTGTTGTTGACCTTCTGACAGAAAGCCGCGCTGCCTTGCCCTCAGGACCGAGGAAGGTTC
The DNA here is from genome assembly GCA_962446985.1 of Xyrichtys novacula. Lineage (NCBI taxonomy): Eukaryota > Metazoa > Chordata > Actinopteri > Labriformes > Labridae > Xyrichtys > Xyrichtys novacula. The sequence continues at coordinate 19,169,728 of OY660879.1, read as the reverse complement.
AGGCTGAACCAGTTCCAACATTCATTTAATATTTGTGTGGAGGCCAAGGCTCTGCTGTACGACTCGGAGGACAGGTTGAGTATTGCTATGGGGAGGACCCGCACACAAGGCAAGAGTCCAGACCAGTGTTCAACCATGTGTCGACTTGACGTGACGAGGAAAGTTCAATGACAAGGATCTCTCATGACCCCTGAAGCCCAGGTAATACATATGTCAACTCCCATCATCAGCAGCTTTCAATGAAAATGAGATACTTTACACCCACTAATGTACAATCCAGAGCTCCCCCAGAGGTCGTCTTGTGTTGGTTTTCTAAGAAAATGTACACCTAAGAGAATCTAGAGGTTGTAAAATCATCTTTGTCAGTTGGGCAGGGTATCTGAGTGGGATGTTGCTTAAATAATGTGTTCACTGAGAGAGTATCAGTCTGAATCACACGCCCACACACACACACACACACACACGGGTGTGCGTGTTTAGTTTGACTCAATGGAATCCGCTTTAAGAGCACCCAACCATCCAAGAGACTGAGGCAGGACTAGGAGAAAAGAAGGATCAAGGCGTGGTCTGATGTGGGCCTGCAGAACCGGGGCACTGTTCAGTGGTGCTGTGGGGCCCCTGGGCCCTTGTCAGGTGGGGCCATGTGATGCAGGTAGCTGCTGTCCTCATGCCCACAGTGGTTTAAGGGCTCACTCTTAAAAAGTGCCGGGGGTGGGGGCAGGTGGGAGACGGGGGGCACGGCTAGGTGGTGATGGGGGTGAGCAGGGGCGTGCTGGGGTGTGTTTGAGAGGTGTTGCTGGGTTGTCTGGGGATGGGGGTGGTGGTGGGAGGGCGTTGAGTGGAGCTGTACATGGGAGAATGTGTGTCCCACAGGGCCTCGTGGGGGTATGGGTGCTCCCGTGGGGCTGAGGCCCAGAGGTGCTGAGGTGGTGGCTGTGGTGGCAGCTGAGGGGCCGGGGCCAGAGGCTGAGGAAGAGGAAGAGAAAGTGTTGGCAAAGATGCGGACAGGCACAGGGGGGCCGCTGGTTTGCAGAACGACTGGGCTGGTGACCCGGAAACACTTCTCTTTGTGTGCTTTCAGCATGTTGGAGAAGCGGAAGCGCTGGCCGCACACCTCACAGGGATACGGCTTCTCTCCTGTGTGTGTGCGGCGGTGGCGCTTCATGTTGGGCCGGCTGGTGAAGCTCTTCCCACAAATCTCACAGATGAAAGGCTTCTCTCCTGAACAGAGACAACAAATGAGACTAATAAGTGAGGAAGACGGAGACACTTTTGATCATCATAGAGGAAACGGCCTCACATGGAAATGTAATGATACCTCGCTCTTTTCTTCTCTTCTCAATTTGATTAAAAATGATGAAATTCTTACAATCACAATGACAAAGTTAACTTTTTCCTCTAACCATTTCTCTCCGCGGAGAGCAGTTGTTCTCTTTTAAAAATGCAAATAAGTTGCCATTTTGTATTGAGAGTGTCTGCTGTCAACCCACCCACTCCACAGGAAGCTATTACAATTCACACTTTGAGGAGAGGAGATGTGAAAGTGAACAACAGCAGCTCCGTTGGAATGCCGCTCTCATTAACCTCCCTCCATGGAGCCGCTGAATGTGCCTGCTACCACCCACACAGTCGTCTATTAACAGGCTGCTGAAGGGCTCTGTAAATGCCTCATTCTGGTGTGTTACATGTGAAGCTGCTCCAAATCTACTAAATATCAAAAGGTGACACTTGACGCGCTTGTCTTCTCTCACTGTTGCACCAAACTAACTAGAAATCATCAAAGATCTTTGAGCACTGAAGCAAACTTTTGGATTTGGTGTTTAATGTGTTTCTAGTACAGGGCACTACTGGGTGTGTCGCGCAAGAGGCTAAACTGGTTGCTAGTGGCAGGCAGAGGAAAGGGTAGCATAATTACACCTTACAAATAGAACCATGAGGGCCGATGCAGAGCAATGTGTCCACCCACGGCAGGCAGGGCTAGAGGATCACAGTGAAGGACGTGCAGCCTGCATGGCTCAGTTTGGGCTTAGAAATAGCAATGCAGCGGGGACAGAAAATCAGAAGGATGTAATACAGCATGTGTTTGGGTAGCTATTATAAACCACAATGTATGCAAAGCTCTCTCTGATGTCGAAACTCCCCTGTCATTACAAAATCAGGGCGAAGGCCTCCTGCTCTTTTCCACTATAATGTTCAGCCTGAAACATCCCATTTCCGTCTTTTTTTAGGTGGTGTGTGGTGACCGGCTGGCTGGCTGGCTCTTTGGGCTCAGGGAGAATGCTGTTGGACAAAGTGAACTTTCAAGAATTTCAAGGGATCTGTATGGAGGTTTGTAACAGCTGGAATGAAAACAAGAACGTTTAAGTAAAATATTTTGAACCAAAAATACATAAACTTTTTAAAATCCTTTCTCACATGTAACAGATGAAGTGTGAAAATCAAGCAAAGTACACAAATCTCCGTCTTTGTTACTAACTACTGCACAACCAGGTGATACCTGAATGTAGATCATGGAAAGGAAATGTGTAGAAACAGCAGATAAAAGTGAAAAAGGCGAGATGTAGTAAAGCTCTGCAGGGTCAGTCTAGGGATGTTCTTTTTTTTAAAGCCAATATTTAACTCCAACACTTTGTGAATCATTTTCTCACACTTTCACCTTCTGTGACTTCACTCTTTAACAAAGGAAAGTTGGCTGCATAACTTCAAACCTATAAAATGACAAGAGGTTCAGCATTCAAGCACTCCCCACTAAGTATTAACAGCAGTACACAGTACATAGGTACTGGATTTAAATTCTGATCCCACACCCTGATCTTTAACTGTACGCTATAATCTCAGGGCCAAAATGGTCTATTGAACAAGAACAATAGTCTGAAAACTGTTTTTAGAATTTGAGTTACTCATCCCTACTTTATTCATCCCTACTTCGCAGGATCCTGAGAAGACAAAAGACTGGTTTGGTTCCCTGTGGTCAAACAAGGCCTTAACAACAAGTCTGCAAATGTCGGTCTGCCTGAAGGTTGATGGGTGCGCTGAGGACACAAACTCTCACCTGTGTGTGTTTTCATGTGCTCATCGAAATACTGTTTCATGTTGAAGTCTTTGCCACACCACTGGCACATGAATTGCTTGTGCCCGATGTGAATGCTCATGTGGGAGCGCAGCTGGTACTTGTATTGGAAGCGCTCGTCACAGTTCTGCAGCAGAGACAACAGATAACATGCGTCAATACATATCAGTCCCTCCTCTTTCCGTGTTTACAAACTTTTTTGTTTCCTCAGATGGACTAATAATATCATCCCCACGCCTGTGTCCTTCAAGTGTAAACAAGTCCTTATATTCAGGTGCCTGGATCTCTAATACAGTTGTCATCTAGCTTCTCATCATGGTCCACTTTGTATTCTATATGCACAGAGTAAACCAGGTCACTTGGACCGGTTGGGCGAGAAAGTCATGGTCTTATTTTTTTTTGCTTCTCTTTGAAATAGATCAGAGCTTTAGTTAGACACAAGCGTTGGATTGAATTACTGTCATCATGAGGATCCCAACCCTAAATAATTATCTACATCACTAAATCTGGTTTCTCCACAAGTCAAACTAGGTTCCTCCATAATACTTTCACCTGATAAAGAAGTCAGTATGAACAAAATATTCTGCAACAGTATTACAGTTATTCATGTGCATGTAGCCCCACCTTATGTTTGTTTTCCAGTGGTTTCAGGTCTGTTTCTACAGTTCGATATTTATACTTTCTCAACAGCTCCACCTGGCTAATTTAAATGCTGTGGTTAATTCCCCTCCCAAACCAATGCCCGTATGAGACTCCAGGGCGGGGAGAATGGATTTTACATAGCATATGCTCTTAAAAAGCATGTAATCACATGTTATAGTGTTCAGAGACTCTCAGTATTTAATTAAAGCTGCTCCACCCGTACATACATGCTCCCAGTGTCCTCTATTTATGTAGCTCAACATTAAAAGGTCTTCGATGAAAGAAGATGCTAGCTTTCTTTGATTTAGTCAGACTTTAGTGGAAATAAACTCTAACATCTTCACACACAGCCTTACACAGTTCTTCCATAATCGATGTTACACACTGAGCATTTAGTTCTTCATTTATATAATGCATGGTTTGCTAATATTTGACATGGTCTGGCTCAAGCTTGTCTGTACAGTGCGTGTGTCGTAACTTTCCGAAGAGTTTTCACACCACAGGAGGAGGCTCCCACTCTGAGAGACGACTCTGGGGCAAAGAAATTAGTCCCAACTACCTGGAGGCTGTTTTTGAGGTGCGCAAGAGCAAATCTGCCAACACTGAAACGATTCTTCTCTCCACATTAACATTAAGCATAACAAAGACTTTTGTATTTCAGTCATGTAGTTTCTACACTCTGACTTGTTTCTTTAAACTCGTTTGGAAAAGACAGTAAAAAAAATAGAAAACATGACTTCAGAGAAAAGACACTGGATATTCAGCTGCTTAGAAAATGTTACATGTCTATTTTACTGTTGCTGTGAAGAGAGGCAGTCTTGTGTCCTTAATGTTGTGTGACTGACTGATTTTGATAGCAACATAGAGAGGCACGTGTTCCGCTGAGATAAAATAGATGGAGGCAGAAAAAAACAGACTCTATTAATCTCTTAATGTCGATTGTAAAGATAGTTGCAGGTGAGAGGCACTAAAATCTGCATTACAATAGAGACAAGACTTTATCGGACTGTTACAGTCACTGTCAGGGATGTTTTTCACTTTATATAATGTCCACCAGAGTATGAATTCAATCGTGTCAGTGTAATTTGGTAAAATTGTTGATGAATAAATGGCATTCAGAGTAACAAATTTCTCAGAAGCAGCTGTAAAATGTTGCCCTGAGGTGTTTTATCTTGAGCTCCAGGAGAGCTAATCCTGTGTTGAAGTTGCAGGTAAAAAAAAAAGGCCTTGGTTTCCGCAGATCCAATCCAACTTTGAGAGCTATGATGACACTATTTTTAGATGTGTATGTCTCCACCCTGCATCGCCTCAAGTTATTATGTCTGAGAAGAGCCACCTTGTCACGAAACTTACCTCACAACGGAAGGGCTTCTCCCCAGAATGCTGGAGTGAGTGAACTTTTAGAGACATGCTGCGTTTAAATGACTTGCCGCATGTCTCACAGGTAAACGGCATGTCCTTTGTGTGAGCTGGGTTAAGACAGAGAGGTGGACAAAAAGAGAGGGGGATATAATGAGCCACCCACCAACACTTTCATATGAAATCTATCTGTATATTTGGTAACACATCAACGTGTTGCTGTTACTGCCTCCAGTGAGAGATTTTCTGGTGACAGAGGGAAGCTCAAATATTTGAAAAAAGGGCCTCACTTACCGACCATGTGCTTACGGACGTGAGCCATAGTGTAGAACTTCTTCTCACAGATTTCACATGAGAACTTCTTTTCTGCATAGCCGTGCACAATCTTAATATGCTCATGCAGTGACCACAGCTTCTTAAAGGACTTGTTGCAGGAAACACACTGAAAGACACATTTACAGAGGGGAAAAAAAAACAAGAAAAGGCTTATTGTTGCTGAATAATGTAAAGCACATCCAAACCTGGAGGCCATGGGAGGATGAGACACATTTCTTTAACTGTACTACAGCTCCCTCTGCTGGGGGGAAATCATAATGATGCTGGTTTTCTGAATTCGCTCAACAAATCTGATAACCTGAACCTATAACAGCAAAACATAATAGCTGCCATTCAAAGACAAAAGAAAAGGAAATGTGTGGATGCTTTTATCAGCAATGTTCATGAGGTGATTCTTGAGTAAAGTGAAGTTCTGAATACTTTAAGAGGAACGTTTCTTGACCAATCATCTTTATTCTGATAAACTAAATCTCAAAACTTTGCAAAAGTTTACAAATCCCTGAATGTTTTAGAGTGACTGGACCATAACCAAGTGTAACCTTGTTTTGTTTGTTTGTTTTTAAGCCATTGTTGTTGAGCTTTGCCCCTGTGTTTGGGGTTGTTCTCCGGTGGCAAAATAAATCCGGTTTGAGGGTTAAGTTCTCTTACAGACTGCAGGGTGTGCAACAGTGACGCAAGCCCATCAACAAGACCAAAACCAAAGAATCTCAGGTGACTGCCAGAAAGCCTAAATATTGGCTCATCCAATCAGAGTCCATTACTTTGTTTCTAGTGTCTTCTGAAGTAAGCACTGGCCGAGCTATCATGTCAGCTTCACTGTTTTTATTTTCCTCTTCAATAAATGATAAAACACTGGGACAGGAGCTGTTTTTAACCCTGAACCTTCTTTGGATTGTTTGTAGCTTTAGCTGAACTTCAATCAAACAGAAATTCAGTTTTTTGTAAATCCCCTCTTTTAAGACGGATGATCAATGTGTCATCACCAGCATGTCTTAAAGCCTCACTTTGACAAGCGTCGCTTTTGTTTCCTTCCTTTGATAGTGATGAGGAATTACCACATCCAAAGAAAAACACACCTGCTACTTGTGAGCAAAAGATTGTTTAGTTGATGCTTGCAGTTTTTTTATGTAATACATTTGGATCACTTGGTTGATCTTGGTCTTTAAAGTGTGCAAAGAAAGTACGATAAAGTCCCTTGTTATACTGAAAGTTAAAAACAACATATAACAGAATTCAATTTGCATAAACTGTGAGTGCCGATAGTTTTATATTTCTTTAACAGACGGATTAGTCAGTAATAGTTTTTAGAGCAAGTATGTAAGTATGGTTTAAAAACCCTGATGAGTCAGTGATACAGAAATATGTCATCTTCTAAAAGAAAGCGTGTTGCATTAATAAAATGAAAATTTTCTGCTCCACTGATGTACATAAAATATTGAGGAAGTCCCCGACCGGAGACAGTTTCATCTGGTGTGACCATCTGTGGAGGGAGGTGAAATATTCTCTAACAAACCAACAAAGCAAAGTGGAAAACGGAAACATGGGGCTCAGTTAAGATATTCAAAATAACCACATCACCCTCGGGTTTTAATGTGTCGCATCATGACTCTCAGTTTTAGAGAAGTAACACCAAATTAAACCCACTCAAAACATCAAGAATAGTTTATTTTTAACATTTTCTGTATATCGAGCAGGTAATAACAATATGAGTCACTTTTTAACCTGCTTTTACCTTTACTGTGCTTCAGGCTTTCCTTCTTAAATATTAATAACCTAAATCTGGAGCGCGTGAACATGATGATATTATCAGGCAGTATTTGATTGAAATTACTCCTAACTTGTTACTTTCACTGCAGCCTTTTGATGACTTGTTTTATGAACAAAGTTGAACATTCAACATTGGATTATAATCTTCAAGAACCTTACTCACTTCAGTAACGACAGATTATTTTGTAAGCGAAGCATCAGGGTTAGTTTGACTTTACCTGGATGTTCTTCTCACAGTCAGTCTGCTGATGCAAGGCCAGCTCACTCTCCAGGACAAACTTTTTGCCACACTTGTCGCAGATCTGCATTCGCCTGTGTGTGACATTCATGTGCTTCTCCAGGTACCAGCGTGTGTTGAACACTCGGGGGCACTTTTCACATGCCAGCAGCTCCTTCTCCTCCACCTCTGCTCTTCCTCCAGTTGTTGTGGCGCCAGCAGACGATGGGGCTGACCTCGCTGACCTGCGCTTGCTCTTTGGAGGCTCCAGGCGCTTCCTCCGCCCCCTGGTGGTCATTCCTGATGAGGCCGCGCTCAGAGATGTTCTGAGGCTTTTCCTTCGTGGCTGGCTGGGCGCTGCTGCGCTGCTCGTGCCCCTGCAGACCCTCTTTGACCTCGTTCTTCGACTGTCGATCTCATCTTCCTCATCTTCTTCTTCGTCCTCTTCATCAAGGCTCTCCTCCTCCTCTTCCTCCTCCTCTTCCTCTTCTTCCTCATCATCATCGCTCGCATCTCTGTCAGAGTCATCTGCTGCTGTTCCACTTTTGTTATCCCCTTTGGACACATGAAGCGTCTGGTTGTTCAGGTTGACCTCCACGATGATCTGCTCACGTTTGAAGCCCTCCTCCTCCCCATCTTTGCTCTCCTCCTCACCCTCCTCTTCCTCATCATCTTCATCGTCTTCTGTTTCCTCAGAGGTGCCGTCATTTCCTGCCTGGGACCCCTGCGTCCCTACTTCCTGCCCTGCTCCCCCTTCTCTGCTAAAATACTGCTGAGGGGTCACATGTTGAGAGGGCAGCTGACCAATGTTCTGGTCTCCAACGGATGTCTTGGCTGCCATTTTATTGTCCACTAACACAGAATAAGGCTTACCCCCTACCTCCCTCTTATAAAGCTTGCCTGTCAGGTCCAGATCCGGGTTTGGAGGGTGAAAGTAGGACTGCGACACCGACACCCTTCGTCCGTCCTCCTGTGACATCCCGTCAAGGGTGGGGATGGAAACCTCTTCCTTGAGGGTCTTGCAGGATTTCATGAAACACAAGGCAACTGGAAAAGACTCACTGCAAAGGTGCCTGGGTGAACGAGCCCACTATGTAAGGAAGGGCAGGGGATGCCACACCAATCCCCCACCCTCCTTCTAATGAAGATCCAGGAAGGAGGGGAAGAGGTGACAGACGGTCAGCCTGATTCAAAAAGAGCATCCATGCTGTCCAGGGCAGGAAACACAGTTGCAAAGACATACAATCTGCTCCAAGTTTTTTTCCATATGCTCAAATATCATCAGACTGCAAAATCCAGAGCTCAAGTGTCTTTGATGCTGAACATCTGACGATGAATTCCTCTGGTGTTACTATGTAAGACTTAGGCAGCTGCCAGATTCACTTTCTCTGAAATCTGCCGCCCTGCAGAGCGCCGCTGTCTTCAAATTGCAGAGCAGGTAGAGAGGAGCTGAACGTCAGACATGGAGCTGCTGTGAGGACGTCTGTGTATAGCTTGAGGAGCCATTTACAGTGCATGACCTACGAGAGAAGAAACATGAAGAGTTAAGATGAGATAAGATGCAAAGCTGCAGCATCTAGAGAGTCGGAACTGAAACTACAGCTCTGTTGCCACATTTTCAAACTCAAGCAGCACATTACCCACAAATGTTTTAGAGCAGTGTGTAGTAGTCAAAACCACACAAATGAATGTTTGTGGGATTTAAGTAAGCACTCGAAATATTGCCAGGCCACAAGTGCAACACCTTACAACAAGATCATACTACAGAGGTACTTTGCTTTCTCATTTGAAACCCCACTATACAGCCTAACCAAGGAGAACATCAACAACACATTTAACACAGAAAACATGACAAAGATCTACAAAAGGTTCACTTAATTCAATGATTTCAAGCACCTTGCAAAAGGAGGAACTTACACAGTCTTGATGCAGAAAACTGATTGAGCAGAGGATCATCTTTTTCTTCAACAGTGCGCTCTATCTTGCACTTACACCGCCCATTGACTGTTGGAGAGCATAGTGTAACCACAGCTCAGGAGCGTGTATTGCAATCTAACCACAGGAAACTGAATTTCAGCCTTACAATGTAGACTTAGAGCTGTGCAGTTTGGAAGCTCCAGTAGTATCATGATGTTTATGCATGTTCAAGATGAAAACAAAAGCACCAAAAACGCTCCAATCTTCTCTCTCATGATGTTCTTGTGGTCTTGTCTGAGCCTGGGGTGTCACTAGCTGACGTCCTGATGACCTCAAACAACCTTACACCCCATTTTCTGTGATGAGAAAGCACTAGGGCGGTTTTGTTCAATACAAAACCTGCCCAAGCACGAAACAACACATTTCCTCTCTACGAAGCAGCAAATATTCCACCCTCTTAACTTAACCAATTTCACATCCTAGCTCACTTTTCACTCAAAGCACCAAATCATCCTTAAAGGACTACAATTCCCTGGTTTAATTTAAGCAATGATAATTAGGTAGAGTGTGTGGAAATACCTGCGTGGGAAGCAAAAAACGTAACGTCAAAAGCTGTTCAATTATGGCAAAAACTAAAAGCACAAATATTTTCATCAATGCGACCACAAAACGTTTTCCTCAATCCTCAGCGCTGGTCAAAGTCATCTTGATAAAACCGCTATAAACGCCTTTTCTAGCTCTGGAACTGCTTTTCCAGTTCTTCCCTCAACCTTGTCTTGCTGGACAACACAGGAAGACGTGAAAGAGCAAAGACAGATCTAAATGGAATTAAAGATTATTTACCAGGTTTTATCAAAAGCTGCTCTAACAAGAATCTTTTGCAAAGTGTAAGTACAAGTCATTTACGTAGAATTGAACAACCCGTGCACCCAGACACACCTGTCTTCCTGTGAATACTGGCTCTGATCCCTTCTGAGAACTGGACAGCAGCTCTGAGAGCATTAAGACCACAGGGGAAGGGCGAGCTCTGCACTGATAGAGCAACCAAACTCACATGGCTGTCTTAGACACAAAGCCTAATAGATTAACTCACGTTTGGATAACAGAAGAGTATAAGTTGCAAGAGAAACCACTGCCTGAACCTGATTTGACATGCAGTACGGGTTTCATGTAAAAAGGCATTTAGGCAACTGAGTATTTTGCGAGCGTTTCAGAGGCAATTTTTGCTCTGCACATTTTTAAACTAATCATTAGTTCCACATTTATTGCCGACAGTCAAAAACTGAACTTGGACAAATAAACAAACACACACTGTGGTTATGTAACCCGTACTGAGTAAAATCCTTCCACCCGCTTATCATTTTCAGTGATGAGTCATTTCAGAGTTTCACTCGGAGTGAAACGATGAAATCTTTTGATGTGGGGAGCAACTTCTGTGCACTCTTTTCAATATCACTGCTAATTAGTCAACACCCTACCCTTCGCAAATTTGGAGGTCAAAACGCTGATCACTCGTGGATGTTTTTGAAGTTAAGACAGCTTTCAAAAGATGAACTTTGCACCCTGATGCAAAAAAAAAAGAGGAAAAGGATAAGTGAGTCTCTCGGTCAGCATATTCAGGTAATCCAAAGCATTACTAAAGTTCAAGAAATCAAAGTCATTTAGTAGTATCTTAATTTACAGCCTTCCTTTGACACCACTTTAATTAATGTATGGTCACTTAGATATACCAGACAGATGCCTCTTACGGCTGAGTGACAAAGGATGAGACCTTTTCTGCAAATGCCAAACACAGCAGCTAAATCAACTACTCACAACAATACAAAGATGAGACCTTGAAAGTAGTCAAAATGTGTAATGTTTACCTGTTATTATTCAGCAGTGCTCCTCAAATCCATGCTACCTCTCAAGTCTAAACTTTAATGAGCTTTCCCTTTTGCAGCTTGTGGAGGACCGTGTGAGGGTTCACATTCCTCACTCTGTCCAAACTCATAAGACCTTAAACAGCTCACTGTGTGGTGCACTGCAGGGGTGCTCCATGCCTCTGTAGGTATTTGGCCTTAAAGCTCATAATCAGGTCATAGAGCAGTACCTGGTGGTTTTTCGGTCTGCGATAAATCTTTGGAGTATCACAGAAGTGGGAAACTATTACCCCTGCCCCCGGCTCTGCCAGCTTCTTTCATGTCATCACTGCACAGAGAAAGACGAAGAAACCTGACAGCAAAGTTCCTCACAGACATGCCTGTATAAAAAGGTGAAGACTTGACAACTTCCAGCATTGTTCTATGTAAAATACTGATGCATGAAGCTACCTAAATCTTGCAGACGAGATGACTTTGTGCAAAACTAACATAATACAAAATATAGGCTTACACAACTAAAATAAAGCCTGGTGCAGAGTCACTTTGTTTTAAAGAGCTACGTTTTCAGAGACAAACATTTTCAGGAACAATTCAAGGAGTAAATGCTGCACAATAGCAAAGAAGGGGTTAAAACAAAAAAGCAACATTATACACGTTACAGCAGTAACACTGTAGGCCTAGCCAACTTAGGCTACTTAGCTAGCTAGCCCTGCACTCCAAAGGTAATAACCTGAACACACATGACAAGCTAACCTAGCTATATTAGCTCACAGTGCAGCCATTATATGTTTTACAGCAGTTCAGGGTCCCGTGGCCACAGAGAAACATGTTACCGTGCAGAAACAGCACCATCCCGGTCCTCTTTGTTGACATGTATTGGCTAACAGCAGAAAGAAGACTTTCGCTTGTTTTAGACAGAAAACCGCCCAGATAAGGGCTAGTTAGCTCCCAGCTAGCCTCAGCGTCAGATGTGTAGCAGTAATGTTACACTTAATTTCGAAACTGCACTTTGAAGAGTGAAGTATGACAGTGATTTACCCCGCATGGAGCTAGACGACAAGTCGGAGGGTTTGCACTGTTATCGGTGTATCTTTTTCCTGGTGCATAATAAAAAGCGCCTTTTCTGAACTCAATCCTGCTGGACTGACAAACCCCCTCAACTCGACTCTGTCACAAAGTCAGGGCTAGCTCACCTCAGGGACAATTCTCACGGTGGTCTCGGCTACCGGCAGCCGGTGACCCGCTCGTGCAACCCTCGACACCCGTGATGCATGTCATGCATGTAAATGGTCACAATTGAGCCATATCAAACATTTGTGATCGGTTTTCTTGCTTACCTCCGTCGAGAGCGACCTCCCTCTTGCGTTCATGCAATCAGAGTTGCACAGATTCAGGGTTGCACGCGCACTTCTCTCGCTGACTCTCCCTTTACATTCGCGGATGTGCATGTAGAAACGACCCTGTCAACGAGTCTTTGTGCAAAATACGGTGGACCCAAACACTCATATGCGGAACGGGCTGTGGAAATACCTGCGCATTGGTGTCTTCAGCCCAGCTACGTGGCCCGGCCAAGCTCTCGCGCGTACCTCTGCCGTCCCGCGCTCATCCCATGCATTCAGGCCGCCGTCTGGGCAAGCGCGCGGCAGCGTGTCTGGATTTCTTTTTTTACGTCTCCCTCCAAACCAGACAGGGCACAACGCGCGCGCACGCGCTGAGATGAAATCATTGATTGATGAAATAATAATGAGAATACTCCAAGGATCAATCTATCATCTTTAAGAAACAATCCAACAAGAGTGATTGATGTTTTATGTTTTACCAGCAACTCTCTTTTCTAGGTTTAGTGGGAAGAGACTGAAGTCTGAATAAGGGGTTTTCAAGTTATTCATAGGATATATTTTTATGTAAGAGAGTAAGCTCTAATATTCCTCTTTTAAATAAGGCAATTCAGCTGTGATTTGTACAACTGAAAATTCACAATGTAAAAAAATAATAATACATTAGATCACATTCAGTATATGCTTATATGGCAGCACCTTTTCAGTATATGTCACCTCCTCAGGGTCCAAATGTGATGCACCCCCAGGTGATGACTGTGATTACACTTTAGAGCAGTGGTTCTCAAGTCCATTCCTCAAGGTCCACTGTCCTGTATGTTTTGGATGTTTCCCTGCTCCAACATACCTGATTCAAATGATCAGCTTGTTATCAAGCTCTGTAATGGCTTAATAACAAGCTAATCATTTGAATCAGGTGTGTTGGAGCAGGGAAACATCCAAAACATGCAGGACAGTGGGCCTCGAGGACCGGACTTGAGAACCACTGCTTCAGAGGAAACTATGTACATTCACAATTAAATGCTCAGGACCACAGAGAATTAGAAAGATGATTTTTTTTAATTGAAGTTCAGCCATTTCCGAAACATGGGGCATACATTTGCTCCACACAGACACTAAAGACACAGCGAACAACTGTAAAGAATGAAGGAACATCCTCTACTATCTGACAGGCACATTCCTACCAATCAGGGGTGGTAATAGAGAAAGAGGAACTTCTTAGCTATAAAGCAGATTTTCAATTAATTTAAACTTTCTTTCCCTTCAGAGCACAGTCAAAGAACCAACCACTTCTTCTCAATTATGTCATTAAATACTTCAGAGAGCATATCATTCCGGATTGAATATAGGTGATACAATTTGGTGAAACTGTTTGAGCCAATAATCAAAGCTGAGTAATGACAGTTATTATAAGCAATTGATCCTCTTCTCTCTTGAAGGAATTCCTTGACTTTCCTTGGATAATGAAAACTAAATCTTGCTTTCATTACATGCACTGCTGTGAATCTTAAACAACATGGCAAAGACATATCTTAAGAGAATTTACTGCATCTTCAATTAATTCCAAAACAAAGAGCTATATATGTGTATGTGTTGCCTTCCACTTCTTTGCACATTAGTGGACTTCATAAATCTCTTCGTCTCCCACCATGCTGCTGTTAGAGGAGCCCAGTCCACAGATGGGACGAGAAAGAGTGGAAGGAATGTGTGTTAAGTTAGAAGTCCTATATTAACTCCAACCACCCCTTCCATGGCCCATGCGAAGGCAGGAGACAGCAAGAGCAGAATGGACATAAGGTGAGATCTTATCACTGTGGCAACTGTAGCAATGTGCCCTGTCCTGAGGGCAGGTAAGTGACGTTACGGGAGCGCGAGAGCTGGAAAGCAATATCCTCAGCTGCCTCCAGTTTACGAAGCTCGACCAGACCATCTCCAGCTTCCATCAGGGAGTTGGCAATGAGTAAGGCAGCCTGAGAATCACCCTCTGCTGAGATGATCGCTGCTTGTTTCTGTTGCTCTGCCTAAAAGCACAAAAGATTATTTAAGCTGCATGACTTCACACAGTCTTCTACTTGTAATTTTATCAAAGACCTCGGAAGGCGTTAATCTGGACAACCTATGTGGGAGAAATACCTTTTCTACGACAAAGCGGGCTCTCTCAGCCTCCTGCTGGGCCACCTGCTTCATCTCAACAGCTTCTGTGAACTCCTTTCCAAATGTCAAATGTGTCTGCAAGCATAAAAGGGAAAACATTGTTATTAAAAGTTCATATCTTTCTGAAAAGACAGCGTGGTCAATGCTGAAAATTTTCAAGAAAATACATACCAGCGAAACATCATCTAAAATGAGGCCGAAGGTGGAGGCTCTCTCTGTGAGGTCCTCACTAACCTGCCGAGATACAAGTTCCCTCTGGGTGATGAGCTCACCAGCATCAAAACGAGCCTAGAGAGAAGAGAGAGACACACGGCATGGTAAATGAATCGGTCAACTCATTATCACTTATTTATCTTCCCTCCAATCAAATGACACTCACCACTACGGACTTGAGCACCTCTGTGGTGATGGATGGCAACACCCTTTCATCGTAGTCTTCACCAATACTGGTGAAGATGCGTGGCAGCTGGCCGGTCACCGGCCGGAAGAGGATACGCAATGTGATGTTTACATTCTGCAGATCTGCAGAAGGAATGAAAAAAAAATTTAAAATTTTACAACATATATTCTCTACACCTTTAAGTATAGGTAGCAGTTATAACTTTCACCAGTGTCTTCTCTCTGTAGAGAAATCTCATTTCCTATGTGGTATTTGTTCAGATTGTGGATATAAAAAAACCCGTCATACAGCATAAATATGCTTGGATGTAAACCATGTCTACTTATGTTCTCCACATAATTACAAAGTTCCTAAAAGATTAGTTGCACTGACAGGGAATATATTAAATTTCCCTTTAAGAGAAGAGACACAGATTATGTATGACCCAGAGTGACAGCAGCATCATAGCACTTCATAGAGATAACTGAAATACCTTTACTGCCTGTGATGACAGGCACATTGCGTGGACGGGAGCGGCAATCAAAGATGATAGGTTTCTGAACCCAGGGAATGAGAAAGTGGGTTCCTTCGCCAACAACTGCATCTTGCACTCCTCTAAAGCGGTCAAATATCACAGCCCGGTGCCCTGCATCAACTGTAGCAAAGAGGAGAGTTAGTCTTGTGTCAGAGGTCTGTAAAGTTTTTAACCACAGGCATTGTTTTCCAGATATCCCTAACTTGTTTAACAAAGTGAATTTGATCCAGAATAGCAGAGTGCTTCAAAAGAAGTGATTGGGTTTATTCTACACATATTAGAAAAGAAATGTATGGTTTGACAATTTCAGACTCAGTGATATGAAACACACTGTATTTTATAAAAAGAACAAGACATCAGCATATGCTTACAGTTTCCCAAAATAATATTGATAAGTGCAGTAATGCATGTGATTAGCAGAGAGTAGTAAATGTGTCAGTTAGTACAATGATATTAAAATAACTGAACAAACATGGAAATCAAAGCACATCACATTGTCTCTGATGCATTGACTTTGTTTCATTGGCCAATTAACTTTAATTTCTTTATGTCTGCTAAAGTTGCTTACAATTTATCATGCCTTCATCATTATTAAGTATTTCTAAATGTTTTATATTTATGTGGTCATTATTTGTTTTCTGTTGGTTGAATTCTCCCTTAGGCTGCCAATGTAATTCTAAGTCCTACATCTATTTACTTTTTGTTTTCCTGCGTGTGCTCTGTTAAGCTGCTCTCAGATACAGTATTCATTTCAAACACATGGTACTGTTTAGAATATGCTGCCACTGAATGTGATGACGATAAATCACAGTGATGTGTCTTGGGATGGCTGTGACAAAAATAACGTTTAGTAGCCCAGTAGGCTGGCAGATGTTTTTTTAGGTGTGACTCTGTGATGCTCAGAAGTCTTCAGCTGCAGAGTTCAATTCAGGGATTCAAGGTCAGGGATTACTTTAGTCTTCTGTAAGTAATGTGATGTTCGGTTTTCACTGAAACAGAACTTACCGTTGAAAAGTGCAGAATTAACAACACCTCCACCTATGGCCAGGGCCAATCCCAACTTTCCAATAGACTCAAACAGCTTGGCCATGACAGCAATCTACGGGCAGTAAACAGGTTCATACAATTAGATGACATTATCGAGATTAATCCTACACAAGGAGACCATTTGAATGTTATTGACGGTACTTAGAAAGTCTTAATCCTTCCACCCAGTAATAAATGGCATTGGCCTTAAGCTGAGATGCCAAGGCTGTGGGGCTGAACTAAGGTAGCACCCTAGCTAACATTAGCTTCACAGACTGAGGCAGCTGTCGAGCTCGATCAACTAAAGTTGGACTGTTTTGGTGCCCGAGAGTAAAATCCTGCGTAAAACATGTTAAAACACATTATTGCGTGTGTGTGGATAACGAAACGGCACGCCGGGTAAGAACAGGCATGTTAGCCGTGGAAACATGCAAACAGGCTGCTCGTGCTCACCCCATCAAACTCTCTTCATTAACCGTCACAAACAGACATAAACAACCTCATATGTCTCATTTTATGTTGAATAGTCACCACACACGTGCTTATTTGTAAAATAAGGCATCTCCCGTGTCACTTAATCACAAAATCTTTAACTCACCTCAGAATTACGCAGATGTCTATGACCTCCACCGGACACGACGTAGAACACATGAAATACCTGCTTGACAGCGCCTGCGCGTTGCACGTAAGGACGTAGCCTCTGATTGGACAAAAGGCTTGTCTCTTCTTCTATGGCCTGTACGTAATTTGACCACTTCAGCGCAATGACGCTTGTTACTGCCACGTAGTGCCAGGAGGTGGTTACACAACTCACAGAATTGTTGATCAAAGTTAACTCTTCTGATATTAAACTCATCCTTTGAAAGACAGTTTCCAACCAGATATGACCTGAAAGGAGCTACAAAAGTACATTTTTTCATTCCTGCAATAGACGTTTGCCAGAGCAGATAGCAGAAACCACAACACAGCTGCAAAAGGGGAAGTTTATTGTTCGCAAATCATTTAACCTATTTACCTCAGCTAAAATACTGAAACCTTAATTATTGTACCATTTACTAAAAATAGCATGCTCTTTTTACATCTAATGCTAGCAACACATTTAAAATTAGCTGGGACAGGGACATTGTGAACAACACTGTGATGCATCACTGCTTCTTTTTAACAATACTCTTTAAATGTTTGCAAAGTGACTGAGCAGCACATTTGCTTGTGAATATGTTCCCATTTTTGTCTCATATAAGTAGTATTTCCATCATTAAACAGTTTGGCCTCCTTTGTGGTATCTTTTATTTCTCTCCATGCTGTTGAAATACCTGCAAATTTTGTTTTGCATTTTCTTGCTTTAGCTTATCATTTTAAGTCTTCCCAGAAAAAGAAATAAAATAACAATAACCTTTCCAGCTGTACAAACAAACCATGCCATTGCCATGGCCACTTATGCATCCCTATACTACCAGGGATCATGAATATTTACTAAACTGGATCATCCCCAAGATGTGTATCAGGTTGCAAAATTGTCCAACCTGTTAGACCAATTTTAGCCACATTATTCATATGAGGTCAAAGTAACAAATATTTATGTATTATTGTTAATTATTTTATCAATCCTTGTAGTATGTGAAAGTATAGTAAAAACTACGACTGTAGAGAAATATGCTTGCTAGAACAGCAGGTGTATGAACGAGCACTGATCTGTATGTAGGTATAGGCTGTTATACACAAGAAGACGGCAGTGCTTCGCCCCCTGGCGCCGATCTGTGAAATCACATGATACTCTGTAGTTTCACTTTTCTCCTCGGCTACGAAAGTATGAAGACCTTAGCATGATCGCGACACAACCCTTGTAACAATATTAAGGTCAGTATTTCTCATAACTGTTGAATTTGCCTGAGAGGTTTTGCGGCCGCTGGCTCCAGCGTCGCAGCCTTGGAGAAGACAGGTCGATTGTGCGTCAGTCAGACAGTCAGTTTAGTGATTTTTTTTTTCACTTCCTTGTTACTAAGCTCTGCGAATGTGGCTTTCCCCGTCCCCTGAAACGCATCGTTTCTGACATCCTGTAACGACATTCGGTCAAAATTTAACAAACACATTGCCATATGCGTAATAGATAGCCAGTAAATGAGAGTCCCCAACGTAGCTGAATGTGAATGACTTTTTCTTTATGTTTATCGTCCTCCCATTAGAGTTACAACACCCAATCTGGCTGATTTAGGGCAGTTCATATTCGTCAGTTATGAATTTGACAGTTGCATATCAGAGTAACGACTGGGTATTAGCTGCTACAGTTGGAAATATGTAGTTTATATTTATTTAATCAATAACACATCTCTAAAAAGGTCTGGGATCTTTTTTTCACTCAGCACTGATGTTTTCCTTCAACAATATATTAGTGCTAAAAGCTTGGAAAGAATAAACATCTATTATCACAGCTTGTCTTAATCTTGGCCTGGTATTGTTTAAATCACCTGCTGTTACATAACTTTAGTAATCAGCTCAGTATTTAAATGAAGTCAATGTCACAAGCAAAGTTCAAAATCTCGGGTTATGTTGATGCAGTGTCATAGTAACCCCCATGGGTGGTGTAGTATTATCAAATGTCTCCACCTTTTTTTACAGATGAGATTAATTGAAACTTAATCACTTGACAAATCCCAGAGGGAGGGTGTGATTACTGTTTTTGTTATTATCATGTTGCTGTTCACAATCATGGTGACAGCGTAACATTTTTTAACTGTGTATTGCATCACTCTGAAGAGATTTTTTTTTAACAGCAGTGGTTGTGTTTTTCCCAGCAGATGGCAGAGCTAGGCAGGACTGTAAGGGTGAGTGGTCTGCCTACAGACATTGAGGATAACATCTTGAGAGACAAGCTATTAATCTACTTCCTGCGAAGAAAGAACGGCGGAGGGGAAATAGAGTCTGTCACCATCATCAAGGCAACACCAGTCTGTGCCCTTATCACCTTTGAGGACAGTGGAGGTCAGCAAAGTTGGCATGATGTGTGCATACTTCTGATCATGATTCTCTTGCAGAAACACATTATTGAAATCATATTATTCCAGTAACTACTCAAGTGTAGCTGCAGATTCAACATAATTAAGTTGCAACAATTTGAAAATACTGAGAACCATTTTCCTAATGGTACCACTGATTAAACTTTGACTGACTCTTGGCTCGGAGCAGCTCAAGTGAAAGAGCTCAGTCACAGACAAAGATTAATTTCTTTTTGGTGACCCCTCTCAAACAGTGGCCCAAGGAGTTATTCAACATGGCCGGCACATTCTTGAGGTGAATGAGAAGAGGCATGAAGTCATTGTAACAGAACATCAGGAAAGCCTGGACCCAGAGAAGGTATATTTATCAAGAATGCTGGGAAAATATGCAAGAAATGAATGCTGAATATAGACTCTGATCAACTTGTTTTCTTCTGTCATTTTAGGTCATCCTGAGTTTATCAGCAACTGTTGACTGCAGCCAACTTCCTGGGGGGATGAGTGCACTGAAGAGCCTTCAGAAGAGCCACCCTGATATCCAGATAAACCGCCGTACTACTGAGGAGCTGTGCACATTACATGGGGCTTATTCCAAAGTCCAGGCTGCCTTGGCACAGTTACTCGGCCATCCTGGAGGCCTAAAGTCTGCAGAGAAAAAAGACTCAGATCAACCTGCAAACAGCGGCCCCTCCTTTGTGCATATACCCCACAAGCCTGATACCCATGAGTCGGACCAAAACAGTAAACCTAGGAAACAAAGATATCTAAGAGAGAAAGATCACAATGGCAGATTGACTGATGAGTACAGATCAAGCTCTTCCAGACCCCTGACCTCTGCTGGTTATGGTTGGGAAGATACCAGCCAATCAGAGGGAGCAGCGTCACAGAATCCCGAGCGTCATACAACGCCAGAGGAAGACTTCTCTCTGATTGTTGATGCAGACATGTTTCAATATCTGAAGAGACATTGCAGGAATGAATACCAGAAGATCCTCAGTCAGTATGGTGTGGACTTGGTAGATGTGACCAATCAGGGGTTGACTACTCTATTTTTGCACGTTTCCACAGGAGATGTGGAAGATGGCCCAGCTCAGGAGCAAATGAAGCTTGCAAAAATATCAATAAGTAGGCTTTATCAAGAGAATGAGTACAAGATACGCAGAGCCCAGATCCCTAAAACCTGCCTGTCCCTTAAGGGTGGGCTGCAAAGGGCAATGGAAAATTTAAGTGTCAGGCTTCCCAAGCTTCTTCTGAATGAAGATGAGCAAAATGTCTATGTTATCGGGAGCAGCAGTGACGTGTCTGAGGCCAAGCAGTTTCTTATCCTGGACCACGGAGAAGAAAAAGAAGATTTAGCAAGTGTTCCTAAATATCCTTTGTATGATTCAGGTACACCATCTCATGCTGACGTGCAGAGGTTCACCCTCACCTCTTCCTCTAGAGTAGATCCTGCGGAGGATCGGTTAGATCAGCTGCTGAGGTCAGAGGAGGATGAGAGGAGAGACGAAGGGTCCAAGAGGTATAAACTAGCAGCTCGATTTAAAGATTCAGGACTGGCTGCATTAGGTAATCGTCCGACCGACTTCAGTCTACGCGGGCTGTCATCTCCAAGAAAACAAGCAAACAATGGGCCAATGTTAGGGCATGATGTTTTGTCAGAAGCAGCAGATACTCTTGGTGGAGGAGTCCTCAGAGCAACAGCTCAAAACACAGGAGAAGACATCTTATTTAGAAGCTTGGATCCTCTGACCCCCCTTGTGTCTGTGAAGAACAAAACCTCCTTAAACTCACATTTAGCTGACACTCGACCCAAGAGTTTAACATCCCCACACGGCACCACTCAGTCCACTTTATCAGGAAGCTCTCTAGGTCCACCAGCTGGGTCTGGATCCAGTCTAAAGAGAGCAAGTAGTTTCTCTGGAACACCCCAGCAGAAAGCCCAAATTATAGGACGGAAAAGTCAAGAAGACCCCGGAAAGACCAGAACCAGGTCCTCTAGCTTCAGTAACCAAACAGGTGGGCACAAGCAAGAAGTCTACATTGCAGAGATAACAGTGTCCTCCATGATGTGGCAGCACATAAAAGCAGCCTACGGCACCCGCGTGGATGACCTGACCTCTGATGTTCAGATGAAAGAGAGCAGCTCCAAGGGGGGTACTGATCTGACCCTCACCTTGAGAGGGGCAACCTGGTCTATAGTGAGTTCATGTCAGCAAGGTTTGCAGAAGCTGGTTGATTCTGTTAGTGTGGACTTTAACCTGCTGGAGCTGAAGCTGTCAGAGCTGGGGACCAACAGCGCTGATGAGACCTTACAGGCTTGTTGTGCAGAGGTGCAAAGACAGTATAAGAAGGTAACTGTTCAGGTTTTCAGCACAAGTTTATTTGTCTTTGGTCCCAAAAAGTTGTGTTCTCTGGTAGTGGCTGCACTGCGGGAAGTATTTTCTCCAAATCCTGAACGACATGGCTGTAGTAGCCTTCCTGCCTTCAACCGGGATTCATCCATACTTGTACAAACCAATGAGCACCATGATGCCAGACTGCAGACTTTCAGTAATCCACAAACAATACATGAGAACCATGCAAGTCAAACTGATGGGACAGGATTTAGCCTTGAGAGAGGAACAAACCATAGAAGTGAGCCTCAAGAGACAGAGGGTGTGAATGGATCTACAAGTCAACCATTAGTGAAGAAAAACCCTGTGATTAAAGAAAAAGTGAAGGTTGTAGGCATGGCTGAGAAGAGTGGACAGAAGGCGCTAACGGAAATGAACAGCAGAGAGAGCCATGATGATGGTGCAGAGTCAAGAATGACAGCAAGTACGGATAAAGATGTGGTAAACCTTCAGAGAGAGAAAACACCCAACTCCAGTCTAAAGGACAACATACAGCAGAGCCAGAAAGACACACTTGAGGAGTCTGCTGCGGGAGGCCTGGGGTGCATATGTGTGTGTGGGGAGAGTGATGAGTCGATGACAAAAACCAAGTGTGGCGCTACCTTCTGCTCTAAGTGCTTGAAAACAGTGCATACCCAGTGTAAAGTTTGCTGTGAGACAGAGCCAACGCCACAAGGCATCCGTGGAAAAATGAAGTTCTCTAAAATAAACATCAAAATCCCGGGTCATAAGAAAGACTCTGCTATCAAGGTCACTTACACCATTCCTGATGGGATCCAAGGGGTAAGAGACAGACTCTAAATGTATTCCCTCTGATATTTCTGATAGAGGCCTTTCATATAATAGCCTGTTAAGTTTTTATTTTGTTCTTGAAAAATGAACAGTTCATTGAGGTTAAACTGTAGTTACACATTTGATCGGGTTGGAAGTTTTAGAGCAAGCACGCTTGGTGTCAAATATTTATGGTAACGTCAAGATCTCATGGGAAGTTATTTTAAAGTACTTGAACTAGATGTAGGACATTATAGTTTTCTTCAGCCTGAAAGACTCAACAACTTTGCTCTATACTTTCTCATCAGAGTGGACACCCTTCTCCAGGAAAAGCATTCAGTGGAGGGAGGTTTGAATCTTTCTTTCCTGACTGCGAGGAGACCAGAAGGCTTCTGCCCAGACTGGAAAAAGCTTTCAAGAAGGGACTTACCTTCTCAGTAGTAGAGACGGAACAAGGGGCCAAAGTCACTTGGGACTGCATCCCACATAAGACCACCACACTTGGGGGCAAATCGGGGTGAGTTTGGCTAGTGAATTTAACAGTTCTTTGTCTCCAGTTTCTGCAAAACATACTTTTCAGAGGACTTAAATCTTTTTATCATTTTAAAGCACTTGAACATGCCTCTCATGAACCATGAGTGTTCAAAATCTAAAAGAGCCTCATTATTAAAAGCTTGACTCGTCCTTTTAAGATGAACAGTCGTATTTCTGTCTGTTTTCAGGTGCGGTTACCCAGATTCCACTTACTTGAGTCGTCTTTCGGAGGTCTTGACCAACCAGGGAATTGAAGATCCAACCGTCAAGTCTTCAGAATAAAATTAATAACTCTTTGAAGCAGTTATACAGTTAATTTTTTTAATCAAAATCATGTGATACCACCAGTATTTTCGTGTGGCTGATGTACTCATTTATAGATATTGGTTTTGTAGCCTTTATTTCAGCTACTTTGATTTTTTTTTAATTTGTTAAGTCGACATACTGTTCTGCAAACAGTACTGTATCATTAATTGTACAGCTAAACTTTTTCTACTGCCTTCCATCCTTCTGTTGGACCTAGATTCAGAAAAAATAGGAATTAGGTGAAGTTGGAAGTTGCTTGGAAATAAATGAGAACTTTTAGTCTGTGTTTTTGTTTCTTTTCTGCAGACTGGGTAAAAAAAGAAAAAGATCACATCTTCAGACATTTTGTTATGCTTTTTTATTAGTCCTGGAAAACATGTAAGGCATATGGTAACATTACACACTGAAGCGTTACAAGCTCTAGAAGCCATGTGGACAACATGGCACCACGCAGTAAACCCAGAGTCAAGCACAGAAGCAGCATCAATTCAAAGGGTTTAAAAAACAAAGTTGAGATGAGAAGAGTGTTTGCAACCAGGAAAAAAAAACAAGGAGAGGAGAACTAGCTTGGAAATCAACCTGTTTGGGTATGCCTTGTAGAAAATTTCTAGCTGGAGGTTTGTGAAGGGACGGACGTGAAGTGAGTTTCTGAAGCATTCCCAGAGATAGGTTAAGGTGTGTCATGACAGTGCCCACGCAGAAAGTGAGAAGAGGAAATCAGGTGGCACAGAGGGGCAGTGGATTGGCTTCAGTTGGCAACTGTTAACGGCTCGAAGGGCTTTCTCCTCGCTCACACCACTCTACATGACGACTTAACTATCATGGAAAGAGACCGCAGGCTTTACAGAAACATATGCTATAATTTCAGGCTGACTAAACATGCATCCAACTACTACACATGACAAGCCCAGCCAGGTTGTAGTTATATAGCATCTCCATAATGTTGCTTCAATGCGATACAGTAAAGAGTGAAAAAAACAAGAAGAATAGCTGCGAGAAGATGTGGTTGTTTGGGTTCTCAGTGTGGATGAGTGAACACAGTGGATCTGAATTGAAAAATTATCCACTGACTCAGAATGCTAAAGCTTGCATCAGACGTGGAAGGTGAGCAGGAAAATCGGTGGGACAGCTTGTGCAGTGAGACAAAATGATGTGTGGTTTCTTACATGAAGAAAATGCTGTTTGGAATGACCTGAGAAACCATAAAAACAAAGAAATTCACCTCAAAGCTGAACAGTGGGTGTCTGTGAGGGACATCAGCTGTACAAGACAAGACAGACAGAAGAGGAGTTATAGGAAATACTACACTCATCGTCTTAGTGCATTCTTCTTACCTAAATCTACACGTGTTTATATCACATCTAGAACTGAAAGAGTTCAGATTTTTGTGTTTGTTGTTACTCTGAAACTCTGTTTTTCTCCTTTGCATCTCTTTGAGTTGCTAGGTACTCTTGCATAAGTGTCTGGAATGACTTGGAAAGCGTTTACAGATGACATCCACTGCAGCTTCACTGTAATAGAAGTGCTCTGAGGCAGCAAGCCATCCGCCCAACTGATTGAGTTCATCTCGAAGGCATCTTATAACTCCAAAGAACCGAGGGAAATGTTGTGAGAAAGAGAGAGATCACAATCTGTTTTCCACATGTGGATGAATGCATGCAATTTCAAATTCCAGATGTCATAGTAATGTTTGATTTGAATGAATGTGTATGGAGCAGGGAAGGGGGAAATGGAAAAGAGTTTTGGCCGGCTGCTGCTTGACTGCGACTGCTGAACCAGCCAAGAGGCTCTGCGGATGCAGCACAGGAAAAGAGGAACGTCTCGAATAATCCTTGAGTGAACTGAGATCAGCTGTAAACCGGAAATGTTGTGTCTGGGGGAGGCCAGGGCTGAGCTACGATCAGCCAATAAGCTGGGGGTTTATGCAGCTGTGTTACAACACTGGCATCCCTGCACAGCTGTCTGTGCAGACATCTGCTCCCTCACTTTATTGACAAGCAAGGAGGAGAAACCCATAGAGAGAAAAACCATGGACTTGAGGATTTTTTGCTAATTTGTACAAACCTTTGTAATTTTTGGCGGAGTTTTGCACCATGTTCCTTTTCTCCCCATGATACTAAAACTATGATTGTAAACACTTTTAAGGAATCAGCCTGTTGGTGTTGGCATGATGTGAGAGCTGGTTAAGCACAGTGAAAAGGACTCAAATATGAAGTGTGGTGCCTCAGATCGAGGTTAGCTGCGTGCAAGGAGAGAGAGGCACAGTACAGGCCCACGATTTAGCAAGACTGCGACCAATCCAAAACGGCACATTTTTTTGTAAACTGCAGCAAAAAGTCTGTCAGCACCCATGAGTGTTTGGGATACAAATCTGACACACTGTGACAACTCTTTTGTGTTTTCATTTTTCCTCAAGGCTGATGGAAATGCATCCAAAAACAGAACTTTCTTCATATCTTTTATGCACTGTTAATATTCAAAGCATTGACAGAGGAATATACAATTTGGCACACATGGTTTGGACCAACAGAAGTCACATTTCAAAGGGGTGCAGGTTGGCAGGTCCCCACATAAAGAGCATGAGCTTTGAAC
The DNA here is from genome assembly GCA_962446985.1 of Xyrichtys novacula. Classification (NCBI taxonomy): domain Eukaryota; kingdom Metazoa; phylum Chordata; class Actinopteri; order Labriformes; family Labridae; genus Xyrichtys; species Xyrichtys novacula. The sequence goes on along the minus strand of OY660879.1, from coordinate 19,143,538 downwards.
TTTAAACCCTTGGATAACGAAACAAACAAATAAACAAACAAACAGGAAAAAAAGGTAAAATTAAAATAACATATTAAGTAAAACATCCTTTTTTATTTTTTTTACTGAAGCGTTTGTTTCTCACATGGCACTCGGAAACAGAAGCACCGTCCACAGGTTCACAAAGGGAGCCCAGCAGATTAGAACAGAACACTAACCAGAGGCTGACAGGACACAGTCACTCCCCACACCAGCGTGGCATTCGCACTCCAGCCCGGTCCACTCTGCCCCGCTCCATGTTTTACCTCAAACTGTCAAGGATGGATGAATGCTTTGATTTTAGCTGCCACCCAGGAGAAGTTGGCCTAGCAGGGACATCAGTATATGTGTGTGTTTTCTGTGTGTATGTGTGCCACCTGTGCTTTCAGAGAGCTTCAGCAGATACACTGGGAGTGCATGATGGGAAACAGGGTTGCAAACCTGGAGCAGAATCAAAGCCTGCGTGGGACTGGAGTGCGACTGCCATGCTCTTAAGTGCATTAAGATCAGCGAGCAGAGTGCAAAATACTAATACCAACTGTCCTCATAACACAGGCCTCTTTATCAGACAGGAGGGGAGGGAGGGAGGGATGGAGGAGGAAGGGATGGAGAGAAGGAGGGTGGGGTTGGAGCCACATAATACTGTAGCAGGGTAGTGTGTGAAGGGGGCTGGATTGGGTGCTTTTTAAAACCTGACAGACGACCTGAGGACACACACATCTTCACACACAATGGCACACCACACACAGCACATGAGGGAGGCCACTCATGCTAACACAACAACTTTTTATCTTTTTTTCCCAAACATTTTCTTTTTGTTTTTTACAAAGTCACTAGTCACCATCTGAGTCTGAACGCTGAGGCCGGGCTCACAGACAGGCAGGTAGGCAGTGGGGTGGGCTAGGGTGTGAGTGAGTGGGTAAGTTGGTGAGTGAGTGTGTGAGGGGTAGGGGGAGCAGGTAGATAAATGTCAGGTTTAATGCGGGGTTTAGAGTTGATATCCTCCTACTTGAAAGATTTAGAGTCCACCCAGGGGGATTTGTGATGAAATACTGGGGATTATACTGAAATGAATTTACACCAGTGAGACTGAATCCACACTGGCCATTAGGGGGAGCGGTGTGCTGCTTTATCCTGCACACACACACACACTTCGTCAATACTGGGTTTCAGTTTTAGACTGGTTTGTGCAAACAGTGATACAAACACCCCCTTTCTCATTTTGCACCTGTTGAAACACTGGATCTACAACAATGTGCACTGGCAAATTGAACTCGAAGGCAGAATAGAGACACGCCGATAGCGAGAGAGTTGGAGAAGAAGGCCACAGCCTCCTCTGACGAGCCTGACGCCTGTTGCTATGCCGACTATAGAGAGGGAAATGGAAAGAGGAGGGCGAGAGAAAAGCAGGGGAGGCGAAGAAGTGTGGACGCCTGCTTGAATTGAATCCTCCTCTCTCAGGTCAGGGTGATGGACAGGCCGGCGGTCACTTTGAAAGGAGCAGAATGCCGAGGAATGCCTCAAGGAAGAATTAGGGAGAGGAAGAGAGAGGGGGAGGGAAAACCAGACCGGTATTCACCTTCTCAACTCGCTCATTTCAGACACTTCACTGTCTCAGCGTGACAGTGCCCCTTTCATCACATTCACAGTGTGTATGTTTGTGTGTGCATGTGTGTGTGTGTATGTGTGGCTTGTTTGAACAGAAACAAATTCTCTCTTAATTGGCACCGCACACTTCTTGCCAACAGTTGGTCAGCTAGAAAAATCTGTAACTAAGGAGAAGGAAGCTGAGCAATGATTTCTGCCTCCCTATTCAGCACTGCACAGAAAGGCTCATTATGAGGGAAATTCATATTCAGGCGAGTGCAAAAACTGCAGCCAGTGTGCTCAAATCGGATGGGAATGCATGCACTATGAAGCCGATTCCCAGGGAGTGGTACAAACCGATGTAATATCGATGCCGAACAAAGTTGGAGCAGTAATACTTGAACTGAGCAAACGTCATGGTCACAAGTGTGATGTAAATATCTCCAGGGGAGGCGGGAGGCTTCAGCCAATCACAAGCTTCTCTGACTCATCCTTCAGTGACATAACTAAGCGCTGGACACTAAGAGAGCAACGTGTGTGGGTGGGTGTGGTTCTCAGTGTATCTGCTGCTCTTTGTGCCTGTCTGTGGGTCTGGCCCAGGGATGGTGGTGGTGTTGGTGGTGGTGGTGTGGGTGGGGGTGTGGGTGGGTGGTGTGGTGGGTGGACTCAGCACAGTGATGAGGAGGGAGGAAGAGAAGGTGGCAGGTGGAAGTCAGAGCAGAACAATTTAGTGCTGTGGGAGTTGAGGTGCGTGAGGGATGAGGGCGGGGCAAGAGTGAAAGCGGGGATTGTGGTTGTCAAGGAAACAGTAATTTGTCCCACGTCTTGCTCACACCCACAATCCTCTACAATTGGCAAAAGGTAAAAAGTGATCAAATTTTGCATTTGTTTTCATCTAGTGATGCAAATAGATGAGTTGGAGCTAGGAGGCGTCACACGCCATCAAAAAAATCATTTTTTTTTAGCTGAAGGCAAGAAATTGGGGGGTGGAGGGGGAGTGGGCGGAGCTAGGCTGGAGTAATCACTGTCAGAGAGGACTCATGAGGATGAGGTGATGTGGAGGGGGAACAGATGAAAAACTGACAGCGGTGTAATAACATTGTAATCTACCTTTCTAACTCCCATCCCTGCCTAACCTCCATCCCCACTCTCCTATCCCATCCACCCCCCACCCCCCCTACACACCCCACCCTTTGCTCCCAGAGAACAAACTCCCTGCTGGTCTACTCGACTATCCCTCTCCCCCTCACTTCTCCTCTTTCTTGGCCTCTTCTTTCTTCTCCTCCTCTTTCTTCTCCTCCTTCTTGGGCTCCTCCTTCTTCTTGTCGTCCTTCTTCTCCTCCTTCTTGCCATCGTCCTTCTTCTTGTCATCCTTCTTCTTGTCATCCTTCTTCTTGTCCTCTTTCTTATCCTCCTTCTTGGGTTCCTCCTTCTTCTCCTCCTCTGGCATGGGCTCCGTGGTGAGGATCACTTTGCCGATGTTGTTCCTCTCCTGCATCTTTCTCATGGCATCACCCACCTTCAGAAGGAGAAGAAAATAGAGAAAGAGTTACACAAGGCTCGATGACTGAGTGATCGGTGAAAGGAGGCTGACGGAGATTTTTTTTAAAAAATGTCATTGAGTAAAAAGCCATCGAGTTTCTCCTCCACACATGTTTGCAGATGCACAACATTACTCACATCCTGTGCCTTTAATCTTCTATTTTGATATCACAGACGAGGAGCACATTTTACACGGTCTGGAAATATCATTTTAATATGCAGTTTATGAGAAACTACGTCTGTTTAGATGAGACTTTAATAATGTTGGAGGGGAAATGAAATTGTTGCAGCAAGCTACAAGCCAAAAGTAAAAGAGGAGAGGATGACAAATACAATAAAAGAGAGAAATAATGCACTGCAAACAGATGCTTTCACTCCCAGAGTCATCAGGTGGCAGAAAACCAAATGTTGTGAAACCCTAGAGTTAAATCATGGCTCTAATGAGATGATCTGTCTCTTTTTAATCTTTACTTTTTTACAAAATTATGTTGTGATGAGTTAATTTCAGAAAAGTGATAGAAAACAAACAGTGCACTGAGTCATTTTTGTTGTATTTAGCCATTCTCTCAGATGGAAGAGTCCGCTCCAGATGAGCCAATCAATAATCCGCTGCAGATCCCATTATTGATAAAATCATATTTTTCCCAATCTGCCCTAAAGCAACATTCACGCCCCCACACGTGCTGTAAGAATGCCTGATTAAGTACTGTTCATACTGACGGATAGAGATCCTCTTTAATGCGATCCAATCTGAGTGTTAAACCACAAACTCAAGAGGGTTTATTTAGCTTAAAATTTCATCATCCACATCAGCTTGGTTTAGTCTAGGCTTAAGTGATCTGTGTAACAATTATCCAGAGGTAAGTTTCTGAATAAAAATATCAAAATGATTTCTTTACTGCAAATTGGCAAGGCAACTAAAATTGTGTTTAATTTTCTGTCTAAGCTCAGAGGATCTGGGAACTGGGTTTTAGTTCTCAGCACATCTACCGCCTGAAGAAGAATAAATGTACATCTAGTCTTTCCACATATTTTTCACATTCCAGTGAGAAGTATCAGCTTGTTTAAAACACATTAAATCTAATGCTGGTGTCTCTTTATGACCTACAAACGCAAACAAGACCATTAGCAGCAAGATTGATTATTTCCATACAGACATTTTTAATGCCTGAAAATGCTGCCATGGGTTTAGGAGTCAGATGAAGTGATCAACTGTTGTTGACTCAAAGAAAAATGGCTCCTGCATTTGAATGTTGGATCAGGTTTATCATGTGTTTAGGACAAAATCAGGGAAGAATTAAGAGGTACCAGAGTCGTCATAGAAAGACAGTGACCAAAAACTCTTGCAATGAATATAAATATAATGTTGTTCAAAGATAGACTGTAAAAAATGGAAACCTAACCTTTAAAGCACTCAGCTGCTAACTGGTTAAACTGGCAGGGATGCTGGAAGATGTTTGTTACAGAGGATCACTTCAACAAAGGAAGGATAAGTCTTCACTTAAATGTGACTCCACTGATCAAACATTTCATTCTTCAGGACAGAGATATTTGTTTTCCAGAGAAAGATGCACTGATTTGTTCTCACAGACTCTCACCATTGTCACGAAGACAAGAGGAGACTCCTAGCCCAGCCACACCAACCCCACCCTCCTCTTGACCGCTGCTCTCCGTCCACTGTCTGCTCCTGCCCCCCCCCCCCCCCCCCTCCTCCGTCCTCCCTCTGCGTGCGAGGCAGGCAGACCACCTAGCGACCAATGCCACGGCAACAGGGCCATCTCCTAGCAACGTAAAGCCTGGCTGAAACGTGGCCCTGACAACTCCGACACGCGGGAGGAGGGAGGAAGGAGGGAGGGGGGGTTTGAAGTGGAGGCGGGAGGAGGGTAAATGGGAAGCAACTGGTAGAACACAGCTTACCAAAAAAACCAACATGGAGGAGGGAGTTTGAGAATTATTAGAATTATATCTGATGTGAATGAAAGTCCAAAAGGGAGAGTGATGGGTCCACCCACTACTACCCATCACTCTCTCTACCTCTCTGCCTCCCGGGCATCTCAGACTGGAGTGTGTGCTATTTGTGGCCACAGACAGGACCGTGATCATCTTGGGTATCAGCTGAGATGTAGATAATGATACACGGGAAAACCACAGGATGACAGGATAATGCTTATTTCCTTATGCCAATATCATCCAATCATGTGTATTGATTATGGAAACAAAACATGGACGAATAATGCTGTGAAGAATGAAGTCTGGGCGTGGCCTTTCAATTCCTATAATCCATCATTTATGCAGATAATCCCTGAAAATCATTCTTCTTCTTTGTGTTCGAAGATAAACACTCGAAACTTAACACACCCTGAGCTTTACCTTCCTCTGTTTTTCTGCGCTCTATCCATGTCTCTTTTTTCATACATCAGGGCCCCTCCCTGAGACAGACGCACACACCGACTAAAGGATGTCACCATAGCAACAAGAGAGAAAAAGCAAAAAAGATACACTGTGCTGAGGGAGAAGGAGGGAATAAAGGCAAGATGGAGAAAGACAGGGATAGAGTCAATAACCTAAAGACATAGAAAGAGAGAGATAGAAAGAGCAGACAGATGGAGAGGCAGAGAAAGAGCGTCAGATGGCGGCGAAAGACAGCGGGTGTTTCTCTCAGGCCAAAAAAAAAAAAAAAAAAAACAGTGACCAGCTCTGACTTTGACAACAGAAGATGTCAGCCTCAGACTCCCTCCTTCTCTCTGTGTTTCTCACACTCTCCCTATTCAGATCTGTTTGCAGTGTTCATTTTGTCAGAAACAAGCTGACTGTGTCTGGCTGAGTGACTGATGCTGGATGACACACAGAGCTTCTTGTGGACAAACTTCACTCGATGGACGTCGAACCACACCCAGCTCCTACAGACCTGCTGCAAAGCTCACACATGCACACACAAACCCACCTTACATTCACATGGATCTAGGTGACTGGGCTGAGAACTCAGGGCGTAGAAATAAATGCGCAAATGTCACAATGAAACACTCTGAAGAGCATAAAAGGCTTTATATTACACTAACACATATTAATGGATCTCGATTTTAAATTCAGAACCAGGTTAGTAGAAACATGTATCTGAAGAAGTAATGAAAAAAACTGTGGTTCAAATATGAGCTCATTTATGCTGCTGAGTAGTAGTTAAGTCTGGTTGTATTTACTGGATTTCAGTGTGCTAGCAGCTTATTGGATGGAAATGACTATTTTGAGTTTTAAATCAAAGAGACAAAGAGTTAGGGCCATCACATGAAAGCTAACATATCACTTCTCTTTTAGTGGCTGTAGTGGATAGCTTTGCTGTGCTCCATGGATGCAGTTTCCTCATCAATTAAACCTGATATTATAGGTGCCTTAGAGGGCATAATCTCTCATATGAGGAACAGTAAACCTAGAGTGACCATAATCCGAATTCTCAAAAACAGGACACAGCAAAATTTGAGTGTTTTTTATGCACTTCTAACTCAGTCAAATGCATATTCTGAATTACCAAAGACAGTGCATTTGTATGTTGCGTCAGTGGCTTTGTGTAGAGTTGAGCAGAGGGGCAGAGCAGCAGAGAGCACTGATGCGCTGCACTGTTTTATACTGAATGAATACAGGTTCCAGGTTTTTTGGAAAAAAAAAAGACTTTTTATCTCATCTTTATTTTTTTTCACTGGCGGAAATGGGCTTCCATACAAAACCATGAACAGGCCGGACAGCCCCCCCCAAAAGAGGACATGCCTGGGTAAAAGAGGATGTATGATCACCCTAGTAAACCTCCTCTGAAGGTAACAGTCATTGCCTTCATTGCCAGACCCAGTCTACAATCTACTCACAACCTGCAAACAAAAACATGAAAAGCCTCAGTGGGACACAAACCTGCTCCAGATGCCAGGTGGAGTCAATGCGGGGCTTGACTTTTCCCTCCTTGTACAGATCCAGGATGATGTTCATGGCCTGGCTGATGAGCTCTGTCTCTCCATCCAGGTAGCCCAGGTGGAAGCCGCACACTGACTTGTTCCCCTGAATCAGGCTGAGGGTGTGGATGGAGAACTGATGGTACCAGTTCTTGGCCACAGCCAGCAGGTTCTTCTTCTGGCCAGCAAGCATGTTAGCTGCACCTGAAATAGGTGGTTCATGGTGTTTCATTTTCTCACGATTTAGACTTTTATCTTCAAGTTTTCTCTCCTCTTAAATCATGAACGTTATTAAAAAGAGCATTTATAGATTTGCAACTTTCTTGGTATCTATCTTGACTTTTGAAGGTTGGTTTGTAAAAAAAATCATTTAGAAGCTTCATTTTGGGCTTGGGTCATATTTCAGGATTTGTTTTCATCCCATTTTGAGATTTTGTGAATAAAAGAAACAGCCTGATTACTTTTAGTACATTGTCAAATTAGCAAGAGCATTGTCAGGTGTTTGGAGTCTGTAGTTACTGTTTACATCATCCTCCCCTTTCTCTTTTTATAAAGATGTCACACTTTAACCTACACCTTTCACTCTGGAAACCTTTTTCTCACTTCCCACTGTCACTATCATCCTCTTCCACTCCCATCTTTTTGTTTTCACACATCCTGCTGCTCTCCCTGTCTCTGTGTGTGTCTCGGGGGAACCAGGGGACACAAAGCTCGCTGTGAGAGAAGAGAGGGACCCGGCCTGCTACATTCAGACACATTCCAGGTTTCGTGTGGATAAAACACCCATTGTTCAGCCGTGCATACTTCTGATAAACTGGAAGAGGAGCAGGCAGCGCAGAGGGACCGGGAGGGTTGGGCGAGGTTGGTGTTGGTGGAGGCGGTGGGGATTTTGAAGGGTTGAGAGAGGGTGAATGGGCAAGGGTAGGGGGCATCATGCTGGGTAGTGGGTTTTTTTGTGTAGCATGCAAAGGCAAGGCCCTGTTCTTCATGGATGCCGGTCCCACCCACTGTTGCATGCATGCTGGTACAAGATTGGCATCACAGCAGAGTGAGCCTGAAGGCCTTCCCACGGGTGACACGCTGAACACTGAGGACATGGACCTCGGCTGCGAGGTCACACAGCCCACCAGAAAGCAGCCTCAGCCTGTGGCATGATGGGAACTATCCATATTTATATATAATTCAAAATTCTCCATAATTCTAGGCAATGCCAAAAGACTGAAGATGTACATGTTTTTGTATAGATGGTATTCCTATGAGTTTCCCCACCTTCTGTCAGACTATCATTGCAGCCACAGCGTGTTCATGCTCTCCTGCCTTTTACTTGTCTGATTTTAAGACTCTAACTTGTTTTTGCCTCAGCTGCTTTTACTATCACTGCGTGCAAACCTTAAAAAACGTTTTTTCTTATTTGCAGTCTTTGTCCTGGGCCTTCCTCTGCATCTAAGTCCCAGTTTTGTTTTGGATTGTTGCAGCTATCTCCAAAAAACAGGAGATACTAAAAGTTACTATAAAAATGCCACCTATAGGGTTAGGATAAAATAGAGCTCATGCATGTGCAGGCGTATCTTTTCTCTGTACAACCCAAGTCTCTTCGGATTAAGATATTTACCCATCTCTCTTTATATTTATGACTTACCATAGGTGATGAGTTTGCCCATAGGCTTCAGCAGGTTGTAGGCCTTATGGGTGTCTGATCCCCCCAGAGGGTCCAGGATAATGTCCATCCCTGAATCAGGAGAGAGAAGAAAGGGGGCAGTTATCACAGGTCTGGATTTAGTTAGAGCAGCCTGCCAAGTCTCCTCAGCAGCCCCCTCCACATGCCAGAGTTCACTAGGAGTAGCAAGTGTAGCCAAGTTGTGCCATGTTTACACGAGCAAGAGCCCGCTCATATGCCAAGAGAGGAGAGGAGGAGAGAGAGGTGAGAGCCTTCTTGTTTTTTGTTTTCTCATTCTTGTCACTGATAAGAAAGGAGGGATAAAATGTCTCTGTCATTGTTCATTCCTTTCCTGGGTGGAGGGAGAAACAAACCGACCTTGGGACGAATTGCGGTGCATTGCGACCTAACTATGAAGCTTTCTCTGTGTGCTTATTAATGTCTGGCCATGCAAGCTCAGACTTAATGATGTTCCTTTGTGCCAGAGGGGACTCCTCAAATTGGGCTACCCCTCCTTGCTCTGCTAAACTCTGCCTCTATTGATTGCAGGAGGCTCACAGCAGGATTCTGCCATGACCGCAGCACAGATGAATTGACAGAGAGCCAAAGAAGGGGAAGGTAGCGGGCAGGGTTTCACATTGATCCAGGCCTCTAATTAGATACATTCTGTCCAAAGTGTCAGCTCCGGCTCTCGTCCTATCCGTCTCTGAAATGTCTGTCTGTCTCGCTCCATGTCACTGAGAACAGCTACAAGAGGGAGAGGGGACTACAAAATGAGTCTGCCTCACGAAACTGTCTCCATCCTGCTGGAGACACAGCAGACGGCATAAGAAAAAAGAATCAGGAACAAGAGTTTGTTTAATTTTGCTTAAAAGCCTGAAACAGTCACTGCTTGGCCTGATGGGAAAAATGACTCTCCACATACTGTCAGTCAGTCTGACAAACATGGCAGCCAACTCTGCTGAGAACTGTGTCATCAGAGAAGAAAACAAGCGTATGAAACGTCTTCTCACTTTATTAATCACTGATCAACAAATACTGCAGTCATCCAGAAGACTGTTTATCGTGTTTACAATTTCTGCTAGAGTCAGAGTCAGGATTACAGCTCCAAAAAACATGTAAGCTGTCATCCTATTGAGGGGTGTGGGATTTAGGTATAGTTAATGTTAGCATTCAACCACATCCATCTAACTTTACTATTTGACATTATCACAGGCTTTGAATACATCAATCCTGATTGGCAACACAAATGTCAAACTTTGTTAGAGGCGGTGCTTTTGGAAAAATCTATAAAGTCCATCTGTAGTCTATCAGAGTAATCCCAACAGTGTTGTAGCAGCACTTTTAGTTGTTTACTTTTTTTTTTGCATTTAAGTTTTTTTTCATCGTTTAAAATGTGGAAACACTGTCAGATCAACTCTATATCTGTTGGTAAATGTTTAAAATGAGGAAATGTGGCCAAAAATGTTCTTGATTTTACAAGAAATTGAATCGAAACCAATTATCAAATGTCTTTATTCGTACAACAGCAGGCCTAAATACAGCAGCACGACATGGAGACTAGGGGTGGGAGAAAAAATCCATACAGCATAGTATATCGTGGTATATCGTATTGTCTCGTTTACCAAGTATCGATTTTTCAGATTAATTGTTAATATAAAGTCAAATCTATGGTAATGGAAAAAGAAAATCAACTGTTTGTCCAGTGAGGTTGGCAAAGGTGACATCATAGAGCAGAAAAAAGTTTTTGCAACAAATATATATAAGGTTTTTAAGATGTGCTACATGAAAATAAAATATTGTGTAAATAAGACAAATATAAAGGAAAGACAAATGCTAAATTAGCTAAACAGTTGAACATTTTTCATAAATCACAATATATTGTATTGCAATACTCACGGTATTGCAAAATGTTTAAAATCGCAATAATATTGTGTAGTGGCCCAAGTATGGTGATAATATTGTATTGTAGGGCCACTGTTGATTCCCACCCCTAATGGAGACAGCACTGGAGACGCTTTTCTCAAAGGGAAATAGTTGCAGGTTGAATGCGGTGAGCTCTATAATGAACAACGATGGACAGTTGAAGTGTGAACTCTAGTTATCCTGCTCTTTTTCAGGTGCAGATGGGCGACTCTCTCACCTTTGGGACTGATCTTGCGGACTTCCTCCACATAGTCCTTGGTACGATAGTCAATTGGATGCGTGACCCCACCCTGGCTGATGGTCTCGTGCTTGCTGGCCGATGCTGTGCCAAACACAGTTACGTCCTTCACTGTCTTGCAAAGCTGAGTGGCTGCAATGCCAACCCCACCTGCAGGAAAGCAACACAAGTTATTATTGTTATGATAGACGGCTTTTTGAGTGTGTCTCTACAACAGAAATTCAGGCAACATGGTGAAACTTGGCTGAACAAAACAGTCACTGGAGATATAGAAAATTTGACCATTCCACCACAGGTATTTTCAGAGGCAGGTAAATGTGATTTGCATTATTTATTATCCCAAACAAGCTGGTAAATAACATCTGTTTGGCTCCAGGGTACGTGAAGAGCGAATTAAACACAATCACATTACCTAGATTGGCCTTGGGAGAATAGATGCCCACACATGAATCCACAGACACACAAATCCAATTTCGGAGAAAGTGGACACTGCAGCTCAAATGACAAACCTAATTTTTTGGATCCCTTATTAAAAAAATCAGCCCAAATTCCTGAGGACAAAAATGTAGCTGAGGGATCTGTTTTGTTGGAAAAGGAGACACTCTGTTGTCAGTGACATAAACACGACTCCTTATGACGGCGCCAGCTGAAAACAAAATTCGCTACATAGTCCAAAAAAACAAGGTACTGTGAGGCCGTGTGCTTCCGTGGATGTTTCACATATCTGTGTTTGTGTTCAGTGTATTTGAAAGTGTGTACATAGTTGTGGCAAATGCCTCAGCCAATGTTTGTGCAGGCAGCTGGAGCAAGAAGTAATAGGTTACTGATAAGCTGAGGTTTGTTTGAAATGGAGGCTGACTGGAGGACTTGAAGTGAAAGGTTTCCATAAAGGTCATCTGAGTCTGACCAAATAAAGAGCAAGTCTGATCTGATACTAGAGGACAAAGAAACACCTGCGTTTACATCACTACTACATACTGCAGCGACTGTACAGGATGTATGATAAAGATGTATGAATTCAACTTTATACCTAACCACAAAGAGAATAAAGAAGAAAGGAAGGTGCAACAAGCACTGTGGACTCCAGGAGCAAGAATCACATTTAAACTCTGGAAATGTCTGAGTAAATCATGTCAGATCAGTAAAATATTTACCACATTCTTTTAAAAAGACAAAGACCATACACAAAAATCCAACATACCCAAACATCCCCTCATAAATCTCCTAAATATCTGCTTTTAAGGGAGGCTGATTTGTTGAGCTGCATTTGTCAAAGGTGGATCCAGATGTTTGTCTTCAACTGTTTTGTGTTTATTCTATAGTCATAGTAATTTTCTGGACACAGATGACAGGACCAGTCCAGTTTTTTCAATAAATTCACCTCTTCATTGCCTTATCTTCTGCATGAACACACCTTCATGTCTTCTGGTCCTTTTATTTCAGCATGGGTTTTTTCTTCCTGCGTCACTGATCCATAAAAAAACTACAATTTCCCCTGTAACTCCCAGGAGGCTCATCTCTGGTCCAGAACTATCACAAAATACATCTTCTGATACTGATAAAAAAGTACCAAATAGACTTTGGTTTAATATCTGAACAGGAATTGCTCAGCATGTGAAAAAAGAAAGGAGATTTTATGACTTTTTCTGCCTAATTATGATTCTGTCTTTCTCAGCTAACTCATGTCTATGTGAGATGAAGAAACCGCTCTGCATTACAACAATCCCTCCTGCCAGCTCCGAGGGGAGAGCTGATGAGGAAAACAACAAAATCAAGGCTGCATGTTGCTGCTGGATGTGAGCATTGTTGCGGATGCGTTATAACAGCTCCATCTCTCCTTGTCCTCAGTGAGAAACCAAGTTTGTGTTGCCAAGGAAACCTAGGCCAAATTGCCGGCAATGACTGAGCAAAGGGAGCCATTTTGTTTCATTGACTGCTCTTCCTTTGGGCATAAAAAGATTCACACTGAGGACAGTTTCATGCTGTCACTGCTTTAAGTTTGTCAGACTGGGTCAGAGCTTCCTCTCAGTGAGGATGTGTCCGTTTTTTTATTTGTCGGGGTTGATTTAGGTGAATTGTAACTGCAGAGCTGCATCTTTTCTCTTCTGCACCGGTACTCTTGTCCATCTATGGAGCATCTGGTTGAGTTGAAGATAAAATAAAGGTGAGTAAATATTGGATATGCATTGTCTGAGTGGAGGTTAAAAGCTGCTTTCACTGAAAGGCTCTGCCTCGTAGTAGCAACCCTCACACACAGGTGTGAAAAAGTGTTTAAGAGGATGATGCATCCATTAACCCCATGTGCTTACAGCCAGACGCTCACACATTAATATTTAACTCATGCTGCTGTCATAAAAACACAGACTCCTCTCCTGCTTCTCTTGAGGAAAAAGAAAACCTTACTAAAAAAATGACAGAGTCCCACTATGATCGTTATTTATTTATTTATTTATTTATTTTTTAACTTCTTAAAGTGATATCAGTGGTCTTTGAATGACAGAGTCCCACTATGATCGTTACTTTATTTTATTTTTTTTAACTTCTTAAATTGATATCAGTGGTTTTTGAATTGTGATCATGCAGTTTTTAGTCAAAATCGTGTTACATGTGTTTTTTAAGGACTTTTCTTCTGCAGAGCTCCAGTCGCTCATTAGCAATTTGCTTCTGAGTCGTGGACGGAGACAGCGCTGCTCTGCACTCTCCTCTTCACGCTAGTTTGAAGCCTAACATTGCCGGTGTAGTAGAAGTGGGAGGTAACATAGGAGCTATTCAGCTCTCAGACACTAATGTCTTTAGGGCCATGATGGAAGCCAATATTATTATTAGCTTTCTTAGGAGCATTGCAGTCTGCTAACGCATACTCTGTTTCTCCAAGTCTGGCCTGGGGGCGGAGCTTGGAATTGTGACATAGGAAATCTTTCTATATTCACACTTATTTGTCTCATGATATGTCCTGTAGCATCAGAAAAGTGCCATATGAACATGTAGACAACAAGAAAAATATTTCATCAGAGTGGGTATTTAAAATCTTGAATAATTAATCTTTTTTTGTGTAAGATCGTTAAAATCTACTTTAAAACTGGACTTTCAGTTTGTGTGTGTGCGTACAAATATCTTTCCTGTCAAATAAATTTGGCTCCGAGTGAGGGAGATCGTACCTGTTTCTGAATTCCTCTAAGAACAAACTCCTGATCTCTCATCACAAGACTGCTGATCTGTGCCAAGAACCTCGCTCGCTCACACACACCTACACACATACACACACTCATACACACACATCTATACATCCAGAGACAGATCATAAAGCAGAGAGGAGCTGGCTGCAGTCTTGAACAGTCCTGAATGGCGCTGGTATCGGTTAATCTTCACAAATATGCACAGATTAAGATATTAACCTTTGGTTAACCTCCTACTTCAGTCCTCCTTGTTTCCTTTCCTTGACTCCTTGATGTAAAGTTTCTCCATCTAGAGCTGCTTCTGTGGACCAGAATCATTTCTCTTTAGGTGGGTGTTTAGGTGTCGATTTAGGAACCATCCACAAACACTTAAATTCATTGCTTAGGGATGAGGAAGCAGCTCAGACAAATTCTTGCTGCTAATAACATTTATTTTCTTGTTCACGGCTGACTCTTAAAAATTAGGAAATGTTTAAAAATCCTCCACCTTCCCGTCTTGTTTTTCTCTCTGCAGCAACAGGATACACAGTGGGGTTTTGTCTTCCCTTCAGCCCTTCTTTACTTGCATTTTGGCACAAATTGGACTTGGCTTCCATATCATGACTGTGAGGAGCGAAGAGGAATTTTCCCCAAAACACAGCGGATTCCAGGCTGACACTGAGGCCGCTGTTATTGCTCCACACCCAGAGTTCAACAGCAGGGGTCAGCGAGGACATGGAGATCATTTATATGTCGAAATTAAGATGCCTGATAAGCACGTCTTCAAACTTACTCTCAGGCACTGCTCTCATGTGTGGTTTTAATCTAAATTCAAAAGTAAAATCTTATTTTGTCAATGGTACGAGTTTACAATTACATTATGGTGGCCATGCTGTGACAGTAACCCCACAGAGATGACTGGTCTGTTGCCTTTGAGCCACGTTATTTCTCATGTGATTTCTCCTGACTTTATTTCCACATTTCCTCAAGGACTTCCTGAACCTATCATTAGCCCGTGGCCTCAGTGGCTGACAAAGAATGAAACACAAATGCAGATCCTAGCGTGTCTTTTTCACCCGAACTTACGTGGCTACGTTACAACACCAACAAACCCAAATCAAACCGAGTAAATTCACTTTTTATTGCAGCAGCCCCACAGCAGAGTTTAGGTCGGAGTCCTGTTTCGGGGATAGGAGCTGCGGTTGCCAGTTTTCGAGCCTGTACTCTTGAGGTATTACACTGGATTATGTAACCTTTGTGTTTTTCTAGGATGACTGTGTGTGTGTGTGAACACAGAGAGCTTGAAGAGCACTTTAGTGTGCTTTCACTAATGGCGCATTTCTCTTTGTGCAAAATAAAGGAAGCCCATTTTTAGTTAGTGGGTGAGTGGATTAAAAAAACATCCTCTGCCTGAGCGTGAAGGTGGTCCCTGTGATTTCCTGAGGCAGAATTTTCACACTGCAAACCGCCACAAACACAACACCTACAAATACATGAAGCATGCAGCAATGTAGTGCACACTGGCGCCGGTGCACACCTATGCACAACTTCTGGAGGTTCACACATGCACACAACAAACAGGTGTTTCGCATACACCTGCAACTGTGTACGGTGGTTAGAGCGGGGGTGGGGTGGCCGGGGTCATTTGTCAACGGCTGCACCAGAGAGTAATGTGATTGGCGGGTCAGAGTGGAGGTTGCCCTGGTTTCCCTCTCCTATCAGTGCAGCTGATCTGCCGCCGGCGATGCCAGGCCTGGGGAACACAGAGACGGTTCAACCACGCAGCCCAGACTCCTGCTCAGTGGTCAGACTGAATTAGCATTCTCTAAAGTAGGGTAAGACCTCCTGAGAACACAGAGTGGGTAGGAGGAGACGAGAGAAACCCATTTGATCATGGCTCCCAGGAACAATTGGGTGATAAAAGTGAGAGATATAATACACATCATAGGAGAGGCTTTGTTAGCTGGTGAAAAATGAATGGCAGCAATAACCTAAGAGGTAGTCCTGGGAGAAATAAGACAAATTAAAATCTATGTCCTCTGTACAGGTCAAATATTTCTGGCAGCAAACAAAGCTGCACAAATATTAATCCCATCCACAACTGACAGGAAATCCAATCCAGAATAAAGAGATCAACCAAAACGCAAGAGATCCAGCTCCTTACTAAGTTTACTTTATGCATTCACACAGAAAAGGACACCAAAATCTTGTATATTGGTCCCATCATGATTAAACTCTG
This sequence comes from Xyrichtys novacula, assembly GCA_962446985.1. NCBI lineage: Eukaryota > Metazoa > Chordata > Actinopteri > Labriformes > Labridae > Xyrichtys > Xyrichtys novacula. The sequence continues at coordinate 19,127,241 of OY660879.1, read as the reverse complement.
TTGTTATGTTACCTACAATGCAGTATCTCCTTTTGAGAAACTGAGATTACCTCTTTTTTTGCTCTTAATATCATGAAATAAGATGCTAAAGATGGACTTATAAGATGATGTGGTTTAAAGGAATTGCAATGGGATATTATCTCTAAAGGTCAGACCAAAACTATGTATAAAATTCAGGATTTTTGCAGAGAACATTATGCATGTAGAGCAGTTCTGTACTTCATTTAGGATGTTAGGAGCCAGAGATGATCCTTTCTTTACTGGCACAGCTGATAGAGTTACAGAGTAGTTTTGGCCGCAAAGTAGAAATCCTGGTCTGTGGTGAAAGATCACCTTCAAAGCTGAAAAGGAAAATTATTCTTTTTGAATAGTTCAGTCAAAAAAAGAGAATCCAGCAGTGTAAGAAAATATCTGCTTCTTTGGTCAACAGAACAGATCACTAAAACAGGTGACTAAAAGTGCACACTGCCACTGCTGCTGTGTTGAATACTTCCTCAATAATATGTATAAACATATATATGTATATAATTCTTAATATTTATCTTCCTTTCTTATTCTTGTATATAGTTTTCACTGCACTGTTTGCACTGCACTTAAGAATATTATCTTGTATAAAATTTGCACTTATTCTTTTTTTCTTTTCTATTTTGTACTTTTAATTCTGTCTCAGTTTTCTTTTTTTACTAATCTATTGCACTGGAAATGGAGAAGCTCTCCAATCTCATTGTACTTCCAGTATGATGACAATAAAGGGCATTTTGATTCTGATTCAGAAAAGGGTTAAAAGGTTAGTCAAGAGTCAAAAAGTCTGTTTTGACTCTTGACTGGGACAGGATTAAAACACAACATTACAGAACATTATCTTCTTTGTGATGACCAGAGAAGAAAGTGGATTAAAGCTAAAACTATTGATCAGTCTTTGTGTCTTTGGGGGATATTTTTCCACTGAATGGTTGAAAATGAAACTTTTATTTAAACAACATTGTGACAGAATTATGAATAAGTAAGATAATTATAAAACTTCAGAGGGCAGAGTAACATATGATTTGGCTACCAGAAACTTTTAAGGAAGCTGAGCAGTTTCTATTCATTATCAATTATGCTTTCACATTAAGATCAGAGCTTAAGAGAGGCTAAAGAGAGTTGGCAAAGAAAAACAGTGACAAGTTGGATTAGGTGAGAAAAACCTTAAAATAGTCACTCAAAACCCCACTAAAAAGCATCTGTGTTTGTCACAGCGTTGACTCAGTCTTCCTCTCACTAGCTTCTTGAAGCAGTCATCCAAAACAAATAAGACTGAAAAAAAGTCTGTTTTCTAAAAGGGAAGTTAAGCTCCTCTGGACCTTTAACCGATTATGAAACGCACTGGAATAAATATTTAACCCTATTCATGACTAACAGAGAAAGAAAGAGAGCAGGATGTTATTTTACATCTAAGATATATTTACAAATGTAGAAGAACCAAAAACAACAGGGGACACCAAGACTGACAGGATGTCCTTACAGTATCTCTAAAATCAAAGACAAGATAATTTTCAGGCTAAATGGGATAGCAGCTTAATACAAGCTCTTTTAAGACGTAATAATTTCTACCTCCATCCATACTGTTGACTTTACTTTTGATCAACTTTACTTTTGTATGTGGAGGTACCTACAGAGTTTTCAGCTGCCATATCATCACTAACTTTAACTTTTTCGTTGGAAATGTGTTGTTCTATGAAGAATCCACCTATATGAGAGAGGACACCTCACAGGGATTAACCGGCCACACACAGGACTAGTGTCTAATAGTTTTTCCTTTCTGAGTGACCTGTTTATTGCATTTTTGTGTTCATCAATGAAACAATCCAGTAAATATCATTCGTCTTCGATAGCTGACATGCTAATTAAGAAGTGAATGTAATCACTATGGCCCTGCTGGCAACAAAGAAGTAAATAAATCAGGAAAGAAAATAAATGCCTGATGAATATTTGTATAAAAATCATTTGCAGATGTAACTATTCTACGGATTAAACTCAGCTGGTAAGCAATCAGTGTTACTGGAATGGTAGATTATGTTAATGAGTGGTGGTTACGGTTATTTAAGCACATCTTCTTCCTTCTCTGTATCATGAACCTTTGATCATGTCCAACTGGCGTCTTTTCTGGGTGTCCCTGAGCTCCATCATCCTGTAGGTTGATCTGGATCGCTGCTGCAGACTTTTTGCTGGTGTGGACCTGCCTGCTTTACGGCTGCTTCAACTATGGCCATCAGTCTCTCCTCTGTCCATCTCTCTGTTTTTTCTACCTCCAACACAGCTCAGTCTCAACAGATGACTGTCTAACATGAGTCTGGTTCTGCTTGAGTTTTCTGCCTGAAAAAGGAAGTTCTTCCTCCAGCTGGGTTTTGAAGCAGGGATTGTGTTGCTATGAGGCAACAGGTCAGACCACTTTAAAAACTTTAAAAGTGGGTGAAACACTGCAGTTAGTTATCGTGAAATTAAAAGATTTAACATCATAGTGATTAAACAGAGCTGAGTATATATGAAGAGCATTATGAGAAGAAGTGATTGATAACATATGCTATTTAGCTGTCCATAGCACCTCATATTTCCATTAGGGAGAATGATTTCCTACAGGTTGTAATTAAACCACAAGCTCTGGCAGTGTTGGTGCCAAAATGTCAGACAGTCCTGACACACACACACACACACACACACACACACACACACACACACACACACACACACACACACACACACACACACACACACACACACACACACACACACACACACACACACACACCGTTCATGAGCAGGAATTTAAGATGAATTGATGACAAAAGCCTCCCATAACTCCACCTAATTGATATTGTGCATTCCACATCTGTAACACAATGCATGAAACTTGGCGTCGTCCTGCAGTCACAGGAAAACTCATAAATACAATCTAGGTGGACGTCATCATTGGAAGCAGAAGAACCCCTTATGTATGCAGGAATGTGTAGTGTGGGTGTGGTGGTGAGGGGGGGTGCTGGCCTGGGTTCATAAACATTCAGACCAGTTCAGGGAGAGGTCAGGGGAAAGGATGTTGGCCGGAGCACAGAGGAAGACCCACGAGATACATCCAAATGTCACCAAACTCCCCCCACCCAAGTCCTCGGGGGAAAACAAACGGTGGAGCGTGTGCATGTTCCCAACAGATGATGAAGAGCAAAAGAGTAATGTTTCAAGGTCACAAAGAGAGAGCAGAAGGAGTGGAGGTCATGTAGGCCAGAGGACGGGGGGTGAGGAGGATGAGGAGGATGAGGAGAACGGAGGATACAGATGTGTGGCGCAGCAGGGAAAGGGAGGCACGATGGGAGGAAATACAACAAGCTATTGTTTGGAGAGAGAGGACAGGAGCAGAGCCGCGAGAGACTGAGGACTATTCACTTTCTCACACACACACACACACACACACACACACACACACACACACACACACACACACACACACACACACACACACACACACACACACACACACACACACACACACACAAAAGCATGACCAAAGCTCAGTACCGGTCAGCCACGCTCTAGTCACCCTCCTCAGAGGGAAATGATGCTCTTTAATGAGAGCTCTTGATGAGTCATGTGATATCATCCATCGTGGTGGCTCTGTACAGGCCCTTTTACACAGATCAACAGGTTACTACACACACACACGGCTAACATGCCTCAGCTAACATTAGTAATATTTAAGACAGGTAAATTTATCAATCAGAGTTTCATTTCTACCTGTAGTCTGTCTTTGGTCAGGATTGGTAACGTCCATGAATCTCTGTCGGATGCAGACATTTCCTGGTTTAATCCAGGCTAGTTTATTATCAGTCTCCATTCTAAGAAATGCTGTAGGCACATTTTGACTACAAATACTAAGAACTTTTGTTTCCAGGAACTAAATGATACCTCTGGCCCATTGTAGTCTGCATTTCCACTGTAGCAAGAATTCACATGACGATTATGCAAAAAAAGTTGTCACAAATCTGTTTGGCAGTAGTAAAGCTGTATTAATGACTACAAAACAGCAGGTTATGGGTAATATTTGCCTTTTCCCTCCACCTGTCTTCTCTATTTGCTCAGCTAGCGTCAGTGTGTAAAAATCAAACACTTGGTTTTAATATAAAAAAAGTTCACTTCTGAAAAAGACCATCTCTTGAAACCATCATGACGTCTGAAAACTTCCCCTGATATGGAAAAGACTGAGTCATATAGTCACAGTTCATGTTATTCCAGTAAAATCCCTCCTCCTTTCCCTTATGTATACTGTCCTGTCAGCTTTCCTGTGTGCACAGCTATTTTATTTGTAAATTAAGGACCAGTTTTGATACTAATTACAGGGTCATAACCAATCTAGCACCTGCTGGGATAACAATATTAGATGAATATCATTCAATTATATACTTTTGAGATGAATGATCTGTTTAGCTCATATATCAGGAGCTTTGGGGAAAAGTCATCTCAAAATAATTGAAGGTAAGAGGATGTTTTTCCTAATTTGATCACATTAGTTGATTAAATCTTTATTGGGGAATAAACAGGCCAACCGTGACACAGATGAAATGATGACGAAGCCCTGAAGCATTCACTATAAAAGATGCTTTGATGAAAAGATTAATGATACATATCATGGCTCCTAAAATACTGAGTCTGTTTCTGCTACACAGCTGCTGATCTCATATGGCCTTCGATTAAAATTACGCTGGTTTGAATCATGATTACCAAACTGTGACCGAGGGTGAAAAAACAAATACTGTCTGTCGTCTGCACCACGGATACTCCTACTCCTGAGATAAAAAGCTTACTATTTTATCTTCACACAACATAAACTGATCCAGCAGGAATGCAGAGTTGTGTAGGCATGTCTAGAGCACAACATCCCTGCTGTCTGCAGGGATATATGACTGTCTGTGCAATCGTCAGTCTTAAAGTCACATGAAACAGCGTGTCCACACAGAACTACTGCGTGTGATTATCTTAAATGTCCATTGAAGCTGAAGGCAGGGTCAAACACAGAACTTTTTAATTGCTGTTTCACAATCTGAACACAATACCAGCTCTGTATCCTGATGTTAACTGGAAACAGACTTTGGCTTAATTCTTGAAGAAATTGGGTCCATAAAGGAATTTTAATTAAAGTATGTGTGGTGAAAATCCTTTTTAATGTTAAGCATTGCAGTGAACTGTTACATAATCAAGGACACATAACTAGAGGGCAGAGGTCGTTTTGATGATATCAAGGGTAGAAAACCCTAAAATTAAAGGATTAAACCAGGATAAGATGTTCAAGATGAGTTACTTTTTGAAATAAAAGTCTTAGTGTTTGACTTTTTCAAGCCGAAGACATTCATGGGGGAAAATTTAGGGACCACAAAGGTTGCTTCAAATTTCAACTGCCAGTCATATTTGTTAAATCCTGTTTAATTGTTAATTGTTCATGTAGTTATTTGATTTCGAAGATGTAAAGATACTATGAAAAGGTGCCGAAAAGTTGTAAAAAAAAACAGGCACTGCAGTTTGTCTGGTGGCCACTAGAGGCCGGCTACAAAATTCAATGAAGCCCCATTAAAGCCCATGTTTCCAAACAATAATACATTTAAAAAGCTTAAAATGTCTTTCATGTTATTAGAAAATATCAAACTTCAGACACGCATTCTTGGTTTCGCTTCATCTGCTCTCTATCTCACTTTCTGGCCTAGCACAAATTTTTCATCTTGCTAACCAGACTCACCCACACACACACACACACACACACACACACACACACACACACACACACACACACACACACACACACACACACACACTACGCTTGCCATACAGCCCATGACCCACTGAAACACTGTTAAGAGAAGCATGTGACAATCTCTCACACTGCTAACACCTTTTCCACAACAGATACAACCATCATGCTAACATGCTCATGTTAAAATCTCTCACTAAGGGTCAGCGATAGATAATGACTTGCACACGCAGAGAAGGACTGAGTTCAGTGAAGCAGACGGGTGAGCAAATGTTTTTGTCATAGCCTCAGTAATGTGCTTTTGCTATCCTGATGTCCGGACAGCCGGTGAGCCAACACTGGCATTCCGCCGCCAGAAACCAGAGACGCCGCCTTGACCAAACCAGCAGGGAAAGTATCTCTTACCCCACACTTCCTTGAATTCCTCCTCTAGTGCACATACTACGCACAGAAAAAAAACACATGTGACATCAGCAGGGTGATATAAGGAACAAAAGTATTTTGGATTCCTCTGTAGACCACCAATCCCACAACTATGAGAGTGTTCACTGCCTCTTTCTCTGGGGAAACTGCACATTTTAATGCTTTTCTTACAAATTATCCTTTTAATATTGTATTGTTTCCTAGCTTAGGGAATTATCCACCTGGACTAAAAGCTCTTTGTCATTTTTTCTCCCAAAGAAAAAACAGGCTCAGGTTCCATTATGTGCTTGCTTCACTCACACCCACACTCTGTCCCAAATGCAGAGGGATCCCAATCCAGCTCCCTCGGCACAGAAAGAGTGGGAATAAGCAGAGACGTGAAAGCTGCACAACCGACAGATAGTGAAAGAGAAACAGGCGGGAGAGCAATTTCTTTTGGCTAATGCACCCCCCGTTCCATCCAGCTGGCCTGATTGTGAAAACACAGCAAAAATCAAATGCATCCCACCCCAAAACAGGTGCTTTTTCTCCCCACATCCATATCTTTCTCCCACCCACTCATGCTAACCTCTGACCCCTGAATGCAGGTGGCAGGTGCTCCAGTCGAACTGTAGCCTTGGCGGGTGAGAATCACAAAGCCATTCCTCATACTAATGAACTCTGGGACCTTCTGCAGTCATAATTCATATAGAAAAATAAAGCTTCAACAGGAGGAGCTTATCCGCTATAAACATTCAAGGGCGTTTCTCTTAAAGAAGAAAAATGAGCTGTGCATCTCTGTGGCGCTTCTACTAAGACTTGTAAATCTACATCTGCATGAAAGGCTGGGTGTATTATATTGACTTTATTTGGGCTTCAAACAGGGTTTGGCACTGAAATGAAACAGAGTGAATGTGCTTTTCTGCTGCTGAACAGTAACATGAAACTTAATTGAAGCTTTGGGTCGTGCTTTTTTACTTAAAAGCCACGACTTCTTAGGGATTAAATAATCAAATGAAACTAATTTACTTGGAAATAAATCAACATGATAAAACAAAACTGTAAAGGCAGAAACCATGCTTGTGTAAAACATATTGATGAGTATATTGATTTTTGTAGTTTGACTCATGTCCCATTTGGTAACATGGGGGAGGCTGCAGTAAGTGGCTCCTTTAATTCTTTTTTGCTTTACTTTGAGGAAACCACCATGTCATCCCCCTTTAATTCTGTGGGTTAAACAAAGAGTGTTGTAGTTTGTGAATGAATAATTAATCATCTTATTATAAATTCATTCATGATTGCAGTGAGTTCTCCTTACTGGAGGATGTTTCATCCATGCCACATCCTGAATGACAATAGATCAAAGATTTAATGCAATGCTGTCTATCTGTCACTCTTCTTTTTTATTTATTTTTTTTTACCTGCAGCAGCGTGGACGAGGACGCTCTGGTTTGGCCTCAGGTTGCCAAAGTCAAACAGCATCATGTAGGCAGTGATGTAGTTCACAGGGAGGGCTGCGGCCTCCTCAAAGCTCATGCCCTCGGGGATGAGGAAGGTGTGGCTAGCAGGCACCACGGCCACCTCCTGCCACAGACCGAAGCGGTTCAGCACCATCACCTTATCACCAACCTGAAACAGAAGGAGGATACAGGGTAAGAGGAGGGTAAAGCAAAGAACTGTACATTATTTCCAGGTAATGAAAGCAATTAACAAATGCTAAAAAAGTGATTCCTCTTCTCTAGGGGCAACTTTCTTTGCTGTATGATAAAAAAAAGTCTCAGAGTCAAAGAGTTTATGAGTACATGAGCAGAGATAGCAGCATAAATTATTGGAGCTCTGGACTATATTTTGCATGATGGGCCAACTCTTTATTTCCCATACCATTCTGCGCTCACCCAGCCATAATATCCTGCTGTGATTGGCTGTCCTCCAATGTCCATAATTCACCATTTATATGGAAAAAGACTGAGTTTCGAATTGCAACCTGTTTCTATTTAAAACAATACACACTGTAACTGCCCTTACAGAGTATTTACTGAGCATGTAGTCTTCATATTAGTGAGACTTCTTCATGGCATAGACATATATATACTGTATGTTTGTATAACTGTGGGTCCACATATTCTAAAAATACCCCTGGTTTGCACAGGCAACAGGCATCCTGTTTTTAAGATATTCTGTCCTTACAGGACATGTTATTGGAGATACTTTTACAGCCCTACCTGACAGAATGGAAAAAAGATATCTTAATGTTAAGGTCATCTGTCCAATAGCACTACAATACCACTCTTTGGCTATTCTTATCAGCTGTCATTCATTTGATCATTTTTATAACCACCTCCGATTGCCCATCACCACTTACTGTTTGCAGTTTTATCAGCCCTGTCATTTCATTGGTCAATACTTAAACCACAATGCACTTGCCAATGAAAATGTTACTGCAACATTTTACCGAGAAATCTTCTCCTGTCCCATGATTAATCACACGATAAAATTCACAGATTTAGTGGCTATTTTCAAGAAGAATCTCACAAATTTAGTGACTGGGACAGTGGGCCGCACAACTTTGGCCACAAATAAAATCCCAGTTTTTTTTCTCTGAAAACTCAATTTTTCTATTTCAATTTTTCATTTAGTGACAACTTCACCAAACTTGACTTTGAAAATAGTACGTTTTTCTTATCATCTCTCAAAACGAAACCACTGAAAGCAATGTAGTGCATATGCCAAGCCAGTGAGTAGCGCTGTAACGCTGCCCAGGAAACGCACAAAAGACAGAAGAAGAGTACAGAGGATGCATATAAAGGTTGTTTTGGCCAAACACACGCGGCGACTGTAAAATAGTTATGCTGTGTGTCACAGAATCGTTTCGAGAGAGATGCAGATAAGTATACACAGAGATAAGATGGCAGTCGTTTACGGATTGATGCACTTTCTGACCCGTTTTCAAAAGTACTTCGTTCCCGTGTGGACAGGTAGATACTACCTTCAGACAGACTTTGCAGTGGGGAGTGGTTTACTCTTCATCCAAAAATGCAAAGCCGTACCAATTCCACACGACTGACTTGCTCTCGCCTTCTTTTGCAAACGCCATGTTTGTTTACACTGGGGAACTGGGAAGCACAGGAAGGGGAAGCCTACGGTGGCCTGGAGGCGTGAGACATGATAGGGAGGAAAATCGATTTGATGATTTTAATTTTTTTTAACATAGTCATAATCGAGTAATCCGATTACAATATAAAATTGATTAATTGTGCAGCCCTACTGGGACAGGACAGAAGTCAAAAAAGTTTCTAACACAGTGAAGACCTACAAAGGTTGTTTTTGTTGGTTACTTTGTTGGTTAAATTACTTGTTTAATCAAGTATGAAATATAAAGTGTAGTGAAATTACATTTTGGCGCATACTACTACTTTGAGCAGACATACTGTGACACTCCTGTGGGGAAACATCTAAAAAAGGGTTGGAAAACACTGCCTGATGGCACTAAAAAAGTGAAGTGGAAAGTGGTGGCTGAATGTTTCACAATCACCATTTATATACAGAACACATTACACAACATCTGAAGTAACTAGATGAATGACAAGTCTTATTTTTAAAGACAGAATTATGTCAGGGGGTCAAGAGGAGTTTTCACTTCAACAGCAGTGTGGGAACAAGAGGGTTAAAAAAGTCCCATTTTAAAACTATTTGATTGAATTAAAACTAAACTCCAGTACAGCTTATTAACCTCTTGAGCTTTTACAGGATCTCCTGGCAGCTCAGCACCCCAGGAGGTTTAACTGCTAGATCCTAAAGTGGTCTGGAGCTTCCTGCCATCTGCAGCTTGACGGTTTCTTTGGCGCTGTGGGAATGCTGTGAGCCGTGCAGCAGGCGCAATAAGATTGTGGTTTACTGTTGTCAGATGTGAAAACATGCAGCCATCAAAACCTGGAGGAGCTGCTTTTGTGAAGAATGTAAAAAGTCAAGAGAGGTGATCATGTTTGTCACAGTGAGGTTGTAAACTGTTGACTCTGAGGAGGATGGAGGTTCCTGTCGTAGACGACGTTCTACGTGCCGCTCCACACAGTCTCCATCTTTCCTCCAATCCATCCTTATCAAAGCCGGATCCTTTGATTCACACTGTCTCTATCAAAAGGACCAACCTCCATCTAAACTTACCCCCTCACCAACCAATCAGAAGCGCCCGCTCAAGGAACACAGGAAACAGAGACGACAGCAGCATTATAACTCTCTTCCTGTTTTCTTCCTCCCCCCTTATCCTCCCCTCTCGACGCAGCTCTCCCTCCCCACCATGTTTCCATTCTTCTCACTTTTTCTCTTCCCTTCTTTCTCTTTCACTTCCTGACTGCTTTTCCTCTGACAACTTTAGAACATCTTCCTTCCCCTTCCCCCTGTACCCCTCACCTCATCCTGTCTGTGTCTCAGACTTTCTGACCCTTTCTCTTTCCTCCTTGTTTCTTCATCATTCGCTGTCTTGGTTTGTCTTCCCTGTCCTCTTTGCTAGGAGTGTCCCGCCATCCCCTCTTCTTCTTCCTGATCATCAGTGAGACAGGACAATGGGGCCCATCTTCTCCCCTGGCCTCTCTGTGCTCATCAGAGACCCTGCCAGATTCTTCCCCATGGATGAGCATAAGACAAGCTCTCTCCTCCTGGGAACAAACCCGCTCCACCCGGGCCTCTCTAATGGTCTGGAGGGAGCCATGCGCCTCACTGTCTATCCACTCCAATTAGAGAGATCTCCCCCTCTCTCCCTTTCTTTCTCTGACTCTGTCTCTCTTTCCAGAGCCGCATCTTTCTGTCTGAAGCCTGGTCATTTAGTTTATTTTCAAACTTTCACTTTTCCACCGAGAGCTGCTCCTCTTCCCTCCCCTCGCTCTCCATACTTCATCCTCGTCTGCCCCCCCCCCCCCTTTCTTCGACTCTTCAAACTCATCACCCTCGCTGCTGTAATTGCGACTACAGAGGGCCCAAATCGATAGACGGGGGTGTTAAGGCTTTTACCGGAAACACACACAAATATGACTCACACATTCAAACGCATCGACAGCTATTCTCCTGCGCCCACGTTGAACATGTGAGTTTCTGACAGTCACAGAATCAGGGGAGAGAAACATTCAAGGCTGAGAGAGAGAGAGAGAGAGAGAGAGAGAGAGAGAGAGAGAGAGAGAGCATGCCTTGTGACAGTTCTGTTACAACATCTTCGCAGTGTGACACACAAACACTCACTTCTTGCATTTCCTCTCTCAGCTTTCAGGCCACTGCTTAATGTAGTCCCAGTCGGGGTCAAGAGTGCGGGGGGGCAAGTGAACAAAGACACTTCCAGTTAACTGTATATGAATAGACTTAATCAGATGGTGATTCAATTTTGGGGTATGCAGGCCTCTTGAGTCAGCTGCTTCATGGCTCTGAATTTTGATGAACTCAGCAAAAAATTATCAGTGGGGGCAAAAAAGGACGACGAGACTCTTTCTCTCTGCTACAGTGTTTTCACGAGTCAGGTCGAGGAGAGATGAAGGTTAGATGTTGACGGCCGCGAAGGCTGCTTGACTCCTGTGAATGTGATTAAAAGGAAACCTAATATCTCTCTGGTGTCAGCGTAGGTGTTATCCTGTTTTAACAGGGTTCGTTAGATGGTACAAGATAAAGGCCACGCCCTGCTTTCATATGTGCTGCATGCTGCTTTCTGCACTTGACTGCACCTGATTATGCAGATGCTACCAAAAAACAGTCTGACTGTCCCTTCTTTTTCAGCTCTGTTTGATACCTGAGACCCCATTTCAACTCTGCACCATCAGTCTAAGAAGAAATGTAGAGGCTTGAGGCTTTACAGCCAGCCATTTTTACAGATGCTGATATAAAGGGAGAGCAGCATGACAGAGGCATCCACTGACAGCAGAATGAAGAATCAAGAGATTATACAAAAGGAGGAGAGATAGCGGGCTGGAAGGAGGGATGGAGGAAATACCAGACTGACAATGTGGGCCAGAAGGAGGTAATTGAGAACATGTGGGTCAAATCCGACCAAAACTCAAAGAGGATGAGAATGAAAATTTTAAACAAGTCCTGGAGGTAAAAAAGTGCTGAGGTTTGGTGCCAGGGGAGCTTCAGTGTGATATCTTCCCTTGCTTACTCACTGTTACACTTCTCCCCTGCCTTCCCTCTGGGGTCATTTGAGGTGAGGACACTGTAGTATTACTTCACTCACATCGACTGCTCCTCTAAGGGATGCTGCTTTTGCAGCAGCTATTGAATTACATTGTGAGGCTTGCAGTGGTAAATAAGTGTGAGTATAAAAACGACCATGAAACAATAAAAAAGGCAAAGACAGAGGACTACAGAGAAAATCATAATCAGTTTTTTTCTCATTTAGCCATAAAAAGTGAAAAAACTGGGCAGGGTTCTGTGCGGTGCTTGAACACTGTCAGGATAAAAATCAGTCAAACTTGACTTGACTGTTCAGGGTTTATGATTTTTTCTCTAATAAAACATTTTGAGTGAGTTTGAAGCTTTCTGTGCACTGTTCTGTAAGGAGACTATCAGACACACCCATTTTTGTCTGGCTGTATGTGAACATGTGTGTGTGCTCATGCTGCAGTGACTGTTGAGCCTCCCAAAAATTTCGGTGCCATCAGGGTCAGCACATTCCCTCGGTGTTAGCTAGCTCTGTGCCAAACCATCTCAGAGATCTCCATCCATTAGCAAGATTGGCTCTTAATTCTATAAACTAAGGACTGCAGGGGGGATGCAGACAAGATGACAAGAAGTGTGTGAGTGAGTCTGGGTGTGTGTGTGTGTGTCCCTGTGTGTGTCTGTGTGGTGCCTGACCTTTAAATCCAATCTGCATTACTGACAATGTGGAAAGAAGCTGTAAAGTCATTTGGAAACACAGCCTCTTGTGATGTGTGGCTGTGATTGGCTGACCTATCACCAATCATTGTCCCATCACTTTGTATTTATTCCCTATCCATATGGATTGATGGCTGACAGACAGACATATGTGCCACTCCCAGCCAGATGTAGTGATGCTGCTCTTGTGCCCCTCATATGATCCGCGTGGTGTTAACCACACATACTGACAGGCTGATGTGAGAAAATGTGGTGCTATTACAACAAACAGCATGATTCATCACTTGCTGATGTGTAATATTATGCCTTTGTTTTCAAAATTCCCAACAAAGGCGTCAACGTGGAGATGCCATACTGCAAGGAAGCAGATTTACGGATTAAAAGGAGGGAGGAAAGTGACAGTAATTCTCCTCACCACTTCACACACTGGCTGAACATTAAAGAAAGCACTTTGAATGCCTAAATGAACTTTGATGAAGATGTATTGATGGCTGTACATTGAGACTCTTATGTTGACAAAGAGGACGCCTGCTCATCTCTTTCTCACACCAGGCTGTCTGATGCTGCCTCGCCCTTCCCAATCACTGAATCTGTCCGCCACCGTCGCTCCCGGTAACAAAAGGCGTCGGTGACTCCTGTCTCCGCCGCCCGAGTCAAGTCAGCTACATTACGACCAGTGGCGCCTAAAGCCAGTCTCCAAAATAAAATCCCTTATGAATTTGATTTCTCCAGCGATCTAGCAATGGATAAATGTGCGTTAAGCTGTTCTTCTGTTTCCCATCGTTTGGTTGTTTGAGCTAAAGATAAACTGATGGGTGTGAGGACCACAACTACAAACACGTCCAATTTAATACTGTGAATGCTCTAAGGTGAGTCCACACATTTTAATGACCTTTTCATCCACCTACCTGTTTTCTATTTATGATTTGCTCTTATTACACATTCAATAGAAGGGAAAATCCGGCGTTATTCAAAGCTTTTATTTAGAAAGCACACCGGCCGTGTTTCCGGTCTCATTTTGGCTGCCTTGACGCAGCTCTCCGCGCTTTGGCACACATCAAAGCGCAGAGCGGCGTAGGTGCTGCATGGCTGGAAAGCATCTAGCGGATTAGCACGTGTTTGTTCAGACTTAACACTTACAGCACACGCGAACGAAACCGTGAATTCATCTCCATTTCGGCATTGGCAACTTTTTCTCCCCCTTTCGAGATGCTAAACCAAAGTGCGCACGTACAACGCGGTTTGATATCAGGGGGACAAGAGGGGCGACGCCTGCTTTTGCTGCTGCTTTTTCACACAACTCTCGTCATCTACTTTGTGCATGTCTCTAAGAAAGAACCTCTCAGCAAAATACGAGGCTTTCTCCTCCACTTCCAGACAAGTGCTGTCTCCTTACGCACGACTGACTGACTGAATGAATCCTAACACCCATGACAGCTCACATAAATTATATCATTATGTGAAGCGCAAACTCATTCTTTTTTAAACGACCTCACTATATCCTGTTAGTATTTAATTCATCAAGTCTTTAATGAGTAATAAAGCGCCACCAGAACCCTGAGCTGCGAGCTCAGCCTGACACGCCCATATCCAGATGTAGCAGTTCAGCACAAAAAACAAGTAAGACACATATTCATCACTTAAACAACGCCACAAACACATTCATATCCGACTTTCAGTTCAAAGTAAATGTGTTAGACGCGTGTGTGCTTACTTTTCTGTCCGTCACTTCTTCCCCCACAGCCTCCACCAACCCGGAGCACTCCATCCCCGGGGTGACCGGTGGGGATGGCATTCGGTCGTACAGCCCCTGTCGAGCCATCAGGTCCGCGAAGTTTAGCCCGCATGCCTTGACCCTTACCAGGACTTCACCAGCCTTTAGCGTGGGTTTCCCCTTCTTCACCTGCAGCTTGACTTTATCGTAGCCACCGTGGCCGGTGAGCACCAGGGCGCGGTACGTGAACGTCTCCTCCTCGGGGGCCTTCTCGGTGGTCGCTGCGGGGGTGGCCGCTGCTTCGGCAGCGGCTGCGGGTGGGGAGTCCGTCTTGGCCGGCTCAGCTTTGGGCTCCTCGGCGGGTTTGGTCTCCTGCTTCTGGTCCACAGCGTTTTGCTGCTGGGCAGGTGCGTCCTCTCCAGACATTGTGCAGGGAGCTGAGAGACAGTGATGAGTCTAGAAAATGACTTCAGAGGTTTTTGTCACTTGTTGTGCTTGCTTGGCCGTGCACGGGCTTGGTTGCTTTGTTTGCCTTAGCAAATAAAAGAAAAGGACAATCAGGAGCTTTTTTTTCAACAGTCTTGCATGGAGACTCAAACCCCGACAGAGTGGGCTGCTCAGTGGCCAGTGGCTGTCAACGCCGCGCTCTGACAGAGAGTGTGAGTGGGACGAGACACAGGCAGACTGGAAAACGCGGAGAGCTGATGAAACCCAAGGATTGGCGTCTGCGATTGGCTGGGTTTGGTTTGGGTAGGGCTATAAGATTCAGCATATGTTGCATCAAGCAGAGGGGTGATTTTGCAAAAAAAGGCACAGTGCAGCTAAAAGACAAAGACCACTGAAGCTAGCAGTCAAATCAGCTGTTTTACATGTTGGCTCAGAATATTCAAGTGAAAATGAAATTAAAGACTTTAAAAGCAAAAGGAAACAATTCTTTACAGTTAATAAAATCATTAATTTATTCACATCTAAAATGCAAGTTCAATCATAAACTGAAAAGCAAATATTTAATAAATATTTGTGTGCTCTGACATCCTTTAAAGCGCTTCTCTGAGAAGTCTGTAAATGAACAGACATATTAATGCACTGATATTTGCGTCAGTGTGGTATTTTCATGCTTCTGTATGTTTACAGCGGCTTGTTAAACAGTTCAGTTCATGGTGCTGGCACACCAGCAGCTGGAGGAAACGTCTGTTTATGCTGCCTATTCAACAGTAGGATTTGCAGGAACTTTGGGCCTGCGCACGGCTCATTGTTATAACTTCCCCGCACAGGCAGCTCAGAAAAATATGAGTTTGTGTTGAGGTCAGGCCAGCTTTTGATTAACGATACAACCTGCTTTGTGTTGTTGAGCGTCACTACAGGGAACAGGAGCCACAGGGTGGGATGACCTCTCAATCCAGAGCAGCGTGAATGATAGGGCCACTAAGAAAGCTCTGACTATTTAGAAAAGTCTTTTGTGATATAAAAATAGTCAAACTTTGCATCCAAAAGGGAACCTGATCTGAAATTTCCAGCCGAGAGAGCAGCCTGGTGTCCATTCAGAGAGTTTGGACCACAGGAGCAGCAGTGAGACACCTTGTGGCTGTAAAGTGCCACTCAGTACTCCTGAGGCCAAAGTCAGCAGCGCCCTGATCGATATCCCACAGAGGTTTAATGATGTAGCATTCAGACACTTATTGATCTCCCTAGACGGAGGCAAATGTTACTAAGCAGATTGCCTCTTCTTCTGCTCACTCTTAAATATACAGTACATCAGCATGCTGTGTCTGCCCCCTGAATGTTTCCTCATTAGCTCCTACAGGGACTGTATGATAATGGAGCAGTCAGAAAATGACTGAAGTTGATGTTTATATATAAAAAGCATTTCTACATGCTTCACTTTGAGGCCTAAATGAGAATTTCAGAACATGTTCCAGCAGCTGAAAACAGTTTGAATGAAAAGTGTTCAATACAGGAAATGGCTGCAGTTAAAACAGCATAGGAACAGGGCACAGGAACACAGACGGTCTGCCTCGGACACCTGGTGCAGTTCGGAGACCTTCTCTGTTGACTAAGTGGGTTACTGGATGCATAATGTTGCTCAGCAGTGTAATTTGGCCTGGATAGAGAACTGTGTTACCGCTCTGCCAAGCAAATAGACTAAGTCTGCAGAGAGCCTGAGCAGTCTCTGAGGGTGTGTGTGTGTGTGTGTGTGTGTGTGTGTGTGTGTGAACTACAAACATGTGTGTTTTACTTCCCTGAAACTGTCATCTACTGCAAGTTTAACCATATTAAGCAGAGGGAGCTTGGACAAATGTCTTGTTTAAGGTTTGCAGAAATACGAAAATAACAAAGCCATTTGAACAACAGAGGCCAACAACAGAGTAGTGAAAAGGGCGAACCATGGACTGTTTATACTATTGACATCTTGGTTCTGCCTTCCACCAGTATATGGGTTTGAAGCCCAAAAGCTCTTTGATTTTTCTCCATTTCCTGAAACCAACATTGCGCAGTAGCACTGTACGCATTCATTGGGAGAGTCGCTGTGATGACATTCGGCTCAAACAACATAACCCCAGAGTGAGCTACACAATCTTCGTATGCCCATAGGCTTTATCGAGTGTTAATCAGAGAAAACCTGAACCTCCTTGTTACTTTTAAAATGGAGCTGCACAGAAAAAAGAGGACTTGAGCACAGACCGGTCTTACAGTAACTACATGTCAACATCGCAAGCAGGGGGGAGAAAGATGTATATTCTGTGTAATAAATTTCTGAAATTTGTCCACAGCTCCATAAGGATTGCTGGTGGAGACAGGATTTGTGACCTATACTGCAGCCTGTCACCAGAGGGTGCTGTCCTCGCAGTGGCTTCACTCAGCGAGGAGGCAGACGGCGCCCATCCTATTTACAGAGTATGGGCCAAACACATCAGAAGTCTTTGCAGCCAGGTTTTAAATGTACACAAAGGCTTATGCTATGTGTCCCAAGGGAGTTTCTTACAAGGAAAATAAGTTGTGTAGTTGCCTTTCACATGTTTCACCAGGAGTTAGAGGCTTGAGGGAGGTAAAAAGTTTGATATTCCTTTCAAAAAAGTTTTGCAAAGTTTTGTATCAGACTTGTCCAGAAGTAAAGGAGGCTAATTCAGGGGCCGCCAAATTTGACACAGAATTTCTGTTTAAGTCAACTTTGGCTCCCCCTGTGGACAAAGCAGTCTTAACTTATCTTTTCCTGTGCATGTTTGAGCATTGTCTCCTGACAAAAAAATCTCAATCTGCTGTTTTTTGACAGTCAAATCTATTATTTATGAAGAACACTTTTTGCTAAAATTGTACATTTACAAAAATAGATGCTTCTCCAGTTGCTTGAATAACACCTGCTGCCTCGGACTGATTTCAGATGTTACAAATTACAGTATATAAATATCTAATCTTATCCCTGATGATCTTCTTAGCTTATGGATATCTCAAAAAAGCATGAATATAAATTTCAGTCAACTTCATCAACGCAAAAAAAAAACCTCCTCACATGAGCTTTAAAGCGTGGTATTAAAACTGCACGTTTTTAAGTTTTACCAATGAAAGCTAATTTTTGGTAATGCAAATACCACTGAAACATAAATATAAGTCAAATATAAAAATTGGAACAACTTCAGCTGTTATTGCTGGTGGTACATTTATAGTCTTAGAGTTAAATATATATACTTCTATTTCACAGACAGTTCCTGTAACCTGTATTTATAAGCTTCCAACATGAGCCTTCACACCTTTGCCTTCACTGTATTGTATTTAGCTGCTCTTTGATTGGCGTTAACCAGACCTCGCCCCTAAGTTAGTTTTATGGCTCTGGACCTCATGAGACAGGATAGTATCCTTTAACCATTCTTCACTCTGATGCCAAAGTGTATCTACTTAACAGATGCTAGAGTCATTGACAGAAATATAATAGCTAAGCCCAAAGGACTTTGTTCTTTTTACAGAAACAGTCTTGAGGATGGAAAAATTCTTCCTGGCAAGTTCACGAGCTGCATACTGGCACTTAACCAAATCATTGACTGGCCAAATAAACGTAAATGTTTATGTTTGATATTATTTATTTATCCTTCTGTTAGTGATCTGGCTGTGTTTCACTGCTCTCTTGGGTTCACTTGCGCAGTAACACATCTATCAAAGCATAATTTAGCCCAAATCATTCAGCACAGTCATACTGAAACACAGGCAGTAGTGCTGCAGATCACTACACCCACCTGTGGGCAGATACAGCAGACTGTGATAGATATTCAGCAAGAGCACTGAGTGTTATCCACCCACCATTAGTGTAAGTACTTTTGCATTTATCTACTGATGTATGTTTTGGTAAATATGCTGATGCTGGTGTCCCTCTGGTTCAGTTTTAAAAATAAATACTCGCGGTGAAGACATGCAGGAGGCACAGCGTGACTTCTGTTCGCACGAAAAGAAACTCATTTCAATGAAATGAAGGATGTAGTGTGAAGTATTCAAAAGTAGATTTATGAGCTCCAGCGGTAAAGTTTCCTACTGAGAGATTTTTGCTTAGCTCATTTTTTGCTTGTGGTGAATATTTAGTGCCATCTGCTGGTCTGTGGAGCAGGAAAGGTGTTTTGACTTCAGAGGGTTAGTGCATCTAAATCACAACAACAAACACCAAAGCTTTGAACTTTAAAAAATAAAAAAAAATAAAAAAAATAATGCACTCATTCAGATTTAAGAGCATGCTTTCAAACTGTTTACACAAAACTCTCAACTCTGACATACCTGCTCCTGTACAAATAATGGATTTTGTTGAAAGACAATGGGCAGAGTAATCTTTTTTTTTTTTTCTGTAAAGTAAAAAAAAAAAAAAAAGGCTGACTTTTATCGGAGTCGGCCTCTTTGTAGGCCTTAAGACACAAATGCTGATATGAGGTTGAATTTAAAGGTAGAAAATGTGAGTATTTCAGTTTTTAGCAACAACAAACAGCCAATGTGCTGGCCTGCCAATAACTCGGGTTCATCCAGCCGAGGCAAGTCCGCTACAAGGCTGACAGCAGAACCCTTCTGGAGCAATACATTTTACTGTGTTTTGGTGTATGAGCCGGTTTGCTGTTTGATGATTATGCTTTAATGAATTCAAGTCAATCCTGTGATAATAAATTTGAAAGTACCTCGTTGTTAAAATGGTCACATTACAACTTGGTATAAAAAGTGAGTTTGTCAAAGGTGCGTAGGCTGTGTGCATGATCTGGTTGCAGCCCACTGCTCTCTGTCTTTCTCATCTTCTATTGCATTTGCAGCCATGATGTCTTGCAGTCTCTCTAAGGCTGCCCTTGGAAGCATTTTTAAGGATCTCCATCCAATCCTCTGTTAAGTAATCATAATAAAAACTTACAGCCCAGGACTGCTATCAAGACCTGATAGCAGTCTGGTTGTTTTTTTAAGGGAATAAGTAGTTGCCCCAATCGTACATCCTGTACTACAGAGCCTAATAAAGCAGGGTGTAACTGTTCTTACAGTCCATTTATCCATGTCGGTTTGTGGTGGGGCTGTGGAGACACTCCAAGAAAAGATTAAACGTTTGGACCTGGACCTCCAGAACCAGTCAAAATTGCAAAAACTGCAGGCCACAACACTCCCTGATACTACCAAACCCCCACCTTCAGTTGGGAAACAAACTCGACGACCTCTGGGGTTGAGAAAGCCTGAGAGGTGGAAAAACAGTAACATCCTCCTTGACCTACCTGACACTGTACTTCTCAATCCCTAACACCCCAAGTCCTCGGATCAATAAACTTTCTTCATGGCAGACATTTTGTTTTGTCATAGTAAGCCAAAACCACTGCTTTGAAAAGGTTTATTGAACAACAACAAAACAAAAAGGTTATGTTGTCTGAGGGAGAATGAAGGCTGAGGGGGTTCACAATGTCACCTCACAGGGAGAATCAGCTGACCAGATTCCCAGCTTTGGGCCTGGTAATGAAACTGCACACTGCACACAAAATTTGGATTAGATAACTGTTTAAGCAAAGTAAAGTACAGAGCAAGCATAATGACAAACCTGACTACTGTAAGAACTTTTTAATTTATTTCTCCTCAATTTAAAGATCCAGTGAGAAGTTTTCTGGCATCTAAGGAATAAACGAAAATTCATTTCGATACGTTTTTATGATGTTCAAGAGCAAACAAGAACATCAGCAAATCATAATTGTTAATGCGTGAAACTTGGACGAGGGGGTAGGTGTCAGCCAGGAAATTCCACATTAAATGGCACATTTGACATTCAAAAGTCAGCAGTATGAGATTTTTTTTTATATGTGTGAGGTAGGGGACAAGATAAACAGACTGTTCTGTCCACAGGGGGCGCCATATTTGACACATACTGAAAGTTACTGTTAGGAGCTTTAATGATTTAAAGGTTGAGATTTTAACCACACCAAGGGTAAAAAGTAGCTTTTCACATAAATGAAAAGTCATTTATCCATGCATTAAAACCATATCATGTACAAATCAAATGCACAGGATGTGACCATAAGTAAAACCTCCCAGCAAGCACTGAAACTTTCATATTTTATCATCCTAATCCATTCCTTCATACCAAGTGTGGTGAAACAGAACTGAATATATAAAAAATAGATCCCATCAATAGTTTGCTGGTTCTGCTGAGTCTGTCCTTGTGCTTTTCCATCTTTGCCAGATCTCACAATGACCCAGTCTCAGCATTGTCATAATCCCTGACAATAATAATAATAATAATAATCTTGTTGGATGTTGGTTTTAACAAGTTAGGGGATTTCAGACACAAACTTGGGCTCTAAAGAAAAAGTCTGTGCTAAGCTTACCATCCACCGCAAGGAGGACGCTGTGGGAGGACTGAGGTCAGGGACCATCCACTGCTCTTACTGACAGTAAAAGCATTAATGCATCTGTATAAAATGTGTTTGGCATTTTCAACAAAGTGGCATTTATAAGGACAATTTTTGAAGTTTTAGTCGGCTATCATATTCATATTTTGCTTAAAATAACCTTAAAGGTCCACGTTACTCTGTGCTCTTTTATTTAGACACTACAGCTGATTCCCTCTGGTACTTGCACCATTAAAAGACCAATCAAACAGGAACAATGGCAACTAAGTACTTTTTTTAAAGATTAATTATACAAACAAAAAACCTGTTTGCCACTTCAGTGGGGTAAATCCCATAGAGTGTAAGTCTATTAGTTTCCAGACGAGGGCAGTGTTGGTCTCCAAAATACCTACAGAAAGATGACTCAACAGTGGTGTACGTGGTGCCGCGTCATTTAATTATCCCATTCACAAAAGCAGTCACTCCTCAGCGGGGCACCTCAGAATATCCACTGAATATACGGCAACTAGACCCATAAATACAAGAAGTCACCTCTAGCTGATTAATTTGATAGGTTTCACTATATATAGCCTACACGTATGCTGCTTTTATTGTCCCTCCATTAACAGGTCAGACTGCCACTAAATCTGGAGGAGTAATGTGTTGAGAATTTATGCTTATCTCTAGGCAGTCATAAAAAAGGGTCTATAGGGAATAATTACCATAGGGAAAAGAAGCACAACTCTAATCAAATACATATTATGGAGAAAATTATTTTTAAAGTAGCTTCACTATGGCAACAATACTCTTCAATTATGGCACTGTCAATGTTATATGCTCTACTGAGAAAGAGCAAATGAATTTAAAGCCCTGTTTTTATGCTAATACATTTTATCAGTTGTCTGAAGATTTTAGTCACAAATATTTACCCTTTTAATTCTAAACACCAGTGTCTCAAGTCCAAAATACTCCAATAAGAGAGCATCAAAATCCAGTGCTGTTTGTAATTACAGTTTACATGTGGAAATATGAGACATAACTAACACATCTGTAGGAGACAAGATAAAATGGCAAATAGTTCATTTAATTAGCTTTTACTATAAAAGGGCCAAGCAGAAAAGACTCCGTGGGTCTTAAACATTTAGGGGATGACAACAATTCATTGTTGTAATAAGTATTAATAATTTAAAATTAAATATTAAACGACGTCACATTAGGAAAAAAAACGCACCAAGTCTTGAGTCAGAGCCACTTAATTTCCCACAAAGCGTATCACAGCTGACTGATGGGACTCAGACGTGCACATTAAGAGGGCGTGGCCTGTAATCAAAGCACCAGTTTCCCAGAGAGGACTCAAGTCCTCTCTCTGGTTTTGGAAGCGGAGCAGCCAGTCAGAGCGAGAGTGTCAGCAGGACCCGAGAGCTGCGCGTACAGGACAGGACAGGAGCAGCAGCTGGATAAGACGCACCAGGTCGGCGCATGTATTTGCTCATTCCTGACCCCTTCTTTGGTTCTGCTGCGTCTCTTATCGGAGGCTTGATGCGATCCGCACCCGCATCAAGAACACACCTCTGACGGACAAACCATGGACAGTCTGGGCAGCCGCTGTAAGATCGTAGTGGTCGGAGACACGCAATGTGGGAAAACCGCACTTCTGCATGTTTTTGCAAAGGACTGCTATCCAGAGGTGAGTCTGTCTAAAGTGTGGATTTAGAAGTCCTGTAAACTAAGATGGGATGTGGAGTTTGGAGGCTGTATAAGTACTATCATTAAAATGTAGCTCTGAACAGTCCTGTATTTAGTAAGTTCATTACTTGTTCAGCAGCTCACATCCACCTGCTCAAAGACAGAGAAGAGAGTGAACTGTAATTAATGCCTGTCAAATTGCCCTCGCAGTGCTGCAGTGACTTTAATGTGTCTTTATTGCTGCCCATAAAACTCCATGGTAATCAGCCATAATAATAAAATCCTAGAGTATCCCCATAAGCTTTTTCTGTGAAATGAATTTTATTTGCTGCATTATTTTCAGTCTGAAATTCCCATCGATCCACTCCTGTGAAACCCATGTCTGTGTAAACACCAGCTTACTTTGTGCCACTTCATTAAAATCAATCCTTTTCATTTCAGAACTATGTGCCCACCGTGTTCGAGAACTACACAGCCAGCTTTGAGATCGAGAAGCACCGGATTGAGCTGAACATGTGGGACACATCAGGTAAGATGCTTTCATACCAACCTCTGATACTGAACTCTCTGTAATGGTGTCTGTCTACCGCCTCCAACTTCTCCAGCAGTCATCTTTGTCGCTCTGTCAAATTGTTCTGACCTTGCCAACTTCATGTCTGTCTTATTTTAAGCTGAGTACTCTTGCTATTTATGATTGTTGTCTTTTCTGGAGACCTCGGTGCCACTCATGACTCTAGGTGCCTTGTGTTTGCATTCCTGCCTCTGCTGGTCTCAGTGTGGGGCTGGCTCTTCCCAGGCTCCGGCCAGTTGTTGGGTGGCTGTAGGGAGAAAGAGATAGAGACAGGGGGGAAGGAGGAAGGGTGAGGGTGTGGAGAACGGAGACAGGATGGGCCTGAAGGCATCAGTTACTGTAATTACCGCTAAAGTGTTTTCATCAGAGGATCAATGAGGTTGGCTGCTGCCTCACACCGAATCAGATGCTGTTTTCTCGCTAATTTGATTGAATGGTCAACTTTTGCATTATTTAGGAGAACACATTTTCAACTTTGGGAAACGTTCTGATATTTGATCAGTAAATAGATTTTTTTTAGAGAGTTTTATTTCTTTGAGTTTACACCTCCCTCTGTTGTGAAATCAATTCACTCATTACAGTTTTAACTGAAGTGACTTGTAATCTCTAAACAGACTTCTCCAGCTACCCAATACATCAAACTGTACGTGCTGAGTTGCTCACAGCAGTGTTGACATGAGTGTGAGACATTGCTGCACTGATAGGAATCTATGTAAGGAGTGTCCTGCCATCCGAAGGGACTTTCCATGGCATCCTTTGTTTGGCCAAATACTTATAATGTGACTCAGTGAGTGGAAGTAGTTTTGACCATCAAGCAGCTACTTGTGTCAGTGCAACTCATGCACAGAAAGCTCGCTCCTCCTCATCCCGGTTTAGTCAGTGTGGATGGATTAACAGCTCTGAGCTACCCTGAGATCTGCATCTCATCATCTCAGAGCGGAGGCTCCTGCAGCTATCGGACCGGTGACATGGCAGCCCGCCTTGAGGACTCTGTTTGAGATCCTCCCAGAGGGGAATTCCTTCTTTTACCATAAACAGTCTCAAACCCAAAACTGTCTCCCCTGGGAAAGATGATGAGAGTGTTTTTATGTAACCGAGAGAATGTTGTTTTTCCATGAACCGCATTGTGACCCCAGAGAGTAAATCTGCTTTAGTCTGTCAGTCAGGGGTCAGGGTCCTCTGGGGCCCAGGGCCACAATTTAGCTGAGTCCCTTATCTGTGGGCTGTAAGAGCCTAATGATGGAGTGGGAATGTTGTGCTTCTGTCCATCTTTAAAAACCCTATGTCACCTTTAGCGGTCTTTAATCCTCAGCCAGAGGCCACCCACCCCACAACAAACATGACGTCACCCAACCCACAGGGCAAATGTGTGTGTGAGTGTGTGCGCTCAGAAGTCCTTGTGTGCCTTTATTCACCGCTTCACAGCAAACACAGATGCTCATATTTCATCTCTTCAAAAAAATAATTGGCTCATGCTCGAATGAAAAAAGTCTTTAATCTGCAAAGGAACACCACGTCTCTCCTAATTCCTCTTTCAGTGTGTTGTTTTGCTTCACGCCTTCTCCTCCTTGTTCACCTGTGTTTTGGTTTGAATTTCTCTCATGTGTGCTAGCTCCAGCAGCAGTTTCAGGAGCTCCAGCTGAGGATGTTACAGATGGTCACAGCAGCTTTTGTGGGAGGAAAACTTCAGATTCAAATCAATTTATTTAGCTGTGCCCTCGCTGCATTCACTCTCTGAAGTGAAGCGAGTGTGCGACGTGCTGAGCTTGAACATCATTGTGAGAAATGTTGTGCTGGATAGGAAACACACGACATGAATTCGAGTGCTACAAAGCTAATAAGATGATGATCACAGAAACACAACTACTATACATTTATTTTAAATGAGTGAAAGCACTGCTGTGGGGTTGGGTGAAGTGAAACAAGGCATGGACTCTAAATGAGTGAGGCATTGAAAGTCCCACTCTGACCGTTTTTTTTTTTTTTTTTTTTTTTTTTACTAAAGCGTTATCAGTGGTCTTTAAATTGTGATTAAGTTTTTAGCCAAAATCATGTTACCTGTGTCATTTTCAAGGGCTTTTCTTCTGCAGAGTTCCAGTAGCTCATTAGCAATTCGCCTCTGAGTCGTGGGCAGGGACAGCGCTGCTCTGTACACTTCTCTTCTCGCTGGCTTGCAGCCTTACATTGCTGGTGTAGTTGAAGTGGCAGGTAACAAAGGAGCTATTGTGCTCTCAGACACTGATGTCTTCAGGGACATGATTAAGGTTTATATCATAATTAGCTTTCTTACGAGCATTGCAATCTGCTAACGCACACACTTGTTGCGCGATTGTCTGCGAGCAGGGCTCCAGGGGTGGAGCTTGGATTTAGGACGTATGAAATCTCACTGTCTCTGAACCTGCCGTTTGAGTCTGCCAGAGATTCACAGCGATCTGACTGCGGACTCAGAAATGCAATTTCACACTTACTTTTCTCATGATATGTCCTGTATTATCAGAAAAATGCCATATGAGCATGTAAAAAAAAAAAAGAAAAACATGATTTTCATCAGATTGGGTCTTTAAGCGATAAAAGGAAGCAAGATGCCTTTTTTTTACGAAAAGAAAAAAAAAACTCGAATCAACATTAGCATTGAGGTGGCACTTTTTTTTGTCCACAAGAGGGCACCATAATTAATCCAAACTTAAAGTCCCTCACAGAGGCTTTAAATTCACTCTGGATCACTCCCAAACTGTCCTGACACTGTTAACTGCCAAAGTTATTCATATCATTATTTTGGGCATGTTAGCGACCAAACAACTTGAAAAAGGACGCTGTTGTTATCAATCACATCGTTGATATACTGATAATGGCAGACCTAAATGGAAGCTCTACAACCTGGATGTAAACAAGCACAGCTGACAGGTAGGGATAGCAGGGTTTGTCAGTATTTCCCTAAAAAAACAGAGACCAAGTTGTAAGAAGGCAGTGTCTACTTAAACTAGCATTTAGTCACTTAACAGGGTCGACCTGTAACTAGCACATACATGTGGTCACTTACAATTATCCACTTTTTTCTCTACTGCAGCTACACTTAGGAAAAATGGAGGATAAGTAAGTTATATCTATTTGTACTCATCAAGGCAACCTTTGACCGACTGTATGTAGAGCTGTGAGGTTTAAAACAGAGGACCCTTTCATGAAGCTACCAACAGCTTTCCTCTTATTTCTCATGCATATCTTGGCACCACAAACAGCACCTCTACACAAAAACATCCCAGTGCTTACTGTACCTGATGTTTAAGGGGGGAAATATTAACTGGTTTCTGCTGTGTCACTTTCACTGTGGCTGCAGTCTGCAGTGGACTCTTTCAGTTCAGCTTGACATTTGCATCACCCACGGCTCCGGTCTGCCCTTCTGAAAACACTCCTCTCCCCTCGGACACAGCTGCTGTTTATTTCTGACAACTCTGTCCACATAAAGTATTGTCTACCCTTTTAATTGCTGCTGAAGTCTGCCTGCTGTGGTCTAGCTCCGCTCACAAAGCATTATTGATTGCCATCCGAGGCGAGGCTATTTAAACAGCTTGCGTCTCGCCTGGCTCGCGTTTCTCCAGCGCGGTCAACTGCGCTCCGCCATTAAAAATGCTTCTAGCCTTCGTTGTAGCAGCGTGGAAGTCAACCATCGATTCGTTTGGTTTCATTTAATTTGGGTTCCTCTGCAAGGTCTAGTCCTTGCAGGATGGGTTAGAAGAGAGGTGAGGTGTTCATCTAGCTGGGGTCGTTACTAAGTGGGAGTCTGTGTGTGTGCGCGCTCTAAATAGGTGTTTGAAGAAACAGCAACAAGGAGCTCTTTGGCTTCTGGGAACCTGAGGACAACTTTAAGCTGTGTTTGTATTCTGCCCTGCACCCAGCTCTAGACTATGTGGAGAATTAAATCAATTAGGAAGTGACTGAGTGGAATTCAAATGAGAAAAATGCTGTATTATGAGTGCAGCCATGTTACATGAGTGATAAATGAAATTATCTGTTTCTCCACGACTAGCGTTGTAATTAAGTTTTCAAGCAACTCAGGTTGTTAAGCAGTCAAAATGTCAGTGTGACTCAGTGATAGCTAATTTGAGAGCCATTACTGATTACTGTTGACACTCACAGGGTCTGCTGGTAGTGAGCCAGTCTGAGGTTTTCATAGAGCCTGAGGCACTTATACTCTCTTCCTCCCCTCTCAGTATGGTAGGGGTGCCTGCCTGGGAAACATCCCCTGCAGCCTCGGTCACACACTACAACTCCACTTTAGGTGTGTGTGCTGTTTTCTTGTAAGTCCAAGCCATGACAGGCCGGGTTTCCCCAAACTTCTTACAGCAGTACCCTCACGTCTCTTTCTGTTTCTCTTCTCTGCGGCCTCTCTAACTCCTGACCTGATTCTCGTCTCCGGCTCAGTTGTGCTACAGTCCTCCTTTCAAGTGGCAATCCACAAGAATCTTGTTTTTCTTTTGGCAATTGCTGACATCTTTGCCACTAATCGCTCAAACTGTGGTATTTTTTCCCAGCAATCACTTGTCATTCAAACCACGTGTTCTGCACTCTCATACCGAAATTTTGGTTTGTGTGCCTGATCGTTGATGTTTGCCATACCATCCCTTCCCTAACCACCCAGCTCTTTCGAAGTTTGCTTCCAAAAAGGCTGCTGCTGTTGCTGGGAACATGAAATACATCACTTGCTGTGCAGCAAAGGATTTTTCCTGCAGTAGACCTGCCTGACATGGGGCGTTCACAACAACAAAAATAAAAGCTTTTATGAACTGGCTGCAGTTTGAGCCTCTATTGTGCTGCACAGTTGGCAAAAGAAAGCAGAAAAACATCTTTTCATCTGAAAATGTCAAAGATTTTTACACCGAGTCACCATTCACACAGTGTTCTGAGCCAGTTTTAACCAAGTGTCCTTTTTCAAAGTTACTTGAATGATTTCTTTACAGTACAACTTAATGACTCAGACGTGTGTTCATTTATGACTCGTGAAACAATACAAGCGTGTCACGCTACACCCTCAGTACCAGAGTCACACTCCAGCCGCCTCCCTCCTCTCACACCAACTTCCCAACATTCCTGGTGTCTTTGTGCTCCTAAAACTCACATTCTCTGCGCACTGAACCAGTGTGGGGCATCCAGAGGCCTGTACAAACAAGCTGAGGTCTGTGGGCTCTCTGTTCCTCCACACTTTCCACTTGATTAATCTTTAATAGGGAATGAGTGAAGTACAACCACAACGCGGAGCACAGATAAAACCAACAGACCCCCTCCCTGCCCTCAAACCTCCAGTGCCGTGGAGCCAGAGGATGTTCAGTGAGAGCTGTCAGACCCGAGGAGCGAGCATGCTAATCACAGAAGATAAAATTATCTGAATCACCTCTGTGATGCTAAAAGATTAAGAGGCAAAATGCTCCACTTCCCTGTCTTTGCTTTGAACAATTTTCATTTTCAGACTGAGATGCCGCTGAGGGGGTTGGGAAAGGCAGCTGCATATAAAACTGCAGAAAATAAATACACCTTTTGTTTATTTTTGTCAGCATCCTGAAGGGAGTATGACGACACCCTTTCATATGCTGTTCACAAGCCTGAATGTATGCACCCAGCCTAAGCAGCTCAAAGTGGCTGCTGCTCTCTGCCTAACCCGCCCAGGGCAACAACTGCCTGAACCAAACCTGTTTTGATGATGCAGAGGAGGCTGGAAGGCACTCCCCTGCACTGGGGGAGAGCGCCTGCCTGCATGACAGTTTCGGGTAATGAGTAAACAGAGGATCGAGTAAGGATGGTGAAATCCTGTTACTTAAAATAACTGTTTGTAAACCCATAATTAAATAAACACATTTTGAAGACGTCTGAAAACTCTCTCTTAAACTATCAGTGCATCCTAACTATGACTGAGCATGTTCTTTTAGCTTAAATATCATGTCCCAGACAGTTCACTTCATTTCTCCAAGCCCAAAGGACTTCTTTGGACTCTATTTTTATCCAAACAATTGTTAAAATTACACACACAGAGAAACATTTTTGAGTTGTAGTCTTGAAAAGAAACAAAAAAGCTACGAGTCATTAAACCTCAGGAGATGGAACCAGCGATGCTGAGGTTTTTGTTTGAAAAATGACAAAATACAGAAGTAACTCTTGATTTACTCACCCATTCCTGAATTAATGTCCCAGCTCACATTTTTAGTGTTTCTAAACAGCCATTTCTACAACATGTTGTCATGAAGATAGACAGAAACTTCTGGAAGAGCGTTTTCATGTGGTCATTTCACACAGACACATTTTAGCTGACAGTAAAGAAGCTTGTGTCAATTTTATTGACATAAGTTTGTCCAGACAAACATGGACACAAGCCAGTGAATCCTAATGACTATTGTGATTGACTGACTCTCTTCTGGTTCTATCATCATCTTGACATGAGCACTTTACCCACTTAGCTGTGCCTGAGCGCAGACTCTGACTCATGTGGCACTAAAAGACATGTCTAGACATAACGCAGGACTAAGTAATATCGAAACTACTCCTTTAAAATGAAACTTCAATAAACCTTTTTATCACTCTGAGCAAAGAAATGACTCCTTGTGTGGATTGGATCACGGCCATTCACTTCAGGTTTGCTTCAGTTTAAATGAAAGTGTAATTGTCCCACCAATGAAGCAGCTCTAGTCTTGATTTCAGGGTGGTCAAGAGGGGTTTGAAGTTCAGGTTGGTGAGATACTATCAAAACACCTGTCTGTAAAGGCTGATAAACAAACTTCTGAAACTGGACACAATATTTATTTATTCTCAGTCCAGCCACTGATTGGCTGAAGAGTTGTTTGGTATGTTTCTTAATTACACAGTGTGCTCATAGACTGTATATAGAATGGACGCCGTCTGCCTGTTCTCTGGGTGAAGCCACCGCGAGAACAGCACCCTCTGGTGACGGGCTGCAGTATAGGTCATAAATCCCGCCTCCTCCAGCAATCCCTATGGAGTTGTGGACAGAAACTCCATAGGGTAGAAATTTAT
The DNA here is from genome assembly GCA_962446985.1 of Xyrichtys novacula. Classification (NCBI taxonomy): domain Eukaryota; kingdom Metazoa; phylum Chordata; class Actinopteri; order Labriformes; family Labridae; genus Xyrichtys; species Xyrichtys novacula. The sequence goes on along the minus strand of OY660879.1, from coordinate 19,096,414 downwards.
TACACATAATATAAATTTTTCTCCCCCCTGATTGTGATGTTGACACGTAGTTACTGTAGGACTGGTTTGTGTTCAAATCCTCTTTTTTCTGTGCAGCTCCATTTTTAAAAGTTATTTGGGGGTTCATGTTTTCTATGATTGTCACTTGATTCAGCCTATGGGTGAACAAAGATTGCGTAGCTCACCTGGGGGTACGCTGTTTGAGCTGAGTGTCATCACAGCATCTCTCGATGACTCTCCCACTGAATGTGTACAATGCTACTACGCAAGTGGTGGTTCCAGGAAGTGGAGAAAATCCCAGAAATACTGAGAGCAATTTGGCTTCAAATTTGTACGATAACAGAAGGCAGAGCCAAGTTGTCCATAGTATATACAGTCTATAAGCGTGCATAATTGTCATTTGTAGAGATTTTTTAAGCATTTTATTTAGTCTCTGTTTCATTTAAATGGCTGCAACATAAGCACAAAATTATTCAGCACTCATTGCAATAATGTTCTTAGAAGAACTTAGAAGTGCTGAACTAGCTGTTTTGAAAAGTTGGAAAGAAACGTGGCTTTTCTGGTGCCAGGTGAGTTATCTCCCCTGACAGTTACTGGGATGACACTGGAGGTATTTTTGGACACAAGGGGGACCATTGTGTCCTCTGGGGCCTCACGAGCTTGACAGCAGCACCGCAGAGAATAGATCCAGACTGTTTTATGACTTTAGTCCCTCCTGGTGTCGGGTTTGGGATCAGCCTATAGTGCCCCCTGTGACAGGCTGCACATCATGATCACAGGACTGCAAATGGAGATGGTAGTTATTGTACATGTTTTCTCGGTAAAATGGAAGACGCAGCTAAAAGCTTTAAATGTCCAGGTTGTTTCCATGTGACACAAAGCTGTACCATGAATGCCCTTTTTCAGACAGTATCTATGTGTCATTTTTCTACATAATTATAACTCACCTCCTGTGGGCTTTCTTTTCCATTTTTCTAAACTCATCCACACCTTAACATCAGAAAATGGTCAGTATTTTAACTGCACTCTGAGAGGGATTGTGTGATTGGATAAAGGCTGCTGGACAGACTACAGTGAGGGCTTCATCCTGTGCTTTACAAGAGGGCAACCAGCTGTGTTTCATCCTTGGGGATCAGGACTCTGAATCATGCTCCCCGTCTATTACATGAAGGGTTGACAAGTTGAAGAAGAAAAGGCTGTACATTAGTAACCGTAGGTGGACCAGAAGGATTGTTGGAGTGGAGAACAGCGTGATATAACTTTTCCGGAGGTGGTTATCCTTTTTTCTCTGTTATTTATCCTTCTTCTCCATAGATGTTCTCCATCTCTGATAGCCTATTAGTCTCAGCGGCTGCTGGAGCGCTTCGCTGAGGTCACCAGCAGTCAGGGGCCGTGTTAAGCAGAGGGGTGGGCTAAAGTGCTGCATGGAAGGCAGCCAGCTACACTGACAAGAACACACAGGCTGTAATTACCACACCGGGTATTTGCTCTCCTCAGTGTCACAGCAAAGCACACACACACTCGCTCACACAGACACCTATACTCAGGCATAAACCCTTCGTTTTGCCTGTTTTCACATGCACAAAAAGGTCCAGAATCCTCCACGTTTACTAGCATGTAAACCAAAAAGGCAGCCTTTCTCCCTTTGTCACCAGAGGAGACTTCTTCCCAGTCCTCCTGATCTCTTATCTCTTTCTGAGGAGCCTGTAAATGTGACCGTGGATACACATATAAGAGCCTCCACACATTCCTAATGCACATCTCAGCCCTGGTGCACTGTCAGCTTTCTGCCGAGCACCCGGCGAAAGTGTATAATCTGCTTAAAGAGCATGTCTGCAGCTGAACGCCACTGCACACTGCTGATAGGCTGTGTAAGGCTTTTACTTAGTTAATGTGCCAATGGAATAATCAAAGTGATAAGTTATTAGGGAATGAGCTTTAACCAGTCTACATTAAAAAGGAGTCTTCTGGTAGGTTCGGAGGAAAAAGAGCTTTTAAGGCTTTTGATGAGCTCACACTCAGATTACAAGCTCTGCTTTGAGCTTCAGCATGTTTGCTTCTAGCAGAGCAGAATGGAGCTATTATAAAGACTGACACGGAATAAAAAGGATAAAATGGAGATTTAAAAGTGGTTTGTTGGCATGCATAAAAGGTAACAGACCCTTAAAAGAAAGTGTATGAGGATAAACATTATTTAGCAGTAGGGATACACAGCACTGACATGGGTATTATTATTTACCATGACCGTATGTTCTTATTCTGTGTCATTTTATTTTATTTTGTTTTATTTCAATGTTTATTTAACAGGGAAAATACATACAAAATTGCCACAAGAAAATGGAAAATGTGATGCATACAAGATGTCTAGCTTCAGCAAATTTGCAGTCCTTGTCCTTGGTCAGGCTTTAGTGTAGGATAAAATATACTGTATTCTATAAATGCAATAATACAAATACAGTGGATAATACAGTGAATGGCTAGGTGATATGAATAGAAAAACGGAGCAACAAAATTTTGGTTAAACAATTACACAAATTATTTAACACTAAACATTAATAAAGTGGCGACATTTAACTGCATCTAAAAAAGCCATTTCAGTCAGTTTTAGAGTCATTTCTCTGGGGGTGCTGAAATTAACTCCTCTCAGTTGATAAAACAGCATACAGATTACCTGTCACTCACTTTTTTTTTTTTTTTACCTCCACTTGGCTGCAGAGATCTGCAGTTTGATGCTACAAACCTACAGGCTAATGCAAGCCATCTCTTTATTACTGACAAATTATTTTTCTTTTGTCATTTGATGCACCTTTAGATGATTAATGCAGCTGTAACTAGCTTGACTTGATCTGTGTTTGTTGATTTTATGTATTAAACATAAAAAAACGTGCAAATGTGATGGATCTGTGTGAGTGCATACATGTGCATGGGTATGTGGGTGAATGAGTGGGTTAGTGTATGGAAATTCCAACAGCTCTGACCTCTGACCCCTCCTTTTGTTTCTCAGCTGACCAGAGGCGTAATGAGGGGAGCTGAGATGGTAGCTGGGGCACAATGAGACCAGAAAGCGCAGCAGCTGCATTGTTCAATGGGCAACCAGATTGGGGGGAGTGAGGGGGTGAGACGAGTAAAATCAGGGAAGCGTGGGGGTGCTGCTTCCAGAGCGTGAGCAGCAAGTGTTCATTAGATGGAAAACTAGGAGGTAGGACAGAAGGAGGGGACAGAAGGGAGAGTGTACATATGTGCTTTCCCAACCCCACCCTTCACCCTTCAAGGCTTTTTTGTTGTGAGTAAGATAAGTCAGACGCACCCTTGGGACAAAACCCCCTGAGGTCTTTGGGGATCTGGACACAAAAACGCCAACTGTGTCACGCTTTTAAATCACAGCAGCACTCTGGTTATATGTTCAACAGTAAGCTACATATGGCACCATTAATGTAATGCAGTGCTTTTGTCTATTGTGTGCTATGTGGGCGAAGACGGCTTTAATCATGCGACCTCTGTCTTAATTGACCCAAAGAAACATGATCTATGACACCACCCAAAAGAGTCCATTCACACAGTAGGAAGTCATGGATCCTGAATGAGGAGCTTCAAGGGCACATAGACTTGACCAGAGGAAGCAGGATTTCCCAGCAGTGAGTGAAAACTACCCAACTGTTTCATTCTTGCAAATTTTTAAGTCTAATGTTTGAGATGGGCCAAACACAGACCAAGCTTTTGATAGGAAAGACTTATCTTTTTTCTTTGACTCTACACTTGATGTGAGTCACAAGTTTTTTCCAACCAATCAGATGTTCTGAACTGTCTACTGCCTTTCGTAGTTTATAAACCAGGTTCAAAAAGCTCTCCCAAAAAGTCAACGACAGCCACCACAAGGTACACAATATGAGATGAAATGAAAAGAAACAAAAGAAACTATTCGATACGAAACAATGCAATACGAAAGGATAGGATACAACATGGCATGACACAATACAATACGATACGGTACAATACAATACAATACAATACGATATGATACGAAACAATGTGGTACGATACAAAAGGAAACAATACAATACGATATAATACAATACTGTACATTACGAAACGACACAGTACAATACAATACGAAATGAAAGGAAACAATATGACATGACACAATACGATACAGTATAGTACGATTCGAAACAATACGAGACGACATGACATGACACTATACGATACAGTGCGGTATGATACGATACAATATGTATGATACAATGTGATACGATATGACACAACACAACATAATGCAACGGCACAGCACATCACATCATGATACAATATGATAAAATACATCAAGACACGGAGCAATATTATCTGATATGATAAGATATGGTATCACACAATACCATACAAAACAGTCCAGTATGATGCAATACAACACAACATGACACATCACGGCACGGCACATGACAATACAATATGGTATAATAAGACACAGCATGGCATGATACTGTACAATACAATACAAAACCACAAGATGAAATAGGACATGACAGGATATGGTTCAATTCAATAAGACATAATGTGACACAGTAAGATACAATACAACACGAAATTATACGCTATGATACAATACAATGCATCATGATGTGAAACAAAACAAAAAGATTCAATAAGATTCAACATTATGCAGCAAGATATTAATCCTTACCATACCAAACCATACAATCAATAAGGTACAAGTTGATTAGGTAGGGATACTGTTGTTGTATGTTAAGCTTATTTACTCTAGAGAGAGTAGGACAGAAAGGGGAAGAATATGATTATATGATATGGGATGGTACAACATAATACTTTAAGAGACAATACAGTACAACATGATAAGACATGTTGCAAGAGTACATGTCTGACACAACAAAATATGCCAGAGTGAAATGATGTTGCTGGATAAACATGAAAAAAGCTTTTAAAAACCTGGAGGTCTGTAAATGGTTTCACTGCAAGGTGCTGAAAGGAAGTGAGAAGCAGGTGAGCGAGGGGATCGTGGAGGCTAATGACTGCAGTGCATTGATGGCGAGAGGTGACTGACAAGAGGAGAAGAGGGTTGGTGATACATCCTTTAAAAGGTTGAGAAGACTTTTCAGTGCTGGTCTGGACTGTGTTGTGAGCTGTTGTGGCTCCTCCTAAATCAAAGTTCTTACACAAACAGAGATAAACACAGACTGTGGCCAGGACTCTCTATGGAAAGAGGACTCTGACCCAATGTACCACTCTGCCATATTATGTGAATATAAACCTATTTGAAGGTTTTTCTTGGACTGTCTGAAATTTTGAATTCACACAAAGTGTTCCTGGAAAGGAGGCGTTACACTGGTGCTACTCTTGGAAATAGTAGTTTAGGACTTTCCAGTTAGTCCCGGGGTCCAGGTTGACATTATTTGAAGAACTGAAAGTATGACCTTAATAGATTTTTATTCATGGTGATATATATAGCTTATACAGTTCAGCACCAAGTTAAGATGCTGTTAACGTGTGAACGATACTTTGAATGTAGTCGTATTCGCTTCCAGTGATAAGTAAATGGTTTCTGTATTTCCTCTGTCATTGGTGAAGTGACTACACGAACACATTTCATTTACAGTAACTCAACAGTAGAGTCACAGACTAACACAGCCTGGCATTAACCAGGTATGTCTTTCTGTTCAGCTGCAGTGAATGCTTCAGTCATGCAAGCAGACAGGAAACCCACCCAGGACACTGTGGCTCTGCATGTTTTCCTCCCTTGTCCACTCCCTCCTCTGAGTGCAACAGTACCCCAATGCAGCGCCCGCTTTGATCAGCCCACTTCAAACAGACACACTGACTGGTTCTGCTGCTCCAAAAGCTCATGCTCAGCCCCCCCAAACCTCCAGGGGAGTGAAACCCTCTCAGCATCCGTCTGCAGCCCATCCAGGCGTAAGGGGATACAGGGAGAGAGGCCGTCTTTCACCTCTACCCGTCACCCCCCACCTGCACCTTCACTCACGCACACTCAACAGATCCCATCATTTATGGATGACTTTATTTATAAACAAGATCCAATGCGCTCCCTCTCTGGCTGCTATTGCTTTTGTGGAAGTGAAATTGCTCTTGAAGTGGTGCCATGTCTCGGCGGTGGCCTCCCTGGGGGGCCGCAGAGTGGCTGCAGAGATGGATAGCACCAAGATAGGGGCTGTGTTTGGATGGTTTCACACCAGAGGAAGAGGAGTTGATGGAGCAGAGGTTGTCCTTTTTCCACTCACAAGTTTTTCTTTCATATGCTTGTGTAGCTGCCGTCTGAATATTCTCTCTTCCTCTTTCATATCAGAGAGACAACTCTGAAAGGAGAAGCTGCAGTCGGTGTTATTACAAGTTTTAATGAAAATCTTCGAGCGGGAGAGAACAAGTTTCCAAAGGAGGGAATGAGACTGAAAGATGTAGGAGTGGAGATAAAGGGTGTGATCTGTGCTGTTTTACAGGAGGACAGGAATAAAAAGAGATGAATAGGAAGACTGTGTGTGCACATGTGAGGAGATGGCTGTCATTGAAGAAAGATGAGAGATTTTCAGAGCAGAATTCACTGTGGCAGGAAAATCACCATAGCTTGCTCTAAGAATTAGAGTAGTTGTCAAACATTGGCGGAAAACTTTCTGGGCTGTTGAAAATTGGACCATAAAACAAATACCTTACTCAGAGCAGCTTGGGTTTTTCTGCAATCACTGGTATCCTTCCCAAATGGAGGTGCTGTTAATAAGCTGCAGGCGCAGAAAGCCAACGTCATTACAGTTTTAGAGGAACATTTTCACTTTCATTTATACAGAGTTTAATTGAGTGCATGAAACTTTCTTACTTTATTGCTTTCTGATGCTTCCTGAGAATGGTATGTTTGCAGAAAGCAACGAAAACTCAGTTAATATTGAGTGTTTGCACAATCTGCCAAAGACAGTGAGTGTTAGACAGTCCTTATTCAGCTTTATTTGTTGAAAAGGTGCAGCAAGGTTAAACTTTGTGTCTTATTGTTGCCTTCTTTTAGCTCTTTGCACTAAGCAGCAGCTCTTGGATGCAGTTGTTTTCAATACATTTCCATTGGTGTCCATTTGAGACTCAGAAGCTAAATTAGATCCAGTAGAGCATGTGTTAGAACTTTTACTGTTGCATGAGAGTTAGTTATACTGGTCTCTATACCTCATGTCTTTAATTATAAGAAGTGTATGCACAGTTAGATATAATTAGGGACATGATTGATTTGAGGGTTTGCGTTATCTCCATAGACTGTATATACTATGGACAACTTGGCCCCGCCATGCGCCATTATACAAATTTGAAGCGGAATGGCTCTCGGTATTTCTGGGATTTTCTCCACATCCTTGAACCACCACTTGCACAGTAGCATTGTACACATTCGGCAGGAGAGTTGCTGTGATGACACTTGGCTCAAACAATGTATCCCCAGGTGATAACTTCGCATGCCAATAGGCTGTATCAAGTGTCAATCATAGAAAACATGAACCCCCTAATAACTTTTAAAAATGGAGCTGCACAGAAAAAAAGATGACTTGAGCACAAACCAGTCTTACAGTAACTACATGTCAACACCGCAACCAGGGGGGATAAAAATGTTTTTATTCTGTGTAATCAATTTCTTAAGTTTGTCCACAGCTCCATAGGGATTGCTGGAGGAGGCGGCATTTATGACCTATACTGCAGCCTGTCACCAGAGGGTGCTGTTCTTGCAGGGGCTTCACCCAGCGAGGAGGTAGACGGCATCCATTCTATATACAGTCAATGGTTATCTCAAGTAGCTTGTGCCACCATTAAAAAACAGGGAAAATGACTGAGACTGCACTAATGTTTAATACTGTCCATGCTTTCGCAGACAGTTTTGTGATATTTTCCTCACAGTGTGGACGATCAAAAGGACATTATTAACCGGTCCAAACAGAGGAACACTTTTCTGTTTAATTCAAATTTTATGCTCTTTACTGTTTGTTTTGGTGTCCAATGCTGCCCTCTGAAGCCTCAAAGACGAGGCTGATCAGCTTTTCAGAAGTAAAAGTGGTCAAACCAATTGGGTCCTCTCTGTTGAAAAAAACACACCACTCTGAAATACTCTGCCTCTACATCCTCAAGTTGAGCATCAAAAAGAAATGAAGGATAAAGACTGCCAGACTGTGTTGGGTGTATTGAAGCAGATGTAGTGCAACACTGATTGGTTTGAGCAGTGAAAGGGGGTTATGCAAAGTACAGATAATCTTCAAATTGGTGAGTGGTGTTTTTAAACTATCTCCTCTCCGTTTTTCTTCTTAACTGTTCTCGTCTGGACAGTTTGCCACTGCAGCTTTGACAAGACTCAACGATTCTACCGCAAGAGAGCCACAGAAACTCATAAGAAACAAGTTCTGGACGTGCCATCCTGCAGTTATATACTGCTACTTGACTTCCTCGCACAAACAAAAGCCATATAGTGTTGGTGTTGTAACATCTGAAGACATTCGCGTCTCCATGGAGTTGAGTGTATCGCTAAGAGGTGCCGCTCTGCACACTGCTTCACTAAATCTAAAGTCATGTCTCACATAGTTGGAAGGGAAACACCAAAGCAGAGATGTGACTGGTGTGTTTTTTTCTGAAACACGACAGGGAATAAATAGATCAACAGAGGAAGTGAGCGACAAAAGACACGTCACCATGTTTAAAAGCAAATCGCAGCGTGAACTGGCGCCACAGACAGACACAGAGATCAAACACAGGGAGATGAAATGTGTCGCTGTTTCTGTGGTGGGATGTGTGTGTCTGTGTGTGAGATTACGAAAGAGGAGCTGGGGGAGAGGAGGCACTGAAGGCGGACACACTACATCTTCATTCCCCCAGGGCGAGCATGAGACAGACAGTAATGCTGCTCTGTACGCTGCCTGTGCTGTCAGCAGCGCGGCCGGCCCTGGCTTTTCAACTTGTGATTGGACGACAGACACAGGCATTAAGTCCTCGCCGGTGCAGCTCAGAGCAGATCCCTGGAAGGTGCTTGTCGCCCTTCAAAGGCTGCACTTCCTCCAGAGGGAAAGCACAGGGGGCTTTGATCAATATCCCCTGTGTGATGGCTGCAGACGTGGAAGGTTAATGGCCATTTAACCCAGTGACACCTCCACTGTCACAGCTGTGAGCTAATGCCTTTGAAAACTTGACACTGGTATCTATATTACAGATCAACAGTTCTATCTGCGTGCGTATTTGTGAGAGAGTGGTGGTTTAAACATGTATGTACATATCCTTGTTGTTGAACTGATTGAACAAAAACATAGATATGTGTTTTTTTTTTTTACATATTATTTTTATCTAAAGCTGTGAGGTAAGGTCTCCAGTGTTGTCTCCAGTAGGGCTGCAAGATTAATTGGTTTTATATCGCAATCAGATAAATTGATTACGACAATGTTAAAAAAATTTAAATCGTCAAATTGATTTTCCCAGTTCCCACAAACACCAGTGTAAACAAACATGGCTTTTTGCTAAAGAAGGAGATAATTTTGTGGCTAAATAGGGCACAGGAATACAGTAGTAAATGCAAAAGTTCTTTTTGTCTTATCAGCGTTTCATCCACACCGAAACGGTGTTTCCAGTGACTGTAAACGGTACTTTTTGAAAAATGGGTTCGAGAGCGCATAAATCCGTTAATGACTACCATTTCATCTTCATGTTGATGCCTATCTGCATCTCTTGAAATGATTATGTTACACACAGCGAAACTCTTTCATGGCACCTGTGCGTGTCCAGCCAAAACAACATCTATGCACATGCTCCACACTCTTCTTCTGTCTTTTGCGCAATTCCTTGGCGGCGTTACAGCGCCACTTACTGGCTTGGCATATGCACTACATGGTTTTTAGTGGTTACGTTTTGAGAGATGATAGAAAAACTTGTTAGTTTTAATGGGAAGTTTGGTGAAGTTACTGAATAAAAAACCGAAAGAAAAAAGTCAGGATTTTATTTTTGGCCAAAATCATGCAGCCCTAATTTTCAGTGCTTTGGTGTAAGGAACACACTTGGAGCCCAGATCAAAAGTGTTTTTTGAGCATATTTTTGCTCTAAAACAGGCTTTTTTTGGCTCATTGTGTACTTGGCTTCCTTGGCTTCTGCAGCCTCTGTGAATGTGGTGCTCAGGGAACTGAGGTTTTTAGCACTTGTGCTTAAAAAACTCCGAAACCGTAGAACATGCACTTGAAAATAGTTTTTTTTAGTGTTGGTACACTTCTTCACTTACTCATGTTGTCTGTCTCAGTTTGCCTGTTATACATGAACACTAGTTTGATGCCTCTTTTCCAGGTAGGCTTTATGCAAGTTCAAAGTATCTGCCGTAGGTGAAAGGTTAGAGGCTCCATCTGCATTAGACTGCTGGAGTCCAAATGTGGGACTGTCGGATGAAGCTTTTCAAACAGGTTTAGGTTCACATTATAAAACATAAGCTGCTTCGTACAGCAGAGTGGTACACTGGGTCAGTGTCCTCTTTCCATAGAGATTCCTGGCCACAGTCTGTGTTTATCTCTGTTTGTGTAAGAACTCTGATTCAGGAGAAACCACAACAGCTCACAACACAGTCCAGACCAGCACTAAAAAGTCTTCTCAACCTTTTAAAGAATGTATCACCAACCCTCTTCTTCTCTCGTTAGTCACCTCTCACCATCAATGCACCGCAGTCATTAGCCTCCACGATCCCCTCGCTCTCCCGCTCTCTTCCTCCTTGCCTCCTTTCAGGATCTCACAATGAAACCATTTGCATCCCTCCAGGTTGCTACGATACTCGGCCACCCTGACTCGAAATGTTTTCCCTTTGCTTTGAAGGTGGATTTCAAGAGGAAAACAGCTGCACAAGAAGAAAAAGACAGTGTATGCAGGGCTGAATGTGTCTGATTTTAAGTTTTAGGCACATTTTAGGTAGTCAAACTAACTGGTCTTTTATTGATCTAGTCTGGTTTTAGCTGTCTGCTTACTTTTTTCCTCCCTTTGTTTGTTTGTTTGCGTTCCCGTTTTTTAGTGTCTATATGGCCTAATGAGGCTGTTAGTTGCTGCCGAGTCCCTGCCATATGTGCACATACATACACAATCGAAGAGCCTCAAGGCAAAGAGCAGTCTCTGGCTCACCATGATTTGCTTTTTAGCTGTGTTTGCAGTGAGCCTGTAACCAACAGAGTGAGAAATATCCTACTGTGATGAAACAGATTAATTCACTAAAGACCAGAAGGCTTCATTAGTGGCTGATACACTCGTAAAACTCACAGGTTCCTGGAGAAGCGTCGGGATCACAGTGTCCCTTTTGTGTTTCATTGTTAAGTTTAATACATTCACTCTGATGTCATGCTCAAGGTGGTGCAGCTCTAATGTTGTGCCATTGTTCCCAGTTTGCCATTGTTTCCAGATGTGGAGACCTTGACAAATGCTGGGATTTTACCTTGTAAATTTGCAGTGACTGAGAGACAATAAAACAGCTGAAAGTTGCTCAGAAGTTCTCTTCGACCCGGCCTATCGCAGCTGCCTAGGCTGTTGTCTGGTGGCCCCTGGGTATGAAGTCAAAAGAAAACGGCCTCCGTCTTAATACGCAAGATAATTTCATTTAATTATTTATTATTTGTTCATTTTCATTCTAATTAAAGAGAAACGTTGACAGAAGAGGATTTCTATTAGCAGATAGAGAGCTGTCATGTTTCAGATGGATTAACCCTCAGGGGTTGTGGGTGTGTCGAGGGACAGAAGGCACAAATGAAGTCATACCACAAACCCTCAAGCCTTATTACTTTACATTAGCGCTCCACTAAGTTCCTGTCCGCCTAAACATCCTCTGGGATATATCGAGCTTTTGATGAAGCTCAACTGACAGCTGCTGAGAACCACTTTCCTCCTACTTCTGTCACCTCTGCTCGGAGAAGCCTCCTCCTCTGCGCTGCAGTGGGCTTAGCGCTTATTAGTCCTGCGGTAATAAAGAAACTCTGAGAGATAGTCGGTGCTAATTCAGGCTAAAGCTAATGCTGGAAGAAGAGGCTGCTTTATGCTTTGGCACGGCTTGGCAGGGTGTTGTTCCTTGCCCTGTGTGATGATTTTTAGAGGTTCCTGCCAGTGCTGCGCTCCCATCCATCTCGTCCGGCCTCTGTCTGAAATTCAATTGACCTTTTGTTCCACCTCACAGTGAATGGGCACAGGCCACCTCCACCGATAGCCAACCCAGAGCTCTCATACCTCTTTATTTGATCTGTCCTGCTGGGTCCTGTGCTTTTATTACAAACCCAAACACCCACTGCCAACACCCTGCTCTTCTCTACAACCTTAAAAAAGTCTGCTCATGTCTCTTAGCTGGAGAGACTTTTAGGATGTGAAGGTGATATATTTTACAATCAGGAGAAAACCCTTTTTCTTGCTGCCCCGCTCGTCAAGCTCTTGATTCTTACAGTGATTGGATTTTATTTGTGCCTGCTCCACTCGTTGTAAATGTAGTACTTTTCCTCCTCTCCCTCTGAGGACTTTCTCTTTCTGACTTTGCAGAAGTGCTGAGCTGGCTCCCCCATCGCTCAGGGCAAAAGAGCTTCGAAGTGCTGCGCCATGACAAGGCCTGTTGTGACCATGACCTGCCAATCATTTTGATCTTTGGGATTGACAAATTGATCCCTGAGGCCTTATCCCAGTTTTCTAATTACATCTTCAGTCAAACTGGCGGCATTGTTCTTAACTTTCCTCCAGCTGACATCTCCTCCTCTTCTTCATCTGGGTTCTGCTTTAATTCCCTGGTTGCTTCTGTTCATATCACATGCTGCTGCACCTTGCCCTTACTGCTGCGTCAAAGTCATTAAATCTTTTCTGTCCCTGCTGCACCTTCACAAGCTCTCTCTCTCTTCTTCTTCTTTAGTACTAACTTCAGTCCAGGTCTGCTGCTCTGTGATACATACTAAAGACCGACTTCAGCTGCTACACCACCTCATGTGTGACCACTACCAATCAGAGCCCGCTGTTGTACAATGTGTACTTTGCTGACTGCTAGACTCTGTGTGATTGGGTTTTTTGGTGGTGTGTTTGTAAGTGTGTGTGTTAGTCCTGCTTCCTCAGCAGTACAAAAAAGTAGCAATCTTGTTGGTAAAAAGAAGAGGTGACTAAAAAACACTGATACCGTCTTCTGGTGCAGACTACTGCAGTTATATTTATATACCATCTTGCTTTAATCACAGTGCATGTTTTTTAAAAGATCTTTCAAAGTCCCCTTTTATAGGTTTTTCAGCGGTTTGGGGCACCACTTTGTTAAAACTCAGACGGCTTTAGATGCTGGGATTATTGTTTTGATGGTGCACTTAAATCAAACCTTTAGAAACAGCACTGTTGCATGCAGCCACTTTGCAATGGTTTCTTTGGTTAGGATTGCAAGTCATATGTTTATGTCGACGAGCCTGGAAACATTTTTCCCATAACCAAGTATTACAAAAGGATCTGCTGTGGATACAGGGAAAAGGACATTTTTCGATCACAGAAAAACTAGAAAGAGTCGTGGGAGAGAACTTTTTCTTGTCCTTTTACTCATGAGGAAATCTAATATCACACAATACAAAAACTTGATTGATCCCCAAAGGGAAATTCGTTTGTCTGGAATTTCATCTCATCTACTGTTTATAAAAGTATTAAACAGTTTGATGACTGTGAGTACAAAAGATCTTCTGAATCTTTCTGTCCTGCAGCGAAGAGAGATAAGCTGTCCACCACCATTTTTTTTTTTTTTTTTATGGTCCATCAAGGTGTTATGAAGTGGATGATCCATGTTTTCAAGAACAGCCTCTTCCTTCCTCAGTGTGCATGTTTCACCACCATATCCCAGCAACAGTATCATGGAGAACATCACACTGAACTTACCTGAAAGTTACCTTGGGTGGGAGGTTTCATACAGTCTGAGGCATATATGTATATATGTGTATATATCTTTTTATTCAATCTTTTTGGTATATATATATATATATATATATATATATATATATATATATATATATATATATATATATATATGTACCAAAAAGATTGAATACCCTGTACAGATTATTTTTATGTATACTTTTCAATATATGTCAATATAAAAATTCTATATGGGTATCTCATAAATGTTCTCAATATTTGAATGTACGTATGTGATAGCAGTAAATATGTAAATATCATGTATCATCATCGCTGTTGATACATGAACGCGTATGTCATACATTAAATTCCTGTGTGGGTGAGTGCAAGATAAACTAAGCAAATTTAAAACACAAGGAAAATCAGAGATTGGATGATATTAGGGGTATAGCAATGGTCACGGCCAATATTCTACATAAGGCTGATTATATGGCTGACTATGTTTGTTGGAAAAGTTTAACTGTAAAGTGATTTTGATCAGGGAAGGATGCAAAGAAAACTTCCCTCTTTGCTCATGGACCCAAAAAGTATCAGTATAATTGTGCTTCTCATGATATTCTGATAGACAGCCTGCTTTATTGTTCTCATTGGGGAGGGGGGCAGGTCACCATGAGACAGCCAGCTGAATGATGGAGGGCTCCAGGCCGCGTGCAGCTATTGTCACAGTCTCATTCCATCATTAACAAAGGGAACATAGTGATGCTAAAACAGGCTGTCGCAGTTTTGTGCAGACTCCATTTAACTGTCCAGACAAAAGCACGCCGAGTTTTAACATGCTGGCTGCCTATTGTGCTGATCTGTTTTGAAGCGCAATAACAGCAACGATTAAGATAATCTATAATTTATCATAGTCAGCTGGTGTGACCTTAACGATTTAACACTATAATGGACTTTTTTCTATGCAAATGTGTGTGCAACATGCATTTGCAGTGTTTCATCTTGATAAATGCATATTTCTTGCATTCATAGATGACAAATGTGGTGGTTTGTCACCATCACATAAATTTATGCATCTGGTGTGCTGTTATTGCCATCGAAATGAGGAGTTCAGGTCTGCAGCAACTCCCATGGGTGTCAGGAGGGCGGGTGCCCACAGCCTCAACCACGTTTCCAAGAAACCTCAGATATTTTTATGAGCCGCCTAATGAGAGCAGTAAGAGAGCAGCTCCTGAAAGCACAGGGCTCTACTCTGCCCTCAAATGTGATCAAGGTGCAGAAATTAAATGTAAAACCAGAAGAGGCGTGCAAATGCATGTGATCCTCGTGCAGTTAGGAAAAAATTGAAGGTTTTAAAATGGAGACCATTTACCGTGGAGACAGGAAGAGGGATGAGTGGAGAGAATTAAGGGGTTCAACCTTTAGTTTGGCCTTTGAGCTGGCATTCGCTGTTGTTTCAAGATGATAATGGATTGTGTGCACAAGTCGCCCGGTCCCCAACCCTCTTTAATTCACTTCTGCATGTGTGTGAATGTGTGTGTGTATGTGCTTCTCCGAGTAACCTCTCAACACTCCCTGTGAAGCACTTTGATAAAGGGAGGCCACAGCTGTGTAGAAGCTCAAGGGACAATGATTCTCGAATATATGCACACAACTGTTAAGACAGAGACTCATTTGCATCTGCAGAGTGTATTTAAGCATGAGAGTGTCCAAGTTCATGTCCCAGCCTCTGCTTTAATTGGGTATCTGTGTATTAATGACCTATAGATCACCTTCCAGGCTTGTGTAGCATGTTTCACATTGACAGATGAGCCATATGGTTTGGATGAGAAACCTCATGGGGTGAAAAACAAGTAAACAGAGGAATTTCTCAGAAGACAGCGTGACCTTATGCCATATGTTATTGTGTGTCCACAGGTTCCTCTTATTACGACAACGTGAGGCCGCTGGCGTATCCCGATTCAGACGCAGTGCTCATCTGTTTCGACATCAGCCGCCCAGAGACTCTGGACAGTGTCATAAAGAAGGTCAGTGTTTCTTATTTCGTCTCCTCCTCCTCAGCATTTAATATCTGCTGTGACACTGCAGAACGAACCGGAAAAAATCCTCCTTTTTTCACCTCGATCAGCATCCACTCAGGTTTCTGTGCCTGCAGCTCGCATTTTCACAGCTCAACAATAGAGCAAATCAGCGCAGAGGTTAGAGCCCCCTGTTCCTTTATCTCATCAAAATGTCCACGGATACTTGACCCTGGATCCCTCTGAGGAAAAGAAGGTCAGAGCGAAGAATGAGAGGAGAGGCTCTGTAGACGGGCGGCTTTGGGAGGAATATCAGATACGCAAATTAACCAGAGCAGCCGTATCAAAGAGGAGCTGTTGGAGAGGCTGTAAAAGGGACCCAGAATTAACTTTCTGTAGGGATTCAGCTTTTCAGTTTAATGCATAGGAGTTGACCAGATTGGTGGAGCTTAACATTTGTAAAGTGGCCTGTGGTTCAAATGATTTAACGCTTACGTTGAAGTGGAGGTGGTGTCTGAAATTGTGGTGCTTCTGAGGCTGTTGTGTGTTTTTACTGTCAGTAGTAATACCTGCTATAAACGTGGACACACCCAGCTTTAAGAGTGTGCATGTGAAGTGTGTGCATGTACATGCCACTCATCTTGAAGCCATATGTGAGTGTCTTCCTTTGAGCTGCTCTCCTTGTGGGGCAGAGGACTGTTCCCACGGCCCGCCTGTTGACGTGTTTAGTGGTCTGAGGGGAGCCGCTAAAACACTCCTGCAGACTTTGTGGATCTAACCCGAAACACCTTTTTTTTCAACCCCCAAATACTCCACAAGCTCCAGCCTATTCTGTCAACAGGGGCAGCAGAGCTGCCGTCAAATCTTAGGCTTTCCCATGAATCCCTTGGCAGGGGTTGCCATGACCTCTGACCCCTTGCTGTCGCCTAAGTAATCTCTAAACCTCAGGGGCACATGGAAAACCTGTTGCACAATCACCATCCCAAATTAGACTCTTGACCTGTAGAAACAAGCAGGTCAGAGGGGTTGCAGGGTGACAGTCGAGGAAGGGGAGGGGGTTAAACAATCAGGGCTTTTGATTGGATGTTCTTTGAAGGATAAAGATGGTCATGAGAGGTCAAAGGTTGATTTCAGCATGAAGGATGAGCGGACACCTTGACATTCTGTGTTTGGCATGTAGAAAATTTCAGCACTGGAGGCTGTAGTGGAGTATTTGTGTCAGACAGGAGACACTGTGTTGGTTCAGCTGAGTTTCAGAGGTGACATTTAATCTCAGGGTGGTATGAGGAGGAAGACCGCTCTGCCTTTTCTGTACAAGATCTGGAATAGATTTGTCAGCAGGGACTGAGAGATGAATGTGTGCTGCTCTTATGGAGTTCAACTGATCAGCCAATGAAAAGCTTAAAAAACAAACAGTCCCATACTGTACAAAAAGGTTTTTAAACTATGTAATGATTTCTAGTGTTTGTCAGACATGGCAACAAATAAAGTTCAGGACAATATGGACGTACTGTCATTAGTTCTGGACCAATATGACACATTTAAGGGTTGACTGACACTAATGCTGATGGAGGAGGTTGGCTGATGGCTTTTATAAAACGCTGATGTTATGCTTTTTCTGCATTTGACAACATGCAACAACTGAAATCATACTACAGAAACAAAATAGTTGAACTTAAGTCGATATTGTATGAAATAAATGCAGGTGGAAGAATATTAGTCTCAGTAAGATATTGCCTCAAGAAACTTTTTGAAGGTAAACATTGGTGTTAAATTAAAGAACGAATCTATTATTCTTCATACATTAAAATCTAACATACATGATTATCTGAACTAAGAGCATGTTGTTAATGGATTTTAATAAATTGATGAAAAATACAAATATATAGGGTTTGGTTTGCTGTCATTTATGTTGGGGGAATTTTTATTTTTTTATTTTTAATAAATACACCAAAAAACTAAAACTGGGACAGAGAAATAGAGAAATTAATGATAAATAATTGTTAAATAAACGAGTCCTCAGTCACAGCCCTGTCACTATCCTGTTTTTAATGCTGCAGATAAATATCTCTGTAAATTGGTTATGATGGGTCATATCCAAATTTATAAACATAAACATTGGTAATAAGCAAATCTCAAAAGTCTGAATTTACCAGAACAAATTGAGCCTTTCTCACTTCTCCTACTTCTACAACTCCAGAAAGGTACAGCAAGTTTTTAATGACTGGCAAACTATCAAAACTTTGAAAAAATCTAATATCAACATATTGCTGAAAAATGAACAGATTTGTGGATTAATTTTGTTGGTGAAAAAGACTTGTGACACACGCAAGTATTGTACAAGAGAGAAGTACATCAGATAAACACAAAAACTAGCTAATACAGATTCTGACATATTTTTATACACTTCATTTTATGGGTGATTAGAGTCAGTTATTTTGTAGTAACTGCATATTGAATTTTTTTATATATTATATTGTGTAGGCCTGTCATCTAAGTGTATGATATGATAGTGAGTGATTAGAATTCCTTTCACAGTATCCCAAAGTGATGCCTCTACACACTGTTTGTTTTGTCCTTATTAAATTCAGCACAGCACAAGATAAGGAAAACATGAGGCGTCTGTTTAGCTTGGCGTTTGAACTGTGCACCTCGAGTACCAAAGCAGGCAGCCTTGGTTTAAACCAACCAGTGGGCTTTTGCTGCATGTTATCCTACACCTTCTTATCTTAGTTTTTTCTTTTTTGTTTGTTTTTCATAAAAACAACAACAAAAAAAACACAAAAACTGTTGTCTGCTGAATGACTGAAATGATAGAAAAATCATCTAAAAGCTTTACTTTTGTATTGTGTCAGTTAAAAATACCTATAAAATGACTGAGAGTTTCAGCATTAGCTCTATTTCGAATCCCATCTTTGTATTTAAAATTATGAATGCAGATACAAGTCAGCACAAAGTTATGACATGAAAACAACCTTAATGCCAGAGGAGCCAGATCTGTTTCAGTGAATCTCAGTCAGTTCAGGCAACAATCGTCTCATATTTGACACAGTCATTGATGTGTGTCTGTTGTATCATGTCTCAACAGTGGCAGGGGGAAACACAGGAGTTTTGTCCCAACGCCAAAGTGGTGCTGGTTGGCTGTAAGCTGGACATGAGGACAGACGTCAGCACCCTGAGGGAACTCTCCAAGCAGCGCCTCATCCCTGTCACTCACGAACAGGTGAGAACAAGAACATGATGGAAATATGAGGACAGAGAAATAATGAGGAAAGGTGCTCTGGGAACAAACTTGAAAACAACAACGGATGTGAAAAAGATATTAGAAAGCAATCAGGCGATTATACCGGGTTTTTTTTTTTTTTTTTTTTCTTTTTTTCATCTTGGATCATTTTCTCTCAAGAAGGTCCCACGGGAAGTGAGTGTAAGAGGAGGCTCAGGAAAGCCAATCAGGCGCTGCAGAATAAGAGCCGTGTGAAACCCCCATGGGATGTGTTGCTGGGGTTGGCATTTTGACTGAATTTTGCTGACATCCAATGTAAGGTTTCTCATGACGAGGCCAGTATTGGGAAGCAGTTAGTGGACTTGGGTGTCTGGGGACAGGTTTTTTCCCCCTGAAATGAAATACTCATGCAGATTAAGGGAGACACAGGATGAATAAAAAAACAGGATGTTGATAAAAGAGTCAGCTCCTTTATCGCCATGACCTTACAAGCTAAAGGAGCTGAAGGGGGAGAAGAGGGAGGGGATGATAAACCATTCTGTAAATCTGTGAATTTTAATCAGCTTTCAGTGTGTTCATTTTCTGCTCTCTCTAGTGTTGGCTGTGGAAAAAGTGGAGGGGCTTTTTCACCACTGCACAAAAGCCCCCAGAACAAAAGAGCCTTTTTTCCACTGCTGTCTGAGAACTCGTTTGAGGCTAAAAGCATGTAGCCTGTACAAAAATCAGCAACTGACAAAACAGGCTACTCATGTAAATAAGATCCATAAACAAAAGAAGGAGTGGGGAAGCACAGAGTTGATGTAAAATAGCAGGGGAGCGTTTGCAGCCCGGCCCACATCAAGCTATTGTTTTTGTTCATTCTCGGTCTCTGTTGTCACCCGGGGCACCTCGTGTTTGTCCCCCTGACATGGCGAGAAAAAGTGTGTCACACAGCCCGAGCCAAAGCACATTAAACATGTGCTTTGACCAGAATGTTCTGGTGGTCTAATCCAATAGCCTGCGTTGTTATCCTGCCGCCGATCTTAAATTGAATTCCAACACAGCTGAGGAGTCGCCAGCAAGAGAGTGACCACTGGGTGAACTCTGGACGTTTCCGCACTAATCTGCCTAAGATCCTATCAAGTTTTTCCGCTTGTCACTGCAATCTTTACCTTACACCCCCCTCACCCTCTCCTCTCACTGTTATCCCCCAAATCTAAAATCTGCCGTTTCACCTAATAAGGACTTCATTGCGCCTTATATGTGGCTCACTGCACATCCATGATATAAATCAAAGAGCATCCTCTGGGAATGAAAAGCTCTCTGTGTTTGAGAGCATGCCATCAGAGGGTCATGGGAAATGCAGTCCTGACTCATGTGCTACTACCTTTGCAAGTGTTGATGCAGCATTAATATAGGAACAGCAGAAAGAGAGGCAGGGGGGAGCTTGAAATTAAATTTGTCTGATTTGATCTCGAGCAAACAATTTACGGTCTTAATTAACTGAGTGTATGGTTTCATTACTCTGGGGAAGCTCTACTGCTGGAGGACTTCTGTCACGGTTTCATCTCTTCTCTCTAAACAGCTGCACAGACCATCTTAACAGCGACTCTCTCACCTTACACTGAGGAGTCAGAGCGTTTCCATTATTCATGACTCAGATGGAGGAGCTTCATTTGTCTCCAGAACTGTTTGGATTATTGACATTCAGTCTGCAGTTTAGATCGACTCTTTCTGGGACATTTGGCCTTCCTTCCGCTGTGAAGATGCAGTGCCCGCCTAAGCCAGAGTCCAATGAAACATGGCGAGCATATTTTAAACTTTAATTCTCTTTGTGAAGCACTCACACTGCACCCACAACAAAACCAGTAAAGGCCTGAGGAAACAAGAGAAAAGGCAGTGTTTGGTTAGGAGAGCAGTTCAAACAAAACCAAAGAAAACAGTGAAACAAAGATGTTTCTTGAGGTTGTCAGAAAGAGTACATTTGTGCAATGTAATTTGCTTTTTCTTTCCACTTCTTTCTTGCAAAGTTATATGTTACCTGGAAAAACTAAGTTGGATTTTTTTGCCTTCCAGGGCAGCACGATAGCTCGACAGATGGGGGCGGTGGCCTACGTCGAGTGCACTTCCAAGGTTTCAGAGAACAGCGTCCGAGACGTGTTCCATGTCACCACCCTGGCGTCTGTTCGGCGGCCTCACAAGCCACAGCTGAAACGTAGCAGTTCCCGCAGAGGCCTGAAGCGAGTGTCACAGCTCCCTCTGCCCCCGCTGCCTGGACGGACTGAACAAATGGACCAGGCCCCAACCATGAGGAAGGATCGGGCCAAGAGCTGTGTGCTCATGTAGTGACAGATGACTATGAATATATATATATGTAAATACATAAACACAGAATATATAACAGAGGAGGTCTATTTATTGTTCTGTTTTCCCTCGTATTTTGATTTATTTTTTTGCACTGCAGAGGAGTGAGGAGGAAACAAACACGGTGCTGTGGAAAGACATGCTTCAGATTTTTTTTTTTTTTTTTTTTTTTTGGTGTTTTTTGCAGCGTGTGCATATTTTCTGAGCTGTCTACATGTTTGTTGTTGTTTTGAAGTGATGACAAATGGGGAGAAACTTCTGGATAAATGGAAGCTGTGATGGTCGAAGTCCCAGGATTTTAAAGAGGAGTTAATGTCCCCGAAAACTCTCGAAGATGAAGACTATGGAGAGTGAAGCATGTTGAAGCAGGACATCTGGGGATGAGGCTTGTTGTTGTCACAGACAGAGTTTCTCAGCAAACACGATGACTAAGCGTCTGGCTGTGCCGTCTAAAGTTGCTTCCTGTTGTCATATGTGAGATGAGAACCTGTATGTACAGTAATGCTAAAAAGGGATGTTAGAGATTAGACGAATGATGGCTCAAACCAAACATTAGAAGCCAGAAAGGAAGTTTTCTCACCGAGAATATTGTGAAGGTGCGTGTGAGCATTGCTGCCATAAGTGCATTTTAGAAAAAGTCAACATATCTGATTTTCTTTCCATTTACTTCTATTTTTCTCTTCAACTCTGACTGTGTCAATTTGATTCACTGAAGTTAAAGCTGTTGTCACTTCTTTAATGAAGTTTCTTTGTGGAAAATAAACCTGTAAAAAGTTGGGGCTATTCTGTGGTACCTCTTAATGTAACTCAGCAGCTTAAAGCTCCTGTCAGGATCTTTCAGTTTGAGAAGAATTTGGTGCCCCCTGTGAACAGAGTGGTTCCTTTAAACTCTTGACTTTTTTTCTATAATTTTGAGAAAATAATCCCACATTTTTCTCTTTTAACAATCAAATATATCACTGATGATGAATATGCAGAGCAGGAATATAAGAATTGTTGTTTCGGGAGCACTGCTGTCCTAAAACCTCTCCCGACATTGGTTTCAGTTATTTATTGCAACAGTATGAAAAAAAAAAATAATAATTTGCAACAGATGATCCTGCTTGACTTAAGAGGTTGTAAAGATGCATTAGTGTTAGTTTAAGTCTTTCTCATAACCAGCTAAAAAACTTATCAAAGGAGCTTAAATCTACATGTGAATTGACTGAAATGTTCATTTATTTATTTAGCATTAAAGCTCTCATACACTGGCCGAGATTAGCAGTGATGCTCCTTTAAGACCTAGAAAAGTGGACAAGATCATTACTTAAAATAAAACAACAGATTATATCCGCATTGTAATTTTTATTGCCTGTTACATAGTCACAGCCGCTCACTGTTTGATGCACATCATCTTCCTTTGTTTTCCCATATTATGTGCCTCTGTCAGGCTTTTCTGACAAGTACAACAGAGTATACGGTCACATCAAAGAAAAAACTGTTTTTAAAGATTTAACCCTTGTGTAACGCTGTGGCTAAAATCAGCCACTAGGGGCAAAATTTAGCCACTGATTTCCACGTAACTTTTTTTTAATGCAGCAAATGGGATGATTTTTTGTGCAGATGCTTATATTGATGGACACTTTGAGAATATGACTTCAATATTTTAACCAGGTCAAAAATACACGCTGGGCAAATTTTCATCCATTGTTTACGCTCAGTGGCTAAAAAAGCCACTAACTTTGACTGCTTTAAAAACATATTGGGTTAATATTTTTTTCCAATTTTATTTCATATATCTCTTAATTAACTTCTGCTTTGATCAAAACTAGTAAATGTTTAATCTAAAAAAAATGTTTTAACCCTTTGAGGGTCCATTCAAAACATAATGTCACTGATATGGTAGAAAATGAATCTAATAAAAATCAGTCATTTTCCTTTTTTTCCCCCCCAATATTAGTGACTTTATGTTTTAAATGAGTCCTTAAAGGGTTAGAATTTGATGCTGTTTGGAGCAATTCTGTTTGGAGAGTACAGTTGGGGTAAAATTATTTTCTTTCAAGAATTAAGTTGTAAAAAAGTATTCTTATGAAAATTGAGTTGTCGTTAATTCTTAGATGAAATGAGATGAAGTAAGGCCATCAGATAATTAGGTTAGAGTTGTGAGGAAATAAAGTTGGAATGAGATTAAAATCATATTGTAAAAAAGTCATAATATAAGAAGAATATAGACATTACTTAGAAGAATAAAGCTGTGAGGGAGTACTGTTTGGTTTAAGGTGAGCAGGAAGTGACCTCTACTTCTTAAACTGTACTTTATGTTTTGGCACATCCTCACCACACTGTTAGTATCAGGACTCTGAGGTTGTGCGAAAAACTGAGACTTAGACATAGTGTCCCTGTTCAAAACAGCCTAATTCTCAGACTTTATTCTCATAACAAAATAATATTAGTATGACTTTGTTATCATAGAAAAATAATTTAATGAATGTATTTTTTTAAATCTTTAAAGCTCCTGTGAAGGTTTATTTATGTTTATGAATTAGACTGAAATTCATACTGATGTCTTTTCATGATACCCCAAAGCAAACAAGATCATCAAGAATAAGAATGAAGGGTTTTTGTCGTTATTGTAAAAGCCTGAAAAAGGTTTGAGGGGGTAGGTGACAGCTGAGCAGCTGAAGAAACAACCCTGCACATTAAATATTCATGATGACTGATGAGATTTTACATTTTTTGTCAAATGTCATTCTTCAAGTATGTAGACAACAAGATAAGCAAAGACTTCTTGCTCTAGGGGGCACCAAAACTGACTAAAACCAGTTCCTCACAGGTGCTTTAAAAAAGACTTTTTGTGAAATGTGTCCCTACATTTTAGCTGAGTGAAGACATAATCTAAAATATCATCAATTTTCCCATAATTGGCTAAGACACTAGATGCTCACTCCTGAGTAAGAGTGTGACCAGTCATGGACATTGCTGACAACAATAGATTTTAAAATAAGTTACAAAAAATCTATTTATGAGAATTAGTCTAGGGTGTCATTGCTTGTGTTTCCATGCTGTGTGACCATCTGGAGTTACACTTCTTGCCGAGAGTGGCTCATGTGATAGAGCGTTAAAGGACAGGTCAACAAACATATCAAAATTAGTCACTGAAGAATGAGACATCCTGTAATGTTACTATCTGTGTTTGGTCTTGCACAACTGCATGTGCAAGAGTCAACTGTGAAGGTTGACAGGTTTACAAAACGTTGCAACATTGCAGCAACCAACTAGATTTCTAAAGGAAGTCCAGAGTTTAATGTTACTTTACAAGCTGATAGCCCTTGAGTAACTGCTGTTCTTTATTTGATTGGTTGATCGGTAGTTTTAATAACCAATCAATTGTGACCAATAAAAATAAATGTAAGTTGCAGTCCTAGGCCTAAGAATCAAGCCAAAAGTCACTCACTGGAGTTTTAAATGGCCTTTAGAAAAGTATCCCATGTGAACTATCACTACAAGTCTCATTATGCTCACACCAAATCAATAATTCACAGCCTTCAACCTTTTCTCCACATCTTACCCTCTGTGCTCTCCTTCTTCAGCTCTAAAAATCCTCTCTGTAAATAACCTTCACTTCCTGTTTTAATGTCATTCCTGTGCGCTCATGTCGCCTGGCGAGTCAAACAGCCCTGCAGACCGAGGGATGAGTCAGGCTTTGAAGGTAATGAGCACACTGTGCGGACCCCCTCAGCTGGCAAAAGTTAAATTGAACTGCAGTGCAGCACCAGCAGAGACATAATGTAGTGTTTTTAAATGACTGACTCCATACTGCTACAGGAGCTTCAAGTCCATTCAGTGTGACAGATAACATGACATGTTCGCTCTTTCATCCGCAGAGAACAATTTGACTGTCTAGTTCATCCTGCAGCTTTCAGAGTCCCTTTTTTCCTCAGCTGTTTCTGTAAAAGAGTCCAACGGTCAGCCATAGAGTCGACTGTTTCCAGCAGAATTTTTGTAGTTGGCGAGCTGATGTGTCCTGACAGCATTCAGGAAGGAGTGACAGCAGAAAGACTCATAGACTGTATATCCAAATGCTCTGATAGTCCTTGAAAGCTTTACCTTTATTACTGTCAGTGTTGTCTGCTAAAGTTACTGTCCTGACATCCCTGACAGACAATAAACCACCGACAAGATTGGCCCAAATGATGAATGAAACATCTGTGGGCAGAAGAGGAAAACAAGCTGAGACGAAAAACTCATGATGTGATAGAAAGATTTTCAGCTTGTGTCTGTTGAGAGGACAGAATCTGATAGGGATAAGATTTGAAGTCAAAGCAAAAAAAAAAAAAATAGCCCACTATAACAACTTCATCCTTTTCACTATTTAAATGCAATTTAATGCAGCAACAAAAAAAACGTTTTTAACAAAAATGAATCAGTTTTTTAATCAATCTTTGTTCATAGCAAGCTTTCCTTTTGAAAACCTCAAAAATTGAACTTCTGGTCCAAATAACTTCTGTCTGCTAAATTAACACTATTCTGCATGTTTTGGAGCAACATGCATGGAGTTCCAGTATTCTGTGTCAAAATCAAACCGGAAAGGTACCAGTATCAGAGGAACTTTTCTCTGCAAACACTTAAAGGTGGGGTAGGCAGGATCTGAGGAAGTGCCAGTTTTTGGGACAAATCTTGATTGTAAACACTACCCCTCCCAACCAGTTTTCCCCAAAGCTCCTCCTCTCCCCTCTCTGCTCCAGCAAGCCCCGCCCACAAACAGACACTCCTGCTCGCTCATATCGTTTCAGTTAAATTCAGATATAATGCAGATAGATACCTCAGATAATTACAAATGGGGCCCAGTCAACATGAAAGTAAAAAGCACTGGTGCTGCTGTAGATGATAACAGACTACCAGCAAACATAATGTTTGCAGGACTTCTACAACTAGAAGCCTCCTTTTTAAGCGCACGTTATTCCGCCAGAGTCTCCGGTATTTACTTTGTTTTCCTGCTTGTGTTGACAGTCGTGGATAAAGGAGGATTCAGACAATCTTTCTGTACTTTCTGGTCGGTTTCTACTGTCCGATATTGTAGCACGCTAACTTTGTTTGGGCTTGTGAACGACAAAAGGGGGAGCAGCGTCTGCCTCACAACCAATCAGCACGAAGGAGCAGTGTCCACCTCACAACCAATCAGGTTGGGGGAGGTGGAGAGTGGCTTTGTTAACAGTCAGACAGTGCGGGCCGCTCAAAATAATTAAAATGTTGACCACACAGGCATAAGAGAACACAGCGATATCGTTGTATTCCCAAATGTCATCAATTACTGATAGCTATTGACTGATATTAAAAGCTTTTTTGTTTATACACCACAAAAAAAGATGCTTCTTTAACGGAATCCTGCCTACTCCACCTTTGACAAGCTTTAAGCTTTGAGATCCAGTATTTCAGAGGTAGATGTGCGTTTTCAGAGGGTTTTTAGTCAAGTGCCTCTTTTTGCAGAAAAAAAGGAGGTGGGACATTTTTAAATGTACACTGGAGTCAGGGAGGAGCTGCCGTAAGCAGGAAGTGAGCAGTAGAAATGAGGCCAGCACCCACAGCAGGGGCAGGAGACCTGCTGTGCCCCCACGGTTTGGCCTGACACTTAAAGAGGATTAGGCTTGTGGTGTCCGTGTGTGTTTGTGTGTTTCACAGAGGGGGCAGTGGGCAGCATCATTTCCATTGCTCTGGCCTGCTTCTCCCCATCAGCCTGCATAACTGTCAGACAAAGCAGCCATGCAGACGTTGATTCGGACACGTGTTCATCTCAGCAAGATGAAGACAAAACGAGCAGCCGCCTGGTTTGTAAATTAGAAGTTTATCTCCTCAATCTCCCTCTCACAGGCAGGTTTATTACAGCAGGATGTTGAGCCTCAATTTCAGCAATCTGATCAGCCGTTTGCCCTTTACCGCTGAGACGCCAGGAGGATTAGAAGTACCTTTGTGGGTTCACGCTCTGATTCTGCATTCTTGAGCCCCCCCCTCCCTTTCCTCATCTCTGACAAGCACAGAAAGCCCAGTCATCTTATCCCTGATGTCATCCGCACAGGAAGTACACGATTGGACGGCGTTCTTAGCTAATTAGTACAATTTGCAAACAGTCTTGTGGTGCTCAGAAATAGCGGAGACAGAGATAGTGAGACAGAGACGGTACGACTGATGGAGACACACATAAAGAGACGGAGTGATGAGCAGTGAGAGAGACAGTACTTGGCCCGCCTGCTGACAAAAGCCTTCAGAGCAGAGCCACAAATTGCACACAGTCATGAGAGGATTTGTAATGAGAGGCAGTATGTGACCATGCTGAACTCAAATGCACACACACTTACAACATCCCACATTCATGGTGTAGGAGTTGACCTCTCTTGTATGGTACAAGCATATATGTTCATCTCATGACCTTCCCCCTGTTAACTCCTTAGATGTTCAACTTGATTGTCTTTGATTCCCAGTGTAGCAGAGACCAACCTGGGCTCCTCCCCGGATGGTTTAGCCATTAAAACACAGACTGTGGAGATTAATTATCCCGCGGTTTAGTGCTTTCTGTACTAAAGTGCTGCCAATTAAAATCGGAGCGTTCCTGCTTTCATTTATGCGTGTGTGTTTATCATCTTTATGTCTGTGTTTACATATGGGACACTTTCTTATTACAGAGAGGAGATATTCTTTTTGTCTATAACCATCAGTCGAAGCTATTGATGTTTCAGAGGGTAGTGTTTCCTCCATCATGTGTTTTCAGGTGGAAGCAAACACACTGTTCCCCTCAGGGATTACAGGCCGTGTGAGAGAGATGCTTATTTGACCGAGCCTTCAGATGGAGGTCTGCAAAGAGGAGAGCGAGGTGGAGTGGTTTGGCAATGATACTCCAATATTCAGAGCTGGAGTTTAGATTTCACAGAGCGATAAACATCTCGGAGGCTGTCCATGAAATAAAAACAGCTTTATCTATGATTGTGGAGGACACATTTTGAAGGTTTATCAGGAGTTGCATGGCTGCAGCCGGTCCAGATGAGATGGTATCAGAGGAGCTAGATTTAACAGTCCAACACAGCAGACTCCCGTGTTTAAGTTACCGCAAATGTAGGATGGGTTAATGACTCTGGAGTCTATTTCCTGAGATGAAGAAACTTTAAATTATAAGAAGGAAGATATACTTGTGGGCGATGTTTACGATTAGGATGTGTTTTAGATCGTCATTGAAAGATCCATTCCGATGAAAATCTTGTTTTTCTTGTTGTCTAAATGTTATTATGGTATTTTCTGATGCTACAGGACATTTCATGAGAAAACTAAGTGTGAAATTGCATTTTTGAGTATTTCTGCATTTAAATCACTGTGAATCTCTGGCAGACCCAAACAGCAGGTTCAGACACAGTGAGATTTCCTACGTAGCAAATCCAAGCTCTGCCCCCGTAGCCCCTCTCTGCAGGCCAGACTCAGAGAAATAGAGAGGATGATTCAACAAAAGAGTGTGCCTTAGTGGATTGCAATGCTGGTAAGAAAGCTATTTATAATATTAGCTTTCATCATGTCCCCAAAGACAACAACACAGGGAACGTGATTTTGGCTAAAAACTTAAAAATCACAATTTTAAGACCACTGAGAACACTTTAGGTTGAAAAAAAAAAGATAAATAAAATAAAATAAAATAAAAATAATATTTAATGGGGGACTTTAAACCTATGCAGTCTTAGTTTAGGTTAAAAAGAATTGGCAGTTGCCTAAAGTGACATTATTCTCCAGTAGATCTTAAACTAATGCTAGATAGTAAAGATCCCTTGACCTTTAAATTACCATATGCGCAGGTGAAGCATGTAACCAGAGTACAGCCCTGGTGACAGAGCAGAAGACTGGGTTGTCTTTGTGACCCAACACCTCTGTAAAACAGTCTCAGGTAAAAGATTTAATATTAAAGGTTTGGGGGCGAAATCTGATGAATTGCCTGTTACCGTTTGGTCGAATACACTCACCAGCTGTGTGCAGTTAATTATGTGGTAAAAAAATATATAGCAGCAAGTTGCAGTTGAAGTACTTTGTCACCTTGCAAGCAGCTGTTCTGTATTGTTGGACAATCTACCAGATTGAATTGTCAGTCAAATTTAAGGACTGTAAAGTTTGTCAATCTGCTGCACCGTCTGCTGCTTAACACCATGAGGGAGGGAGACAGATCACTTTATATGACTGCTCTGATCATCGGGCTCTTTATGGACTGACTATAATAACGTCCACGGGTAAAATAGATTGAAACATCCATCAATAATCTACGCTCGACATAATTGAATGATCAACAACAAGCCCTTCACAATGATAAAGTAGATGGAGCTGATCGGCTGAGACTGTAAATTCTCATCTTAATCGGATTATTGGTCAGATTATTGGTCTATATAAACAGCCTACCGCCTTTTTGTGTTGCTTGGGGAAGGTCACTAAATCCCAACATAAGCCACTCAGCATCTTCTGCTGGAATTTTCATATTTGCTGCAGGGTGTCTCCCATTTACATAGTCTCACATTAGGGAGATACCCTTTTTAGCTGCTCACTGTTTGGCTGTTGAGCAGCTCGTTCGGTGCCTTTGGGGTTTTAGTGCCTTAATAAAGGTCACGTCACTGTCAACCACAGACAGATGGGAGAGCGTTATCTATTCACAGCTGCCAATAGGGTTGAACAATTTCACTTCTTCCTGTTGCTGCTTGACCTGCTGAGTGAACCTCTTTTTAAATAAGTTTATATTCATTTCTTCAAATATGTCAGAGATCTGAAAGTCAATGTCACTTGAGCGAAAAAAAGAGATAGTTTGTTTTCTCCAACCATGACTGACTCAAATGAAAAAAAGATAAGAAACTAGAATTTCTTCATAAGTACTTCTCATCGCTGCTGCCTGCTCCACCAGTAAATAATATCAGTGCATGAGAATGATATGTAGAAGCAGGCAATGAATCTTCTCTCTTAGATTTGGAGAGCTGCAACTTTAGAGCAAAAAATGGCACCATCAGTAATTCTAAAGACATATAAAGGGTAAATGAATAGGAATGAAGGTAGGTACATATAAGCTTAATAGCTTCAACCAACTCCTTTTCGATCTCTGTTTTGTCTAATTTGTACTTAATGTATATTCGATTGGATAAACAATATTCATTCATTTATTCATTCATTCCTTCATTCATTCAGTCAACGGTTGTGAGTAAGTTAGACTGGGGACAGTTGCAACATTTTTTGCTCTTCTGTCAATAACTCAGAGATGATTTGGACCAGGCCAACCATTTATTTATGTAATAAATTTACATCTGTCCTCTAATTCCCCATACCATTTAAATATGATTACATCAGACAGATTTTTTTTACAATATTCATTCAAAAGAGAAAAAAAGGAAACTGTTGCAATCCCTGGGATGGTTGCTTCACTACTCAGGGACAGTTGCAACATGTCACAAATCCATTCAGTTTTAATTTGTTTTGTTTTATTTGTCTCAGTGAGCAAATTGGTCTGAGAATATGTATTATTTATAGTTTTATAATGACAATTTAATATACAAAATATTATAGTATTATTTATTCATTCATCTAATATCCAATATTGAGTTTTGATTCTTCCTGCATAAAACATGGTCTACTTCGAGTCAATGTGCAAATGTTACAGATTTCAATGTTAGTCAGTGGATTGTGGATTTTACCGAGATACCAATACAAATCTTGATGCAAATGAAACACTGCGTATCAAGCAACACTAGCTTGGAGACGGTTGCAATAAGTGTTGCAACCGTCCCCAAGGGGTCAGCCACGACAGAACATCATCTAACTTAACACACTGTTTTTTACAAATGCTAACCATGTAACTTAGAAATCAACTAAATAACAATAAAAACTAACTAAGCTGGGATTAATTCATACAACCAGTCAGGACGGTATGACAAAAATAAACCATATGAAAAAATCCACTTTCATACAACTAAAATAATTTTTTTCCAATAAATCCAGAAGATGATGCCAAATGTGTCTTCAGTCCTTCTGGTGGGGGACAGGGTCCAACTGAGCATCTGCAGTATCAGTGTCATCAATCTAGCATGTTTCTGATTGGAGGAATAAGCCTTGTTACGACAGTCCCTTGTTTTAACTGTCCCCAGTCCCCCCTACCTTAAATAAGGAATTACTGTTACTCTAATATGACTTACTTTCCAGATTAAGTGACGCCTTTAAAACTTATTGCAGCCAACTTTGTAAATTTAACAATCTGACTTGGCAAGCGAGGTTACACCTATGTTAGGAGAAAGAGTATCATGCACAAAAAACACAGAGTGAGATTTCTGTCTTGGAAATACCTGCATCATTGTTCTTTCATGAGGTATTTGGACGATAAACTGTTTATGTGCACGAAAGAAAGAAAACTTTGGCCCTTACTAAGATCAGTGATTCTGATCTCAAGAAACACTTTTATCGACCAAACATACACACATCTGCAAAGCTGTCACTTTAATGTACGGCGCTGCAAACACCAGTAAACCAGGCACAGCAGGGCACATTAATGAGCATCAAAGCAGAGAGAAGAAATGTTAAAGTTAATTTTATCATGCAGTCACCCAGCAAGTGATTCCCCTTCTTTTTCATAGTAGTACAAAGCATCTGCCACAATCTATTAATTTTCATTCACCTGTCCATCACTGACTAGATTATTGTTAAAGTAATGAGGATAAATTACATCTATTTAAAAAAATGGGCTTTCTGCCAGTTCTTTTAAATTGGAGTTGTGTCTTTTTTCCCTCCTCCTTTGCCTTAAAGTGTTTGGGTAATTGGTTTGAGCTGAATTTAAACACCTGTCTGATCAATAGCAGTGAAGTCACATCTGTGTCTATCTGCCATTAAGCTGATCAATACAATGTTATCATGCTGGAGATGATATTATGTGTAGAAAATCTCCTGCCTGTAATTCAGGGAACATAAAAAAAACAATCATCACTTAGCAGCAGTTTAATTGTATAAGACTAATCATCAGCTCACACACTGTAACTAAAGAGTTGTTCAGCTGGAAGAGATGTCAGCTACAGTCCACGAATTTAATGAATTAACAACCGCAATCAGAGACCACCAAAAATAGACTCTCCGTTAGTGGAAATCACCACAGCGGAGCGGCTCATTCACCAGCTAATGATGAAGTCTGAGGAGCTTTGATAACTCGTGTTTTCCAACCTCTCACTTTTCTCCAGCTCCATCCTCTGGTCCAAACACAGTCACTGCAAACTTTCAGTTCCAATGAAATGTAGCAGCTTGACTCTTTTGTACCGCTGTAACTTCATCAAGAGGAGTGAACTGAAAGGCCTGTTCCTTGTCCTCCATAAACAGTGATGGAGGCTGTATCCTCCAGTTGCCCTGGTGTTGTTCTGTTGCAGTTTTACTGTCCATGCAGCTAAGGTTAAAATGAACAATGAAAAAAAAAATCATATTAAAACAAAATGACATTATTGCATAAAGCAAAATCCCCTAAAAACTATGGAGAATGAATGAAAGAGACAGAATTATATATATATATATATATATATATATATATATATATATGTATATATATATATGTGTGTGTGTGTGTGTATATATATATATATATATATATATATATATATATATATATATATATATATATATATGTGTGTGTGTGTGTGTATATATATAAATATATATACATCTTTAAATGAATACTTAAATCTGTCATTAATTCATTAAAATGGCAATCAAATAAATAAATGTGCCATTAAATATGACATTTATTAATGAAAATGGGAATTAAATAAATAAATGTGTTATTAAATTTGTCATTAATTTATTGAAATACCATTTCATTTAATGTAAAAACATATATAATTATTTTACTATTTAATTAATCTTTTCATGGACCTGTGTTGCAGTGCTTCATAAATTTATTTTATCCGTCAAACTCAACGATCAAAGTCAGTGGGCGGATCCTAACACCTGATTAGTTACCTGGCGCACAAATTCAAGATATATCAACTCCAGCTAATGGATTGATGCAGCCTCTCTACGGTTAATATCTTGGTTGGAGAGTGTGGGAATATCTGCAACACAGGTCCATGAAACAATTAATTAAATGGTGAAATAATTATACATGTTTTTACATTGAATGAAATTGCATTTTAATAAATGAATGACACATTTATTTATTTATTTAATTCCCATTTTAATTAATTAATGGTCTATATAAGTATTTATTTAAAGATGTTTATATATTTCATTGTGTCTCTTTTTGTCCTCCATAAAAAACTGACATGAACCAGAAAAGTAATAGGACACACGCAGGTTTAAAACAGAAAATTAAAGCTCCTGTGAGGAACTTTTGAGTTTGTGTCATTTTTGGCGCCCCCTCTGGATAATATCAGTGTAATACATAATGATCAGCCTCTCCTTATAGAAGAAATCTCATCCTGACTTTTTAGAGTCAATTGTGAATATCTTATGTGGAAAATTAAAAACAGGGTTGTTTCTTCACTTTCCTTCTCGCACCAGTTTCAAGCATCAACATTACAATTTATATATTGTCTATCTTGTTGCTGACGTTCTTATCTTGAATTTCATAAAAATACAACAGTGTGAAATTCAGTCTATTTCATCAACATCAAAAAACTCCTCATGGGAGCCCCAACAAATCCCGCACAAAGCATGATGGGAAACAAATCATAAATGTCTAGGGTTGGATGTAGCTTTTATTAATGTAAGTGTAGGCTGACTAGATGTTGGATGAAATTTCCTCAGGTGTGAACAGACATTATTGGTACTGGCAGCCATGAGAAGCAGCTCTTCGCCCAGTGCAATAACAGGCTGAGCTTACAGCAACTAAAACACCTGAATATGAGCCAATTTTAGAACTCAGGCCAAATAAAATGACTATATATGTAGTCAACCACAATCGTCACGGAGTATCAGGTTCAAGAAAATGTACCTGACCTAATTTGGGCCTGTGCTTCAATAAGCAGTCACTCAGCTTAGTATTGAAAACGTGTAATCGCCTCAATGTAACACCGTGTACAAATGCATGATGGCAGCACTTTAGTTAATTATAATCTTGCTCCACCTTTGGTTATGAGAATAAGCAGGCTGTTCAAACATAATGTCAGCAAGGAAACAAGCTCATCATCACCCTCTCTCTGGGGAGAAAGTCTCTCAGCCCCCGGCAGGCTTGGTCGAGGTGATTATAGAGTAATAAAACCCGAGTCCACTTGTGTGTCGTAGAACAGGATTGTCAGAGCGACTAATCTGAGGCTCAAATCCCCCTCCTCCTCCTCCACACACGAGGCAGCAGGATTTCTGATACAATATGAGCTCAGTTTGGACAATTAAACACACATTAGAGAGCCGGGCAGGTGTTTTATAACCTCTGACTGCTGCTGGATTTGCCTTTCGCTAAGTGTGTTGGACTATATAAGCCTATCATGTTCTTATACGGTTGTTACAAGAATAGAAGCAGAGAAAAAATAAACATTTCCTACACTGTGTGCTCTCTCACGACCCGGCAGCATGAATAGTAACATGATCGCTGCAGAGTGTGAATCTGACCCTGATCTCAGAATGAGTTTCCACAGAAACACTGACGTCATGGCAACCACGGCGGTGATGTCTCAGAATGTTAATGAGCATCGCTGATGTCCAAGACACGTTGTCAGTTACCTGCTGGAGGTGAGTCACTCAGGAGAACTCAGAGAACAAACAAGGGAGGGAAACAGAAAGTACAGCATGTTTGGAGGAAATAGTGGAAGAGGAAAATGGAGAGAAAAGGAGAGATGTCAGAGAGGGATTAAGAGGAGACATGGGTGTTTTATTGGTACAGAAAAAGGTACTGAGCCGTTTCTAATCAGACCTGCGTAGCCTGGAGCACACACTCCGACATGAGGCATGTCTGAGAGAGTGTTAAGCCTGCTGCCCACTTCCTCAGTCTTCATCCATCTTTATCCAGCTCTGCTTTTATGAAATATCACTCTTGTTGTCCTGACCTGTTACCCAGGACACTTTCCACCACCAAAACTCCCCAAACTCTGAAAACTTTTAAGCTGTAATGCATCAAGACTCTGCGATTGGTTTCAGTGGTTGCTGTCTGCGTGGATTTATGCTGGTGGGTGCATATTCCTACACTGCACAAATAAATATTTCTGTACATTAAATTGAACTTTGCATTGGCTCTGCAAGCTCAGCTGTGTATTATTCTGTGTAGTTTATAAGAGGGGCGGAGGTTTTGGCTGCAGTCCAGCCCCAGCTAAGCCATCACTGCCAGTTTTGTGTGGCATAACACCAAGCTGGCAGCAACTGCTTCAGACACAGAGAGCGTAGAACAGAGAGGCAACTCTGTTACAAAGACTGCTGCTGCAGTTGCTCCTTGTATGTTGGAGTTAGGCAGTGAGTAAAGCAAAACCATGACCATGAGTCTATGCATGTTGTTTATGCATGTTATCACACATTTACATGCATAAATAACACAGCTATTTTGAGGTTCTGCTCCACTTTAACTGCCTCCATCAGTCTGTTTCTGTCTGATAAAAAAATAATGTAGACCTCATTAATTAAATAGAAGCATAAAATCAAGAAACAATGTGTTAATTTATAAAAAGTAATTAGCATGTTTCCCTTCAGCACATAAGTTTCCTGCTGATTTCTTTATTTAACTTTGAGGGCACTTCACCAATATGCATTTTTATGGAGCGATTGAGTTGGTTTATTTTGCATTCATGTGTATGTGTGTGTCTGTGCCTTTGTCTGTGTGCATGTGTGTGTCTGTGTTTATCCATGCTCTGTGGAAATGCATACATTTCTCCCTGGGCAAAGAAGCAAACAGATGAACAAACAGCAAGTGAAGGAAGGCCGGCCTGGAGGCTTTTGTGTGAATGTGTGTGTGTCTGTGTGTCTATGTGTGCGTATGTGAAAGTTAGAGGTGGTTACAAAAGCTTACTTACAGCCTGGTTTTGGTCCACCTTGTAAGTTTGCTTTTTTTCTTGTCTTTCTGTCTGGACATAACTCCTTTTGATGGCTGAGTTGTGTCGGCAAGATGTGTGGCCTCCATTCTGCGCGACACATAAATCACTGCCTCCCCGTCCGAGTGAATAACGCCACACACACTCATCACGTACAAAGAGCACAGACCACAAGAAAAGAAATATCCAAGAAAGTACTTTCTCTCCCGAACTTCTACAAGAAAATACATGTTTGCAAACATACACATTTTCCTGCTCAGCCTGGGAAACTGTTTTCAAATGACAGCTCTGGAAAATTCATGTGTATTTATAATGTATTTCCATCCCTTATACATCAGATGTGCTCTATTCTTAGTCCAGGTCTGTCACGTTTTCTCTGACCACAGAGTTCTCATGTCCCTGAACACGAAAGCGTCATCTTGTGGCTTTCCTGATGAAACTTTCAGACCTGTTAGAATTAACAACACTAGATATGTAGAGGCAGAATGGTATCTTTGCTTATAAATGAGGCCTACATCCCCAGGGCAGCCCCTGGAGTCAGGGTCAGGGTTCTGGCCCCGGTGGATGAGGAGCATGCTGAATGTTCAGAGTTGAGGCAAACTGAACAGGAAAGCATTTCACACCGAGGAGGTTTCCTCCAGCAAGAATATGCTCATGTTTAGGTTTGTTAGCTTCAGCTGGCAGCCATGAGGATGTGTGATTTTATTAAAAGTGCAGGTGAAAAGCTGACAACTGGCCCACATCTTTTTTTTTAATAAGTGCTTTATTTCTTCTTCTGCTGCTCAGCTCCTCTCTTTTCTTGTGCAGGCTCTGTGGTAAAATCATATTCAACACAGTCCTTCAAAATTTACTGCAAGCTGCTAAATGATTCACTTCTTCCTCTCTGGTGAAGAGATAAAGTTTGCAGTTACTAATTTCAACATGCACTTTTTTTCATAAACTTATTTTTATTAAATGTTTGCCCACAGGCTGCAACATATTCAGTGTTTTTCTGTTAAAATGAGCACTAGGAAAATTAAATCAATACAGAAAACAAATGAAAACAATTGAGCTTGATTATAAGTAATGCCGTTATTTATTTATGAGCTGGGCGTGTCTGGACTTTTTTGGAGACAGTGACTTATCAACACTAACAGTGAAGGGTCAAATGTTATACTCCTGTGCATATTAACATATTAACTTTAAAACAGGAACAAAAAAGAGGCAAAACTAAATCTTTTGTAAAGCCACAAAGTTTAGTACCAACTGAAGAAATGTGTGAAATTAGGTTACAAAGAAAGCTGCAAGGACCCCGTTGTTGTTGGTTACAGTTACAAGTTACCATAATTAAAAAGTGTCTGAATTATGAGCTAGGTAACTTAAAGCTATAGTGCGTAACTTCTACATGTCTGTAAATATTCATTTCACCCGAGCCACTACAGGGGGAGCTGATACAAGGCTAATAAAGCTGTTCGGCTCCTCAGACACCTTGCAGTTCGTTTTCAGTATTTGTTCTTTTTGTATTTGGTGTCAGTGGGCAACATTCCCGCACTGGCTCACAGGAAATGACGCGTTCTACTTGGTTTTACCTGACAACCAGAAGGGAGGGGGGAGGAGAGTGCTGCTAAAAGCAGCATAGCAGTGAACCCGAAGAAACGACTAAGAGGTTCAGAAGTGGATTCCACTAAAAAGAAGAAAGTTTCCCGTTTGGCAGAAGGTCTGTTGGTGAAGAAAGAGAATGACAGACAGAGCAGACTAACATGGATTTACATCTGCAATGCTTTCCCTCGATAGAGAGCCCTGAAGGAGGAGATTGGACTGAGGTCCAACACTGATGTTACCTTGATGCTGCTGGATAAGTATGTGACTCTGTTCATTACGAGCAGGATGTGTTGCTGTTACATGTACTGGACCGAGTACTTTAATAATTTCTTGGAAATGGTACTATAATTGTACTGTATTGTTAGCAGCCTGGTGTTCACCATGTTGTGTAACATTAGCCTAACAAGCAGTATATTACAAGATGTGTAGCCCGTGTTGCTGTGTGTGACTTATTGCGGGGAGTCTGTGTGCTGTGACAGGTAACTACACATTGTGCAGACAGTTACAGTCCATGTACTGTGACGAGCAGTATACGGTGAGTTTTGAGTGTTACTTCATGTATGGGTTACACCTGTATGAGGTGCCGGCCGTATTGATGTAATAATGCAGAAATCCTCCAGGGGGCGATAGAAGTTATGCACTAGAGCTTTAACTTTAAAAGTAGCTCCATACTTGAGAAAGGAAATTTCACATTATTTCTATTTGCTTCAACTTTCTTGTTAATGCAGCCTGCCTCTAATCTCACCAGCAATTTGCAAATTAGTATTGAAAGCAGCAAATTCAACATTTAATATGAAAATCATCTATTTAACACCATATCCTGCAATCTGTCTGTTTAGTTCCAGGCTGTGGAGCTGGCTGTGGTTTCAAATCAAGTTAACAGCTGACATGAGCAGCACCTGGGTCACAGGTGTTTGCAGCAGCACTCAGAGGAGAGGAGTGTTATCTGGCTGGGTGCTTTATGAAATATAAATGAATGTATTTGTATATTAAGGCCTTTTTTATTGATTGGTTTTACTCCTTTGAGATCCTGGATCTCTGATTTTCATACAATCTGAGACAAAATCTTTTTTTTCACGTCTAAACTATTAAAAAATCAACATTTTAATGATGTTCTTATAGTTGTATGGTCCTTTATTTCGAGGAGGGAATAACAATGCTGGTATGTTCATGACAGAAAGTTCACAGCTGGATGATCATCAGTCATTTGTTGTGTTTACCGCGGGCAATATTCCTTCTCCCGGCATGCCTCTGTGCTCACATGAGTGTAACCCTCCCCCTCCAGAGTCAGATGATTAATCTTATGTAGTCGTCAACTATCCGACATTAAGTCTAATCAACAAGTTTCCGTTCAGATTTCTGTGATTTTAACTCTAAATTTAATAAAGAATGAACTGGAAACACTTTCCAAATCACTGCAAACCTTAGTAGAGTTACTGTGTACAATGTGTATTGCTTACATCAGTGATTACAGTACAGTCCAAATGATGTATTAAACATACGTCCCAACTTTGAGAGAGAAATTTTAGGACATTTGATGTTCATTTAAATTTCAAGAGGGGCTTGTGCCACCCCTATTCACTCTCCGGCCACACCCCTGCAGATGTATCCATGATAGATTGGCTTTATCAGGTCATAGAGGTCTTACTTCACCTTCAGCTTTCCTCAGCACCTCTGGGCTTGAGCATGTCAGTTAAGGAAGAGCTCTCTTACCTCAAGACAGAAAGAGCTTTTTCCAAAGAAAATGGATCGCCTGTTTAAACAGCATGTTAAATTAAGCAGATTATGACTGTATATATCCTGCACTTGCATTCACAAAGGCCCCCTCTCTTCTTCCCCATCAGTCTCCTTTTCTTTCTCTGTTCTTTCATAATTTAGTCTTTATCTTTCACTCGTTGATTACTTCTTTTGCTAAGACAATGACATAGGCGCTTGCTGAGAGGCCAGTTATGAGGAGAGATATGTTAATCATGCCACCACTGAGAAAATTAGGCAGTGTTTGTGATTTAATTTCAGATTTGCAGGCTTCATTACTTGTGGCTCCGTGCTGCAGGCTCTTGTACATATATGTTTGTATGTGCGACTTTGTGACACCCTGCACAGGGTGTGTAAAAAACGAGAACATTATGTAGCCTGCAGTATAGCACACGCATGGGTTCCACTAATGATGGCACTTTCAGATGACAGCAATCATGTAAGACTGCTTTACTCAGGTTTGTATCCTAGAAACAAGGAGAGCTTTTGTGTTGAGGTGTATCACAAATGCGAGTTTATATAAAGATTGTTATTTACAGAAATTTGCTGCTTTAATTAATGATGCTTAAGGGGAAATAAAGGAAAGAAGAGGAGGTGTCAAGAAAACACAGACCTTGAAAACTCTCGACAGACAGTGGAAGAAGATGCTAGTTGGGTACAAAACATAAAAACAGGGATGATTAGGGTTAATTAGGCTAACACAATGTATAAGCGTCAATCAACGCATGATTACTTTTAAACATCTGTGACATGAATATGAATTTAGAGCATTTTGCAACACCAAGGTCGGTGTACATTAACTTCATTATTTTCTGTTCATATTTTTTTGATGCCAGTTCCATCTGGTTTATTTAGAGTAAATTGAAACGTTTTTTTTTTTTTATATTCAAGGATGTGGGTCATCTTACGGCTCCTGTAAGAACTTTTGCATTTGTGCCACCCCCATCCTCCCATGGATAAAACTGAGTTGCTAATCTTGTCTCCTTAAGTATTTACAATTTCGTGATAATAAATGAATGTTAGTCTTGTCATTGATGGTCTTGTTTGTTTTTGTATATTACCCAAAGGCATCAACATGAATTTCAGACTATTTTATAAATGTTAAAAACTCTTCGAAGGAGCTTTAAAATAAATCAAGGTTTTGGTTATTCTTAAATACGCAATGATGGATGATGGTAGGGGATACTTTAAAACTAGTGGTTAACCAATATCAGTTTTTTAATGGTCAATTGAAATGCTGATACAGGAGAGCTGGTTGGCTGATGTATAATGTTGGATCAGATCTTATCACAACCAGGAGTTTGGAAACAAAAAAAAATGGACCTGGACAATAAAAATTGATTAACTGATGCGAAAATTCAGATTTCTGAACACATTAACACAGTAAAGGTCATTCACAGCATCTTCCCTGACTCTGCAGAGGTGAAGTATGGGCATCTTTCTGAGCAGAGCACCATCTGCTGAAGGGCCTAACAGCATAAACACACGCTCATGTAAAAATCTACTCCTTTCCAGAACGAGCCAAAGGTCACTGACTCTCACGGTGGAGGTCACGGCAGCATCAGGGGACTCAGTGGACATCCTGATGACACTGAGGATTGTTTTGATTGACAGGTGAGTGTTGTATCCCGTCAGGCAGCTGTCCTACTGCTGACACAGAAACCAATACTGATAAATAATTCTACTTGTTTATTCCCAATGTCACAAAAAGTGCTCAACCACTCAAACTATTTAACTTAAGTTTTCCCAAAACAATCTTGTCTACATTAGAAAAAAAAGGGTACACAAACGCACACACACACACACACACACACACACACACACCTCCAAAATCACTCTGCAGAGAGAGTGAGAGGGTTGACAAAGCTGCAACGATACAATTGAGCCTTGAGCACAACATCAATATCTCCTATTGATTTCCCCTTTGTCCTGTCACAGAAAAACGAACAATTTCACAACAATAGAGCGTCCTCAGTCCTCTGTTCGCTCCCCGGCTCGTATCTCTTCATTTCCCTCTACAGGCTTTTACTGCTGAGGCTGGAAATAATGACATAATGGTGGTAGTTTTTTCCTTTGCAGGCTGAAGATCAGGGTCAGCTGCAGTCAGAGGTGGGGGGTTTCTATTTCATCTGGGCAATTTTATCTTCCCAGGTCACAGCTCTCCAGGGTTGAGGGTCACTCACGGTCAAGGAGGAAAGTCCAGGGAAAAGAGGCAGAACCCTCTTCATGGTCAGTTTTCCCCTCTCTCTTAAGCACGAGGCCCAGGCATTATGAGCCTATTTTACAAAACAGCTGTGTTTTTTACACAAGTGGACAAAACTTTCAGCTTTTGTGGTGAGTTTTTAACAGGTTTTGAAATAGACTGAAATTAATATTAATGCCAATTTCAAGGCAAACAAGACTATTAAAAGTATGTTTGCATCTATAGTGGGTTTATAAGATTGGAAGTTAACTACTATACCTTGTAAAGTTAACTATGGAAGTTTACTTTACAAGGTATAGTTCAATATATGTATTTGCAGTTGTTGGTACTTAAAGTGTGGTCATCATTAGCTATTCACCTCTGAGTCGTGGGTGGAGACAGCGCTGCTCTGCACACTCCTCTTCATGCTAGTTTGTAGCCTAACATTGCCGGTGTAATAGAAGAGGCAGGTAACATAGGAGCTATTCAGCTCTGAGACACTAATGTGTTTAGGGACATGATGAAAGCTAATATCATAATTAGCTTTCTTATGAGCATTGCAATCCTCTTACACACACGCTTGTTCCACAATCATCCTCTCTATTTCTCAGGGTCTGGCCTGCATCCAGGGGCAGAGCTTTGATTTGTGACGTAGGAAATCTCACTGCAGATGAACCTGCCGTTAGGGTCTGCCAGAGATTCACAGAGATTTAATTGCAGAAATACTCAGAAATGCACTTGTTTGTCTCGTGATATGTCCTGTAGCATCAGAAAAATGCCATATGAGCACGTAAAAAAACTAGAAAAACATGATTTTTGTCAGAGTTGGTCTTTTAGATGTACAGAAATTCCTCCCCTGTACAATGTGCATAACTGCTTTGGTTTCAGCTTCAACATTGGAGGTTGTCAACCCAAAATTTTAAGGAAGAATTTGAGGAGTTTGTAGTGAGACGACAAAGCAGTTAGAGTAAGGATGAAGTTGTAAATGTTTGACAGAATCAAGAGTAAGGATAATAATTGTACATTTCCACTTCGACTCTTCTCTTTTCCTGAGGTCAGCTTTGTATTAGGACAACACTAGTAGGAGGGTAAAATAATGTACAGACAGAAGCGGCAGAAGTTATCTAAGTCCAAACCCCTCAGCAAGACTTCAAGTACACACTTAAAAGACACCAGATGAGGAAGCAGACGCTCTTGGCTCTGGGTTTGATGAGTGTTTGGTTGGCACTGGTGGGTGTTTGATTGTTATTCTAATAGCACAGAGGCTGAACACTGACCGGCCCTCCTTGGAGAGATGAGAGATGTGAGAATAAAATCAAATTAGCTGAAAAACAAAGAGGCGTTGGATGAAAAGCAGCCACATCTCTGGTGAGTGGCAAACAAACAAACAAAGAAACAAAGCTCCTCCCACTGTCAGCTCTCCTGAGAGGGAAGGCCACGCCCCCTCTCACAAACCAGCCAGATCTGAAGACTTCAAAGCAGCCGCTCACAAACGCCACACACAGGGTCCGTCTGATACGTCTCCGGTCATGTGACTGAAGGCCAGGTGCACTCAAACTGGGTCCTTGGCAGGGCGTCATGGTCACTACCCCCTGTTAGTTTTGATCACCAGCCAATAGGGGGCTGTCCCTACTCAGAGATGGACATTTTGGAGGGTCAGACCACCTCCCAGATTGGCTGAGCACCTGCCGCTCTCCAATATGCCCAACCGCTCCCTGCAGCGTCACAACAGGCCTCTCATTCACACTCCTCAAGGCCCCCCTCTCTCTCCCTCCCTATCTTCCCCTGCCAGGTGGGAGCAAACACATGCCCGCTGTCTCATAAACACAGAGACGTGCCAGCGTTGCCCGGTTAGCTGCGTGGAGCCCTGAGACACATCCAACTATCACACAGACTGGTGCTGGAGCCAAACGGTTCAGGGAGGAGCCAGACAGGCAAGAATAAATCCCACTAACCTTCAAGACACAGACGCATAAAGGCAGCACACACACACACACTCAGAATTAATCTGACAATAGGAAGAACAAAAGCAAAGCAAGGCAGAAAAATGGCAAACAGACGAGGATGAGGCAGAGGCCTCATAGAAGATTTTCAGCATGAATGAGCACAATATAGCAAATCTTCACACCATATTTTTAGGGAGGAAGGATGGAAAGGGAAAGCCAAATAGGAAATTACCTTTTCCTCTGTTCGTTCATTTCCTGCAAAGAGGCAATGATGACCAATATGGCTGACCATCAAACCACAGCGCCTTCCTGCAAATAGCCGTGTAATGTAGGCAGGAGCAGCATTAGGAGCTGCCGCCGAGCCCAAGGCCCGCTGATGGAGCCGGAGCAGCCCCCCGATGATGACAGACACACGGGGGAAATCAAGCCAATCATTCACTCCCTCACTCTCCTCACACATCCTAATGCTTCCCTCTTTCCTTTTACCTC
Organism: Xyrichtys novacula; assembly: GCA_962446985.1. Taxonomy (NCBI): domain Eukaryota; kingdom Metazoa; phylum Chordata; class Actinopteri; order Labriformes; family Labridae; genus Xyrichtys; species Xyrichtys novacula. The sequence continues at coordinate 19,052,084 of OY660879.1, read as the reverse complement.
TAAATAACCACACTCCCGCTCTTTTTTCTGTATTGCTCTCTCAGCCTCTTCTACCATTGATCTATTAACCCGTCCTCTCTCAGCAGATGAACCGGGGCAATCTCTGTCTAGCTAAACCAATTCAGTAGTCAGAGTGATGCTCTCCACTTCAGCTAAGCTCTAACTGGAGCTCGTGAACTGGAAATTACATTTTCACAGCTTGCCAACACTGAATTAATGCCAATTATAGTGGCTGTTTGTGATGAAGATGCAGTAAAAACAGACGGGATGTTTTAAACCAAAGGAGCTCCAAATGTTAACACCAAAGAAAAGGACATTTTCCCCCTCCACCCTCCCTTTACACCCCCCCTTTTTTTCTATATGCCCTCTTATCCCCATGAAGTGATGTTTGGATAGAGAGAGACACGCAGCTTGTTATAATGGAAACGGCAACTCGCAGCATCCGGTATGAATGAGAGCTTAAACAGCAGGGGGGAGACGGAGGAAAACAGAGGAAAATAGAGACAAAGTGCTCTTGTGCCTGGAGGAGAGAGAGAGAATAATTTGAGGGAAAATGACGGCACTTGGGAGATACGTTAATCGTGATAAAGTACTCTGCTGGAAGAAAGTCCTCTCAGATCTATACAGCTGTAGTCGCTTAGCTGCCAAAAGATTGACTCTGAACCAGGGTTATTTTGTCATAAATGACAGTGCATTAAATATCTCCAAACACTCACTAATGCAGCAAGTCTGTGTCACACACAAAGCATATCTAAGATTTGTCAAAACACCACCAGACTCATGTTTCAAACCAAGTCCCAATGTTTCCACTTGAGAGTGCTTGAAACTTTGCAAACTTTAGAGAAACAACATCCACACTCTGCAAAGCTCCCATGAGTCAGTCAATAAAAACACATTGAGCAGCAACCGTTAGAGTTTCAGGAAGTGTTTGATTTTAAAGACAAATTTTAAGCAAAGCTCTGAAAGTCTGGGATAACACACAAAACATTCAGCTTAGTTAATGTCGATATTAAAGGCCAAAGCTGCCAATAATTTAAGCATTTCATCAAACTGGAACAACTAAAATCACCTGAATATGCAAGAGCTCATGCCACCATACATTAAATTCTTAAAGGGCACTTAGACAGGGACACGAGAGGAGCAGTGAGTTGTTGGTAAGCTAGCCAGTGAAAACAGAGCAAAAACAAATAGCTATACATGGCGATAATGGAACGGGGTCCACAAAAAGAAAAGGAATTAGAACAAAAGAACAAAAAAAAAAAAAAAAATCTGATCAAGCAAGGGCAAAAACAAGATTAAACATTGATAATTCCTTTGTGAAGATGAGAGAGTTTCGGGGCTTGAAGGGATCAAGTCGAATCCTGGATTTGCCAAATTCTTCCTAGACAGGTAACGTAAACTGTGCTTTTCTACACTGCTGGCTTATTGATAGCATTGCCAAGGAAGCTGACAACTTCAGCTTTACTCTACAGCCGAGTTATCTAATTTGTTTGTTGAATGTTTCTGTTATGAATGGGACATAACTGCAGGCTAAAAGTACAAGTCACAATAATATAACATTACTCCGTTTCACCGGCAGCATATTGTATTTAATAAAAATGCAAATATATACATTACCTCATCACTACGCATCCTGCAGATAGACAAAACAAACAAACAAACAAAAATATATATATATAATATCTAAGTACCGGTAAGTCCTGTCTTGTTTCAATTGCCACCAAAACAACTACACACCAGACCAAAAACCTCGTAAATGTCTTCACGACATGGGAAATGCAGTCATAATTCTTGCAAAACACTACTGCTTTTGTCCATAGTGGCCGCCAAATGCAACGGAAAATGAAGGACATGAATATAAGTAGACTAGTAGATTGGCACAGGTGTGTGTTTTTTATTATTAAATCAAATGTGAAAACCTTAAAATATCAATAGAACAAGCTTGCCTCTGTAACTCTAAATAGAAATGATCACACTTAAACTTGTACCTCAGTCTGGTTAAAAGACTATCAATCAAAGCTGTGAGCTCAGTCATTTCTCTCCTGTCATCTCAAAAGCCATTCATGTTCAAGGTCTTACGTTGAGATGTGATGTGTAGCCGAAATCAGAGCTGAAATATCTCACATTGTGGAGTAGGAGTATCACAAGAGAACATAATTCCCTACGATGATCACACCTGTCATCGGCACCATCTGGAGCTTCACCGTCCTGCTCTCAGATTCCTCCCTCGCTGTAATTTCTCTCCCTGAGAGCATCTCTCTGTGTGTCCACAACTCTCACCTCCACTGCTTGTGTGTGCTTTTGATAAATCATTTATCAGACGAGTCAAGCAGGTCATGCATCATAGCGCACTCTGATGATGGAGGCGCTGCATATTTTGCCTGAAAAACATCCAGCCGGTGCGAGGACTGAATGGCAATAGGTTGATGTGGAGTTAGTTACCATGCAGCTCAAAGTTTTCTATTAATAAAATGTTTGGTTAAAAAGGCTAACAGTTTGAGGCTGAATATTATTGATTGTTCTGCCCTCCCAAAAGAAAGAAAGCAAAGAGATGCTCTCTTATTCAAACACATTAGCAGAGCATTAGTGAGCGCAGGCCTGGCTGAGTGATGGCTCATCTCTGGAGGCCGTGCTGTGGATGTACACAGCTCATTAAAGTGTGCAGCCATAATGAGAACAGGCTTGATTATCTAGTAATGACATGTTGTCTCATAAAGAAAACAGAGTGCAACATCACAGAGATAATCTAGTGTACAACACTGAGTACACTGAAATATTTCATTTTCATTGTGTGTGGGCAGATGACTTAGGCTAAGTATCTGTATGTAGAAAGGCCAGTGTCAGAGTGGGGTTAAAGTGTCCCCTTAATCTCCTTCATATACGTACATGCAGAATATGTAGGCATGTTTGGTATCAACCACTCGCATTTTAAGGAGAAATAAAAGGTCCAAGTGAGGAAAAAAAGAGGCTGAACACATTAGCTGAGATGAGCCCAGCAGCTTGCAACTGACTAATGTTAAGCTTTGTATTGATCTGCAGTTAACAGGTCCATCATTGATGCTTCCCTTTAACTACTACTCCACTTCTGAAGTTGAAGTCAAACTCGAGTGCAGCCTTGGAAAAGGGAGTCTTGACCCTGAATAATTGACTCTGTATAAAGGAGGCTAAATAACCCTATTCCTAGCAAGAATAAATATCCTCCTAAGACCCGAACTCTTGCAAGGCATGCATTTTTATTTTCTCTTTGATATTTAGGCTAATTGGGACCTGATGAGTGTAAAAACAAAGAATGATCTTTTTACATGATGTAGTTTCTGAGAAAAATGATGTCCACATATGAGGACATTCGTTTAAATTTTGAGAGAAGGCCCTTGTAGACCAAAATTTAATATTGTGGTCTTGACAACCAAAAATGTGATGTCCACACATGTGGACGCCAGGTCCTAGGAGGATATTATCTGAATTACTCATCTGTTCATTCTAACAGTTTTATATTCACTGATGAGATTTTAAAGACCCACTCCAATGAAAATCATGTTTTCCTTGTTTTTTATATGTTCATGTGACATTTTTCTGATGCTACAGGACATATGAGAAAAGTAAGTGCAAAATTGCATTTCTGAGTATTTTACCATTCGAATTGCCATGAATCCCTGGCAGACCCAAACAGCAAGTTCAGATTTGGTGAGATTTCCTACGTTGCAAATCCAAGCTCTGCCCCCAGAGCCCCGCTATGCAGGCCAGAGACGGAGAAGTAGAGAGGACGATCCTAGGACAAGTGTGTGCGGTAACGGATTGCAATGCTTGTAAGAAAGCTAGGGGGGGGGGGGGGTATTAGTTTCAGAAGCTGGACCAATTCTGACCTGCAGAAAAGTCTGACTAACAACAAAGTTGTCCTGCATAAAATTACCTTGCATCCATCCAATTTTTCTTTTAGTAATATTTTACTTAAAAGATAAAAAATATTGTATTTACTTGCGTTAAAGTGTGTTGTGTTTGCAATCACTTTGACAAGTCCGCTGTATCCTTGTTGATCAACCAATCAAAGACCACTCGCCATAAATGGTGCCTCAATTATTCTGGATCCTCCTTTAACCAGAGAGAACATCACAGTGAAATATGAAAATAGGACATGAAGTCTGCTGTCTGTGTTTTGGTTGACAAAGCAAATAAAAAAATAAATACAAATCCACTGGGTTGTATCTCAGACAACCTTTGGCTAACTGTTCGCTGTTGCCCCGGCCTACATGTGCATGGTGCAGTAACAGGTTTCTGCAGCCGGTTCCTGTTGGATGAAGCACAATGCTGGTCTATTGACTGAGAGGCTGCAGTGGGCCAATGGCTGTCTGCCCGGGAGCAGAGGGATGTTTTTTTTTCCACATGTGTTTGTGTGTGCATGTGTGTGAACACTCATTTGCTCTTCCCCTTCACACAGAACCTCTATTGTGATGTTTCTGGCAGTCTGTGGTGACATTTGACTGGGGGCCTCTGCCAACTTCATGTCTGGCTTGCTTTCTCTGGAGACCGACAGGTGAAGAATCACATCCTGGATAATTTGTCCTGTTAGGAGTTTTGATTCTAAGTGGTATTCTGGGAAAATGTTGAAAAATGTAATGAATCTCAGTTAGGAAATTCCCAAGAAATCAGATTTTTGCTCACTTTTGCAGAGCTTACAAGTCTACTGTGTTTAAAATATTAATAAGTGGTCATCCCTGATGTGATTATAGATGGCACCTTATCTAAAAGTCGCCAAATGTCTTTTAAATGTCAGATGATTCTGTTTGCTTTTGAGGTGTCACATCTGTAGCAGAAGTAGAAGGTCTGATCATCATCACATTGGAGGTGCGATAAAGCTGTTGACATTTGGGATGTTTCAGCTGTCAGATTTTTCCCTTTTTTTGTTTTGAGAGCACAGAGCTGTGCGATCATGTCAGCCTCCTCTGTCCTCACTGTGGTTCACCTATCTCCTGCCCTCCTCACCTGCCAGTCATCCTCCTTCTGGGTGAGTGACAGCTCTGTCAGCGAGTGGGGAGAGGGGGGGAGACTGAGCGAGTCCAGTCACATCTGTTGTTTTACAGGCAGCCTGCATTCAGCCCCAGGGATCTCATTATAATCCGGCCTGTCGAGCTCACGAAGCGTTCAGCCACACAATACATACATACACACACACAAACAAGACAGGAAAGTCAGCACGTGTTGCTCATGTTCGCTCAATACGGACATGTAAGTTTAATCAACCTGCCTATAGTTAGAGAGAAACAAGCCAACAACAGGGGGAAAACAAACGCTCCAGAACAATGAGTGACACCTCTCAGTATTCACAGCTTGTACTCTGCCATGCAGCTGTCGATCTGGGATTAAACTTTGCTAGCAAACAGACACCAAAGGTGAGCAAACGCAGTCTTCAAAGTCAAAGTCAGCAGTCATGAGGCAGTGAGGTGCTGGTTTTAGGCTGCCCACTGGCTCAGTGTCACTTCTTGATGAGACAAAGTGGGCTGATTTGCGTCACATTACTGATTCTCACAGGCATGACGGGCACAACGCTCCATGCAAATCACTAGCGTCTGCTTTAGTGTGTGTGTGTGTGTGTGTGTGTGTGTGTGTGTGTGTGTGTGTGTGTGTGTGTGTGTGTGTGTGTGAGAAGGGGCAAGGAGAATAAGTAAAGAGGGAATGAGTGAGGGGAGAGCAGGGCAGGGGGATGAAGAGGTGTGAGGGATAGCATGAATAAAAAAAATGCATGCTGGGATTTGTATGTTGATGCAAGCCATTGTGTCACTCTGGCTCTCTGTCAGGGCAGGTTGCCCATTTACTCCCCACTGTTAATTACATCCTTGTACACACACATGCACTCACACACACAAATTGAAAAAAATCCATACACACACATACTGCATGCAAATAGACTTCCCTATCAGCAGCTGTGTCCTTCATTTAAATAACAGATATGCTTCTTTTCTCTAAAGAACAGGACAACATTATAGATGTTAACAATTTTGACTAAATTTTCTTCAGCTGATATCTGGACTTTTACAATAATTTTCACATATTATCTTTGGATAAACAGGCTGGCCGCATCATAGCAGTCTTATTAGGAGGCAGTATCAAGATGACTTTACACAAGCTTAGAGATAATCCTTCTCACTACATGAATGCTTTGTTCATACAGTAACTGCTGCCCAAGATCTCTTTTCTACTCCAAATAAACTAAGCCAACCATCATTGCCTTACTTCTTGGTTTGTACTGATGGAAACATGATCCCAGATCTTGACAAGCAACTTCTTGACTGAGCATATTAAGCACTGGGTTAGTTCAGACGAGCCAGAAACTCGAGCCCCGCCAGCCCATATCAGCTGGCAGCTCAACCAATTTCCTTCATACAAATGCAGCTGGCAAATGTCCAAATAGGTGTTATATTAAAGCTGCTACAGCCTGCCTTTTTTTTTTTTTTTTGCTGCAAACCACCTCCAGCCCAGCTCCTTCATGTCCTCTGATTTTAACAGTCATATGTGCTGTCGCTCAGTGCATTTACAAGGCTACATGTTCAAAAAATCAAATTACAAGTTAAAACTAGACTTTGAAAATACATGTTATAGGGATACTGTAACACCGAGTTAGATACCCCCTCGAGAGATGAATGTTGCCGACTGCTTGCTTCTCTAGGTATACCAACTTTAGCAACAACTGCATGATAGCAATTGTAACGGGTATTGACCGGACCCAATTGCAGCACAAACAAGCAGGTTCACTTTAACAACAGTCTTTATTGAACACCAAATGCAATGAAGCAGCAGAGTATAGCATGTGGGTATGGCAGGATTCGAACTCGGGTCTTCCGGGTGATAGGCGAGCAGATTAGCAGTGAACCACAGGTCAGGCAAGAGTTTTGGACTCGTGAGCAGGGAATTGTCCACAGTCTTAATTTGCTCTACGAGGATCCAGAGCTTGCAGAGGAGCTGGCAGAACCAACGTCGGCAGAGGAGGTGAGTTGGCGAGGTGAAGCTGACGAGAAGGGGGATCTCAACAGAGCAGGAACAGGCTGAGTGCCATTCAGCCGCAGGCAGACGAATAGCAGGAACCAGGCAGGCAAAGCTCGTAGTCAAGGACAGAAGGCAGGTAGGTTTACCGGGGCTGAGGCGAGAAGCAAAGGTCAGGGGCAGATCAGGTCGATACCAGGTAAGCAGTCCGGGAATTAACGCTGGAGAGTCAGGCATGAGAGCGAAGACAATCTGGCAAAGAGTGAGGGGAAAGAAGCTGCATATATACTGGCCTGATTGGAGATGATGAGCAGGTGAGAGCAGCAGGTGGAAGCAGTTAGCTGATGAGGGGTGTGGCTGAGCAGCAGAGCAGGAGAGGGGCAGAGCAGACTGTTACAGCAATACATAATGGTCTACGTCTCCATGCGCAAACCTCAACCAAAAAGCCACTCTATAACCACAAATAATGCTCAGAACAGCACCTAACTTCATCAACAGTACATATAGGGTCCCAGCCATAGTACTAGCCTTAAAACATCTTTTTAGCTTTGCCGAATTTCTTTAGCAAAGAGACTAAACACAGCTCACCCACTCTACTCCAGCAGCCGCTTGTTTGTGTGGGAGCCCTGACGAGTCGATCACGGAGTGCAGCAGAGTTTCGCAGCTCAAGGAAGAACATTTATGATCATCAGTTCATGGAAATGCAATCAGACCAAGACGCTAAGGCAAAAGAACTACCGCGTCTGCAGTGCAAAATGATTATTATTACCTCATGGAAATGATCCGCTGCACTCCGTGATCAACTTGTCAGGGCTCCCCCACTAACAAGCGGCTGCTAAAGGTGGTATAACTAGAGTGGCAAGAAGTCGGCAGCATTGATTTTTCGAGGGGGTGTCTAACTTGGTGTAATGGTGTGTTTGACCCTAACTTAATTTTAAGCTGGAATATCCCTTTAATAAATCAGTCCAACTGGAATCAAACTGAATTGCTCTGTAGTTGTAACATGCAAACTGAACTTCTCGTTGTCAGATTAAGATGCGTAGATACTGCAGTTGGGGTTAGACTTTCACTTCAATGAAAATGCCTCCTGGTTTAAACACTCTATGCATTCTCCTTAGTTTGCACTCTGAGTTTGACCCGGAAGTTGAACAGCATAAATGGGTTGCTAGGGAGCTAAGAAGAGAACAAAACCTCCTCAGAAGAAGAGGGGAGATGTGGCTGTAGCATGACTTGACTGTGTGTTTGAGCAAACTAATGACTTTAGTCAAGGGGAGTTGTGCTCTTCCTGCCTCAAACTTTAGCATCAGGTATACATGTGGAAAGGCAGGGACCAAACCACCAAATATAACTACTGCATGCAGATAGTTATTTTTGACCAAAGTGGGTCTGACTGCAATGTGAAAACTAGAAAAACAATCAAACTCTGTACGTTTAATAAAACAGAGCTTCCCTTGCTGTGAAGAAGATGAAAAGATGAACCCTGACAGTCAGCTCTGACATGTTTAGTGAATTCTATCAGCAGGTGAACATGAAACCTTTAGATGGATCTCTATAATTGATTGTGTGCACCTATCATCTCCCTGCACATACAATCACTGTCTTCTCTGAATCCAGACTCTATCGGTATTCTCTCCCTCTCAATGTCCACTGAATAATTGAGCACACTCCTTGCTTTTAGCAAACAGCACTGACCCGTGTTCCCATGTGTCTATTTTATTGAGACACCCCACTCATGCTGGGAAAGTATGTCAGAGTTTTTAAAGCGTTCAGGATTTTCAGTCTAGCCGGTGGGTCAAGATCAGAAGTGGACATTAAAATTCATAGAGGAGTGCTTTGAATCTAAAGGCATGTCAGCTGCTGAGAGAGAAGATGAGATGAGATGATAAACACGAGAGCCTCAGGTTGACATGCACAGAAAACAAGCCGCAGGCAAAAGCAAGGCCACTGTCTGTATGGTCGCCTCACCTGGGCACGCCGGGGGCATGTACACTTGCACCGCAGAGCAGATCTGCTTAACTCAGGACTGAGACTGAGACATCACAACCCCAAAAACTCATGCGATCAAAGGTATAACAAAGGGTTTTATTTGCAGGTTGTAATAGGTCTTTTGAATGCTGCTGTTTAAGTTGCATCCTCTGTCACATGAGAAGACTTTTATGTGTTTCTGATGGCTCCTGTGCTGCAGCCACAGCATATCAACCTGCTTGTCCAAGTGAAGAGGAAAAGAAACTTCCAATGAGCTCAAATCCTTCTTTAAAAAAGAGTTTAAATCGAGAAAAATAGCTTAATAGTGTTCAGGCTGAAGCTGTCCGTCCTTGATCTGATGCATGGCTGCGAGGCGAGCTCCACCACGCTTTCCTATTTATAAAATAATCTCTTGCCAGAGGCTACACTCCAGCTCAGACAATCCTTTTTAACCAGCATCTCATACAGCCCCTCGTCTGCCCTGCAACATCATTCAAATATTCTCCTCCTACTACTCTCAGGAACTTTGTCTACTTTTTGGTTGATCGGGGACTGTTAATGGAGAGTGTATGTATGACAAGACTTTGAACAAATAAATGAAGAAACAGCTGCGGCAAACAAAATACATATTTGCCCTGAATGCTGTAATGTCATGTGGCTAAGCTTTTTTTTTTTTTTTTTTACATTTTTATAATAACATGAATAAATCAGAGCAGAACTAACAGGAGAAAGTGATTTTTATCAACATAATCCATTCATATGCAGAGAAATAATCTTTCTGTATGTAAATGTGCACTGTGCAAGACCTTTGCATCTCATCAAATATTCAAATTAAAGATGTAGATAAAATGGAGACAGTTTTAAATTTGAATAAGAGCTTTGCTGCTGTTCCCTAAAAAAAATTAAAAAATCCTAGATGGTGAAGACAGATTTACATGAAATGTGACAGTGTGCGCATCGATGTGTGCTGATATAATCTTAGTTGCAACCAAGTGTGCATAAGAAGAAGAAGAAGAAGAAGAAAATGTATCGACAAAGTTAAGCATATACAATAGTGCAATATGTGTATGCACTGACTGATGGGTCAAAATGGAGTGCAGGCTTAGATAATGCTGGGTTTTAAGCAGACATGTAACCAGAATCCTTTAAAAAGGATCTCTCTGTACTGAAACAGTGTCTAGTCTGCTGTGCTGCAGAGATGACTGTGAAATGCCTGATCAGTTCAATTCAAATTCACCTTGATATTCTCTCATTTCTCATAGAAATGTCCAATCCTCAGCACAAATAAGCCTTTCAGTCAAAAATTTCTGCCTCATTCAAATCGCAAAATAAAACTTGTGCCCTTCCCTGTCTGAATCTTCTTTTGAGAGTTTTAATGGCCCGTGAATCGATCCCTCCTGCATTTTGTCACAAATTGAACAGCGAGGGAGGATAAAATAAGAGCAGAAATAAGCCTCCCTCTTTTGGCTCCCTATAAAGCAGGAGTGCAGAAAAATTACCTTTATTAAGTCTACAACGACCCCATTGATTTTCTGTTGTGTGTCTGCCATAATAATGAAGATGGCGGATGTCAGTGCGGTCAAAGTATAATCAGTGAATTCTTTGATAGCCTGTCTCCTGGTGAGGACGAGGAGACTGTGACATTAAGCTGGATGTTTCGGCCAGTGAGATTAAAACTGATTGGATTACTCTGTCAAAGAAAAGAGTTTTAGTGTAGAAATACAGTTTAAGATATCAACAGTCTACGGAGTACCAAATTTAGCTCCTGGTGTTATTCAAGGTGAAAGGTCACTTTTTTATCTGTTAGTCTGAGCTGCACAGTTTCAGTAAAGTTTTCTTTATATGATTAAAAAAACATAGAACAGAGCATAGACTGTATATACTATGGACAACTTGGCTCCGCCTTCCATCATTAGACAAATTTGAATTGGTCTTGGTATTTGTGGGATTTTCTCCACTTCCTGGAATCACCACTTGTGCAGTAGCGTTGTACGCATTCGGCAGGAGAGTCGCTGTGATGACGCTAGGCTCAAACAGCGTATCCCCTGGGTGAGCTATGCAATCTTCGTACACCCATTGGCTGTATCAAGTGTCAATCACAGAAAAGATGAACTCCCAAATAACTTTTAAAAATGGTGCTGTACATAAAAAAGAGGACTTGCGCACAAACCAGTCTTACAGTAACTACATGTCAACATCGCAAGCAGGGGGGAGAAAAAGTATATTCTCTGTAATAAATGTCTAAATTTTGTCCACAGCTGCATAAGCTTTGCTGGAGGAGGCGGGATTTATGACCTATACTGCAGCCTGTCACCAGAGGGTGCTGTTCTTGGGGTGGCTTCACTCAGCAAGGCGGCAGACGGCGTCCATTCTTTATAGAGTCTATGACTAATAGTGATGTCTCAAAACCAAAAATCACTGAATAATAGCTGCTACTGCCCAGCAACAAAAACACAACTTTGTTAAAAACACAAGACAAAAAGTTTTTTTTTTACGCCCTCACTTTGTCTATCAGGTCAGTGTTGAAGTCCAGCTCCAGCTGAGCCCTGCTCACCTAAAATCCTCATACTGTGAAAGTGTCCATACTTCTTGGCACCCCTGCATAAGTCATAAATGTATTAACAACTTTAAATAAACCATAAGTTTGTCATTTGAATCAGTCACTTATTAAAAGTTTTTATGGTGGACTGCACCTTTTGTTTACGTCAAACATCTGTGATCAAAAGTGCAGTTTTTAATGAGCACATCCAAAAATGTCAGCCTCAAAACCCTGACGGGTGTTGACGTAAAAACTTCTGTCACAATTTAGCCTCACCCTGTTATTTGTCTTCCCTTAAAAAGACCGTCTTCTATCTCTGTTTTTGTTCTTGTTTGTAACCTGTTTGATCATCTGACAGCTCATGTTTGCCCCCCGGTCTGTTTTGCCCATCTTACCCAGACGTCGGCACAGTGACTCAGATGTCATGACCGATAGAAGTGTATGCCAAAGCAATGCAAATAAGACATAAAATACTCAAGCACTCATTTCAACATTTGTGTCCTGTTACTGATATTTCTCTCCGTCTCTGCCTCTTCCCATGATACCTTCAGGAAAGAATTGTCATTATTTCCTTCACACAGCTGATACTGCAGGTGTTTTCCTTTTTCTCGGATAGTTACAGGAAGATAATGATTATGAGAACAAGATGTGTCGCACTAAAACAAGATAACGCTTGCTATCACCGCGGGATGGGAAAGAAAGTAGCATATTTAGCTGCTGTTATGATTTGAGTCTACAGATAGTGTGAGGAAGAACAATCTGAAAAGTCATTAAGCTTAGTGCAAGTCAGAGCCTGAAAATCCTCTGTAACAATGTTGCTGAGCGAACGCTAAGCTTAAATCCCACACCCCCTGATCACTTAGCTAACCTTAAGCTAAATTAGCTCCTAACTGCTATCTGAACCCCCTTCTGAGTTTTCCTCTCATTCCTCTGTAGCAGTCTGGAGATGTTCAGGTTTTATTGGTCTAGAGTCTGAGTATCCACCCTTTAACTGAAGCATCACACTCTCTGATAAACTCGAAAATAGGATTGTTGGGAAATGTTGTCTCATTTTTGCACCCCCATGTGCACAACAAACACAGATTTAATACTACACACAGGCCCTCAGAGGTGGGCAGAGATTCACACAGTCCCAAAATGTGGACAGATTTTATTCCTCACACAGCCATATCTGGAGCTATTTCTATGTAAATTCGTGTCTCTTCTGCATCCGTTGACATTGTCATTCACTGCTCCAGCAACACTCGCCACAGGACAAATTTTAAAGCAGCCAGAGAGACTTTGATCCCGCTGAATACAAATGATGACACGGCTCAACAAAGAGGCCTTTCACACGTCCTGCTCTGTCACGCTATGCCGCTGCCTTCGAGGCACGTGGTGGTCAGATTAGCCACACTTGGACCTGCTAACACCCTAAGAGATGCTCGGCCATGCAAAGATACACAGAGGAGTGAAAGGCACAGGACCAATCTTTTGATCTGATCTGATCCGATCTGATCAAATGCTGAGGAGTTTTATCGTAATGCCACAGAAAGAAACTAAATCTGTGAAAAAAATGATCAAATGAAAAGCTGCCATGTTTATCAAAGTAATATAAAAAGAAATTGTTCCATTTCCATCAGTGTGAATATCAGCTGTTTTCCAACATCAAGGTTAGTTGCTCATTAGACACAATATCTAGGCTGGTATGAAACAAGCTTTATGAATTCTGCCAAGGATGCTCAGTTTTACTCACAGAGTAAATAATTAACAGTGATCAGCTGCTGCTTTACAGGACTGAGGTTCTGCTTTTTCTGTGGAACAGAGTACAGAGAGCTAACCTTCGCATGAGGGATTAAAAAAAAAGTGACCAGTAGATGAGCAGGCGTGCAGAAGCCTGTAAGACCCAGCATATGAAAGTTCGCTGATGGGTGATATATTCACAGAGATGTTGGCTCTCTTTGACTGATTGCTAGTGCCTTTGTGAGCAGAGAGATATCTCCATGACTTCCACCCTCAGGTGCAGAGTGCTGGCCCTTTGTGAGATGATGAACTGTGAGTCTGTGAACTGAGGCACTCCTCTGTTCTGCTTCGGCGTCAGTGTTAGCCTCTTTGGCTCTATTGTATCTGCAGGGAAGACTTCACAATGCAATGCAGCACTAACTTCTTAGATTCAGCCAAACATGCAGGGCGCTTCTCAACTTCTCAACACCAACTTTTGTACAATTTTTATCACAAGTGCCCAACAAGCGGATAAATTTCTCTGCAGAGAGCTGGTTTGTTGCAAAAGAAAACCTGCTGAAGACATATGTTTCTGTATTTTCTGACCTGCAAGTTCTGTTGCCTTGGGCAAACAAGCTGTGAATACAACAAATCCATCAAATCCTAAATTTAAAATATTGGAAATATTACCAAATACTTGCCCATTTGCACTTTTATTGACATGAAGTAATACTACCACTCATCTTAAAGCTACTGCCAGAAGTTTTATATGAAACAGACTAAAATCAAGATTAATGACTGTATGACATGCAGAAGCAAACGAGACCATCAACAATGAAGATTTTTATGCGCTGGTGTGAGGGGGAGGTGTCAGAAGAAAAAGCTCAGTTTTTTGTTTTTCCACATTCAGTATTGACAAAAATATATATGCATTTGACAGTCAAAAACCAGCAAGATGCTTTTGTTTTTTTTTCCTGCTGGAAACACCATTTAAACTTGTAAAGGGCAAGATGAAAAACACCTGCTTTGTCCATAGGAGGCACCAAAAGTGGCCCAAACTTAAAGTTCCTCTCTGGAGCTTTAAGTAATTTCACAAGAGTAAAAGAATCCAGGCTCTCTTTAGCCATGATATTGTGCTCGATGCTCAAACATCTGACATAAAGCAAAGAATTTAATATCTTTCTTTTTCAATTGTTATGACCGATTTAACTGTTTGGATTGGGACTTGTGGAGTTCAACAATACAGCTAACACAGTACACCAGAGGCTTACTGTTTCCATACACAAACAATCAGCGTCTCGACTCTCAAAACTGGAACTCTCGTAGAAACCCATGAGGTTGAACAGCTTCAGAGTAAACAGACATGGGGGACGGACAGAGTGGCCTGATGTCCGTCTAACTTCACACTCTGTGCTCATGCTCAGCTGTCATCTAGGTCGCCTCCCATATGTGTGTTTAATAATTTAGAACAAAGCTATAAGGTAACTGTATTTATAAAAAACATGTTTCATATGGCTCGAAAGGTGGGTCATATATTTGCTGATACAGCCCACTTCAATGTATAAGAACTACTGTGTAGAGATTCAGATCAGCCCACTAAGGAACATGATAAACTGTTAGATCCTAACACGATAACTTTGAACCTCTCTGAATAACTTAATACACCTTCAGCCCCACTGATACCCCTCGTTTCTCTTCCTCCTCCTCCTTCTCCTCCTCACTCTTACTCTTCTCTCCACTTCATGGCTCTGCCCACTCCTCGATCTCGGAAAGGGAAACTCATTATAGCTGAGGATTAGATTGATCGGTTGGGGTGGGGGTGGAGAGGGTGACGGCGCGGTAGATGCCCAGTGGAGAGGCAGCACGTCTGGGCCAAGCAATTTATGCCAACAATGGAGCTCATCTCTGCATATCCTGACTGGTGGAAAACACTCAGAGGCAAACAACTGAGTGAAACACACAGACACACACACACGCTCATAAAAAGACAGAAAGGTAGTTGGAAAAGGATTTAACTCCAATTGACCGAGAAAACACTAAATAAGGAAAACGTGTGGCTTCATACAGAGATATAACCCATCGATGGCTAACCTTGTATTCCATCAGTCTGTGTTCAGATCATTAAAAACACACTCGGTGTTGTTCAGATAAATGTGCTGCATGATGAGAAAAAAACTGTAATAGAACATTTTCCCCCGAACAACACTTAGTTTTCAAGGCTGAAAATTTCCTCTCTCAATTCCTCTCGTAGAAAGGCAGCGTATTTCTGTCATCACCGTGGAAACCAGCACAGGTAAACAAAGGTAGGGTTTAGTTGTTACTCTGCTGTGCGGCCTTACGGTCCCCTCGTCTCATACCTCCTGCTCCCTGCATCCAGTCTTTATTTCCCAGAGGGATAATACTGGACTCAATACCTGGTCCCCATGACTCAGGGATCTTGAGGTGTGTATGAACATGCGTGTCAGCGTGTGTTTGCGTAATGTTACCAGGGTTAATAACCGATCAAGCACTGAAGCAGCCCAGCTTTCCATAAATTAACTCCATCTTTTGTCTCTTTTTCTTCCTCATTTGTGTCTGGTTATTATTATTATTTTGGGTGAAATCCATGCAAATGAAGAGGAGTCTAATCCTGTCCCTGTTTAGGGGTGATAATTGCACCTTTTGTTGTTCCCATTCACGAATATTCAGACAGGTGGAGAAGTGTGCAGCTTATGAAATGATCCTGTCACTGCTGTGTTACACCATTCTGTGGTTCTGGCTCTTGATGAAGCTGCAAACATTAACAAACTGAGCCTCCTGACACAATCTTTCAATATTTGATGCAAAATCTGGGTTGTTATTGTGAAACATTTATCCAGCTAAATCTCAGCTCCCTTATCAAATCATCTGTATGTGTGTTATTTTGAGTTAATGCGAACTATGCAGGTAATTGAACCCATTTAAGGATGCTAATTACACACCTGAAAATGGCCAACAAACAAGACAACCAAACGCAGATCCTGGCTTCTCCCAAAAGGCATGACTGGGAACAGTGTACCCATAATCCCTTTCACCACACAGATGCTGCCGTCCTTGGCCTGAGAAAGAGCAGCATCCTGCAGGCAAAGACATGTCCTCATCTGCACAGAGGAGATAACTACACCACACCCGGACTCCAGCAACCCCCCCGCCTTACACCACCAACAACCTGCCTCTGCACACCATCCGTCCTCCTGGCCCTCCAAGTCTTCTGTCTCAGAGCTGTCCATCCCAGTGTGCACACAAACATAGCACACACACACACAGACACACAATGCCTCTGCAAACTCTCTGGAAAGATGAGGAGGGAGAAGAAAGACAGGAGTTAAGATGAGTTTGGACAGCAAAGTGAGAGCGAAGCTTTTTTTTCACCCCCGTCTTCCTGCTCTGGCGTTGGCACTCTGTGTGCATCTCTGCTGATCCAGTGACTTTGAAGTGTGCAGGCTTTGATTTAGACAAAGATTGTGGAATTTGATCCCCATTTAAAACTGAGCTGGCACACATAGGTTGTTTTCATCACCAAGAAAAAAATCATTTTGACTAAAAATCAATGGCTGACTCCACACAAGGCTCTCTCTGTTGAAAGTGAAGCGCTTCACTGGGTTTCTCAGTTAGACCCACCAGCCAAGAGCCTTATTATACTGACTCCACACTCACAGTTTAGAGAGGTTTGATGATGACGAGCATCGACAACAGGTGGATAGAGAGCTGTCAAACTGCCTGATGACACACCAGATGCAATCACAGCCAAGAGCTCTTAGCAGGACAGATAACAGGGACAGGACATCAGCGTCTTATGGAGCCTACACCACAGGAAAAAAGGCGCAGTGCAGGTAAACTGACACCGCGTTAGAGTGTGTTATTACAACGATCCTTTTAAGAGTTGCACTGATTGAAGAGTTCATCTCCAGCAAACCAATCAGGACATCAACTCGCTTTATCATCTGGTTTATGTAACGTTTAGCTAGCAGAGTTTATTTGTGGGACAGCTCAAAAACAGTCCAGCTGTGTAAATGAAGAGGTAAGTAAAGCCCTTTTTACACATAAATGTCCAAAAATTTCAAGAAAATTTCAGGTCTTGAAAGCATGGAGAGGTTTTTAGTGGTTGTGATGGTTTTGCTTTAAGATTGTCATAATGTGTGCTGTTTGAGTTAGTTTTTCCCTGGTTTTGTGTTTCCCGAGAGTGTATTTTCTTTGTGATTTTCCCAAGTGTTTCTGTGCCCTATTGTTCCTGTTCCCCTGTAGTCATCTCTTGTGAGTTTTTAGTTTGTGTCTGACCCCAGTTCCCTCATGTTCTTAGTGTTTTATTCATTATCAGTTTTCAATATTTGCTGTTTTATTTTGTAGTAGTTTATTCCTTGTGTTTCTAGTCTTGTTTTACTTCCTCAGTTTTCCCTTCTCTGTGATTGTCTGCACCTGTGTCTCACCTGCCTCTCGTTGCTCGTTTCCCTGTGTGTGTATATATAGTCCTTGTCTTCCCCTGTTTCATTGTCAGTTCATTGTGTGTCAATGCTTCTGTGCGTGGTATGTATGGCAATGTCTGCAAAGTCTCCAGTGTCTTCTTGTGGTTTCCCCCCAGTGCCTTCTGTTGGTTTTTTTGCCCTTGTGGATTTTTAGTTGGACATTTCTGAAGTATGTTTTCGTTGTTCTATTTAGTTTATTTTGAATAAATCTTTTGTTGTCCTGCATTTGGGTCCTTTCCTTTTTGCTTTACTCAAAATCATGACAAAGATTTTTGCATGTACAAGCAGCAAAAATATAAAAGCAACTTTTATCAAGAGTATGAAGCAGGAAAACTTCACTCAGTGTGATCCATCTCCTCATCTTCCTCACTATTCTCTCTGTAAATATCCCAGACTTTTTTCAAACTTTGGCTCACCCTGACTTTATGCTGATATATCACAGGAGTGCCTGCAGAAAAAAGGTCTAAATAAAGTCAAGTGGGAAACATTTGGGTGTTTGCATTCAATCATAAGGCGTAGCCAAATGGTTTATGGGCATTTTCAGGAGTGCAGAGCATGTGTGAAGGAGGCTCAAAAAGTGCTTTATTGAAACAGCACTTTGAAAAACGTGGTGCTTCACAAACTCAGGGATAAAATAAAAGAACCAAAGCAGAAGGAATTATGATGAAACTATAATGTAACAACCTAAAGCAAGCCAGAAATGGAAGCTACAAGAATTCTTGTCCATATGAGAGAATTAGAGCGATCCAAAGATCCTGCAGCTCTGACATTAGGTGGAAAATGACTCTCAAGAGAGCGAGGGCTCAAAAAGATACGGTGGGTTGACCTTTTTGTTTTACAGTTTGAGTGTAAAAAAGGACAAAGGTCAGGGTAGATGAAAGATGGAACAAGATTTGAGAACAAGTCAGGGTCATGGGGTTTCTTGTAAGTAATGCTGCGTTCCAGTTGTACTCGGAAATCGGAATTTCTGAGTTGGAAATTCATCTGGAATGCCCCGCTGAAGTCGGATTTCCAACTCGGAAAGTAGGATGATCTTCACCAACCCCGACTTGACGACAACGTCATATTCCAAGATTTCAGTGCAGTGCATCAACAGTAAAGAGTAACAGTGAAAGCTCTTGTAATTTTTATTTATTAGCACTTCTGTTTTGCTTTGTGAAATTAAGTAAGTGGTATATGTTGTACTGCACAACGTCTTACTGTGAACACAGTTGTAAGCCTTTGAGCTATGAACTGCACAATTTGTGAGTGAAATACTGTGTTATGTGTTGTTTACAACTGGTAAAGCTAACAACAGCTAACAACAGCTGACAACGGCTAACAGCAGTCGTCCATCTTGGTTTTCTGACTTGTTAACTGGAACACGTTCAACTCGGGTGTAATGTCATTCCCAGCTCCAACATCCGACATAACTGAAACTTGGTATAAATAACAGGATCTTTTAATGATTTGTTTATTCCAGAAAATCAAAGTAGGGATCAATATAATTGTAAAAATGGTAATTACAAAAAGCTGCTGTTTTTGTAAACCATTTAGAGAAAATAGAAGTCTTAATTTATAGCTTAGGATTTTTTTAGGGAAGATTTTTATTTGTTTTTATTTCTAAGCTGCTGGAGACACTTCCTGTCAGCTGAAACCGTTGTGATTGTTTGTTGAATATCAGTCAGCCTATCTAACCCATTGGACATTAAATAAACTCTTCTGGCTCAAATATGCCCTCCCGAGCAAATAAAAGCATACATTTGCAGAATTGTCTGTTTCCCAGCCTTGTTTTGATAAAAGTGTCCCTGAGATTTTCACTCTTATATGGACTTTATGTTTGCTGAAAAGCACCCCTTAGCTTTTCCTTTTAAAGAACAGGGACTTTGTTTGTGGCAGCTATTTACTGATAAGCTGGCCTGTCATTCACATGGATACCATTTTGGACCAGAAGCATTAGAAGTGGTTGATTGTAGAAACCAAAAGCTATTCTGAGTGCTGAATAAGTTTTTAGTGAGGCAGCTCCTTTTCTAAAGATCCACTCCAGCACTGGTGTTCAGAGGGAAGAGTGTTCGGTCCTATTCATTTCAAAAATGCTCCCTGTCTTTTTCTGAAGTCACTTTTTTTCCCTCTCCTGCCTCTCTCTCTCTCTCTCTCTCTCTCTCTCTCTCTCTCTCTCTCACACACACACACACACTCTAAATCTCGCTCTCTCTTTTCCATTGCCAGTCCAACAGCTGTTTCTCCTTTGGCTGGCCTCCAAATGAATGACTGAAGAAGAGTGAATGGGTTTTTAATTTCACTTGTTAACGCAGCTTTCTCGGCGGTCCCCCTCCCTCAACCTGCAGAGCCAACACTCCCACATAGCAGAGCCACAGGAGAGGGAATACAACGTAAGAACAGCGCTGACAAACCAAACTTTCAAATGAACAGGTCATTGATTGGGCATGAAGTGAGCCATTTGAAGAGCTTCACTCTCCTTTCTCACCTTTTTCGTGGCTTAATTAATCATGAAGGGTCTCACTCAAGTGTCTCAGATGGCGAATGGAGGATTTAAGCAGTGATTTTGTTCTGTTGCTCCCAGAGCTGAGACCTCTGCTGCCACCACAAGTCTTTAAACTGCAACTCCGGCAGGTGTATCCACAGTGCCTCAGGCAAGATGGCTGCTGCATGGGCGGGAGAAACCCACAGGCCACCATGAAGACCTCCTCATGATTCAACACTTTTCAACTCACACTCGTGCTTTTGTAGGGTGCATGCTGCAGAATGGAAAGACAGGAAGAGGGGTAAAGCATTAGCACTGCAGCAAGTATTGAATGATAATAATTTGAGCCAGTAAAATAAAATTCTCAGATGAAAGTATCGTGCTCACGTACTGCAGCGAAAACATTCAAATGAAGCCACAACAGGAAATGTTCACCACAGCTACGACTTAGTTTAGACATTTAGCAGACAGAATACACATTACTTGAGATATGAGTTGGAGTTTCTTGTGGATAGTTGCCATTCACCAGAGACACGTAAAAAGCAACAGGCAGTAGGGTTTTGAAGCCAATACATAACTGCAGGAGTCCACAATCCCTGCATGTTTCGTACAGAGTGTTGTGGAAATGCAGGTGGGTGAGTTGTGACAGGCATCTTAAGTGAGATGGATTACAGAGAGATGCTTTGATTTGTATAACAAGCATATACTTCCACCTGTGTGACCAGAAGAGGTCTCTTTTAGAGGGGTGCAGGGCTCAACGGGGGCAGGTGAACCATAATGGACTTGGAGATTTTCATGCGGACACAAGACACAACAGAATGAATCCAAGTCCAGTAAATTTGGTGACTGTGAGCTTACAACTAATTTGGTGTTTGTGGCCCCAAAAACCAGGGCTTACCCTAACAAAAACCTGCTCAGACCCACAGAGACCAACACCAATTGATGCCACATAACACCCCTCTTGCTTCGCTATGAGTCCTGCAGTTTCTGCAACACTCTGGGTTTCAGGGTCCTGCTCAGAGTCAATTAGCCTCCTTGTCATTGTAGTTTTTTTATCACTCCTTATTGTCAGACTCAAGAAGCACTCCCCACAGAGCTCTCTGCCACAAGCATGTCAACAACATCATGCGCTGCTGTGCTGTGCTAAATACAGGTTTTTGATAAATTGTCAGCAGGAAGAGGTGAAACATGAACAGCACATTTCATGTGTTGTATCCCCTCTTCACAGACTGATTTGACATTTGTGTCACAATGATCAGGTTGACTGTTGTTGCCTTTTGCTATCCAGAATTTATGGCTACTGTGAGGAGGCTTTAACTAACCAGCATCAAGTATCAAACACAGGTAAGAGGTTTAAAAATGTATCTGTAAAAAACAAACATTTTTTTTTCCGTTAAGTTTGATCTCAAAATAAAACCAGAAATCCAAAGTTAGGATGACCCTTTTTTTTGTTTGTCACATTGGTGTCATAAAATTTAGTATTGCTCTGTTTGTTCCTATCGTTGAAAAGAAACAGGTCCACGTAGCCCCCCCTAAAGGCATTGAGCTCTTTCATTGGGATGGCTTGAGCACCTTTCCCTTTAAATGTTATTTTCTGGCTTTGTGCACCCTTGATTTGCATCATACAGTATATGCATTTTTGGAGCCCTCGCTTCCATTGCTTTTCCTAATTTTTTGCAGTACAGTCATCCTTTGTATCTTCTTTTTACTGTTTTACCTGTTTTGAATTTTTTAGTTGTAGCTGAGGATTTGCATCCCTAAAATTTAAGCAAATTTTGCCTTTTAAATTTTGTTTTCCTCTGATGAAATGTGGAGACCTCAAACTGCCTTTACATTTGCTGTTTGGTTTAACTAGCATAGGTTCAAATACCTAATGGTCTCTATGTGTTCTGGCTTGTAGCTGCTTTTTGGAGATTTGTGTCTTACACTAGCTGCCACTTATCAGACCAAATCACTAGTTTGCTGATTGACAGAAAAATGGCCACAGATAAATAGAAACCCACCAATAGTATGTAAGAGGATTTGTTCATTTCTTTAGACATTTTATTCAGCAGAGACGCACGATGATCCAACACAGATAAACGCCAGCGACTAAGTCCACACAGAGCGAAAAGGAGTTCTGGTTTACTTACATTAAGCAAAGAGCGCTCTCTTGTGGTTAAACACTAACATTACAGTCATAGCTCACAGGCTTTTGGAGGTAGTGTTTAGAAAAATATGCCCAACATACAGCTGTTTTTTTTACTTCTAGATACTCAAATTAAACAGAAATTTCTCATTTAAAGTGACAACATCCAACAACTTGCAAAACGTAAGTGTGTGTGTGTGTGTGTGTGTGTGTGTGTGTGTGTGTGTGTGTGTGTGTGTGTGTGTGTGTGTCTGTTATTGGGTGTGCGAATGTACGTTTATTCAACTTTCAGGATTTAAAGGGATGGGGGTCCAGGCTGACCAGAAGAGGCACCATGAGACAGTCACAGGTACATCATCTCCCCGCTCTTCCTCTGCAGCCACACCCTGTCCCCCATTGAAACCAACAAACCTGTGCTGTGCAGCAAAGAAGCAGTCTACTGTTTATGGTGGCTGCACCGAAAGATCTTTTGAGTCTATTTTAACATTTGCAATGATCTGTTGATTTGGTAATCTCAGCATGGTTAACAAAAACAGTCTGGGAAACATCATTAAACTTTTACTTAAATGCTCTTGGTCGTGTTTTTCACATAAAGGCCATCCTAGTATACCCTCAGCACCCCCTGTATGTAGAGTTTAGACTTCTGAGGTTTACTTATGCCAGGAGGGCTAATCCAACAGATACCTGAGCTCATTTATCCCATCAGCTGTTGGGTTTTTAAATAAGTTGTAAGCACTGCTGCCACTACTAACTTAAATTACCCACTGGTGTTTTAAATACAAACTCTATGATTTTATACTGTTGAAATCACATTCTTGTCATATATTGTTTTTTCTTGTTTTTATTGAGGCCTTCTGAGAATTGGTGGTTTTAGAGACTGTGAAGAATGAAATCAAGGGATGAGGGGGTCAAGGGGAGAAGGAGGAAGAAGAAATAAGGAGGAAGTTATTTTTTCTTTTCCAACTTTCCAACTATGAATTTTACTTAAAGTCTAAATATATTAAACCTATACTTATACTTAAACCTTTGATTAAGATTTACTTAAGTACTTAAGTATGTATTTGTGCCTTAGGTTAAAGTATACTTGGGTTGTACTGCTTATAAATTTGTACTACTATTGAAGTAATAGTATACATAATAGGTAATTTTAAGAATGCATAGATGGCCAAGAGGGTTAAGGCGAGCCCCATGTTGGGGACCATGGTCTCTGCAATGGTCAAGGGTTCAATACCAGCCATGACCCTGTGCTGCGTGTCTTCCCCCTACGCTATCTCCCACGTTTCCACTCTCTCACACTCTTAGATATGAGGACGTATAAGGAGCATTTGCAAGGCTTTATAAATGTGCTTACAATCCACTTTAAGTGGTGCATTTATAGAAAGTGTACCTCCATCATCCTTACTGTCTGGATCCCACAGTTAGTGTTTGTAAAATCAAAAATAATCAGAACTACGATGACTAAAATCCATAAATAAGGCTCAAAGCAACAGTTCTGAGAACATAGACTTTATTTCTTTCATATAAAAATGACACCAAAATAGTTAAAAAAAAAAAAAAAGTTGAATAGGTGCTTTAGGTAATCTTCACAGGGATGAGCGCCAGCCTGCATCATCAACACAGTCTCACTGATTTACAAACTATGGGGGCATCGGACCTCCACAACCAATTCAGGTTTACTACATACAGTTGAAGTACAGTGAGCCACCAGCAGAGGCCGGGGTAGGCCTAGGACAATCCACTTCCAAGCATTACACTCCCCCTTCCTCTCTTCCTACATCCCTGACTCCTCCTCACACTCCGTCTTTTTCCCTTTTCATCCCGTTTTCCTTTTTTCCATCCTCCCTCTGACCCCTCATGTCCCTGAGCCCTCTCTCTCTGATTGGTTCCAGACGTGCCACTGAGCTCTTCTTGCCGACTCAACATTCCACAGCTGGAGACTGCACACACTCTCTCTCTCTCTCTCTCTCTCTTTCACACACACACACACACACACACACACACACACACACACACACACACACACACACACACACACACACACACACACACACTCACTTCTCCTTACACCCTCCCCTCATCCCTTCCCCCTCTATCTTGGTCCAACTTATGGAGCAAGAAAAAGCATTTTTTTTCACAGCAGCTCAGTGAAACCCCAAAAGCCTCAGACTGACACGACTCCAAAGCATTCCTCTGTGCAGGAAGAAAGAAATGTGAGCGCAGAGGGGAGAAGGAAACACTTAAGGAGGTAAATGACAAAAAAATTTTGTTCATTTGTGCAAATATGAAATTTGAAAATGACGTACAAAAAAAAGAGTTTTTTTTTCTCTCATGGTGATTCCATATTCAAACAGTCTTTGGCTCTCATATTTACACCGCTGTCATTCACATGAGGGATCTTTTCCTTTGTTTGGCAAGTGTCTCACAAAAGTAGGAAAGTTTCCTAAAAGTCTTTAAAACCATATTTGAGTAATGAACATAATAAACCTGCATCATTGATAAGAGAGAATATCCTTGAGATAAAACATACAGAGAAGTCAACTGTGGTCCATAAAACAGATGAATCAGACTCATTTATGGCAAACCCTTTTCATAGTGCACACAAAGAGAATTATTGTCCTTAAAAACAGCCAGTTCAGCTCCAGATGGTGGTACACAGAGCCAGCACAAACTTAAAGTCTGAATCATGAGGAAGGAACTGTATCCTAACATTAACCACTAGAAGAAAGCAGATAACTAATACTGAATAAGCTGAAAAATAAAAGAAGAAGGTACCAAAATGTACACAGAGCCATGGAGGCTGAAAGTCACTATTTGATAATAGCTTCCAGCCCTGCAGTACCAACATAATAGTCCACCGAAGACCAGTTTCAATGCCAAGCCCCGTACAGAGCTCAGCTACCTGCACAGTTGTACCACATCTAAGGAACTGCCTTACATGGTCTAAAGTCACCAAATAAAATGGTCCCTGTTACCTTCCACACATTCACATTTGGGCTTCCTCCTCCTCAGCTTGTCTGACAGCTGGTGCTGACGTGTCCGATGAGAGAGGAGGAGCGAGGCAGGAGCACAAAAACCACACATGCATCATCGGTAACAGTTCTCTACAGCTGCACGGACGATGGCAAATCATGGAAAAAGAAAAGAACCAACATGAGACGACAAAAACAAAAACCAATTCAATGTCATGTAAATACTGTCATGGCAGAATGAGATCAAAGCAATAAACAGATTTGGTCCTGAAAACGACTGTGGCGGTGTGTTTGGAGGACAGAGACTCTGTGGCTCTGATGGCACTTTTCTGCTTCGTAGGTCTTCCAATTGTTTGGGAACAAGGAAGAAAATATACAACAAGTTGAAGTTTACTTTGGCACTGAAGAAAAGCAGTCATTTCATAAAACCAATTCTATTTTTGAATTTTTACACCCATGATAAGATAAACTGAGCTTTGAGAAAGACTTTTGGGTAAAGTTAGTTTGTTTCTGGATGAATCTGATTTGTCAAGTCTTGGCAGCATCTGTGGGGTCATTTAAAAATTTAATCTCCGCTGCGCTCTGCACAGCTCTTCAGCACTTTAAAAAACATTGTTTTGGTTTCAAAAGAGAACAAAATATAAATGCCACAATGTGTGTTAGAGTCAGCCTCTCCAGTATCAGGTCAGTCCAGTCCAGGTTTGATCAGCTGCTGCTACTCTGGCTGTTCGTTCAGCTCCATGTCTGACACCAGGATGTTCTTTTCAGTCTGCTCAGCCAGGCTGGAGTTGGTCCGACTGTAGCGGGCTCCTTCATAGGAGCCCCCAGACCCCACAGTTCGCCGTCGGTACAGGTAGATCACTCCAACAATTAACACCACCAGTACCAAGCCCGTAACCATAACAACAATCACAGTGGGCAGGTGGTCACTTTCCGCTGTGGAGAGGCAGAGGACAGACGTCAGTGTAAGTAGAAATAGTTCATATTCTTCAGTGTCACGTCAGACTGAAATTAAATGGAAGCAGAATCGCACACTTACATGTTACAGCTGACATTTCAGCAGCTGAAAAAAAAGGGGACAGTTAGAGAATAATGTATTTACCGATGTGTTAGATTGTTAAAAATGAAGAAAGGAAACATGATGGGCAAAAATATAGCATATCATTAAAACTGATGTGTTTTTTTTGTGACTTATTGAAGTGGATACAGCAGATTCTTTGTGTAAGCCCAGGTATAGCACTACAAATCTTAGCATCTGTGTTAACAGGTGATCCAACCCTTGATGCTTCCTTGTATTTGTTGTTTTGAAAACTAGTCCCTCTCAGGTGTGCTTACTGCGAGGCTGTTTACAGATGACTCCATGTGTGCGGTTTCTGCAGGAGCCCGGCTTCCACAGGCCGCTGTTGCTCAGGATCCAGAAGCAGGAGTTTGGAGACAAAACAGAAGCGGCAAGTTCACGCGCCTCCCAGTTTTCATATGTCACCTCTGTATCCTCGCTCCACACAAGACCTCTACCTGCAGAAAAAAAACACACAGATATAGACATACATCAAGAGGGGCTCAGACACACTCCCAAGATCTGTTTATGCACAGAGGTTTACAGTAGTCTGTTCAGTTACAGCACATTTCAGGGCACTTTACTTAATAAATCATATATTACATATTAGTTTTTATGACACTGTGCCCATTATTTGTCTTATTCTTTTACATGGGAGAAACAGTCACAGTCAAGTTCCTCCACATTATTGTTTCACAATTTTACACTGAACAAATCACAATCAAGTCAGCAAAATTATTGACTTGGACAAATTACAATGATAAAATGTGTCTGGAAGCATCTAGAAATTTAACAGACTTGTTTAAAAAATGCTTGACAAAGACAATCCAAAGGTTAATGAGTCTGCTGCGATGTAGACAGATGGAGGTGATGATGTCTCCTGACCTTTCACGCTCATGCCCAGCCAGGCTCCATGTGCCTGTTCTGCATTACTCTGAATGTGTTCCCAAACAAATCCATTTTCTGTCTCATCCAGGATTGAGAGGAGTTCTGCTCCCACTAAAAAAAGGAAGAATGAAAAAGTAAAATTGTTTGCAGAAGGAGATAATAATAATAAAAAAAATGATAATAATGCAGATGACTCATAGAATGATACTCTAAAAAAAGGCTCATTAATGCATTTTGTCAACAACATTTGTAATTGTTACGAGGTGTTGATCCTAATTAACTTTCAGTTTTGTAGTTTATAATTATGCAAATAAATATATCAAGTAACATATGTAGTGTAGAGCTGATATCTTTGAGTATAATATAGAGATATTTATACAGATCTTTGTAATTTATCCAATTAGATTTTCTTATTTCCATACATTATTGACTCTGATTTGCAAGGAAGAGGCAGGACTAGATAAGCTCTTTGCTTCATTCTGTTCCTTCTCAAACTTTTTGTTTTTGACATACATATGTGATAAATTGATTTAAATTTATCTTTGACATGTAAAGTTGCTTTGTGTACATATGTATTATTTTGCTCTGTGTTTTTGTATTTAGTGTTTTTTTTTTGTTGTTCTTAAAGTTTGAGATAAATAAATAAATAGGTAAAAAAAGATAGTTCTGTTTATTGAGCAGCGTAGCAAAGCTTAATAAAGTGAGAATGGTTGATGGAGTGACTGTATAACTTTAACCTACTTTTTTTGCAGGACACTTGTGCATCCTGCTGCAGTCTTAGACTTTGCAGGTTGAAGGCGTAACAGTGGTTTCTGAAAGGCACCCAAGCCCACTCTCCCAGAGAGTGAGGACACTGACCCGGGTAGAGCCACTGATGAACCACGGGCTCATCTAAGAAGAGGACAAAGGACAGAGATTAAAACAGAGAACTCACACATTATAGAGAAGTTACAAAGGCGCATATAATGTTCACAACAGGATCATCCTTAGGCATAACCACATGTAGTTCTGCAGTTAAGATATAAACACATACCACTTATCTGACAGATAGCAGCCTTCAACTTAGCATCACAGGGGGTCATAGTCCACAGCCCTGTTGTGGTCATGTGGCCACATCCAGCCAGCTGATTAGGCTCCCCATCTTTCCAGTTTGAATATGAAACATCTTCTTCACCTAACCAGGTGAAGCTCCGCCCCTGACAACATAGAGTTTCCACTTAGTCTGGTAACAAATTGTACTTGTGTGACTTTAACAATGACTTTGGTGAAGATGTACTGTTGTTATAAGAGCACTCACTCCATAGCTATAGAGGCTGATCCAGGCGGGTTGATGCAGGGTGTTGATCAGCAGCGTCAGGTATGCCTGCTGGTAGGGATCTGTCACCTTGGCCAGGGTCCCGTTCACTGAATTGCAGAGGTGCAGAGCACCTGTCCAGTCAAGAGGCTTCTCCACAATTCGGTAGGTGACTCCACCCAGCTCCACAGGCTTTGACAGAGAGGCAGGTATGAGAGGAGGCGCAGGAGGGAGATCTGGGTCTGAAGAAATAAAGTCAGTGCTTTAGTCAACACACTTGCTCTCCTGTCTTGGGGCGATATTGTTGTGGTCTCACTATTATCACACCTTGTTGCCTTTGACAAATGAAACCATGACTCTCCATCTCACAGGGTCGGGAGGCCCACATGCCAGTGTTCTTCGGGGGATTCCCATGAATCATCACCACACAGTTCCCCTGTGAAGAGACAATAAAGTCAACACAACAGGAACACGCTGAGGATGAAATAAAGACAGGAAATGCTGATGGGTGAGTGTGGGGGGTACCGGGGTCTTGTTGTGGTGTGGTCCGTTGTTGTCCAGAGGCTCTCCAGGGGCCCAGTTGGTGTAGCTGAGCTGGCCAGGCTGGGCCCACTTAAAATGGCCTATGGCGTCTGAGGTCAGGCCCACCCAAAGGTCTGAAGTGGTGTTATAAAGCAGGGTGGTGACAAAGGCTGGGGGGGAGAGGTAAAGATCACATCAAAATCCAGTGTGTGAAATAATCAGTCTCATTAGACCCTAATGATCAGAGATAAAAATGATCACAGACACATGAATATCTGAGAATCAAAGAAAAAAAATCACTTTCTATAGTAATAAAAAAGCTGGATCCTCGTTAGGTGAAATTATGTACCACTTACATTAACCAATAATTGAAACCTATTTTATAAATTAATGATACTTCATAAAGTTCAAAAGTAAGTATCTAAATTCACTCTGAGAAGTGGGCTCATTAATTTTAATTGGTTTTACCACCACAACCCTGCACTCTGACATCTCTATTCTGCTTTAATTACCTTGCTCCAGAAAACTGGACACCACCGCCAGCACCCCGCCCTGTATTTCACATTTCAACTTGGCTGCAGACCATGTGACCCGGTCAGTCTGATCAAACACTCGGAAACACTGCAGAAACACCAGAAGTCATTGCACACATGATGTCAAGGTGAGGTGTGGTTATTTATAGGATGCATCCTCCACATTGTGAATCATTAGTTGGACTTAAATAGTAACCGGATGATGCATCTGTCAGTGTGTTGTAGCTTTACCTTATGCTGATATGAAGACCATCCATCAGGACAGCCTGATGGTTTGTAGGGGAGGGATGGAGTTGGGGGAATGGTGCCTGTGACGTTCACTCTCTTACAGATGTAGGGGAGGTCAGAGGGGCACTTCTGATCAGACCAGTCA
This sequence comes from Xyrichtys novacula, assembly GCA_962446985.1. Classification (NCBI taxonomy): domain Eukaryota; kingdom Metazoa; phylum Chordata; class Actinopteri; order Labriformes; family Labridae; genus Xyrichtys; species Xyrichtys novacula. Next base: position 19,022,195 of record OY660879.1, on the reverse strand, counting down.
GCTGTATGAGAGGAAAACAAAAAGGTTGTTAAAAGGGTTGTGTTTGGGGGTGTCACTGGCCCAGAGGTTTAAACGTGAACCCCATACAGAGGCTGCAGTTCTTGTTGCACTGGCATGTAGGATCAATCCATGAACGTTTTCTGTCTCTCTCTCAGGTTGAGGTGAAAAGGTGAAACAAAAGTCTTGGAACTTATTTAGTCCAGTTTTGGCTGCTCTTACCTTTACCGACAGACAAATGAACACATCTGCGATCCCGACTGAGTGCATGTGGCCTCCCAAGGGCCCAGGACACATAATTGAGAACAGAGTGGTCAGACCAGCGGAAACGGCCATCGTTGTCATAGGTGTGAAGCCCCAGCCACCAGTTGTCCCCCTCCACCTTCACCATCTAAAGATAGGACAGAGGCTGAGAAAAGGCGTGTTGAAGCCACAGACACAGAGACACGAGGTTGCCATGCAGAATACAGACATAGTAATTAGACAGGTTTGTGCTTGTAAGGTATTTCCTACGGCCGTGCCCTCATTAAGCTAGCTGGATTTAATCAGCTTGTGCAAACAATGATGAACTTCATGATAAAGTTTGCAGTGCCTTTCTTAAAGTGTTAGCCAGGAAAGCCTCTTCTTCAGCAGAGTGGACCGAGGCCAGTGAGGAATCAAACCAGGAGCAAATCCTCTGGGCCTGGTCCCAAGTGGTGCGGTGGTCAAAAAATTTATATTCAGCCTCCTTAAAGCCAATCCACTCTGGTGAACTGGTGCCTGACAGATGAGGGATCAGAGAAGAAGGGGAGAAAGTCATGAGAGAGAGCAGAAAGGGTTTGAAATAAGCCCTTAGGAAATCATTTAAGTGTGCAGAGAGGAGTTCAAAGCTAAGAAAGTAAGGCTGACTGACCTTCAGAGACTTCTGGTTCCTTCTCAACACTACCTAAAGAAACACACACACAAAGGAGGGAGAGAGAAGTGCTCATGACTTATGAAATGGGAGAAAATGCAGTGAAAGAAAAGTCTGTGGAGACTCCAATCAGAGAATAACGCTGAAGGTCTTAAAGTGTATTTTCTGAAGATGAGCAGAAAATGTTTAAAAAAGTACAATAGTCCTGTGCTGCTGTACCTCTGGGGATTTTGCAGATCCAGTCTAATTCAGAATCACAATGCATAGCCAGCCAAGTCATCGTGCCCAAATCTGCTGCAGCACACTGCCGGATGTTGTAGTAGTATCGACCAAAGTTCTGGTATGTGAACTGAGACACAAAGAAAGAGTGGACTGGTCATTATTAAAGCTATATTGTGCTCAGCATCTGTTTGTCAAAAGTTACATTTTATTATCACTCACAGCCAGGCCATCACTCCACTTCCAGCTGCCGTTGTCTGCAGGGTTTCTACGGTTCAGTCCAATCCAAAACCAGTGCTGCTCGTGGTCCTCTGACTCCCTGTGGCCCACATCATTATCGTCATCATTACTACCACCACCAAATTATCTTAAGACACATTAAATCATCATGTTTAACAATGCACACCCACCCGAAGGCCTCATGGAGGACCTGCAGCACAAAGTGCTCCTCCTCAGGGCTGCCGATGCTCAGCAGGTCGGCTCCGTGTCTGCGGCAGTACAGGTGAGCCTGCAGCCAGCTCAGCTTTTGCTCCAGCTGGGATGAGTGAAATACCTGCACACCGAGGGATAAAAGTGTAAATATGGACCAAATCAAAGGGAGCACTGCTGTTTTATTCATAGCTCCATCATTGTTTACTATCCATCCCCCCCTATTTTGTGAATGTTGGAAAAAATTTTTTTGTCAGTGTCAAAATCAGTTGATAAACAAAAAGTAGGCTTTATTCCTGTGACACTCCCAGCAGAGTGAGGTGATGTGAGGCAGAGAGACGTTGATGAGGTAAACCTTGTAGCAGTAGCGCAGGTTGGGGCTGCTCTTCCAGCTGCTGGGACAGGATCCGCTGAGGCTCGGCGTGGGCTGAGGGACCGGAACTGGGGGCTCCGGGCTCAGAGACGTGTCCTGATTTTGACGACAGATGAATTTTGCCTTTGATGACGCGCACTCTTTTACCTCCCACAGACCTGTTGCCGAGCCAGTCGCCATGACAACACAGCCACCATCGACGCTGACTGTAAAGAAAGGGGAAAGTGGATGAATAGTCACAAAGAAAAACAGCTATACTGATAAGATGTATATATAACTAAAGGCTGAGGTAAAGAAAAAGATGTTTTTTAAAGATGTTTCTTCACACAGTTATGAGAGATGGATCAGACCTTTAACTCTCCTCAGAATAATGCCATGTTTTACTGTCATCTCTAGGGACAATGCTGTGGTAGCAATTAAGTGCATCCCTTGATAACTGTCAGACGTCTACCCATGACTCAGACGGTTTTTCAATCATATATATATAAATAGCAACTTCTCCCCCATGCAAGTGTTTCTGGTTTTTTTTAGAAACTCTGTGGCTCTGTGTACTCCCTGCATGGTACTAGCAAAATATGGACTTTATTAGTCATCAATATGTCAGATATTCTTGTAAATTTGTTTCTGGCATTACAAATATTTATATGTGGAAGAGTCAGTCCTTTTAGTGTTTGATGAACAGGGAAAACCTCCAGCTAGGACACTTATAGAGTATGACGACGTCCAACGCCAATAATTAGATGAAACAATGGTGTTCAACCTTCTCCAATAATCAAGAAAATAATTTACAGACTAATTGCTTCTGTTTAAAAAGAGAAAAAAGCTGCTGTAAAAATGAGATATAAGAGAATAAACACAATACTTTACAGAGTATGAATGGATATACTTGGAGTTGAATTATCCCATGAAAAGGAAGGGTATCTTTGTAAAGAGTATGGTAAAATATACCTGCTTTGTGAGGTGTTCACAACTACAATAGATTTACCTGATATTAAAACATCTTTAATAGATGATACCTGATCTGTCAGGAATAGACCTTTGTTTTTTTAATATTCCTGCTGCACCATTAGATTAGTAAACTTTTGACCAAATATCCAAGTGGATCTTTGAAATGTCTCTGTGCAGTGGACCTGTCAAACATTATAGTCATTCTGCATTAGGGCTGGGTGATATGACCTCAAATCAATATCACAATATACTGAGCAGTTCACCTCGATAACAATAAATGGACGATAACTACTCCACAAGCTGCTCACCCCCTATCACATTAACTTTGTCTACTTCAGCTGCCGCTCCAGCCGCTACAACTTTTGAACCGCCCTCCATCCTCCTGTCTTTCCCTCTTTGTTACAGACTGTATGGGGTGGAGTCACATGTCCAACGTAGGACACCATAGCCTACCTACACACATCCAAAACCAACTTTTCTTTATTTTTTTCGACACCCAATATGTTGCCCAGCCCTATTCTGCATCCTGCAATAATGGTAATGTTCCCATAAAACAAATTTAAATATGACACATTTAAGCTACCTGGCTGGTCTCGGTTCCAGTTGGTGTAGGACACTTCATCTCCACTGAGCCAGTGGAAAGAGCCTGGGCTGCCCTTATCCAGGAGGCCGATCCAGAAGGAATCTCCAGAGCGGCCGAACACCAGGCTGTTGGCGAAGGCCTGCTCGAACCTTTGAAGGTTTAAAAGGAACAAAACATAAGGTGATACTTTTCCTCGTCCTTGCCAGGGAGTTGGGTGTGTTAAGAGTCTATGTGCTACACACCTGTTGGTAATGGTTACAAGGGTGGCTCCCTGGTCCTCACAGGATTTCCTGGCCTCTTCAAAGGTATGCAGATCCTCTCCCACCCAGTAACAAGCAGGGCTGTGCCACTTCCAGCCCTGGGACAAGAGGAGAGAGGAACAGAGACGAAGGAGAAAGAAAATCAAAACCTAAAATAACCTGTGCAGAGTGTTATTGTCTATAAATGCTGTGAAATTTTCAAAATTACACATCACAACAAACAGCAACAGCATAATTAGCAGATAACTCCAAGCTCAGAGCAACGTTGACTCTCTACAGAGAAAGAGAGGGGAGAGAGAGAGAGAGAGAGAGCAATCCCCCAGAGCCTCAAAGAAATCATTGCCAATTTGCCATTTTGAAGCAGACGTGAGCCCACTTATAACTGTAAACTGTATCCTAAACGCAGGAAAATAAAAAGAACAAGCATGCAGAAGTAACATTTCCTTGGCCTCAATCCCTCCTGCCAGCTCACGACTGCAGTTGTGGACGTGTACTGACGCAGAGCGCATCCAGCACGCAGGAGGTCAAGAGAGTTGAGATTTATTGCAAGAATGATAGTGAGAGACAGTTCGTATACAGCTTCATGTGAATAAGCCCAACCGCAGGCTTTTTTTCGCACAGCCGCGTTTGGACTCTCAACAGAAACCTCAGAGATTATAGCTGCTGGAGAGGCTTGATCTGCTCAAACTCACGTCTTCTTCTCAACACTCGTTCTTATCCTTCCTCTGCATGTCTTACAGGCACGGCATTAACGCTGACTCAGAGCAGGTTCACAGAAGAGCACCGAGATTAATTCAGACGAGTTGAACTACAGTGTGCCTGTAGTCACTCATGTGACCATCATCTGTAAACACACCGTCATAATGTTTTTATTTACATTCATATCAAGGATTAGAAAACACATCTGCCTAATTTTAGATTTGTGTTGATAGAATTATGAGGACTTGAAGAGCTTAGAATATTTACAAAACTGAACAGACAGAGCCCATACATGTCATGACATGTTCTGTTGATTTAATTTTTCCCTGGTTTTGTTATTTCAGTGTATTTTCTTTGTGTATTTTCCCTTGTGTTTTTGTTCCCTGTTGTTCCTGTGGTCTTGTCTTGTGAGTTTTAAGTTTGTGTTTGACCCTGTTTCCCTCCTGTTCTCTGTGTTTTATTCTTTAGATCAGTTTTCAGTGTTTCCTATTTTATTTTGTAGTAGTTGATTCCTTGTGTTTCTAGTCTGGTTTTACTTCCTTAGTTTTCTCTCCTTTTTTAATCATCCATGAGTTTCACCTGTGTCTCGTCTATACGAGAGAATTAGAGCCACATGAAGAAAAAAATAATAATTACAGATGGAGATTTAAGTCGAAATTTCGAGATTGAAGTCGAAATTTTGAGATTAAAAACTCAAAATGATGTCAATAAAATCAAAATTTCTAGATTAAAATTTGAAATTTCGAGATTAAAGTTGAAATTTAAAGATTCAAAAACATAAAACTTTGAGATAAAAGTCAAAATTTCACCTTTATTCATGTAATTTCGATCTTTAATCTCGAATTTTTAAAAATTGTACTTTAATCTCCAGATTTCTACTTTAATCCTGAAATGGAAATTTAAAAAAAATCTCCCTCCTGTAATTGTTTTTTTTCTTTTTTTGTGGCCCTAATATTCTTTCGTGTGTTTGCCTCACCTGTTACTCCTTTCCCAGTGAGCCTATAGTCCCTGTCCTTGATGGTTCATTGTATGTCAATGTGTGTGCGCATGCTTGTGTCCCCAGTTGTTCCTTGTGATTTTTTTCCCCAGTGTCTTCAGTTGGATTTTGCCTTTTGTTTTTTTGATTGGATATTTTAAAAGTAAGATTTTGTTGATTTTTACTTTTGAGTTATATTGAGTTATTATAGGGCCCCGTGGTGGCTGAGGGGCCCATAACAGCTGCTCACACCCCATGTTGCCACTGACTGAGTAGATGATTTTAAATCACACACAAAACAACTGCCTTTAGCTGATAATAAATACACTCCCCTCTGAAATTGAATGCAGGGATGTGTCATAATGTAAGCAGTGGCCACTATAGTGAGCCAGTAGAATAACAGGGTTCCATTTCTGAGTAATGAGCCCGGAGCTGGACCGGGTCTATCGTCCTGGGATCATGTGGTGTTGCATTGCCAAAACGGTCAGCAGGCTTTCTGTCATTGTTGTTACACATGTTGTGTGAAGTGAGCTCATCTGCTCAAGCCAGACCCCGCTGCCACACCACCCTCTAGCCTGTGCCATACCAAATGACCCCCTTCACATTACCACCCATGATGCCTTGCTCCCTGGAGGGAAAGGGGTAAGGTTTCATTTTGCTAAACAAATAGAGAGATCTTTGTTGAATGTAACAGCTGAGAAACAGCACGACTCTGAGCCTCATAAATCAACTCTGCAGAAATTAGAAAAACACCACTAAGAGAAGTTTAAGAACAAAGCTTTGTTTCTTTTCTGACTGTGATGATCTTGTATGACCTCTATGAGGAACCTTTACCGAACTGTACAAGTGGTGAATAATAAAAGCTTTGGCCAGGTAGAGACAAGTCAGGTATGAGAGTCTATGGTCTCATCTGGGGAGAATTACAGACTGTGAAATCACTCACAGATGTAGATGGATCCTCCAGATGGGATTTAATTCAGCATGTGGGCACAAGTACTTCACATGATAGTGCATTTCTGTTTTATCTACTGTTTATACATGTGGGATGAAGACACAAAAAACAAGTTCAAATTTGAATGCCTCAAAGACTTCAAGTTTCTTTTTAATGCATGTGTGTGTGTGTATTTGGCGCAACAGAAAAGAACAGTAAGTATTAAGCCAAGGGGGGAAGTGTGCATGTGTGTGTGTGATTGTGTGTCCAAGGTTCAATCTGGTAACCTCTCTAGTCTTAAGGGAGTGATTTATATTACAGTAACAGACTGGGGGCAGTCTGGTGGACCAGTGGAGGGCTGAGGGTTGAGGGGAGCTCTGGGAAAAAGGGTTAAAGGTGGCGAGATGGCTGAAATGGTTATACTAATAACTGCGCTCCAACACCACAGACCATCAGCAGCTAGAAAAACAGCGCTGAAAACGCTGCGAGAGATCCAAATGGATTCATTATGGAGCAGAACAAAAAACAAAAGGTCCAGCCAGGGGGGGGGGGCTGTAATCTAAAGCACTAACAGTGTGAGGAAGGGGGAATAAGAGCGCAATAAAAGAAGAAGAAGAAGAAGAGTCCTACTTTTTTGCACTCTTGATGCTGTGGCTTCCCGTCACTCTTTGTTCCCAGTTTCTTACAGATGGAGGGCAGAGTCATATTACAAGGGCTGTCATCCCAGCGGCCCTCCTGCACATGGAAGGGGGACACAAACAAGGAGACAGAACACAGCTGTCAAATATACACAAGCGAAGAGGACGGGGCTGACAGTGAGAGTCCTTTACTATGTGGTGATTCAGGCCCCAAACATTCAGGGGTCAGTGTGAAGCTGTAGAAGGTCACTTACAGCTCCCCAGACGGAGACGCAGTCTTCTTGGGTATTGCGGAAGTTGTTTGGTTCATAGGGGTGCCAGTAGGTGAAGATGACGGGTGTGTTGTCCGTCCATTGGAAGTCCATTTGCATGTTAGTGTCATGAAGCCCGATCCAGATCTGATCGATGTCTGACACCAAGCAGAAGGCAAAGTCAGTGTAAACAGGAATAGAGTTAAAGTAAAAATTTTAAAAAAAATTTGGTCTTCATGTGAAACTGTCAAAACTTTTCCATTCAGACACTGGAGCTCTCCCATGACCTAAAAACTTTATCCCTCTCCTCATTTTTTTCTTCCTGCCTGGGATGAGCTGCCTGATTTCCACTACATATGAGCGAACTCCAGAAATGTGGGCATGCTATAAAGGAAAAAAAATGGAAATTCACTGAATAGGGTTCATTTTTTGGTGTTTGTGTTTTTGTTTTCATATAAAGTGCACCATGGAGGGACCAGAGCTGACACATCAGAGCATCATGCTCCTCTGTGCTGAAAATAGTAACAGACGAACAGAATTCAAAGCCTGTTTGGGGAGATTTGTGAACTCTTTGTGAACCTCCTTCACTTCAACATTTGTCACATACACGCCTGCTCTCCTGATCTTCTTCTTTGTCCTTTTTTTTTATCAACACCTCCACAGAAATATATCAAAACGCCTGTCAAGAGCGCACTTATCCTTTTTTACAATTTATCTGAAAGTAAACTACAAAGTGGTGCCCTGTGGTGCACAATGGACTTGTCACCTCTCCTCAGGCTGTTCAGGACAAACTCCAGCTCAGGTAGGGTGTGGATGCTGACCAGGTTTGCCTCCCTCTTCTGACAGGTTTTCTGAGCTGTGTCCCAGTCCAGTTTCTCTGAAGTCAGTTTGTAGCAGCCCGCCTGGAAGGCCTGCCAGCCCACGTCACAATCATACTTTGCATCATCTGCCCACGAGTCTGTGGAAGTGCAGAGATAACAACCATCAGAACCAGATTTGACTCTCATACAGGGTCAGGGGTTCTCTCTCTCTCTCACCAGTAGTGAAGGGGTCCAGAGTAGCATTGGGCCTCTTCTTACAGACATACGGCAGCGCAACAGAGCAGTCCCGGTTCTGCCAGCGACCTGATGACTCAGTTCTGATCACAGCACAGTTCTCCTCCTCAGCATGGTTTGGCTGGTCTGCAGGATGACAGTAAGAACATCACTGACCAGGCCACTGAGTGTGGATTTAAAACCAAAGCTGCGTGGTGCTTAAAATAAGCCAACATGCATATTCAGACCTCTGTAGGAAGTAAATATTTTTCTTTTCAAAGTCACAGACACAGACAGACAGGTTTGGGTTATTTATATAGTCCAACCTGGCTCCCAGTTGAGATATTTAAGAGGGGAGGAGTCGGCCCACTGCCAGCCTCCATTGATGTCCAGGTCATTGAGGCCAATCCACAAAGCAGCGCTGTAGCCTGTCAGTAAACCTGAAACAGCAGGAAAAAAACAGCTCTCTTCAATGCTACAAAACACCACAAGAGCTCAAACCCTTTATGTAACTTTGTAAAGAAAGACAAAACAAAAGAGAAAACACTAAATAAGGGGCCTTCACTCAGGACTAATAATATCCAGAGCCAGCTAAGATTATATCTGCCTACACTGTATTACGTACATAACAGAAACGTTATGTAAGGATAGCATGAGTTAGGCTTCACATTGACAGCAGAGTCAGGACATCCAAAAGAATCAATAATTATGTAGGGAGAGAGAATAAATAAATTACATAAATATGAATATATATAGAGATATACATATTTATGTTTAACGGAGAGGGTTTTTTTCATATGAATTGAGTCCAAACAAAAAGAAACTGAGAAACTGGTGGCTTTATAACACCCTGAACTCATATTATATTATGTCATCTACTCCTGCAGACATATAGACAGTGATTTAAGACATAGATCAAGGCTTGGGGGTATTAAAGACAGGAAAATGAAGGATACTTAATTCAAACAAGTAGCTGCAGTATCACTTTACCATTGATGTACGTCTGCTCATGCACCTTAGTGATGCTAAGCAGGTCTGCCCCCTGCTGCTGGCAGCTGATCCGAGCCTCGCTCCACGACAGTGTAGCCTGGAAATTGAACTGGTAGCAGCTGTCTGTCAGTGGATCAGTATCCCAGAAGGTCTCACAGCCACTGCCTAAGAGGGAGAGAAAGAGAGAGGTGGTTGCTGGACCGCTGAAGTGATAGCTCTGTCCTTAACATGTGAAGTTGTTACTCACTCTTGACAGGACAGAAACCCCAGCGCTCATCCTTGCCATAGTCAAAAGTGGTCGCACACCACAGGTGACCGTCCTCGCGCCCAATACTTGTGCAGCTGTGGAACCACTGGCCATCGTACAGAAAGGGCAGGTAGCACGGGCGGCCATGAGAGTTCCCCTGGATTGTATAGATCTCTGGGGAGCAATACATGGAAATTTTAAATCCTTGCATGAAGCAGGAGAGACGGTCTGAGCTTGTTTTGTCCAAAGCTGTAGCTGTGAACTGTGCTGAACTAAAATACCTTCCATGTTTTCTCAGAGACTTGTATAATTAAACACAGGCGAAAAACAGAGGATGGAGTTACAGTGAAAACAGTCCAGTCAAATAGAGGTCAGCAGAAAGAGGAGGAAATGAAAAAATAAGCAGGTTAGAGAGAAAATAGGAAAATTTATCATGAACTTTATGTGAAAACTGACTCCACAGCTGTGATTTAAGTAAAGAGACTTAAAAATGGTTCACTTCAGGAGATTAGATGCTATTTTTATCTCCATCAGATTTTCGCAGTTTGAATACGGTTGAAGTTTAAGTCTCTATAACAGCAAAGTTTGGAGTAAGGAAGCAGAGAGTGAGCAAGAGAGGCTGGATCTGTGAACTTATCAAAACAAGTTAGGCCAATGGAAAGTAGGGCAGACATGTTAAACGGGGGGAGGAAAGATTTCTGACGCTCCCTCCCTGACGTCCCTCTCTGCTCCACCACTGGCTGGCTGCAGCCATGTTGCTCCTCGACTGACTAATATAAGAGGCATTCCTCCCCAGCAGCCAGCTGACTTCACAAAGAAACAAAGTTCAGCACTTGAAAGCTAAAAGATGTTAAAGGAACCAGTCGAGAAATAAAGGACTAAAGAGAGGAGGAGGAATGACAGAGGTACAGGGAGAGTTTGTGTAACTTTAACAGCAGATCTGGTTTTAATTGCAGTCAAGCAGATGCAGCGTACTGTACTCTTAAATAGCAGACTTAGCCTCTCAGGAAAGCATGTCAATGAAAGCTGTGATGTTCGAAAATCTGTAGGTCTGACGGTGGAGATGAGGCTTAGCTGTGAACCAGCCTGTCAGCCTTAATCTGGACTGAAAACTCTGCATATATAGAAAAAAATCTTAAAGCAAGGACAGCTGTGTGTTTACTGGAGTTTACAAACACCAGCAGTGTTTCGCTTAGCTCTCTGACTGGCAAACAGCCACTTCTTCTCTGCAGCCATTCCCTAAGAGCAATATTTTGCTGTATCCATCTGATCAGATGCAGCTGTGGCTTTCACAACACTGAACCCCTCTGCCACACAGAGGCAGCAAAACCTACAGAGAAGAAGCATATCCCTGAAACACTGCAACGTGATCAGCAGCTTTGGAGCTTTTAAATGTATATTTGGATTTAATGACTAATCTGGGGTTTGATATGTTCTTTGAAACTCTGCATGTTGTTTTTTTATGCTGTTTAGTTTTGATATCCTTCTTCTCTTCACATAAACCCAATCATTCTTCCTTTTATCCAAATTTCATCAAGTACCAAAAAAAGGTAAGAGGCTAAAATAACCAAGAAAGCTCTGCCAAGAGTTACTGGTTTTGGAAATTTGTGTTTTTTTTATAGGAAATCTCATAAACTGGTTATCAAGTACAGGTGAGCAACTATCTGAAGACTGGTTTTTGTGCAGTTCTGGACCTGCTGGATGATGATAGGTGTGCTTACCACGATATGATTCTGAACACAGATCCTCCAAACCTCCATGTAAGATCCATTTAAACTTTGAAGACGAGGAGGCTGCGGAGGAGTTCCAAATTGAGGGGATGGGAAGGTAGTTGTTAAGGGTTTCCAACACCTGTCCACACTTCCAGGTCCAGCGCACTCTTGGCGGCTCACGATCACAGGTGTACACACCCAGAGGAGACCTGTCCTTCCTGGAGGTGAGGTTCCCAGTGGTAATGCCCAGGCAAAGCGAGGAGCCGAGGTTGAACAGGCGACCCCGTGTCACCCATTTCCAACGCTGATGGCTTTCCTCACAAGAGGTGGACGGGACCAGGGAGTGATCCCGCACCCCCAGGCACCCCTGGACACCCTCATGAAAAAAAGCAAAGTCGCCATCAGAGTCCAGCGGCGCTGTGCAGAGAGAGAGTGAGAGAGGGGAACATCAGTCAATACCTCTGGTGAAAGCAGGATGCCATGTTAGTCAGTAATGTGGCAAAGGGAAGAGGTCAGAGGCTGGTTCAATATCTCTATTGATGGATTCAGCATTTGGAACTAGTGTGAGATCTAGCCTCTGGTGTGTCTGTGTGACGCAATTCAAATTTTTTTTTACCAGGCCTCCAAAATGGTGTTGGCGTCATTCTGAAGTCTTGTTACGCTCTTTGTGGTAAAAAAAAAAAAAGAGGAAGGGATATCATGCAATAAACTCTGTAAAGTGGTAACACATGATTTTCTTTTTAAATGCAAGATTAACTCCAACATTTCAACATGCGCTACCTCAAGAATTCACACCACTGCTGAAGTTTGACCTGGAATTACCTTTTGACCTACATTATGTAAAGCAGCAGTAACCGATTTTAAACAAAAAATATGTTAGTAGAATGATCATGAGTATCTGCAGAGTGCCTGAAACCTTTCATTTCAATAACTCAATGTTCAAACTGCCTTGAATCTGATGTAAGTGCAATGATCCTTAGAGGTCAACGGGATCATTATTTCCAGTCTGCAGCCCTCTCTCTCGCTGCTGTACTTTGACGCCTTTATTGCTATTACCTCTGTATGGTTCTCTGAGGAGCTATAGCAGCCTGTGAGGTGTTACCCACGCAGCACACCAAGAAATACATTCAGTATCAGCAGAGAACTACGAGTTACTGAGAACAGATGTTGAACACGAGCCTCAATGACAGCAATTTCAGGGAAACATCATTTCACTGTCGAATGTGGTTTCCTTTATTCCACATTTATTTATACCGTAAGGATTCAGAGTTCGGTAACCTAGACGCCAGGACTGTGAGTGTGATTGTGAGTCTGCATGAAGGTGGGAGAAAGAGACACAAAGACACACAAGTGTAGGTGTGACTCTAAATTAAGGTCCTGCTGAAATTATGTAAAAAGGAAACCCACACAGACGCCTGCAGTCAGGATTCAGATCAAGAGGAGAGAAAGTGAGACCCTCAGCATTCCTCCCTGTTGGGCTCCCGTGAGAGGCCAGGAAGTGGGGAAGGTGGGAAAAGATCACCATCGAAAAACACAACCCTCCTGTCCTGTGTGGCTGCTTCAGACCACTCACTGCAGCAATCCCTCGTTTCCTACCTCTCAGCTAAAACACTTCAAACCTCCCGTGCTGCTTTTATAGACACACAGACAATAGAGTCTCCATAAAAAAAAAAAAAACCCTGTAATCTGGAGGAGACGACCGACACGCCCCCCCTTCTCCTGCCCTCGGCCTCTGTGGTTGAGTTTCTCAGAAGCAGTGTTAGTGCTTTGCTTGGTAGCAAACACAGGATCAGAGCGCAGTGACAGAGCAGTTCAGCTGAAGTTTGAAAGTGCTCTTTACGGTGTAATGAGATGTAATCACCTCCCTGCTCTTTTTATAACAGCACCCCGCTCACAGTAACACCCAGCTGTTAGGCCTGCGTGCTGTCAGCTCATCCTTTTAAGTCTACTGGACATCATTTTCAAAAACCAGAGAGGAGGAATGAACTTTAACTGTACCCAAACACTGATCCAAACATTTTAAAACATCACTATTGTTTTTGGGCTCAGACTTTCCATGATGCTGTTATTCTCTGGTCACTCTTAATAATGCAACACAATCCAGAGCCGGATCAAATGAGGAAGTGACCGCCAGAAAAGAAATTTAGAGTCTGTTGAATCCATCCTCGGAAAAACTTAGAAATCTTTTTTTGCCAGTGAATTGATTCATTGTTTTTACTTTGAGAAACCCTGTACAGTAATACACGCCAATACATGCTTTTATATTACATGCCAGCCCTCTGGACACCCCTCTGGAGGGCTGGTATGGGCCCTTCTGGACAGCTTGTAAGCCACCCTAAATACTGATGTGTATCCAGTTTTTTTGCCTTGTCAGACGTTGGATGTTAAATTCCTCAGTTTTGGCCTCAGCAAGGGCAGAAGAGGTTTTCCTGTACACTAGCTACTATTCAAAAACTTATCTATTAGAACCATTTCAGTACCAGAGATGTTTCTTTCTGAGCTAAGTTATTTATAAAGAAATGAAATATCTGTCTGGCACAACATCATTGAAACAAATATAATATGTTGATTTGAAAAAGTAGATTAATTCACTCTTAAATTAATGCCTGAGTTGGGCCACCCCAGTCTTTGCACGCCCCTGATGCACATCATTACTATTTCTAAAATTAACACTTGTTAAATCAGATGATGTCATTTAATTTATGCTTTAAAAATCAAAAGGCTGATCCAGCATCTAGACAGCCTGATTGTTCTTGGGTTTGAAGAGGGAAATTTTATTTTGCTGATGTAACATGATGACCTTTGTTCACCCTTGTTCTTTACCTCCTTCCTCTTTAGTTCTAAAGAATAACTAACCACGTGGGTTATCAAATCCCCACATCTCAATAAATTTTTCCACATGCATCTTCCTTTTTTTAAGGTGGTATGACCAACTGCTACACTGCCATTTGCTGCACTGTCTGATTTCTGTTTCTGCAGATTCAGCAGCACCCTATTCTTCTTCTTCTACTTTAGGTGTTAGTTGGGATTAGACTCAATCTGACCCTCAGTTCCTCAGTTCTCTGTTGTGATTTATCTCCACACTGCAAATACAGAGTCATGTCTGCCACAACAGACAATAAAATGTTGACACACTATAATCACAGCTCAGGATTTAGTTATACTCCTCAATGTGAGTAAATCCTTACGGATACTTCAATGGTTTGACTTACACAACACTGAGTAGTTAACAAAGCGCAGCTATAAATCAGTCTGATGCCATTTTGTCATTTCCACAATGGGAATTAAAGCCATTTTTTAAAAATAGAGCACAGTCAGCTCCAACGGTGCCTGTGGGCAGATTTTCACACCAAAGCCAGCCCTGTAGAAAGAAGCAGTGCATTGTGGGTTGAATTCTCTTCAGTATGTGATTATAAGCTCAGTATTAACATGGTGGCGATGTGAGACTTTCAAGGCAGAAGCTTTTGAGCCACCAGGCAACCTGAAGACGAAGGCCCAGACAGCAAGACACCAATTCAAAAAGGAAGTTTTAATTCCAGTCTGCAGGGCGACACAACTGGATGTTTGATGTGAGAAAACTCGCGGGCAATCAGAGAGAGTGCAGAATTCCAGATTAACTTTAAGCCATTGAGCCCTGTGAAAGCTTAGCCACAACAGCTCTCCTGCTGTGATCTCATCCACTTCTTTGCCCCGTCACCCCGTTTTTTTCAAGGCGCAAGACAGTTTTCTTCTGAAGAGCGAGGCTCAAACCCACAGCCAAGAACAACCAGCAAAACTCGCCAAGAGAGGCAGATATTCCCAGAACCTCCACCTCCTCAGTCCGGTTATGAGTTGGACCTGGTTTGAGGAGAGTGCTGAAACTTGAGAGACCAATCATGGAGGAGACTGTGACTGAGATTTCATCAGCTGGACTAACTTCTTGACACCACACTGTCGGCTGCATTGTGACTCACGGTCACTGTCAAAAGATCTTTCTGTTCTCCTCCATCTCTGTATTTTATCAGGACTAGTTTATCTCATGTGCGGTTTACACTGCATGCTTTTCCCGTAAGCTTTTCTTATTTTGACAGATGTCTGAGATTACAAAAACAGGACTGTGACTGGTCAGACTGATACAATGGCAACAGACAAACAGACAGGAAATTCCAGCAGGCTGTGTTTGTTTCTTTGGTGTTTTATGGTGGTCTTGCCTCCACGGCAGCAGAGCAGTGGATAGGTTTTTACCTCATGTGAGAAGCATGGGAGCGCAGGGAGGGTGACTCTGGAGAGAGGAGCATGTTTGCATATTGCAGCTACACTCAAACACAAACCCCCATGAATTTAGAAACCAACGTGTGAATGAGAGCATGCTGTTATTTCTTTTCCTTCAGTCCCACACTTGTGCATGGTAGAACAGAAATAACAACTTATCACAGTCAAAGTTAAACTGATGATGAGGGGCATCCAATAATGTGATGAGCAGAGAACTGGCGATAGATTTGTTGTAAAGGTCGAGACAACAGGACGCCACAGAGCTGTCTTTGCAGCTTATAAAAACTCATTTTGCTGAAATAAAGTGTGTGAGACTGTAATTTTGAGTCTTAAGTCTGACGCAGTCCCCACTATAATAATAATAATAACTTTATTTGTATAGCACTTTTAAAAACAGAAGTTCACAAAGTGCTTTGACATACAGTCATAAAGCACATGGAAAAACACAGATTAAAACAAAAAGCTCAGTTAAAACGGAATTGAAGGGCATTTTCATGGCATAGGGAACCCAGACAATACAAGAACCATGCAACATAAAATGAGACCATGAGGGCCAAAATAAAAACATAAAATAGTTAGGAAAAGGGAAAATGCAATTAAAAGGGGGATCAAGAGCCATTGTCCATTAACAATACAGCATAATAATTGTCCTTTCCTTTGCTGGTTTCAAAAGGTATATTGTAGGCAAACAGGACAGCAAAAACCTCTATCAAGCAGAAAAGATCTCAAATTTTCATAGTAACTTCAATTTTTAAACCGTTCATGCAACAAATCTAAAGAGAACAAATCAGAAACAGTTATTTGGACCAAAGATTTCTCTGCAGCTCATCCGTTTGACTCAAAAGTGATTGAAAAGTCACCCTCTATAGATCATTTGGAAACAAAACAAACAAAAAAACGAGTCTCTTAAATAATTCAGGATGTGGATTTTGCAGTTATTCTGGGAGAGACAAAAGTGGGACTGTAAGGCATAATTATAAGATTGAAGTTAAAACAAAAGAGACAGCACAGTGTCCTGATACCAAGGATTTTAAAGTGCAGACTAGAATCACTTTGTTTTAACCCCAACCTAACTCTTTATAGAAAACACGTGATGAGTCTTTACTTTAGTGTAGTCCTCCTAATGTTATGTCGGACTCAGCTGAAAGCCTGGTCTCCAAACAGTTAACAGCATCGTGGCATCACATAACATGCAGCCTAACGGTGTAGTGAGCTAGTTGCAGAGGACTGGGCTGAATGTGTTAATTGCAGCCTGTAACAGGATGTAAAGGTCACATCTGCCCGCAGGGTGCCAAATGAAGCGTCACTCTACGTCGGCTTTGCATTCTAGCCTAAAAAAACTGCCATCCGGTCCGAATATGGAGCAACAACACCAACTGTGCCATGCTCTGCAGCTCTGAATTAACTTTAAATGTGGGTAATAATGACAAAAGAGACACTAAGCCAGCAGCCCCGTCCCTCCTCCCCCTGTTTTTCTCCACATCTGGTTCCACTCACAGCTCGGACTTCTAGTTCGTGGGATACCGAGGCACCAAATCCAGCATAAAAACTCAGAAAATACACATCTCCTTCTGCTTTCTGCTGCTTTTTCTGACTGGAAGTCGCTACTAAATCCAAAGCATGCACAGCCCGTCTAATGTCTGCCCAGGATTTGCACTTTTACTTGAATGAAATGAAGCAAAAGTTGAGCTTTTTTGACTCACCAGTAACGCCGCTCTTCAGTTCCAGACTAAAGACGAATAAATATAAAGTGCATTTGTAAAATATAAGTTGCCGGTTTGTCCATGTTCTTTTTAACTCCTTGTTTCGGTGAGGACCGCTGCCTTGCATGCTCAAAAACTACAACACACACACAGACTCACACACACACACACGTTGCAAAGACCCAAAGGAAAAAAAAGTGAAGCTGGAGCGACTGCGCCAGGGTTTTACTTTGAGGACGGAGGATGCAGATTTGGAGAGTTTGACCGCTAGAGCTCCGTCTGCCTCACAGTCAGATGAGACTGGAATGAATGGAGCCGCGTCAACAATGTGTATGTGTACGTGTGTTTGTATGGTTCCCAACATAGGGTCCGCGGATCCGTAAGAGGACCCGAGACTGCAGCTCAATGTAGAGAAACAATGACACTGAAATTGTATGATTTGTCTGTTACATTTAAAGATATTTTTTTTAAAGTGAGTGAAAATATTGGCTTTTAGGTCTTTTTACTGTCTCTTGGCGACATACCTCTTAAACTATAATCGAGAGAAAAGAGTCTCCTTTTGTAGTCAACCTACAAGGTATCAGTGCTGCACTATTTATTTAAATAACCCAGTCCTTAATGTGTCACTTTTATTCCATTACATTTGATTCACGAGTGTCTGACCAGATGAAGGGTTAATTATTATTAACAGATCATGTTTTCCATCTCTGTCACTCCTCTCCCTTATGTAGGGGAGAGCGGGGTAAGACAAGTCATTTTTCATGTTTCTGATCACTACATCAAGGCAATCATAGTTTTGTCTCTAACTAGTTTATCTGCATATATTTCAAGATGTTGTGCATCCCTGCAAACCAACAGAATGAGTGTAAACATAACTGTCTTGATAATATAGCATGCCAAAAAAAGTAATTTCCAATGGTCAACTTACCCTGTGTATGTGGTAAGTTGACCATAAGAGCGGGGTAAGTTGAGCCGTATCCTTACAACCCCTATATTATACACTATTCAACTGGAACAATAATTCTTTTATTTTTGTTTTTTAACTGCTAAAAAGCTGTTTTGTAAAAAGCCATTTTAACATGAGAATGCCTTTAAGTGATTCAGAACATTCACAGCTGTATTTTTGAAAAGAAAAAGTAACACATTTCAACAATCTGAACTGAAACTCTGATCCTCTCATCAGACTTTTTTACTTTCTCACTTGAGCCACTGGCTCAACTTACCCCTGAACTACTATTATGACTTTATTAGTCGTCTAAGCTAAAATGGTGGACTTTCATGCTAGGTTTTTGACCTCATGTTGTAGCTCATAGATACCACAAATTTAAAATGATCATTTTTGGTCTGAACACAATTCTAATAAAAAGTAAGACGGACTAAATTCACTTTCAAGAGTGAAAATGTTTTTTTGGAAATACATTTCTAACCCCCTCTCCTATGTGCTTCTAACCTTCAAAGACTCCATGAATTGATGCCCATCTCCTAAATATTTGGTCACATGATCAATTTCTCAGGGCTCAACTTACCCCACTCTCCCTTATACAATGATCTAATCATGCTTTTACAAAGTTAAAACAAATGATCCTTAAGAGTTTAATCAATTTTGCCAGAGAGTCTCAAAGTTTAGCGCTGATAAGATCTGGTTTCCCAACAAATAAAATTGAGCTTTTATAATGCATGGTAGCTCTCTCTGTTAACACAGCAAAGATACATTTCAAAAACAAGTGAATAACTAAATTCATAACATGTATACCTAAAGTGAACCTTCTGAACTTCCCCCTTGCACCACAGACTTGTTTTCAAGCCTCCAATGGGAAAAGTTACTGCATGTTCTAAAGTAACTTTGCATCACCTCTGCTCCATGGTTTGTATTTTCCATGAACAGGTCAGAGCAGGAAGGTATGGGGATTTCACTTTTGAAGGAGTTTTTACAGAATCCATAAAGGTATACTACCCATGTAAGCCCAATCTGACCCTTTATGGTGGTCATAGATCAGTCAGGCCCATGAAATAAGGTCAACTAAATAGGTTAAGAATTGAGGGAGGCCATGTCCAAAGGTTTTCACAGGCTAGTGGACAAAAGCAGCACTTAGGGTGGCTGTCAACCTCGAAGTGGAAGTCTTTGAGCATTAAGTAGCTGGTAATTTCAAGGGTGCATGGAAGACCCCGGTTTTGGTATCTCAGAAACATAAAACAGGTTGTTAGCCTACGACCAAACTTTAAGTTGGTCTTCATAAAGTTCTGGAAAACTGTCAGAGACGTTGTAGGGGAAAGTTGGACTCAGGCTCAGGCTGTGGAGAAAAGCTGAACCTACCTGCAGACCAACCTTGGGTGGTGGAAAAAACACACTACTCTTTCACAGGGTACCTAGTAATGGGCATGAAACAACTGTCAAAGTACAGAGCTTGTGGGAGTTTGTAGAGCTTTATACTTATAAGTTAGCATGTGAACACCAGTTAGCCTATCCAATATAGGTGTGTTGAATGACTTTAAGATATTGAACAACTGAGGCAAGTTGGAGTAGTTATAGTTTTTCATTGAAATCTCTTCACACACCAACAGCATCATCAAGAACCAAGTGAAAGATCAAATAAAGATCACTTATGTGAGCTCTATTTTTTTCTCTGCTTGGATGGTTGTTTTGACTGTGTGTGTCTGTTTCTTTCTGCATGTGTGAGAGTGTGTGTACCTGAAAGAGAATGCACAGCTTGGTATCAGTGTCAAGGTTTTTAACTAAGAGCTAGAGTTTTGGGCCAATAAAGGACTCTTTAGGTCTCATACTCTAAGCAGTAACACAATGTGAGATGAGAGAAACAAAAACCTGCCATCTCCAAGCCCCTGTTCTGTTAAAAAAAAGTTATAATCCGTTTCTATAAACTGATGAAGCCTCATGATTCAGAGCACTGCTGTGCACATCTGTACACAACTAATCCACCCTTTACATAGTGAGAAAAGCTCAGTTGACTTTCTTCCAGGTTTTAGCAGCTTTCTGAGTCTGAGTCCTCCAGAAAATAGTAGCATGCCACATGGTTTCAAGACAAACACTCATGGGCCACTAGGGGGTTCAGTGAACCCCCTGAACCCACCCCCTAAACTTCGTCTGCCTTTATTTCTTCACATAACTCAAAACATGAGTTCCATTAAGGTTGTCAGCCCAGACGATTTAGACGATTATGTTCTTTGGTGGTTTGCAACTAAACATGAAGAAGTTTGAGTTACCACCTCCAAATCTGACGCCACAGTTTTCTGCCTGGACCTGGCAGCATGCACTAACAAGTCTGAGAGTGAGTTGCTGCCCCAGGTGAAAAAGTTAAGTATCTTGTAGTTTTGTTCGCTAAAGAGAGTGGAGCTGGTGGCATGAATCATTTAAAGAGGAAGTTAAATGAACAGGGAAATCTGCTGATGTCTAGGGTGATCCCCTTCTCACAAACAAGAGAGTAGACTTCTTATGTTAGACTTGGAGCAGAGCCATGGCTCTGTCCTGTCGATAAGAAAAGGTTAAGTTGGTCTACATGACAAGTGGTTTGTTCAGAAGGAGGACATCCAGACTAACTTGATGGAGTCTGGATGTCTCTTGTGTTGATGTATTTCATAAATATATAGACTATCAGTGAGAAATAGCTACTGGGTGTTTGCAGAGAGAAAAAAAAAGTCATGTATGAGGTCTGCTCCAAGAGTGTGTGGGAAAATTGGACTTTTTTTGGCCTTTTATGGAGCTTTTCAAAAATGCCAGTTTTTGTGGAAATGTGCTTATTTTGTGACTAAAACATTCAACACACTATCACAGAGACAGAGGACAAATAAGAACCCATTAAAAAGGGCTTTTTATAATGTGTGTATAAGCTTGATTAGCTTGTTAGCTTGATAGAATCACAGTAAATCCTATGAGAAATGGATTTATGAATGAGCCAGCATTCATCATAAAGCCAAACTAGATTTACATTAATTTTGTAGCACTGTAACTAACATTTTGGTTACTGACAAATTCATGAATCTCTAGAATGATAATATTTCTCTAAAAAAAAAAAAAATACAAGGACAGAGTTGAGGCTTACGGACACTAATGGAAGTCATCCTTTAAAATAAAAGCAGTGATGCAAGAACCCAAACACGAGCCCAAGACAACAGACATGTTTAACCAATAGTATTTAATGGTTTATGCAACTCTCTGCTAAGGCCCAATCTCCCCCCAATGGTACTATTAGGTAGACCAGTCCCTTGCATTTTATTGGCCAAAATAAATTCAAACATACCTAAATAAATATGTGTTTATGGTAGGGGGTCAATCAAAACAGTAACAGTTCTAATTAAAGGCAACTTGAAAAACACAACAGTTTTTGTCCATAAAACTGGTTAAATTGAAACGCTTTTTTAAAAAAATGTAAAAGGGGTCGTTTCTCATCATCTTCCACTCCATATCAAGTAACACGTCTCTAAAACCATTCATTATAAAAACTGAGGTGGAACACTGCCACCAGCTGGAAGTTATAAGCTTTGGTCACAGGAGTTTGACAAGGAGAAAGAGGGGAGGCTAAAGGGGATAGTAGCTTCTGTCCCTCCTCGTCACAAACTATCTGGGGCTGGAATTTAAGCAGGGCAGGGGGATCCCAGAACAGCGGGGAGGGACGACAGAGTGCCATAGATATTTAGGGTTCAATACAATAACAGGCCAGACCAGTTTTCTCAGAGAAAGTTTTGGGAGATGAGTACAAACAAAATGTTTGCTCTTGGAGAGTTCGGACTACCTCCGACCAGAATGGCTCATGCATGGGTGTGTGTGTGTGTGTGTGTGTGTGTGTGTGTGAGTGTGTATGGGTATGAGGCCGTCCGCAGTCCTTCCCATCTGGCCAAGCTGAAGCAGTTCTGTACTTCGTTTTTTTCTTTTTAAGCAGAAAGGAATAACCCCAAACACTGAACCCAACTTTCCACCAACACAGTGCCAAGCTTCGCCCCCAGCTGTGTTACTTCATCCAGGGCTTTGAACCCCCAGAACAACGCCACCCCTTTGAGAAAGGACGACAGGTAGGCTGGGGTGGGTGGACATGCAAGGGATGAAGGGTGATACAGGTCTCCCTTCTCAACCCTCTCCATGACTTCTCACCCACCCCTCTTCATCGTCTGGCCGGTTTCTCTTAGGCTCTTCATGGCAAGGTGGGATGCAGTTGGAAGGGGAGGACACAGTATGGTGTCGCCACTACCCCACTCTTTCAAACAGGTCAGTCAGTCATTAAGGGTCGTGTGCTCAGTTTGAGGCGCTGCTGTTTGAGGAGCTGGATGTGGAGGCCACAGCCATGCCTGAAGTGCCGGATGAGGCCACTGATTTGCGGATGTGGGGCATGAGGAAGGGGTCACTGGCCAGCTGGTGCACATCGATGCGGTCCTCCTTACGGTAGACTAGACAGCGCCTTATAAAGGCCTGAAGAAGGACAGAATAAGAGTTAAGTGAGTGACAAATTAGAACTCTTAAGAACAGTAATCAGTGTGTAAATGTAGAATTAAAAAAGTAAAAAAGGGAGGATAAACTACTAATATGAATACAAGTAGTTACAACACAAACTGGGAATGTCAGCTTCAGCGTTTTTGGCCCCTATCCAAACTGGATTTTTCAATAAAAACTGTTGGCTGATACTAAGTACAAATTTATATATATATATATTTTTTTTTAAATGGTAAAATAAACAGAATAACAAAAAGACATCTTCGGTTTATTCCATTTAACTTAGTCCTTTTAGAACTGTTGCACAACTCGCATATGGTCTGTTTTACATTCTCTGCCGTGAGAGCCACAAAACTGGTGTGCATGTAAATCATGAGGAAATGCTGTTGTGAACGCAACTCTCACAAGATGGCTCAAGTTTTAACATCACTGCTAGATCAAGAACATAAATATTGGAGATTAACTCGCCTATCTTATGATATTCTCCATTTTACTTTTTTTTCCCCCCACAAACTCGATTAAAATATCAACTGACCTGCTTCACCGTAAACTGAAAAGTGGAGCGCTGTGAAACCCAAATGTCACACCATGCTTCACCTTATTGTTGCTTTGGGAAATCTGCCTTTGTCCTGATGCTTAAAGAGCATGTCTCATCATATTGCATGTTTTGTTTTTTACAATGTATCAAATTGGTCGTTTTGAACGCAGCTCTACAGCCACCATCTCGCAAAACAAGTGTATTGCATATCATGGAAGTGGCTATTGGACTGTTTTTACTGCCTAGTTTAAGATATTTCCACACCGGGGATGTTTTAGCTGCAGGGATGCTTATGTGACAGACTGTCCTGTTTTTATTTTCCCCTCTGAACCATCTGTCCCTTGAAAGTTACCGCAGGCTGCCATAAAGCAGTTCTTGTTGTTGTAATCTAGCTGGCTGTGTGAGTGTTTGTGTAATAACTTTTAAACTTTGGCTACAGTTCAACATGGAGGTCCCATTTATTATTTTGAATTAACACAGCTAGGCACACTGATCGCTCCGTCACACTAAGTAACTCGCACTTTTGCATCTAAATAGTAACAGCTGACATAAAAACCACTGGAGGTGATCAAACTTTAAATCACTAGATCAGCTCTGATCCACTTGAAATCACAAATATTGTTTAAACTTTAGATTTACTGAACTATAGTGGGAAGGTTCGAGCCCAGTACCTTAGCTTCAGGTGTGACTACTGGTTTAGGGGGAAACTGCACATCTGTTGCCTTCAGTATGGTGTTCTCCTGCAGGATGTCCTGCTGGGACTGGTTGTGACCGAAAGGCTGGAGAGCAAACAGAGGAAGAAAAAAAATGTAATTAATCGCAGTAAATAAACAAATAAATAAAGTGAGAAGAAGGAATGAATGTTTGCTGATGTTGACACTATTTTTAGTTAGATCCAGGACTGTCAAAATTAACATGGATTAATCAATTTTTACTCTAAATTAATGGTGTTTTATTTTGGATGAGCAAAGAGACTCAAGAAAGTCTTAAACAAAAAGGGTTACTAAGGAGAGTAACTTTTTGTCGGTATAAGGACAGACTAAAATTAAATTCACATATCTGTCAGTGTTAAATCACAGTAGCATTTATTTTAGGCAAATTATTCCAATTACATATTATTTTTACTTTGCTGCAGTAACACATTACTTAAGATTGGTACTGGAGAGTAAATGGTATCACAAGTATTTTCCGCTGTGTGTCTCCCTTACCTTTCGACCATACAAACACTGATAGAAAATGACCCCCACAGACCACACGTCCACCTTGTTGGAGATTTTGGGCGGTTCCTTCCCAACCACAAAACACTCAGGAGGCAGATACCTAAAGAAGAAAACCAGAGATGTGGACTTTAATCGGTTGTCAGGGCCTGGAGGTTTGCAAGAACAGGATTCCTTACAAGTTGGGCATATTGCTTTTGGGGGACCATTGGGTGCTTGTAGACCTTGTGACACTAAAACTTGTTATCAACGTTGAATTAAATGATTGATTGAGCCTTGGGAGGAAAGCAAGATGACAACTGAAAGTAGTTCATTAAGAAAAAGCCACAAAAGCTCCTTTTTGACAAGTGGTGTTAGGGAAATCAGGGCTAATCATCAACTTTTTTCACTAGGAGCACGCAAAGAACTTTAGGGGCACAATGAAAATTGTGTTTTCCATAATAAAATGGAAAATTTGAAATCAATTTTAGGTCTTTTGGTCACATGCCATGGAGGCTATTAAAGAAAATGTTTAAGATTTGCCTTTAAATTTAACATAACATTTGTTTGAGGACAAATTAGGGAATTATTTGAAATCAATATTAGGTCTTTTGGTCAGATGACATGGAAGCTATTGAATGAAAACAGCCTGTTCTGAAAACATCAACCAGTAATTTATTGATGGTCCCTTATTCAAACACCCAATGTTGACAGCGAGAAGGCCAAGTAGATTTAACCGCACTACTGTTGCTATTCCCAATTATGGAGAGTGAGAAGACACCGCTGGATCTGCAGTGAACGTCCATCGAGTATCCATCCTAAAACTAACTTCACCGCCGTATTTACATGAGTAAACATTTGTGGCCTCAGCTTATTTTTTTATGCTCACGTGTGCCCCTAAATACATTTTACAATTCACACACATCTATTTTTAGTCCCAAATGCAAGTGTCGCAAATGTTTAAATAACTCTGAATCCTCAACATCTACATGGATATCAAGTGTGACTTAATTAAATCAAACGTTACTGAACATGGTGCTTATTGCTCATACAGAAAAAAAAATCTGTAATGTGAAAATCTGTGACAGTGAGTTGATTTGAAGTCTATTATTCACCTGCAGATGCTCTATCATAAAATCATGACAGTAATTTACGCACATGTTCATTACATTTTCTTGTTAAAGTTTACACTCTGTACTCCTTGCCTTTGATAAATTATTGTTTTGAGTGATGCTGCTACAAAATCTGCTGTGTTTAAGCCCTAAAAGTGTCCATAGTGGTGTGCCTTTAGGTGGCAAACTACTAACGACTCAGTGTGCTGTCAAACAAAGTAACCATAAAAGACACGGTTCTGCATGCCAAGTGTAAATCTCACTGCTGTCGCATTAACCAAGTGGCTAGAAGGGATTTTGCCACCTTGCCTGTATAGATGTAGGACATGACAGAGCTTAAATTTAGGTGTAGCAGTGAAGTTCAAACAGAGAGTCTTCAAACCCTGTCAAAGGCATCTGTCATTGAACAAAATCCCCCTCCCCTCTTGTGTTATATGGCTCTTGAAATGTTACATTTTCCAGTTAACATGACATTATTTGAAGTGGAGGTGTTCTGGCTCAGCTCTGATTTTGAGTTAAAATTCCACTCATACCAGACTGGATTCAGACATTTTCTCCCCTCTATATCATAAGATGTCTTCATAAAGGCTGTTCATTTCAAGTCCCCTGTGGGTGGGAGAAGCACGGCCATGGAAAATTACTTCAGCAGTGACAACACGAAACATCTGACCCTTGAGGATTAAAGCTCAGCGGTAAAAAATACTCATCACAGTTTACTATATCACACATGAACCCTAACCCTGTGGCAGAGTGTCATCTTCCAGCATAAATCTTACCAGTAGGTCCCTGCCCCCTGTGACGTCAGCTCCATCCCGTCCACCGAGTTGTAGCTGTCATCATCCATGATCTTGGACAACCCGAAATCTGTGATCTTAATCTCGCCGCAAGCTGTGCCGTTCACCAGGAGGATGTTGCCTTTAATAGGAAGAGGAAAGGATTACCAGACGTGAGGTGAAATGTGCAGAGCTGGAGTCGCAAACATATACTGCTCTCCTGAAAACGTCTTGATAATACCCAGAGCAGTGTGTGATGCCTGTGTGAACATGAATCTCCAAAAGACCCAGACATTAAACGGTCTCTGACTTCCAAACCCCCAACGATGAAGTTAGTTTAGAGTTCAATTGAGCAGGTCTTTGAACACAGCAGGTAACAGTCAAGCCCTGGAACAGTGAGTGTGCTGATGAAGCAGGTCACATTGTGTTGGAGTTGTTTCAGACTCTTTCTGTCAAAGTCACAGCTGTTACAGTTGTATTGTGAATAAATGCTTACTTGTTTTGTGTGTCTACTAACCTAAAACTAGTATTTCAGAAGGATTCGCTCTTTGCTAGCTTTCACCTGGTGTCTACCCTTCCCTTCAAAAATAAATGATTCATTTACACCTAGACAATCTTCAACTGTGTGCTAAACATGTGAAGGGCAAGATCAGATAATAGAGCTGGACAATCAATTGAGTTTCAATCATAATTTCGATTTTGGCTCCTCACAATCATAAAAACATTATAATCGAAGATAAAAGATATAGGTTCCTGTGCCAAGAAAACACCTTGAATGTACCCCTTTTACGTGCAGCTGCAGCAAGTGTGTGATGGTGTGTGGATCAATAATATGAAGAGTGAGTGATTGAAAACATGGCAGAAAGGCAGCCTTTGGTTGAGAAGAAAGGTAGGACAACTTCAGTTATCTGGAAACATTTTGGCTTCAATTTGAGGGATTTCGAGCAAAAGGAACTTGTTTGAAAAGTTTGTCACGCTGTCTCTCCCCAAGGCAACAAGACCAACTTCAGGGTATCCCCAAAATAAAAGCCGCCACATCCTAAAAATGAGGGTTTTAAAAAATTTACGTGGCTCTAGCTCTGACTCATATATATCAGTACATGTGCACACACGGGCGCTGCACTGCGGAGCACGTGTGTGCCATGCATTAGCAAGTTATCGGAGATCACACAGCTGAGGAAGTAAAGCACTTTTTGGCCAATCCGACCAATCCAATTGTTTTTAAACAAGGTTTTTGAAAAACCTTTAAAGAGTCTTTTGTTTTTTGGCTGTGTTTGTGTTTTGCAGGAGTGCATGTAGATTGGGTATTTATTTTTATTCATTGTTTTTATTGCTATCATTATTTACATTTACTATTGTTATTATTTTAATTGTTTACTTGTTACTAATTTATTTATGGCTGTTCTCTTGATTATCTATTAGTTTTGAAATCAATAAATAACCACATTTATTAATCGTGATTTGAATATCTATCAAAATAATCATGATTATTATTTTTGCCATAATTGCCCAGCCCTATCAGATATTATTGTCCTCAGATTGTTTAGAGTTGGTATTTAACAAATGTCTTTGTGGAGTGTGGACTCACCAGGTTTGAGGTCGTAATGGATGATAGGCGGTCTGATCTCATTGAGGTACTTGAGGGCATTAACAATCTGCATGATGATGGAGCGTCCCTCTTTCTCTGACATCAGCTTGTGCTGCTTCAAGTAGAAGTCCAAGTCGTTGCCCTCACAGTACTCCAGAACTGTACAGAACCTGTTCCAACCCGAAAGAAAGGTACTCAACCAACTCAGCTGAAGAACTTTTAATGCTCAGCACTAAAGAAATATCTGTGATGTTGCTTTAAATCAAAGTCTGCAAACATGTCAGTTCTTTAAAAGGACAATACTTACGAGTCAGTGTCAAGCGAAAAGTAGTCGTAGAGTTTTACTATTCGCGGGTGGTCCAGCTCTTTATGAATTCTATATTCTCGGCATGCGTGTCTGAAAAAGTGAATAACTTAACATTAAAACCATTTCACAGACAGTGAATCGAATGGTTAAATGATTGATAAACAGAACATTAACTCTGGCCTGAGTCAGCACACTGTAGTACTGCTAAGAAGCATACACAGCACTTACTTGTGATAATTTTCTTTCTTCTCATCCCTCCAGTTCTTGTTTAATTGGTGTATTTTGACTGCAACATACCTTTGCTCTGTTAAGTCAAAAGCCTGGGAATAAATGCAGTAGATGAGTTAGGAAATGCCTTTAGGGTATCTTTGTTTTAGCTGCAATCAGAATCTTGATTCTAATCAAATAGCTGTGTCCATGATGACAGCAGATTCCTGGGAAACACTTTTCTGGCGCATGATTTAATCTCAAAACGTTGATGCAGTCAGCTGAGAGTACCAAGTGAAAAAAAAAAAAACAACATCCTCGAATACTTTTCAAAATATGCAACATCACCACTGTCTCCTGAGGTTGTTATAATAGCAGATTTTAGTCTCTGATAAGGTGCTTGAAAAAAGGCAAACAACACTGATACATCCTGCTCACCATGCAAGAAAAGTGCTAAACACGACCTTCTCCCTGTTTATAGTTTTGATAAATGTATATTTTTGGACTAATTAGGACATTGTGGTGGAGCTCCGACACTCTGCTACTTGGGACTACAATTAGCAGGGGACATTGCTGTCTGTGCTTTTTTCTTTCTTTTTTTTTAATCAGCAAACAGACTGAGAGCTGTTTTGCACATCTTGATGCCAAATGGCTGTGGAAAGAGCGTCTGTATTTGCCACTTAATAAAAATAATCTTTAAATGGTGGTGTGAAAGAGGGCAGAGGATTGTAAACACCAACTGGACAGAAGGAAACAGGATTATAGCAGCATTAGAAAAAAAAATCCAGCTGCTTTTCTAACATTTGTGTCTGTTCTTGAGATAATAACTGTCAGTTAATGACCTCCAGTTTCTTAATTTCACTCCTTGGTCTTCATTATCCTCTTGTCATTTGCCCATTGCTTTCTCCCTCTTCCGCTGGTATCAGCTGTTACTTAGATGTCTGACTGTTCTAAAGCTCCGTTACTTGTCGAGACCATCAAATTAATGTGAAATTAATGTTGGTTTGATAAATTTCAAAACTACTGTGTTGAAAACTCCTCAGAAATCACTTGAGATTCATTCACAACATTTTACTTTCTGCTAATTTTCTCCACCACTAACTGTATCAGATGCCAACTCATTTTCCTCGTCATTCATTCAAACACGAAAACTGTGGTTTTGGAAAGGGAGAGATCATGATTATCTCACCTTGTAAACTTCACTGAAACCTCCCCTTCCAAGTAAATGGAGTAGCAGGTATCTGTCATTTAGCGTAGGGTGATCTTTGAATCTGCAAAGGTTTAGAAACATTTTAAGCTGAGTAACTTGAGTTGAGCAGATGTGTATCATTACAGATGAAATCAAAAAGAAAAAAAAGAAATATCATACTGGGAATTGTCTTCATTGTGAATCCTTTTCAGCTCCCGAATGTGCAGGTTTCGCACTCGTTCCAACCGCTCCAGCTCCGCCTGGATCTCTGCCTCCTCCTGCCAAAGGGAAACAAAATGATCGTGAATCTTCTTTGAACAACAAGAGGTAAATAAAAACAAAGTTACACCAAAAGAAAACCCAGACCTTTTTAAGATGGCCTAGTCTTAGCTTAAAGATTTCTTCTTGCTCGTGGTACTCTGCCTGTGATAACCTGCAAGAAAGAAGAGCAGAACATGTTGTCTTTGCGTTCATAAGAGAAAAATTATGTAAAAGATTGAGAACAAACAAAAGCATCGTACGCTTCACTTTCTGTTCCATTAGTCTTGCTTTTGCGTTTGTTTTGCTCCAGGCTAGGGGGCGGAGTCTGGGCCATGGACGGAGGTTTGCGTTTAGCCAGCAGCTTCCTCTGTCTTTCAATGTCCTCTCGCTGGGAATTAATCCTTTCTTGTTGCCTGATAAGAAACAAAAGCATCTCAGTGACACACAAGAGAGACCTCATATGCTTGAGTTTGCACTTGGACTTTAATCCTTGGACAAAATGAAACAATAACTTCTCTAGTGGAGGATGTGCTTATCGAAAACCCACAGTTCAACAATGTGCACACTATTTCATTCATTACTTATCACTATCACATATAGAGAACTGAGGTTGAGTGACGCATAAAAACTGATTTAGAAAAACTGCTTATGACCAACAAGATCAAGTGTGCAAGCATAAATATATATATTTATATAGAAAGTCCTCACTTGATAAGATTTTGGAAGGCATATCCGTCCGTCCACTGCTCAGTGAAAGAAGCTCCATGTCTAACAGTGGTGAAGTGACCCAGTCGAAGCCTGTCCTGCATGCTTTTGTCCCGACACGCCATTTTCTCCTGTTTGGACTTCAGAGAGAGATAAGAAAAATACAAAAATGTCTTATCACTGTGACTCAAGTCAGCTCTTCTATAACACAATCCATCACAGAAAATCCACACTGTAAACTGAGAGCTGAACACATATCAGAGTCTTTTAAAACAAACTCACTTTTTCAATCAGCAGCTTCTTGGACATGGTCACACATTTATTTAAACGTTCCTTGTATCGTTCAAGCATCCTTTGCTGTTCATCAATCTGTCTCCTCAAATCACAGTTTGCCTGGAGAAGATCATAAAAACAAGCAGGAAAAAAAGGGTCAGCGAAAATGAACGACCAGAATACACTTGATTCTTCATATTCAGACAGAATGTGTTCAGCCTACTATGCCGGGAGTGAAAAGCCAAAACAGAGTTGATATTCTCAAAATGATTGAAAACGGCAAGCAGGGTAGCGGGGATAAAACGTAATGAGATTAGTACCCTCAGCAAATCGTCTATCCGGCCCTCCTTCTTCTCCAGGTCAGAGTTCTTGTTGTTCTCCATTGCTGTTAGTTTCTCTATGGTAAGGTCAGACTACAGAGGACAGTGAGCACAAAACAGTGTTTAGATTGGATTTTTTTCTACATCAGAGAAAACTACAGTGAAACAACAAGTACCAAAAAGTCTTCAAGTGACAAACAATTCTTGATTTAGTTTTAAAGCGGATTACATCAAAGTTTCTTTCTTTGAATTACAAAAGGAGTCATAGCTGATATCCAGTGATAACATGTACGGTACCTGTGTGGCTTTGTGGAGCAGGTGAAGAGAAGCAGGCTTCAGTGAACACGTTGAGTGCTCTGTGTTGACCGAGCTTACGGATGACGGACTTCCTTGCTGCACCTAGGAGGTAGAAACATCCATCCAGTCAAAGCTTTACTCACACAGGCTGTGTCATCATCTGTGAATATTACAGAAGCTGCCAGTCGTGATCAAATAGGAGACCGTTTCAGTGACAAAAACTGAAGACCCTAAGGGATTAATTATTAGGGCTGAGAGAAAAAAAATCAATACATCTTAGTATCGTAATGTTTTGTCTGATGATAAATCGTATTGTCTCATTTACCAAGTATCGATTTTTTCTGATTGATTGTTAATATGAAATGAAATCTATGATAATGACAAAATTTTAAATCAACAGTTTGTCCAGTGAGGTTGGCAGAGGTGACACCATAGAGCAGGAAAAAGTTAGTACAACAAATATATAAATGGTTTGCAAGATGTGCTACATGAAAATAAAATACAGCGTAAATAAGACAAACTTGAAGGAAAGACAAATGCTAAATTACCTAACCCGTTGAAAAAGCTGTATAAAATACAATATATTATATCGCAATACTCACTGTATTGCAAAAAGGTAAAAATCACAATAATATCACACCGTGGCCCAAGTATTGTGAAAATATTGTATCGTGGGCCCACTCGTGATTCCCATCCCTATTAATTATCAAAATATTTTTCCTAATAACTGCTGTCACACATCAAAATACTCAACTGGAAACCAACTTGATTTTTGTGTCAATGAAGAGATTGTTAGAGAGAATGAAGGAAAAAGTATTAGTGGATTATAAAAAAGCATGAGAGCGACTAGAGCAAACATGCTCACCGTGACAGGAGGGTTGGAGAGCGAGTGTTGTGGGGAAGAGCGGACCACTGGTGGAATTCCCCGGGCAGGGCTGGTACCAGGACCACTACCTCCCGCAAACTGACAGACAAGTTCAGAGGGAAAAAGAAGAAAGCAGTTCAACACAAAGACAGAGGTGACTAAAAAAAGAGGTTAGAGGGATAGTACGAAAGGTGACCCAATACTGCAGAATTTCCAAGAGGACACAAGCTATGTTAAAGAAACATTCCTGCTACCCACCTCAAAATAATCGCTAATTTTATGTCCCCTCGCTCCTGCTTTGCCTAGAAGAGAGAGGCATGGAGTTAAGAGAGAGGCTGATGTGTGAGATATACGTGAGAGGTTCACAGCCGTTGATAAGTCCTACCCTGGCTGCTGTCAAAATGGTCTGCTTTCCGTTTCCTCACTCTCTGGTCATTTGCTTTTTTCTCAGGAGTCTGTAGGGGAGAGGGAGTTTGAGTCAACCATGTGAATAATCAGGCAGCACAAGGAGATGGTTTGACTTGAGTTCACAAAAGTAACAGTCTTACCTCTAGCTCTTTGTCGCTAAGTGAACCCACACTGCATAGACTCTGATTGGATGACTCATTTTGGTTCTGACCTGAGCCCTGTAAAAAAGAGGGAAAATACATAAAATTAGAGCCCAAGGAGCAATTAAATCGCAGGATCCATAAAAGACGAATATGGTAAACTGTGTCTGCAAAATTTATGCACATCTACTTGTTGTGTGTGGAAGTGCTTGTGAGACAGAGCAAGCAGAGCTAGAAAACACAGTAAATGGGTAAGAAATGAAGCGCAAGGTTGCAGAGCTTCCACTAAATATCAACACGAACTTCCCCTTGAATCTAGACCGACACCAGCCCTAATGCCGGTTCCCTAGGTGATGCCTGTCAGTCAAATGAATCACATCAGAATTCAGTAGGCACTGCCCAATCAGGGAGAGATACTTAGTCATTCAGAGCACACAAGAGCTCCCTCACTGAACCCTCCTAAAATGGCTGAACATTAGGCATGCTGCTGGGGATATATTCCTCCCTCTCTCTGTCACCTTTAGATAATGTCATCCATTTTTCGCCTGTTCACCTGGAAAAAGCCGGAGAAAGATACCATCATGCGCTACTCGATCCAAGAATGGGAGCTTATTTTCACACCCTAGCCTCCTCAAGATAACTTGGTTGTTTGATCAGACTTCTTCAAAAAGGAAGTGCAGTACCTAACATCTCTGTTCCATTAGCAAGAGGTGTCCCAAACTTTTGTCCAAAAGGATTACATTTTTCCTTTCCTTTATAATAACCTCAGTGAAGCCAGAGAAGGAGAGAGGCTGTGCCAAAGGGGCTGTTCAAGGTCAAGAAAAAACAAAACAAAACACTACTCTGCTATGTGACATTGCACCGAAGGACTTCTAGCCCACCAACCAATGTTTGCTTTATGGCCGTTGTTTATACACATCTCTATAATTTCCCCCAACATGCATTACATCTCTTGTCATTAAGGACCGTTTTGGGATAAAGCCTTATCGAAGTCCGCCATTTTCTCTGCGGCAGCAGCCATGCCATGCTCTGGGCTCAGCTCTGCCTATGGCTGGCACAGGGCCCACTCCTGGCGCTGACTCTCGCTCCCTAACTGTTCCAAGATCACCTTCTACAAAGACAGCTCCATCCATGTTGCGAGCAAGAGGCTGGAGGGCTAAATGTTGCTCCCACTCACACCTGGTCAAGAACTATTTCTGCATACCTCCTCTGCCTGCTCTCATCCTCCCCCTACCACCCTTGTCCTGTCTGTGGCCTTTTTGGCAGGCATTGCCACTTGCACATACAGGCACTTCGGCGTGAGCCAGGGAGAGATGCCATATCACAACAGCCAATACAGACACAGCTCAACCTTCTCCAGAGACAGACAAAGAAAAGGAGCAGGGCCAAGCCTGTCCATGCCAAACAGTAGAATGATACTGAAGCAGAGTGGCACAAAGAAATGAAGAGATTTGCAATAACTGTATAAACAAGAAAATCAGAGTTTATAAATACTTTAACTGAAGAGGTATAATGCTTCACCTCAGAGAGATCTGCTGTAACACAAACCTTAGCTACACCAACCCCAGTGAAGCGAGCTTCCAACAGCTCTTGCCGTCGGGGGTCCAGGCTGTGCAGTTCTTCCATCATGGCTGCAGACACAAGAGCACAGATTAAGAAAGATGTAGCAGAGACTGATATATTGAAGTGGGAGTGACGGATCACTATTTCAAAGGCACTGGTTGTGATGAGTCATTGCTGTTTTTAGCTATATGGATGTGGAAAATTCCTGTTCTGAGTCATCAATAAGTCTGACAACAATAATGTTTTCCACTATCATGTGTGTTCAGCTTGAGTGCCCAGTAAAACACTCACAGCACTAATGTGCGCAACCTGGCCAGACACAAAGTTAATAAGGTATATTGAATATGCATTTAAGACTTCAGCCAGATGTGAGAGAGCTATTGTCTTAAAAATTATAGCATCATGTGATAACTCCCTGGCATTATAGGCCTAAGCTGCATGGCGCTGGAGTTGTGAAAGGTCACTAATGGAGGAACTGCCAAGTATACTTAGACCAAGGAAAAGGCCACTAAGGACAATAACAGCCGAACTTGCTAGCTTGTGTAGAAGGTGAACGTTTAGGTTACACGCCCCATACTGACTGTTATGTCTGAACATTACCTATGGCTTACATACATTAGATGGACACAGAAACCTGCACCATTGATGGCCATTAAAGCATAAACACCAAGCATAGAGTCACTGGACTCTTAGTTAAATGTTCTGGTATGAATACACAATACAATAATAAAGATAACGATTTAAAACATCACTGGTTAATGGCCCGCGAGTGAGTATGCTAACATCGGGTAAATGAGCTAACAACCCTGTCGATGTTGGCATCCTTTAGCATTGCAGCCGAAGAGCTAACTGTTAACGTTAGCGTGTAACATTACATTGGATTTTCTAAGAAACGTGTTATACTGAGGAAAATCGTCATTGCTACTGCCCCCATCATTAATGTCTGGTCAATGTTAGGCCAGCTACATCACAGCTGCTGTTTGCTACGGTGAATTCTTTACAAATACACCTTCGGTAGCTGTGTTAGGTAGCCTACAGGCTAACGTTGAGTCGTCTGTCAAAAAGAAGCATCTTCTCGGTTCTGTGTTGTCAGGTGCGCTTGCCGCGATGCTCGGGATGATTGTTGTTTGAGACTTGTCCAGATTTATTATTAATTACAACAACCTAACGGGATACTTACTGCAATTTCACGTTTTTTCGGTCCTCCAGAGGGCCTGGTGTTAACCCTGAAACCGTCCCCGTTGTTTCCCCGATGCTCGGCAGACCCTCCCAGGCTAGGCCGCATCAACCGCCGCGTCCCTCGCGTGTTGATTGTTAACGATCAAGACACGGGAGCGCGCGGTGTAGCCCAAGGTAGACAACGGAGGATTTCCTCGGAGGCCTCGACTACCCCGGGTATCCCAAACCCGCCTTGCTGTTCTCCTTAGGCGGGGATCCCCATCACGTCCTTCTCTCCAAGGACCATACTGTATACCACGCAGGGTAGTGTTGTTTTACTCCACACCACAGCGGCCCTTGAGAATCTGCGTTTTCCACCAGTTATAAATTAAGTCTTTAGGCTAGCGTTAGTTACCCCTATCTTTTTCTCCCCTGATGGGAAGACGAAATTTGGGTCCTGGCTTTCAGCTCGATCAAAACGAAGTTCGGCTCCGATCTCCTTCCTCGCCGCAGGGGAGAGAATCAGTCTGTTTCGGAAGTTGTCCTGTTGCAAGCGTTTCAGTTGAATCCGGATCGATTTGGTTCGAATCTCATGTTTTTGCAATGTAAACAATAATCAGTAAAATCTCATATTTTCTCGTGAGATTGTTCAACTATTTTCACCTTCGTTTAGTCCACGCCTGCCCCAATGGCAGATCCCTCTGAACAATACAATTTAGCTAAGCCCACCCACACATCCACCAAAATGATCACTTGTCAGAAGTTGCAATCACCCTGATGCTCATACCATCACATCACATTCATATGAGAATAACATATTTTAAAGCAGCCATTCAAGCATAAGTACTGGTTTCAGGAGCCAAGATTTTGAATTGCTGGAGTAATTTGAAGACTCACATTTGACAGGTAAAAAATGGTCATGAAATTGTACAAATCATGCAATTTATTTCAAAAGATCAGCTCATTAAAAACAGCACCAGTGTCCATATCATAGCAACATTTGTGAAGGGATTACCAGCCCCTTCTGATAACTGAACCTACTGGTGAAAAATCAATTATGCTATTTCTTGCAGAACGGAGGCACCGTCAAATACACCAGCCATAATTCAAGTCCCTCAGCATTATGATAAGTTAAACAGTTAGAGGTCTTTATGGCACATCACCATTCCTTTTACCTCAGGCACAGTGGAGCTTCTCATGCCCCCACATCCTCAGAAAAAGGCAAGAGCTTTCTTGATTTGAGCCCCAAGTTCAGTCATGATTAAGGGTTATAACAGGTGAAGATTCTCCGCCGCCCTGCGTTTCAGGTGGTATAATCGGGGCCTTACGGTACTTGCACTGGATCCACACTCTATACATGGTGAGCTGTTTGCCTCTGTTCACCTGCAGCCGTCTGTCCACCAGGTTTTGCACTTTCTCAAGTCCTGCCTTGGTAAACATCTCATGGAGTTCATCTGAAATAAAAGCAGGAAAGACACATTTTCAGTTAAAAATGTTGCAATAAAACCAGACAAACCATGAAAACAAATGTATGAGAATGTGTGAGTAAGAGAGTGAGGGTGTAAGTTTTCACCTTGAGTAAAGAAATAAACTCTTGTTCCATCCCCTCGAACATAAAAGTTTTCTGACAGACATCTTCCTAAAGTAAAGAGAGCACCGCATTTATGATTATAACTCAAATCACAGATGTTAAGCTTTTAATCACCAATGTAAAACATTGTTTATTCTGCAGAGTCTAGTAAATGGCACTTAGTCTGTTACACTTTGGTCAGAAACATTTTTTTTTCTCAAACATTGTTATCAGTACAGTGATACACAGTCTTTCTCAGCTGAGACTTTCTAAACTGCTATTTGAACTGAGGCTTCACAGACCCTTTTTGAAGCGAAGCTGCGCCATATCGTAGCGTCCATAGTCTCTGAGCAGCATCACTCCACCAGGCTTTAGCAACCTCGCTAATCTGCTGATTGATTCTTGCATCCTGAGACAGAGTGAAATTTCAAGACAATGTTCAAACACAAACACTGAATGACAAGTAAACAGAGCAAAAGGAGAAACTCTTACTTGTCGGGGTGTAACGCTGACAACACAAAGATTAGCACAATAACATCCAGGGTTCCATCAGGTACTGGGTAGTTAGCTTCCACATCACTCAAGTCATGGACAAAGGCAAAGCAGCGTCCAGGGTCATAGTCTGGATTAGTCTGATGACAAGAAGGCCATGATTAGTCGTCTGTTAGCCAACAACCTTAGTGATGAATACTTAGATAAATACATCATCGTTTTATCATCACCAACATCTCACCTTGACTAACTCCACAGCAGTACTGGAGAAATCACAGCAGTAAACAAAGAGACCCGGATCACTGCAATTAGAAAAGCTGAAGTTTAACCTTTGATAGCTCATCATAAGTTTGCATCAGAGGGATGAGTACTTGTAATCATGCTTTGGAAACATGTTAATGTCTTATGTCCACTCACTTGTTGGTCTTTAGAATTGGAAAAACCGTATTTCCGACACCACAGCCAACCTGTTCAGAAAATATATCTATCATGCCTTTATTTAGCAAAATTTTGTTCTCAATGTCAAACAACAACATATAGATGCAAAGTTAATAAAAGCTAAAAGATAACTGACACCAACATGTAGAGACATACAACAGATCCATGAAAATCTTTAGTTTTAAAAATGATAATACATCAAGTTATATGAGAATCAGGCATCCCATACTTTATCAGTGAGCTTAGATGGCAATAAATGGATTAGAGAATAGTACTTTGGTGACAGCAAAAAAAGTTATTGTCAGTGGGATCACTTATTCTTATTTTACTAGAAATGCTTTATTTGCATCTGTGAGTACTAAAGCATTAAAATAGCATATGAGGCAAGTGTTTCAGATGAATTGTTTGAAATTGTTTCTTTAGAAAAGATTTGTTTGTGAAAAACTTACCAAATGACAACAAAACTACAGAAGCCTCCTTTGCAGAGATAAATATAACTGCATATATTTTGCTTCTTGATTATTGTTACTATATAGTTAAGTTAACTTTCTTTCAAGTATTCTCTCACCTCCAGAATACAATATGTGGCAGAAGAGCCAGGAAAGTCATCATCAGTAAGAGACAAAGATGCAACTTCTGGCATTTGGTCTTGATCCAGACTGTCTTGCTGGTTGTCCCCTGTGTTGCAGACCTCTGGATAGGTCTCACGATTTAGGCTACACTGTGGGGCCAACTCTGGAAACTCTGTAAAGAGCCAGTGACGGTCTTTGAAGAAACGATTCTCATGGATTGTGTAAAAATCATTCCAGTACTCATTCGCCCGGACATCATATTCCTCTGCAAAGTAAGGTGAGACAGTTAAGATTCTAATACATCTTGCTTTAATTACAAATAAACACAGAATGGTCAATACATCTTTATGAGAAAGGATAAGCCTATGCAACTATATCCTGATGTGATAAAGATGTATGTTTTTCCTCTGATCCTTGATGAATGTCATATTGTATTATTTGTATGAGTCAGAGGTTTAGCAATACTACCTTGTTTCTCAGAAGGTAGAGGCTGACTGTTCTCTAAAACCTTCTTCTTCGCAGATTGTTCTTGCTCCTCAGTCCACTCCACATTATCCCTGTTGAATAACAACCAAGAAACACATAACAATCATTGAATACTAATAGATTTTAGTTCTGAAATCAAAAGGTTCGGGGAAAAGGACCTCACTGAATTAAGCCTAAAATGGTACACACAGTGGGCGACCTGAATAAATGAGCCATTACCAGAAGAACTCACAAAAATCTGAGGTGCCTAAATGTTTTATAAGCAGCTTACAACACAGTGTCTGGCAACAGAAAATGAGTCGTTAATGAATTGCAGTGTCAGAAGAGAATTTCATTAATGTGTTTAATTGAGTAGTTTCTTTTTATAACTGGCTAACATATTTACCAAAAAGCAAACAGATTTCTAAATGCAACACACCCAAAACAGTGAGTTACATGTCATTACATTTACTTAGTGTTTGTTTGTACTTTTTGGAACTGTTTGACACAACTAATTCATACAGAAAAAAGTCCAATCTAGCTGTCAAGACATGAACTTGAGTTGGTCCAGTCAGGAGCCGGTGGGTCTTGCTGTCACGCCAACACCTATGTGCCGGTGTTCCGGGGTAGATTTGTGTTACCAACCATGCGTTATGTTGGAAGACCTGCCGCGGATCTGTGAGATATCGGGTCCCAAACTGAGGTCTCTTTACATCCCCGGAGTCTGAATCGGTCAAAATCAGCTCTTTTTCAACGCTCGCTCCATCCACTCCGTCCACGGCATGGAGCGCCGCCATGTTTAAACTGACGTCACGGAGGCAGGGCCGCTCATCTCTTTGTGCTGCGTTCATGAAATATGGGACATTTCCATATTCTTGATCGGCAGTATTAGTGAATTTATTTCAGATGGCACTGTCATTATTTTTAAATGGAGCGGTGTTGTGCGGCTTCGTCGCCAAAGAGGACTACAGTGGACTGGTATTTTTCAATGGACACGATATAGACTGCACTTTGTGGTATAATTTGGTAATAAATGCAACATTTATGATGGGTGACTTCAAATATCCGCAGGTATGGGGCAGTTTGGCTATCACCCAGTTCACCTCTCCAGTGTTGCGGAATCTTCTGCACAACACTTTTTAGGCTGCATAAATGTTCTGCAGAGTTTAATAAGTTTAATGTTCATCCACTAGAGGGGGATATGTGCAAAGAAACCCTTAGCCGTGAAGCACTGCGGTCATCATTGCAATAGAGTGAGATTTAATCAAGTTTACAGGTTTCAACAGGAAACTTACACTGAAGCGTCTCACTTTGACTGCATCAAAATGTTACACTCGTATAAAAAAAGAAATGTTAACTGCTCAGCATACATTCGTAAACTTTTTGTGATCGCCTATTCCCATGAGCGGTAAAATTAATGGGTAGGCTAAGTAAAAATAAATGTAAGTAAAAAAAAATACATGGGCTATATATATATATATATATATATATATATATATATATATATATATATATATATATATATATATAGAGAGAGAGAGAGAGAGAGATATATATATATATATATATATATATATATATATATATATATATATATATATATATATATATAATAAAGTACTGCTAATATATGTACCATCTATTGCATATTTCTCATTAGAAATATTGTAATTTTTTATGTCAGTAACAGGGTTGACAAGATTATGAAAACAGCCAGGAGAAAAACGGTTATACAATATGAACTAACACAGCCTGAGATGGCACAATATAATTTCCTGCTATTTTAAACATTCTTTGATTCCTGGGTACTTAAAAATTAACAATTAAATATAGTTTAAATTTTAAAATTTTAAAGCTGAAAAGGCACCGATTTCATGGTTGCCATTTTAATATGGCAATTTATGAATATAAAAAGACAACTGTGATGAAAGTACCTTTTTATTACCCACTTAAACTAAAGCACTAATACTGTGCATTAACCCAACTTGATACAACACAGGCTCTTTCGCATCAGGCTGGTTTAGACAGGATTTGGTGACAGAAAAATATTGTGGTTCTTCAAAGTGCAAAGCTGAGTGACAGTGAATTTTTAAGAGATTAGACACCACAGAAGTCCACAAGGACAGACAGGAAACCACTGCCTCAACTTGATCAGATTAGCCATATAACAGGAAAACATGGTATGACATGATACAGCTGGTGACACATGATACAGGATGACAGAAAAGGTAACACTGTTTTTGTAGTGTTTCGTAACTGACTTGGGTAACTGCTGCATTATAATGAGTTGAAAGTATATTTCCATCAGTTTTCTTCACAACTTACAATATTTTCATTAAAATATCAACTGAATGTTGTCTTGAGTGTGTAAACATTAGTCACAACACAGCTACAAGGTGAAATGGCACATTCAGCTTCTCAATGAAACTGTCAGGACTTCAGTGATACTTTTTACAGGTACATCCAAAAAGGTTAACACTTGTCCATGTGACAGGGTAAATACAGAGTTTCTCAAAAATCTGCATTTTCCTATTCCAATAATTCCAATAATGCTTTTGAACTAAAAAAAATGTTTGTTTGGATTTTAAAGAAACAATTATTCCTTGTTTGTGACAAACCAGAGTGAAACTAAAACATCTTTTAGAATATTAGAGAAAAGAACTAAAGACCCATCCTGAGCAATGATCAGAGCTGTAGACCCAACATACACATCACCTTGTCATTTATTCTCTTTAAGAGGTTTGAAAGAGTAACAGCAATATTTTACATGTAAAATAATGGCCAATACAACTTTATGTGCAATTACTTTGCTCAGACACACGCAGTTTCAGTGTAACACTCTGCATCAGTAGAAAAACAAAAGAAAAAAAAAACAAGCATCTTACGATAAAGAAGTGACAAAATAAAAATTAAGCAAACACAAAAAGAGGTGATGAGGCAGAAAAAAAGGAACTGTGTGCATTTATAATACAATCTTCAGAATAACACAAGCATCACTGTAAACCAAATCAGCCCAGAGGCTGTAATATAAGGGTTAATTTCTTTTTAAAGCCAAAAACCCCACAAATTGCTGCATTATTTAAAAGAAAATGTTGTACAAAAATAATCATAAAAACATTTCATAATAAGAATTTGAAACTCTATTGCATCCATAATGATGAACTATGCTGTGGTACTTCCTAAATTAGCCATTTAAGTTTTAAAACAAAGAGTGAAGCTGCTCTATGAGAGAGCAAGTTTCCCACACCTGAGCCATAATTCAAGAGGTTTAAAATAAAAATCAGATAAGACAATTTATATATGTGTTCATTAAGATCCACTTAGTACTATTTGGTCATGGTGATATCTATTTTGTTCAAATATGTGAGCACATTTGACGTAAATGTACCTATTTATACAAAGCCTTGAAAGCAAACGTTGTTTGGTGTAAGAGATTCTTAAGCTTCTCAATGACAGTGCTCATTACAGTAAACTGAATGTAGACTGTGACCTTAATTTCTTTAAGATGACTCTTGGGGCTTTTATACTCTATAAGTGAGATAGCACGATGAATAGAGGGCCATTAGCATCTGTACATGGGGTGCACCATGTCACTGGTTGAGCTGAAACATCTCCCAAGTGTTTCCTATGTAAGTAACTTATACAACAGCACTTAAAGAACTCTTAAGATATGTCAAAGTACAACAGGAAATTCAATTTCATACAGCTAACCCAGATAAAAAGCTCAAGTTGTTTTTACAAAATGTACAATTATTGCATCATGTTGTTGACAGCAAGAACTACTTATCAGCTACAGCAGCCGGATACATGCCAGTGTAGAGGATCTTCCCCCAGCCGTCTCTCTGCTATTACATTCCATCTTTGTCGTTGACCCCTGAGTTGTTTTCATTGTTTTTGGTGGTTAGTTGCCTCGGTATGCTACATTGGTGAAAGTGGATGTGGCTCCTCTATACAAGGGATTGTTAGCCTAGAGAGCAAAAAAGAAGTAATGCTATTCAATTCTGGTATTGGTATGCAATGCCTCCAAGTACAGTTTAGACTTTCCACTGTAGAGCGCAGACTTTCTGTTGCTGAATTTAGAGTACTACTTTAATTTCTTACAGACAAAATGATTACTGCATACACAAAGCATTTCACTCATTAATTCTTACCGTATCCCATTTGGCTTTGGCTCTCTCCTCCTCAAACCTGGCATACTCTTTGCGGTCATGAATGGTGACCACCAACTTCCATATGAGCAGGCCAGCAAGGCCCAGTAAGAGAATGGCTCCAGCCACCGCTAAGAGCACAACCAAGATGTCTGGACCCTCAGGACACTCTGAAGGTCCAGAGAAAAGAAGGGTGGCAGAAAGAGAAAAGGCTTCAGTGTTTGCATTTGTCAGTTTAAGGAGTAAAGCACTCTTGGGGAGATAAGCATCCACATCAGCCCTGAGTCAGAAATGCCTTTACACACTTACTCATCATTGACGCATGAATGAGTTTCTATGGTTTGCTGGCTGATTTGCTCTTAAGAAAAAAAAAGTAACTGGATGCAGTTAGTGTCAAGCCTTTTCCCCAGTTTCTTTGGCCAGGTAGGCCAGTCAAAGACCAATTGAAATGTGACATACAGGCACATAAACTGCAATCATACCTGGCTCTTTTATTACATACAAGATGGATTTGCCACTTGCATCTTCATAATACTGGAAATGCTCCACGCAGTCATTTACATCCTTGTAGGAGCAATTAACTGCATTCTTTTTATCACCTGTGGGAAAAAGAAGAAAAGAAAAGAAGAAGAAAGAAGAAAAAGGGTCATAAAAACATTGAAAATTCAAAACATGTTTACCCTTTTTGAATCCCAATGCATGCAAAAAGGCATGCCTCAAGTGCTAGTAAAACATGCTTATATATGTATGTAAAACAACAGTAATTAACACTATAACATGTAATGAAGAAACAAAAGAGAAACTTCTTACTCAGTTCATCCACAGGGATAATTTCATCCTTGCAGATTCTACTGCAGCTGTTGTCTGTGATGTACTGTCCTCTCTTAAAGTGCTGACACTCAACACACTTCCTGCAAGCAGGACCACACAGTCAGTTTTATTTTGGACAATGTCAGTGTTTTTTATTGTCAGTGCAAAGTCAAATCTCATTTGTAAGGAGTGAACAAACTAAAAGAAACATTGGTGTATAGCGTCACTGAGAATGATCTGTTAGGTGTTAACATCTGCTGACTCTTGGCAGCTTTGAGAGAAGTCTGATCTTTATCTGAAATAAACTAAACCAGAGTTTGATACAAATAAAAGTGAGAGTCTTTTTTTTATCACTGTGGACTAAAGGAATGATATTATGCAGAGTGAAACTGGCCAACTTAGTGGCAGCCTCATCCTAGACACTGATTTTTCAGGAATGGCCCAGATATAGATGTCAGAAGGGTTATACTGTAATATTTAGGTGGCCTCTTTGTTTGTATGTTTGAGAAGATTCTGCTTTTCAAACATTTCATAATCTTATATATTGACCATGAGTAATCATGGTCAACCATAAGTAATCTTCTACTGTTTTAAAAACTTTGTCTCCAGTCTTTTTAGTGCCACTGAAAAGTCAAAATCTTTGCCCTAAAATGCTACAGAAAGAACTTAAACAATTTTGGGGGGAAAAAAA
The DNA here is from genome assembly GCA_962446985.1 of Xyrichtys novacula. Taxonomy (NCBI): domain Eukaryota; kingdom Metazoa; phylum Chordata; class Actinopteri; order Labriformes; family Labridae; genus Xyrichtys; species Xyrichtys novacula. The sequence continues at coordinate 18,977,539 of OY660879.1, read as the reverse complement.
ACATCAAATGGTGTCCAAAGGATGAGCTCTAAAAGCTTGGGAACTCAGTGAGCTTTCTTCAAACACTGCCCTCCGGTCAAAATGTCAACTTTGGTAGGAGACCTCTCCCAGTGACTCATAATAGATCATGTTTTTCAAACTAGCTCAACATTTTAATGCTTTGAGGGGGAAAAGACAAACTTTCCTCTCATGCTTAACCTCAAGACAAACAAACTTGAAACACAAATGTTTCAGCATAGGAAAGATGACCGGATTAGTTTTGAAGTTTATACATTACATTTTTCTTTCTGTTTTCTGTCTCATCTTTTGTTAGTGAGGAAAAACTGAACTGAGAGCATACTTCTTAATGGTGCAGGAATCAGGACAGGTTGGGCACTTTTCACAGGTGGCTCCATAAGCACCCGGCTGAGTGCACTGGCAAACCCCGCACTCACAGGTTCCCCGACCGCTGCACAGCAGGCCGATGTTGGACATGCAGGTGTCTGTGCGTGTGGTGCAGTTACAGTTTTTCCCTTTCCAGCCAGCATCACACTGACAGAAACCACAGTCACACTTCCCATGATCTACGAATCAAAAAGCATGAAAAAGTTCGTGAAATTTGAGTCATTTGAATTGAAGACTACATAAGAACCTCTGAGTACATGTACCAAAGTGTGTGTGTGTGTGTGTGTGTGTGTGTGTGTGTGTGTGTGTGTGTGTGTGTGTGTGTGTGTGTGTGTGTGTGTGTGTGTGTGTGTGTGTGTCATAGTTGTCTCTGTAAGACATTGTGGCCTTTTAACCTATGATGTGTTTAAACATGTTGCATGATTGGGCAAGTATGTCTGCAGTAGATCCTGCTACTGTGCAATTACAGGTATTAAGTATAATCTGTTACTTATTCATAATTTGTGTTTTTATCTTTAATATTTTGACACTTTTTTCTTTATTTATTAGTTATTTTAAATCAGTGTGTTAACTAATCACTGATGGTATTTTCAGTGAGTGCTGCATAAGTTGGTTTTGGGCTTGAATAATCAGAGATAAGATGTACATGCAGCACTGTTTATCTTAGCGTCTTCGATTTATCTAAAACAAAGTCACAGAATAACTTGGAAATGACTGTTCAGTGCTCAGTATGATTTATCTCTGAACCATCTGCTTTTTTACAAAGGCAGGAAGTGTTGTATTGCGGGTCCACCTTAATGATCCCACACCTCCTTATCCACAGGGGTACAAACACTTCCTCATAAGTTCTGATGAACTGTAGACAGGAACAAAAGCTTGGTTATTGTAAGAAGTGCGTTTCAATGATAAGCGTCGACTGATTATTGACCGTTGACATTTTTTAGATTATCTGTATTTGCCTCAGTTTTGCAGATGGCCAATAAAATTAGTTCAATAAAGAGTTCACCACTGTATTTGTGAAATTCCCTTTAGGATATGTTTTCTTGCAACGCTTTGCCCCACCTAATGTCCCGCCCACAACACTATATGACCGGCTAGACGTCACCTGATGGTGTGATGTAACTACACTGTAAGTGGTAGCCTATTTTCTTCAATTAATTGATATGACGTTAAATGGTTCATTTAACTTTTGCTAAAGGCATCTAAAAAAAAGTTTTGTGGAGTTTGTAATATTCCAAATTCTACATTTTAACAGAAAGAGTTTCATTCTTACTGTCAATGCACATCCATTCCAAATTTTGGTTATCAGTCTCATGAACTACTGATAATTGACACTGGTATTGGTCCTGAAAAACTAGAAGTGGTCGATCCCTACAAAGTGAGAAATCAGCACTTTATGCTCCCTTTGAAAGGCAGAGCCCCCAAAGACAGCAAAGATCTTAGCAGGAAACATAACAGGATTTGGAAATGGATGACTAAGTGCCAAAGGGAATGAGTCAGAGCCCAGCTGGACCAGCCTAGAGGAGTGACTGGTCATGAAATAACACAGAGGGTCTAAGGGTCCATATGCTCAAAGCAAATCATTGGCTGTTGTAAATATAAGAAAACAATTCCCCAGTCTCCACCTGTCAACAGTGGCTTCTCTGGGTGTGTTTATAATTGTGATAGGATCAGAGGTCATTATTTGATGTGGGGTTACTAGTTGATCAATTGCTTTACATCCTGTAAAATGTTGGCCAACATTTTTTGCAAAACTACTTCATTAATGATTTTTATTTTTTTGGCAGGGTTGAGTATTTTAATTCAATAAAAGTAAGAAAGTGCTCTGCTCTTGCTGATATGTGTCAACACACTTTAGTGGGAGTCTTGGGTGTTTACATCATTCCCCTCTTTGCATGAGGCTGCACAGTCATCCTGCCAATTAATCACATGCCTCGGCTTAAGCAAAGGTTAGCTTCTTGGCTACAATAAAAAGGACAAAAAAAGGAAGACAGATCAGTTAAACAAAACATAACCCTGTTAGGAGACGAGTGGCGAAGAGCAGCATGCAGTGCAGCTCGGGATGAAGACATAGCGGAGTGAAAAGAGATTTGGAAAACTGCCAGCAGAGGAATGCAAACTTTCCTGTTTTCTCCTCCCTCAGTATAACCTGGGGCTGTGCTTGCTGACTCCTGCTCCTTCGCCCCTCAACAGTCCTACACTCCCTCAGCAGAGGAAGAAATACTTAGCCACAGGGAATATCACTAAGACACAGATTTTTGGAGACACGGGTCTGGTACCTCCAATTGAGCTGGGGCTGAGGGACGCTTGTTCTTTAAACACAATGACGTCACGACTGTACTGAGACACAACTTCTCAGTGGTTTCAAATTAAGCTCTATGGACTGTCTAACACCAGTAATAGCTGTCTGTTTATGGTGTGTGGGTGGGCTTATGGGATGACCAAGCCCTGGCTGTCATCACTGATTGCTTCAGTACTGGTCTCTCAGATAAAACACCTCCCTTGAGAAAGACTCCAGCATCTCCTTGGTGACATAAGTATGTTATGTTTGGGACATTTTCAGTTTGCCAACGCAGACATGATCCTCTAACCTCTCTGTGGTCTGCATACAAGACGCCCAGAGAAGATACTGTTGTTATTTTATGTGAATTTTGAACCTGCAGGACTGTGGAGCTGTAATTAGTATATAAACAAGATTTAGGACTTTTGTAACAAATAACAATCATCCCCACAAATTACTGTGAAACTAGAAATCATGTACCTTATGATTTAAAAAAGCACACTCCTGGGATTTATTGTATGATTTTGAGCCTTATAAAATGCTTTAAAGTGTGTTTAAATGATAAAATAAAGGGGCAGATACATGTTTTGCCATTGCTAGTCTGCTGCTCATGGCACAACCTAAAAAAAAGCCTATCACAGTTTCATCATCTTGATTGAGTAACTGTGCACTGATCTGTCCAAACTTGTGGTGGGGGTGATAGCAGAGCAGCAATAATACAAACACATATCAAATGACAGAGGATCTCTCACTGCTGTTTCTGCTCAGCAGCCAAACAATGCAATTATTCACCTGTCCTTTACAAGGAAGGATATAATTATGAACCATGGGGTTCGGAAAAGGCTGTAGACTTTGATCCATTGCTTGCCTAACTATCAGAGCTCTTTGGAAAACTGAATATGGTGTGTTTACAGGCTGACAGTGATGAGGAACAACCAGAGAGTTTTCAAGCCAAGTCAGACAAGGTCTCATAGGAAGGGAGGGGCTACTTCGTTTTCCTTGCCAACAGCAGGACCTCGTAGAGGGTAGGGTCAAATGAATTTACAACTTCCTCGTTTTCATTTTTCAATCTGAACGTCTTTTCTCTGTTTTGAGATTTTTGACACAACCTAGTTTGAATTGAGGCAAATCAGTTTTATTATTTGTTCCTATATTTTGCACTCTCGTTAATGCTGGTTCCCATGTTCTCTATAATGCAGCAAGTGACAATTTGGTGGTTACTGGTGTCAAAACTGAGTAGCTGATGCATGTTCTAGGTCTAACCACAGCACTTCCTTCACTGGGTTTTAGCAAATTCGTTTCATTGTATTGACAAAACCCCTGAAAGAAAACACATTAGTACCACAGTACTTACTTGAACACAGCTCCCCTTTGAAGCGCAGGCAGTTGAAGTCGTCACATTCGCAGTATTTGCCCCACACCTGACCAAACTCACTTGCATGGCAGGAGCACTGTCCACACAAGCAGACGCCCTTTCCGTTGCAGACTGGGCTGTTTGGCTTTGGGATGCAGTTGGCATCGTCAGTTGGATTATAGTCTTCAACTGAGCATTCGCATCGTGGGCCCAGACGACCTGAATGACACTGACACACGCCACACTCATAGGTCCCGTTGCCGTTGCTACAGAGGGTACTGTTGCCTTCAGCATCTGCCTCACAGTTGCAGCTGCATGCATATTCCACTGTGACCTCCAGTGAGTCCTTAAAGCCTCGAGGTTTGATGGTAAAAGTGTGACTCTTCTCTTTGGGGCAACCTCTCAACTGCACCTCCACGCTGAATGACACCTGGAGAGAAGAAACGTCTCTGTGAAAGTTTGTGTATGTGTATTAAACATGCAGCTCAATCGAAAACTTACCGTGTCACCAACTTTGAGGCCAGAGCAGGACTTGACTCCAGGGATGATCTCTCCATTCAGGCAGGTGGCATTAAACAAGAGGTTTAACTCCTCTGGGACATCCAAGACCTCCAGCTCCATTTTTGAGCGGATTTTCTAACAATTATAAATGTATTTGTTAGAGGTTGAACCTCGCAACACAATTCTACAAATGAAAAAGATGAAGTCAATTGTTTTTTTCAACATGTTTTCCTATATTGTTTTAAAGGGCGTAAAATTAAGTTAGGGTCAAACACACCTTAACACCAAGTTATACACCCCTTCGAGAGATGAATATTGCCAACCACTTGCCTCTCTAGTTAAACCAACTTTAGGTTGGTTAAACAAAACATAACCCGTGTATTGCTATTACGATGGCAATACACGGTGGTCTATGTCTCCACCTCAACCAAAAAGCGACTCTATAGCCACAAATAATGCTCAGAACAGCATAGAGTGCCGCGGATCATTTCCATGAAGTAATAATCATAATAATAATCATTTTGCACTGCAGACACAGTAGTTCCTCTGCCTTAGCATCTCAGTCTGATTGCATTTCCATGAAGTAATGATCATAAATGTTCTTCCTTGGGCTGCAAAACTCTGCTGCACTCGGTGATAGACTTGTCAGGGCTTCCTCCACAAACAAGCAGCTGCTGCAGGAGAGTGGGTGAGTTGTGTTTGGACTCTTTGCTAAAGGAACCAGGCAAAGCTAAAAAGATGTTTGATAGCTAGTACTATGGCTGGGACCCTATATGTACTGTTGATGAAGTTAGGTGCTGTTCTGAGCATTATTTGTGGCTATAGAGTCGCTTATTGGTTAAGGTTTGCACGTGGAGCCATAGACCGCTGTGCATTACTATCATGCGGACATTACTAAAGTTGGTATAACTAGAGAAGCACACAGTCGGCAACATTCATCTCATCTCTCAGGGGGGTCTCACTCGATGTTACAGTGTGCTTGACCCTAACTTAATTTTACGCCCGAATATCCCTTTAAGTGAAAGAGAATCTTACAGCGTACGCCTGCTCAATCAGCTCAATCACATTCCCAGAGTCACCTGTCAGCATTCCCACAGTTGTGCCAGGAAGAAGCTGACTGTATTCCTGGGAAGACAGAATGACAACCAAATGATAATCAAAATGGTTTTGATTGTTTTATGACAGACTTATGTTGCAGCACAAGCAGGAAAGTTTGTTTACCTGGTACAGCGGTAACACATAGTTGGTAACAGCAAAAATTAAGTTGATGTTGTTTTCAGACATTTTCTCTGTCATGAGCCCCAAGGAAGGATAGTCCTGGAATAACAGGGAACAATTCGTTTTTAATGGAAGCAGGTTTTCTCACACAGCTCCTTAAACTAATCCATACTGATACTGATCGTGATAACTGATATACTTTAATGTATTTACCAGCACAGTTGTTTTGTTGTAAACATTTTCATTATCAAGGTGACACAGTCCATCATTGGGCTGAACAATTCCAGCTATACGACCATCGAGAGCAAGGTGAGTTTTGGCATCAGTGGTGTACACCAGAAGATGTGAGGCATCTGGACGCCAGCCAATCTTGTCCTAACAATGACAGACACAGAAATATGCATGACCTCTACAGGAGAGGTGAATATTCATGTGCGCACACATTCAATCAGTGCATGTGTAGATGTATCTGTTGATAGTATTTTATTCATACCTTGCATACCACAGCCTGCATGATTGCATCAAACCCACCCTCTGGAGCATCTCTGTTTCTTGATACCAGCTGTTTGCCCACCTCCTCATTGAAGCTAGCCACCCTCTCCGTCAGTGACAACACATGCTTAAACCCGAACTGAGCCAAGCATGTTTCATGTATTCTGTATGTTAAATTGGAAATCGGTGGAGAGAAAAACTCAGTTTTTAAGACAATCAGACACTTTCTAAAAATAAATCAAGAGTCTCTGCCTCTCTCTTAACTTAAATCAATTACCTACCCATGACAAGGGTTTTTCACTGCCTCTGGAGGATAAGTGATCATGTATGGTGATACAGTCTTATCTACAAATGCACCGAACCCCATGCGTAGGTTGCTTGTGGTGCGACCCATGGTCTTGGCAAGATCATTGCCCAAAGTGCGAAGGCGATCCAAGTCATCCTTCATGGAAAATGAAAGATCCATCAGATAGTAGAGGTCCACTGGGTAATCTTCCACCTGTTTCACCGACACCGTGAACTGCTTGTAATCCCCTGGGAGGGAGACAATGTATAAAAAAGGTTTAAATGCACACAAGAAGACTTTTTAAAGGTAAGTGATTGATGGTTTGGTTTCACAGTACCTGGTCTTAGTTTCAAATTGATTTTTTGAGGCCTGATCTGAGTGACATGACCAGCAGACCCAGTGGCCTTGTCACTGAGTTCTTTGTCTTTCTGGACAGTCATCGTGCTGGATGGGAACTCCACAGAGTCTTCACTGCACCCTCCATCCAGTAAATTCTGACTCAGGTCACACCTGGAAATGCTGGATCCCCCCTTTCCAAATTCCTATGACAAAAACAGAAGCTACTATGTTAGGCATAATCATCACACAGGAGAAACTCAATGAAAGAGGTGTCTCTTTTGTTGTCATTTACTGGATGAGACTTATGGCTCAGGTATGTCTCAAGTCAAAGCTCTTCTGTCAACACCTGTTTTCCTTGTGTGTTTAATCTCATGTGTTCATACACTTGAGTCTGTTTCTTTGCTAAAGATGATCTTTTGAGGATACTAACAGGAAGAATGTTGTTGGTAAATGAGGTTTCTGTTCAAACTTGCTGCATTGGGTAATGAATAGGAGGAGCGCCTGAGACACCCTGAGTCTGAGTGCGTCTGGTGTGTTTACCTCCTGGGAGCACCATGCACACTTGGGATCAACAGTCAGGCACTGTTGACAATTGGTGGATCCTCGGGACGTGCAGATATTGGAACCTGTGATACAGAAATGTCACTCAGGGTACATTTTTATCACTTATCATTTGTGCAACATAATATAGAAACAGAAATAGATCAAACAGCATGTCAGAACAAGTTAACATGTACATCAGACTTTTCAGACATGGAACTGTTGCCTTAAACCAACAGTTATGATGCTACACCTTCACCATTTAGGCAAATTATATCAATCTTTGTCGGTCAGGTATTCAGTTTGATTCAAACCCTTTCACTGGTATCTGAAACAACCTGAGGGTGTGGCCCACTGGAGTTAATACAGAGGCTCAGTTATCAATAGGATTTTATTTAATAAAAGCATTACAATCAAACTGAATCCAAATAAGAACACTGACCTAATTTGACTCTTGGCCCAGTGTCCCATATGAATTGTCATTTATAGAGGGTCCTTTAAGTGTAAAACTTTAGTAACACATAGCTACTAAATATCATGTTAATAAACAGGTGAAGTTGACAGAGTTGGTCAAACAATGTTGCGCACTTTTGATTGTAGTTTAATGATGTTTTTTGGTTGTCAAGACCCGTGAATCATGAGGACTCCGGTCGTTTAAGGAAAGACATCCTGGCTGTTTTACTCCCTTATAAGGAAAGGTGGCTAAAGCTCCAGTGAACTAACAACCAACAGCGTCCCTCCAGCCAAGTGAACAAACTAAATTATTCAGATACTTTTCAGATAGTTTTGATGGATTGCACATCACATTGGCTGTGATACTCAGAGTAGAAATAGTGCGTGTAATTTCAACGACGCCTCACAAATCTGGCGGAAAGACCCCCGGGTCGTCAAAGCAGGTGAAACTTTTAAAAGAACAACAAAGTTTAAAAACATTAATAACACTTACCGAGAGCGTTTGTCAGCGCCGACAGAAGGAGAAAAAGTCGACAGAAAGTCGCCATGGTCGGAGAGTAACGGGGCTGAACTGACATGAGCCGTCTGTGCTCCCTGTGGGCTTGTTCACTACGATACTTGGCCGTCTTTCCTCATTCTTGACTTGACTAAACACATGTTGGCTCATACAGCCCTGCCTCGTAGATTAGACTCATGGACCAGTTAATGAGTAACGTGTCGGTGATTAAATAGCCTATCACAGAGACCACTTTAGTTCGCATAGCTAAGCAATGAAATAACACATAATTAAGAATATTTAAGTCGATGATTTAGCTGTTTTGTACTTAACAGGCTACCTTAACGTAATCTATAGACCTGCGCAAGTGTGTGTGTTTTTTTTTTTGTATGAAACAAGTGAGAGATAAAAATGAGACTGGGCGTAGTAAACTGAATTTCATCTAAACATCATCAAGCAAGCACGGGCCAACAGTAATTCACTCTACTCATTTTGGCACTTATTTACAATGAAACTCAGCTTTCACGTTCTTGTGTTTGGCTTTCTCTAAGAAGAAGAAGAAGAAGATTACACATTAAAGGATGCCAGTTTATACCATAAGTGCGAGTTGGGGACATCTATAATGTTACACAACTTTTTACAATCCACGAATTATGTAGCCTACTCTCCCATCTGTCAAACACTTACTGACAAATCATATGCAAATGAATGATATATGTATATATATATATATATATATATATATATATATATATATATATATATATATATATATATATATAAATGTTAAGGCAAACACAACTTTAAAATTGAAATAAAGATGCATGTAATCGAATCCAGTTGTGCAAGGTTTACCTTATCTTGAAACATGTGTGTTGATTTGCAGGTGATTAGGTAAATCACATACTGAATGCATCTTATTTAATATCAGGCTTCATACTGTTGCTGGTTTCAGCATGCACAGACATTATTGAAATGATTTTGCATATTAGACTGCCCTCTACTGGTTTAGGAACAGCCCAGCACTTAGCAGTTGGTAAAAATACAACTGGTGCTCCCCAGTTCAAAAAGTCAACGCTGCAGAAGAACGTGCTCTTCTGGAGGCCTTTACCTTGAAGAACATTGTTAAAAAAACATGTTACATAAATATACATGTGTATTCTGTAAAGGTAGGTAGGCAGGTTGGATTTATTGTCCCAGTGAGGAAATTCATTTGCAGTACGTTAAAGACATGCACAAAAACAGCACACATACACATTTCCATACACTGTCCCATATAAAACAAAACGACTCAGAAAAGACAATATAAAAATACCACTGTACTGTACTTTGTCAATTCAAAAAAGTTCATAAGGTTGGTGTACTCAGCTTTTTCTCTATTTTTTAGGCGAACGGGACTGACTGAGTCACGGGCCATTTCTGTCTTATATACCCCCAGAAACCATCCATCTCTGGCCTCCTCCCCAAATTTATGAATCTGGTGGGTGCTTGCCGCAGAGGTCCTCTCCCCATTTCACTGAATGATTGCACACAGGGTAATTCGCTACTGAAAGAAGAAAAAATAAATAAGAAAAGAGAAAGCAAATGGGATAAAAGCCAAGATTGCCCCACTGAAATGAACTCTGGAAGGCGCGTGTGTGTGTGTGTGTGTGTGTGTGTGTGTGTATCGTGTATCGTGTATGTGTGTGTGTTTGGGCTATAGAAGCAGACAATGCTTCTTATCTCTGTATTTGTCCATTTATTGAATCTTTATCCCCATGCCCTGCTCTTATTCTCTGGCTGGTTGCTAAGTTACTGCCACCCATGTCCAAGAAGTGCAGCAAGAAGAAATGACAGAAATAGAGAAAAAAGTAGAAAACATATAATAGTCAACTGTTCTGCTGGCATTAAAGTCTCAGTGTGGGTGGATGATGCAGGTTATACACTGAGGGCAATTAAATGTCTCTCCAGTATTGACTGATTTGGATCTATTGGCGCCAAAGCCCTCTGAGGCCACCTCCCACCCCTCACCCCCTTGTGAATGGTATTTGGGGAAGAGCATAGCGCCGGTTGTCCTGAATAAAATGTCAGAGACCAGGTCAGATGGCAGCCAATTAAGGCTGAACAGAAAGAGAGGAGGGGGCCAAACGAGGGAAGGGGGCTGGAGGAGTCCTGACCTGTGTTACAGATCTATCTGGAGCCCTTTAAGCTTTTCACTGAGCCTGAGAACACCTCTCACAGAGCTAATATCAAAATACAATCACTGCCAGACAAAATCTGTGTTTGGTCACCGGCCTACCCTTTCCTGCTGGCATCGAGTATGGGATATGTTTTGTTTTTTTTTATTGTGAAGGGTTGGCAGTCTGATGACACTGATGGTGGACAATGTGTGTTTGTTTACAATGCTTTGCCTCTTCCTTCTCTCCCTCTACTTCACCTCTTGTCCCTCTGGATCTGCAGCTCATGTTTCCTTCTCAGGGGACCACAGCTTATATGTTGACAAAGTAAAAATAGATAAATGTACAGCTGGGGACAAATAAGGGTGGGAAAAAAGACAGAGTGAGGGGATTTCTGTTCTGTGTTTTTTGTTTCAGATGTTAAAACTGAAAGTCTAATATTTCATGCTTTTGAAACAAGAAGACAGCTAAAAGAAATGAGAAAAAAAAGAACAAACTGGCTGAATGTGTCCAGTGAGCCTGCTGTGTTGGTCTGTGTTATTGAGATGTGGAAATGTATCTAAATGGTAATGAGGCTAATGGGTAGTGGCTTGTACAGTGCATGAGATGTCTCCACTGAAGAGACAGAGCAGGAATTTCTTCAGTTAGTTTCTTGAAATCTGCTCTCAGTCCCTCAAAAAAAAAACAGCTATTCAAATGCACACACTACCACAGGCGCACAACAGAAGAGGCAGAGCACATGCACGCGCACACACACACACACACACACACACACACACACACACACACACACACACACACACACACACACACACACACACACACACACACCTAGAGTCTAATGTCCCCATGCAAATCAAAGCAAAGGAGTCATTATCTCCTTAAAACAGCTTCAATGACTGATGTTTGCTTAGTGTAGGGCTGATGTGGTGCTACATTCTCTGTATCAGAGTATGAATGAATGAATGTATTTACTTCTGCATGATTAAGGCGACAAAAATGGTCTCTACTGTCTTCTCTGCACCATGCGATACATGGTCCAATGTATCTAATAACCAAAACACACTTCTGTCATGCACACTTTACTCACCATGGTTGTCCTGGCGATTAATTGTACATATCATCCGTCACAACAGCTCTTGCTGTGATCAGCTGATAAAGCTGCAAACTAAAAAAAGGAGGGTGTGAGGAAAGAGGCAGAGAAGTGTGAGAGGGTGTGCCAGTCATGAGTTTTTAGTCTTGTAAAATTACGGGGGGTGGGTGGGGTCAAACATCCCCGCCTCGTTGCTATGGATGTCTTCACTTAGTTTGTGTTGCTAGGCTGCCAATTCCCTCATGTTAAATGGAAATCCCCCCCCCCCCCCCTTCTTACCACCCCATCTCCTCTGTCCAGGCACCTTGTGGCTGCCTCCTTCTCCTACCCCTCTAAACCAAAATAACTTCAGCAACCATCTGTCACTGGGCTCACAGGTCTACTGTTGCTTAGGAACAAGTCAGAAACTCACATTCATGTCTATAAGCATCCTCATGAGAATATTTCTTCATATACTTATAACTAACATAACCACGGGGTTAACATCTGCCTCTGCCTCTGCCTGTGATTGGAGGGCTGCTGTATTGTACAGAAAGTCGTCAGTCTGATGCTTAAAAAAGTTTGAGGTGGAAAATCAGCAACAGGTTCTTTATTATTGACGCTTTAGGTGAGGAAACTCCTAAAGGTTTTGAGATTTAGGTTAAAAGAGTAATGTGCTGGTTGAAGTGTATTATTTTCCTCTTAATTTTGATGAAAATCTGTCCACATTTGTAAAATCCTTAAAGTATACACACTGAAAAACCTCAAACAGTGAATGTTCATTTTCAGCTGTAGCAGAGGTTTTTCTTTTATCAACAGAGATGAAGAGCTACTAAGAGCTAATTTTCATAATCACCTTAATGATTAAAATAACAGACCCAAATTGCATAACATTGATTTACATACTGCCAATTAATTTGTTGAGCTAAACCCAAGAGCTGATGAGATTATTTGATCTCAATACACTTGAAACATACTCAATCTTCTGCTTTCAATCATTAATGAATTAGCTGTAAACAAACCTCCCCCAGGCTTATTAAAGGTATTTGTGCTTGAACTAATCTTTGTTTGTACACTTGCCTGTCAGCTGTGCTGGTGAAAGCTGCTTACGAAGACATCAGGAGAGCCCCAAATTGAATTTCATGTCCTTACTTTTCAGACAAGCAACAGATTAATTTGACAGGCTCTGATTCCCTGAGAGTCACTTCTGAATGTTCGCTGCAAATTTTTTAAGCAAATCAAGTGTTTAATTTTAATCAAGGGAGGTGCAGTCATAAAATAGATGTGACTTATTTTCTGTCCTTCAAAGAAAATTTGATTTTGTAAGATAAAATCACATTATATTTGCAACACAGGGGGTTGACAGCAGCTAATAGACGTTAAATTCATTAATTTTATTTAGGTAATAACAATTAAAGTGTTTACTGTTAGTCACAATGGTATCTAATTCAGATAAAGTTTTAATGCCCACTAGATTTCCTGTTTAAGTCATCAGGCAGAGTGCTGTGAACATGAGAGTCTGACTTTTCAAAAGTGGTTCATATTTGGATTTAAATATTTAAATATCTACGCTTTATGGTAACAATATAAGAGGAGTTTTCTTAATAACATAAATGATATTATAGACATGACTACTGATGAGAAAAGAAGGGGCTGTCTGAGCATAGACCCATAACTCATTGCTGCTTTTTTGACTGAGATCACAAATATGCAGTTGTAATGCTGGGTTAGATGTACTTCTGACCAATAACATTACAAAAGGTGACTGAAAATAAAGACCACATTACAGTGTTTCAGGTATGTAACTTTTTCCTCACAAACGCAGCCCGCCTTTATATGCAGAAAACAACAATAATAACATTATCTCTCAATAGATTAAAGTGTGTTTGTTTATTGTTATAAGATTCAATACTGATTTTAAATTCCAATTCTTACTGGCCTCATCAAATAGTGCTTTTGCACTCAGGCATGTTTCCCAAAGCTCATATTTCTACACAGATCAGGTTTCTGGACTTCCACCTGCATCCGAGTCAGCTGGCCTCCCATATACACAAACAGCACTCAAAAGACAAAGTCATATTTGAATAACACGTTCCAATAAAAACAGAGACCTGCCTGCCATTCAGAGTTTTCATTTCAGCTGGTGCACAGCAAAAGCCAACACTGCTGATAAATATTTGCCATAGCTCAATCATAGTTTATTAATTCATGTCTTCATCTCTAAGTTATAGCTTGCTGTGCCCATATTGGTCTCTCTGCAGCAGCCCCTAGTTACAGTGACAGATTCCCCAGCAACTGGCATGAATGTCTATAAATACTCCTCAAAGAAGCAGACGATAATTTCCCACTAATTTTCATCCAAACTGAGGGGATTTTTGTTGGGTTTTGGGGGATAATTTGGGGATTCTATAAAAAGTCTACATCAAGTTAATGTGTGTTTTCATCAAAGTGATGCATTTAGGCTTTATTGATGTACATATGTATGCATACACCAGTTACAGAAGCGTGTCTAATGCCTACATTTGGAATTCATCTATCCTTAGAGTAGTTGTTCAAACTTAAAAACACCATAAGGGTATACCAGAGTTTACAATTCCTAATACTAACAAGATAACACACACTACCTTTTTCAAATTTAGGCAGCACACTCCTTATAGTTTAGGAACAAATGTGCGTGTTTGCTCCTTTTTTACAAGCTTAGAAATGTCTGAGATGGAAGTCTGAAGAAGACAGAGAGCTATTATTCGTCAGACTTTATATTCATTTATTTATCTATTCTTCTATTTTGTACATCAGGGGAACAACGCGTTCCTGAGGCCATCTGACTTCCTCCCTGGTGAGAAGAGGTGGTGTGGTCCACAGGGAACTCATCATCACTTTAAAACGCACCACAGACCTGGCACAAAAGGAGCGCTCGCAGGTGAGCACAGGCGCAAAGGGGATGTGTCTTATTTCACCGCAGGGAAACACATTTGCACCTGCTGCAAGAGGAGACTCACTCAAACTAGGAAAAACGTGGACTTCAAGTCGGAGAGAGAGAGAAACTTTCTTTTAGCAGCAACTGTTGCAGATGTGTGGGGTTTTTTTTCGTTAAAAAGCAGCAGTGCATGATGTGGATGTAGTTATTCCGCACTGATGTGGAAGATGTCAATGTTTGCTTCTAGACTGGTACTTTATTGAGAGTTTATTTTCTATTGTCTTACTCTCACTTTTCTCTGAACAGTTACATGACGCAAACTGTTGCTTGGAGTCCAGATTTTGTGGTGAGCCCGTGTCCCTGCCAAGCGGAGTCGCGCCTCTATTTGCTGACAGCCCACAAGGAAACATGAACGTCTCCTTCTTCGACTTGACTCGGGGTGCGCTGTTTAACGGGAGTCAGACTCTCGCAGGGACTCTGGCAACATACAACGGCACCGACAACGTGGTGACCGGCGATGGTGGAGGGTCCTCGGTGCTGGCACAAGACGAGCGCAAACTCTTCGTCATGCGCGTGGTGCAAATCGCTGTGCTGTGTGTGCTCTCGCTTACAGTGGTGTTTGGGATATTCTTCCTCGGGTGCAACCTGATGATCAAATCTGAGAGCATGATTAACTTTCTGGTAAAGGAGCGGAGACCCTCAAAAGATGTGGAGACGGTTATGATCGGGCTCAGCTAGAACTACAAGACAGTAGTGTGGAGAAGTCAAGTGGAGATCCGGTTTGATGATCTGGTGCACATTCCCTCTGGCAGATCAAGATCGGCACCTGCATGTACGCCTCAAGGATGCTCTCTCTACGTCCTCGCGAGGGGAGATATGCAAAAACTTCACAATTCCTTCCGAAAAGGACTCGAGGGAAGTAGTCCAGCGACACACGTTTATGCGTAAAGTATGTGCGTAAAACATGGGCATTGTTTACACATGGACCGATCTATTGAATCTTTTGGGTGAATTTAATGTTGCCAACTTGAACAAAATGAAGAAAATGTTTACAAATTGTTACCTCATTTTTGCCGTTTTTTTCCTCTATTGTTATTTAAGATGAAAACCAGTGAATGTTTTTAAAAAGCATGTTTATGAATTCCTGAAGTCAGACAATGTTCGGTGGATATCCCTTGAAAGGTGTTTTCTTTTGTCTCGTTTGGTTAATATACTCTAAGTACTGAAATCTTGCACGTTTTCAAGGGAAACTGCCACAGCTTTATGAAGTGATTCTGGTTCCGCATGCTCGCTACTTGATCCGTAAAGTGATTTTTGGACCCGTTTTGCACTTTTGAAGCCACTGATGCTGCATGAGATATTTTGTAAAATACAACTTGAAATTGCAGCATGCAATTAAAAAACTGAAATGATCTCTGTCAGCTCTGTCCTCTGTTAATTAAAAATTATCCAAGTTCAAGGGAGCTACATTCTTGACACAATGAGCCTCAGATTTCTCTGTTTCCCCACATTATTTTATTATTTATTTCAAATGCTGATTTCAGATTTATAATTTGGAACTAAATGTTCCCATCTTCTGATTTTTAATTTAAACTCAGGTCAAATTGATCAGACTTGAACATGTGGTCTGATAAACCCCTGCCTTAAATATATTCAGATATGATCATATGTTTAACATCAGATGAATCCTTAAAGGAATATATTGACATACTAATGCAAGGTCACTTTATGCCGTTTTAATTAACTGTGAAGGAAATCAAAATCCTAAAATGTAATTGATGTAAGTTTCATGAGATGAAAACGGAGGCAGATTTATCATATGGCACAATCTCCCTAACACCTGAGCTGTGGGTCATTTACCGCAGCTTTGTACAGAGAGGCGATTGGAGGCTCTGTTAAGTTACCCATCTTGTAGACAACAGGTTGAGCTCAGATGGCTTCATAGCTTTTAATCTGATTTCTCAGAAGAGAGGTCAGCTGTAATCACAAAACATTCAGACTCACCCAGATGACTACACTTCCTGGCAGCCCCCCGAGCACCTGACAGGCTTGAGTTTAATATTTAGGGAGGCTCTCAGAAAGTCAGAAGAGGAGAGATGAGAACAAGTGGTGAGTGAATGTACATTTCTGCAACACAACTTTATGAAGGTCTTTACGCTGAAAGGACATCCATACTATCCTTTTACTTTAAAGTTTTGAACACTGCTCACCTTTTATATTTCTGTAAAACTTTCCAAACTGTTTTCTCTCCCGAAAGACAGACCCCCCCCCCCCCCCCAAGTTTCATCACAGGGTTCTAATATAAGCCTCACTGATTCCAGCCCAGATTTTGGTCCAATTTCACTTTAATCTTCTCCATTTCTATCTACACCCCCTTCTCCTCCCCTTCTCTGTGTCCCACTCAGAAGCAACCACTGTTCTCATTATTATTTCAGTACTTGTTAGAAGAGCTGGGTTGGATGAATCCTTACAAACACAACCATGCATCCACACGTGCACCCATTGACCATGCACACATTGGACACTGATGTGCAGCAGACTGGCAAATTATGACCTCAACCAAAAGTATCTCACCAAAACAACATGAATAAAACAAACTTATGAGATACCTAATCTTTAACTGCTGAGAAAAAAACTGCAACCTTTTTTTTTATAATCAACAAGTATGTGCTAATAATGAAACCTCTCCATTTAAACATATCAACATGCTCACTTTTGAAATATGTACTGTTGTGAAGCACATTTAACTTTTAAAGACATGGCACAGATCCACGACTGGGTGAGCGGGATTAAAAGAAAGCACAATGCAAGTGTACTGTGTTTAACATGAACCCCTCAGAGGAGGTTTTCATTGGATGGTGCAGTTATGCTGGGGCTTGATGATTTGCAGGGCCCACAGACAGAGACTCCAGAACATGGTGGGGTTTGGATATCTTTCTGCATAGTTCAGCTGTTGTCAGAGTACCAATATGTGAAGTTGCACAACCTACTTCAAGCTGGTCAAACAGACAAAGACAATTGTGTCGACTGAGACACAGCAATTCTTAGAGTCCAAAGTGTAAAGTAATGGAGACAAAGAGGGACAAATTTTAAGACAGCTATAAAGGTTGAATCTGAATTCCAGAGTTGAAGAATGATAGCTTTAAATATTATTTTCATAAAGTGAGGAGTGTTCACAGTTGTTGGCAGCTGTTACCACTGACCACATTAGAATGAAATGAAAAAGAGTATATCTAAAATGTAAAGCTCTAATATTTTAAAGAAATCTACAAACACAGCAGCTTGCATCCACTTGAATTATATCATAGGAAAAAAAAACGGACTAAAAGGCTGAAGCTCACAGAGCTCCCTGCACTGAACATCATAAAGAGTTGGCATGGCACAACATTTATTCAACAATCTACACTTCTCATTTAGAGGAAAAGTCTATTATCATAAACAGATTGCAGGAGCAAAGATTGAGCTGTGATTAATTACAGATTGAGGAGGATAATAATGAGCTAATGTTGCTGTTGGGGTCCTAAAAAAACACATTAGCATGTTAACCCTTCACCCAAATCAGCACTTGTGCAGGTTTGCTGTGTTTCCAGCTCCCTCCTCACACAGCTTCTGTACATTTGCTTGTCAGGAAGCGTCACCACTGACCTTTTACAACAGAGACTTCATCGAAAATAATGAACAGTGCGCTGGCCATGAAATCATGACAGAAATAATGGTGATTATACCAACGGTGGCATTCAGAGAAGCCTGGCTGTGAGTGAAGGTACTCTATTTATCATTATGACATCTCATAATCCATCACCTGAAAAGTTTGACATGATGCAGATTTGGTATTGTTCGCAACACTGTAGAAGAAGCTGTCCTAATCCCCTGCCTGCTCTCGATTAGAGGGTAAGATACAAAAAGATCTGTTTTCTATGCCGACACAGGTCCCACAAGGATGTGGCGGCCTTTCTCAACCTCAGTCAATTCCTCTCTAATGGGATGTGTTGTATTCAAAGGTGGAGGCAGTAACAATACATACACCTAGGTTCAGGCATGGGAATGGAATCTTTTCCTTCTTTCAGCAAACACACACACATACACATACACATACACATATGATAGTGGTATGACCCGGAAATCATTTCAAAAAGGGCGAACAAAAACAGAATTCGATGGTTTGCAAAATGTTTAATGAATGAGCCATGTAAGTGGATGAAAATTGTTGTATTTTTTGTTTTTTGATGCACCAAATGTGATAAGTTGAGACCGTGGACGGGTCAGTTTAGCGCTAAGACTCCTCATCGACAGAGCCAGACAATCATAATACCTGCACAGTTTTGCATCATCTTGCTGTAATATGCAAAGTCTCCCCTGATAGAGTAATAGTTTGGATGGCAGTAAATGTTGCTCCAAAACCCGTACATATCATTTATCATTAATGGTGTCTCCATGTGTAAGCCACCTATACCATGGGCATCTATGTCAAATTATAAACTGACATATATAGCGCTTTTTAAATACCCACTTCGATGAAAATCATGTTCTTCTTGTCGTCTGTATGTTCATGTGGCATTTTTCTGATGCTACAGGACATATTATGAAAAAAATAAGTGCCAAATTGCATTTCTGAGTATTTCTTCATTCAAATCGCTGTGAATCTCTGGAAGACCCAAATGGCAGGTTCAGATACAGTGAGATTTCTTACGTCACAATTCCAAGCTCCGCCCCCGAAGTCCCGCTATGCAGGCCAGGCTCTAAGAAGTAAAGAGGACAATTGCGGAACAAGCGTGTGCGTTATCAGATTGCAGTACTTGTAAGAAAGCTAATTATGATATTAACTTTCATCATGTCCCCAAAGACATAAGTGTAAGAGAGCTGAAAAACTCCCATGTTACCTGCCACTTTTACTACACCGGCAATGTTAGGCTACAAGCTAGCATGGAGAGGAGTGTGCAGAGCAGTGCTGAATCTGCCCATTACTCAGAGGCAAATTGCTAATGATCTACTGGAGCTCTGCAAAGGAAAAGTCCTTGAAAATGGCACAGGTAACGTGATTTTGGCTGAAAACTTCATAATCACAATTTAAAAACCACTGAGAACACTTACAAGTAACAAGAACAAGTAAAAACAAGAACAGAACAAGTAAAAAAACAAAAAAAATGATTTGGGTGGGACTTTAAATCCAGATGGTACACATTATATTGTAAGTGATGCTAGCTTTTGAAATATGCGCTGATTACAAGCCTTGAGTGTACAGCAGAGACCCCCAAAGCAGAAATGAACATAAGTGCATGAATCCAAAAAGTTTATTACAAAACAGAAAAACAAAAGGGAGGCAGTGGAGGCAGGAACTGGCTGTCTTGAAAATATCTCTGTAAAGAAAAACACAGAAGAAACTCAAGCGCTGAAGATCACAGCACTGGCAGCGAGGCACACAGGAAAATCTGGGCATAGAGAAAAAAACACAGGTTATCACCAAAACACTCACAAGTAAATCACAGCGCACTAGAAACACACAGAGCACTCATGAGCATGGACAGGTTGATGAGTAGAGTGGAAACAGCCAGGTGTGCTTCGTATGCTGCCCGGGGGAAGACAGCCACGCCTCCTGTTACATATCCCCTGAACATTGACAGAAAAAGGAGGGGGAGAGAACACCAATCTACAACAAAAATCAGCACACTTGTGGTTCCTTTCCTCTGAAGCATCCATGAGGATGTCAAATCCTGACAGCAGGACAGTTTTCCACTTTGCCTCAAAACCTCTTACACGAGCCCAGACAAATTCCTGCTAGTTTCTGCATCGTGTTCATAAATAATTTCTCTTTGTGTGGTACAGCTTTAACTTGCATTAGTGGATGCAGACACAAACTGTTCGACTGGCCATCCAGTTTTGGGTTTTAGCCTTGTCCCTTGTGTGCAGAGATTTCTCCAGATTCCCAGAAAGTCTTGATAATAATACCACATACAGAAGATGATGAAGTCCTCAAATTCTTTGCAAACTTTATGCTTGGGATTTTTTTTTATTCTGAGATTGTAGAGCTATTTGCACACGTGGTCTCTTATAGAGTGACAAACCTCCTATACTACTAATCATCTTTACAGCCTCTCTCTAATACCCTCAGTATCAACATTTGGTGTCTTGTTTTGTACCCTTTTCAATTAAATACAGAGTTTTGATGATTTGCAAACCATCAAAAACATTTCTATCAACAAATTCAGTGTTCTAACTTTGTTGGATTTGTGATTGGATAATTTCTCTTATCAAACTCAATTTTTCCTAAAATGTTTTATTGAAAGAAAACAGCTAAATTCTTGGGACAGTCAGGACCCAAAAATTCATCCTACAGTCATGTTTTTGATTAACATTTATACTTGCAGATGTGTCGTGTGGTACAAGAGAAGGAGAAGACAAGGAATGAAAGCTGTACCACTTTTGAGCTCTCCTTTGGCCACAACTTTTATAAAAAGTGGAAAATACCACAAAGAATGAGATAAAGTTTTAAAAAGTGCAACATTTCTCTTTAAAGCAATTACCTTATTGTTTATATAGGACATGCTGTGAGACCAGTCACTTGATACAGCCCATTGGCACTTGTAGAAAAACGATATAGACAAAAGATACCAAAAGACCAAATCATTCAAAACTTATTTGCACAGCATTTCAGGAGAGCTGTACCATTTCCACTTGAGAGCAGAACCAATAGTCCTTGAATTCAAACTTATGAAATTTTAAACAAATCCATTACGTGCAGTCAAATGAACACCCAGCAAACAAACAAACAAACAAATAAACACACAAAAAAAGTTCCTCAATCTTTCCATTACCCACAACACCATTAGCTGAAGAGTTAGTGATTCTGCACAGACAAACATATACACACACAGAAACACTTAACTCAATTAATGCATTTTGAAACATCCACAAAATGATACTCCCACATCATTTCACACTCACAAATGTGTTTCTGTGCTGTGCATATTCTCAGCATCAATGTGAGCATCATTTGCCAAAAGAATTGAAGTGGGTTTTACAACAACACTGTGCTGTCAGCTTCCCTCCAGGCTTTCTCTAGTTTTTTTTTTTTTTTTTTTTAGATAGTTTGAAGTTTCACTGTTCTTTTTTTCTCTTCTCTGTCCTGAACTATGTGACAGGAAGTTCACACTCCATCAGCTCTGTCCCTCACCCTCTTGAGGCTATCAGTCTGCACTCTCAAACACCTCCTTTATTTAGACACGATGAACCAGCAATATAGATGAATTTTTGAAATAGAGATAGAACTAGGAGATCATATGAAGAAACAAGAAGAGGATAATGCCCTGACAAATTGAAAAAAATGTTGCACTTGCAAATGAAAGGATGACACATTTTTCCAAGCAAAAACTTTAAATTCAGAATAAATGATTATACGCTTTCCAAAGATGGGGCTCTGCAATCTATTTTGTATGAGTCATTACAAACAACATGCAAATTCAAGGTTAGTATTCACAGGTTTAGCTCTCACCAGTGTTGTTTTGAGTAAAGAGCTTAACCATATTCAGAAGGAACAGATGTGTGCAAATCAGAGCAAAGCAGTGAAATCTTTAGCAGCACAGGTGGCCACTCATTGGATTCTGCCCTGCAGCTTTTATGCACCGAGAGAAAAAGCTGAGCAGGTACATCGGTCTATGCAGTGCCATTATTTGGAGTGACATATTGGTTCCCATGTGCCTTCACTATCATTGAGGAAATCATAACATATTTTAAAATTGAATCGTCTAATGAGCCTCCAACCTGGAGGAAAGTTTCAGATGGAGCATAATTCTGCAAAGGCTCATTGTTAGTGGAGGCCTTCGGCAGTGAGGTGGAATCTAATTCCCATGAGGGATGGCGAGTCATACTCTGCACAAAACCTGTTTTTATTTCTCTCTCTCTCTCTCTCTCTCTCTCTCTCTCTCTGTCTCTCTTTATTTTTTTATTTAACCAAAGAATTTGTTCAGATCAATCGTGCGTCCAGATACACACACAGACAAATCCAGTCAGAGCGGGAGGATGGCATGGCACCCGGGATGAAAAGGCAGCTTGGCACAGGTTGTGTCTTATTAAGTCAGCATTCAGAGAGAAGCACTAGAGGGGGTGAGAGGTGAGACACGGTGACACCAGCTTAGATGAAAATGATCACCATGGGACTAATCAAGCCTGCAGCAAACAAAAAGCAAACATCCGACACATTAATATGCTTTTCTCCAATGACAACGTCCTCTCCAGGGGATGGTGTCCATCTCAGCCCATTGATATCTACTCAAAATCACTGTGATTGGACGTACAATGGTGCCGCAGCATTATAATAAACTCTTCCTAACACCTACCACACACCACCTCTTACCACTTAATTTTAAACGGCTGAAGGCAAGATAATTGGTGTCCATGGCTAACTAGTTTATATTAATAAACCCAGTGTGCATGGAGATGTGTTAATTGGCCTGAGTTGGTGGTAGGCACTATACAAAGCTTGCCCACAGCCGGGGGAGGAAGGAGTGGTGGTGGGGAGCATCTGTCAGTCAGCCCACCTCCTTGGGGAGAAGAGAAAAAGAAGTCAGCAAGGGGAGATATATTCAAAGCCTTATCTCACATTGCTTTTCTGGCTTTCTGTCTACCTCATCCCCATATGCCAGACAGTGGCAGCCAAAGAAAGAATAACACCCACTCTCTCTGCCCCGTCCTTTGCTCTTCTTTGGCTGTGTCATGTCACTCTTGTGCTCTTCTCGTCTTTAGATATCATTTCATTTCATCTTGCCTCTTTTCTCACCGAGTATTACAGAAGATTGCTACCACACAAAGGGTGTAAAATTATACTTTCCCAAAGAGGTCGAGGTGACATTAGATGGCCCATGATGAGAAAGCATTGAGCCCTCCCTGCTATCGAACTGCAGAGATTTACCAAACTCCTGCCGCAGGGATCCATCACAGAGAATAATAAGGAAACCTCAAACTAATCAACCCCAAAATACTCTTACAAACACGAGCTCTTTCCCCCCCAAACTTTAGCTTCCTGTTGTTGAGGCTTTGAGCAGAGCACGTTGATCAGAAACAGACAGCGTTAAGACAAAGAAGACGTTAACCCCCCCAAAACAGATCACTCTCTTCTCTGACATAATCTAAACAAACCTCATCGGCTTGTGAACACACACATACAGTACACACACTTCTATCACCACACAAGGGCTGCAGGGCGATGTTGCCATGGGAACGGGGAAGGGTAATGGTCGTGTTCTTGAGCTTACGCTACAAAGGGTGAGGGGTATAAGTGGGGTGTGTGTGAGAGGTTGGGGTGGTCAGGGGGTGGAATGGAAATGATTCACACTAACGAAACAATAAAAGATGCCTGAACCTTAAATCTATCATGTCACTGTTTCTGAGGGGGGAAACTTCCAGCCACCAGGAGAACATCTGAAGATGGACAGCAAGTTCCAGGTTACAGTGATGCTATTTACATTCAGCACTGAACCAGCTGACGTGGCTAATGCTGTGAGAACTGCTGGGCGTCTCCACGCATGACCTCCACTCTCCACCTCTGGCGTATAAATAAAAGATCTCTAATGCGATCAGCTAACCCTTTAACCAACGCTGATGACCACCTATGTGTGTGTGTGTTTGAGTGTGATTAAATATTACTGAGAAGAGCCGATAATTTAATTATACCTGAGCAGCAGAGTTCCTATAGAGAGCTGCTTAAAAGTCAGAAAGCTCCAGGGTCTCATTCATATTTGACATATGTCATAAATGCATTATATATGGTTCCTGAAATGTTCTAATTATAACCCGCAGACACTCAAAGTGAGTCCATTTTATGTACGGTTAAGTACAGTTGGGATGCCAGGAGGTACCTGAAGTGCTGGTTCAGTTAATTGCAGTTAATTTTAATGGTTTTATTTTCTTTTACAGGTTAGGGTTTTAGTAAAGTATAAAATTAATTGTACTTTTTTAAACTTAACTCTGTGGGCAGTCATGAGTCATTTTTTATTTAATGTTCTTCATGCAGTAGCATACAGAGTTTAAATGTAGGCAAAATCAAATATCTAACAATGAAAGTTCTTTCATATGCACTTTTATTTATCTTCAGAGACAAAACTCATTATCATTCTTCAGTGTGTCACTATCAGTGTTTGAATGCAGTTTCCAAACATCTGCAGAGTGACCAAATGATTAAATTCTGGTGAAGTTTGATCAAAAGAAACTACCCATTCATGGAAATATTCTTATCTTAAACTAAATCCAGATCTTGCAACAAAATTATCTCCAAATTTTATAATGCCACCTAACTATCCAAACAAGAGAATACAGAATACATAAAAAAGGAAATAGGAAACGGAAATAAAAGGATAATAGTTACAGAAGAGAGCTGGGAGAAAATATGTCAACTACAATGGATCTCAACCAGGTCAAACACATGGCGGGAGTTCTGTTGGGAAAGAATAACAAGATTTTTCATCACACCCATCAAAACCATCATCAAGGTAGCGGGGACACTTGCTGGAGACTCTGTGGGTCTAATGGAGCCAACCACTTCCATATTTTTTGGGACTGTCAAGCAATAAAATCCGACTGAGTAGAGATCCACAAACATATTACAAATATATATTTAATGTGAACATTCCATTAAAATGTGAAACTATGTTTTGGGGTAATATAGTGTTTGAAACATGGAACATAAAAGACCCAAAACTGCTGACTGTATTGTTGGCAGCTAGTAAGAAATGTATCACTAGGAAATGGTTACAAGTGGGACCTTCTACCATTGACGAATGGATTGAAATTGTTTATGAGATTTAAGTTATTGAGAAGGTTTCTTTTTCCCTTTAAGTTGAGACAGAAATTTTTTATGAGATCTGGACCAAATAGACAGAGTATGTAAAACCAATCAGATCTGATTTTATTTACTTGTGCTTCATGTAAACCTAACTGTAGGTGCCATATGCAGAAGTGGTTAGGTTTGTGTGTGTTGACATCAACTGTCTGGGCTGCACCTTTCATGCACGTCACGAGGGGGTGTGGTCAAGGCGCGATGATTGAATGATTGAATGAATGGACATATAGTCACCTGGGTGCTGCGGCGGCTGCATGGAGAGGGGGTGAGTAGGGAGAGCGTATTTTTTGTTGACCGCTTGATTTAAACGTCAAACTAAGCCCATAGATCATCTTGCCTTGCCTTGCCCTGTCTGTCTGTTTGTGCGGCGTTGGAAATAAATGTGAACTCAATCGGAAAACACGGAAATGGCTTGTGGTTTGTGTAGCGAGTCACCAATGCGGAAGCTCCCTCACTTAGCCTCTCAGTGACTTTGTTTTCGTTCCTAGTCACTATATTTTGTCAACAAAAAAGGAGTACCAACACCCGAACGGCATATACGGACGCGATCACGCCACACGGTGTCTAACTGCAACGCCAGACTGATCGCAACGTGGACTTCAGACCGGTAGGACTGTATCACTCGCATCCATTCATTCTGTGTATGTTGGACGGAACGCAGTTTGATTACAGCGCATACAGCGCATCCATTGGGGAGCGCTGTGCGTGTGTGAAAGTCCGCTGAGACAGCCTGTCCTGCTCGTTGAGAGTAAATACCTGTGGTGTTTTCCGATGTTAATTGATGTGAAACAATCTGTGGAAAAATAAAACTATGCTGGGTGTATTGTGGATTCACTGCGCGAACCACTGAACTGCCGAATCTCAAAAGGACAATATGAGTGAAGCCATGGAACAAGTGGAAAACAATGAAACTGTGGTTGCTAAAAGGAATGTGAAACTTACTGCAAAAGCATTGGCATATAAAGTGGTAAATCTACAAAATGAACGTAAAACACATGTGAATAAAATAAAAGGCTTAATACCTGCAATGAAAGAGCTGATGAAACGAAAGGAAAATGTACAGGAAGTGAAATCTCAGTTGCAAACTATTACTCAGCTCCTTGATACTGCTATCAACCTGCATCAAACAATAATTCCACTGTTACCTGAGGATGAAAAACTTAAACAGAATGATTGGTTCTCCAGTATTGAACGTTACAGCAGTACATTCAAGGATGATGTGATTCAGTGGTTGGATGAGAATGAACATGTTCTAAATATCGTGGATAAT
The DNA here is from genome assembly GCA_962446985.1 of Xyrichtys novacula. Classification (NCBI taxonomy): domain Eukaryota; kingdom Metazoa; phylum Chordata; class Actinopteri; order Labriformes; family Labridae; genus Xyrichtys; species Xyrichtys novacula. The sequence goes on along the minus strand of OY660879.1, from coordinate 18,950,949 downwards.
GATGAGGCCGCAGCAACAAAGCATGTGTGTGACCCTCAAATATATGATGCTTTACAGGCAGCAGCACAGGACACAGGCCCCATCACACCTTATGAAGGTCTACAGGATGACGTGAACCCAAGTGATAGCATATCAAATGTGCAAAGCAAACGATCTGCAAAAAGTGCTGTGAGTGGAAAAGGCTCTGGGAGTGGTAAAAGGTCCAACGTATCAGGAACTTCTTCTGCTCGCATCAAGGCAGAAGCTGATTTAGCTGCACTGATGGCACGGCAAAAACTTTTACAGGACAGACATGCACTGGAAGAGGAGGAGCAGCAAATACGGAAACGCAAGGAAAAGCTCAAGTTGGATGAAGAGATTGCTGCACACTTGGCTAAAGTGAGCGTTCTAAGGGCTGCAAGCATATCTGGTTCGAAGAGTATTACAACAGACAGGTCCAATGCAATGAGTTCCTACGTTAAAAATGAACAAGAAACAACAAAGTTCAATGTCAATGCCACTCCTTTCATTCCTCTGAGGCTGGAAACATCTAAACAGCAATCGAAAATCATGGACAGTGACCCTGTGACAAGGCCTAAATCAGATGGATCGACCCATGCTGTTCACTTTCAGCCTCCCACTTTGAAGAGCCACTTACCTGATTTTAATCCTCTGCTCAATGCTCATAATGATCACTTACATCATGGAATCAGTCTTAATGTTGGGGATTCAGCAAGTCATGGGGAGCAAAACAATGTTCTTGACATCATGAAAAGACAGAATGAAATTACAACACTACTGATACAACAGCAGCAACATGCGCTCTTGCCTAAAAGAGACATCCAGGTGTTTGATGGTGACCCACTGCAGTTCCATACGTTCCTGAGAGCCTTTGAAAACTGTATTGAAAGCAAGTCCAACAGTCATAGTGATTGCCTGTACTTCCTCGAGCAATACACTAGAGGTCGTCCAAGAGATCTTGTGAGAAGCTGCCAGCATATGGACCCAAACAGGGGCTATGCTCAAGCTAAAATCCTATTACAAGAACATTTTGGGGATGAACAAAGGGTTGCTGCTGCTTATATGGACAAGGCGTTGTCATGGGCTCCAATAAAATCAGAGGACGTTAAAGCTCTCCAAGATTATAGCCTATTTCTCAGAGGCTGCGCAAATGCGATGAACGAAGTGCAGTATATGTTCGAAATGGATATGCCTGCTAACATGCTGACAATAATAAAAAAACTGCCTTACAAGCTGAGGGATCGATGGAGGACAACTGCTTGTGAAATACAAGAAAGACGTAACCAAAGGGCTACATTCAATGATATTGTCCATTTCATTGAAAGGCAAGCAAGGATTCTAACAGACCCAGTATTTGGAGACATTCAAGACTCATCACCAGCAGTAAACAGAGGCATGAATCGAACCAGCTTAAAACCTAGATCTCGGCCAAAGGGAAGTAGTTTCGCCACAACAGTGACTACTGTACAGCACAATTACACAGCAACAAAAGGAAGGAGGCCAGACACAACCTCATCAGCCAAGAAAGTCTGTCTGTTTTGTGAGGGTGGGCACACATTGGAGTATTGCTCTCGAATGGAGAAGAGGACTCACACTGAAAAGATCACCTTTTTAAGGGAAAAGGGAATATGCTTCGGCTGTTTGTGTATAGGACACATCAGCAAGGACTGTCGAAAGCGCCTGTCATGCAAAGTGTGTAGTTTGAAACACCCCACAATGCTTCACATCCATTCAAAGGAAAAGGACCCAGTGACAGAAGAAGAACCAGGCGCCGCAGTGGGCTGTGCTCTGGTATCTAATGGGTTGACTGGGGCTGGTGGCCATGAGTGCAAGCTTCCTATAGTTCCTGTATTGGTTAAATCCAAGAAAGGTAATCATGTAGTGGCTACTTATGCCTTCTTGGATCAAGGTAGCACGGCTGTTTTCTGCACAGTAAACCTCATGAACAAGCTCAACCTCTCAGGAAAAAGGACAAGAATCCTTTTGCGGACAATGGGTCAGGAGAAGGTCGTTAACAGCTGTGTGGTCACGGGACTGGAGGTGGCCGGTTTGGACGGAGAGACATACTGTGATTTGCCCAACACCTATACACAGGAGTGCATGCCGGTGCATAGAGGAAATATTCCATGTCAAAAGGATCTCGAGAGGTGGGCATACTTGAGAGATGTTCACTTACCTGATATCGACTCCGAAGTTGAGCTGTTGATTGGAACAAACGTACCAAGGGCACTGGAACCATTACAAGTCATCCGTAGTGTGGACAATGGACCGTATGCCATCAAGACTATTTTGGGTTGGACTGTTAATGGGCCACTGGGGGGAAACAGTGGTGATGGAATGGATGTTGCGACCGTTAACAGAATTTCAGTCCTGAACTTGGAGGAGCTCTGGCAGCAGCAGTTCAGAACAGATTTCCCAGAATGTGGCTACGATGAGCAACCTGGCCAGTCAAGAGAGGACCAAAAGTTCATGAAGTTGGTCCAGGATTCAGCCAAGCTTGTAGATGGTCATTACCAGATTGCATTGCCCCTGCGAAGCTCCGTGACCATGCCAAATAACAAGAAGGTTGCCGAGCAGCGTGCTCTAAACCTGAAGAGGAGGTTCAAAAGGGACTCGTTATTTCATCAGCAGTACACTGATTTCATGAATGATATGGTCACCAAGGGATACGCAGAGCAAGTACCTTCAGATGAGCTGGCACGTACTGATGGAAGATTGTGGTATATCCCACACCATGGTGTGTATCACCCACAAAAGGGAAAAATCCGTGTGGTTTTTGACTGTGCTGCCACTTTCCAGTCGGCATCTCTCAACGCTCAACTGCTGCAAGGGCCAGATCTCACTAGCTCGCTGATTGGCGTCCTGGCCAGATTCCGGAAAGAACCGGTAGTGATCATGGCAGACATAGAGTCCATGTTTCACCAAGTAAAGGTGCCAAGGGAAGATGCTGATCTACTGAGGTTTCTCTGGTGGCCCAACGGTGACTGCACCCAAGACCTGGTAGACTTTAGAATGATGGTACATCTTTTTGGTGCAACGTCCTCACCAAGTTGTGCTAACTTTGCATTGAGGAAATGTGCTAAGGACAATGAAGAACAGTTCTGCCGAGAGACCATTGAAAGGATTCTGCACTGCTTTTATGTGGACGATTGTCTGGTGTCGACGGCCAGTGAGGAAGAAGCAGTGGCACTGTATCATGACCTGGTCTCTGTATGTGCCAAAGGAGGTTTTAAGTTGACCAAATGGATGAGCAATAGCCGTGCAGTGATGGCAGCAATTGCAGGGGACCAAAGAGCTAAGGGCATGAAGGACTTGGATTTGGACCATGACCTGCTACCAGTGGAGAGGGTGCTCGGAGTGCAATGGTGCATCCAGTCTGATGTCTTCAAGTTTAGAATCCTGGTGCAGGACAGGCCCCTGACAAGGAGGGGGATCCTCTCTGTCATCAGTTCAGTATACGATCCTCTAGGAATCCTGAGTCCCATTGTTCTTTCTGCCAAGATCATCCTGCAGGAGCTGTGTAGGCAAAGACTCGGTTGGGATGACCCTATACCACCATCAGCTGCACAGGAATGGACGAGCTGGTTAAAGGAGCTCCATCAGTTAGAGCACTTCCAGGTTTCGCGGTGCCTTAAACCCCCAGACTTTGGTGAGGTCACTGTGGCGCAACTGCACCATTTTACAGACACAAGCAATAATGGTTATGGTGTAGTGACCTACCTTCTCATGCGGAATGCATGTTCCCAGATGCACAGCAGCTTTGTCATGGGAAAGTCCAGGGTGTCTCCTTTGAAGCCAGTCTCAATACCCCGCATGGAGCTCACAGCTGCTACAATGGCAAGCCGTCTGGACACCTTTTGGAAAAAGGAGTTGCACATGTCATTAATAGAGTCAACGTTTTGGACTGACAGCACCTCTGTGCTGAAGTACATCAGGAATGAGACTTCCAGGTTCCGTACCTTTGTCGCCAACAGGGTAGCAGAAATACTCAAAGTGTCAGATCCATCGCAGTGGAAGTATGTAAACACCCTAAGCAATCCTGCAGATGTGGCCTCCAGGGGACTGAGGGTTGACATGTTCCTGAGGAACAAGGCGTGGTTGTCAGGACCTGCATATCTCCTGCAACCTGAACGAGACTGGCCTGTGAGTCCAGATTGCTTGGGCGAACTCCTGCTGAACGATCCAGAAGTCAAGGCCAGTGTGGCAGTGAATGCAGTGCAGGCCTCAGAGGATGTGGATGCAACCACTCAACTAATCCATCATTTTTCCTCTTGGACCCATCTGAGAAGGGCTGTGGCTTGGTTTCTCAGGCTAAAAAACATGCTGCGGGGTCTCAGCCAGAAGAGGACTGACTCTGCGTCCACTCAGTCGGAGTCAGGGAAACAACAAAGACCGTCCTCGGAGCTTGGAAAAGGAGGGTTCAAAGACCTGGCACCGAGAGGTTTCCTCACGGTAGACGAGTTGCAGGTAGCTGAAAAGGAAATCATCAGGTTTTGTCAGAGGAAGAGGTTTCCTGATGAACTCTCTAGTTTGCAGAAGGGCGAAAGTGTGAAAAGGAGAAGTCACATCTTCAAGCTCGCTCCTGTGTTGGAGGATGGTATCCTGAGGGTTGGTGGTCGGTTGAGCCGAGCAGCCTTACCTGAAGACGCAAAACACCCTGCCATTCTGACCAAAGAGCTCCACATTTCAGACGTTCTCCTGAGACACATACATCAACAAGTTGGTCATGGAGGACGCAACTACATGTTGTCCAAACTACGTGAAAGATACTGGATTCCTGGGGTCAGCACAGCCATAAGGAGAATTTTGTCAAAGTGTGTTGTCTGCCGCAGGTTGCAAGCTGCCCCAGGGTGTCAGCTGATGGCTGATCTTCCTGTTGACAGGGTCTGCCCAGACAAACCTCCATTCACCAGAGTCGGTGTGGACTACTTTGGACCATTCGAGGTTAAGAGCCGGAGGAGCATTGTAAAGAGATATGGAGTCATGTTCACCTGTTTGGCAATACGGGCTGTTCATATCGAAGTGGCTCCTTCGCTGGATACAGACGCCTTTATTAATGCACTACGACGATTCATGGCAAGACGTGGCCAAGTCCAAGAAATTCGATCAGACAATGGAACGAACTTTATTGGAGGGGAGCGTGAGCTGAGAGAGGCTATCAGAGGTTGGAATCAAGCTCAGATAAATGGTGTTCTTCTTCAGAAGGAGGTGAAATGGATTTTTAACCCCCCAGCTGGATCGCACCATGGTGGTGCCTGGGAAAGGTTGATCAGATCAGTGCGCAAGGTCTTGAACTCCATCTTGAAAGTTCAAAATCTGGATGAGGAGGGATTACACACTGTCCTCTGTGAGGTGGAAGCAGTCATTAACGGCCGTCCAATTACTAAGGCCTCACCCGACCCTAACGACCTCGAAGCTCTGACGCCTAACCATCTCTTGCTGTTGAAAACCTCTCCTTCCCTGCCACCTGGGCAGTTTCAAAGAGACGACATCTACGCTCATCGACGCTGGAGGCAGGTCCAGTACATGTCTGATTTATTTTGGAAGCGATGGACTAAGGAGTATTTGCCACAGTTGCAGGAACGTCAGAAGTGGACTGGTATCAAGCGCAACTTTGTAGAAGGGGACGTTGTGCTTATTGTGGATGAAACAGCACCACGGAACTCGTGGGTCATGGGAAGGGTTATCCAAACCTTCCCAGACAGAAGAGGATTTGTGCGACGGCTGCAGATCAAGACCAAGACCAGCTCCTTGGAAAGGCCCATAACCAAAGTCTGTCTTCTGCAGGAATCGGATGCCTGACTCTTCCGTTCTGGAAGGATAGTTTGATTGACTTTACTGACCGACAGCACGACATGACTTTCCTCCGTGAAGCTGTGTGTCTGAACTTTTGAACTTTTGAACTTGGCTAGACTTGACTTGTGTTCCAGGAAGAAGAGCACATTGATGAACTGTATTGATGGACTATTACAAGAACATTGGTGGATTTCGTGGTTCATTTATTTGTCATAGTGTAATTATTATAATGGTAATAATTAGGGGCTGGGTTGTAGGTGCCATATGCAGAAGTGGTTAGGTTTGTGTGTGTTGACATCAACTGTCTGGGCTGCACCTTTCATGCACGTCACGAGGGGGTGTGGTCAAGGCGCGATGATTGAATGATTGAATGAATGGACATATAGTCACCTGGGTGCTGCGGCGGCTGCATGGAGAGGGGGTGAGTAGGGAGAGCGTATTTTTTGTTGACCGCTTGATTTAAACGTCAAACTAAGCCCATAGATCATCTTGCCTTGCCTTGCCCTGTCTGTCTGTTTGTGCGGCGTTGGAAATAAATGTGAACTCAATCGGAAAACACGGAAATGGCTTGTGGTTTGTGTAGCGAGTCACCAATGCGGAAGCTCCCTCACTTAGCCTCTCAGTGACTTTGTTTTCGTTCCTAGTCACTATACTAACCTCTTTTATTTATTTATCTATTTATTTAGTTTTGTGTGTGTGAGGTTTTGATTGCACGTAAGGGTGTGCTCCCTGACTCTATTTATTTCGTGTTATTGCTTCCACCTGGAATAGTTTGGGTCTGTTGGAGAAACTTCCAGAAGGGCAATATGGACAACATTGCTGTGTCCTTGATAAACTGAGTTAATGCACATGTGTAATGGTATATGTGATGGAGATGTGCCTTTCTGAATAAAAAGAGAATCTCAGAAAAAAAAAAGAAGAAGCTGCCCATTTTTACTTTGTTTTGTTAAGGTTGTAAAAATAATAACTTAATTTGAATATTTAGGCAGAGATCTGAACTATGAGTCTGTTGTTTTATTTTGAAAGGGTTTGTTCTCCCTTTTCTTTTTTCTTCAGTTGTACAGAGAACAATCTGCTCCTCTAAAAGAGTGAATATGAAGTGTGTGGGTTGGGGTGGCTAACAGTATAAAAATAAGCTTCAGGCCTCTTTGTCAATTAAACTCAGTTTGTTAGTTTCTTTGTCTCTCACAGAGTTGGCCATCACCTGATAATGTGGATGTTCCCATCTCCCCTCCTTCTCATCCTCCTCCTCTTTCACTGCTTGATATCTTCCTTTGTGTCTTATTAGCCATAAGATGACAGGAGGGGTTTAAAAATAGAGACGATCCACCCAGATTACAGCATTTTAATTACAGAGCGCTGGTGCGTTGGGGGTGTAGAGGCCCCTCCTCTGACAGGAGGAGAGCAGGGTTGAGGAGGAAGAGTTGGAAGGCAGCGTGGTTTGTACAATGAATGTAAACTGTGGGCTAATTAGTATCGTCTGCCACAGTGATGCTCAAGCTGTAGCCATCTATTATATATAAATTGTGGGCTGCGTGGCACATTGAACACTTCATAAACGCACACCTGTGGCCACATCACACTGATTTGAAATATTAAAACCTGACAGTCACCTGGAGGGGGGACTGGGGGCTTGCTTTAGGTAAAAACATAGAGGCAACTTCTATCCAAATAATGACTTTGTTAACTTAATACATAAAGTACTCGTGTCATTTTAAGACCCCACACTATCACTGTGGTGTCACACTTAAACTCAAGACTACCTAGTCATAAATAGTCATACACCATTATAAAAGAGGTTATCATCTAGATTTTACTGCTCATAAGGGAGTGAAAGTGATACATGGCTTAAGTTTTGTTCTCATCTATGCACATTATTTCTAGGCTGATGATAGGAAATCATGGTTACCACCTCACATCATTTTGTAGCCACCAGTAAACGTATAAATATTCTAATGAGTCATTAAACCCCATGTCATAATGTAAACTGAGACCAAATACCCAGATAAAGGTGAAATAAAGGAGTGTATGCAGGTATTTCTAGATTATTTAATTTCTGTGTTTCCAAATTGGAGAGGATACATTTTTTTTTCTTTTTTTTTTTAATTGTGCAATACGGCATTACAGTGACAATGCAAGACAGACAACAAACAACAGCATTTGTGGTTTTGTGTGTGTGTGTGTGTGTGTGTGTGTGTGTGTGTGTGTGTGTGTGTGTGTGTGTGTGTGTGTGTGTATTATATATATGAATAATAATGATAAAAAATATTACAATTGTCAGACAAGCAAATGGAAATTATAATAGAATAATAATAATAATAATAATAATAATAATAATAATAACATTCAATATTAATAAAGATGTGACGACTAACAATAATAATAATATGGGTGGAGGGGAGGTCTTTAAATTTGTGGACTACCTCGGGTCCCTGCCCACTTGCACGAGACCAGCCTGCATCCCCCCAGGCCCCGTACAGTCTAAATTCAGATTATTTCAATTGCTTGTAGGAAGATTTTGGCTGATTTGACAAGTAACAGACAACAAAATGATATTTCACTTTCTCATCAATTTCTTGCTTATTTAAAGAAATTACATCACAGTTTTGAACAATTAATGTTTGCTGTAGCAGTTTGTAACACAGACTTTGGACAGTTCTCTATACAGACATAGAGCTCCACCCAATTAATCTCAATCCAAAATGCACAATATTGACAAAACTGACCTCCCAGCAGTATTCCCATTTTTCTCATGGCACAATGGCCTAAAATACGAATTAAACTATAGCTAATTATTTTTTAAATATATGTGAAAATGTAGCAATATGGGTTCTGGTTCAACCTTTTAGTCAGGCCATAAGGCTCATGTGGTTTAGTACTTAGGTAGAAGGCCTGGGTTTGATACCAATCTGCTGCCTCTTTTTCATGTGTCTCTCTCCTGGTTTCCTGATCCATTTACTGTCCGGTCCTCTTTCAAGAAAGGCATAAAGCCTTCCAGACTTCCCTCCTCCTCTATAGACCTGCTATATGTGTTTGAGGGATGAAGAATTAAAAAATGTGATTCCGTCCCTGGTAAGAGCTTTAAACCCGTCTGTGATAATTACAAAACTCTCCAGATTCTGCCTCTATCACAATCTTTCTTCACCTGTCACAAGGCATTGTAAACATGAGTAAACAGATGAGAGTGAGAGCAAAGCTGAAATGTCAAAGACAAAAGAGTGATAAACAGTATAGTTATCCTCCTCTTCTGTTGTGTTGTGGATTAAGAGTTTTGAAAAGGGAACTCAGACATGAGAAATAACCCTGTGTGGAATAAATCATCAATACCTTTAACACCTACCTAGGATTTAATCTAAATGAAACTTTAAGTATTTATAACTTTGACATTTATATTTCTTTTCTCATTCAATCAGTGTCATAAAACAGATTGCACTATGATTCATGTTTGCAACAGTAAAGCTATAAAAGCTCAGAGGAGGTGGATACTTTTATAGGCGGCGTAGTATAGTTTCAGGTCTTTGATTTATCATATACTTTGCAATTGGCATCTAGGAATGTGAGTTTTTTTTTTTTATTTGTTGAGTGGGTGAGTGTCTGTGCATAAGCATAGGCAAACTGTTGCGAGTGTTTTAGCACCTTGGCAACCTGCACTGTGTGCCCCTGCATCTGAGCAAATACATATTGAGTATCTTGTAAATAATATCTCTTTGGCTCTTCCACGTGGCATGGATGGAAGATATTTATCCACAATGAGCTGTATGATCCACAAACTTCCCGGATATTTCCATTCTTTGGTGATTAGGTCATAAGCTTAAGCTCTACATCATAGCAGCAACGAACCAGCTGTGCGGCTCAAATATACCGATTCTGAGTTTAACAGCTTGATTTGATCATTTCTGGCATTAGAGTGATTGATGTTTGTAATATTACGTGCATATAGAAAGTGTTGAGCTTCACTGTCTGTGAATGTACTGCAGTTTTTTCCAAACTGCTGCGCCCCCAGGCAGAGAGCCTCATTACAGTCCCATCTCTCCTCCCCAGGCTCCTCAGCAGCCCACCTCAATGCCACAGCAGCTCTCAGTGACCGTGATGTCTCCAAGCTCCGCTCCTGCCATTAGGCCTGGTGGTCACGTCAAGAAAGAGATGGCAGACTGTCACCACACAGACTAAATCTCAGAATCCTACACTCACAGCTCCTCTTGCCTGTCTGTCACATTGCCACCCTTCTCACAGGCACTCAGGAACATTATGTACAGTATGTTCTCCTTTTGAGCTTGAACAATGCATAAAATAAAAGTGCATAAGTTTGGGTGTCAGAGTGTCTCAAATTAATGTTGTAAAGTGCTGCAGCAGGTGTTAGTCAACTCTTTTTGTGTCTTCTTCAGAAACATTCAATTACTGAAAATAAAAGTTTTATCAGTGACATAAGGCTCAAAACATTCAGATCATAAACCAGCCTGAAGCAACCAGTGTGTGAGACCAGCAACTGCACCTATCCTGGCCACTGTCTCATAAAACATCAGATCACAAAACAGTCAGATGGTTTGATTTTCACTTATTTCATTCAAAACCAAACTTGTACTTCAGCCATGTCAAAACTTGAACACAATACAAGAACTTTATTTATCCCCGAAGGGGAATTAATTTGTCTAGAATCTGGAACATAGACTGTATATACTATGGACAACTTGGCTCCGCCTTCCGTCATTATACGAATTTGAAGCCGAATTGCTCTTGGCATTTCCAGGATTTTCTCCACCTATTAGCACCACCACTTGCACAGTAACATTGTACGCATTGGGCGGGAGAGTCACCGACAGTCGCTGTGATAACGCTCGGCTCAAACAGCGTAACCCCCTGGGTGAGCTATGCAATCCTTGTACCCCCATAGGCTGTATCAAGTGTCAATCATAGAAAACATGAACCCCCCAGTAACTTTTAAAAATGGAGCTGGACAGAAAAAAAGAGGACTTGAGCACAAACCAGTCTTACTGTAACTACATGTCAACATCGCAAGCAGGGGGGAGAAAAATGTATATTCTGTGTAATAACTTTCTAAAGTTTGTCCACAGATCCAAAGGGATTGCTGGAGGTGACAGAATTTATTACCTAAACTGCAGCCCGTCAACAGAGGGTGCTGTTCTTGCAGTGGCTTTACCCAGCGAGGAGGCAGATGGCGTCCATTCTTTATACAGTCTATGATCTGGAATCTCGTGAAAAATTTTCTCCGGAAGGACAGTGAACAAACTGTGTAAATCCAGTCAAGTGAGAGGAGAGGGTGACATGGTTGAAGGAGTGACCTCATATGACCACAAACACTAAGCTACCAAAGCCAACAGCCATCACACAGTAAACAACTGATTTATTTGGGATTTTCAGATTTTACCGCAGGGTTCCTCACAGAATTAGATTCTTAAAGTTGTGGTAGTTGAAATTATTTGGCCCTAATAGAGCCAAATGAGCCTGTGAAGCTTAATAGACTCAGCTCACCCACACAGACGTCTGTAGGACAGTGAGCACTGATTAAATGAAACAAACTCGGTTACTCAACAACACAAAGTCTTTTCATCAAAACAACCTGCTGCCTTCTCTAGTATGCAGGCTGTTATGACACCTCCGTAAGAAATACTTCAACAACTGAGGAAACCCCAGCAAGGTGTGAAGCCTGTGAATATTTGCAAATATATGGTAACATATGAAATAAGATTAAAATTTCTCCCACTAAAAAAGCCCAGGCACAGGATGGTGTGTTTGTTTACCAACTTGCCATAAATGCAAAATGCAATATTTGTATGAACATTTTCAAAGGGCAGCAAGAGGAACAGAAACACGGCCAAGATATCAGCTTTAATGACTGTGGTGACAGACACCTCTCAGTATACACCTGTGATTTAAAAGCCCCCAAACATGCAGAACTTATAAATGATCACAAATAGGAGGATAAGCCATGAAGACCAAATCATTTGGTACCAGGCTGTTAAGATGTTGGATTCTGCTGTGAAGTTATCACATCTGATACCAACTTCTGATGCTGAAAAATGAAGTCAATGCAGCACCACAAGTTAAAGCCCAAGAAACCCCATTAACACCCATGTTAAAACGTCATCTTTAGAGCTAGAATAAACATGCACACGGAACAGTACTAAGAAGAAAAAAAACAGAAAACAGACTATTTCTGTGTTTTAAAAAGTCTATAATTTTTACAGAAAAGTGGATGGTAATTACAGTAACTTGATTTTAAGGCCAACTCTCAGTGGCCATTAGAAGAACTGCAGATTTGATCGATCCTGCTGCGCTACTAAGCTTGCCTCTATGTCACAGCCTTATGATCGCAAACACACACGTCTCTGCAACTTTATGTTGATTGACTTAGTATTTGGATAAATAAGCTGACAGAGGTGTAAATCTGTGTGCATCATTTATTTTTTTATGTTAGAATTGCAAGTCTATCTGGAGCTAATTTTGAACATATGCTGAATATCAACATGAGACAGATTGTCAAATTAAATCTGAAGTCCAGTCCAGTCTTCTGAAAATGTCTAAGTCTCCCCTTTTAGTATTTTTAATGGCTAACATACATGGAACATTGTTGGGCATGGATTGCAATCGATTAATTGTAGCAATTTGAATTTATAATATCTGTCCGAAAATAAAAACAATTAAATTATGACATTTATGCACTTGTTGAAAGGGCCACCACCCACATTTACCGGTGGGAAAAAGAAAGAAAACAAAGTTTAATGAAGTAATCAAACACTGAGTCAACCTTAAACAGATTTAAATCAATCTCACATCTTATGCTGGAATTCTCATTTCAGGGACTTCACTCCTAGAAGGACCACTAAGAGATGACATCTTAAAATGAAATGGATACTTTATTATTAAATGTTAGGTGATAACATAATTTCAATAAATTATGATCAAATAATGAGAATAAAGTCTAACTTTATAGGTAAATGGAGGAATGGTTTAAACTTAGCTAAGACTATAGAGGTTAATGATAGTGAGTGAATAAGGACAAATTTAACCTACATTAACAGGGTTACGAGGGTAAATTTTGGATGGGAAATTTGGTGGAAATTTAGAGAAAGAGCCAAGTTGTAATTAAGAATCAAACTATGAACGCATGAGACAGCATCAACCCAGTTTTTCAGAGAGCCGAGAGTAGGTCAGCAGAAGGTCCAGGCTACAGGTAGTTTTGGTGGGTTCCGCTCGCAGTTGTCAGCCGAACGGTGAATCTGATGTCTCACACAAGCGCACACGACCAGTGCCCTGTGTATCCCTCAGCGCTCCTCTCGGAACCTTGTGGCAAATGCAGGCTTGGCAGATAATCCATCTGGTGCTCAGAGGTAGCTACAGGCTACTGCAGATATATTCGCAGCGATAACTAAAGAAGATAATTTTGCTGGCCAGCCGATATTATCTTCAGGAGTCACTTTAGCAACTTAAACAAAATAACAAACTTAGACTTTGGTAATCTTTGTGCGAAGATAATTTTTTATGTTGTAAAGAAATTTGGGTAGTTTCATCCAAGTTTCTGGTAATAGGCTGAAAACTTGAGGCGAATAAAAACATGGAAAAAGGAACATCTTATCTTTTTTCACTCATCGTTTCTTATGAGCAGATGCATCAAAACCATAACAGTAAATGCAAAGCAAAAACCTTAATTTTTTTCGGGTATCCTATAACCTGAGGATTAACAAGCTCTTTGAAAGTTGGAGAGATGAAAATCAAATTATCTTTTCCAACAGAAACACTATAGGGCTTAAGAAACACATAAGTGATAATAATGAATTTGGATATAACCTTGTCAACCTATACTTAAAATTGATTAAGCTATATATTATGGTGAGGTAAACGAAAAATAGCATTTAAAACATTCAAAACACTCTTAACTCATGCATAAAGGGTTTTCAGTTAGAACTTCTAATATTGCTAAACTACTTTGGGAATACGTTTCACTAAGCTACAAAGTATATAACATGCAACATAATTAAAATCAAGGAATACGAATTTGGATTCTGACCAAAACCAAATCCAGAAAACACCATTAGGAGGAGCTCTTGGTCCATGGAAAACCTGGAATAAATTTGTTGTTAACAGTTTGGCTTATAAACATGCTAGACAAATGGGACAAAGAATGTTTTACTGCTGATGTTGTGTACAGATAGATAATCCTTGTGAAGTGTCTTTGAACCTGAAATTGAATCATTTGCAGTTATTCTCTTTACTCTGCACTTAAAGAGAATCACAGGGAGAATCAGCCACTCTGGGGATATATGGTTGGCGTCTGTTTCAAGAATGAGTGCACCTGGTGCACTCTTGAGTTGAGTTCACGTGCTCTATTTGGTCACCCTTAAGGTTGAGGTGACAATTTTAATACTCTCCAGCCAAGGAGAGAAGATGAAGGTTTATTCAGTCTGGAGGTCCTGCTGTTGATTGACAACTTTTTGCTCCATTTTCGTGCCTCGCTGGCAGGTGCGGCGTAATTCAAGCACACTTTGGTATTTTGGTGAGCAGCCCAGCGTAAGTATCCCCCCTCCCTAACTCAGCTCCTCCCAGTGACGTAAGCAGTAGAGAGACAGGAGAGAAGGCGTGGAGTGGGGTAAGACAGCTGCGACCTGTGTGATGCTTTCTTTTTGGGAAAACCAGAAAGCAGGGCATTACAGTCATCTATACAACAGGTGAAAAAAGCATGCATTAGCATCTCTATGTTGGCACGAGAGAGGATGGGGCAGACTCTGGCGATGTTCTTTAGGTGATAAAAACCTATTTTTGTTATGTTCTTGATGTATGGACTAAATGTCAGCTCAGAGTCAAAATTTACGCCAAGGTTTGTGGTGATGGATTAAAGACAGTGCTCGTAGTTTGGGTAAAAGTCTCTCTCTCTGGGCCTCAGGACCAATTAAAACCTCAGTTTTGTCCTTGTTAAGCTGGAGAAAGTTCTCTGCCATCCAGGATTTGATATCTAAAATGCAGTTAAAAAAAGCATCCATTGGCCTGGTGTCATCAGGAGACACAGAGATGTAGAGCTGCAGATCATCAGCATAGTTGTGGAAGTTGATTCAATGTCTCCTGATGACACTGCCAAGAGGGAGCATCAGGAGACATGAAGTGACATGGAAAAGTTGGTCAACTGTAACAAGGTGCTAAAAATGTGGTTTGTCATTGTCTTGCTTAAATATGAAGGTCTTCCCTGACAAAGTTATTGTCTGAGTGGCAGAAGATGTCTGCCATTCAGACGCCTAAAAATGTAGAGGTTGAGGAGCAAGATGTGAAAACTATCCATGACATGGACTCTTATGATCCCCATACCACCAGGGATGCTGGATTTGAACTGTGAGCTGAGAGCAAGTTAGGTAGTCCTTATACTCTTTTGAACAGAAACAAAAAAAAAGCAGATCTTGACAGTTTTCCTCTTCCCCTCGGTCCATCTTAAATAGACGCAGGTCAAGAGAAGTGTCTGGTGTTCCTGGATCCTGTTTCAATCTGGTTTCCTCTTTGCATGGTTCAGTTTGAACCTCATTTGTGGATAAAGTTAGGAACTGTGTTCACAGTCAATGGGTTTTTGAAGTGATGTTGAGCCCATGCAGTGAATTCCACTCCAGAGTCCAGTCTGTTTTTAATACAGAGCAGTCTGAGGGCCTGAAGATCAGGACCATCCAATTTAGGTTTTAAGCTCTGTCCTCCTTTGTTTGACTTCTATGAAACCAGGATACAAATGCATTACTATGAATTTTGTTTTGACAGTCCAAGTTTATTGGTCACCATATTTTCATGATCAACTTTTATTTGCATCACAGCTACAGTCATCTAAATCAAATTTGTTGTAGATCATCATATAAAGAAGATATTACAACAAATAAATGGATACAAATATTCTAGAAAAAAAAAAACGGCCAACCAAAGTAGCTCATAAGTAAAATAAAAAGAATATTTGTTCATCCAGAGGAAAAAAAACAGGACATTCGAAAGAACAAGTATTTCAGTCAGGCAAAGTCACAGTGAAATATATCTTAACTGCCGGATTAACTAAACACACAGATGGTATTAAATTAGCTAAGACCTCATCCCTCTAACATGTCTTGTGTATGGTTGAACTTGCACAGAACAGAGAATCCAGTTCACATAAACTCCAATGATATTCTGACTTCACACCATGACATTTGCTTCTGATTTCAGTCACCAGCTTATGTTGCACTTTTTGATGGAATTTCCTGCTGCATCTGACAGACCTGACACATTTTACCTGTGTGGGTTCTTATGTGACCATCTAAAGAAATCTTCCTGCCGATTGATTTCCCACAGGTCCCACAGGCTTTTTACCTGTATGGTATTGGGGTGACGCTCTAAATATGTTTTTTGAGAGAACTTTTCCCCACAGATGCCACAGGAGTACAATCTCTCATCAGTGTGCGCTGCCATGTGCATTATCAGGTGACTTGTACGGATAAAAGATTTGTTGTGGTTCGCAGGTGAAGAGCTTTTCTCTTGAATGAATAAGCATGTGTGTTTTCAAATTTGAATTCTGACCGAACCTCTTCCCACAGGTGCTACAGGAGTACGGTCTCTCACCTGTGTGTGTTCTCATGTGGCTTCTCAGTTTACTTGAACTGATAAAAGATTTGTTGCACGTTTCACATGTGAAAAGCTTTTCTCCTGAGTGAATTAGCATGTGGTTTTTTAAACTTGAACTCACAGTGAAGCTCTTCCCACAAGTGCTACAGGAGTACGGTTTCTCACCTGTGTGTGTTCTCATGTGCGTTCTCAGGTGATTTGTAGTAATAAAAGATTTGTTGCATGTGCTGCAGATGAACAGCTTTTCTCCAGAGTGAATTAGCATGTGCTTTTTTAAATTTGAATTCACAGTGAAGCTCTTCCCACAAGTGTTACAGGAGTACGGTCTCTCACCTGTGTGTGTTCTCATGTGCATTTTCAGTCTATATGAACATGTAAAAATTTTGCTGCATGTTTTGCAGGTGAACAGCTTTTCTCTTGAGTGAATTAGCATGTGTGTTTTTAAATTTGAATTCCGACCGAAGCTTTTCCCACATGTACTACAGGTGTACGGTTTCTCACCTGTGTGTGTTCTCATGTGCAGTTTTAGTTGATCTTTCCTGTAAAAAGATTTGTTGCATGTTTCACAGGTGAACAGCTTCTCCCCTGAGTGAATTAGCATGTGGTTTTTCAAAACTGGGTTTAAACTAAAGCTCTTCCCACAAGTGCCACAGGTGTATGGTCTCTCACCTGTGTGTGTTCTCATGTGCGTTCTCAGGCTACTTGTACTGATAAAACATTTGTTGCATGTTTTGCAGATTGAATGCTTTCTTCCTGAGTAAATTAGCATGTGTGTTTTTAAATCTGGTTTCCAACTGAAGCTTTTCCCACAAGTGCTACAGGAGTACGGTTTCTCACCTGTGTGTGATCTTACGTGATTTGGATCAGAGTGAACCTTAGGCTGTTTTGTCTTCTGATTTCTTCTTTTGTGAACTTTTTTGGGGGCGTGTTTTTCTGATTTTGAAGTTGATTCTGACTCTGTCAGCTTGTCTTTCTCTGGATCTTGGTTTGCAGCCTTACGAAAGTTGTGAGAAAGGAACTGGCGTTCCTTTCTTACTTCTGCTTCAGTGTTCTCACTTTCCTGACGGGTTTGAGTATACATAAAGTGTTCAGTCTCCTGCTCTGGTTCAAGCTGCTCTCTCTCCTGACTGGTGCAGACTTCCTCCTCTTCCTCTTTAATCTGTAGAGTCTCTATCTCCTCTTGGTCCAGACTGAAGTTGCCCTCCTGGTTACAGGGCTGCAGGTCTGAGACAACCTCGTCCTCCTCACAGTCATGTTGTTGTGGAAGATCTGCAGGAACACAGAAGCAGAAATATGTCACTGAGATGAGACAGAAAACAGAGAATTGGAATCACTATATTGTATTTGAAAGAGCAAAATCTGAGGAATGTTTATGAGAAGGATGTAATATTTTAAGGACAGAGTTGTAACATTCAACACAATTCAGTTGAAAAGGTTTAAGAATTGAGGTACAAAACTGATAGACTCTAGCAAGATAAATGACATATACAATTTTCAACACAATGCAAAATAAGTTTTAATACTATGCGGAAAAGAGTAGTAAGATGAGTTGTAACAAAGAGAATGAGTAAAATCAAGATTATAAAATGTATTAAAGACTAATATTACTTTATGAGAATATAGCAGTTATATTACATAAATACAGTCAAAATAAAGTATAATATGAGACCAAGTCAACATGAGAGAAAGAACCAACTTCACTCAGTGTGTCTGTGGTCTTGTTAAAACCATCAGTGTAGTGGACTGGTCAGGAAAACCTGATGAAGCCCTTTTGTGTGAGCTGTGTGAAACTGAGAAGAAGCAATTCAGTCCTCATTTGTGAGGTGAATCTGCTTAACCTGTCTTCCTCTGCACAAAGTGAAAAGGACTGATGATGCTGTGCACTGGGCATCTACTTTTGTCTGAGATCACAAAACTAAAGTCAGAAGGCAGAGGACATACGTTTTTACAGATACCACAAGTGGTATACTCAGAGTGTTTGAGGGGCAGGGGTGAAAAATAATTAAAAGAGCAACTGTTGTTTGCCATGAGTCACTGTGATAGCATTATTAGATTAATAGATAGTACTCTGATCCCAAGAGGGAAAGATGTGGTAACACACAATCCTTGCATAAAAACTACACACATAACCCAGTAAAAACACTTGATTTACATTTTATTAGTGATGCACGATATGAAAAATTTCAACCGATAACCGATAATTTTCTTCTTCTCATGGCCGATACCAATAACCGATAAATTCATATTTTTACATTTATTATAATCTTCATATAATCTGCAGTTTGTGCAGGATGCAGTGATTGAAAACTGATATTTTTGTTGCTCTGGCCTATCTAGAACAACAAACTAAAGTTTTTGGCTCTTCAAATGTTTATTTTTTCCATGTCATCACAAAAATATGTGGTCATTAGCTATAAATAACAATAACAGAGCAAAAAGCAGAACTTCATTTGACCAAAACAGTGCATCCCCTGAACTGTTCAACAGAACTGTAAACTGTAAAGGAGCTATTATGAGACGTTAGGATTAGCATGCTGACCGGACTAACATCTGACGTCAATATGTCTGTGGTAAAACTCACGTGTAGTCCGTTCTTGTCGATCAGGTTGTGAATGTAAGTGGCGACAATATCAGAGAGTGCAGGAAGAGACACATCCGAGAAGAAGCGGCGGCTTGGGAGAGTGTAACGTGGCTCCAAGTGTGCTATGAACTTACGAAAACCCGGGTTCTCAACGACGGAAAAAGGCTGGTCGTCGACCGCTATGAATTCCATCACTTTGTCGTTAATGGCTTTAGCCTTTTCGCTGTCTCTTGAGAAGCTTTTGCAGTTTTCAAACGCCTGCTGAGTGGGGACATCGATCCTCCGTAGTGTTGTTGTCTTAGCTTTAGTACCGCTGGCAGCTTCGGCGGCTGTCTCATAGTCTTTTAATACCGCTTCGCCGCGATGGCGACTTTTCAGATGAGCTATCAGATTCGTTGTGTTAAAACTTGACGTCTTCATTCCGCCTCTCGGAATCCTCGCTGAACAGGTTTTGCATACAGCAGCTGTTGTCATCTTCTGCCACTGAGAAAAACGACCATGCTGGTGAAGACATTTTATTATCAGTCAGGTAGTGACAGGGGTCAGGCTTGGGACCTGCGAGTAAGGCGCGTCGGGCGGCTACTCCGCCTGCAAACGTTACTCGTAATTTCATTAATATATCGGATCTTTCTATCGGAAAAATGCACCTATTGGACCGATAAAAAATGACGGCCGATATTCTATCGGTCCGATAAATATCGTGCATCCCTACATTTTATAGACTGCAAGGGCATCCAGAGGGAACTTTGTCTACATTTATTCACTCAGTCACCCTAAGGTATTTGGTTTACAGTTAAAACAGGAAAGGTGGACAGAAGGCATTCTATCTACATTTCTCAACTACAAAAGCAATCAATGGGTACTTTGTCGTCATCTTGTAAGCACATCCAGCAGGCACTTTTAAACATTTTGTGATGCAGGGGCATCAAAATGGAAATTTGTTAACATAGTATACATTAATTGAGCACACATAGGCCAAACTGGTTTACATCTGTACAAACAAAAGACACCCAGGGGGGTATGTGATGAACTAGGGCTCACCTTTGTGCACAGGAGTCACTTAACAATAGCCTTCCAGTAGGAGCCAAATAAGCTGGACGTAAAAGTACCACGTAAATTGATAGAGAAACCACCTTTTTTCCTAACAACACACACATCTGTCATTCTTAGGCTTAGGGTTCAACTTCCGGGAGTGTCCCCCTGCAATATTACGTGTCTGCAGAGCCAGAGAGCCAAGCAGATCCACAACCCTCTTTGTAACCCCTGTTCCAGATCCATTTTTGTGCCCAGAAATTTGATTTAATAACCAAGTTAATGAATGAATAAGTGACTGCAGTCACATTTTATTACTGAATCTAAATAAGCTTTTTAAAATTTGTGAAGAAAGTGTTCAGTTCTTGGGACTCTGCCCACTTCGTTCAACGATTTGAAAGTTATTTAAAGAAAAAAAAGTGCCCACAGTCACATATTTAGATATGAATCTAAATTTCATTAATTTCACAATGTTTTACTTATCATCTTTTCATATATTGTCTGTCTACCTATAACATTTCGGGTTTATTCTATCAAAATATCAACTTATATTATCCCAATATCATAGGGACTGCCCTCGCTTTTATACTATTCATTCCTTGGCGATGATTTTGACCCCCTGAATGCAATAGTACGTGTCTGCAGAGCTGGGTGAATGTGATATTTTAAGTGTTTTTCTCGTCTATTTTCATGTGCGATCTCGTGCACATTATTTGTCATCGCACTTCTGTTTCATTGACTACAATGCTAGTAGCCTACGGGTCAAATAGTACATTTCCGACTTACGACAAGCTAATGTTAGCATGGCCTTGACCGATATTCGATGTGCATCTCAGACTATCATGGAAAATGTCAAAAAAAAAACGGAGCCTGTATCATTAAGATTATTTCAAATTCAAGAGAACAGTTTTATCGATGACTAAAAAATTATGTGATTCGGGTTTGACACTCGATCATAACGTCGCTCGATTCGTGAGAATAACGTTCGAGAGAAGAGCAGCGGTTAAAAAGAGGGTTGTGGATGTGTCATGCAGTGACCTATTCTGTCCAGCAAGGGTGCAAAGGGGCTCGGCAGACACCTACACTACTGCGGACTCATTGATCTTCCTCTAATCGTTAACGGCAGATTAAGAACGACTGACACAATAGCACCACATTAACATAGCACAGTTATTGTTGAACTAAGACAGGGGTGTTCCTCCGTCTTTATTCACATGATTTATACATGGAAACCGAGAGGAGAGGCGGTCCTGATTTAAACCGAGCTTCTGCTTCATTATTGGCTTCACTTGGCTTTTCTCACCTCTTCCTTGGGAGTGAATGTGAGGTTTCCAAACCAAATCCAGCAGTCTGCGTTGACGGTCCAGCTCTTCCTCGTATTGGACCACAGTTCTGTTAAAAACTCCCAAAATGTCTTCAGTAGCAGCAGCGAGCCGCTCGGTCACAAACTCTCGGAGATATTCGGATACAGACATCGTTGGTTCGTTACAGACTATTAAGAAAGCTGCGCTGTGAAAACTGGATTGTCCTCAGATATCTCAGCTTCTACAAAAAAAAAAATCCCGACGCTGTACGTTTACTTCCTTCATGTGTCACACCAATAAATTTCCGTAAGCGGAGCTGCGGCAACCGAATGTTCCGCCCTCCTCTTTGTCTCCTTTCAGTCGGCATCATAGACTGTACGGCCCTCCACGGTTTCTTTCTTTTTTTTTTCCCCTTTAAATTCAAAGTTTTAATAATTTTGTGTTACAACAATAACCACAGTTCCAGACAATGACAATTACAAACAGACAGAGGTTTTATATTAACAGCAACACCACAAGTAGGAGAGATCAGGGCATGCTCATACTTCAGTAAATATTCCATTCATTGTCAAACGTTCCAAATTGCCCTACACAGAGATAGATCACATTTCAGCTCAATAAGGCTCGATGGAGAATTTTCAGTTGTATTACTCTACTTCTCTACTTCTACTACTTAATGCTTTCCACACTTTTCAGAAGTACATTTGACCCCTGAATCAAGTTCCCATTGTGACTCTGTCTTTGAGTTCTGGTTTGGGGAGGCATGACACAGCAACTTATTTAAACTTGAGACTGCTCCTCTGTTTGGTGATAAAAGTCTGAATATTTTTTGTCAGTGTCATAATTTTAATCAAAATATTCTTTGGAAAATTTAAAGAAATGAAAGCCTGGTATTAAATGCAAGACAACACAAATAAACATCAGGTTCAAAGTCTCTTGGGAGGTTTAATCTCTCAAAAATATTCCAAGTTTCTTGTTGTTCTGTAGGGAAGAGGAGAAAATTCCTTTGATATAATCAAACCAAGATTTCTGGATAAACAAAGGAATAGAGGACACTAAAAAATTCAATCATGGGAGGACATCCATCTTGAGCACTTCTGCCCTACCCTGTAAGGACAGAGGCAGAGCAGATCATCTTTTACGGTATCCCTTTGTGGTATTTAATAGAGGTTTGGCATTTAAGTACATAAGAATTCACAATGGTAAATAAGAATTTTTATTTTGCCTGGAATTTTTTTTAGGGGGTTATGGTTTCAAATGGAATATATATCTGGATGACATTTTATTGACTTTGGCCAAACCCTCCAACTCTATACTAAGAGTTTCAGAAATTATTTAGTCATTTAGCAGCCTTTTAGTTAACAAAGTAAATTGGATGAAAAGTAAAGCCATGCCTGTATTTTCTTTGTCTTGTCAGATAGCACATGCCAACAGCTGAAATAAAGAGTAAAGGGGCTCGAGGATAGTCTTCTCTAGTAGAACGCCATCATTGAAAGGAGCTGAAACAGGTTCCTGATAAAATGCTCTGATCCACTGTAAGCTTTTGGACCAAAACCATATCTGGAGAGCTTCTCAAACAGGTAGGACCATTCAGTTCGATCACAAGCTTTCTAAGTGTCCAATGGTATTGCTCCTACTGAATGGTGGAGAGAGCTGCATGGTCTGCAAGAGACTTTGCATATTAATCAGAATCAGAACTATTTTCAGAATAGAATTATTATCAGATAGAAGCCGCTCACAAAGAGTCAACTTGATCCACATGAATGAAATTTGGAACAGTTTCATCCAGCCATTTTGTTAACATTTTTTGCAAAAATGTATAATTATTATGAAGTAAACTTAAGTTTCCTTAATTTTCTTTCCTCAACTTTGGCAAAATTGAATTATTGATGAAATTATTTCAATCTTTATGTTTGGCCTGATATTCCCATTAATACAAAGATGAAAAATAACTTCTAAAAGTCTCATTAATAGCCCCCTGATCTCTAGTAATCATACCATTATCATGTCATCAAGAAAAATTGAGTGTTTTTGTTAGTTTTTTATTGGAAAGCAAATAGACTCCTCATGTAACTTTGCTTGTTCCTCAGCCCTTGTCATAAGTCATTCTTGTTTAAAAGAGGTGTTTATTGGGTTGTTTTAGAAATTTTTCGTTTCTTCAAAGAAAAAGTCACTCAAAACTAAGTACTTGTCTTTCTTTTTAAATAAATTCTTGAAAGAAGGAGAGTCTGACAACAACAGTCTTCATAGAAACTCAAAGAGAGATCCAGAGATCCCGGGGAACCCAGGGACTGTGAACTGAGAGCAAGTCAGGTAGTCCTTCTACACTTTTGAACAAATGCTCCATGATATGCAAAAAGAATTCCAGATCTTGACAGTTTTCCTCTTCCTCTCGGTCCACTTTAAATGGGCTCAGGTCAAGAGAAGTCTCTGGTGTTCCTGGATCCTGTTTCTATCTGGTTTTCTCTTTGCATGGTTCAGTTTGAACCTCATCCATGGATACAGTAAGGAACTGTATTCACAGTCGATGGTTTTTGAAGTGATTTTGAACCCATGCAGTGAATTCCACTCCAGAGTCCAGTCTGTTTTAATGCAGTGCAGTCTGAGGGCCTGAAGATCAGGACCATCCAATTTTGGGTTTAAGCTCTGTCCTCTTTTGGTTCACTTCTATTAAACCAGGATACAAATGCATTACTATGAATTTTGTTTTCACAGTCCAAGTTTATTGGTCGCCATATTTTCATGATCAACCTTTATCGGCATCACAACTACAGTCATCTAAATCAAATTTGTTGTAGATCATCATATAAAGAAGTTATTACAACAAATAAACATATAAAAATATTCTGGAAAAAAAACAACCAACCAAAGTAGCTCATAAGGACTCAAAAGAACAAGTATTTCAGTCAGGTAAAGCCACAGGGAAATACATCTTAACTGCCAGAATAACTGAACACACAGATGGTATTTTATGAGCCGAGACCTCATCCCTCTAACATATCTTGTGTAACGTTGAACTTGCACAGAACAGAGAATCCAGTTCACATAAACTCCAACGGTATTCTGACTTCACACCATGACATTTGCTTCTAATTTCAGTCACCAGCTACTGTTGCACTTTTTGATGGAATTTCCTGCTGTATCTGACAGACCTGACACATTTTACCTGTGTGGGTTCTTATGTGACCATCTAAAGAAATCTTCCTGCCGAATGGTTTCCATTAAGCACAACAGGCTGTATACCTATATGGTTTTGGGTGTGACGATCTAAGTGTGTTTTTCAACAAAACTTTCCCCCACATGTACTACAGCTGTACAGTCTCTCACCTGTGTGTATTCTCATGTGCAGTCTTAATTGACCTTTCCAGTAAAAAGATTGGTTGAAAGTTTCGCAGGTGAAAAGCGTTTATATTGAGTGAATAAGCATGTGCTTTTTTAAATTTGAATTCCAACTGAACCTCTTCTTACATATTTTACAGGTGTAGGGTCTCTCACCTGTGTGTGTTCTTAGGTGCAGAATTAGGTTATCTTTTCTGCTAACAGATTTGTTGCATATTTTGCAGGTGAACAGCCTTTTCTTTTAAGTGAACAAGGATGTGCTTTTTTAAAACTGAATTTGCAGAGAAGCTCTTTCCACACGTGCCACAGGAGTACGGTCTCTCACCTGTGTGTGTTCTCATGTGCAATCTCAGTTTATCTGAACGGATAAAAGATCTGCTGCATGTCTTGCAGGTGAAAAGCTTTTCTCCTGAATGAATTGGGGTATGCTTATTTAAATCTGAATTACAAGTGAAGCTCTTCCCACATGTGTTACAGGAGTACGGTCTCTCACCTGTGTGTGTTCTCATGTGCAGTTTTAGATGATCCTTCCTGTTAAAAGATTTGCTGCACCTTTTGCAGGTGAACAGGTTTTCTTTTGAGTGAATAAGGATGTGCTTTTTTAAATATGAAATGGTAGAGAAGCTTTTCCCACACGTGCCACAGGAGTGTGGTCTCTCACCTGTGTGTGTTCTCATGTGCGTTCTCAGTTTATCTATACGGATAAAAGATCTGCTGCATGTCTTGCAGGTGAAAAGCTTTTCTCCTGAGTGAATTAGCAGGTGCTTTTTTAAATTTGAATTCACAGTGAAGCTCTTACCACATGTGTTACAGGAGTACGGTCTCTCACCTGTGTGTGTTCTCATGTGCAGTTTTAGGGTACCTTTTCTGTGAAAAGATTTGCTGCATGTTCCACAGGTGAACAGCTTTTCTTCTGAGTGAATCAGCATGTGATTTTTTAAAACTGAATTAAAAATGAAGCTCTTCCCACAAGTGCAACAAGTGTATGGTTTCTCACCTGTGTGTGTTCTCATGTGCATTCTCAGTCTATATGAACACTTAAAATTTTTGCTGCATGTTTTGCAAGTGAACATCTCTTCTGCTGAGTGAGTTAGCATGTGTGTTTTTAAAGTTGAACTCCGACCAAAGCTTTTCCCACAAGTGTTACAGGTGTACGGTCTCTCACCTGTGTGTGTTCTCATGTGCAGTTTTAGGTTATTTTTTCTGTTAAAAGATTTGCTGCATGTTTTGCAGGTGAACAACTTTTCTCCTGAGTGAATTTGCATATGCTTATTTAAATATGAATTAAAAATGAAGCTCTTCCCACAAGTGCCACAGGAGTATGGTCTCTCACCTGTGTGTGATCTTGCATGTTTTTTAAGCAAACATTTTTCTCTGAATATTTTCCCACACCACTCACAAATATGCTTCTTCTTACCAGTGAAAACACTTACATGTGTCTGTGAATTTGAATTGCTCGTAAGAGTTTCCCTATTTGTGTCACATTTAAAAGTCTTTTCACCTTGTTGAGGATCACAGTGAACCTTAGGCTGTTTTGTCTTCTGACTTCTTTTGTGAACTTTTTTTGGGGGGTGTTGTTCTGATTTTGAAGTTGATTCTGACTCTGTGAGCTTGTCTTTCTCTGGATCTTGGTTTGCAGCCTCACAAGAGTTGTGAGAAAGGAACTGGTCTTCCTTCCTTACTTCTGCTTCAGTGTTCTCACTTTCCTGAGAGGTTTGAGTTAACATCAAGTGTTCAGTCTCCTGCTTTGGTTCAAGCTGCTCTCTCTCCTGACTGGTGCAGAATTCCTCCTCTTCATCTTTAATCTGTAGAGGCTCTGGATCCTCTTGGTCCAGACTGGAGTTCCTCTCCTGGTTCCAAGGCTGCAGGTCTGAGACAACCTCGTCCTCCTCACAGTCATGTTGTTGTGGAAGATCTGCAGGAGCACAGAAGCAGAAATATGTCACTGAGATGGGACAGAAAACAGAGAATTGGAATCACTATATTGTATTTGAAAGAGCAAAATCTGAGGAATGTTTATGAGAAAGATGCAATATTTTAAGGACAGAGTTGTAACATTCAACACAATTCAGTTGAAAAGGTTTAAGAATTGAGGTACAAAACTGATAGACTCTAGCAAGATAAATGACATATACAATTTCAACACAATGTAAAATAAGTTTTAATACTATGCGGAAAAGAGTAGTAAGATGAGTTGTAACAAAGAGAATGAGTAAAATCAAGATTATAAAACGTATTAAAGACTAATATTACTTTATGAGAATATAGCAGTTATATTACATAAATACAGTCAAAATAAAGTATAATATGAGACCAAGTCAACATGAGAGAAAGAACCAACTTCACTCAGTGTGTCTGTGGTCTTGTTAAAACCATCAGTGTAGTGGACTGGTCAGGAAAACCTGATGAAGCCCTTTTGTGTGAGCTGTGTGAAACTAAGAAGAAGCGATTCAGTCCTCATTTGTGAGGTGAATCTGCTTAACCTGTCTTCCTCTGCACAAAGTGAAAAGGACTGATGGTGCTGTGCACTGGGCATCTACTTTTGTCTGAGATCACAAAACTAAAGTCAGAAGGCAGAAGGCATTCTGTCTACATTTCTCAACTACAAAAGCAATCAAAAGGTACTTTGTCGTCATCTTGTAAGCACATCCAGCAGGCACTTTTAAACATTTTGTACTACAGGAGCATCATAATGGAAATTAGTTAACATAGTATTAACTGAGCACACAGAGGCGAAACTGGTTTAGATCTGTACAAACAAAAGTCACCCAGGGGGATACGTGATGAACTCAAGGGGCTCAGCTTTGTGTACAGGAGTCACTTAAGGCCTTCCAGTAGGAGTCAAATAAGTTGGAAGTAAAACTACCCCGTAAGGTGATAGTAAACCACCCTTTCCCAACAACACACACATGTCTGCCATTCTTAGGTTTACACTTCTTTCCCGTTTTCTGTACACATGATGAGTTTTAGTACCAGATCATTATAACCAAGAAACTACTGGGCCAGAAGTGAAGCGGCCACCTCGCTTGCCCTGTAGAGGAGATCGACCATCATCTCCACGCCACCTTCAGTGACGCCATGAGGGACCACGAGCTCGGACCTTGTAGGGAACTGGTGGAACCACCAAAACCAGGGACCCAATTCAACAGCGCTGAACCCACCCTGAAGGAGGTAGAGGAAGCTGTCAGAGCTGCGAGATCCAGTTCTGCTCCTGGCCCCAGCGGTGTTCCCTACAAAGTCTGCAAACAGTGCCCACAGCTCCTCAAACATCTCTGGAAGATCCTGAGGGTGATCTGGCGGAGAGGGAAGGTCGCTGCACAATGGAGGTATGCTGAGGGAGTCTGGATCCTGAAGGAGGAGGGCTCTTGCAAAATTGAGCAGTTTCGCATCATCTCGCTGCTCAGTGTCGAGAGCAAGATCTTTTTCAAGATCGTGTCCCAACGTCTGACAAACTTCCTCCTCCTTTTGTTCCAGACAAAATCCGCAAACTCATCATGGACTATTACGACAAATTCAGCGCACGAGTCTCTTCAGGCCAAGTAACATCTGCCTGGCATCGCCTCGAGAAAGGGATAATCACCGGCTGCACCATATCGGTAACCCTCTTCTCACTGGCCATGAACTGGATCGTTAAGTCTGCCGAAGTGGAATGCAGAGGGCCCAAATCAAGATCTGGGACTCGGCAGCCCCCCATAAGAGCCTTTATGGATGACTAAACGGTGACAACAACATCTGTTCCAGGGTGCAGGTGGCTTCTTCAGGGGCTTGAACGGCTCATCTCCTGGGCAAGGATGAGCTTCAAGCCCGCTAAGTCCAGGTCCCTGGTCCTGAAAAAGGGTAAAGTGTCTGACCAGTTCCGCTTTGCCCTGGGAGAGACCGGGATCCCATCAGTGACAGAGAAACCGGTCAAGAGTCTGGGCAAGATCTTCGACAGCTCCCTGAAGGACTCAGCTGCCATACAGCAAACCAAGAGTGAGCTTTCCACCTGGCTCACAGCGGTTGACAAATCTGGCCTCCCTGGAAAATTCAAAGCCTGGATCTACCAGCATGAGGTCCTGCCAAGAATACTCTGGCCCCTGTTAGTCTACGAAGTACTTATAACAACGGTAGAGGCTCTAGAGAAGTCCATCAGCCAGTTTCTCAGGAGATGGCTGGGGCTCCCTCGGTCCTTAAGCAGCATCGCCCTGTACGGCCATTCCAACAAGCTGCACCTTCCCTTTAGTGGACTAACAGAGGAATTTATAGTCACCCGTTCCAGAGAGGTGATGATGTACAGGGACTCCGCAGACACCAAAGTCGCAGCAGCAGGAATCCTCGTGAAAACCGTGAGGAAGTGGCGGGCACAAGAAGCCGTCACTAAAGCCGAGGTGCGACTGAGGCATAAAGTGCTGGTGGGCTCTGTGGCAACGGGACGAGCAGGTCTTGGTTCCTTTCCAAAGCCGCGTTATGATCTGGCCTGTGGAGAGGAGAAGCGCCGACTGATCCAGGACGAGATACGTGCAGAGGTGGAGGAAGAACGCAGCAGTAAGATCACTGGCATGTCCAAACAAGGAGCGTGGACCAGGTGGGAGCAGGCTGATTCCCGCAGAATCACCTGGGCAGAGCTCTGGAAAGCAGAACCATCTCGCACCAAGTTTCTCATCCAGTCAGTGTATGACGTCCTCCCCAGCCCGGCCAACCTACATACCTGGGGACTGGTAGACACTCCCGAGTGCAAACTGTGCCAGAAGAGGGGCACCCTGGAGCACATCTTGAGCTGCTGCCCGAAAGCGCTAGGAGAGGGGCGGTACCGATGGCGCCATGACCAAGTCCGAAAAGCTTTGGCAGAAACCATCAGCACAGCGATCCAGCACAGCAAGACCCAGGCAGCCCCCAAACAGGCAATCACATTCATTAGAGCAGGGCAGAGGGCACAACATCATCATCCCAACTCTACAGGGGGGCTCCTCACCACCACTCGTGATTGGCAGCTTCAAGTCAACCTCGGAAGACAGCTCAAGTTCCCAGCCAACATCACAACTACTTCTCTCCGCCCAGATGTGGTACTAACATTGGAGTCCACCAAACAAGTAGTTATCCTGGAACTGACAGTCCCCTGGGAAGACAGATTCGAAGAGGCCCACGAACGCAA
Organism: Xyrichtys novacula; assembly: GCA_962446985.1. Taxonomy (NCBI): domain Eukaryota; kingdom Metazoa; phylum Chordata; class Actinopteri; order Labriformes; family Labridae; genus Xyrichtys; species Xyrichtys novacula. Next base: position 18,921,188 of record OY660879.1, on the reverse strand, counting down.
GAGAGCCAAGTATGCAGAGGTCAGCACAGAGTGCTGGAACAATGGCTGGAAAACCCGCTGTGAGCCAGTTGAGGTCGGGAGCTGAGGCTTCGCTGGCCAATCACTTCTGAGAACCCTCAAACTCCTTGGAGTAAAAGGACTGCAATTGAAGAAAGCCATCAGAAACATCCTAGAGGCTGCAGAAAGGGCCTTGCGGTGGCTGTGGATCCGTAGGGGGGATCCGTGGAACATCAAGCCACTTGGACACAAGTCGGGGACTAATCACCCCCGGCTGGGTCGCCCGGATGAGGGATCAAGATTAAAGACCCAAAACACCCTACTTCACTGATGACGTGTCCAAGTAGCACCAGCAGGTGTATTCAAATTCTTTCAATTCTAACAGCTCGCGGTAACAACAGGAGGTCAACGATCGAGAGTGTCCTGCGGACTCTCTGATCTTTCTCTCATCGTTAACGGCAGATTAAGAACGACTGACACAATAGCACCACATTAACATAGCACAGTTATTGTTGAACTAAGACAGTGTTGTTCCTCCGTCTTTATTCACAGTATTTATACATGGAAACCGAGATGAGAGGCAACCCTGATTTAAACCGAGCTTCTGCTTCATTATTCAGTCTAAACTTGGCTTTTCTTACCGATTCTGTGTAAGTGAATGTGAGGTTTCCAAACCAAATCCAGCAGTCTGCGTTGACGGTCCAGCTCTTCCTCGTACTGGACCACAGTTCTGTTAAAAACTCCCAAAATGTCTTCAGTAGCAGCAGCGAGCCGCTCGGTCACAAACTCTCGGAGAGATTCAGCTACAGACATCGTTGGTTCGTTGCAGATTTAAAAGAAGGTTGCGCTGTAAAAACTGGATTGTCCTCAGATATCTCAGCTTCTTTAAAAAAGCCCCGCTTCTTGTTTACTTCCTTCCTTTGTGTCACACCAATACGATTCCGTAAGCGGGGCTGCGACAACAGAATGTTCCGCCCTCCTCTTTGTCTCCTTTCAGTCGGCATCATAGACTGTACGGCCCTCCACTGTTTCTTTTTTTTTTCCTTTTCAAAATTTTTAATTCAAAATTTTAATAATTTTGTGTTACAACAATAACCACAGGTCCAGACAATGACAAATACAAACAGACAGAAGTTATATATTAACAACAACACCTCAAGTAGGAGAGATCAGGGCATGCTCATACTTCAGTAAATATTCCATTCATTGTCAAATGGTCCAAAATAAATTCGATGAAAAGTAAAGCCATGCCTGTATTTTCTTTGTCTTGTCAGATAGCACATGCCAACAGCTGAAATAAAGAGTAAAGGGGATCGAGGACAATCTTCTCTTGTAGAACGCCATCATTGAGAGAAGCTGAAACAGGTTCCTGTTAAGTGCTCTGATCCACTGTAAGCTTTTGGACCAAAACCATATCTGGAGAGCATCTCAAACAGGTACGACCATTCAGTTCGATCACAAGCTTTCTCTGTGTCCAATGGTATTGCTCCTACTGAATGCTGAAGAGAGCTGCATGGTTCCCAAGAGACTTTGCATATTAATCAGAATCAGAACTATTTTCAGAATAGAATTATTATCAGATAGAAGCTGCTCACAAAGAGTCAACTTGATCTACATGAATGAAATTTTGAACAGTTTCATCCAGCCATTTTGTTAATATTTTTGCAAAAATGTATAATTATTATGAAGTAAACTTAAGTTACCTTAATTTTCTTTCCTCAACTTTGGCAAAATTGAATTATTGAAGAAATTATTTAAATCTTGATGTTTGGCCTGATATTCCCATTAATACAAAGATGAAAAATAATTTCTAAAAGTGTCATTAATAGTTCCCTCATCTCTAGTAATCATACTATTACCATGTCATCAAGAAAAATTGAGTGTTTTTGTTAGTTTTTTATTGGAAATCAAATAGACTTCTCATGTAACATTGCTTGTGCCTCAGTCGTTGTCATAAGTCATTCTTGTTTAAAAGAGGTGTTTATTGGGTTGTTTTGGAAATTTTTCATTTCTTCAAAGAAAAAACACTCAGAGCCAAGTACTTGTCTTTCTTTGTAAATAAATTCTTGAAAGACGGAGAGTCTGACAACAACAGTCTTCATAGAAACTCAAAGAGAGATCCAGAGATCCCAGGGAACCCAGGGACTGTGAACTGAGAGCAAGTCAGGTAGTCAGGTGAAGTCTCTGGTGTTCCTGGTTCCTGTTTCTATCTGGTTTTGTCTTTGCATGGTTCAGTTTGAACCTCATCCATGGATACAGTAAGAAACTGTATTCACAGTCAATGGTTTTTGAAGTGATTTTGAACCCATGCAGTGAATTCCACTCCAGAGTCCAGTCTGTTTTTAATACAGAGCAGTCTGAGGGCCTGAAGATCAGGACAATCCAATTTAGGTTTTAAGCTCTGTCCTCTTTTGGTTCACTTCTATGAAACCAAGATACAAATGCATTACTATGAATTTTGTTTTCACAGTCCAAGTTTATTGGCCGCCACATTTTCATGATCAACCCTTATCGGTATCACAGCTACAGTCATCTAAATCAAATTTGTTGTAGATCATCATATAAAGAAGTTATTACAACAAATAAACATATAAAAATATTCTGGAAAAAAAAACAACCAACCAAAGTAGCTCATAAGGACTCAAAAGAACAAGTATTTCAGTCAGGTAAAGCCACAGTGAAATGTATCTTAACTGTCAGAATAACTGAACACACAGATGGTATTTTATGAGCCGAGACCTCATCCCTCTAACATGTCTTGTGTAACGTTGACCTTGCAGAGAACAGAGAATCCAGTTCACATAAACTCCAACGATATTCTGACTTCACACCATGACATTTGCTTCTAATTTCAGTCACCAACTTCTGTTGCACTTTTTGATGGAATTTCCTGCTGTATCCGACAGACCTGACACATTTTACCTGTGTGGGTTCTTATGTGACCATCTAAAGAAATCTTCCTGCCGAATGGTTTCCATTAAGCACAACAGGCTTTATACCTATATGGTTTTGGGTGTGACGATCTAAGTGTGTTTTTCAACAAACCTTTTCCCAACATGTACTACAGCTGTACAGTCTCTCACCTGTGTGTATTCTCATGTGCAGTCTTAATTAAGCTTTCCAGTAAAAAGATTGGTTGCAAGTCTTGCAGGTGAAAAGCTTTTATCTTGAGTGAATAAGCATGTGCTTTTTAAACTTGTATTCCAACCGAATCTCTTCCCACGTGTTACAGGTAGGCCTGTCGCGATAATCAATAAATCGCCTTATCGCTCGGTAAATAAAAACGAGGTCGGTAATTTTGCCAGCCTCGATAATTAACGTGGGTTTGTTTTCCTCCTCTCTCGCTACCAAACACGCTGGATGAGAGAAGAGGTCTCACACCTGGGTGCGTTGGTTCGATAGCGGAATGAACGCAGTGAGTGAACCCTCCTGTCAGTCATTCAGTCTCTTTGTCACGGTGGGGGGGGAGCTGGTGCACACACACACACACACACACACACAGACTTACTGACACAGTGCGGCGCAAACGCAATGAATGATAAAACAATAGCTTTGGTGTCTAAGCCCAATGCAACAGCCCCAGTGTGAGAACATTTCGGTTTCAAATAAAATGAAAGAGGTGAGCCCACGAACAAGGACGATATGTCGCCTTTATTCGAAAGTTTTGGTGACAAAGAAGGGGAATACGACAAACAACCATGCGCACCTCAAGCCCAATCATGATTGGGCTTGAGGTGCGCATGCATGTTCTTTGTTGACCTGTTGAGGAATAGCACCCAAAGCTAATTATTTAGTGCAATTTTGTTTACAGACTCGAGACTCCACTTTATTTTTTATTTTAATAGTTATGTGTGGAGTGAAGTTTTTGTTCCGTACCAGAGACAAGGTCTATTTTTTTATTGTTTGTAGTTGTGATTGGGGTTTCTATTTGAATGCAGTTTTTGATAAAACAGAATGTGGGACCATTTTATTTTCATTGTTTTTTGGTTGTCTTGTTTGTTTATTATATTTGTTCATCCTAGTTCAAAGTTCTTAATCATGAGCAATTAGTTTATCGCTTTTGACATGGTGTACTTGCATTATTATGCCATAATTTATCATTATCTATAATTTAAAAAACGGTGTCAATAATATCGTTTATCGGCAATAATTTGTAGCACAATTATCGACCAGCAAAATTTGTTATCGTGACAGGCCGAGTTACAGGTGAAGGGTCTCTCACCTGTGTGTGTTCTTAGGTGCAGAATTAGGTTACTTTTCTGCTAAAAGATTTGTTGCATGTTTTGCAGGTGAACAGTCTTTTATTTTGAGTGAACAAGGATGTGCCTTTTTAAATCTGAATTTGCAGAGAAGCTCTTTCCACACGTGCCACAGGAGTACGGTCTCTCACCTGTGTGTGTTCTCATGTGCAGTTTGAGATGATCCTTCCTGTTAAAAGATTTGCTGCACCTTTTGCAGGTGACCAGCTTTTCTTTTGAGTGAATAAGGATGTGCTTTTTTAAATCTGAATTAGCAGTGAAGTTCTTCCCACATGTATTACAGGAGTACGGTCTCTCACCTGTGTGTGTTCTCATGTGCCGTTGTAGTTGAAATTTCCAGTAAAACGATTTGCTGCATGTTTCACAGGTGAACAGCTTTTCTTCTGAGTGAATCAGCATGTGATTTTTTAAAACTGAATTAAAAATGAAGCTCTTCCCACAAGTGCAACAAGTGTATGGTTTCTCACCTGTGTGTGTTCTCATGTGCCTTCTCAGTCTATATGAACACGTATAATTTTTGCTGCATGTTTTGCAAGTGAACATCTCTTCTCCTGAGTGAGTTCGCATGTGTATTTTTAAAGTTGAATTCCGACCAAAGCTTTTCCCACATGTACTACAGGTGTACGGTTTCTCACCTGTGTGCGTTCTCATGTGCAGTGTCAGGTAATTTTTTTTGTTAAAAGATTTGCTGCATGTTTCGCAGGTGAACAACTTTTCTCCTGAGTGAATTTGCATATGCTTATTTAAATATGAATTAGAAGTGAAGCTCTTCCCACATGTGTTACAGGAGTATGGTCTCTCACCTGTGTGTGATCTTGCATGTTTTTTAAGCAAACATGTGTCTCTGAATATTTTCCCACACCACTCACAAATATGCTTCTTCTTACCAGTGGGAACACTCAGATGTGTCTGTGAATTTGAATTGCTCGTAAGAGTTTCCCTATTTGTGTCACATTTAAAAGTCTTTTCACCTTGTTGAGGATCACAGTGAACCTTAGGCTGTTTTGTCTTCTGACTTCTTTTGTGAGCTTTTTTTGGAGGGTGTTGTTCTGATTTTGAAGTTGACTCTGGCTCTGTGAGCTTGTCTTTCTCTGGATCTTGGTTTGCAGCCTCACAAGAGTTGTGAGAAAGGAACTGGTCTTCCTTCCTTACTTCTGCTTCAGTGTTCTCACCTTCCTGACAGGTTTGAGTATACATAGAGTGATCAGTCTCCTGCTTTGGTTCAAGCTGCTCTCTGTCCTGACCAGTGCAGAATTCCTCCTCTTCATCTTTAATCTGTAAGGGCTCTGGATCCTCTTGGTCCGGACTGGAGTTCCTCTCCTGGTTCCAGGGCTGCAGGTCTGAGACAACCTTGTCCTCCTCACAGTCATGTTGTTGTGGAAGATCTGCAGGAGCACAGAAGCAGAAATATGTCACTGAGATGAGACAGAAAACAGAGAATTGGAATCACTATATTGTATTTGAAAGAGCAAAATCTAAGGAATGTTTATGAGAAAGATGTAATATTTTAAGGACAGAGTTGTAACATTCAACACAATTCAGTTGAAAGGTTTAAGAATTGAGGTACATAACTGATAGACTCTAGCAAGATAAATGACATATACAATTTCAACACAATGTAAAACTGTTTTAAGTTTTAATACTATGAAGTAAAAAGTAATAAGATAAGTTGTAACATAAAGAGAATGAGTAAAATCAAGATTATAAAACGTATTAAAGACGAATATTACTTTATCAGAATATAGCAGTTATACTACATGGATGAAGTCACAAAATATGAGACCAAGTCAACATGAGAGAAAGAACCAACTTCACTCAGTGTGTCGGTGGTCTTGTTTAAAGCATCAGTGTAGTGGACTGGTCAGGAAAACCTGATGAAGCCCTTTTGTGTGAGCTGTGTGAAATTGAGGATTACATTAAAAGAAGCGATTCAGTCCTCATTTGTGAGAAGGCAGAAGGCATTCTGTCTACATTTCTCAACTACAAAAGCAATCAAAAGGTACTTTGTTGTCATCTTGTAAGCACATCCAGTAGGCACTTTTAAACATTTTGTACTGCAGGAGCATCACAATGGAAATTAGTTAACATAGTATTAACAGAGCACACAGAGGCGAAACTGGTTTGGATCTGTACAAACAAAAGACACACAGGGGGATATGTGATGAACTCAAGGGGCTCAGCTTTGTGTACAGGAGTCACTTAAGGCCTTCCAGTAGGAGTCAAATAAGTTGGACGTAAAACTACCCCGTAAGGTGATAGTAAACCACCCTTTCCCAACAACACACACATGTCTGCCATTCTTAGGTTTACACTTCTTTCCCGTTTTCTGTACACATGATGAGTTTTAATACCAGATCATTATAACAGCTCGCGGTAACAACAGAGGACGTGGTCAACGATCGAGAGTGTCCCGCGGACTCTCTTCCTCTCTCTTTGATAACGGCATATTAAGGATTAACGACTAAAACAATAGCACCACATTAACATAGCACAGTTATTGTTGAACTAAGACAGGGTTGTTCCTCCGTCTTTATTCACAGTATTAATACATGGAAACCGAGAGGAGAGGCAGCCTTGATTTAAACCGAGCTTCTGCTTCATTATTCAGTCTAAACTTGTCTTTTCTTACCGATTCTGTGTAAGTGAATGCGAGGTTTCCAGACCAAATGCAGCAGTCTGCGTTGACGGTCCAGCTCTTCCTCGTACTGGACCACAGTTCTGTTAAAAACTCCCAAAATGTCTTCAGTAGCAGCAGCGAGCCGCTCGGTCACAAACTCTCGGAGAGATTCAGCTACAGACATCGTTGGCTCGTTGCAGATTGTTAAGAAGGTTGCGCTGTAAAAACTGGATTGTCCTCAGATATCTCAGCTTCTTTAAAAAAGCCACGCTTCTCGTTTACTTCCTTCGTGTGTCACACCAATACAATTCCGTAGTCGGAGCTGCGACAACCGAATGTTCCGCCCTCCTCTTAGTCTTCTTTCAGTCGGCATCATAGACTGTACGGCCCTCCACTGTTTCTTTTTTTTTTTCCTTTTCAAAATTTTTAATTCAAAGTTTTAATATTTTTGTATTACAACAATAAAAACAGGTTCAGACAGCAATTATATATTAACAACAACACCACAAGTAGGAGAGATCAGGGCATGCTCATACTTAAGTAAATATTCCATTCATTCAAATGGTCCAAATTGCCCTACACAGGCATAGATCAGCTTTCAGCTCTATAATGCTCTATGAAGAATTTTCAGCTGTATTACTCTCCTTCAGAGAGATTTTGAGGTTGTTTTTATGTCATGCCTAATGTTTTCCACAATCTTCAGAAGTACATTTGACCCCTGAATCAAGTTCCCATTGTGACTCTGTGTTTGAGTTCTGGTTTGGGGAGGCATGACACAGCAACTTATATAAACTTGAGACTGCTCCTCTGTTTGATGATAAAAGTCTGCATATTTTTTGTCAGTGTCATAATTATAATCAAAATATTCTTTGGGAAATTTAAAGAAATGAAAGCCCGGTATTAAATGCAAGACAACACAAATAAACATCAGGTTCAAAGTCTCTTGGGAGGGTGAATCTCTCAAAAATATTCTAAGCTTCTTGGTGTTCCATAAAGAGGAGAACATTCTTTTGATATTATCAAACAAAGATTTCTGAATAAACAAAGGAATAGAGGACCCTAAGAAATTTAATCTTGGGAACATGTTGATGTTTAGCACTTCTGCCCTACCTTATAAGGACAGAGGCAGAGCAGATCATCTTTTAAGGTATCCCTTTATGGTATTTAATAGAGGTTTGACATTTAAGTAAATAAGAAATCACAATAGTAAATAAGAATATTTATTTTGCCTGGAATTATTTTTGGGGGGGTTATGATTTCAAATGGAATATGTATCTGGATGACATTTTATTGACTTTGGCCAAACCCTCCAACTCTATACTAAGACTATCAGAAATTATTTAGTCATTTAGCAGCCTTTTAGTTAACAAAATAAAGTGGATGAAAAGTAAAGCCATGCCTGTATTTTCTTTGTCTTGTCAGATAGCACATGCCAACAGTTCTAAGGCTGAAATAAAGAGTCAAGGGTATCGAGGAAAGCCTTCTCTAGTAGAACGCCATCATTGAAAGGAGCTGAAACAGGTTCCTGATAAAGTGCTCTGATCCACTGTATGCTTTTTGACCAAAACCATATTTGGAGAGCATCTCAAACAGGTACGACCATTCAGTTCGATCACAAGCTTTCTCAGTATCCAGTGATATTGCTCCTACTAAATGCTGAAGAGAGCTGCATGGTCTGCAAGAGACTTGTGTGTCTCACCTGTGTGTGTTCTCATGTGCATTCTCAGTCTATATGAACACTTAAAAATTTTGCTGCATGTTTTGCAAGTGAACATCTCTTCCCCTGAGTGAATTAGCATGTGTGTTTTTAAAGTTGAATTCTGACTGAAGCTTTTCCCACATGTACTACAGGTGAATGGTCTCTCACCTGTGTGTGTTCTCATGTGCAGTTTGAGATGATCCTTCCTGTTAAAAGATTTGCTGCACCTTTTGCAGGTGAACAGCTTTTCTCCTGAGTGAATAAGCATGTGTGTTTTTAAATTTGAATTCCAACCGAACCTCTTCCCACATGTGTTACAGGTGTAGGGTCTCTCACCTGTGTGTGTTTTCATGTGCAGTTTGAGATAATCCTCCCTGTTAAAAGATTTGCTGCACCTTTTGCAGGTGAACAGCTTTTCTTTTGAGTGAATAAGGATGTGCTTTTTTAAATATGAATTGTAAGTGAAGTTCTTCCCACATGTTTCACAGGTGTATGGTTTCTCACCTGTGTGTGTTCTCATGTGCCTTCTCAGTGTATATGAACACTTGAAATTTTTGCTGCATGTTTTGCAAGTGAACATCTCTTCTCCTGAGTGAATTAGCATGTGTATTTTTAAATTTGAATTCCAACCAAAGCTTTTCCCACATGTGTTACAGGTGTACGGTCTCTCACCTGTGTGTGTTCTCATGTGCAGTTTCAGGTTATTTTTTCTGTTAAAAGATTTGCTGCATGTTTTGCAGGTGAACAGCTTTTCTTCTGAGTGAATTTGCATATGCTTTTTTAAATCTGAATTAGAAGTGAAGCTCTTCCCACATGTATTACAGGAGTACGGTCTCTCACCTGTGTGTGATCTTGCATGTTTTTTAAGCAAACATTTGTCTCTGAATATTTTCCCACACCTCTCACAAATATGCTTCTTCTTACCAGTGAAAACACTTTGAGATGTCTGTGAATTTGAATTGCTGGTAAATGTTTCCCTATTTGTGTCACATTTAAAAGTCTTTTCCCCTTGTTGAGGATCACAGTGAACCTTAGGCTGTTTTGTCTTCTGACTTCTTTTGTGAACTTTTTTTGGGGGGTGTTGTTCTGATTTTGAAGTTGACTCTGGCTCTGTGAGCTTGTCTTTCTCTGGATCTTGGTTTGCAGCCTCACAAGAGTTGTGAGAAAGGAACTGGTCTTCCTTCCTTACTTCTGGTTCAGTGTTCTCACTTTCCCGACAGGTTTGAGTTAACATCAAGTGTTCAGTCTCCTGCTTTGGTTCAAGCTGCTCTCTGTCCTGACTGGTGCAGAATTCCTCCTCTTCATCTTTAATCTGTAGAGGCTCTGGATCCTCTTGGTCCGGACTGGAGTTCCTCTCCTGGTTCCAGGGCTGCGGGTCTGAGACAACCTTGTCCTCCTCACAGTCATGTTGTTGTGGAAGATCTGCAGGAACACAGAAGCAGAAATATGTCACTGAGATGAGACAGAAAACAGAGAATTGGAATCACTATATTGTATTTGAAAGAGCAAAATCTGAGGAATGTTTATGAGAAAGATGTAATATTTTAAGGACAGAGTTGTAACATTCAACAGCAATTCAGTTGAAAAGGTTTAAGAATTGAGGTACAAAACTGATAGACTCTAGCAAGATAAATGACATATACAATTTTCAATACAATGTAAAAATGTTTTAAGTTTTAATACTATGAAGTAAAAAGTAGTAAGAAAAGTTGTAACATTAAGAGAATGAGTAAAATCAAGATAATAAAATGTATTTAAGACTAATATTACTTTATGAGAATATAGCAGTTATATTACATGGATGAAGTCACAAAATATGAGACCAAGTCAACATGAGAGAAAGAACCAACTTCACTCAGTGTGTCTGTGGTTTTGTGTAAAACATCAGTGTAGTGGACTGGTCAGGAAAACCTGATGAAGCCCTTTTGTGTGAGCTGTGTGAAACTGAGGATTACATTAAAAGAAGCGATTCAGTCCTCATTTGTGAGGTGGATCTGCTTAACCTGTCTTCCTCTGCACAAAGTGAAAAGGACTGATGGTGCTGTGCACTGGGCATCTACATTTGTCTGAGATCACAAAACTAAAGTCAGAAGGCAGAAGGCATTCTGTCTACATTTCTCAACTACAAAAGCAATCAAAAGGTACTTTGTCGTCATCTTGTAAGCACATCCAGCAGGCACTTTTAAACATTTTGTACTGCAGGAGCATCACAATGGAAATTAGTTAACATAGTATTAACAGAGCACACAGAGGCGAAACTGTTTTGGATCTGTACAAACAAAAGACACACAGGGGGATATGTGATGAACTCAAGGGGCTCAGCTTTGTGTACAGGAGTCACTTAAGGCCTTCCAGTAGGAGTCAAATAAGTTGGACGTAAAACTACCCCGTAAGGTGATAGTAAACCACCCTTTCCCAACAACACACACATGTCTGCCATTCTTAGGTTTACACTTCTTTCCCGTTTTCTGTACACATGATGAGTTTTAATACCAGATCATTATAACAGCTCGCGGTAACAACAGAGGACGTGGTCAACGATCGAGAGTGTCCCGCGGACTCTCTTCCTCTCTCTTTGATAACGGCAGATTAAGGCTTAACGACTGACACAATAGCACCACATTAACATAGCACAGTTATTGTTGAACTAAGACAGGGTTGTTCCTCCGTCTTTATTCACAGTATTAATACATGGAAACCGAGAGGAGAGGCAGCCTTGATTTAAACCGAGCTTCTGCTTCATTATTCAGTCTAAACTTGTCTTTTCTTACCGATTCTGTGTAAGTGAATGTGAGGTTTCCAGACCAAATCCAGCAGTCTGCGTTGACGGTCCAGCTCTTCCTCGTACTGGACCACAGTTCTGTTAAAAACTCCCAAAATGTCTTCAGTAGCAGCAGCGAGCCGCTCGGTCACAAACTCTCGGAGAGATTCAGCTACAGACATCGTTGGTTCGTAACAGATTGTTAAGAAGGTTGCGCTGTAAAAACTGGATTGTCCTCAGATATCTCAGCTTCTTTAAAAAAGCCACGCTTCTCGTTTACTTCCTTCGTGTGTCATACCAATACAATTCCGTAGTCGGAGCTGCGACAACCGAATGTTCCGCCCTCCTCTTAGTCTTCTTTCAGTCGGCATCATAGACTGTACGGCCCTCCACTGTTTCTTTTTTTTTTTTCCTTTTCAAAATTTATTTGTATTACAACAATAAAAACAGGTTCAGACAGCAGTTATATATTAACAACAACACCACAAGTAGGAGAGATCAGGGCATGCTCATACTTAAGTAAATATTCAATTCATTCAAATGGTCCAAATTGCCCTACACAGGCATAGATCAGCTTTCAGCTCTATGGAGAATTTTCAGCTGTATTACTCTCCTTCAGAGAGATTTTGAGGTTGTTTTTATGTCATGCCTAATGTTTTCCACACTCTTCAGAAGTACATTTGACCCCTGAATCAAGTTCCCATTGTGACTCTGTCTTTGAGTTCTGGTTTGGGGAGGCATGACACAGCAACTTATATAAACTTGAGACTGCTCCTCTGTTTGATGATAAAAGTCTGCATATTTTTTGTCAGTGTCATAATTATAATCAAAATATTCTTTGGGAAATTTAAAGAAATGAAAGCCCGGTATTAAATGCAAGACAACACAAATAAACATCAGGTTCAAAGTCTTTTGGGAGGGTTAATCTCTCAAAAATATTCTAAGCTTCTTGGTGTTCCATAAAGAGGAGAACATTCTTTTGATATTATCAAACAAAGATTTCTGAATAAACAAAGGAATACAGGACACTAAGAAATTTAATCTTGGGAACATGTTAATGTTTAGCACTTCTGCCCAACCCTGTAAGGACAGAGGCAGAGCAGATCATCTTTGAGGTATCCCTTTATGGTATTTGATAGAGGTTTGACATTTAAGTAAATAAGAATTCACAATAGTAAATAAGAATATTTATTTTGCCTGGAATTATTCTTGGGGGGGTTATGATTTCAAATGGAATATGTATCTGGATGACATTTTATTGACTTTGGCCAAACCCTCCAACTCTATACTAAGACTTTCAGAAATTATTTAGTCATTTAGCAGCCTTTTAGTTAACAAAATAAATTGGATGAAAAGTAAAGCCATGCCTGTATTTTCTTTGTCTTGTCAGATAGTACATGCCAACAACTAAAATAAAGAGTAAAGGGGATCGAGGACAGTTTTCTCTAGTAGAATGCCATCATTGGAAGGAGCTGAAACAGGTTCCTGATAAAGTGCTCTGATCCACTGTAAGCTTTTGGACCAAAACCATATTTGGAGAGCATCTCAAACAGGTACGACCATTCAGTTCGATCACAAGCTTTCTCAGTGTCCAGCGATATTGCTCCTACTAAATGCTGAAGAGAGCTGCATGGTCTGCAAGAGACTTTGCATATCAATCAGAATCAGAACTATTTTCAGAATAGAATTATTATCAGATAGAAGCTGCTCACAAAGAGTCAATTTGATCCACATGAATGAAATTTGGAACAGTTTCATCTAGCCATTTTGTTAATATTTTTGCAAAAATGTATAATTATTATGAAGTAAACTTAAGTTTCATTAATTTTCTTTCCTCAACTTTGGCAAAATTGAATTATTGAAGAAATTATTTCAATCTTAATGTTTGGCCTGATATTCCGATTTATTCAAAGATGAAAAATAACTTCTAAAAGTGTCATTAATAGTTCCCTCATCTCTAGTAATCATGCCATTACCATGTCATCAAGAAAAATTGAGTGTTTTTGTTCAAGTTTTTTATTGGAAAGCAAATAGACTTCTCATGTAACTTTGCTTGTTCCTCAGCCCTTGTCATAAGTCATTCTTGTTTAAAAGAGGTGTTTATTGGGTTGTTTTAGAAATTTTTCGTTTCTTCAAAGAAAAAGTCACTCAAAATCAAGTACTTGTCTTTCTTTTTAAATAAATTCTTGAAAGAAGGAGAGTCTGACAACAACAGTCTTCATAGAAACTCAAAGAGAGATCCAGAGATCCCGGGGAACCCAGGGACTGTGAACTGAGAGCAAGTCAGGTAGTCCTTCTACACTTTTGAACAAATGCTCCATGATATGCAAAAAGAATTCCAGATCTTGACAGTTTTCCTCTTCCTCTCGGTCCACCTTAAATGGGCTCAGGTCAAGAGAAGTCTCTGGTGTTCCTGGATCCTGTTTCTATCTGGTTTTCTCTTTGCATGGTTCAGTTTGAACCTCATCCATGGATACAGTAAGGAACTGTATTCACAGTCAATGGTTTTTGAAGTGATTTTGAACCCATGCAGTGAATTCCACTCAAGAGTCCAGTCTGTTTTAATGCAGTGCAGTCTGAGGGCCTGAAGATCAGGACCATCCAATTTTGGTTTTAAGCTCTGTCCTCTTTTGGTTCACTTCTATGAAACCAGGATACAAATGCATTACTATGAATTTTGTTTTGACAGTCCAAGTTCATTGGTCGCCATATTTTCATGATCAACCTTTATCCGCATCACAGCTACAGTAATCTAAATCAAATTTGTTGTAGATCATCATATAAAGAAGTTATTACAACAAATAAACATATAAAAATATTCTGGAAAAAAAACAACCAACCAAAGTAGCTCATAAGGACTCAAAAGAACAAGTATTTCAGTCAGGTAAAGCCACAGTGAAATACATCTTAACTGCCAGAATAACTAAACACACAGATGGTATTTTATGAGCCGAGACCTCATCCCTCTAACATGTCTTGTGTAACGTTGACCTTGCAGAGAACAGAGAATCCAGTTCACATGAACTCCGGGGTATTCTGACTTCACACCATGACATTTGCTTCTAATTTCAGTCACCAACTTCTGTTGCACTTTTTGATGGAATTTCCTGCTGTATCTGACAGACCTGACACATTTTACCTGTGTGGGTTCTTATGTGACCATCTAAAGAAATCTTCCTGCCGAATGGTTTTCATTAAGCACAACAGGCTTTATACCTATATGGTTTTGGGTGCGACGATCGAAGTGTGTTTTTCAACAAACCTTTTCCCCACATGTACTACAGCTGTACAACTGTAGTCTCTCACCTGTGTGTATTCTCATGTGCAGACTTAATTAAGCTTTCCAGTAAAAAGATTGGTTGCAAGTCTTGCAGGTGAAAAGCTTTTATCTTGAGTGAATAAGCATGTGCTTTTTAAACTTGTATTCCAACCTAACCTCTTCCCACATGTTTTACAGGTAGGCCTGTCGCGATAATCAATAAATCGCCTAATCACTCGGTAAATAAAAACGAGGTCGGTAATTTTGCCAGCCTTTATAATTTACTCGGTTTGTTTTCCTCCTCTCTTGCTACCAAACACACGGGATGAGAGATGAGGTCTCACTCTGCGCATTTTTCTCGATACCCTGGTGCGTTGGCTCGATAGCGGAATGAACGCAGTGAGTGAACCCTCCTGTCAGTAATTCAGTCTCTTTGTCACGGTGGGGGGGAGCTAACGCACACACGCACACAGACTTACTGACACAGTGCGGCGCAAACGCAATGAATGATAAAACAGCAGCTTTGGTGTCTAAGCCCAATGCAACAGCCCCAGTGTGAGAACATTTCGGTTTCAAATAAAATGAAAGAGGTGAGCCCACGAACACGGATGATATGTCGCCTTTATTCGAAAGTTTTGGTGACAAAGAAGGGGAATACGACGAACATCCATGCGCACCTCAAGCACAATCATGATTGGGCTTGAGGTGCGCATGCATTTTCTTTGTTGACCTGTTGAGGAATAGCACCCAAAGCTAATTATGTAGTGCAATTTTGTTTACAGACTCGAGACTCCACTTTATTTTTTGTTTTAATAGTTATTTGTGGAGTGAAGTTTTTGTTCCGTACCAGAGACAAGGTCTATTTTTTTTATTGTTTGTAGTTGTGATTGTGGTTTTTATTTGAATGCAGTTTTTGATAAAACAGAATGTGGGACCATTTTATTTTCATTGTTTTTTGGTTGTCTTGTTTGTTTATTATATTTGTTCATCCTAGTTCAAAGTTCTTAATCATGAGCAATTAAATTTTATTGCTTTTGACATTGTGTACTCGCGTTATTATGCCATATATTATCATTATCTATAATTTAAAAAACGGTGTCAATAATATCGTTTATCGGCAATAATTTGTAGCACAATTATCGACCAGCAAAATTTGTTGTCGTGACAGGCCTAGTTACAGGTGAAGGGTCTCTCACCTGTGTGTGTTCTTATGTGCAGAATTAGGTTATATTTTCTGCTAAAAGACTTGTTGCATGTTTTGCAGGTGAACAGTCTTTTATTTTGAGTGAACAAGGATGTGCCTTTTTATATCTGAATTTGCAGAGAAGCTCTTTCCACACATGCCACAGGAGTATGGTTTCTCACCTGTGTGTGTTCTCATGTGCATTCTCAGTCTATATGAACACTTCAAGTGAACATCTCTTCCCCTGAGTGAATTAGCATGTGTGTTTTTAAAGTTGAATTCTGACTGAAGCTTTTCCCACATGTACTACAGGTGTATGGTCTCTCACCTGTGTGTGTTCTCATGTGCAGTTTGAGATTATCCTTCCTGTTAAAAGATTTGCTGCACCTTTTGCAGGTGAACAGCTTTTCTCCTGAGTGAATAAGCATGTGTGTTTTTAAATTTGAATTCCAACCGAACCTCTTCCCACATGTGTTACAGGTGAAGGGTCTCTCACCTGTGTGTGTTTTCATGTGCCTTTTTAGTTGATCCTCCCTGTTAAAAGATTTGCTGCACCTTTTGCAGGTGAACAGCTTTTCTTTTGAGTGAATAAGGATGTGCTTTTTTAAATATGAATTGTAAGTGAAGTTCTTCCCACATGTTTCACAGGTGAACAGCTTTTCTTCTGAGTGAATCAGCATGTGATTTTTTAAAACTGAATTAAAAATGAAGCTCTTCCCACATGTTTCACAGGTGAACAGCTTTTCTCTTGAGTGAATCAGCATGTGATTTTTTAAAACTGAATTAAAAATGAAGCTCTTCCCACAAGTGCAACAAGTGTATGGTTTCTCACCTGTGTGTGTTCTCATGTGCATTCTCAGTGTATATGAACACTTGAAATTTTTGCTGCATGTTTTGCAAGTGAACATCTCTTCTCCTGAGTGAATTAGCATGTGTATTTTTAAAGTTGAATTCCGACCAAAGCTTTTCCCACATGTACTACAGGTGTACGGTCTCTCACCTGTGTGTGTTCTCATGTGCAGTTTTAGGTTATTTTTTCTGTTAAAAGATTTGCTGCATGTTTTGCAGGTGAACAGCTTTTCTTCTGAGTGAATTTGCATATGCTTTTTTAAATCTGAATTAGAAGTGAAGCTCTTCCCACATGTATTACAGGAGTACGATCTCTCACCTGTGTGTGATCTTGCATGTTTTTTAAGCAAACATGTGTCTCTGAATATTTTCCCACACCACTCACAAATATGCTTCTTCTTACCAGTGAAAACACTTACATGTGTCTGTGAATTTGAATTGCTGGTAAATGTTTCCCTATTTGTGTCACATTTAAAAGTCTTTTCCCCTTGTTGAGGATCACAGTGAACCTTAGGCTGTTTTGCCTTCTGACTTCTTTTGTGAACTTTTTTTGGGGGGTGTTGTTCTGATTTTGAAGTTGATTCTGACTCTGTGAGCTTGTCTTTCTCTGGATCTTGGTTTTCAGCCTCACAAGAGTTGTGAGAAAGGAACTGGTCTTCCTTCCTTACTTCTGCTTCAGTGTTCTCACCTTCCTGACAGGTTTGAGTATACATAGAGTGATCAGTCTCCTGCTTTGGTTCAAGCTGCTCTCTGTCCTGACCGGTGCAGAATTCCTCCTCTTCATCTTTAATCTGTTGAGGCTCTGGATCCTCTTGGTCCGGACTGGAGTTCCTCTCCTGGTTCCAGGGCTGCAGGTCTGAGACAACCTTGTCCTCCTCACAGTCATGTTGTTGTGGAAGATCTGCAGGAGCACAGAAGCAGAAATATATCACTGAGATGGGACAGAAAACAGAGAATTGGAATCACTATATTGTATTTGAAAGAGCAAAATCTGAGGAATGTTTATGAGAAAGATGTAATATTTTAAGGACAGAGTTGTAACATTCAACACAATTCAGTTGAAAAGGTTTAAGATTTGAGGTACAAAACTGATAGACTCTAGCAAGATAAATGACATATACAATTTTCAATACAATGTAAAAATGTTTTAAGTTTTAATACTATGAAGTAAAAAGTAGTAAGAAAAGTTGTAACATAAAGAGAATGAGTAAAATCAAGATTATAAAACGTATTAAAGACTAATATTACTTTATGAGAATATAGCAGTTATATTACATGGATGAAGTCACAAAATATGAGCCCAAGTCAACATGAAAGAAGGAACCAACTTCACTCAGTGTGTCGGTGGTTTTGTGTAAAACATCAGTGTAGTGGACTGGTCAGGAAAACCTGATGAAGCCCTTTTGTGTGAGCTGTGTGAAACTGAGGATTTCATAAAAAGAAGCGATTCAGTCCTCATTTGTGAGGTGAATCTGCTTAACCTGTCTTCCTCTGCACAAAGTGAAAAGGACTGATGGTGCTGTGCACTGGGCATCTACATTTGTCTGAGATCACAAAACTAAAGTCAGAAGGCTGAGAGGACATACAGACCCAGTAGTGTGACAGTTGAAGAAGAATAAGGAACCAGCCTACTCACAAAGACAACACCCCGTCTTCTCTTCTTCCCATCAACGACCACGCAGATAAAAGGTGAGAGGTAGTTAAGGAATTGAAGTCAGAGACTTAACACCCCTTCCTACCTTCTTTACTGTGCTTGGGAAATTAAAAGTACCCCGTAAGGTGATAGTAAACCACCTTTTTTCCAAACAACACACATGTCTGCCATTCTTAGGTTTCCCCTTCTTTCCCCTGATTTCTGTACACATGATGAGTTTTGATACCGGATCATTATTACAGCTCGCGGGAAACAAAATAGGTCGGAGTAGCACAGTTATTGTTGAACTAAGACAGGGTTGTTCTTCCGTCTTTATTCACAGTATTTATACATGGAAACCGAGAGGAGAGGCAGCCTTGATTTAAACCGAGCTTCTGCTTCATTATTCAGTCTAAACTTGTCTTTTCTTACCGATTCTGTGTAAGTGAATGCGAGGTTTCCAAACCAAATCCAGCAGTCTGCGTTGACGGTCCAGCTCTTCCTCGTACTGGACCACAGTTCTGTTAAAAACTCCCAAAATGTCTTCAGTAGCAGCAGCGAGCCGCTCGGTCACAAACTCTCGGAGAGATTCTGCTACAGACATCGTTGGTTCGTTGCAGATTTTAAAGAAGGTTGCGCTGTGAAAACTGGATTGTCCTCCAATATCTCAGCTTCCTCAAAAACAACCCGACGCTGTTCGTTTACTTCCTCCATGTGTCACACCAATAAAGTTCTGTAAGCGGAGCTGCGGCAACCAAATGTTCCTCCCTCCTCTTTGTCTCTCCTTTCAGTCGGTATCATAGACTGTACGGCCCTCCACGGTTTCTTTTTTTCCCCTTTAAATTCGAAGTTTTAATAATTTTGTATTACAACAATAACCACAGTTCCAGACAATGACAATTACAACCAGACAGCAGTTATATATTGACAACAACACCACAAGTAGGAGAGATCAGGGCATGCTCATACTTCAGACTGTATTTAATTCATTCAAATGGTCCAAATTGCCCTACACATGCATAGATCAAGTGTTAGCCCTATAATGCTCTATGGAGAATTTTCAGCTGTATTACTCTCCTTCAGACAGATTTTGAGGTTGTTTTTATGTCAAGCTAAATGTTTTCTCCACTCTTCAGAAGTACATTTGACCCCTGAATCAAGTTCCCATTGTGACTCTGTCTTTGAGTTCTGGTTTGGGGAAGCATGACACAGCAACTTATATAAACTTGAGACTGCTCCTCTGTTTGATGATAAAAGCCTGCATATTTTTTGTCAGTGTCATAATTATAATCAAAATATTCTTTGGGAAATTTAAAGAAATGAAAGCCTGGCTTTAAATGCAAGACAACACAAATAAACATCAGGTTCAAAGTCTCTTGGGA
Source organism: Xyrichtys novacula (assembly GCA_962446985.1). NCBI lineage: Eukaryota > Metazoa > Chordata > Actinopteri > Labriformes > Labridae > Xyrichtys > Xyrichtys novacula. The sequence continues at coordinate 18,901,549 of OY660879.1, read as the reverse complement.
GGGTTAATCTCTCCAAAATATTCTAAGCTTCTTGTTGTTCCATAAAAAGGAGAACATTCCTTTGATATTATCAAACCAAGATTTCTGAATAAACAAAGGAATAGAGGACACTTAGAAATTTAATCATAGGAGGACATCCATCTTGAGCACTTCTGCCCAACCCTGTAAGGACAGAGGCAGAGCAGATCATCTTTTAAGGTATCCCTTTATGGTATTTAATAGAGGTTTGACATTTAAGTAAATAAGAATTCACAATAGTAAATAAGATTTTTTATTTTGCCTGGAATTATTTTTTATTTATAAATTTTTTTTTGGCGGGGGGGGGGGGGGGGGGTATGATTTCTAATTGAATATGTATCTGGATGACATTTTATTGACTTTGGCCAAACCCTCCAACTCTATACTAAGACTTTCAGAAATTATTTAGTCATTTAGCAGCCTTTTAGTTAACAAAATAAATTGGATGAAAAGTAAAGCCATGCGGGTATTTTCTTTGTCTTGTCAGATAGCACATGCCAACAGCTAAAATAAAGAGTAAAGGGGATTGAGGACAGTTTTCTCTAGTAGAACGCCATCAATGGAAGGAGCTGAAACAGGTTCCTGATAAAGTGCTCTGATCCACTGTAAGCTTTTGGACTACAACCATATCTTGAGGGCATCTCAAACAGGTACGACAATTCAGTTCGATCACAAGCTTCCTAAGTGTCCAGTGATATTGCTCCCACTGAATGCTGAAGAGAGCTGCATGGTCTGCAAGAGACTTCGCATATTAATCAGAATCAGAACTATTTTCAGAACAGAATTATTATCAGATAGAAGCTGCACACAGATAAAGCCAACTTGATCCACACAAATTAAATTTGGAGCAGTTTCATCCAGCCATCTTGTTAACATTTTTGCAAAAAAATTATTTGATGCATAACTGATAGTCCAGCTCATACAGGTTGCTTTAAATGCCTCCCAAACTGCTGAGATAGAAGTTAGTGGGTTCATATTTTTTCTAATGAATTCTTTTAAATTTTTTGTAATGAATAAGACAAAAGTTTTATCTCTTAACAAGTTGTAAATCATTCCCTGCTCTTGATTTCTACATTTCCTCCATGATACTTATACAGTATATGGCTCACGTCTCTGCCTCATTGCATTCATTAAACACTTCAGCTTTTTTGCTTCACTTTTAAATCGATGCTTTTATTTTTAAATTTGTGCTTGTTAAGAAAGAATCAGGATTAAAAATACTTTCCTTTATTCACTGATGGTACTCTTTTTTTCACTGCTTTTGTAACTGATAGGAGTGCTGTTGGTACTTCCAAAACAAGGACATTATCACTGAATAATTATGATAAAGCATAATTCCTGGATGATTTAATATCAATTAAATAAATCAGAAGTGCTTGAACACGTGTTTACACAAACAAGAAACTTATATTTACTGATCAATAAATGATTCTTCATTTGCAGTTTGAACCTCATCTGTGGATACAGTGAGGAACTGTATTCACAGTCAATGGGTTTGAAGTGATTTTGAGCCCATGCAGTGAATTCCACTCCAGAGTCCAGTCTGTTTTTAATACAGAGCAGTCTGAGGGCCTGAAGATCAGGACCATCCAATTTTGGTTTTAAGCTCTGACCTCTTTTGGTTCACTTCTATGAAACCAGGATACAAATGCATTACTATGAATTTTGTTTAGACAGTCCAAGTTTATTGGTCACCATATTCTCATCACTAACCTTTATCAGCATCACAGCTACAGTCAACTCAATCAAATTTATTGTAGATTATCATCTAAACAAGTTATTACAACAAATAAACAGATACAAATATTCTGGGGGAAAAAAACAGCCAACCAAAGTAGCTCATCAGTGAAAAAAAAAAAGGAAAAAAGGAAAAGTCACAGTAAAATGTATCTTAAAGGTGGGGTAGGTTGGTTTCCGTTAAAGAAGCATCTTTTTTTGTGGTGTCTATAAAAAAAGCTTTTAATATCACTCAATAGTTATTAGTTATTGATGACATTTGGTATGATAATGATATTGCTGTGTTCTGTTATGTCTGTGTATTTAACATACTACATTTTTTGAGCGCCCTGCTTTCTGACTGTAAACAAAGCCATTCTCCGCCTCCCCCAACCTGACTGGTTGCAAGACAGACCCTGCTCCCTCCTGCTGATTGGTTGTGAGGCAGAAGCTGTTCCCTCGTGTTGTGAGGCATGCTCCATGTCCTCGAATAATGTGCACGAGCCCAAACAAAGTGTGCTACAATATCGGACAGTCGAAACCAACCAGAAAGTACGGAAAATTGTCTGAATCCTCCATTGGCCATGACTGCCAACACAAGCAAAGAAAACAAAGTACATACTGGAGACTCTGGTGGAATACAGGGCGCTTAAAAAGGAGGTAGACTTTTCCAAGCTGAAAGTGGATATCCTTGCGTCTGTGGTGGAAACTAATAAGGATTTTCTCTTTGGGAGCTTCAAAACTGGTATAAAAGCAGTCCAGAAAACTCCTGTCTGGAGCAGGATTATGGTGCCAGTGAACAGCGCTGCCACGGAATATTGGACAGTGGCTGACGTTTGAATAAATCATTAGTCAATAAATTGCTCATGATGATGAATTAATATCTCATACATGCCTCATATTTGTATATTGCCATGACGCAGGGTACGGTGCTCCTATTATTAAAAGTATTTAGTTTTAATTTGTTGCGTCTTTGTAATGTAGAGCAGACTGGAGAGTCTGACAGAGGCTCAACAAAAATAATTATTAACGTCACCAAACGGTGTGTTGCTGCCCCTGAGGCACATTTTTATGGATTTCTATTGGACTTTTATCACTGATTAAATAGCAAGAGCACTTACTAAACTTTAACTTTACATGTCAGAATCCATCAATAAGGTCCTGTCTCCTCTGTGCAGCACCTTTGTGGAGTCTCTCCTCGTTATTGTTCTCCGGGCATCCGGTCCTCATGTTGCACCAGCACAGCCAACGGTACTCCATTCGCCAGTGTAACATTGTGCAAAACTGTACTGGCTCAAATGATGTCCCACACCCTTTCAGGAGTGTACAACAACGTCCCCGCTGCTGGGCCAAGACAGAGACACCTGCCTTTTTGGAGTCAAACGCAGTGCTCCACAGTGGCGCGTGTGCATGTGTGTGTAATGTTAAAACAGCGCTCCTGCTCTGTGGCAGTGTTTCTGGGCAGTTATCAAATAGGCCCATTCACTAAGGACATAACAAATTTATTTTATTTTATTTACGTCTTAATCTTTAATGAAATTTGGCTGATTGTGATTAATGACAGGTTCGAGGTTTGTATACAAGTTATTTTGAGACAGAAATTTGCTGCACTGCAGATCCACACTGATTCAAACTTGCGTACACGATATCAGACCTGTCGTGAGATTTGGTCATAGCATACGCTCACATGCAGATTGATAAATACCGATCCTCACCTCAAAATTTTCATACACAAGTTTTCTGCCGTACGCAAGCTTGATAAATGAGGGCCATTGTGTTTGCTGGTAGTCTGTTGGCATCTACAGTTGCACCAATGCTGTTTACTTTCAAGTTGACTGGGCCCCATTTTTAATTATCTGAAGTATTTATCTGCATTATCTGAATTAAATAAAACAATACAAGCAAACAGGAGCGTCTGTTTGTGGGCAGGGCTTGCCGGAGCAAGGACTGAGGAAGAGGAGGAGCTGAGGGGAAAACTGGCACTTCCTAAGATCCTGCCTCGGTCACATGAACTCCAACGGTATTCTGACTTCACACCATGACATTTGCTTCTAATTTCAGTCACCAGCTTCTGTTGCACTTTTGATGGAATTTCCTGCTGCATCCGACAGACCTGCCACATTTTACCTGTGTGGGTTCTTATGTGACCATCTAAAGAAATCTTCCTGCCGAATGATTTCCCACAGGTCCCACAGGCTTTTTGCCTGTATGGGTTGGGGGTGTGAAAATCTTAGCATGTTTTCTTAAGAGAACTTTACCCCACAGGTGCAACTGGAGTACAATCTCTCATCAGTGTGCTCCGTCATGTGGATTCTCAGGTGACTTGTACTGATAAAAGATTTGTTGCAAGCTTCGCAGGTGAAGAGCTATTCTCTTAAGTGAATAAGCATGTAGTTTTTTAAAATTTGTTTTCCAACAGAAACGTCTCCCACAGGTACTACAGCTTTACAATCTCTTTTTTCTTGAATGAATAAGCATGTGCGATTTTAAAGTTGTAGTGTGACGTAAGCTTTTCCCACAGGTGCCACAGGAGTACGGTTTCTCACCTGTGTGTGTTCTCATGTGCCTGCTTAGGTTACCTGAACTGATAAAAGATTTGCTGCATGTTTCACAGGTGAAGAGCTTTTCTCCTGAGTGAATTAGCATGTGCGTTTTTAAATTTGAATTCACAGCGAAGCTCTTCCCACAAGTGCTACAGGAGTACGGTTTCTCACCTGTGTGTGTTCTCATGTGCGTTCTAAGGTAGCTTGTATTGACAAAAGTTTTGTTGCAGGTTTTGCAGGTGGTCAGATTTTCTCTTGAATGAATAAGCAAGTGCTTTTTAAAATTTCCATTCTGAACAAAGCTCTTCCCACAGGTGCCACAGGAGTACGATCTCTTACCTGTGTGTATTCTCATATGCAGTTTTAGTTGATCTATCCTGTAAAAAGATTTGCTGCATTTTTCGCAGGTGACCAGCTTTTCTCCAGAGTGAATAAGCATGTGCTTTTTTAAATTTGAATTCAAAATAAAGCTCTTTCCACATGTGCTACAGAAGTATGGTTTCTCACCTGCGTGGACTCTCATGTGCATTGTCAGGTGACTTGTACTATTAAAAAATTTGTTGCATGTTTTGCAAGTGAACATCTCTTCTACTGGGTGAATTTTCACGTGCTTTTTCAAATCTGGATTCCACACGAACCTTTTCGCACAGGGGTACTGTCCCTTACGTTTTTGTGATCTTGCGTGTTTCATCAGCAAATACTTGTATCTGAAGCACTTCCCACACCATTCACAAATATGCTTCTTTTTACCAGTGGGAACACTAAGATGTGTCTGCATATTGGAATTGCTCGTAAATGTTTCCCTATGTGTGTTACATTTAAAAGTCTTTTCACCTTGTTGAGGATCAGAGTGAACCTTAGGCTGTTTTGTCTTTTGACTTCTTTTGTGAACTTTTTTGGGGGGGTGTTGTTCTGATTTTGATGTTGATTCTGACTCTGTGAGCTTGTCTTTCTGTGGATCTTGGTTTGAAGCCTCACAAGAGTTGTGAGAAAGCAACTGGTCGTCCTTCCTTACTTCTGCTTCAGTGTTCTCACTTTCCTGACAGGTTTGAGTAAACATAAAGTGTTCAGTCTCCTGTTTTGGTTCAAGCTGCTCTCTGTCAAACAGAATGCAGAATTCCTCCTCTTCATCTTTAATCTGTAGAGGCTCTGGGTCCTCTTGGTCCGGACTGGAGTTCCTCTCCTGGTTCCAGGGCTCCAGGTCTGAGACAACCTCGTCCTCCTCACAGTCATGTTGTTGTGGAAGATCTGCAGGATAAGGTACAATACTTACTGATAGACTCTAGCATGATAAATGACATAAAAACACAATGGAAAATAAGTTTTAATACTATGTAGAAAAGAGTAGTTAGAGAGAGTAAAAACAAGAAGAACCAACTTCACTCAGTGTGTCTGTGGTCTTGTGTAAAACATCAGTGTAGTGGATTGGTCAGGAAAACCTGATGTGTGAGCTGTGTGAAACCAAGAAGAAGCGATCCAGTCCTCATTTGTGAGGTGAATCTGCTTAACCTGTCTTCCTCTGCACAAGTGAAAAGGACTGATGGTGCTGTGCACTGGGCATCTACTTTTGTCTGAGATCACAAAACTAAAGTCAGAAGGCAGCAGACATACATTTTTACAGGTACCACAAGTGGTATACTCAGAGTGTTTGAGGGGCAGGGGTGAAAAATAATAACTGTTGTTTGCCATGAGTCACTGTGATAGTTTTATTACATTAATAAACAGTACTCTGATCCTAAGAGGGACTCCTTCATTTGTGAACTCTTTTTTGGGGGGGTGTTGTTCTGATTTTTAAGTTGATTCTGACTCTGTGAGCTTGTCTTTCTCTGGATCTTGGTTTGCAGCCTCACAAGAGTTGTGAGAAAGGAACGGGTGTTCCTTCCTTACTTCTGCTTCAGTGTTCTCACCTTCCTGACAAGTTTGAGTAAACATAGAGTGTTCAGTCTCCTGCTTTGGTTCAAGCTGCTCTCTGTCCTGACCGGTGCAGAATTCCTCTGTTTCATCTTTAATCTGTAGAGGCTCTGGGTCCTCTTGGTCCGGACTGGAGTTCCCCTCCTGATTCCAGGGCTGCAGGTCTGAGACAACCTCGTCCTCCTCACAGTCATGTTGTTGTGGAAGATCTGCAGGATAAGGTACAATACTTACTGATAGACTCTAGCATGATAAATGACATAAAAACACAATGTAAAATAAGTAGTAAGAAGGAGCAAAAAGAGAAAGAACCAACTTCACTCAGTGTGTCAGTGGTCTTGTGTAAAACATCAGTGTAGTGGACTGGTCAGGAAAACCTGATGAAGCCCTTTTGTGTGAGCTGTGTGAAACTGAGGATTACATAAAAAGAAGCGATTCAGTCCTCATTTGTGAGGTGAATCTGCTTAACCTGTCTTCCTCTGCACAAAGTGAAAAGGACTGATGGTGCTGTGCACTGGGCATCTACTTTTGTCTGAGATCACAAATCTAAAGTCAGAAGGCAGAGAGGACATACAGACCCAGTAGTGTGACAGTTGAAGAAGAATAAGGAACCAGCCTACTCACAAAGACAACACCCAGATCAGCAAACTCTTTGTCCAGATAGGCGTGTATAAAGGGTTCAAGGGAACCTTAGTCGAGGTTCTGAAGCGCTCAGACCTCTAAGATGACTGTTTGCTACAGCGAGCTAATTCTGAACCCTGAGACTCTGTTGTTCATTCTTGACTCATTACAATCAATAAATAGAGCTTCAACTGAGAACTCTCCTGAACCCTGTCTTCTCTCCTTCCCATCAACGACCACGCAGGTAAAAGGTGAGAGGTAGTTAAGGAATTGAAGTCAGAGACTTAACCCCCCTTCCTACCTTCTTTACTGTGCTTGGGAAATTAAAAGTACCCCGTAAGGTGATAGTAAACCACCTTTTTTCCAAACAACACACGTCTGCCATTCTAAGGTTTGGCCTTCTTTCCCCTGATTTCCGTACACATGATGAGTTTTGATACCGGATCATTATTACAGCTCGCGGGAAACAAAATGGGTCGGGGTAGCACAGTTATGATGAACTAAGACAGTGTTGTTCCTCCGTCTTTATTCACAGTATTTATACATGGAAACCGAGAGGAGAGGCGGCCCTGATTTAAACCGAGCTTCTGCTTCATTATTCAATCTAAACTTGTCTTTTCTTACCGATTCTGTGTAAGTGAATGTGAGGTTTCCAGACCAAATCCAGCAGTCTGCGTTGACGGTCCAGCTCTTCCTCGTACTGGACCACAGTTCTGTTAAAAACTCCCAAAATGTCTTCAGTAGCAGCAGCGAGCCGCTCGGTCACAAACTCTCGGAGAGATTCTGCTACAGACATCGTTGGTTCGTTGCAGATTTTAAAGAAAGCTGCGCTGTGAAAACTGGATTGTCCTCAGACACCTCAGCTTCCTGAAGGAGCCACGCTGTTCGTTTACTTCCTTCGTGTGTCACACCAATACAATTCCGTAAGCGGAGCTGCGGCAACCAAATGTTCCGCCCTCCTTTTTGTCTCCTTTCAGTCGGTATCATAGACTGTACGGCCCTCAACGATTTCTTTTTTTTCCCTTTAAATTCAAAGTTTTAATAATTTTGTATTACAACAATAAACACAATCAGACAGCAGTTATTTATTAACAACAACAATACAAGTAGGAGAGATCAGGGCATGCTCATACTGAAGTAAATATTCCATTCATTCAAATGGTCCAAATTGCCCTACACATGCATAGATCTATGGAGAATTTTCAGCTGTATAACTCTACTTCAGAGAGATTTTGAGGTTGTTTTTATGTCATGCTAAATGTTTTGCACAATCTTCAGAAGTACATTTGACCCCTGAATCAAGTTCCCATTGTGACTCTGTCTTTGAGTTCTGGTTTGGGGAGGCATGACACAGCAACTTATATAAACTTGAGACTGCTCCTTTGTTTGATGATAAAAGTCTGAATATTTTTTGTCAGTGTCATAATTAAAATTAAAATTTTCATTGGGAAATTTAAAGAAATGAAAGCCTGGTATTAAATACAAGACAACACAAATAAACATCAGGTTCAAAGTCTCTTGGGAGGGTTAATCTCTCCAAAATATTCTAAGCTTCTTGTTGTTCCATAAAAAGGAGAACATTCCGTTGACATTATCAAACCAAGATTTCTGAATAAACAAAGGAATAGAGGACACTAAGAAATTCAATCTTGGGCGGACATCCATCTTGAGCACTTCTGCCCTACCCTGTAAGGACGGAGGCAGAGCAGATCATCTTTTAAGGTATCCCTTTATGGTATTTAATAGATGTTTGACATTTAAGTAAATAAGAATTCACAATAGTAAATAAGAATTTTTACTTTGCCTGGAATTGTTTTTTTGGGGGGGTTATGATTTCAAATTGAACATGTATCTGGATGACATTTTATTGACTTTGGCCAAACCCTCCAACTCTATACTAAGACTTTCAGAAATTATTTAGTCATTAAGCAGCCTTTTAGTTAACAAAATAAATTGGATGAAAAGTAAAGCTATGTCTGTATTATCTTGTCAGATAGCACATGCCAAAAGTTCTAAGGCTGAAATAAAGAGTAAAGGGGCTCGAGGACAGTCTTCTCTAGTAGAACGCCATCATTGGAAGGAGCTGAAACATAACATAAAATGCTCTGATCCACTGTAAGCTTTTGGACCAAAACCATATTTGGAGAGCTTCTCAAACAGGTACTATCATTCAGTTCGATCACAAGCTTTCTCTGTGTCCAATGGTATTGCTTTTATTGGAAAGCATCTTTCCTGCCTTTTTGCTGCCTTCATAATGTGACCTTCTTAGTTTATGATAAAGTAGACTTCTCATGTAAAATTGCTTGTGCCTCAGTCCTTGTCATAAGTCATTCTTGTTTAAAAGAGGTGTTTATTAGGTTGTTTTAGAAATTTTTCATTTCTTCAAAGAAAAAGCCACTCAAAACCAAGTACTTGTCTTTCTTTGTAAATAAATTCTTGAAAAAAGCAGAGTCTGACAACAACAACAACAGTCTTCATAGAAACTCAAAGAGAGATCCACAGATCCCAGGGAACCCAGGGACTGTGAACTGAGAGCAAGTCAGGTAGTCCTCCTACACTTTTGAACAAATGCTCCATGATATGCAAAAAGAATTCCAGATCTTGACAGTTTTCCTCTTCCTCTCGGTCCACCTTAAATGGGCTCAGGTCAAGAGAAGTCTCTGGTGTTCCTGGATCCTGTTTCTATCTGGTTTTCTCTTTGCATGGTTCAGTTTGAACCTCATCCATGGATACAGTAAGAAACTGTATTCACAGTCAATGGTTTTTGAAGTGATTTTGAACCCATGCAGTGAATTCCACTCCAGAGTCCAGTCTGTTTTTAATACAGAGCAGTCTGAGGGCCTGAAGATCAGGACCATCCAATTTTGGTTTTAAGCTCTGTCCTCTTTTGGTTCACTTCTTTGAAACCAGGATACAAATGCATTACTATGAATTTTGTTTTGAGAGTCTAAGTTTATTGGTCGCCATATTTTCATGATCAACCTTTATCGGCATCACAGCTACAGTCATCTAAATCAAATTTGTTGTAGATCATCATATAAAGAAGTTATTACAACAAATAAACATATAAAAATATTCTGGAAAAAAAACAACCAACCAAAGTAGCTCATAAGGACTCAAAAGAACAAGTATTTCAGTCAGGTAAAGCCACAGTGAAATATATCTTAACTGCCAGAATAACTGAACACACAGATGGTATTTTATGAGCCGAGACCTCATCCCTCTAACATGTCTTGTGTAACGTTGAACTTGCACAGAACAGAGAATCCAGTGAACAGTCTTTTCTTTTGAGTGAATAAGGATGTGCTTTTTAAATATGAATTGGTAGAGAAGCTCTTTCCACACGTGCCACAGGATTATGGTCTCTCACCTGTGTGTGTTCTCATGTGCAATCTCAGTTTATCCTTTTTGCAAAAAGATTTGTTGCATGTTTTGCAGGTAAACTACTTTTCTCCTGAGTGAATTTGCATATGCTTATTTAAATCTGAATTAAAAATGTAACTCTTCCCACAAATGCAACAGGAGTACTGTCTCTCACCTGTGTGTGTTCTCATGTGCGTTCTCAGTTGATCTGAACGTATAAAAGATTTGCTGCATGTCTTGCAGGTGAAAAGCTTTTCTCCTGAGTGAATTCGCATATGCTTATTTAAACCTGAATTAGAAGTGAAGCTCTTCCCACATGTATTACAGGAGTATGGTTTTTCACCTGTGTGTGTTCTCACGTGCAGTTTTAGGGTACCTTTTCTGTGAAAAGATTTGCCGCATGTTTCACAGGTGAACAGCTTTTCCTCTGAGTGAATCAGCATGTGATTTTTTAACTTTGAATTTAAAATGTAGCTCTTCCCACAAGTGCCACAGGAGTACGGTCTCTCACCTGTGTGTGTTCTAATGTGCAGTTTTAGTTGATCCATCCTGTAAAAAGATTTGCTGCATTTTTCACAGGTGAACAGCTTTTCTTCTGAGTGAATCAGCATGTGTTTTTTTAAATATGAATTAGAAATGAAGCTCTTTCCACAACTGCCACAGGTGTATGGTTTCTCACCTGTGTGTGATCTTGCATGTTTTTTAAGCAAATATTTGTCTCTAAATATTTTCCCACACCACTCACAAATATGCTTCTTCTTACCAGTGAAAACACTTACATATGTCTGTGTATTTGAATTGCTGGTTAATGTTTCCCTATTTGTGTCACATTTAAAAGTCTTTTCACCTTGTTGAGGATCACAGTGAACCTTAGGCTGTTTTGTCTTCTGACTTCTTTTGGGAACTTTTTTTGGGGGGTGTTGTTCTGATTTTGAAGTTGATTCTGACTCTGTGTGCTTGTCTTTCTCTGGATCTTGGTTTGCAGCCTCATGAGAGTTGTGAGAAAGCAACTGGTCGTCCTTCCTTACTTCTGCTTCAGTGTTCTCACCTTCCTGACAGGTTTGAGTATACATAGAGTGATCAGTCTCCTGCTTTGGTTCAAGCTGCTCTCTGTCCTGACCGGTGCAGAATTCCTCCTCTTCATCTTTAATCTGTAGAGGCTCTGGATCCTCTTGGTCTGGACTGGAGTTCCTCTCCTGGTTCCAGTGCTCCAGGTCTGAGACAACCTCGTCCTCCTCACAGTCATGTTGTTGTGGAAGATCTGCAGGATAAGGTACAATACTTACTGATAGACTCTAGCATGATAAATGACATAAAAACACAATGTAAAATAAGTTTTAATACTATGCAGAAAAGAGTAGTTAGAGAGAGTAAAAACAAAAAGAACCAACTTCACTCAGTGTGTCGGTGGTCTTGTTTAAACCATCAGTGTAGTGAACTGGTCAGGAAAACCTGATGAAGCCCTTTTGTGTGAGCTGTGTGAAACTGAGGATTACATAAAAAGAAGCGATTCAGTCCTCATTTGTGAGGTGAATCTGCTTAACCTGTCTTCCTCTGCACAAAGTGAAAAGGACTGATGGTGCTGTGCACTGGGCATCTACTTTTGTCTGAGATCACAAAACTAAAGTCAGAAGGCAGCAGACATACATTTTTACAGATAACACAAGTGGTATACTCAGAGTGTTTGAGGGGCAGGGGTGAAAAATAATTAAAAGGGCAACTGTTGTTTGCCATGAGTCACTGTGATAGTATTATTACATTAATAAATAGTACTCTGATCCTAAGAGGGACTCCTTCGTTTGTGAACTCTTTTTGGGGGGCAGTTGTTCTGATTTTGAAGTTGATTCTGACTCTGTGAGCTTGTCTTTCTCTGGATCCTGGTTTGCAGCCTCACGAGAGTTGTGAGAAAGCAACTGGTCTTCCTTCCTTACTTCTGCTTCAGTGTTCTCACCTTCCTGACAGGTTAGAGTTAACATCAAGTGTTCAGTCTCCTGCTTTGGTTCAAGCTGCTCTCTGTCCTGACTGGTGCAGAATTCCTCCTCTTCATCTTTAATCTGTAGAGGCTCTGGGTCCTCTTGGTCCGGACTGGAGTTCCTCTCCTGGTTCCAGGGCTCCAGGTCTGAGACAACCTCGTCCTCCTCACAGTCATGTTGTTGTGGAAGATCTGCAGGATAAGGTACAATACTTACTGATAGACTCTAGCATGATAAATGACATAAAAACACAATATAAAATAAGTGTTAATACTATGCAGAAAAAAGTAGTAAGATAGAGCAAAAAGAGGAAGAATCAACTTCACTCAGTGTGTCTGTGGTCTTGTTTAAAACATCAGTGTAGTGGACTGGTCAGGAAAACCTGATGAAGCCCTTTTGTGTGAGCTGTGTGAAACCAAGAAGAAGCGATCCAGTCCTCATTTGTGAGGTGAATCTGCTTAACCTGTCTTCCTCTGCACAAAGTGAAAAGGACTGATGATGCTGTGCACTGGGCATCTACTTTTGTCTGAGATCACAAAACTAAAGTCAGAAGGCAGAGGACATACATTTTTACAGATACCACAAGTGGTATACTCAGAGTGTTTGAGGGGCAGGGGTGAAAAATAATCAAAAGAGCAACTGTTGTTTGCCATGAGTCACTGTGATAGTATTATTACATTAATAAATAGTACTCTGATCCTAAGAGGGACTCCTTCATTTGTGAACTTTTTTTGGGGGGTGTTGTTCTGATTTTGAAGTTGATTCTGACTCTGTGAGCTTGTCTTTCTCTGGATCTTGGTTTGAAGCCTCACAAGAGTTGTGAGAATGGAACTGGTCGTCCTTCCTTACTTCTGGTTCAGTGTTCTCACCTTCCTGACAAGTTTGAGTAAACATAGAGTGTTCAGTCTCCTTTTTTGGTTCAAGCTGCTCTCTTTCCTGACCGGTGCAGAATTCCTCCTCTTCATCTTTAATCTGTAGAGGCTCTGGGTCTTCTTGGTCCGGACTGGAGTTCCTCTCCTGGTTACTGGGCTGCAGGTCTGAGACAACCTTGTCCTCCTCACAGTCATGTGGTTGTGGAAGATCTGCAGGATAAGGTACAATACTTACTGATAGACTCTAGCATGATAAATGACATAAAAACACAATGTAAAATAAGTTTTAAAGAGGAAGAACCAACTTCACTCAGTGTGTCTGTGGTCTTGTTTAAAACATCAGTGTAGTGGACTGGTCAGGAAAGCTGATGAAGCCCTTTTGTGTGAGCTGTGTGAAACCAAGAAGAAGCGATTCAGTCCTCATTTGTGAGGTGAATCTGCTTAACCTGTCTTCCTCTGCACAAAGTGAAAAGGACTGATGGTGCTGTGCACTGGGCATCTACTTTTGTCTGAGATCATAAAACTAAAGTCAGAAGGCTGAGAGGACATACAGACCCAGTAGTGTGACAGTTGAAGAAGAATAAGGAACCAGCCCACTCACAAAGACAACACCCAGATCAGCAAACTCTTTGTCCAGATAGGCGTGTATAAAGGGTTCAAGGGAACCTCAGTCGAGGTTCTGAAGCGCTCAGACCTCTAAGATGCCTGTTTGCTACAGCGAGCTAATTCTGAGCCCTGAGACTCTGTTGTTCATTCTTGACTCATTACAATCAATAAATAGAGCTTCAAACCGAGCTTCTGCTTCATTATTCAGTCTAAACTTGTCTTTTCTTACCGATTCTGTGTAAGTGAATGTGAGGTTTCCAGACCAAATCCAGCAGTCTGCGTTGACGGTCCAGCTCTTCCTCGTACTGGACCACAGTTCTGTTAAAAACTCCCAAAATGTCTTCAGTAGCAGCAGCGAGCCGCTCGGTCACAAACTCTCGGAGAGATTCTGCTACAGACATCGTTGGTCGTTACAGATTTTAAAGAAGGCTGCGCTGTGAAAACTGGATTGTCCTCAGATATCTCAGCTTCTTCAAAAACAACCCGACGCTGTTCGTTTACTTCCTGCATGTGTCACACCAATAAAGTTCTGTAAGCGGAGTTGCGGCAACCAAATGTTCCGCCCTCCTCTTTGTCTCCTTTCAGTCGGTATCATAGACTGCAGGGCCCTCCGCGGTTTCTTTTTTTTTTTTTTAATAATTTTGTATTACAACAATAAACACAATCAGACAGCAGTTATATATTAACAACAACACCACAAGTAGGAGAGATCAGTGCATGCTCATACTTCAGACTGTATTTAATTCATTCAAATGGTCCAAATTGCCCTACACATGCATAGATCAGGTTTTATCCCTATAATGCTCTATGGAGAATTTTCAGCTGTATTACTCTACTTCAGAAAGATTTTGAGGTTGTTTTTATGTCAAGCTAAATGTTTTCCACACTCTTCAGAAGTACATTTGACCCCTGAATCAAGTTCCCATTGTGACTCTGTCTTTGAGTTCTGGTTTGGGGAGGCATGACACAGCAACTTATATTAAATTGAGACTACTCCTCTGTTTGATGATAAAAGTCTGAATATTTTTTGTCTGTGTCATAATTATAATCAAAATATTCTTTGGGAAATTTAAAGAAATGAAAGCCTGGCTTTAAATGCAAGACAACACAAACAAACATCAGGTTCAAAGTCTCTTGGGAGGGTTAATCTCTCCAAAATATTCTAAGCATCTTGTTGTTCCCTACCCTGTAAGGACAGAGGCAGAGCAGATCATCTTTTAAGGTACCCCTTTATCCCTTTATGGTATTTAATAGATAAGTAAATAAGAATTTTTATTTTGCCTGGATTTTTTTTTTTTTTTTTTGGGGGGGGGGGGGGGGGGTTATGATTTCAAATGGAATATGTATCTGGATGACATTTTATTGACTTTCGCCAAACCCTCCAACTCTATACTAAGACTTTCAGAAATTATTTAGTCATTTAGCAGCCTTTCAGTTAACAAAATTAATTGGATGAAAAATAAAGCCATGTCTGTATTTTCTTTGATAGCACATGCCAACAGTTCTAAGGCTGAAATAAAGAGTAAAGGGGATAGAGGACAGTCTTCTCTAGTAGAACGCCATCATTGGAAGGAGCTGAAACAGGTTCCTGATAAAGTGCTCTGATCCACTGTAAGCTTTTGGACCAAAACCATATCTGGAGAGCATCTCAAACAGGTACGATCATTCAGTTCGATCACAAGCTTTCTCTGTGTCCAATGGTATTGCTCCTACTGAATGGTGGAGAGAGCTGCATGGTTTGCAAGAGACTTTGCATATTAATCAGAATCATAACTATTTTCAGAATAGAATTATTATCAGATAGAAGCTGCCCACAAAGAGTCAACTTGATCGACATCAGTGGCGATTGCTCTAAGACTGCAAGGGAAGCTCAGCTTCCCTTAAAATGTCACCCCCCCAAAAAAAGAAAAAGTGGTGAAATACGTACTGCTGTGTGTTCATTTCATTAACTAAATACGTACTAGAAAGCCTTCATCTTTTGTTCAGACACTGCGATAAGAAGTTGATAATCACAGGTAACCGCCACAACTTCGTTCTCATTCATCCTCGCAGCTCCTCAGCGCTTCACACAGCCGGACGCTCAGCGTCTGCTGACTTCAATGTGGAAGCTCAAAGTGGGTTGTTCCAGCAGCGAAACTAGACGCTCATTGGACAAATGCTGGGCTTTGTCCCGCCCATCGTACGCTCAGTGTCTCTGGAGTTCTATGACGAGAGGGCGGTCCCAACTTTCTCACGGACACTGAGCTTCTGCATCCATGATTGGATGTGCTGTCTGAGGCGAAATCCTTTTTTGATTGACAGCTAAATAAGGGAATCAGCGATCTTGAAGAATAAAACATCTACCAAAGCATTTTCCAAGTTATTCATTCCGTTGTTCTTAACTGCTCCGGAGACTTTACCGATCCTCAGCGACTTTTGTCTTTGTTAAAAACGACTGCCGTTGTGTTTGGTGACTCTGTTCTGTTACATACAAATAAACAAACACAATTATGATGTAGGCCAGAAAAATGAGCTTCCCCTCCTTAAAGGCCAGCAGCCGCCACTGGTCCACATTAATTAGATTTGGAGCAGTTTCATCCAGCCATTTTGTTAACATTTTTGCAAAAAATTTATTTGATGCATAACTGACAGTCCAGCTCATACAGGTTGCTTTAAATGCCTCCCAAACTGCTGAAATAGAAGTTAGTTGGTTCATATCTATTCTAATGAATTCTTTGAAATTTTTTTTGTGATGAATAAGACAAAAGTTTTATCTTTTAATGAGTTGTTCAAACTCCATTGTGATCTATAAATTATTCCCTGCTCTTGATTTCTACATTTCCTCCATGATACTAATACAGCCGTGGCCAAAAGTTTTGAGAATGATACAAATATTAATTTTCAAAAATTCTGCTGCTTCAGTGTTTTTAGATCTTTTTGTCAGATGTTTCTATGTTTTACTGAAGTATAATTACAAGCATTTCATAAATGTCAATTTTATAGTTTTGGTTTGTCCACCTACGTCTTGAGGATTGACCACAAGTTCTCTATGGGATTAAGGTCTGGGGAGGTTCCTGGCCATAGACCCAAAATTTTTAGTTTTTTTCTTTTTTTCCTTTAGCCACTTAGTTATCATTTTTGCCTCATAGCACGGTTCTCCATCATACTGGAAAAGGCAGTGTTCGTCACCAAACTGATCTTGAATGGTCAGGAGAAGTTGCTCTCTAAGGATGTTTTGGTACCATTCTTTGTTCATGGCTGTGTTCTTGGGCAAAATTGTGAATGAGCCCACTGCCTTGACTGAGAAGCAACCCCACACATGGATAGTCTCAGGATGCAAGACTGCTTTCATGACACAGGACTGATGGTAGTGCTCACCTTTTCTTCTCCAGACAAGCTTTTTTGCAGATGCCCCAAACGATTGGAAAGGGGATTCATCAGAGAAAGTGACTTTACCCCAGTCTTCAGCAATCCAATCCCTGTACTTTTGAAGAATTCCATTCTGTCTCTGTTATTATTATTTTTTTTAATTTCTGTAGAGAAGTGGCTTTTTTGCTGCTCTGCTTGACTCCAGGCAACAGGGATGAGGATGGAGTTTGGAAGACTTTGTCCTGGGAAGGCAGCTGGTCTAGATGGCGTGTGTCCAAGGCTGCTTAGAGACGGTGCTACAGAACTGTGTCAACCTCTCCACAAGATCTTCAACCTGAGTCTACAGCTGGGGCGGGTACCTGCTCTGTGGAAAACATCCTGCATTGTGCTAGTACCAAAAACAAAATGTCCTGCTGAACTCAATGACTACAGACCAGTGGCCCTCACTTCACACATCATGAAAACCCTGGAGTGGCTGATTCTAGGCCTTCTGAGGTCTGAGGTCAAAGACAAACTGGATTCCCTGCAGTTTGCATACAAAGAAAAGATTGGAGTGGATGATGCTGTCCTCTACATGCTTCACCGTGCCCTGTCTCATTCTGGAGAAACCTGGGGTTTATGCGAGGATCGTGTTCTTTGACTTTTCATGTGCATTTCACACCATCCAACCAACCATACTCAAAGACAAGCTCACAGAGATAGGAGTGGATCCTTCCTGTGTTTCCTGGATCACAGGAAGGCCACAGTTTGTCAGGCTGGGGAACTGTGTTTCAGGGGCTCCACAAGGGACAGTGCTGGCGCCATTCCTGTTCACACTGTATACGCCAGACATCAAAGACTCCGATCAATAGACTTCTGTAGTAAGACGCTGCAGATAATTTAACAGCAAGTGTTCTGTTTCTACGCTGCAGTCTGCTGGGGAAGAAGCATCAAACACAAAGATGCAAGACGACTTAACAAACTTGTGGAAAAGGCTGGCTCTGTGGTTGGACTCAAGCTGGACTCAGTGAAGGATGTGGTGGTGAGATCTACACTGAGGAAGGTGGAGTCTATTCTAAAGAACATGGATCACCCACTTCACAACACCTTGATGGACCAAAGGCCAATGGTGGTGGACAGCTCCTCTCTCTTCGCTGCAGGACAGAAAGATTCAGAAGATCTTTTGTACCCAAAGCCATCAGACTTTATAACTCTTGTGTAAATAGTAGATATGTTTTTAAGACATATTATGTGACACAACAGACAATTGAATTTCTCTTTGGTGATTAATAAAGTTCTTCTTATTCCTCCAAAAGTCTTTGCCTCACTGTACATGGGGATGCACTCAAACCCGCTTGCTGCCATTCCTAAGCAAGCTCTGCACGTGTGGTGCCCCGATCCTGCAGCTAAATCAAGTTTAGGAGGCAGTCCTGGCTCTTGATGGGCTTTTCTTAGGCACCCTGAAGCCTTCTTCACAATAATTGAACCTCTGTCCTTGAAGTTCGTGATGATCGGATTTTGAACCCATGCAGTGAATTCCACTCCAGAGTCCAGTCTGTTTTTAATGCAGAGCAGTCTGAGGGCCTGAAGATCAGGACCATCCAGTTTTGATTTAAAGCTCTGTCCTCTTTTGGTTCACTTCTATGAAACCAGGATACAAAATGCATTACTATGAATTATGTTTTGACAGTCCAAGTTTATTGGTCACCATATTCTCATCACTGACCTTTATCAGCATTACAGCTACAGTCAACTAAATCAAATTTGTTGTAGATTGTAATATAAACAAGTTATTACAACAAATAAACAGATAAAAATATTCTGGGAAAAAAACAGCCAACCAAAGAAGCTCAGAAGTAAAAGAAAAAACAAAATTGTTCATCCAGAGGAAGGAAACAGGACATTCAAAAGAACAAGTATTTCAGTTAGGAAAAGTCACAGTAAAATATATCTTACAGGTGGGTTAGGTTGGATTCCGTTAAAGAAGCATCTCTTTTCTGCATGCTTTTCAAGTGAACAGCTTTCCTGTTAAATGAACAAGCATGTGCGCTTTTAAATTTGAATTCCCACTGAAGCTTTTCCCACAGGTACTACAGGAGTATGGTTTCTCACCTGTGTGTGTTCTCATGTGCAATCTCAGTTTATCTGAACTGTAGAACGATTTGCTGCATGTTTTGCAGGTGAAGAGCTTTTCTCCTGAGTGAATGAGCATGTGTGTTTGTAAAGTTGAAGTCCGACCAAAGCTCTTCCCACATGTGCCACAGGAGTACGGTCTCTCACCTGTGTGTGTTCTCATGTGCGTTCTCAGGTAATCCTTATTAATGAAAGATTTGTTGCATGTTTTGCAGGTGGTCAGATTTTCTCTTGAGTGAATGAGCATGTGTGTTTTTAAAGTTGAAGTCCGACCAAAGCCCTTCCCACACGTGCCACAGGAGTATGGTTTTTCACCTGTGTGTGTTCTCATGTGCGTTCTCAGGGTACTTGTACTGACAAAAGATTTGTTGCATGTTTTACAGGTGATCAGATTTTCTCTTGAGTGAATTAGCATGTGTGTTTTTAAATTTGTACGGCGACCGAAGGTTCTACCACAGGTGCCACAGGAGTACGGCTTTTCACCTGTGTGTGTTCTCATGTGCCTGCTTAGGTTATCTTTCCTGTAAAAAGATTTACTGCATGTTTTGCAGGTGAACAGCTTTTCTCCTGAGTGAATAAGCATGTGCGTCTTTAAATGTGAATTCACAGCGAAGCTCTTCCCACAAGTGCTACAGGAGTATGGTCTCTCACCTGTGTGAGTTCTCATGTGCGTTCTCAGGGTACTTGTACTGATAAAAGATTTGTTGCATGTCTTGCAGATTGCATGCTTTCTCCCTGTGTGAATTTGCATGTGCTTTTTCAAATCTGGTTTCCAACCGAAGCTTTTCTCACAGGAGTACAGTCCCTTACCTGTGTGTGATCTTGCATGATTTGTCAGCAAATGCCTGTATCTGAATATCTTCCCACACCACTCACAAATATGCTTCTTCTTACCAGTGAAAACACTTACATGTGTCTGTGTATTTGAATTGCTGGTAAATGTTTTCCTATTTGTGTCACACTTAAAAGTCTTTTCACCTTGTTGAGGATCAGAGTGAACCTCAGGCTGTTTCGTCTTCTGACTTCTTTTGGGAACTTTTTTGGGGGGGTGTTGTTCTGATTTTGAAGTTGATTCTGACTCTGTGCGCTTGTCTTTCTCTGGATCTTGGTCTGCAGCCTCTTGAGAGTTGTGAGAAAGGAACTGGTCATCCTTCCTTACTTCTGCTTCAGTGTTCTCACCTTCCTGACAGGTTTGAGTTAACATCAAGTGTTCAGTCTCCTGTTTTGGTTCAAGCTGCTCTCTGTCCTGACTGGTGCAGAATTCCTCCTCTTCATCTTTGATCTGTTGAGGCTCTGGGTCCTCTTGGTCCGGACTGGAGTTCCTCTCCTGGTTCCAGGGCTCCAGGTCTGAGACAACCTCGTCCTCCTCACAGTCATGTTGTTGTGGAAGATCTGCAGGATGAGGTACAATATTTACTGATAGACTCTAGCATGATAAATGACATAAAAACACAATATAAAATAAGTTTTAATACTATGCAGAAAAGAGTAGTTAGAAAGAGTAAAAAGAGAAAGAACCAACTTCACTCAGTGTGTCTGTGATCTTCTTTAAACCATCAGTGTAGTGGACTGGTCAGGAAAACCTGATGAAGCCCTTTTGTGTGAGCTGTGTGAAACTAAGAAGGAGCGATTCAGTCCTCGTTTGTGAGGTGAATCTGCTTAACCTGTCTTCCTCTGCACAAAGTGAAAAGGACTGATGGTGCTGTGCACTGGGCATCTACTTTTGTCTGAGATCACAAAATTAAAGTCAGCAGGCAGAGGACATACATTTTTACAGATACCACAAGTGGTATACTCAGAGTTTGAGGGGCAGGGGTGAAAAATAAGTAAAAGAGCAACTGTTGTTTGCCATGAGTCACTGTGATAGTATTATTACATTAATAAATAGTACTCTGATCCTAAGAGGGACTCCTTCATTTGTGAACTCTTTTTTGGGGGGGTGTTGTTCTGATTTTGAAGTTGATTCTGACTCTGTGAGCTTGTCTTTCTCTGGATCTTGGTTTGCAGCCTCACGAGAGTTGTGAGAAAGCAACTGGTCATCCTTCCTTACTTCTGCTTCAGTGTTCTCACCTTCCTGACAGGTTAGAGTTAACATCAAGTGTTCAGTCTCCTGCTTTGGTTCAAGCTGCTCTCTGTCCTGACTGGTGCAGAATTCCTCCTTTTCATCTTTAATCTGTAGAGGCTCTGGGTCCTCTTGGTCTGGACTGGAGTTCCTCTCCTGGTTCCAGGGCTCCAGGTCTGAGACAACCTTGTCCTCACAGTCATGTTGTTGTGGAAGATCTGCAGGACGAGGTACAATACTTACTGATAGACTGTAGCATGATAAATGACATAAAAACACAATGTAAAATAAGTTTTAATACTATGCAGAAAAGAGTAGTTAGAGAGAGTAAAAAGAGAAAGAACCAACTTCACTCAGTGTGTCTGTGATCTTGTTTAAACCATCCAGATAGGCGTGTATAAAGGGTTCAAGGGAACCTTAGTCGAGGTTCTGAAGCGCTCAGACCTCTAAGATGCCTGTTTGCTACAGCGAGCTAATTCTGAGCCCTGAGACTCTGTTGTTCATTCTTGACTCATTACAATCAATAAATAGAGCTTCAAACCGAGCTTCTGCTTCTTTATTCAGTCTAAACTTGGCTTTTCTTACCGATTCTGTGTAAGTGAATGTGGGGTTTCCAGACCAAATCCAGCAGTCTGCGTTGACGGTCCAGCTCTTCCTCGTACTGGACCACAGTTCTGTTAAAAACTCCCAAAATGTCTTCAGTAGCAGCAGCGAGCCGCTCGGTCACAAACTCTCGGAGAGATTCAGCTACAGACATCGTTGGTTCGTTGCAGATTTAAAAGAAGGTTGCGCTGTGAAAACTGGATTGTCCTCAGATATCTCAGCTTCTTCAAAAACAACCCGACGCTGTTCGTTTACTTCCTGCATGTGTCACACCAATAAAGTTCTGTAAGCGGAGCTACGGCAACCAAATGTTCCGCCCTCCTCGTTGTCTCCTTTCAGTCTGTATCGTAGACTGCAGGGCCCTCCACGGTTTCTTTTTTTTTTTTTATATATATATAATTTTGTATTACAACAATAAACACAATCAGACAGCAGTTATATATTAACAACAACACCACAAGTAGGAGAGATCAGTGCATGCTCATACTTAAGAAAATATTCCATTCATTCAAATGGTCCAAATTGCCCTACACATGCATAGATCAGGTTTTATCCCTATAATGCTCTATGAAGAATTTTCAGCTGTATTACTCTATTTCAGAAAGATTTTGAGGCTGTTTTTATGTCATGCTTAATGTTTTCCACACTCTTCAGTAGTATATTCGACCCCTGAATCAAGTTCCTATTGTGACTCTGTCTTTGAGTTCTGGTTTGGGGAGGCATGACACAGCAACTTATATAAACTTCAAAGTCTCTTGGGAGGGTTAATTTCTCCCAAATACTCTAAGCATCTTGTCATTCCCTACCCTGTAAGGACAGAGGCAGAGCAGATCATCTTTTAAGGTATCCCTTTATGGTATTTAATAGATGTTTGACATTTAAGTTAATAAGAATTCACAATAGTAAATAAGAATTTTTATTTTGCCTGGATTTTTTTTTTTTGGAGGGGGTATGATTTCAAATGGAATATGTATCTGGATGACATTCTATTGACTTTCGCCAAACCCTCAAACTCTATACTAAGACTTTCAGAAATTATTTAGTCATTTAGCAGCCTTTTAGTTAACAAAGTAAATTGGATGAAAAGTAAAGCCATGTCTGTATTTTCTTTGTCTTGTCAGATAGCACATGCCAACAGTTCTAAGGCTGAAATAAAGAGTAAAGGGGATTGAGGACAGTCTTCAAAAGTAGAACACCATCATTGGAAGGAGCTTTGTATTCTTATCACACTGTGATAAGAAGCTGATAATCACAGGTATCCGGCACAACTTCATTCTCATTCATCCTCGCAGCGCCTCAGCGCTTCACACAGCCGGACGCTCAGCATCTGCTGACTTCAATGTGGAAGCTCAAAGTGGGTTGTTCCAGCAGTGAAACTAGACGCTCATTGGACAAATCCTGTGCTTTGTCCCGCCCATCGTACGCTCAGTGTCTCTGGAGTTCTATGACGAGAGGGCGGTCCCAACTTTCTCGCAGACGCTGAGCTTCTGCATCCATGATTGGATGTGCTGTCTGAGGCGAAATCCTTTTTTGATTGACAGCTAAATAAGCGAATCAGCGATCTTGAAGAATAAAACATCTACCAAAGCATTTTCCAAGTTATTCATTCCATTGTTCTTAACTGCTCCGGAGACTTTGCCGATCCTCAGCGACTTTTGTCTTTGTTAAAAACGACTGCCGTTGTGTTTGGTGACTCTGTTCTGTTACATACAAATAAACAAACACAATTATGATGTAGGCCAGAAAAATGAGCTTCCCCTCCTTAAAGGCCAGCAGCCGCCACTGGTCCACATGAATTAAATTTGGAGCAGTTTCATCCAGCCATTTTGTTAACATTTTTGCAAAAAATTTATTGGATGCATAACTGACAGTCCAGCTCATACAGGTTGCTTTAAATGCCTCCCAAACTGCTGAAATAGAAGTTAGTGGGTTCATATCTATTCTAATGAATTCTTTGAATTTTTTTTGTGATGAATAAGAAAAAAGTTTTATCTTTTAATGAGTTGTTCAAACTCCATTGTGATCTATAAATTATTCCCTGCTCTTGATTTCTACATTTCCTCCATGATACTAATACAGCCGTGGCCAAAAGTTTTGAGAATGATACAAATATTAATTTTCAAAAATTCTGCTGCTTCAGTGTTTTTAGATCTTTTTGTCAGATGTTTCTATGTTTTACTGAAGTATAATTACAAGCATTTCATAAATGTCAATTTTTTAGTTTTGGTTTGTCCACCTACGTCTTGAGTATTGACCACAAGTTCTCTATGGGATTAAGGTCTGGGGAGGTTCCTGGCCATAGACCCAAAATTTTTAGTTTTTTTCTTTTTTTCCTTTAGCCACTTAGTTATGATTTTTGCCTCATAGCACGGTTCTCCATCATACTGGAAAAGGCAGTGTTCGTCACCAAACTGATCTTGAATGGTCAGGAGAAGTTGCTCTCTAAGGATGTTTTGGTACCATTCTTTGTTCATGGCTGTGTTCTTGGGCAAAATTGTGAATGAGCCCACTGCCTTGACTGAGAAGCAACCCCACACATGGATAGTCTCGGGATGCAAGACTGCTTTCATGACACAGGACTGATGGTAGTGCTCACCTTTTCTTCTCCAGACAAGCTTTTTTGCAGATGCCCCAAACGATTGGAAAGGGGATTCATCAGAGAAAGTGACTTTACCCCAGTCTTCAGCAATCCAATCCCTGTACTTTTGAAGAATTCCATTCTGTCTCTGTTATTATTATTTTTTTTTTTATTTCTGTAGAGAAGTGGCTTCTTTGCTGCTCTGCTTGACTCCAGGCAACAGGGATGAGGATGGAGTTTGGAAGACTTTGTCCTGGGAAGGCAGCTGGTCTAGATGGCGTGTGTCCAAGGCTGCTTAGAGACGGTGCTACAGAACTGTGTCAACCTCTCCACAAGATCTTCAACCTGAGTCTACAGCTGGGGCGGGTACCTGCTCTGTGGAAAACATCCTGCATTGTGGTAGTACCAAAAACAAAATGTCCTGCTGAACTCAATGACTACAGACCAGTGGCCCTCACTTCACACATCATGAAAACCCTGGAGTGGCTGATTCTAGGCCTTCTGAGGTCTGAGGTCAAAGACAAACTGGATTCCCTGCAGTTTGCATACAAAGAAAAGATTGGAGTGGATGATGCTGTCCTCTACATGCTTCACCGTGCCCTGTCTCATTCTGGAGAAACCTGGGGTTTATGCGAGGATCGTGTTCTTTGACTTTTCATGTGCATTTCACACCATCCAACCAACCATACTCAAAGACAAGCTCACAGAGATAGGAGTGAATCCTTCCTGTGTTTCCTGGATCACAGGAAGGCCACAGTTTGTCAGGCTGGGGAACTGTGTTTCTGGGACATTAATGAGCAGAACAGGGGCTCCATAAGGGACAGTGCTGGCGCAATTCCTGTTCACACTGTATACGCCAGACATCAAAGACTCCGATCAAAAGACTTCTGTAGTAAGACGCTGCAGATAATTTAACAGCAAGTGTTCTGTTTCTACGCTGCAGTCTGCTGGGGAAGAAGCATCAAACACAAAGATGCAAGACGACTTAACAAACTTGTGGAAAAGGCTGGCTCTGTGGTTGGACTCAAGCTGGACTCAGTGAAGGATGTGGTGGAGAGATCTACACTGAGGAAGGTGGAGTCTATTCTAAAGAACATGGATCACCCACTTCACAACACCTTGATGGACCAAAGGCCAATGGTGGTGGACAGCTCCTCTCTCTTCGCTGCAGGACAGAAAGATTCAGAAGATCTTTTGTACCCACAGCCATCAGACTTTATAACTCTTGTGTAAATAGTAGATATGTTTTTAAGACATATTATGTGACACAACAGACAATTGAATTTCTCTTTGGTGATTAATAAAGTTCTTCTTATTCCTCCAAAAGTCTTTGCCTCACTGTACATGCGGATGCACTCAAACCCGCTTGCTGCCATTCCTAAGCAAGCTCTGCACGTGTGGTGCCCCGATCCTGCAGCTAAATCAACTTTAGGAGGCAGTCTTGGCTCTTGATGGGCTTTTCTTAGGCACCCTGAAGCCTTCTTCACAATAATTGAACCTCTGTCCTTGAAGTTCGTGATGATCGGATTTTAAACCCATGCAGTGAATTCCACTCCAGAGTCCAGTCTGTTTTTAATGCAGAGCAGTCTGAGGGCCTGAAGATCAGGACCATCCAGTTTTGATTTAAAGCTCTGTCCTCTTTTGGTTAACTTCTATGAAACCAGGATACAAAATGCATTACTATGAATTTTGTTTTAACAGTCCAAGTTTATTGGTCACCATATTCTCATCACTGACATTTATCAGCATTACAGCTACAGTCAACTAAATCAAATTTGTTGTAGATTGTAATATAAACAAGTTATTACAACAAATAAACAGATACAAATATTCTGGGAAAAAAACAGCCAACCAAAGAAGCTCAGAAGTAAAAGAAAAAACAAAATTGTTCATCCAGAGGAAGGAAACAGGACATTCAAAAGAACAAGTATTTCAGTTAGGAAAAGTCACAGTAAAATATATCTTACAGGTGGGTTAGGTTGGATTCCGTTAAAGAAGCATCTCTTTTCTGCATGCTTTTCAAGTGAACAGCTTTCCTGTTAAATGAACAAGCATGTGCGCTTTTAAATTTGAATTCCCACTGAAGCTTTTCCCACAGGTACTACAGGAGTATGGTTTCTCACCTGTGTGTGTTCTCATGTGCAATCTCAGTTTATCTGAACTGTAGAACGATTTGCTGCATGTTTTGCAGGTGAAGAGCTTTTCTCCTGAGTGAATGAGCATGTGTATTTTTAAAGTTGAAGTCCGACCAAAGCTCTTCCCACACGTGCCACAGGAGTATGGTCTCTCACCTGTGTGTGTTCTCATGTGCATTCTCAGGTAATCCTTATTAATAAAAGATTTGTTGCATGTTTTGCAGGTGGTCAGATTTTCTCTTGAGTGAATGAGCATGTGTGTTTTTAAAGTTGAAGTCCGACCAAAGCTCTTCCCACACGTGCCACAGGAGTATGGTCTCTCACCTGTGTGTGTTCTCATGTGCGTTCTCAGTTTATCCTTATTGCTAAAAGATTTGCTGCATGTTTTGCAGGTGAACAGCTTTTCTCCTGAGTGAATAAGCATGTGCGTTTTTAAATTTGAATTCCAACAGAACCTCTTCCCACATGTGCTACAGGAGTATGGTTTTTCACCTGTGTGTGTTCTCATGTGCGTTCTCAGGGTACTTGTACTGACAAAAGATTTGTTGCATGTTTTACAGGTGATCAGATTTTCTCTTGAGTGAATTAGCATGTGTGTTTTTAAATTTGTACGGCGACCGAAGGTTCTACCACAGGTGCCACAGGAGTACGGCTTTTCACCTGTGTGTGTTCTCATGTGCCTGCTTAGGTTATCTTTCCTGTAAAAAGATTTACTGCATGTTTTGCAGGTGAACAGCTTTTCTCCTGAGTGAATAAGCATGTGCGTCTTTAAATGTGAATTCACAGCGAAGCTCTTCCCACAAGTGCTACAGGAGTATGGTCTCTCACCTGTGTGTGTTCTCATGTGCGTTCTCAGTTTACTTGTACTGATAAAAGATTTGTTGCATGTTTTGCAGATTGCATGCTTTCTCCCTGTGTGAATTTGCATGTGCTTTTTCAAATCTGGTTTCCAACCGAAGCTTTTCTCACAGGAGTACAGTCCCTTACCTGCGTGTGATCTTGCATGATTTGTCAGCAAATGCCTGTATCTGAATATCTTCCCACACCACTCACAAATATGCTTCTTCTTACCAGTGAAAACACTTACATGTGTCTGTGTATTTGAATTGCTGGTAAATGTTTTCCTATTTGTGTCACACTTAAAAGTCTTTTCACCTTGTTGAGGATCAGAGTGAACCTCAGGCTGTTTCGTCTTCTGACTTCTTTTGGGAACTTTTTTGGGGGGGTGTTGTTCTGATTTTGAAGTTGATTCTGACTCTGTGCGCTTGTCTTTCTCTGGACCTTGGTTTGCAGCCTCTTGAGAGTTGTGAGAAAGGAACTGGTCATCCTTCCTTACTTCTGCTTCAGTGTTCTCACCTTCCTGACAGGTTTGAGTTAACATCAAGTGTTCAGTCTCCTGTTTTGGTTCAAGCTGCTCTCTGTCCTGACTGGTGCAGAATTCCTCCTCTTCATCTTTGATCTGTTGAGGCTCTGGGTCCTCTTGGTCCGGACTGGAGTTCCTCTCCTGGTTCCAGGGCTCCAGGTCTGAGACAACCTCGTCCTCCTCACAGTCATGTTGTTGTGGAAGATCTGCAGGATGAGGTACAATATTTACTGATAGACTCTAGCATGATAAATGACATAAAAACACAATATAAAATAAGTTTTAATACTATGCAGAAAAGAGTAGTTAGAAAGAGTAAAAAGAGAAAGAACCAACTTCACTCAGTGTGTCTGTGATCTTCTTTAAACCATCAGTGTAGTGGACTGGTCAGGAAAACCTGATGAAGCCCTTTTGCAGGGTTTTTCCTGGCTCAAATTGAGGCAGAGGTGGCACCATCCTGACCATGCACCATGACGTGCATGTATTTGTAAATTCAACTGACTCACTTTCTTTTACAGGCAACATACTTTAAGTTAAGAGTTCAAAAAAGAGTGTGACCATTATCATGTTAAAGCATTCATTTATTAAAACTATATACATACACAAATCAGCTGGCAACTTTAAATTGAAAGTACACTTCATCCACACATCTCACAACCAGACAGTACATTTCAGCCTCCTCTTTTTCATTCTGTAGAACCTCCTCATGCACTCCTTGTAGTCCAAGGCCTCCTGGTCTGGTCCATCAACGGCCACCTTACAACAGACATCCAAGTGCCTCTCCTTCAGTCTGTTCCACAGAGGTGTCTTCACCTTAAACAAAACAATTCATCATGCATTAAGTATTTTTGTTTTTATTCTGATACAGACATGAAGAGTGATAGTGTTTTCAATCATATATTATATATATGTATACGTTGCAGTGTCCTCCCTAAAAAACGACAACCAATTATTTCTTAAACTATCTAAACTATGTTATTTTAGTTTTTGTAACTTTATTAGTTGAGTGTTTTTAGGTACGACCATCTTTAATATATTTCTCCTTCTCTTCTGCTGCTTTGTGAACGACTGTCACCTCATGTCTTTCTAATGTGTCCAGCCTGTAGTTGGTTGATGGCTGTCTCACTAAGGAGGCAGCAATTACCTGCTGTGTTGGGGCACAGTGCTTTTGGCATAAATAGCAGTGCATGCATTCCTCAGTATGCCTGAACCAGGTACATTGATTGAGCCACTGTTTGTCAAAGCCACTGGCTCTGTGTTTTTGAGAAGATCTGGAAAGAGGAATAAAAAAACCACGTACACGTTGGTTTTGCGTTGTTATGCTCCTAATTGGAAACTAATTAATTAATTACCCTCGCCTCGCCGACTCGTCCTGTCCTGCATTCTGACCCTCGCGATCACCAGTCCCTTGTGAAGTACTTTCAGACCTGACACAAATTTCCACGTTGTCACCAACATGAATTATAGCATTTTAACTGCCTGTTCCTTTTTTCTCTCTGCTGTGTTTCACCTGGACTCTTGACTTTCCTCCTCGCGAGGTCGCTTTTTAAAGTACTGGCTGATTTTGCCTGTCATAACTGCAACGCTAAAAACGGAGTAAACTTTTTTTTAAATAAACACGTCATGCTTGGATGCAAAAAAGACAAGCAGTATTTACCTGTTTGTGTCCAGCCGCCAGGGAAAATCAGGACGCCGATAGCACCAACTAGCGGGAAAAAAACATGATTCGATCCGTTCCTTCTTCGGTAGATGCTTCAGGTCTTTCCGGTGCACTGCTGTTGATATAGCGCCTCTATAGTGGTGCAACGCTGCAACTGCAGTTAAAATACGTTGCCGCTGCAGAGGGACATCATACGCTCAATCAACACAGCTGGAGCTTTACGCTGTGTTGAGCGAAATCAATCGCTCTGGCTGGGGGCGGCACAAAATTAGGTGGAGGCGGCCGCCACGCAATTTTGAACGCAGGAAAAACCCTGCCTTTTGTGTGAGCTGTGTGAAACTAAGAAGGAGCGATTCAGTCCTCGTTTGTGAGGTGAATCTGCTTAACCTGTCTTCCTCTGCACAAAGTGAAAAGGACTGATGGTGCTGTGCACTGGGCATCTACTTTTGTCTGAGATCACAAAATTAAAGTCAGCAGGCAGAGGACATACATTTTTACAGATACCACAAGTGGTATACTCAGAGTTTGAGGGGCAGGGGTGAAAAATAAGTAAAAGAGCAACTGTTGTTTGCCATGAGTCACTGTGATAGTATTATTACATTAATAAATAGTACTCTGATCCTAAGAGGGACTCCTTCATTTGTGAA
This sequence comes from Xyrichtys novacula, assembly GCA_962446985.1. Classification (NCBI taxonomy): domain Eukaryota; kingdom Metazoa; phylum Chordata; class Actinopteri; order Labriformes; family Labridae; genus Xyrichtys; species Xyrichtys novacula. Next base: position 18,871,418 of record OY660879.1, on the reverse strand, counting down.
CTCTTTTTTGGGGGGGTGTTGTTCTGATTTTGAAGTTGATTCTGACTCTGTGAGCTTGTCTTTCTCTGGATCTTGGTTTGCAGCCTCACGAGAGTTGTGAGAAAGCAACTGGTCATCCTTCCTTACTTCTGCTTCAGTGTTCTCACCTTCCTGACAGGTTAGAGTTAACATCAAGTGTTCAGTCTCCTGTTTTGGTTCAAGCTGCTCTCTGTCCTGACTGGTGCAGAATTCCTCCTCTTCATCTTTGATCTGTTGAGGCTCTGGGTCCTCTTGGTCCGGACTGGAGTTCCTCTCCTGGTTCCAGGGCTCCAGGTCTGAGACAACCTCGTCCTCCTCACAGTCATGTTGTTGTGGAAGATCTGCAGGATGAGGTACAATATTTACTGATAGACTCTAGCATGATAAATGACATAAAAACACAATATAAAATAAGTTTTAATACTATGCAGAAAAGAGTAGTTAGAAAGAGTAAAAAGAGAAAGAACCAACTTCACTCAGTGTGTCTGTGATCTTCTTTAAACCATCAGTGTAGTGGACTGGTCAGGAAAACCTGATGAAGCCCTTTTGCAGGGTTTTTCCTGGCTCAAATTGAGGCAGAGGTGGCACCATCCTGACCATGCACCATGACGTGCATGTATTTGTAAATTCAACTGACTCACTTTCTTTTACAGGCAACATACTTTAAGTTAAGAGTTCAAAAAAGAGTGTGACCATTATCATGTTAAAGCATTCATTTATTAAAACTATATACATACACAAATCAGCTGGCAACTTTAAATTGAAAGTACACTTCATCCACACATCTCACAACCAGACAGTACATTTCAGCCTCCTCTTTTTCATTCTGTAGAACCTCCTCATGCACTCCTTGTAGTCCAAGGCCTCCTGGTCTGGTCCATCAACGGCCACCTTACAACAGACATCCAAGTGCCTCTCCTTCAGTCTGTTCCACAGAGGTGTCTTCACCTTAAACAAAACAATTCATCATGCATTAAGTATTTTTGTTTTTATTCTGATACAGACATGAAGAGTGATAGTGTTTTCAATCATATATTATATATATGTATACGTTGCAGTGTCCTCCCTAAAAAACGACAACCAATTATTTCTTAAACTATCTAAACTATGTTATTTTAGTTTTTGTAACTTTATTAGTTGAGTGTTTTTAGGTACGACCATCTTTAATATATTTCTCCTTCTCTTCTGCTGCTTTGTGAACGACTGTCACCTCATGTCTTTCTAATGTGTCCAGCCTGTAGTTGGTTGATGGCTGTCTCACTAAGGAGGCAGCAATTACCTGCTGTGTTGGGGCACAGTGCTTTTGGCATAAATAGCAGTGCATGCATTCCTCAGTATGCCTGAACCAGGTACATTGATTGAGCCACTGTTTGTCAAAGCCACTGGCTCTGTGTTTTTGAGAAGATCTGGAAAGAGGAATAAAAAACCACGTACACGTTGGTTTTGCGTTGTTATGCTCCTAATTGGAAACTAATTAATTAATTACCCTCGCCTCGCCGACTCGTCCTGTCCTGCATTCTGACCCTCGCGATCACCAGTCCCTTGTGAAGTACTTTCAGACCTGACACAAATTTCCACGTTGTCACCAACATGAATTATAGCATTTTAACTGCCTGTTCCTTTTTTCTCTCTGCTGTGTTTCACCTGGACTCTTGACTTTCCTCCTCGCGAGGTCGCTTTTTAAAGTACTGGCTGATTTTGCCTGTCATAACTGCAACGCTAAAAACGGAGTAAACTTTTTTTTTAAATAAACACGTCATGCTCGGATGCAAAAAAGACAAGCAGTATTTACCTGTTTGTGTCCAGCCGCCAGGGAAAATCAGGACGCCGATAGCACCAACTAGCGGGAAAAAAACATGATTCGATCCGTTCCTTCTTCGGTAGATGCTTCAGGTCTTTCCGGTGCACTGCTGTTGATATAGCGCCTCTATAGTGGTGCAACGCTGCAACTGCAGTTAAAATACGTTGCCGCTGCAGAGGGACATCATACGCTCAATCAACACAGCTGGAGCTTTACGCTGTGTTGAGCGAAATCAATCGCTCTGGCTGGGGGCGGCACAAAATTAGGTGGAGGCGGCCGCCACGCAATTTTGAACGCAGGAAAAACCCTGCCTTTTGTGTGAGCTGTGTGAAACTAAGAAGGAGCGATTCAGTCCTCGTTTGTGAGGTGAATCTGCTTAACCTGTCTTCCTCTGCACAAAGTGAAAAGGACTGATGGTGCTGTGCACTGGGCATCTACTTTTGTCTGAGATCACAAAATTAAAGTCAGCAGGCAGAGGACATACATTTTTACAGATACCACAAGTGGTATACTCAGAGTTTGAGGGGCAGGGGTGAAAAATAAGTAAAAGAGCAACTGTTGTTTGCCATGAGTCACTGTGATAGTATTATTACATTAATAAATAGTACTCTGATCCTAAGAGGGACTCCTTCATTTGTGAACTCTTTTTTGGGGGGGTGTTGTTCTGATTTTGAAGTTGATTCTGACTCTGTGAGCTTGTCTTTCTCTGGATCTTGGTTTGCAGCCTCACGAGAGTTGTGAGAAAGCAACTGGTCATCCTTCCTTACTTCTGCTTCAGTGTTCTCACCTTCCTGACAGGTTAGAGTTAACATCAAGTGTTCAGTCTCCTGCTTTGGTTCAAGCTGCTCTCTGTCCTGACTGGTGCAGAATTCCTCCTTTTCATCTTTAATCTGTAGAGGCTCTGGGTCCTCTTGGTCTGGACTGGAGTTCCTCTCCTGGTTCCAGGGCTCCAGGTCTGAGACAACCTTGTCCTCACAGTCATGTTGTTGTGGAAGATCTGCAGGACGAGGTACAATACTTACTGATAGACTGTAGCATGATAAATGACATAAAAACACAATGTAAAATAAGTTTTAATACTATGCAGAAAAGAGTAGTTAGAGAGAGTAAAAAGAGAAAGAACCAACTTCACTCAGTGTGTCTGTGATCTTGTTTAAACCATCCAGATAGGCGTGTATAAAGGGTTCAAGGGAACCTTAGTCGAGGTTCTGAAGCGCTCAGACCTCTAAGATGCCTGTTTGCTACAGCGAGCTAATTCTGAGCCCTGAGACTCTGTTGTTCATTCTTGACTCATTACAATCAATAAATAGAGCTTCAAACCGAGCTTCTGCTTCTTTATTCAGTCTAAACTTGGCTTTTCTTACCGATTCTGTGTAAGTGAATGTGGGGTTTCCAGACCAAATCCAGCAGTCTGCGTTGACGGTCCAGCTCTTCCTCGTACTGGACCACAGTTCTGTTAAAAACTCCCAAAATGTCTTCAGTAGCAGCAGCGAGCCGCTCGGTCACAAACTCTCGGAGAGATTCAGCTACAGACATCGTTGGTTCGTTGCAGATTTAAAAGAAGGTTGCGCTGTGAAAACTGGATTGTCCTCAGATATCTCAGCTTCTTCAAAAACAACCCGACGCTGTTCGTTTACTTCCTGCATGTGTCACACCAATAAAGTTCTGTAAGCGGAGCTACGGCAACCAAATGTTCCGCCCTCCTCGTTGTCTCCTTTCAGTCTGTATCGTAGACTGCAGGGCCCTCCACGGTTTCTTTTTTTTTTTTTTATATATATATATATATATATAATTTTGTATTACAACAATAAACACAATCAGACAGCAGTTATATATTAACAACAACACCACAAGTAGGAGAGATCAGTGCATGCTCATACTTAAGAAAATATTCCATTCATTCAAATGGTCCAAATTGCCCTACACATGCATAGATCAGGTTTTATCCCTATAATGCTCTATGAAGAATTTTCAGCTGTATTACTCTATTTCAGAAAGATTTTGAGGCTGTTTTTATGTCATGCTTAATGTTTTCCACACTCTTCAGTAGTATATTCGACCCCTGAATCAAGTTCCTATTGTGACTCTGTCTTTGAGTTCTGGTTTGGGGAGGCATGACACAGCAACTTATATAAACTTCAAAGTCTCTTGGGAGGGTTAATTTCTCCCAAATACTCTAAGCATCTTGTCATTCCCTACCCTGTAAGGACAGAGGCAGAGCAGTTCATCTTTTAAGGTATCCCTTTGTGGTATTTAATAGATGTTTGACATTTAAGTTAATAAGAATTCACAATAGTAAATAAGAATTTTTATTTTGCCTGGATTTTTTTTTTTTTGGAGGGGGTATGATTTCAAATGGAATATGTATCTGGATGACATTCTATTGACTTTCGCCAAACCCTCAAACTCTGTACTAAGACTTTCAGAAATTATTTAGTCATTTAGCAGCCTTTTAGTTAACAAAGTAAATTGGATGAAAAGTAAAGCCATGTCTGTATTTTCTTTGTCTTGTCAGATAGCACATGCCAACAGTTCTAAGGCTGAAATAAAGAGTAAAGGGGATTGAGGACAGTCTTCTCAAGTAGAACGCCATCATTGGAAGGAGCTTTGTATTCTTATCACACTGTGATAAGAAGCTGATAATCACAGGTATCCGGCACAACTTCATTCTCATTCATCCTCGCAGCGCCTCAGCGCTTCACACAGCCGGACGCTCAGCATCTGCTGACTTCAATGTGGAAGCCCAAGGTGGGTTGTTCCAGCAGTGAAACTAGACGCTCATTGGACAAATGCTGTGCTTTGTCCCGCCCATCGTACGCTCAGTGTCTCTGGAGTTCTATGACGAGAGGGCGGTCCCAACTTTCTCGCAGACGCTGAGCTTCTGCATCCATGATTGGATGTGCTGTCTGAGGCGAAATCCTTTTTTGATTGACAGCTAAATAAGCGAATCAGCGATCTTGAAGAATAAAACATCTACCAGAGCATTTTCCAAGTTATTCATTCCATTGTTCTTAACTGCTCCGGAGACTTTGCCGATCCTCAGCGACTTTTGTCTTTGTTAAAAACGACTGCCGTTGTGTTTGGTGACTCTGTTCTGTTACATACAAATAAACAAACACAATTATGATGTAGGCCAGAAAAATGAGCTTCCCCTCCTTAAAGGCCAGCAGCCGCCACTGGTCCACATGAATTAAATTTGGAGCAGTTTCATCCAGCCATTTTGTTAACATTTTTGCAAAAAATTTATTGGATGCATAACTGACAGTCCAGCTCATACAGGTTGCTTTAAATGCCTCCCAAACTGCTGAAATAGAAGTTAGTGGGTTCATATCTATTCTAATGAATTCTTTGAATTTTTTTTGTGATGAATAAGACAAAAGTTTTATCTTTTAATGAGTTGTTCAAACTCCATTGTGATCTATAAATTATTCCCTGCTCTTGATTTCTACATTTCCTCCATGATACTAATACAGCCGTGGCCAAAAGTTTTGAGAATGATACAAATATTAATTTTCAAAAATTCTGCTGCTTCAGTGTTTTTAGATCTTTTTGTCAGATGTTTCTATGTTTTACTGAAGTATAATTACAAGCATTTCATAAATGTCAATTTTTTAGTTTTGGTTTGTCCACCTACGTCTTGAGGATTGACCACAAGTTCTCTATGGGATTAAGGTCTGGGGAGGTTCCTGGCCATAGACCCAAAATTTTTAGTTTTTTTCTTTTTTTCCTTTAGCCACTTAGTTATGATTTTTGCCTCATAGCACGGTTCTCCATCATACTGGAAAAGGCAGTGTTCGTCACCAAACTGATCTTGAATGGTCAGGAGAAGTTGCTCTCTAAGGATGTTTTGGTACCATTCTTTGTTCATGGCTGTGTTCTTGGGCAAAATTGTGAATGAGCCCACTGCCTTGACTGAGAAGCAACCCCACACATGGATAGTCTCAGGATGCAAGACTGCTTTCATGACACAGGACTGATGGTAGTGCTCACCTTTTCTTCTCCAGACAAGCTTTTTTGCAGATGCCCCAAACGATTGGAAAGGGGATTCATCAGAGAAAGTGACTTTACCCCAGTCTTCAGCAATCCAATCCCTGTACTTTTGAAGAATTCCATTCTGTCTCTGTTATTATTATTATTTTTAATTTCTGTAGAGAAGTGGCTTCTTTGCTGCTCTGCTTGACTCCAGGCAACAGGGATGAGGATGGAGTTTGGAAGACTTTGTCCTGGGAAGGCAGCTGGTCTAGATGGCGTGTGTCCAAGGCTGCTTAGAGACGGTGCTACAGAACTGTGTCAACCTCTCCACAAGATCTTCAACCTGAGTCTACAGCTGGGGCGGGTACCTGCTCTGTGGAAAACATCCTGCATTGTGGTAGTACCAAAAACAAAATGTCCTGCTGAACTCAATGACTACAGACCAGTGGCCCTCACTTCACACATCATGAAAACCCTGGAGTGGCTGATTCTAGGCCTTCTGAGGTCTGAGGTCAAAGACAAACTGGATTCCCTGCAGTTTGCATACAAAGAAAAGATTGGAGTGGATGATGCTGTCCTCTACATGCTTCACCGTGCCCTGTGTCATTCTGGAGAAACCTGGGGTTTATGCGAGGATCGTGTTCTTTGACTTTTCATGTGCATTTCACACCATCCAACCAACCATACTCAAAGACAAGCTCACAGAGATAGGAGTGGATCCTTCCTGTGTTTCCTGGATCACAGGAAGGCCACAGTTTGTCAGGCTGGGGAACTGTGTTTCTGGGACATTAATGAGCAGCACAGGGGCTCCATAAGGGACAGTGCTGGCGCAATTCCTGTTCACACTGTATACGCCAGACATCAAAGACTCCGATCAAAAGACTTCTGTAGTAAGACGCTGCAGATAATTTAACAGCAAGTGTTCTGTTTCTACGCTGCAGTCTGCTGGGGAAGAAGCATCAAACACAAAGATGCAAGACGACTTAACAAACTTGTGGAAAAGGCTGGCTCTGTGGTTGGACTCAAGCTGGACTCAGTGAAGGATGTGGTGGAGAGATCTACACTGAGGAAGGTGGAGTCTATTCTAAAGAACATGGATCACCCACTTCACAACACCTTGATGGACCAAAGGCCAATGGTGGTGGACAGCTCCTCTCTCTTCGCTGCAGGACAGAAAGATTCAGAAGATCTTTTGTACCCACAGCCATCAGACTTTATAACTCTTGTGTAAATAGTAGATATGTTTTTAAGACATATTATCTGACACAACAGACAATTGAATTTCTCTTTGGTGATTAATAAAGTTCTTCTTATTCCTCCAAAAGTCTTTGCCTCACTGTACATGCGGATGCACTCAAACCCGCTTGCTGCCATTCCTAAGCAAGCTCTGCGCGTGTGGTGCCCCGATCCTGCAGCTAAATCAACTTTAGGAGGCAGTCCTGGCTCTTGATGGGCTTTTCTTAGGCACCCTGAAGCCTTCTTCACAATAATTGAACCTCTGTCCTTGAAGTTCGTGATGATCGGATTTTGAACCCATGCAGTGAATTCCACTCCAGAGTCCAGTCTGTTTTTAATGCAGAGCAGTCTGAGGGCCTGAAGATCAGGACCATCCAGTTTTGATTTAAAGCTCTGTCCTCTTTTGGTTCACTTCTATGAAACCAGGATACAAAATGCATTACTATGAATTTTGTTTTAACAGTCCAAGTTTATTGGTCACCATATTCTCATCACTGACCTTTATCAGCATTACAGCTACAGTCAACTAAATCAAATTTGTTGTAGATTGTAATATAAACAAGTTATTACAACAAATAAACAGATCCAAATATTCTGGGAAAAAAACAGCCAACCAAAGAAGCTCAGAAGTAAAAGAAAAAACAAAATTGTTCATCCAGAGGAAGGAAACAGGACATTCAAAAGAACAAGTATTTCAGTTAGGAAAAGTCACAGTAAAATATATCTTACAGGTGGGTTAGGTTGGATTCCGTTAAAGAAGCATCTCTTTTCTGCATGCTTTTCAAGTGAACAGCTTTCCTCTTGAATGAACAAGCATGTGCGTTTTTAAATTTGAATTCCAACTGAAGCTTTTCCCACAGGTACTACAGGTGTACGGTTTCTCACCTGTGTGTGTTCTCATGTGGCTTCTCAGTTTATCTGAACTGAAGAACGATTTGCTGCATGTTTTGCAGGTGAAGAGCTTTTCTCCTGAGTGAATGAGCATGTGTGTTTTTAAAGTTGAAGTCCGACCAAAGCTCTTCCCACACGTGCCACAGGAGTATGGTCTCTCACCTGTGTGTGTTCTCATGTGCATTCTCAGGTAATCCTTATTGCTAAAAGATTTGTTGCATGTTTTGCAGGTGGTCAGATTTTCTCTTGAGTGAATGAGCATGTGTGTTTTTAAAGTTGAAGTCCGACCAAAGCTCTTCCCACACGTGCCACAGGAGTATGGTCTCTCACCTGTGTGTGTTCTCATGTGCGTTCTCAGTTTATCCTTATTGCTAAAAGATTTGCTGCATGTTTTGCAGGTGAACAGCTTTTCTCCTGAGTGAATGAGCATGTGCGTTTTTAAAATTGAATTCCAACAGAACCTCTTCCCACATGTGCCACAGGAGTATGGTTTTTCACCTGTGTGTGTTCTCATGTGCGTTCTCAGGGTACTTGTACTGACAAAAGATTTGTTGCATATTTTACAGGTGATCAGATTTTCTCTTGAGTGAATTAGCATGTGCGTTTTTAAATTTGTACAGCGACCGAAGCTTCTACCACAGGTGCCACAGGAGTACGGCTTTTCACCTGTGTGTGTTCTCATGTGCCTGCTTAGGTTATCTTTCCTGTAAAAAGATTTACTGCATGTTTTGCAGGTGAACAGCTTTTCTCCTGAGTGAATAAGCATGTGCGTCTTTAAATTTGAATTCACAGCGAAGCTCTTCCCACAAGTGCTACAGGAGTATGGTCTCTCACCTGTGTGAGTTCTCATGTGCGTTCTCAGGTTACTTGTACTGATAAAAGATTTGTTGCATGTCTTGCAGATTGCATGCTTTCTCCCTGTGTGAATTCGCATGTGCTTTTTCAAATCTGGTTTCCAACCGAAGTTTTTCTCACAGGAGTACAGTCCCTTACCTGTGTGTGATCTTGCATGATTTGTCAGCAAATGCCTGTACCTGAATATCTTCCCACACCTCTCACAAGCATGCTTCTTTTTACCGGTGGGAACACCAAGATGTGTCTGAATATTTGAATTGCTGGTAAATGTTTCCCTATTTGTGTCACATTTAAAAGTCTTTTCACCTTGTTGAGGATCACAGTGAACCTTCGGCTGTTTTGTCTTCTGACTTCTTTTGTGAACTTTTTTTGGGGGGTGTTGTTCTGATTTTGAGGTTGATTCTGACTCCGTGAGCTTGTCTTTCTCTGGATCTTGGTTTGCAGCCTCATGAGAGTTTTGAGAATGGAACTGGTCGTCCTTCCTTACTTCTGCTTCAGTGTTCTCACTTTCCTGACAGGTTAGAGTTAACATCAAGTGCTCAGTCTCCTGCTTTGGTTCAAGCTGCTCTCTGTCCTGACCGGTGTAGAATTCCTCCTTTTCATCTTTAATCTGTAGAGGCTCTGGGTCTTCTTGGTCCGGACTGGAGTTCCTCTCCTGGTTACAGGGCTGCAGGTCTGAGACAACCTCGTCCTCCTCACAGTCATGTTGTTGTGGAAGATCTGCAGGATAAGGTACAATACTTACTGATAGACTCTCGCATGATAAATGACATAAAAACACAATGTATAATAAGTTTTAATACTATGCAGAAAAAAAGTAGTAAGATAGAGCAAAAAGAGGAAGAACCAACTTCACTCAGTGTGTCTGTGGTCTTGTTTAAAACATCAGTGTAGTGGACTGGTCAGGAAAGCTGATGAAGCCCTTTTGTGTGAGCTGTGTGAAACTGAGGATTACATAAAAAGAAGCGATTCAGTTCTGAAGCGCTCAGACCTCTACGATGACTGTTTGCTAAGGCGAGCTAATTCTGAACCCTGAGACTCTGTTCATTCATGACTCACTACAATCAATAAATAGAGCTTCAACTGAGAACTCTTCTGAACCCCGTCTTCTCTTCTTCCCATCAACGACCACGCAGGTAAAAGGTGAGAGGTAGTTAAGGAATTGAAGTCAGAGACTTAACCCCCCTTCCTACCTTCTTTACTGTGCTTGGGAAATTAAAAGTACCCCGTAAGGTGATAGTAAACCACCTTTTTTCCAAACAACACACACGTCTGACATTCTTCGGTTTCCCCTGATTTCTGTACACATGATGAGTTTTGATACCGGATCATTATTACAGCTCGCGGGGAACAAAATGGGTCGGGGTAGCACAGTTATTGTTGAACTAAGACAGGGCTGTTCCTCCGTCTTTATTCACAGTTTATACATGGAAACCGAGAGGAAAGGCAGCCCTGATTTAAACCGAGCGTCTGCTTCATTATTCAGTCTAAACTTGGCTTTTCTTACCGATTCTGTGTAAGTGAATGTGAGGTTTCCAAACCAAATCCAACAGTCTGCGTTGACGGTCCAGCTCTTCCTCGTACTGGACCACAGTTCTGTTAAAAACTCCCAAAATGTCTTCAGTAGCAGCAGCGAGCCGCTCGGTCACAAACTCTCGGAGAGATTCTGCTCCAGACATCGTTGGTTCGTTGCAGATTTAAAAGAAGGTTGCGCTGTGAAAACTGGATTGTCCTCAGATGTCTCAGCTTCTTTAAAAAAGCCCTCTTCTCGTTTACTTCCTTCATGTGTCACACCAATAAAGTTCCGTAGGCGGAGCTGCGGCAACCAAATGTTCCGCCCTCCTCTTTGTCTCCTTTCAGTCGGCATCATAGACTGTACGGCCCTCCACGGTTTCTTTTTTTTCCCTTTAAATTCAAAGTTTTAATAATTTTGTATTACAACAATAAACACAACCAGACAGCAGTTATATATTAACAACAACACAAGTAGGAGAGATCAGTGCATGCTCATACTTAAGTATTCAATTCACTCAAATGGTCCAAATTGCCCTACACATGCATAGATCAGCTTTCAGCTCTATAATGCTCTATGAAGAATTTTCAGCTGTATTACTCTACTTCAGAGAGATTTTGAGGTTGTTTTTATGTCATGCTTAATGTTTTCCACACTCTTCAGTAGTACATTTGACCCCTGAATCAAGTTCCCATTGTGACTCTGTCTTTGAGTTCTGGTTTGGGGAGGCATGACACAGCAACTTATATAAACTTGAGACTGCTCCTCTGTTTGATGATAAAAGTCTGATTTTTTTGTCAGTGTCATAAATTTAATCAAAATATTCTTTGGGAAATTTAAAGAAATGAAAGCCTGGTTTTAAATACAAGACAACACAAATATACATCAGGTTCAAAGTCTCTTGGGAGGGTTAATTTCTCTAAAATATTCCCAGCTTCTTGTGTTCCGTCGTAAAGAGGAGAATATTCCGTTGATATTATCAAACCAAGATTTCTGAATAGATAAAGGAATAGAGGACATTCAACCTTGGAAACACACTGATCTTTAGCACTTCTGCCCTACCCTGTACGGACAGAGGCAGAGCAGACCATCTTTTTTGGTATTTAAGAGGTTTGACATTTAAGTAGATAAGAATTCACAACCATAAATAAGGATTTTTCTGTCGGCTGGAATTTTTTTAAGGAGGGTTATGATTTCATATTGATTATGTATCTGGATGAAATTTTATTGACTTTGGCCAAACCCTCCAACTCTATACCAAGAGTTGGTGTGCAAGAGACTTCGCATATTAATCAGAATCAGAATTATTTTCAGAATAAAATTATTATCAGATAGAAGTTGCTCACGAAGAGCCAACTTGATCTACATTGATTTAAAATGGAACAGTTTCATCCAGCCAATTTGTTAACTTTTTTTGCAAAAATGTATAATTATTGAAGTAAACTTATCAGCCTATAGGCTTTTTTTTTTTTTTTTTACATCTAAGTGATCTTTTCCTAGTTTTGGCAGCAATGATATGATGGCAATGATCTGTTCCTCCACAGTATGATTGTAAAAGTAATCAAGCATAGGCATGATTTCTTTTGAAAAACAATGTTAAAACACTGCAGTGAAACCCGAATAACCAGGTGCTTACTTGTTTAATTGAGATTTTATATTCATTTTAAAATTTTTAAATTGTTAAATGAGATTATTGAAGAAAATATTTAAATCTTGATGTTTGGCTTGATATTCTGATTAGGGCTGAAACGATTACTCGAGTAACTCGAGTAACTCGATTAATAAAATTCCTCGAGGCAAATTATATGCCTCGAGGAATCGTTTAAATCCGGAACCATGTGCAGCGCACGGTGTTTGACACGGACGGTTATTTCTGTTGCGCAGCAGCGTGCTCTTTCCGCTCCTTCCGCTGCCGCGCGTTTCATAGACATTGGCCCAATTCCAAACCACCCCCTCACTGACTCATTGACTTAGGTGCGCGCTCATGTGAGCTCTGTAAGGGCTTGAGGGTTGTTCCAAATGAAATCGGTAAGTCAGCGAGGGCTCGGGAACGCCCCTTTCTGCACCCTTTCCGTAAGTCCGTACCGTTGAGGACTTTGGCTATGAAATTGCCCACAATTCATTGCGTTGTGGGCGTTACTGGAGGACAGCGACGCAGCCGGGGCCAGGATTTAAAAAGGAACGAGGCCACAAGCGTCTCAACGGTGGGCGGAAGTGATCGTCATCGTGGTTCGGTGTGGGCACGAGAATTGAAGTGACTGGAGTGTATGAATGTACTTTGGAGGATAAAGCAAAGTTACGTCTGAGATGTAGCTGGGTGAATTAGATAATCGGTCAGATTAAAATAACGTTAGGGTTTCCGGGGACGGGTATCGACCGACGGCCTGTATAGGTCCGGACCGGTGCCCGTTACCTTGCTTTCTTTATTTCTTTCTTTCTTTATTTCTTTCTTTTCTATAACCTTAGCGGATAGGGATGAAAGGTAGGGGTAGGAGGGGGTCTAGGGCTGGGAGGGAGGATGGAAGTGTAGGGAAAGGGGATGGGGGACAGGGGAGAGAAGGAAAGAGACCAAGAATGAACAGTCAAAATTCATCGAACGAAGAAGACATGGAGAGTTTTAGTTCTGAGGGAGAGAGCAGGGAGGAAGGAACTAGGTTGGTTATACGGTTTGCTGAGGGAGGTGGGATAGGGAAAATGAATCTGTTTAAGCTGACAAGGGAACTGACAGGGAAGTGCGGAGAGCTGAAGTATGCGAGGGTTTTGGGAGACGGCAATTTGATTGTGGAATGTTCAAGTGATGTCCAGGAAGCCTTGGTGAGGAAGTTAACTAAGGTGGGTGAGAGTAGAGTGGTGAGGGTAGTGCGGGTTGGAGTGCAGGGGAGAAGATGTAAGGGAGTGATTACTGGGATTCCTATCGAGGTAGGGGATGAGGAGTTGAAGGAGAAGCTACGTGCTAGGGGCACGGGAATTGCCAATGTTAAAAGAATGACAAGGGGTCCAGAAAAGAAGACAACTGAGACAGTGTTGGTAGAATTTGAAGGAGAGGTAATCCCAGATAAAGTGTACCTAGAGTACATTAGCTATTTTGTGAGGGCATTTATACCGAAGCCGATGAGGTGTTACAAGTGTCAGTCATTTGGCCACATTGCAAGATATTGTAAGGAGAACAGGAGATGTGCGAGGTGCACTGGGGACCATGAGTATGGGAAATGTGGGGAGGGTACCAAGCCAAGATGCTGTAGCTGTGGGGGGGAACATAGTGTCACGTTTGGGGGTTGTCCAGTTATGAAGAGGGAGGCAGAAGTTCAGAAAATCAGGGTGCTAGATAAGATAAGTTATGCAGAGGCAGCAAAGATGGTAAGACAGAGGGAGGAAAGGTCACAGGGAGTAGAGGAGACAGGGGGTGGTGGAAGAAAGGGGACTTGGGGGTTGGGGAGAGAGCAGTCAGATCAGGATAGGATAGGGATAGACAAAAGGCAGTTAATAGTATTTATTGTGGCAGCTATCAACTCAACAAGCAAGTCTACATCTAAGACCACCAATATACAATATATTGTGAAGGCAGCAGCTGATCATCTGGGGATGGAAGGACTAAAGTGGGAGGAGATAGAGGCGGAGATTAAGAACCAGAGTCGAAGCCAGGAGGTAGGAAAGTCACCTCATGCTCATGGTTCGGGTGCTGCAGTGGAATGCTAGGAGCCTGATGGCTAATGGACAGGAGATGAAACACTATATAAGGAAGATGAAGATACAGCCAGACGTAGTTTGTGTTCAGGAAACTTTTTTGAAACCTAGCTTAGATTTTAAGGTTAGTGGGTATATGACAATCAGGAGGGATAGGAGTGAAGAAGAAGCAAGGGGAGGGTGCGCAATATTTATTAGGCAGGGTATTTCTCATAGGTTGATAGAAAGTGGGGAAGAGCAGGAATATATAGTGGTAGAGTTGTGGGAGGGAGGGGAGGCGGTGGTTATAGTTAACTACTATAATCCAGGGGGGAGGTTAATATTGGATAGGTTAGTTAGGATAAAAGGGGTTGATAGACGAAAGGTTATCTGGTGCGCAGACTTTAATGCACATAACACTTTGTGGGGTGGGAAACACACAGATGTAGATGGTAGGGTAGTTGAGGAGCTAATGGAGGAGAGGGAATTAGTATGTTTAAATGATGGGAGAGGGACTAGAATAGATGTCAGAACAGGAAATGAGTCAGCTATAGATATTACATTGGTATCAGCAAGTTTGGCAGGAGTCAGTAAATGGGAAGTGTTGTCAGGAAAGTCGCTAGGTAGTGATCATTATTTAATCATGTGTACAGTAGGGGGAAGAGTGGAGGTGGGGGCGGGTAGGGGGCTCCGGAAATGGGTGTACAGTAAAGCAGAGTGGAATAAATTTAGGGAGGTGAGTGAGGGTCTACTGGAGGTAGTTGATACAAACAGGGATGTGGAAGAAGTCAACAATAGTGTTACAACAGCAATAATCACAGCAGCAACTCAAGCTATTCCGAGGAGCAGAAATGGGAGGACCAGGAAGTTAGTTCCATGGTGGTCAGAGGAGTGTAGCAAGGCAGTGAAAGCCCGAAATAAAGCATTCAGAAAGATTAAACAAAACCATACTATGGCAAGTCTGTTAGAATATCAGAGAGCACAAGCATTGGTGAGGAGAGTAGTTTGACGCACAAAGAGGGAGAGTTGGAGACAGTTTTGTAATGGTATAGGGAGAACAACACCAGTAGGAGAAGTATGGGGTATGATAAGGAAGATGGGAGGGGACAGGAGGGAGTGGGAATATCCTGTAATTACAGAGGAAGGAGAGACAGCAGTAAATGATAAGGAAAAGGCTGAGATGATAGCCAGGGCATTTGCAAAGGTGCATAGTGTAGACAATCTGACAATGGAGGGGAAGAGGAGAAGAGAGATGACTCAGAGTAGATATCCAGGTGCTCTAGACAGGAGGACGGATTCAGGGGGGGAGATAGACACCAGATTTACTATGGCAGAGCTTGTGAGAGCGGTTGGGAAGGCAAAGCCTACAGCTCCAGGGGGAGATCAGGTAAGCTATGTAATGCTGAAAAATTTAGGGGAAAAGGGGATGAACAGGATGTTAGAATTGTATAATAAGGTATGGGAGGAGGGAAGGATACCGAGTGTATGGAAGGAAGCAGAGGTAGTACCGATCAGGAAGCCAGGTAAGGACCCATGCTCTCCTTCTAGCTACAGGCCAATAGCTTTGACTTCGAACATTTGTAAAATTATGGAAAGAATGGTAACAGAGAGATTGACATATGTGCTTGAAAAGAGAGGTACGCTGGCGAGATGCCAAAGCGGATTTAGAAAAGGTAGGAACACAATGGACGCAGTGGTGAGACTAGAAAGTGAGGTGAGGAAGGCGCAGGCAAATAAGGAATCTGTAGTGGTAGTGTTTTTTGATATAGAGAAGGCATATGACATGATGTGGAAGGAAGGATTACTGATTAAGTTGCAGGGGATGGGGATTGGGGGCAGAGTTTTTAATTGGGTAAAGGACTTTTTGAATGATAGGAAGATTCAAGTTAGAATAGGGTCAGAGATATCTAGTAAATATGAAGTAAGGAACGGCACTCCCCAGGGGAGCGTAGTTAGCCCACTATTGTTTCTTATCATGATTAATGATGTTTTTTCAGAGGTACCAGCAGATATAGGAAGCTCACTGTTCGCAGATGACGGAGCACTGTGGAAGAGAGGGAGGAACACCAAACATTTAGTCACTAAGGTGCAGACAGCGATTGATGGGGTGACAGAGTGGGGATTAGATTGGGGGTGTAGGTTTTCAGTAGAGAAGACTCAAACTATAGTTTTTACCGGGAAGAGGGTGGGAGTAGATGTGTCATTGAGTATGTATGGTAGGCAGCTGGAGAGGGTTGAGGCATTTAAGTATTTGGGGGTGGTATTTGATAAGAGGTTAACCTGGGCAGATCATATCAAGCGGGTAGAGGGTAAGTGCAGGAAAGTGTTGAATGTGATGAGGTGTCTTGCAGGCAGAGAATGGGGGGCAAGCTGTGATGCATTAAAAACAGTATATGTAGCTATGATTAGGTCAGTTATAGATTATGGGTGTATAGTTTATGGATCAGCAGCAAAGTCCCTTTTAGGAAAGCTAGATACGATCCAGACAAGTGCATTAAGGATCTGTAGTGGGGCCTTCCGGACGTCACCAGTGCCTGCAGTACAGGTGGAGTTGGGTGAGATTCCGCTATGCCTGAGGCGCAAACATCTCATAGCAAACTACTGGGTTAGTTTAAAGGGCAGCAGTGGTACCCACCCCACAAAAGGAGTGATAGAGGAGTGTTGGGAGGAGGGGAAAGGTAAGAGGGAGCATTTTGGTAGGATGGGGAATAGAATAACAGCAGAGCTTGGGGTGGGGGAGATGGAGGTAGACCTAACAATAGTGTATCCAGCAATGCCACCATGGAGAATGATATGGCCAAGAGTGGATTGGAGTGTAATGGGAAAGAAAAGGAAAGAGGGAGGACAGGTAAGCTTGGTCAGCGTAGTTAATCAGCGCCTGAGGGAAGAATATAGCGGATTTGTTCAGGTATACACGGATGGAGCAAAACAACCTGAGACGGGGGTGACAGGATTAGGGGTAGTGGTGCCATCGAGAGGAATTGAAATCAATAGAAGGACATCAGACGGTCTAGCGGTAAACACAGTGGAGATGTTGGGGGTGATGATTGCACTGAAATGGGTGGAAAAAGTTAGAGTAAAGAGGGTAGTTATATGCACGGATTCAGCATCAGTTTTAACTAGCATTAGATCATTCCATTCAAGCAGCCGTCAGGGTTTATTATATGAAATATTACAGTCAGTAACAAGAATAGTACAGCAGGGGGGCCAGATCAGTTTTTTATGGGTTCCAGCACATATAGGGGTGGAAGGAAATGAGAAGGCAGACGTGATGGCTAAGGAGGCGTTAGGGAAGGAATCAGTGGAGCTGAATGTTAGGTTAAGTAAAGCGGAAGTTAAGAGTATGATATGGGAAAAGCTTATTCAAATGTGGCAGAAGAAATGGGAGGGTGAGAAGAGAGGAAGGCATCTTTATAAGATTCAAGAGAGTGTTAAAGTTAGGAGGTTGGGTAGTGGACAGAGAAAGGAAGGGTCAGCATTGATAAGGTTGAGGTTGGGTCATTGCGCATTAAACAAAACACTGAAAATGATAGGGAAACACCAGACTGGGTTATGTGAGGGATGTCAGGTGGAGGAGTCAGTGGAGCATGTACTAATGGGTTGTAGGAGATATGAGATGGAAAGGGGAGAGATGAGAAGTAAGTTGAGGGAATTGGGTATGCAGGACCTTACACTAAAGGGAGTATTACAGATGGGGGACAGGGCACATGTGAGAGTGTTAGTCGAGTTTTTAAGGGTGATGGGGTTGATTGATAGGATTTAGTCAGTAGGAGTATGAAAGTGTGAGTGAATGAGATGGGAATGGGTGGTGCACAGGGTTTTGCATAAGAATTGCCAGAAGAGGGCGGTAATGCACCGTACACAAGAGTGCCAACTGCCGTTAAACTAGAAGAAGAAGAAGAAGCGTCTCAACCATAGACTGTATATAAGAGCAAAACATTTTTTATCCGATTACTCGATAAATCGACAGATTAATCGATAGAGTACTCGATTACTAAAATAATCGATAGCTGCAGCCCTAATTCTGATTAACATAAAGATGAAAAATAACTTCTAAAAGTGTCATTCATAGCTCCCTCATCTCTAGTAATCATACCATTACTATATTATACTATTACTAGCAAGAAAAATTGAGTGTTTTTAATCAAGTTATTTTACAGGAAAGCAAGCATCTTTCCTGCCTTTTTGGTGTCTTCATAATGTGACCTTCTTAGTTTATGACAAAGCAGACTTCTCATGTAACATTGCTTGTGCCTCAGCCCTTGTCATAAGTCATTCTTGTTTAAAAGAGGTGTTTATTAGGTTGTTTAAGAAATTATTCGTTTCTTCAAAGGGAAAGTAACTCAAAGCCAAGTTCTTGTTTTTCTTTGTAAATAAATTCTTGCAAGAAGGAGAGTCTGACAACAAAAGTTTTCATAGAAAGTCAAAGAGAGTCCCAGGGATCCTGGGGAACCCAGGGCATTTCCCCATATTAAACACTTTCTAACATTGTATCTTTCAAAGATTTTGCATACAGGTTTCCATTGGACAAGGGTAATCAACAATACATTTCCACACATTACATTGGTCAAACATCTGCAGTTTCACATGTAAAACTTCAACTTTCACCACCCTAAGGGGATGAAGGTTTCTCATCTTCTGTTTTTTTTTTTTTTTTTAATCTTAGTGAATGATATTAGACTGTTGAGGATTATGCTGATCTAAGGTGGATTTCGACACAATGGTTTGTCTGCAAGGACAAATAAGCACATGGGCAGGAGTTTGAAGCCTCTACAGGAGTTTTATTTAGCATGCATTCTGCTGGTTTCTCTGGAGAGGGTGAGAAAGGGATAACAAAGTAAATCAAATTAAATACAAACAGGATCAATATCATAATTTCCATTAATATCAAAAGCAAGGTAACTAAAATGAGTCTAATACATTTAAACTAAGAAACATCCATAAAATTATATATTAGTCAGGATAATGAGTAAAAAACTGGAAAAGCACTCGGGGAGTGCAGACCTCCGCCAAGCAGCTCATGTCCCCCCTTATATTGTGATTCACACCAAAACTTTTACTGCTACGTGTCTTTTGTTAACTTTTATTTGTGTTTAAACTGGTATGTCCACTGTTCATAATGTTCCTAAAACAGCAAAGCTCATATTAGATACATAAATGCATGATTTATTATGCAATATTTGTAAGCAGACACTTCCTTGTATCTTCATTGGTTATCTTTCCATTTTCATTTTCTACCGCTTATTCCCGTTCCCGGGGTCGCGGGGGGGCTGGAGCCTATCCCAGCATCTTTCGGGCGAAGGCAGGGGACAACCTGGACAAGTCGCCAGTTCATCGCAGGGCTGACATATAGAGACGAACAACCATCCACACTCACATTCACACCTATGGGCAATTCGGAAGTGGCCAATTAACCTACCCCACTTAGGCATGTTTTTGGGATATGGGAGGAAACTGGAGTACCCGGAGTAAACCAACGCAGACACAGGGAGTACATGCAAACTCCACACAGAAATGCCCTGACCTGGATTCAAACCCAGGACCTTCTTGCTGTGAGGCAACAGTGCTAACCACTACACCACTGTGCCGCCCATCTACACCACTGTGCCGCCCATTGGTTATCCTTCAGCATTGAAAATTCCAAAAACACCCTTATTTTTGTGTGTTCTGGATCACAGTATCCGGAATTTTGTCTGGATCAGGATCAACCTTTGACACCTCATAAAACTCATTGAGATCCTTTTGTGTAATTTTTTTACTAGAGACTCTGGCCATTTTTTAGAGTTAAAAGCAAAAATTCCACAATTTGCTCTATCTTACAATGATAAAGAATCCTTAAAAAAATTCCTGGATCCAGAAGGCGATCTGGATCACCACCAAATTGTAATGGGATCCCCCCCGAGGCAGAGACACACCTCTGGTGAAAATTTCAGGTCAATCTGTCTGTAACGTTTCCGTAAAGTTGTTCACAAACAAACAAACAAACAAACAAACAAACAAACCAACCCTATCAAAAACATAACCTCATTGGCAGAGGTAATGAGTTGTACAGCAATTTAAACAAATCAAACTCACAGGGTAAACACACAGTGAATGCTACTGGAGGAGTTTCTCTGTGAGCCAGCTCTATTGTCTCCTGAGTTCTGAAAGGGTTTGCAGCAGGTGAGCTTGCTGCCTTTAATGACTCCTTGGCTCCTCCCATGCAGGGAGCCAGGTAGGAGAGCCAAGAGATAGGAGGAGGGGGAGGTATCCAAAGCTACCCCTCAAATATTGTTCATATATATTTGACTCTTTGGAAATGCTCATGGAAGGGGTTTGGATCATCTGTTAATTCAGATTGGGTGACCAGCCGACTGACAGGTTGCACATAGGTTTTTCCTTTAAATTATAATTTCTGCAACCCCGACTCTGCCATCAGAGCTTGGGAGGAGTTTCTGCACTTTTCCAATTGGCTATGATGCACGAGGCAGACTGGGGTCAACAACCATTACTGTTGCCATTTCCTGGCCCCAATAAGTTCTGAGAGAGCGTAGACGACCTGAGGAAGAGCTGCTTTCAGCCAACCCATGAGGAGAAGATTTGGAGTGACTGGATCAGGGTCAGCCAGATCAGAGGACACATAACCAAGGGGTTTAGAGTTCAGGATTTCCTCAACCTCCATCAACACAGTTCTCTTGGCTATTATTAGGTTATTACAAATTGGTTACATAAGGTAACACGTAGGGCAGATTTAATGGCTCTCACCTCCCTCTCCCAGATTCCTCCAAAGTGTGGGGCATTTGGGGGATGTCTTATGAAGTGGACTTTGTACATTGAGAGTTCATCTGGTCAAAGGTCTGCTGAAGCTCTCTCTCTCTCCTCCAGGAAACTGTCAGTGTCTAGGTTGGAGAGGAAATCAATGTGGATACAGCAAGTAGTGAGGCATTTAAAAAGAATCCCCCAACCTTTCTCTTTTCAGTGTCCAATTTTGACAAGACAGGGTCCAAAGCAGTCCATCCCTGTGGACCAGAAGGGGGCCTTGAATAGATGCAGATGGTAAATCAGCCATTTGGGGGACCAAGGGTTTTGCTTTCCATTTTTTGCAATCCATGCATGCTGATGTTTCCTAACTGCTTGCCTCCCATGGAAGATCCAGTAATTTTTCCGTAGGCTGGCAAAGACTCTTTTTGGACCAGGATGTTGAAGCTTTTGGTCATAATCTTTGATCAGCAGTTTGGTAACAGCTTTTGGGATCAAGGGCTATAGGATGGATATTTTCACAGTCCAAGTCCTCACTTTTGTGAAGGCGACCACCCACTCTGATTAGGTTGGTGACATAATCAAACTCAGGGGCTAGGTTGTCCAGTGGACTTTGCTTGGAAACATGTTTCTTACCCCGGAGGAGAGCATATTCCTCTGGAAAGATCTCTTGTTGAGCGTGTTATAAAAGGAGGGTTTCAATATATGATTTTTCAGGAGTTTGAGCTAATCTATTGTTAGAATAATGTGCATAAATGTATATAGAAGTTATCATTATTCCTCATATTCTTATGTAAGAGTTTACTACAGGTATAAACTGTTTTGACCTCTTGTTACACACATATAAGAGTGTTTTTTATCATATAAGAGTGTTTTCTAACTTCTCTCTCCAATAGCTATATTACACAGCACATGAGTGTTTCTTCATTATTCTGTGACCTCGTTTCTCTTATCAGCAGGTGTGTGTGATGTATCCTCCACTGTGAATCGTGGGAAGTATTGAGGAGGATCCGCTCTTATCAGAAGGAGCTCGTTAGATGCAACAATATCGCCTTGATCTTCACATATTCACAGTTGTTCATTATTATGTTTTATGAGAGTGCTTACGTTGCTGCACATATTTTTCCCCCACCCTTTAGAAACATTGTGTAACCAGGGACAACCCTAAATAAAGAGACTGGGCGGAAATACCTTTCAGAGTGGTTTCGAGATGGTACCTGATGCTATCTCTGTCCATTCTCCTTGAGTATATACCATTGTCTTTCTCTTCTTTATATGTTATCAGGTAAATGTTGCAGGTTTTAGACCCAACATCTAGCCAACCACCAAATCTTCCCAGCAAGTGAAGTGGTGGATGTCTGGGGGAATCTTGCTTGGCAGTGCCCAAGTTACCCCACAAAACACAGACTTTCTGATCGCTGCCTCATTTGAAGGTGAGGATGGGGATATGGGCCAATGATCAGGGGGCAAGTAAAGGAAAGATGGACCTTCATTCCATATGTGTGGTTTGGCAAATTCAGCAAGGGTTTTTCCCCTAGTGATATCATCTGCAGGGTTGCTTGTTATGTCAACATACCTCCAGTCAGAAGAGATGTGCACTCAAGGATTTCTGTAATGCAGTGAGCCACAAAGATTTTATACTGGCAGGATTCTGGAAGAGATATCTCCTTTTGCAGCATTTTTGCTAATTGGGCTCCAGTTTGGGCTCCACATAGCTCTAATCTGGGAATGGTTATCTGCCGTCCTGGAGCTACTTGTGAGCGAGATATGACAAAAGACACATGGACCTCCCCCTTCGAGTCCACAGTTCTCACATATGCAACAGAACCATGAGCTGCCTCTGAGGCATCACAAAATACATGAAGTTCTCTGATCACTGGGGAATCCTGAATCTCACTGAGTCCATAGCACCTTGGGAGTTTGATTTTTCCAGATGTGGAAGCCCTTTTTTCCCCATAGTGTCCAGACTTTGACAAAGGCATCTGGAAGACATGGGTCATCCCATTCATGCTCTTTGGACCACAATTTCTGAAGGAGGATCTTGGCATAAGGGTGAAAGGGATGATGAACCCCAGGGGGTCATATTGACTGGCCAAGATCCTATACACAGTGCGAAGGGTGAGAGTTTGATACTCAACAGGTCAATGTTTGTACCCCAGGGTGTCAGAAGAGCAGTACCACACCAGACCCAATGCCCCTTCCCATGGATTGGTGCGATCTTGCAGATATGGCAGGCAAAATCAGCCACTACTTGTAAAAGGGACCTCGCGAGGAGGAAAGTCAAGAGTCCAGGTGAAACACAGCAGAGAAAAAACGTAACAGGCAGTTAAAATATATTAATTCATGGTGGTGACAACATGTGGAAATTTGTGTCAGGTCTGAAAGTACTTCATAAGGGACTGGTGATGGTGAGGGTCAGAATGCATGACAGGACGAGTCGGCGAGGCAAGGGTAATTAAATCATTTTCCAATTAGGAGCATAACAATGCAATGCCAACATGTAAGTGGTTTTTATTTCTCTTTCCAGATCTTCTCAAAAATACAGAGCCAGTGGCTTTGACAAGCAGTGGCTCAATTAATTTACCTGGCTCAGGCATACTGAGGAAGGCATGCATTGCTATTTATGCCAAAAGCACTGTGCCCCAACATAGCAGGCAATTGCTGCCTCCTTAGTGAGACAGCCATCAACCAACTACAGACTGGACACATTAAAAGGCATGAGGTGACAGCCATTCACAAAGCAGCAGAAGAGAAGGAGAAGTATATTGAAGATAGTAGTACCTAAAAACACTCAACTAATAAAGTTACAAAAACTAAAATAATATAGTTTAGATAGATAATTAGTTGTAGTTTTTTTTAGGGAGGACACTGCAGCGTGCTATTGCAACACATGTGGACATGGACCACAGAGCGCTTGAAGGCTGCTTCAAAATCATCTATGAGTGTCTCAAGCAAAAGTGGCCCCACCACACAAGCTATGAGCCCATCATTCTCTTATGCAAGCGCTTAGGCTGTGCTTATTTTGATGGTTTGAATGTAAGTTCTTAAGTTATATTTTTACATAATTGTATATTCAACGTTTTTCACATAATTGTTTTAAAATGAAGTAGGCCAACCTAATTACTGCCTGTTTTGCCCCCAGGTCAGTGCCAACACCAAATGCACAAGCAGCCATACTTCAACTAAGAGTGATTTTTTTTTATGTTTAGCTTTTTAGGACCCAACCATGTGGGAAGCACTGTAGTCCAAACCAGGGTGCTGCATTTGGGTGGAGTGTCTGCTGGGGATGCTGCAACTCTGTATGATAGCATCCTGCGAGTCATCAGAGATGACAAAATGCTGCCAACCGACAAGCTAGCCTCCTTTGCAAGTGACGGCGCTGCAGTATTGATAGGTGAATTTTCCTTTTTTTTTTTGCATTTACCTTTTAGTTAACATTTTATAAGATTGACAGAGTTAATGTTTTTTTATTATTATTTAAGGGAGAAAAGCTGGAGTTGGGAAGAGACTCCAAGACTCATTCCCTGGCCTGATAACCGTACACTGCGTGGAACATCGTCTCAATCTGACAGTGTCAGACTGCATTAAGGGGCAGAGGGCAGTTCATTATCTCACTAAATATGCCAGGACTGTTGGAACTATTTTCTGGTTCTACCAGGCCTCCAGTAATAGGACCAGCAGTCTCAAGGACATGGAGAGGATTTTTAAACTCCCCCAAATCAAACTGCAGGTTAGCAATATTCAGTGCTATATTATTCAGATCCAATTTTGCTTTTTTTGTTATTTACTAAATAATTTTATGTACGGTGGAAATGCTATCAGATGAGAATCTAATAAGGAAGCAACAGATGTGATGTGTCGAATTCTGCCTGCTCACTGCCTGTTCACTCCAAGTCCAGAATGAGCCAATTGCACAAGGACTGTATTCCTCTGTAAAGGACAAGTTCTTCCCCCCTGCCCTGTGCCTAATGCAACTTGTGCATGAAAAGATCCACTTTCAAAAGAGAAACTTTTTTCTTCTCTCAGGTGGAGCAGGAGGTATGAGATCAATACCATAATCCTTGGGTTTTCTGTTAATTGAAATGCTGTTACTAGCAAAGCTGTTGGGTTTTATCTCAGGCCACAATGCTGAAATCATCGCTGGCACAGCTGAAAGAGAGCAACATGGTCAAAGACCGCTGGCAGGCATGGCTCCAGTCTGATACAGGAAGCAGTCCCTGCATATTTCCAGGATGGTGTGTGGGATAGCTTCAAGAACACTGTATGTATTAAGAATGTATTTGTGTAATGTGGACGGAAGGACTGTTTTACCTTTTTTTCAACATCTTTTACAGGTGATGGAGCTATTCCTGATTGCAGTGACTGAGAACATCAACAACAGATTCCCAAACACCGGCAGTCTGTCTGTCTTCAATGTGTTCTCTCCCAGACAAATTTTGTCAAACTCTAGTACAGAGTATGGGGATGCTGAGATGAGAACACTGGCTGAGGAGTTTCCAAGACTGAGGGAGTCTGACCTGCTGTCTGAGTGGAGCTCATACAGACTGAGAGTGGGGAGTCCTGATCTGAAGGTACTATATATTAAGTTACATTAACTGTATCACCACCACAATAGTCTGGTTTTACTGAATAATTTCATTCATCTTTGTTTTCACCCCTTTATTCGGACCAAATCCCTGGAGGAGGTTCCTCTGTGGCTTGTATTTGCAGAATCTGCTGAGCTGTATCCCACCCTCAGCCTTGCAGCTGCTATCGCCCTCACAGCCCCTGTCCAGACTGCAGATGTGGAGAGGCTCTTCTCTGCACTCAAAATTGTAACGTATGATTGAAAACACTATCACTTCATGTCTGTATCAGAATAAATACAAAAATACTTAATGCATGATGAATTGTTTTGTTTAAGGTGAAGACACCTCTGAGGAACAGACTGAAGGAGAGGCACTTGGATGTCTGTTGTAAGGTGGCCATTGATGGACCAGACCAGGAGGCCTTGGACTACAAGGAGTGCATGAGGAGGTTCTACAGAATGAAAAAGAGGAGGCTGAAATGTTCTGTGTCTGGTTGCGAGATGTGTGGATGAAGTGTACTTTCAATTTAAAGTTGCCAGCTGATTTGTGTATGCATATAGTTTTAATAAATGAATGCTTTAACGTGACAATGGTCACATTCCTTTTGGAACTCTTAACTTAAAGTATGTTGCCTGTAAAAGAAAGGGAGTCAGTTAAATTTACAAAATACATGCACGTTATGGTGCATGGTCAGGATGGTGCCACCTCTGCCTCAATTTGAGCCAGGAAAAACCCTGACAACAGGGACTGAATGTGGTACCGAATGGCAAAACTTGCCACTTATACACATCTGCAGGCTCTTCCCTTCCTATGTTTTTCCATAGGAAACGGAGTAGTGGTTGATCTTCAGCCAACAACCTGACCTGATGGAACAGGATATGAAATAGGACTGAACCTTTGGAGTCGTTTTTGGACATGTATGGTACTCCCCAGGGAGCATTGAAGGCCCTTGCAAGGCCCAACTAAGACGAGTATGGACTGCTGGGCCACCCCCTGGACCAAGACGTACCCCTTCAGTAGGACAGACAAGATGAGGGTGATCTGAACCGATGAGGAGTAATGGCTGAACATTCCTGAAAGACTGAAGGGGTAGGTCATGTCGGTGCTTGAATCTCTGAAGCACCTGGACAGGGTAAAGGTCCTTACACACCGGGAATGACGCAAATATAAGGCGTGGAATTACAAAATATTCTGAAGTGAATTTTGACACGCCTGACTATACACATCAAGTGTGATGCGATTATGCAACTTTGCGGGGGGGATAAAAGACGCATCCCGGGTGGAGGTGAGAAGACTGACACAACACCAGACTGATTGTTTTCAGTTCTGATTAGACACTGGTGTTGAGATGGCTGTCTGTTATGATAGCATGTACTGAGTCAGGGCCAGTACCAGATAAGCACATTAAACTATAATCCGTAAACGTAAGGTAACAACCTAATGGTGCTGTGACAGCAACGTGATTGAGTTTGAGTCAGTGAAAACACATATGGTATGTTGTATCTGTACAAGTTACTTAGCACAGATGATTCAAATTCAAATCAAACTCAACACTCTCATCCACACACACACCCATGAACCCACACGCACACAAAGACACACACCCACCTTCACTCACCCACACACACACAACGTGCAATAAGAGAAAAATATAAAATGGCAATTAGTTGTGTTTTTTGTTTTGACTTTGGGTAAGGTTAAAAGGCCTGTGCCGGAGGACCTCAGGGTCAGCGAGGGTTGATATGAGAAAAGTAAGTCAGATAAATAGGAGGGGCCAAGACCATTAATACATCTAAAAACTAATAAAAGAACCTTAAAATCAATCCTGAAATGGACAGGGAGCCAATGCAGTGACGCTCCCCACAGAAAACAAAAGATGCCAACATCAAAGCCCCATTCCTTGCCTTCTGAGGGGCGGTCCTCAAGCATAAATGTTCAGGTCTCCCCACGTTCTAGGTCTTTCTGGATTC
Source organism: Xyrichtys novacula (assembly GCA_962446985.1). Classification (NCBI taxonomy): domain Eukaryota; kingdom Metazoa; phylum Chordata; class Actinopteri; order Labriformes; family Labridae; genus Xyrichtys; species Xyrichtys novacula. The sequence goes on along the minus strand of OY660879.1, from coordinate 18,844,193 downwards.
TGACCGCTCGGATGCAGATTCACCTTTTCTTTGCAAAGAAAATAAAACCTTGTTGGCCAGCAGAAGTCTCTATTTCATTCTTCACCAGCAGCAACGGGAAGAAAAACTTCCACAAAAACGTGCACATCTCCAGCAGCGTCCCTTGTCCTGAATCCACTTCCTTGCTGCATCTTTCGGGAGCTGACGGAAATCTGAGCAGACACTTAAATGGTGATCGGGACCAAAAAAAGGACAGGTCTGACTACGACGTGTAGTAGACTCAGTGGCAAGATCCTGGATGTCTTTATGAAGATGACTTACTTAGTTGGCCACTTGCTTAGAAAGCAGTTTACCTAGTAGCTGCTGTACATGAGATGCACAAGCCAATTCTGCATCTCCCTCACCTTTCTCGAAAGAATGCAGCATCCCCACAAGGGCTCTGACCCGTATAGCAAAGTTGCTGGAGTCACCAGGACGCACAGGAGGGAGATTTAAGATATCTGTCATTTCCCTCAGAACAAGCTGCTGTGGCTGTCCATACCTTTGCTGCAGTGCGGACATAGCTCTAGTGTAAGGAAGAGGATGATGAGCATAGGCCAGAGCAAGGCGACAGGCAGTGTCCAGCTTCAAGTGATCTAATAAGATGTGATATTTGAACTGCTCACTTTCATCACTGGGCAAGAGGTTTGTAAGGGCCATCTTAAGCAGGGCGAACTGTCTTGGATCCTCCCTGGTAAAGTATGGAAAGGAAGGGGCAGATACATGACACAATTTGTGAGCCCTGGGAATAGAGGACACTAAGAAATTCAATCTTGGGAGCACATTGATCTTTAGCACTTGTCAGTGTCACAATTATAATCAAAATATTTGGGAAATTTAAAGAAATGAAAGCCTGGCATTAAATGCAAGACAACACAAATAAACATCAGGTTTAAAGTCTCTTGGGAGGGTTAATTTCTCCAAAATATTCTAAACATCTTGTTGTTCCATAAAGAGGGGAACATTCCGTTGAAATTGTCAAACCAAGATTTCTGAATAAACAAAGGAATAGAGGACACTAAATAATTCAATCATGGGAGGACATCCACCTTGAGCACTTCTGCCCTACCCTGTAAGGACAGAGGCAGAGCAGATAACCTTTGAGGTATCCCTTTATGGTAATTAATAGAGGTTTGACATTTAAGTAAATACGAATTCACAATAGTAAATATGTTTTTTTTTTCTTGCCTGCAATTTTTTGGGGGGTTATGATTTCAAATTGAATATGTATCTGGATGACATTTTATGTACTTTGGCCAAACCCTCCAACTCTATACTAAGAGTTTCAGAAATTATTTAGTCATTTAGCAGCCTTTTGGTTAACAAAATAAATTGGATGAAAAGTAAAGCCATGTCTGTATTTTCTTTGTCTTGTCAGATAGCACATGCCAACAGTTCTAAGGCTGAAATAAAGAGTAAAGGGGATCAAGGACAGTCTTCTCAAGTAGAACGCCATCATTCGAAGGAGCTGAAACAGGTTCCTGATAAAGTGCTCTGATCCACTGTAAGCTTTTGGACCAAAACCATATTTGGAGAGCATCTCAAACAGGTACGACCATTCAGTTCGATCACAAGCTTTCTCTGTGTCCAATGGTATTGCTCCTACTAAATGCTGAAGAGAGCTGCATGGTCTGCAAGAGACTTTGCATATCAATCAGAATCAGAACTATTGCCTTTTTGGTGTTTTTGTGCCTCAGTCCTTGTCATAAGTCATTCTTGTTTAAAAGAGGTGTTTATTGGGTTGTTTTAGAAATTTTCTGTTTCTTCACAGAAAAAGTCACTCAAAGCCAAGTACTTGTCTTTCTTTGTGAATAAATTCTTGCAAGAAGGAGAGTCTGACAACAACAGTCTTCATAGAAACTCAAAGAGAGATCCAGAGATCCCGGGGAACCCAAGGACTGTGAACTGAGAGCAAGTCAGGTAGTCAGGAGAAGTCTCTGGTGTTCCTGGGTCCTGTTTCTATCTGGTTTTCTCTTTGCATGGTTCAGTTTGAACCTCATCCATGGATACAGTAAGGAACTGTATTCACAGCCAATGGTTTTGGAAGTGATTTTGAACCCATGCAGTGAATTCCACTCCAGAGTCCAGTCTGTTTTAATGCAGTGCAGTCTGAAGGCCTGAAGATCAGGACCATCGGCATCACAGCTACAGTCATCTAAATCAAATTTGTTGTAGATCATGATATAAAGAAGTTATTACAACAGATAAAATTTGCAGGTAAAAAGCTTTATCTTGAGTGAATACGCATGTGCGTTTTTAAATTTGAATTCCAACCGAACCTCTTCCCACATGTGTTACAGGAGTACGGTCTCTCACCTGTGTGTGTTTTCATGTGCCGTTTTAGTTGATCCTTCCTGTGAAAAGATTTGCAGCACCTTTTGCAGGTGAACAGGTTTTCTTTTGAGTGAAGAAGGATGTGCTTCTTTAAATATGAATTGGTAGAGAAGCTTTTCCCACAAGTGCTACAGGAGTACGGTCTCTCACCTGTGTGTGTTCTCATGTGCATTCTCAGTTGATCTGTACGGATAAAAGATTTGCTGCATGTCTTGCAGGTGAAAAGCTTTTCTCCTGAGTGAATTCGCATATGCTTATTTAAATCTGGTTTAGAAGTGAAGCTCTTCCCACATGTGTTACAGGTGTACGGTCTCTCACCTGTGTGTGTTCTAATGTGCAGTTTAAGGTAATCTTTTCTGTTAAAAGATTTACTGCATGTGTCACAGGTGAACAGCTTTTCTTCTGAGTGAATTTGCATATGCTTTTTTAAATCTGAATTAAAAATGAAGCTCTTTCCACAAGTGCCACAGGAGTACGGTCTCACACCTGTGTGTGATCTTGCATGTTTTTTAAGCGAATATTTGTCTCTGAATATCTTCCCACACCACTCACAAATATGCTTCTTCTTACCAGTGAAAACACTTTCATATGTCTGTGAATTTGAATTGCTGGTTAATGTTTCAGTATTTGTGTCACATTTAAAAGTCTTTTCACCTTGTTGAGGATCAGAGTGAACCTTCGGCTGTTTTGTCTTCTGACTTCTTTTCTGAATTTTTTTTGGGGGGTGTTGTTCTGATTTTGAAGTTGATTCTGACTCTGTGAGCTTGTCTTTCTCTGGATCTTGGTTTGCAGCCTCATGAGAGTTTTGAGAAAGGAACTGGTCTTCCTTCCTTACTTCTGCTTCAGTGTTCTCACTTTCCTGACAGGTTTGAGTTAACATCAAGTGTTCGGTCTCCTGTTTTGGTTCAAGCTGCTCTCTGTCCTGACCGGTGCAGAATTCCTCCTCTTCATCTTTAATCTGTAGAGGCTCTGGGTCCTCTTGGTCTGGACTGGAGTTCCTCTCCTGGTTACAGGGCTGCAAGTCTGAGACAACCTCGTCCTCGTCACAGTCATGTTGTTGTGGAAGATCTGCAGGATAAGGTACAATATTTACTGATAGACTCTAGCATGATAAATGACATAAAAACACAATGTAAAATAAGTTTTAATACTATGTAGAAAAAAAGTAGTAAGATAGAGCAAAAAGAGAAAGAACCAACTTCACTCAGTGTGTCTGTGGTCTTGTTTAAAACATCAGTGTAGTGGACTGGTCAGGAAAGCTGATGAAGCCCTTTTGTGTGAGCTGTGTGAAACCAAGAAGAAGCGATTCAGTCCTCATTTGTGAGGTGAATCTGCTTAACCTGTCTTCCTCTGCACAAAGTGAAAAGGACTGATGGTGCTGTGCACTGGGCATCTACTTTTGTCTGAGATCACAAATCTAAAGTCAGAAGGCTGAGAGGACATACAGACCCAGTAGTGTGACAGTTGAAGAAGAATAAGGAACCAGCCTACTCACAAAGACAACACCCAGATCAGCAAACTCTTTGTCCAGATAGGCGTGTATAAAGGGTTAAAGGGAATCTTAGTCGAGGTTCTGAAGCGCTCAGACCTCTAAGATGCCTGTTTGCTACAGCGAGCTAATTCTGAACCCTGAGACTCTGTTGTTCATTCTTGACTCATTACAATCAATAAATAGAGCTTCAACTGAGAACTCTTCTGAACCCCGTCTTCTCTTCTTCCCATCAACGACCACGCAGGTAAAAGGTGAGAGGTAGTTAAGGAATTGAAGTCAGAGACTTAACACCCCTTCCTACCTTCTTTACCGTGCTTGGGAAATTAAAAATACCCCGTAAGGTGATAGTAAACCACCTTTTTTCCTAACAACACACATGTCTGCCATTCTTAGGTTTCCCCTTCTTTCCCCTGATTTCTGTACACATGATGAGTTTTGATACCGGATCATTATTACAGCTCGCGGGAAACAAAATGGGTCGGGGTAGTACAGTTATTGATGAACTAAGACAGGGTTGTTCCTCCGTCTTTATTCACAGTTTATACATGGAAACCGAGATGAGAGGCAGCCTTGATTTAAACCGAGCTTCTGCTTCATTATTCAATCTAAACTTGTCTTTTCTTACCGATTCTGTGTAAGTGAATGCGAGGTTTCCAAACCAAATCCAGCAGTCTGCGTTGACGGTCCAGCTCTTCCTCGTACTGGACCACAGTTCGGTTAAAAACTCCCAAAATGTCTTCAGTAGCAGCAGCGAGCCGCTCGGTCACAAACTCTCGGAGAGATTCAGCTCCAGACATCGTTGGTTTGTTGCAGATTGTTAAGAAGGTTGCGCTGTAAAAACTGGATTGTCCTCAGATATCTCAGCTTCTTTAAAAGAGCCCTCTTCTCGTTTACTTCCTTCATGTGTTACACCAATAAAGTTCCGTAGACGGAGCTGCGGCGACCGAATGTTCCGCCCTCCTCTTTGTCTCCTACAGTCGGTATCGCATACTGTGCGGCCCTCTACGGTTTCTTTCTTCTTCTTTTTTTCCTTCTTTTTAAATTCAAAGTTTTAATAATTTTGTATTTCAACAATAAACACAACCAGACAGCAGTTATATATTAACAACAACACCACAAGTAGGAGAGATCAGTGCATGCTCATACTTAAGTAAATATTCAATCCATTCAAACGGTCCAAATTGCCCTACACATGCATAGATCAGGTTTTATCCCTATAACGCTCTATGAAGAATTTTCAGCTGTATTACTCTACTTCAGACAGATTTTGAGGTTGTTTTTATGTCATGCCTAATGTTTTCCACACTCTTCAGAAGTACATTTGACCCCTGAATCAAGTTCCCATTGTGACTCTGTCTTTGAGTTCTGGTTTGGGGAGGCATGACACAGCAACTTATATAAACTTGAGACTGCTCCTCTGTTTGATGATAAAAGTCTGAATATTTTTTGTCAGTGTCATAATTATAATCAAAATATTCTTTGGGAAATCTTAAGAAATGAAAGCCTGGCATTAAATGCAAGACAACACAAATAAACATCAGGTTCAAAGTCTCTTGGGAGGGTGAATCTCTCAAAAAAGTTCTAAACATCTTGTTGTTCCATAAAGAGGGGAACATTCCGTTGAAATTGTCAAACCAAGATTTCTGAATAAACAAAGGAATAGAGGACACTAAGAAATTCAGTCTTGGGAGGACATCCATCTTGAGCACTTCTGCCCTACCCTGTAAGGACAGAGGCAGAGCAGATAACCTTTGAGGTATCCCTTTATGGTAATTAATAGAGGTTTGACATTTAAGTAAATAAGAAATCACAATAGTAAATAAGAATTTTTATTTTGCCTGGAATTTTTTTTTGGGGGGGGTTGTGATTTCAAATTGAATATGTATCTGGATGACATTTTATTGACTTTGGCCAAACCCTACAACTCTATACTAAGAGTTTCAGAAATTATTTAGTCATTTAGCAGCCTTTTAGTTAACAAAAAAAATTGGATGAAAAGTAAAGCCATGTCTGTATTTTCTTTGTCTTGTCAGATAGCACATGCCAACAGTTCTAAGGCTGAAATAAAGAGTAAAGGGGATCAAGGACAGTCTTCTCTAGTAGAACGCCATCATTGGAAGGAGCTGAAACAGGTTCCTGATAAAGTGCTCTGATCCACTGTAGGCTTCTGGACCAAAACCATATTTGGAGAGCTTCTCAAACAGGTACGACCATTCATTTCGATCACAAGCTTTCTCTGTGTCCAATGGTATTGCTCCTACTAAATGCTGAAGAGAGCTGCATGGTCTGCAAGAGACTTTGCATATCAATCAGAATCAGAACTATTGCCTTTTTGGTGTTTTTGTGCCTCAGTCCTTGTCATAAGTCATTCTTGTTTAAAAGAGGTGTTTATTGGGTTGTTTTAGAAATTTTCTGTTTCTTCACAGAAAAAGTCACTCAAAGCCAAGTACTTGTCTTTCTTTGTGAATAAATTCTTGCAAGAAGGAGAGTCTGACAACAACAGTCTTCATAGAAACTCAAAGAGAGATCCAGAGATCCCAGGGAACCCAGGGACTGTGAACTGAGAGCAAGTCAGGTAGTCAGGAGAAGTCTCTGGTGTTCCTGGGTCCTGTTTCTATCTGGTTTTCTCTTTGCATGGTTCAGTTTCAACCTCATCCATGGATACAGTAAGGAACTGTATTTACAGCCAATGGTTTTTGAAGTGATTTTGAACCCATGCAGTGAATTCCACTCCAGAGTCCAGTCTGTTTTAATGCAGTGCAGTCTGAGGGCCTGAAGATCAGGACCATCCAATTTTGGTTTTAAGCTCTGTCCTCTCTTGGTTCACTTCTATTAAACCAGGATACAAATGCATTACTATGAATTTTGTTTTCACAGTCCAAGTTTATTGGTCGCCATATTTTCATGATCAACCTTAATCGGTATCACAGCTACAGTCATCTAAATCAAATTTGTTGTAGATCATCATATAAAGAAGTTATTAAAAAAATAAACGTATAAAAATATTCTGGAAAAAACAACCAACCAAAGTAGCTCATAAGGACTCAAAAGAACAAGTATTTCAGTCAGGTAAAGCCACAGTGAAATGTATTTTAACTGCCAGAATAACTGAACACACAGATGGTATTTTATGAGCCGAGACCTCATCCCTCTAACATGTCTTGTGTAACGTTGACCTTGCACAGAATAGAGAATCCAGTTCACATGAACTCAAACGATATTCTGACTTCACACCATGACATTTGCTTCTAATGTCAGTCACCAGCTTCTGTTGCACTTTTTGATGGAATTTCCTGCTGCATCCGACAGACCTGCCACATTTTACCTGCGTGGGTTCTTATGTGACCATCTAAAGAAATCTTCCTGCCGAATGGTTTCCATTAAGCACAACAGGCTTTATACCTATATGGTTTTGGGTGTGACGATCTAAGTGTGTTTTTCAACAAAACTTTTCCCCACATGTACTACAGCTTTACAGTCTCTCACCTGTGTGTATTCTCATGTGCAGTCTTAATTGACCTCTCCAGTAAAAAGATTGGTTGCAAGTTTCACAGGTGAAAAGCTTTTATCTTGAGTGAATAAGCATGTGCTTTTTTAAATTTGAATTCCGACCGAACCTCTTCCCACATGTGTTACAGGAGTACGGTCTCTCGCCTGTGTGTGTTTTCATGTGCTGTTGTAGTTGATCCTTCCTGTTAAAAGAATTGCAGCACCTTTTGCAGGTAAACAGGTTTTCTTTTGAGTGAAGAAGGATGTGCTTTTTTAAATATGAACTGGTAGAGAAGCTTTTCCCACAAGTGCCACAGGTGTACGGTCTCTCACCTGTGTGTGTTCTCATGTGCATTCTCAGTATATCTGCACGGATATAAGATTTGCTGCATGTCTTGCAGGTGAAATGCTTTTCTCCTGAGTGAATTCGCATATGCTTATTTAAATCTTGTTTAGAAGTGAAGCTCTTCCCACATGTGTTACAGGTGTATGGTCTCTCACCTGTGTGTGTTCTAATGTGCAGTTTAAGGTATTCTTTTCTGTTAAAAGATTTACTGCATGTTTCACAGGTGAACAGCTTTTCTTCTGAGTGAATTTGCATATGCTTTTTTAAATCTGAATTAAAAATGAAGCTCTTTCCACAACTGCCACATGAGTACGGTCTCACACCTGTGTGTGATCTTGCATGTTTTTTAAGCAAACGTTTGTCTCTGAATATTTTCCCACACCTCTCACAAGTATGCTTCTTCTTACCAGTGAAAACACTAACATGTGCCTGTGAATTTGAATTGCTGGTAAATGTTTCCCTATTTGTGTCACATTTAAAAGTCTTTTCACCTTGTTGAGGATCAGAGTGAACCTTCGGCTGTTTTGTCTTCTGACTTCTTTTCTGAACTTTTTTTGGGGGTTGTTGTTCTGATTTTGAAGTTGATTCTGACTCTGTGTGCTTGTCTTTCTCTGGATCTTGGTTTGCAGCCTCATGAGAGTTTTGAGAATGGAACTGGTCGTCCTTCCTTACTTCTGCTTCAGTGTTCTCACTTTCCTGACAGGTTAGAGTTAACATCAAGTGTTCAGTCTCCTGTTTTGGTTCAAGCTGCTCTCTGTCCTGACCGGTGCAGAATTCCTCCTCTTCATCTTTAATCTGTAGAGGCTCTGGGTCTTCTTGGTCCGGACTGGAGTTCCTCTCCTGGTTACAGGGCTGCAGGTCTGAGACAACCTCGTCCTCCTCACAGTCATGTTGTTGTGGAAGATCTGCAGGACAAGGTACAATACTTACTGATAGACTCTAACATGATAAATGACATAAAAACACAATGTAAAATAAGTTTTAATACTATGCAGAAAAAAAGTAGTAAGATAGAGCAAAAAGAGAAAGAACCAACTTCACTCAGTGTGTCTGTGGTCTTGTTTAAAACATCAGTGTCGTGGACTGGTCAGGAAAGCTGATGAAGCCCTTTTGTGTGAGCTGTGTGAAACTGAGGATTTCATAAAAAGAAGCGATTCAGTCCTCATTTGTGAGGTGAATCTGCTTAACCTGTCTTCCTCTGCACAAAGTGAAAAGGACTGATGGTGCTGTGCACTGGGCATCTACTTTTGTCTGAGATCATAAAACTAAAGCCAGAAGGCAGAGAGGACATACAGACCCAGTAGTGTGACAGTTAAAGAAGAATAAGGAACCAGCCTATTCGCAAAGACAACACCCAGATCAGCAAACTCTTTGTTCAGATAGGCGTGTATAAAGGGTTCAAGGGAACCTTAGTCGAGGTTCTGAAGCGCTCAGACCTCTAAGATGACTGTTTGCTACAGCGAGCTAATTCTGAACCCTGAGATTCTGTTGTTCATTCTTGACTCATTACAATCAATAAATAGAGCTTCAATTGAGAACTCTTCCGAACCCCGTCTTCTCTTCTTCCCATCAACGACCACGCAAGTAAAAGGTGAGATGTAGTTAAGGAATTGAAGTCAGACACCCCTTCCTACCGTCTTTACTGTGCTTGGAAAATTAAAAGTACCCCGTAAAGTAATAATAAACCACATTTTTTTTCAAACACACGTCTGCCATTGTTAGGTTTCCCCTGATTTCTGTACACATGATGAGTTTTGATACCGGATCATGATTACAGCTCGCGGGATACAAAATGGGTCGGGGTAGCACAGTTATTGTTGAACTAAGACAGGGTTGTTCCTCCGTCTTTATTCACAGTATTTATACATGGAAACCGAGGGAGAGGCAGCACTGATTTAAACCGAGCTTCTGTTTTATTATTCAGTCTAAACTTGTCTTTTCTTACCGATTCTGTGTAAGTGAATGCGAGGTTTCCAAACCAAATCCAGCAGTCTGCGTTGACGGTCCAGCTCTTCCTCGTACTGGACCACAGTTCTGTTAAAAACTTCCAAAATGTCTTCAGTAGCAGCAGCAAGCCGCTCGTTCACAAACTCTCGGAGAGATTCTGCTACAGACATCGTTGGTTCGTTGCAGATTATTAAGAAGGTTGCGCTGTGGAAACTGGATTGTCCTCAAATATATCTCAGCTTCTTCAAAAGAGCCACGCTTCTCGTTTACTTCCGCCGTGTATCACACCAATAAAGTTCCGTAGGCGGAGCTGCGGCGAGCAAATGTTCCGCCCTCCTCTTTGTCTCCTTTCATTTGATATCGCATACTGTGCGGCCCTCCACGGTTTCTTTGTTCTTCTTTTTTTCCTTCTTTTTAAATTCAAAGTTTTAATACTTTTGTATTACAACAATAAACACAATCAGACAGCAGTTATATATTAACAACAACACCACAAGTAGGAGAGATCAGTGCATGCTCATACTTAAGTAAGTATTCAATTCATTCAAATGGTCCAAATTGCCCTACACATGCATAGATCAGGTTTTATCCCTATAATGCTCTATGAAGAATTTTCAGCTGTATTACTCTACTTCAGACAGATTTTGAGGTTGTTTTTATGCCACGCTTAATGTTTTCTCGACTCTTCAGAAGTACATTTGACCCCTGAATCAAGTTCCCATTGTGACTCTGTCTTTGAGTTCTGGTTTGGGGAGGCATAACACAGCAACTTATATAAACTTGAGACTGCTCCTTTGTTTGCTAATAAAAGTCTGAATATGTTTTGTCAGTGTCATAATTATAATCAAAATATTTGGGAAATTTAAAGAAATGAAAGCCTGGCATTAAATGCAAGACAACACAAATAAAAAATCAGGTTCAAAGTCTCTTGGGAGGGTTAATCTCTCAAAAAAGTTCTAAACATCTTGTTGTTCCATAAAGAGGGGAACTTTCCGTTGAAATTGTCAAACCAAGATTTCTGAATAAACAAAGGAATAGAGGACACTAAATAATTCAATCATGGGAGGACATCCATCTTGAGCACTTCTGCCCTACCCTGTAAGGACAGAGGCAGAGCAGATCATCTTTTAAGGTATCCCTTTATGGTAATTAATAGAGGTTTGACATTTAAGTAAATACGAATTCACAATAGTAAATATGTTTTTTTTTTCTTGCCTGCAATTTTTTGGGGGGTTATGATTTCAAATTGAATATGTATCTGGATGACATTTTATTGACTTTGGCCAAACCCTCCAACTCTATACTAAGACTTTCAGAAATTATTTAGTCATTTAGCAGCCTTTTAGTTAAGAAAATAAATTGGATGAAAAGTAAAGCCATGCCTGTATTTTCTTTGTCTTGTCAGATAGCACATGCCAACAGCTATAATAAAGAGTAAAGGGGATCGAGGATAGTCTTCTCTAGTAGAACGCCATCATTGGAAGGAGCTGAAACAGGTTCCTGATAAAATGCTCTGATCCACTGTAAGCTTTTGGACCAAAACCATATCTGGAGGGCATCTCAAATAGGTACGACCATTCAGTTCGATCACAAGCTTCCTAAGTGTCCAATGGTATTGCTCCTACTAAATGCTGAAGAGAGCTGCATGGTCTGCAAGAGACTTTGCATGTCAATCAGAATCAGAACTATTTTCAGAATAGAATTATTATCAGATAGAAGCTGCTCACAAAGAGTCAACTTGATCCACATGAATGAAATTCGGAACAGTTTCATCCAGCCATTTTGTTAACATTTTTTGCAAAAATGTATAATTATTATTAAGTAAACTTAAGTTTCCTTAATTTTCTTTCCTCAACTTTGGCAAAATTGAATTATTGAAGAAATAATTTTAATCTTGATGTTTGGCCTGATATTCCCATTAATACAAAGATGAAAAATAATTTCTAAAAGTGTCATTAATAGCCCCCTGATCTCTCGTAATCATACCATTACCATGTCATCAAGAAAAATTGAGTGTCTTTGTTCGTTTTTTATTGGAAAGCAAGCATCTTTCCTGCCTGTTTGGTGTCTTCATAATGTGACCTTCTTAGTTTATGACAAAGTAGACTTCTCATGTAACATTGCTTGTGCCTCAGTCCTTGTCATAAGTCATTCTTGTTTAAAAGAGGTGTTTATTGGGTTGTTTTAGAAATTTTCTGTTTCTTCAAAGAAAAAGTCACTCAAAATCAAGTACTTGTCTTTCTTTGTAAATAAATTCTTGCAAGAAGGAGAGTCTGACAACAACAGTCTTCATAGAAACTCAAAGAGGGATCCAGAGATCCCGGGGAACCCAGGGACTGTGAACTGTGAACTGAGAGCAAGTCAGGTAGTCCTTCTACACTTTTGAACTAATGCTCCATGATATGCAAAAAGAATTCCAGATCTTGACAGTTTTCCTCTTCCTCTCGGTCCACCTTAAATGGGCTCAGGTCAAGAGAAGTCTCTGGTGTTCCTGGATCCTGTTTCTATCTGGTTTTGTCTTTGCATGGTTCAGTTTGAACCCCATCCATGGATACATTAAGGAACTGTATTCACAGTCAATGGTTTTTGAAGTGATTTTGAACCCATGCAGTGAATTCCACTCCAGAGTCCAGTCTGTTTTAATGCAGTGCAGTCTGAGGGCCTGAAGATCAGGACCATCCAATTTTGGTTTAAGCTCTGTCCTCTTTTGGTTCACTTCTCTGAAACCAGGATACAAATGCATTACTATGAATTTTGTTTTGACAGTCCAAGTTTATTGGTCGCCATATTTTCATGATCAACCCTTATCGGTATCACAGCTACAGTCATCTAAATCAAATTTGTTGTAGATCATCATATAAAGAAGTTATCAAAAAAATAAACATATAAAAATATTCTGGAAAAAACAACCAACCAAAGTAGCTCATAAGGACTCAAAAGAACAAGTATTTCAGTCAGGTAAAGCCACAGGGAAATACATCTTAACTGCCAGAATAACTGAACACACAGATGGTATTTTATGAGCCGAGACCTCATCCCTCTAACATATCTTGTGTAACGTTGAACTTGCACAGAACAGAGAATCCAGTTCACATGAACTCCAACGGTATTCTGACTTCACACCATGACATTTGCTTCTAATTTCAGTCACCAGCTTCTGTTGCACTTTTTGATGGAATTTCCTGCTGTATCTGACAGATCTGCCACATTTTACCTGCGTGGGTTCTTATGTGACCATCTAAAGAAATCTTCCTGCCGAATGGTTTCCATTAAGCACAACAGGCTTTATACCTATATGGTTTTGGGTGCGACGATCCAAGTGTGTTTTTCAACAAAACTTTTCCCCACATGTACTACAGCTGTACAGTCTCTCACCTGTGTGTATTCTCATGTGCAGTCTTAATTGACCTTTCCAGTAAAAAGATTGGTTGCAAGTTTCACAGGTGAAAAGCTTTTATCTTGAGTGAATAAGCATGTGCTTTTTTAAATTTGAATTCCGACCGAACCTCTTCCCACATGTGTTACAGGAGTACGGTCTCTCACCTGTGTGTGTTTTCATGTGCTGTTGTAGTTGATCCTTCCTGTGAAAAGATTTGCAGCACCTTTTGCAGGTGAACAGGATTTCTTTTGAGTGAAGAAGGATGTGCTTTTTTAAATGTGAATTGGTAGAGAAGCTTTTCCCACAAGTGCCACAGGTGTACGGTCTCTCACCTGTGTGTGTTCTCATGTGCGTTCTCAGTATATCTGCACGGATATAAGATTTGCTGCATGTCTTGCAGGTGAAAAGCTTTTCCCCTGAGTGAATTCGCATATGCTTATTTAAATCTGCTTTAGAAGTGAAGCTCTTCCCACATGTGTTACAGGTGTACGGTCTCTCACCTGTGTGTGTTCTCATGTGCCGTTGTAGTTGAAATTTCCGGTAAAACGATTTGCTGCATGTTTCACAGGTGAACAGCTTTTCTCCTGAGTGAATTTGCATATGCTTTTTTAAATCTGAATTAAAATTGAAGCTCTTCCCACAAGTGCAACAAGTGTATGGTTTCTCACCTGTGTGTGTTCTCATGTGCATTCTCATTCTATATGAACACTTAAAATTTTTGCTGCATGTTTTGCAAGTGAACATCTCTTCTGCTGAGTGAATTAGCATGTGTATTTTTAAAGTTGAACTCCGACCGAAGCTTTTCCCACATGTATTACAGGTGTACGGTCTCTCACCTGTGTGTGTTCTCATGTGCAGTTTCAGGTTATCTTTTCTGTTAAAAGATTTACTGCATGTTTCACAGGTGAACAGCTTTTCTTCTGAGTGAATTTGCATATGCTTCTTTAAATCTGAATTAGAAGTGAAGCTCTTCCCACATGTATTACAGGAGTACGGTCTCACACCTGTGTGTGATCTTGCATGTTTTTTAAGCGAACATTTGTCTCTGAATATTTTCCCACACCTCTCACAAATATGCTTCTTCTTACCAGTGAAAACACTTTGATATGTCTGTGAATTTGAATTGCTGGTAAATGTTTCCCTATTTGTGTCACATTTAAAAGTCTTTTCACCTTGTTGAGGATCAGAGTGAACCTTAGGCTGTTTTGTCTTCTGACTTCTTTTGTGAACTTTTTTTGGGGGGTGTTGTTCTGATTTTGAAGTTGATTCTGACTCTGTGAGCTTGTCTTTCTCTGGATCTTGGTTTGCAGCCTTACAAGAGTTGTGAGAAAGGAACTGGCCTTCCTTCCTTACTTCTGCTTCAGTGTTCTCACTTTCCTGACAGGTTAGAGTTAACATCAAGTGTTCAGTCTCCTGTTTTGGTTCAAGCTGCTCTCTGTCCTGACTGGTGCAGAATTCCTCCTCTTCCTCTTTAATCTGTAGAGGCTCTGGGTCCTCTTGGTCCGGACTGGAGTTCCTCTCCTGGTTCCAGGGCTGCAGGTCTGAGACAACCTCGTCCTCCTCACAGTCATGTTGTTGTGGAAGATCTGCAGGATAAGGTACAATACTTACTGATAGACTCTAGCATGATAAATGACACAAGAACACAATGTAAAATAAGTTTTAATACTATGCAGAAAAAAGTAGTAAGATAGAGCAAAAAGAGAAAGAACCAACTTCACTCAGTGTGTCTGTGGTCTTGTTTAAAACATCAGTGTCGTGGACTGGTCAGGAAAGCTGATGAAGCCCTTTTGTGTGAGCTGTGTGAAACTGAGGATTTCATAAAAAGAAGCGATTCAGTCCTCATTTGTGAGGTGAATCTGCTTAACCTGTCTTCCTCTGCACAAAGTGAAAAGGACTGATGGTGCTGTGCACTGGGCATCTACTTTTGTCTGAGATCACAAATCTAATGCCAGAAGGCAGAGAGGACATACAGACCCAGTAGTGTGACAGTTGAAGAAGAATAAGGAACCAGCCTACTCACAAAGACAACACCCAGATCAGCAAACTCTTTGTCCAGATAGGCGTGTATAAAGGGTTCAAGGGAACCTTAGTCGAGGTTCTGAAGCGCTCAGACCTCTAAGATGCCTGTTTGCTACAGCGAGCTAATTCTGAACCCTGAGACTCTGTTGTTCATTCTTGACTCATTACAATCAATAAATAGAGCTTCAACTGAGAACTCTTCTGAACCCCGTCTTCTCTTCTTCCCATCAACGACCACGCAGGTAAAAGGTGAGATGTAGTTAAGGAATTGAAGTCAGAGACTTAACACCCCTTCCTACCTTCTTTACCGTGCTTGGGAAATTAAAAGTACCCCGTAAGGTGATAGTAAACAACCTTTTTTCCTAACAACACACACGTCTGCCATTCTTAGGTTTCCCCTTCTTTCCCCTGATTTCTGTACACATGATGAGTTTTGATACCGGATCATTATTACAGCTCGCGGGAAACAAAATGGGTCGGGGTAGTACAGTTATTGATGAACTAAGACAGGGTTGTTCCTCCGTCTTTATTCACAGTATTTATACATGGAAACCGAGAGGAGAGGCAGCCCTGATTTAAACCGAGCTTCTGCTTCATTATTCAATCTAAACTTGTCTTTTCTTACCGATTCTGTGTAAGTGAATGCGAGGTTTCCAAACCAAATCCAGCAGTCTGCGTTGACGGTCCAGCTCTTCCTCGTACTGGACCACAGTTCTGTTAAAAACTCCCAAAATGTCTTCAGTAGCAGCAGCGAGCCGCTCGGTCACAAACTCTCGGAGAGATTCAGCTACAGACATCGTTGGTTCGTTCCAGATTTTAAAGAAGATTGCGCTGTGGAAACTGGATTGTCCCCAGATATCTCAGCTTCTTCAAAAGAGCCACGCTTCTTGTTTACTTCCGCCGTGTGTCACACCAGTAAAGTTCCGTAAGCGGAGCTGCGTCGACCAAATGTTCCGCCTTCCTCTTCGGTTGTGTCCGAAATGGATCCCTCACCCCTGTAGGCGACTCAAAATTTCCCATAAAGCATTGCAAAATGTAGTATCCATCTGATGGTGGTGGGCATCCCGACAGACAGCCTTCGTCTCCTTTCAGTCGGCATTATGGGCTGTGTCCGAAATGAATCACTCAATCCCTCACCCCTAAGCCCCATATGGGGTTTCACTATATAGTTGACTATGTAGAGAACTCAATTACCGGAGGTTACGGACACTACATGGCAAGCCGCAATGCATGACAGAATGCCCACCACCGGTGAGTGACCGTCCGACAGTCACTGCATTTTACAGTGCTTTATGTGAAATTTTGAGTCGCCTATACACTGTGTGCACAATTATTAGGCAAGTGAGTATTTTGATCATATCATCATTTTTATGCATATTTTTGAACTCCAAGCTGTATAAACTTGAATGTTTCTTGGATATAAGCATATCAGGTAATGTGTATTAGTGTAATGAGGGAGGCTGGGGCCTAAGGAGATCAAAACCCTAAATCAAGGTGTGCATAATTATTAGGCAGCTTCTTTTCCTCAGGTAAAATGGGCCAAAAAAGAGATTTAAGTGACTCTGAAAAGTCAAAAAATGTAAAAAGTCTTTCAGAGGGATGCAGCACTCTTGAAATTGCTTAGATATTTGGGCGTGATCAAAGAACCAGCAAACATTTTGATGCAAATAGTCAACAGGGTCGCAAGAAATGTGTTAAGAAAAAAGACGCAAATTAACTGCCAAAGATTTGAGAAGACTCAAACGTAAAGGTACCAGGAATCGCTTATCCTCCGGTGCTGTCATATTCCAGAACTGCAACCTACCTGGAGTGCCCAGAAGTACAAGGTGTTCAGTGCTCAGAGACATGGCCAAGGTAAGGAAGGCTGAAACCCGACCACCACTGAACAAGACACAAGTTGAAACGTCAAGACTGGGCCAAGAAATATCTGAAGAGAGATTTTTCAAAGGTTTTATGGACTGATGGGATAAGAGTGACTCTTGACGGACCAGATGGATGGACCCGTGGCTGGATCAGTAATGGGCACAGAGCTCCACTTCGAATCAGACACCAGCAAGGTGGAGGTGGGGTACTGGTATGGGCTGGTATTATTAAAGATGAGCTAGCTGGACCTTTTGGGTTAAAGATGGACTTAAAATCAACTCCCAAATCCAATGCCATTTGTGAAAACACTTTCTTCAAGCAGTGGTACAGGCAAAAGTCTGCATCTTTCAAGAAAACCCTGATTTTTATGCAGGACAATGCTCCATCGCATGCAACAAAGTACTCCACTATGTGGCTCGCCAGTAAAGGCCTTAAAAACAAAAGAATAATGACGTGGCCTCCTTCTTTACCTGACCTAAACCCTGTTGAGAACTTGTGAGCCCTTCTTAAACGGGAAATTTACAGTGAAGGAAGACAGTACACCTCTCTGAACAGTGTCTGGAACAGTGTCTGGAAGGCTTTGGTTACTGCAACACAAAAAGTTGATCGTCAACAGATCAAGAAACTGAAAGACTCCATGAATGGAAGGCTTATGACTGTTAATGAAAAGAAGGGTGGCTATATTGGTCACTGATTTTTTTTTTTTAAATTTCAACAATTTTTATTTGTAAATTGAGTTGTTTGTTTATCATTCTCACTTTAACAAGTGAAAATAAACAAGTGAGATGGAAAATTTTTCATTTTTAATTTAGTTGCATAATAATTCTGCACACTAATAGCTGCCCCCAATAATTGTGCACACATAGATATTCTCCTAAGGAAGTCAAAATCTCACTTTTACTCCCTTAAATATTAAGGTTTGAGGTTTATTAACATTTTGGATTGACCGAGAGCACTGTAGTTGTTCAAAAATAAAATTTATCCTCAAAAATACAACTTGCCTAATAATTGTGCACACAGTGTATAGGGCACTGGTATTGATGACTGAGGTTTCGGACACCCCTCAAAATGGCGCTAACCCCTCATAGTTGCCTATGTAGGGGTTAGGGATCCATTTCAGACATAGCCATGGACTGTACCGCCCCCTACCCTGCGGGAAGCTGGCCCCCGAATTTCGGGAAAATAGCCTGTTTCGTTTGTGCTTCGTTTGTGGTGGTTTGTGCCCTATAAATTTTTGTTTGTGCTACTACAGTTTTAAGTTATTAAATATTGTTTTATAGGTCATCCAGAGGTCACCCAGCCCCCCATTTGTTTCAAATGGACCTGAAATGCTGCCGTTCGTTTCAGCTGGTTTGTGCCCATAGACTGTATATACTATGGACAACTTGGTTCCGCCTCCTGCCTGTATACCGATTTGAAGGCAAAGAGCTCTCAGTATTTCCGGGATTTTTCTTCATTTCCTGAAACCAGTAGTGGTGCACGCATTCGGGCGCGCAGTCACAGAGCGTCGCTGTGATGACACTCGGCTCAAACAGCATATCCCCCAAGAGAGCTACGCAATCCCTGAACGCCCATAGGCTGTATCAGGTGTCAATCATAGAAAACATTAACCCCCTAATAATTTTTAATAACGGAGCTTCACAGAAAAAGAGCAATTGAACACAAACCAGTCTTACTGTAACTACATGTCAACACTGAAGCAATCTGTGTAATCTGTGTAATAAATTTCTAAAGTTTGTCCAGAGCCCCATAAGCTTTGCTGGCGGAGGCAGGATTTATGACCTGTACTGCAGCCAATCAACAGAGGGTGCTGTTCTCGGGGTGGCTTCACCCAACAAGGAGGCAGACTCTGTCCATTCTTTATAGAGTCTATGTTTGTGCCATAAAAAAATGTGTTTGTGCTGCTAGGGTTTTTAAAGAGGACCTGCCATAAAAATGTAATTTTCTGTGTTTTTTGTGTCAGATAAGGTCCATATTATGTTCGTCTTATGTTGTAAATGTGAAAACAAACCGTTACGTTGTTTGCATTCTGTAAAGGTTTAAAATAAAGGAACGGGTAAACCAGGCCAATTGAAAAAGCAGGTCCATCTGACGTCGCGCTGACGTTGCTCATTATTATTCACGAGCGCGTCCTCGGTGAGCCGCGCCCACTCTCTCGTTCTCGTACTCATTCACAGACAACATCACTCTCCAGAGCGAGACCCAGCTACCGCTGTATCCGCTATGGGTCTCTTCCAAACGACCAGTGTTTCCTTGGGTTCAGTGCCGGGAAAATGAACTTAAAGCTGGGCAGAATGAATGAGAAAACACAGCTGGAGCTCTCCGGCTTCTTCTTCAACTTTCACCTCCTCTTCGGACTCGGGGTCTAAAATATATGGTTTAATACCTGCCATTTTTAGCCTTTAGCATAAGGTGACCAGACGTCCCCGATTTCCGGGGACAGTCCCCGTATTGGATGACCTGTCCTCGGCAAAAGCTGTCCCCGAAAATGTCCCAGATTTAAGCGTTTCATGAATGAGAGCAAAAAATGTTGTGTGTGGGCTCGAACAACGGTTATTACAGTAGCCGAATGGGTAGGAAGCACAAGTTAGCAGTCTTGAACAACAGTTCTTACGGGGGTTATTACAAGGGACATGCTACTAAATAGTACCGAGATTTTGTCTGTGATCAAACAGCCCCTGCACCCGCTGCCGCTGCACCAAATATCCCCGGATATCATCACAGACATCTGGGCACCTTACTTTAGCACACATTAGCAAAATGAATAAACCAAAATCCGAACCTCCACTGCTGAGCCAATCAGAGCACAGCAGGCGTCACAGCAGCGATCCAATCAGAGCAAAGCTCATTACCATAAATGTTAATGAGCCAAAATCAGTTGGTTTTCCTGTAAGGTTTTTTAGGCATACTAAAACAAACCATCAAATAACTTTTCAGCTAAAATTATGTTGCAAACATGATCAGAAGACATCAAGGATTATGAATAAATGATAAAAATGGGTATGAAATTTTGATGGCAGGTCCCCTTTAAGTCATTAAACACTTTATTTTTGGCAGTGACATCACCCAGCCCCCCATTTGCTCCAAATGGACCTGAAATGGTACCGTTCATTCCTGCTTCGTTTGTGCCGTTGTTGTGCCAAGAAATGCACGCCCACTGATAAGTTCATCATGCACCTCGCGGAAAAGCGCACTGCTTACCGTAGAGTGGTCCACAGAAATTTACATATTAAAACCCATACAATTCTTATTTGTGGGGCTAAACAGCTATGAGCAATGATCCAGAGGTGAAGTTTATAACTTTTGTGTCATTTATGTTGAATAGTGTTACGCCCCACCCTTAGGCGGCCCTATGGGGCTAACAACAATCCTCAACTTTTGACCCATCAAATTAACACGAAGAACCCACAACACAAATGAGCGGCAGCAGGGCAGCAGTTCCCCACCAAATGCCTCTCCAGACTGCAGGCAGCTCTGGGCTTTTAGACTCCCAGCACCAGGTGAGTCTGATTGTCACTCAAGTGATTTCACCTGGGCAGCTATGGAGAGACAAGAGGGGAAAAACACATGCAAAACAAACACACAGCCGTAACAAATAGACCATGGGTCCGTTTCACGTAGGTGGTTCAACAAACTCTGAGTTAAATCCTTAACTCTGAGTTGATCTACTCTGAGTTAGGAAACTCTGAGTTTCCGGTTTCACAATACCTGATTTGAGACGGTTTTAACAACTCCGAGTAGTTTGACCTGGAGTTAAGCACGTGCACGCCAGACATAAACAGCCAGCATCTGTGGAGCGCAGATTCAATGATCAACCAATGGAAACAGGGAGAAGGAGGGGGCAGCAGCAAGCCAACAGCGAATTACAGCACGTTTGTAAAAGAAAGTGCAATACAGCAGCAGCTGCAAAGGAGAGGGAGAGGGCTTGGGAGGAAATCGCTGCTCGCGTCAATGCGTAACTTTAAATCTAGTCTCGTGCAATCACAATGACAGACTGTTTGAGGGGAAACTGCTTGAATCATTTTGATCATGTTTTACATGCTCTTTTCACACTCAAAACTGAATTTTACTCTCTTATGATGTTCCGTTAAATGATTAGGAATATTAAACTAACTCTCAGTATGTATATGTACATATATTAAACTAACACACACTACACTCAATATTAGACTTTCACTCAGCAAACAGAAAGCGGGCAGATGCCAGAAAAACGGGTGGTGGTCCAGCAGCCCCACCTTTAACGGAGGCAGAGGAGCTGCCCCCCCCCCCCCCCCCGTAGCAGCGATCGTCGGACTGGTGTGTGCGTGTGTGTGTGTGTGTGTGTGTCTGTGGGGGGGGGGGGGGGGGATTTGCGATCGGACCGGCCGCGATCGTCGAACGGGGGGGGGGGGGGGGGGGGGGGGCAGCTCCTCTGCCTCCGTTAAAGGTGGGGCTGCTGGACCACCACCCGTTTTTGTGTTAGTTTAATATTCCTAATCATTTAACGGAACATAATAAGAGAGTAAAATTCAGTTTTGAGTGTGAAAAGAGCATTTTTTAAGGGATCAAACTGCCACTTAATACTTACTTGACAATGTAAAACATGATCAAAATGAGAAAATGCCGATGTCTCACCTGAAACTCTGGGTTTACTGAGTTAAACCTGCTCCCGAGCAGGTTAGGTTCACGGAGTCTGTTACTGTGGTAACTGACCGCGAGGTTGAGTTACCTCTCTTTGTGAAACAGGTTAGAGTTACCCCTCTCTCCCTGGTTTAACTAACCCTCCTTTGTGAAACGGAAAACTCAGAGTTTCCCTGATTTCAGGGTTAACAAACTCGGAGTTTCCACTAAACCTGCTACGTGAAACGGACCCCATGAGATTAAACGTGTTATCAGTCCAAATGTTTCACTGGTGTAATTACAAAAGGATCAGAAACTTAACTGGATTCACGTTTTGTTTTGGCAGACACATAGTATTTCTGAGAAATGCATCTGCCAAGTTATTAGTTTGAGATCCCAAAGAATGGGTGGACTTTCCTGGTGTAATATCTACAAAAATACAACTTGTTACTGTCTCAGTAGCTCATAAACAGGTGGATGCATATTTTGGTAAATGGAAAAGCAATTGAAGATTAGTAGCCTATTAAGCATTGTCATGTCTATGGTTTAGTTAAGTTAATTTATTTACCCTACCTCATGTTTCTTGTTGTGTACTTCCTGTTTTATTTTGAAACATTTTCCTAGTGTTTGCCTTCCTGTTTTTGACTTAGTGTTTTTGGACTGATTTTTGCCTGTCAATTTGGATACCTCTGCCTTCCTGTGTACAGAACCCTTTACTTGATTAAAACCTACAGTACTTTGAACTTTAATCTGGCTCCTAACTCCAGCCTTTGGGTCCAAATCCAGGTATGTTGTTAGAGTACGAACTGGTTAGCTATGGACCCAGTGGACTCTGACCCAGTGCGCAACGCCATCGGAGAGCAGGGGCACAGAATGGCTCATCAGGATGATCAGATCAGTGCTCTCCATCATCACCTAAGAGAGTTGTCTGAGCAACAATAGACCCTGATGACCAACTTTCATGACCTGAGCGATTCTCCGGGGACTCAGGGGACAGCTGACCTTTCCTGACTCAGTGTAATCTCCACTTCAAGTTGCAGCGCCATGTCTTTCCATCAGATCAAGCCAAGATTGCCTACATTATTTCTCATCTCTCGGGCCAGGCTGAGGCGTGGGATACAGCTAAGTGGAGAAGAGACTCACCTACATGCAGCTCTTTGGCAGCCTTCACCAGGACATTCAAGCAAGTGTTTCAACACGTCTCCCCAGGGCGAGAGACTGCTCAGGCTCTAGTGAGACTGAGACAAGGTAGAAGAAGAGTGTCTGAATACGCCATCAACTTCCGCACTCTTGCCGCTGAAAGTGACTGGAACCCCTCTACCCATTTTGACGACTTCCTGGAGGATCTGGTACCTTTAGATCCCCCTGATGACTTGGACTCTATTTGTGCCCTAGCCATTAAAATTGACAAGCGGCTGTTTGAGCGAGAGAGAGAGCGCACCAGAGAGCGCTCTACCCCTCTTACCAGCAGATGACCCCCAAATCTCCTGGGCTCCTGGCAGAGGCCTCCTGTTAGTGTGATTCCTGTGTCTCCCGCTTCTTTGGAGGAGTCCATGCAAGTTGGCAGGACCAGACTCTCTCCTGTGAGTAGCTGAGAGGGGCGCTGCATCTACTGTGGTCAGTTAGGACATCTGTTGGTCCAATGTCATCTTCAAGGCAGTGGATCATCAGTTAAGGTCAGAGCTGGGGCTGAGGATGTTCCAGCTGTCCAAACAACTGGATGTCAAGGCTGTTGATGGACACTCAATGGGGAGGGTTGCTCACAGGACACAAACTTTAACCCTCTCTTTCCCTGACAGCCACTTTGAGAAGATTAGTTTCCATGTATTTGAGGTATCTCAACATCAGCTAATACTGGGACACCCCTGGTTAAAATTGCACAACCCACACAGACTGGTCTACTGGTGAGATCTTAGCCTGGGGAGAGGCTTGTAGTCGCAACGTCTGTCAGTCATTTGCATCTTGTGTGAATAAGAGAGCTTCTGCTAATGTCTCTGATGCTGATGACAGTAAAGTTGATTATCCTGATCTTTCTCGTGTTCCCTCCTGTTATTGTGAATTGAAAGAAGTATTCAGCAAGCCCAGAGCCAAGTCTCTTCCCCCTAACAGGCCCTATGACTATGCCATAGACTTGCTCCCAGGCACCTTGCCGCCTAGGGGGCGGCTTTACTCTCCTTCAGGTCCAGAGATGAAGGCCATGACTGACTAAGTGGAAGAGCCATCGACAGCTGGCATCATCCGTCTTTCTTCATCTCCAGCTGGAGCATGGTTTTTCTTTGTGGAGAAGAAGGACAAATCTCTTTGGCCTTGCATTGACTACAGATAACATGGCATCACCATTCGCAACAGGTACCCCCTTCCACTCATCTCCTCAGCTTTCAAACTGCTTAGTGGAGCCAAGGTTTTAACCAAGTTGGACCTTCGTAATGCTTACCACCTTGTACGCATAAAGGAGTGTGCTTTTAACACACCTACAGGGCACTATGAGTACCTAGTAATGCCTTTTGGACTCACCAATGCTCCTGCTGTCTTCCAAAATCTGGTCCATGATGTCCTTCGGGATATGATGAATTAATGTGTCTTTGTATTTGGATGACATACAGATTTTCTCCCCTAAAGAGAAATCCATGTGAAGCATGTCTGCCAAGTCCTCCATTGGCTTCTTCAACACCAGTTGTTTGTGAAGGCAGAAAAGTGTGAATTCCATCAGTCCTCAGTGTCGTTCCTGGGGTTTGTGCTGGCAGAGGGGGGAGGTTTAGATGGACCCTGAAAAGGTTAGTGCTGTTTCTGATTGGCCGACTCCCATCACTTGTAAGGAAGTTCAAGGCTTCCTTGGGTTTGCCAACTTCTACAGGAAGTTCATCAGACATTTCAGCACTGTGGCATCCCCCTGCATGCACTAACCTCTCCCCACAGTACTTTTGTCTGGACACCTCAAGCAGAGGATGTCTTCAGGAAACTGAAGACCTGCTTCATCTGTGGGCTGTTCTATCCCAGAAACTCTCTTCCAATGACAAGCTGCATCTCTGTGCCTTTCTCTCCTGTAAGTGTAGGGGAATGTCTTCATACATTTAGGTTAAGAAATATAGAGTAATTATCTTTTAGTAAGAAGGTACAAATAATCTAGGTTGGCCTGTTCCTGCTGCCCCACGACCATGAGATTGTAAGCAAGGCTGTCTTGCAGGAGCCCAAACTATCTGTCTGTTGGAACATGTAAACTCTGCCAGTGTCAAGACGAACCTAATCAAAGTGTCGTGGGGCAGACATGTCATCATGAGGGGCCTTCTGGAGAATACACACACACACACACACACACACACACACACACACACACACCTAACAGCATAAAAGAGAGAAGAAGAGAAGCTAGAGGAGGCTTCCTTGGGTCTTGGTCGAGACTCTGTTTGTCATCTGTACTGATTTCTACATCTGTACTATTAAAGACGCCCAGGCTGTTCTTCAGATCTCATCATGTCTCCTGTGCATTGTTTATGCTGGACTTTCCACAACATAATTGGCGAGCTTTAGCCAGAATTCGTTTCGGGGGACAAGGAGCCATGGTTCTGCGAACTTCACATGGGATAAGGACACTCTGTGGCCACAAAAAGAAAAAGGTAGGAGATTTCCTAAAATTTGGTTGAGAGTTCTTTTCCCTGTGAGGTGGTGCGGACTACTGCTCTCTGTCCTCTTCGAATCAAAGAACCTAGAATAGAAATAAGAGGAGACAGTGGGAATGAAGACAGTCTGAGAAAACTGCATGCATGCAGTCAGCTGATCAAAGTATTTGGGAAAATTTGGGAAAGGAAGCCAATTTAAATTGGATATATATCAGCTGAATTAAGAGAAACTGAAGTTGGTTGTGTCAGACCGCCTCACGCTGCTACATGCGTGAGACTATGTGAAGATAGTAGACTGGGTGCAGAGAATCACTTCGTCTCCTTCAAAGGGTGAGATCGCCTCACGCTGTTACGTGTGTGAGATTGCCACATGTGAAGCTATAGGCTGTTACATGTGTAAGATGCCATATGTAGAGCTATAGGCTGCTGCATGTGAGGAATGCCATGTGTAGAGCTATAGGCTGCTGCATGTGATAAATGCCACATGTAGAGCTATAGGCTGCTGCATATGAGGAATGCCACATGTAGAGCTATAGGCTGCTGCATGTGATGAATGCCATATGTAGAGCTATAGGCTGCTGCATGTGATGAATGCCATATGTAGAGCTATAGGCTGCTGCATGTGAGGAATGCCATATGTAGAGCTATAGGCTGCTGCATATGAGGAATGCCACATGTAGAGCTATAGGCTGCTGCATATGAGGGATGCCACATGTAGAGCTATAGGCTGCTGCATATGAGGAATGCCACATGTTGAAATGAACATATATATATCTCTTTTATATGTGGAAGACCTCACAAAATCAGTGTTATAATTGGACTTAAATTACAGATACAGAGTGGCTTGATGAGCAGGAGATAGAAAAAGAGGTCAATAAGGATAGGCTGAAAAGCCTATTCAGGGATCCCAATTGAACAAGCACGTCCCATATCTCCTGACCAATTGTAGAAGAATCACACAAATTGAAAAAAATCACACAAATTGGAAAAATTGAAGAAATCAAAACAAGAATTAAAATAGAAGACTGCTGACTGACTCCAGTGACTGACTTTGACTTCAAACACGTGTGAAAGGGTATACCATTGTGTGATGAAAAAGTGAAGTGTGTGGGTTGATTGGATGTTTGTGTGTGTCTGTTTTGTTCTGTGTCAACTAAGTTCTCTGGCAGTGTTCACAGCCAGACTCTGCATCTGTGTGTGTGTTATGCTAGTCAAAGATTGCTGTGTTTTCCTCACTTGTGTTTATTTCATAGTTGTGTATGTGAATACTGTGCTCATTGCGGTCATGTTATCAGTTGAGACATAGAAGGTTAAATACTCCTGGGAAAGAGGTTCTGTTCCCAGTACCATGATGAACACTCCTGATATGAAGGTTTTAGCTTATGCTCAAATATTATGTTTTTTTGTTGTGAACACATGTCTTATGCTCCTTAACAAATGTTCTGTGTTAAAGCTGCTGAAATAATGTTTGTAAAAGTATAAAAGATACAAAAAGGGGAAAAAGAAATGAGGTACCACAAGTGCAAAACTTCTAAAACTTCAAATCTAAGAGTTGCTTCTATACATCTGCTGTTTTTGCCAAAATACTGTGTTTTTAAAATATTATTGAAGCTGTTAATATCAATACTGACTATTGCTATAGAACTGCAGTTAAGGCAAAGGCTTTATACTGTGTATTTTTTGGGAATTTTACAAAACTTCTGGGGATCAAGTTTTAATGTGTGTGCTCATTTAAATAATAAATTTTACAAAAACCATGACCAGAAAGGGAAGATTAGTTTAACTCCAATTGCATTGGTAGGGTGTAAATATACTGAACACTTAAATGATATCCAAAAACTTACAAAGAAATGGGAACATTGAGTCAAGGGATTTGAATTTTTATGACCTAGGGGAGGCACATCTGATGTGACTGTGTGTGAGGATTTGGAGCAGCGAATCTAAGACCATAAACACAAAGATAAAGTAAAACACACAAAAACAAGAGATATGGAACTAAAAGTACTGGACATGTTCAAAGATTATTATTTTTTTTCTTCTTAATCATGCTCTGATCTTTTGAACTAATAGATAAGAATAGAAAAAAACTATTTTTTTTCTATCTTAGGTTGCCTTAAAACTTTTTTTTTATTTTTTTATTTACTCATGTCATTTGAATTTCCAAATGATTCATAATCACTGCTATTTTTGTCCCATATGTTTTGAAAAGGTAATTGACATGACAATCTTTTTTTTTTTTTAAGTAAAATTAAGTAATTATGTGAAAGAAAGATGTGTTTGATTTGATTTTGTTTGATTTCATTTGTTCATTATTCAGCGAAGATGTTTAGATTAACGGATATTTACATGTAACAAGTCCAGTAACATGTCAATACAGACAAGCATTAAATTGGGTGTTTGAAGAGAAAAGATGTGTCTTAAAAGTTTTGAAAGTACTGTTGCAGATACATTTCTAACAAAACAAGCCCCTGGGGGAGGTTTTTCTAAAGCTATGGAGGGTATGGAAAGCTAAAAATGAAAATGTGGGAGAATGCTGGTAAGGGGGGCCTGTTAATGGACTGGGTGGTCCAAATTTTAGATGAATGAGAGCCGTTTTGGCCCAGCCATGAGTGCTGCGATAGCCCTAATTCTGGTTTCCTTTCTCACATGTCGCATCGTACACATCCTTTGGAGACATTGTTGGAAGCTGACGGAGAAGATGGGACTTATGGTGGACCTAACACTGGCCCATGAACTACAGGAAATGCCACCAAAACAGCTGGCACAGTGTGTGACTAATCAAGGAGGGACTGAGGGACCGGAACGGTTCCTGGACTTTGAAGGAGAAGAAGATGAGCAATGGACTTTGAGCAACACAAACAACATATTCAATGAGCTGGAAATATTGAACTGAACATGTTTCATTCACAGAGTTAAAGGACTACACTAATCACATATTAATCAAGGGGTTTGTCGCAGGTTGCTACAATGCAATGTAATAGTATTATCAGAAGTTGACACTTCTTCTATGCAAATGAAATTATGTCAGCGCATCCAGGAAATGGATGGTCGCCAGGGCGCGGGGCCGTAAGATTCTTTCCCTGCTGAAACAGCCGAGCAGGGTTTTCAGTCTTATGCGCTGATATAATTTGAAATGATCCTAGCTATGGTATGGTATGGTACTGATTTTTGTTTCTTTAATCACATAAGGATGTTTAGTGTTTGATATGATGATTAGGTTTTTATGAAAGTAAGAACTTTCAAAGGGGGGATGTGTAGGGGAATGTCTTCATACATTTAGGTTAAGAAATATAGAGTAATTATCTTTTAGTAAGAAGGTACAAATAATCTAGGTTGGCCTGTTCCTGCTGCCCCACGACCATGAGATTGTAAGCAAGGCTGTCTTGCAGGAGCCCAAACTATCTGTCTGTTGGAACATGTAATCTCTGCCAGGGTCAAGACGAACCTAAACAAAGTGTTGTGGGGCAGACATGTCATCATGAGGGGCCTTCTGGAGAATACACACACACACACACACACACACACACACACACACACACACACACACACACACACACACACACACACACACACACACACAGAAGAAGAGAAGCTAGAGGAGGCTTCCTTGGGTCTTGGTCGAGACTCTGTCATCTGTACTGATTTCTACATCTGTACTATCAAAGACGCCCAGGCTGTTCTTCAGATCTCATCATGTCTCCTGTGCATTGTTTATGCTGGACTTTCCACAACATAAGTTGTCACCTCCAGAACAAAATTATGATGTTGGTAACTGAAAGTTGTAGGCTATTAAGGTGGCACTGGAGGAGTGGAGGCACTGGCTTGAGGGGGCTGAGCAACCCTTCCTTGTCTGGACAGATCACAAGAATCTGGAGTACCTGAAGTCAGCCAAACGGTTGAATTCTCGTCAAGCCAGGTGGGCTCTCTTCTTTAATCATTTCAACTTAACATTGTCCTATCACACTAGAGCCAAAAACATTAAGCCTGATGACCTGTCTAGACCCTAAGTCTGACAAACCCTCTATTGATCCCTCATTCATCCTGCCTGTCTCCTGTGTGGTGGGGTCATTCATATGGAAATTCAATCAATCAATCAAATTTTCTTTATAGTGCCAATTCACAAGAGTCGTCATCCCAAGATGCTTTACAAAGAAAAAAAGCAGGTCTAGACCACACTCATTGTTTAAATTATCAAGACCCAACCTAAGATGGGATTTAGCCCATCTCATCTAACATGACTGACAGTGGCAAGGAAAAACTTCCTTTAACAGGCAGAAACCTTGAGCAGGACCAGACTCATGCCAGACAGCCACCAAACTGCTGCTGGGTTGGGGAGGAATACAGAGAGATAAGGGGAGAGAGAGAAAAGTAGGAGAGAAGGCAGGGGGAGAGAAAGGGAACAAGATAAAGGGAAGGAGAGAGAGAATAGCGAACAAGGATGAGAGAGACAGACGGGACAGCAGCAACATTAAAACAACAGTAACAACAGCTCATGTAGAGTTGTGATTGCAGAGCAAGTAATGATGAAATTAAAAACAAAGTTATTTGAGCAAACTTTAATATGCATCCCCCTGCAGACTGCCCTGAGAACAGACTGTTTGTACCCTCGGAGTGACGTTCCCAGGTAATCCATTGGGCTCACGCGTCTAAGATCTTCTTTCATCCTGGAGTTAAAAGGACCTTGGCAGTGGTGAAACAGCACTTCTGGTGGTCATCTATGGGAAAGGATGTGTTGGTATATGTGACTGCTTGCCCAGTCTGTGCACGGAAGAAGGTTCCCAAACATGCTCCTCACGGACAGCTCTGCCCTCTCTCTGTGCCACACAGACCCTGGTCCAACATCTCAGTGGACTTCGTCACGGGCCTGCCTAATTCTGAAGGTAACACAACTGTATTTAAAGTGGTACACAGATTCTCCAAGATGGTTCATTTCATTCCTATGCCTAAACTTTCCTCAGCCAAAGGAACGGTTGAGGCTATGTTGTCCCATGTCTTTCGTGTTCATGGTTTTCTCAGCGATGTTGTGTCGGACTAGGGTAGCCAACTTGTGGCACATTTTCCTAGTGTTTGCATTTCTGTTTTTGACTTAGATAGTGTTTTTGGACTGATTTTTGCCTGTCAATTTGGACACCTCTTTCTGTGTGACTGCCCTCCTGTGTTCTGTACCTTTGCTTGATTAAAACCTACTCTGAACTTTTATCTGGCTCCTGAGTCCAGCTTTTGGGTCCAAATCCTGGTTCATTGTTTTACGTGTCTGCTGACTACACTACAATTTAACAATGGAACTTTTTGATTTTAGTTGCTTGTTCACCTCTTGGTGAATAGAATAGAATAGAATAGAATATTCCTTTATTGATCCCCCATGGGGGAAATTTTTTTGTCACAGCAGCATCACAGACAATACAAAAAGTGCAAAAATGCAGTTATAACAATGAGGGTCCTAATATTAAGAACTTAAATAAATGTAATAATTAAGAAAAAAATTAGAAAAGGGAGAAGAAAAAATAAAGCTTTCTACAATATACACAATTTAAATGCCATAAAAAAAAAAAAAAAAAAAGTGGTGGTGTAAAATCAGTTTTGTTACTGTTCATTGTAAAGTCTTATTGCAGAGGGGAGGAATGATCTGCGGTAGCGCTCCGTCCTGCAGGGTGGGAGTCTCAGTCTGCTGCTGAGGGAGCTGCCTAAAGCCCCCACAGTCTGGTGCAGTGGGTGAGAGGGATTGTCCATGATGGATACAAGCTTTGTTAACATCCTCCTCTCACCCACCTCCTCCAGGGAGTCCAAAGAGCAGTCCAGGACAGAACCGGCCCTCCTGACCAGTCTGTTCAGTCTCTTCCTGTCCCTCTCGGTGCTCCCTGCCCCCCAGCAGACCACTGCATAGAAAAGTGCAGATGCTACCACAGAGTCATAGAAAGTCCTGAGCAGAGTCCTGCACACTCCAAAGGACCTCAGTCTCCTCAGCAGGTGGAGACGACTTTGGCCCTTCTTGTACAGAACGTCTGTGTTTGTTGACCAGTCCAGTTTGTTGTTGAGGTGGA
This sequence comes from Xyrichtys novacula, assembly GCA_962446985.1. Lineage (NCBI taxonomy): Eukaryota > Metazoa > Chordata > Actinopteri > Labriformes > Labridae > Xyrichtys > Xyrichtys novacula. Next base: position 18,813,046 of record OY660879.1, on the reverse strand, counting down.
CACCCAGGAATCTGTAGGACTCCACCATCTCGATGTCCAGACCCTGTATGTTCACTGGAACTGTTTGAGGTGTCCTCCTCCTGCGGAAATCCACAACCAACCATGGTGATGATATTTGCTAAAAACAGTGGGCTCGATTACAACAGAACACCTTAAACACAATTAAATCTAATTGATCTCATAGGTTTGCATTTTCTGCAATGAAATAAAGTCACACCAGTGAAACGTTTGGGCTGATAAAATGTCTAATCTCAAAGACACAAAAGAGATAAACTTTACTTTAGGACCATTACTCATCATTGTTTAGCCCTACACATAAGAATTGTGTGGGTTTCAAACTGTACAATTCCGTGGACCACTCTACTATTAGCGGTGCACGTTTCCGCGAGGTGCATGAACTTCTTGGCGTGCATGTGTTGCTCAGCAGAACAGCAGAACAGACGAAGCATAAATGAACGGCACCATTTCGGGTCCATTTGGAGCAAATGGGAGCTGGGTGACCTGGATGACCGATAAAATAATATTTAATAGATTAAAAACCGTAACAGCGCAAACAAAAATTTTTGCAGCAAAAACCAAACAAAGCACAAACGAAATGGACTTTTTTTCCTTAAATTTTACATGGGGTGGGGGGCCACCTTCACGCAGGTATGCAACCTGCAATAATATCTAAATAATTTCTTTTTAAGTTACAAAATGTTGACTTGGCACATGACTCAGCAAATGCTCTTTGCAATGAAACAATGGCATGGACTCCTGCAAGAGTTTGAGTAGTTGCTGTATGTTGCAGCATTGAGCTAACAAGTTTGTATTGCTTGTATTGCTTTGGAAATATTGAACAACTGATCAGGGCAAGAGTTTTCCTTGACATTATAGTAGACCAGGTAAGTATGAATCATCCAGGCAGTCATAGCAGTCAGTTAGTCAGTAGTAAATAACAGTTGCACAAAAGTGTATTTATCTTGCTGAGCAGTTGAATAACTTTGGCAAATGAATCACTGGTGAACAAATAAGGAGAAGAGAGAAACAAGAGCCTGGATCCAGCATCCACTGCCATCCACATCCACTGTTTTACACAATGTGGGTTAATCACTGAGTCATCCGGGGGGAGAGGACAGAATGTGTGTGTGTGTGTGTGTGTGTGTGTGTGTGTGTGTGTGTGTGTGTGTGTGTGTGTGTGTGTGCGTGCGTGCGTGCGTGTGTGTGTGTGTGTGTTTGAGTATGCATGAGGATTTGTATAATATCTGCACAATGCGTACCTTAAAGAGCTGATGATGATCCAGTGTGCTCAGATTTACCAGGTCATCAGAACAACTTCAGGACCTGCAGTGGAAACCAGATAAGACAGGAATGAGGTCTGTTCAGTAAAATATATGACTTGAACTGTGTTCAAAAGTGAACACAACATCAATAAATACTACAGCATTTTGTCAGCAATTGTCCAAATGATCTCTGACTATAGTATACAAATTCCCCCGCAGGGGTTTCTGTTACATCTGACAACAACATACCTGTTGAGCAGTGCCTTCTAATTTCTTTTTGGTGGACATTTTTTAACCATAAAACATCCAATTTTAGCTGTTTGTCAAAACCCTTTAGGTGTCTACTCATTCTTAAAGTGGAAACAGCTGAAGTGACCTGAAACATAGGTAGTCAGCTGCCAAAGATCTGGTGGTAATTCAGGACAATGAGGCTGACCCGGAGAGGTACTGCCACTATTATCAGCCTTCCCTGAATCCACATTCCTGCTGCATCAAATTACACTGCTCTACAAATCCACATCTTCAGTAATCCAACAGACACAGGTGACAAGACCTCCTGCAAGTCCATTTCATCTGGTGACTCATACTGGCAGTTAAGAGATTCACTGTCAGGCTGAGCATAGTCAAATCCATGTTTGTCCATCTGAAACAAACTGTAAAGCTAAATTCATCACCCAGTAGCTGTCTGAAATGTTTTTAAGCTTATCCCAGACTTTGATCTGGAGTGACAGAACAATACCGTGAGATTTCCAGCAAGAAGGAGCTTAATAACTCCTATGTAACCTGCAATTTCTACTACAATGTTAAGGTGCAAGCTAGCATGAAGATGAGAGTGCAGAGCAGCACTGTCTTCGTCCATGACTCAGAGTTGATTTGTTAATGAGCTACTGGAGCTCTGCAGAAGAAAGATCTTGAAAATTACAGGTAATGTGATTTTTGCTAAAAACTTCATAATCACAATTTTAAGACCACTGAGAACACGTTAAATTGTTTTTTAAAAAATGATCGAAGTGGGACTTTAAGTGGTTTTCATTATGAGTGCAAATACTGAAGGAAAATCTGACTTAAATAAATATCAATTTTCATGAAGTTTATCATTTAGGACACACAATTAACATGTGTTTTATAGATCCACTTAAAACAAGGAGAGATTTTATTGCCTCGCCAGTATCACGGGGATTGTGGAAACGTCACTCCTGTAGCAGGTAAATCTGACAACACAGCAGCAACACCCATCCAACCACATACGTAGGTGCCTCCTGGGCAGGATGATAGGACAGGTGTTGAGAGCCAGCTTAGTGGTGATTATGATGAGAAGAGTGCTGATTGGGCATGCTGCTATGATTAAGGTACCTTTGATTGTGAATGGCTGAATGGATGAGTTAATTGCAAGCTTGTCTAGTTTTTCTGAATAATTTCTTGCATGAAGATTAGTGCTGCTCAGACACAAGCAGAAGAAAAAGCAAGTAATGAGAGGAGTGGCTGCAGGGAACATTTCAAAGACTATGCTCAAACGTGTGTCTGATTTTTTTTTTTAACCATCAAATACAAGGTAATATCCAGCATGATGGAAAGAAAGTTATCTTCGATCATGACTACTCACAGAGTCTCCAGAAAAAGAGGAAAGCTGTGTGGGAAGTGATTAAAAAGTTGAAAGATAAGAACATTAAAGCCAACCATCGTGTACTAGGTCAGCCAAATGGAATAATTGACATTGTTTGATCCTATCTGCTGACGCTGGAGAGGACAGTGAGGTACGTGGCAACATTGACACCCACAAAAGGGCGTCTAGGAGGACAGTAAGTTATCTGAATGACCAATGTGCTTTAACTGGATCATTTGTTCGTCATACTTAGACAAAAAAAAAAAAAAAAAAAAAAGAGGAAAAACATGGGCATTAGTTATTGTGAGATATTTGACTGGGGGGAGTGCCGGGGGGGGGCAGCTGAAGTTGTATATTTATTGATGTCAGGCTTCAAGCCTAGACACGTCTTATGTTACTCTAATGTTTTTTTGACATACGTGTGTGTGTATGTATGTGTATATATATATGTATGTGTGTGTGTATGTATGTACGCATATGTATGTGTATGTATATGTGCATATGTATGTATATATATATATATATATATATGCTCGCTTCAACTTTCCTTTATAATTATTTCTATATCTGCTGTTTAAGGGAGGGGGGGACAACAAAATGATGACAGTGGTTTTGTGTTAAGATGTTTAAGTAAGATTGGGGGATGGAGGGGTTTTCGGCACTCTCCTTACTATGTCATCTAATTTAATTCTAAGTGGGTTAAGGCGGGTGGGGGGAGCCCTGAAGGCATGCTCTATGAGTAATGCAACTTAAACAACGCGACAAAGAGGATATCCGGTGGAGGTCCGTTGTAACTGCACTTAGTGCAACTTTGATGCCCAGGATGCTCCATTGGTGTTTTTCGTCTGGTGTCTTTGTTTTTTGGATGGAGCATTCTATGGGGGTTTTTGAGGTCTACAATTGTTTATTAGGAGACCCTTCTTTCTGTTTTTTGTTTTTGTTTCATTTTATTTCTTCCGGCAAACACTCAAGGAAAGGACAGGCTTTTGAATTTAATCCTACTCTTTCAGGCATGGCAGAAACACCATGGCATGGCCATATAAATTTTTTTTTTTTTGATATACTATGAGCAATTTGAATTTTGTTACCTATAATGTAAAAGGGATTAATAATCCCATAAAGAGAAAGAAAATCATTAGTCAACTGAAGAAGCTAGACTGTTCGGTAGCATTATTACAGGAGACACATCTTGAAGATAAAGAACACAAAAAACTAAAAAGAGAATGGATTGGACAGGTATTTAGTGCATCATATGATAAAGGGAAAAAAAGGGGAGTGGCCATATTGTGTCATAAAAAGGTGTGTTTTGTGCCAGAAACAATACATGATGATGGGAAGGGAAGGGTTATCTTAGTGGTCGGTACAATTGGAAGTATGTATTTGACCATTTTAAATCTATACGCGCCAAATGAAGAAGACCCCAATTTCTTTAGAGAGATTGCCTCATTGCTAGCGAAAAATGCAAAAGGAATGATTATTGCAGGAGGGGGCTATAACGCAGTCGTGAACCAGCAGATTGATAGAAATCCCTCCGTGGTCAGCCCAAAATCACAAAAAACAACAGCACTATGTGGTATGTTAGGGGAACTGGGATTAGTAGATATCTGGCGACAAAAACATCCAAGGGAAAGAGACTTCACCTTTTTTTCGAGGGTTCACAAAAGCCACTCCCGCATTGATATGTTCTGTGTCTCAAAACAAGATGCACATAAAATAAATAGCTGCCATATTGAACCCATAACTATCTCAGACCACAGCCCAGTGGTTTTGACAGTAAATATGGACTCAGATAGACACCATAAATATTGGAGATTGAATGTCTCCCTATTGAACAACCCAGAAGTGGTACAAAAAATAAAGGCTGAAATTCAGAATTATTTAGAACTGAATGATAATGGAGAAGTCTCCCCATCTACCTTATGGGAAGCAGCAAAAGTGGTGATAAGGGGCAAAATAATAGCCATCTCCTCGGCCCTTAAAAAGGACAGGGAGAAAAAACAATTGCAACTAGAAGAGAATACAAAGGAACTAGAAAGGGAACATAAAAGAACAGGTTGTGAGGAGGTTTTGCGAACTCTTGACCAGTATAGAAGGGAATTAAATGATTTGCTGACATTCAAGGCAGAAGGTGCATTACGGTTCACTAATCAAAAATACTACGAATCAGGAAACAGAGCGAGCCGATTATTAGCATTCCAGTTGCGCAAGACACAAGCAAGTAGGACGGTGGCAAAAATGGTAGACCCGGTTTCTAACAGTTTTGTCTCACACCCCAAAGATATCGCAGGAGCTTTTTCTGCATTTTACAAAAAATTATACGACTCCCCAATGGTTGAGAATAAGGAAGAGAAAATTAGAACACTAATGGGAAAAATTTATTTGCCCAAATTAAGTGAAGAAGAGTCACGATCTATGGTAGACCCAATCACAAAAGAAGAAATTGAGGATGTGATAAAAAACTTAAAAAACAACAAATCTCCAGGAGTAGATGGCTTCCCGGGGGAATTTTATAAGTGCTTTGTGAAAGAAATCAGCCCCCTGTTACAGAGGGTATTTCATCATGCCCTTGGGGAAAAGAGCCTCCTAAGAGCTGGTCAGAGGCAATTATTACTGTGATTCACAAAGAGGGGAAGGATCCCACTTTCTGTGCCTCATATAGGCCTATAAGCCTTTTATGCAATGATGTGAAGATACTGAGCTCTATTATGGCCAGAAGAATACAGAAGTGCATTACAAAAATAATCAACCCAGACCAGACAGGCTTCATGCCTGGACGTCAAGGAATACATAATATAAGGAGAACATTGAACGTAATATCTATAGCTCGTAAAAGTAAACAAACCTCTATGCTCCTGAGCCTAGATGCGGAGAAAGCCTTTGACAGACTAGATTTGCAATACTTGGAACATGCTCTAGACAAAATGGGATTTCATTTAAATTTCATTGACTGGATCAAAGTTTTGTACTCTGATCCAGTATCAAAAGTTAGAGTCAATGGCTATACATCTGACCAATTTAAGTTGAGGAGAGGGGCAAAGCAGGGATGCCCACTATCGCCGTTGCTCTTTGCGATAGGCATAGAGGTCTTAGCAGAGTTAATAAGGGGAAATCCAAATATATCTGGAATATCAAACAGTGGCAAGTTACATGTCATATCATTATATGCAGACGACGTCATTCTATACGTTAGTAATCCCTTGGAGTCAATCCCAGTGATTATGGATTGCTTAGGTGAGTTTGGTACAGTGTCGGGATACAAAGTTAATGAATCTAAATCAGAAGCAATGATGCTGGTCGGGGAGTTCCCACCCCAGTTGGCGGGGAAGGTCGCATTTAACTGGTCACCCCAGGGTTTTAGATATTTAGGGATTAAGATAACACCAGACACTTCAAAACTATACAAAGCTAACTATGGCAGATTAATAGACCAAATAAAATCTGATATGGCACGCTGGGAGATCCTCCCGCTTTCATTGTTTGGCAGGATTGAAACGATTAGGATGAACATTCTACCCAGGCTGCTGTCTCTTTTCCAGGCATTGCCTATCTGGATTCCTGGATCCGTGTTTAAATCACTAGATAAAATGATATCTACATTTATATGGAAAAAGAGGAAACCGAGGATCAAATGGAAAATGCTAAATTACCCAAAAGAACAAGGAGGACTCAACCTCCCAAACCTGAGACATTATTATTGGGCGGCACAGCTGAACGGAATGGTTGAATGGATAAAGCAGGATAACAATACAAACTGGTTAGACCTGGAAAGAAACTCATGTCCAAGGGTCCCTCTTGAGTCATTACCCTCTCTGGAGCTAAAAAAGTGGAATAATCTCAAATTAAATAACGAATGGATGAGTTGTACTTACAAAGTCTGGTCCTTGGTGAGGAAAAAATGTAAGATGTCTTTATCAATATCAAGAGCCACTAGAATAGATAAGAACGAGGAGTTTAAACCAAGCAAACTGGACTCTGGGTTTAAAGTATGGATAGACAAAGGACTTGTCACGATACACCAGCTGCTTGAAGGGGATTCTATTAAATCATTAAATAAATTACAAGATAAATTTGGGTTGGATACAAAAGACTTTTACAAATACCTACAGATGAGAAGCTATTTACTTTCACATAAGGACTGGGAGACTATCAGGCGACCTCCGACCCCTCTGGAACTATTCTTGATTAGGACAACAGAAGAGAAAAAGGGGAATAAAATTATCTCACAAATATATAGCTGTCTGCAGTCCCTCACCTCAGGGAATACAATGGAAATAAAAGCAAAATGGGAAGTGGAAATGACTGTCAATATAGAGGACGAGGAATGGGAGACAGCCTGTGAAGGAGGGCACAAAATTACAAACAGCCCACAGTGGAAAGAATTTAATTGGAAATTAAAAATGAGATACTTTAGAACACCCTCTATGATATCCAAATTTGATAAAAACAGTTCAGAGTTGTGTTGGAGGGACTGCAAAGGGATTGGTGACCACACCCATATTTTCTGGGATTGCCCTAAACTGAGAACATACTGGGAGGGAATACGCAGAGAAATACTAGCTATTCTGAATATAGACTTGCCACTAGACCCAAAAGTGTATATAATTGGAGCGATTCCAGAGGGGTTTGTTAACAAACACGTGTTACACATTCTACACATTCTCTTACTGGTTGCAAGAAAGATGATAACCCTATCATGGCTGCGACCATTACCACCTACAATCAACCAATGGCATGAGAGGTTGCTGAAAGTATATAATATGGAAAAGATCACTGCGATGCTTCAGATGAAGTATGACACATTTCTAAAAAACTGGGCCCCACTGATACATTACCTTAAGCTTTCTACATGAGGGTAAACGTACGAGCTATGCTAATACTGAGTAAGATGAAGTTGTAAATTCCTAATGCGAAGCCTGCCCCGTGTGTATTCCCATTCAAAGTATCAATTCACTCAATATGTTTGCCGCAAATTTATTTATTTATTTATTTTGTTTTTGCTTGTTTTCTGCGTGCTAGTTTTCTGTTCTGTGTCGATGTTCTATGTCCTTATTATTTTACTCTGGTTTGTTTGCTTGCTGAGAGACGTCTTATATTTTGTAACTGTATTGCAACATAACGGCAAATAAACACCTTTGTTCAAAAAAAAAAAAACATCAAATACTGGAAATTGTTATTTATTTAAAAAAAAAAAGCAAATAAGAAATAAATATATCATGTGTTAATGGTGCAGACTCGAGCTTTTTCGACCTGTATTACACAAACTAGCCCGTAGGATGCAGCAACATATGTTCAGAAGAGTAGCTCCTGGTCAACAGGCTGTGCAGTATGCAGTACAGATATCAGGAATTCAAGATGAATTTCTGTGCTGACAAGTATTTACAGCCACTTTGCATGTTCCAGTGTTAGTTTAAAGGCCACAACATACTGCTGTAGGAACAGTAGTAAGAGGGTGACACCACAGAAGATCCATTGCTGTGTAACACTATGTGACCTGGTCTTTAAATAAACTGTGATGAGTTCTCACAAGGATAAGAGGAGGCACCAAGGGGAGTGATGAAAACATGAAAACAAAAAGCACCGAAATTACATGCATTTACATGCACTCTGGATTTGATAGAATAAAATAAAAACTGGAGGAACTTCAGTTTTTTTCAAACTCTGGCGAGGAATAGGTTGAATTCTTGGTTGAGCTGGTTTAAATTAACTTGCTTGCAGAAGCAGCCAGGCTGAATTTGTCATAAAACATAATAAAGCAAGCACCATGTCGCTGAGACAGCTGAGGGATAGGAAAGAATTTCATTGTTAATTTACTGGATTCTCCTGTGACAATACACGTCATCTGAGTTCCTACATTCCTTGGCATCCTCTGAAAATAGTTTCAGGGTTTAGAAGTACATTTGGAAACTGTATTGTACTGTGACAGTGCAGGGTAGGGGAGCGCTGAAGCTCAGAAGCAGCAGCAGCGTGGGCGGGTGTAGTCTAAAGATAGATGAACACAGAACACCCCAATCTTTGATAAAACATGGGGATTAAAACTTCACATGTGTGGACCATGCCAATATGGTTGTTTCCACTGTCTCCAGGGCAATGGCAATGTTTACTCAGCTATTAATATCAAACCACCACGCGCCGCCTGTCACTGAGACACAAGAGTGATGAGAGGAGAGAGAGAGGAACAGTGGGTACGACGAGATTAAAGGGACAAATATATCCATCAGAGGAACAACACCGGAGCTATGCTGATCAGAAGTAATAGCTGATCAATCAAATAAGATCGAATTAACCAAAGATTTAGAAAAAGTCAAAGCAGTGTGTACACTAATGCAGGCACAGACTTTTAGTAGAGGAGAGACTCTGGAGGTAGAACATGAAAGTTAAATGAGGGAAATGAGTGAAGAGGGGAGTGGAGAGTGTTCAGAGAGAGGAGATAGCTGTTTGTTATGGCATACTAACGATCAGCTATTTCATCCAGTCTGGTAAATTCTCAGTGTAATTAAGTTTCCTAATTTTTCCTCATCTCCAAATTTATCTTTAAACTCCTCTCTGTGTCTTCTTTATTTCCAACAGCTCCGTAAAAAGTGTAATAAAGTCTGTTACCTTCACTTTAATGAAATTGCTTAGGGATTTAAGAAAGTTTTGAGAACATAAAAGGGGAGAGTGGGGTAAGATGAGCCATTTTTCATATTTTGGATCACTACATCAAGGCAGTCATAGTTTTCTCTCCAACTAGTGTATCTGCATACATTTCAAGATGTTGTGCATCCCTGCAAACCAACAGAATGACAGACTAAATTCACTTACAAGAGTGAAAAATATTTTTTTGGACCTGATGTTGTAGCTCATAGATACCGCAGTTGATGTATAAAACATATTTAAAATGATCTTTTTTGGTCTGAACACATTTCTAACAAAACTTAAAAACAGATTAAATTCACTTTCAAGAGTGAAAAATGTATTTTTGGAAATAAATGTCTAACCCCTTTACCCATGTGCTTCTAACCTTCACAGACTCCATGAATTGATGCCCATCTCCTAAATATTTGGTCACATGATAAATTTCTTTGACCATTTCCAAGCAACAGGGGGTGGCTCAACTTACCCTTTGGTCCAACTTACCCCACTCTCCCCTACTGTCCGTGCTGTTTAGCTAAGCTGTTTTAATCAAGCTGACATTTTTCTTGACTTCCACTCAGATCTTCTCTTATTTTCTTGCTGTCAGTCACATTTCGTTGTAGCACAAACTTCAGATTTTTGTCAAGCCTAGCAGAGGCAGATGATATTATGGGGGACAGGAAGGAGAGTAGTAACATGGGATTGCCACCAAATAGGAATAACACAGAGTCACATGATCATTTCAGTGTTTATGTTGCCCAGGCTGCCTTGGTAGTTAGGTGGACAACTGTATAGTGTTTTTTTCTGGTGTCTCAACGTGTGGTGAAATGTTGTGGCAAGAATAGAAGAGACACACGTTGAGCTGCTGTTGTCATCTCAGAGGGAAGATTTATTCTCAACATAAGAGGACATAATGTACTTCGGGTATCAAAACAGAGTATCAAACACTTGTTTTCAGTTTCAATCTTATTCGTCAAACATGGCAGTAACCAGAGCTGTAAAATTATAGAAAATCCTTTTGCCATTAAATTAAACATGACAAAACCTATCTGTATGGCTGCTTCACGAAAAATGCTGTGCTCTAACGCTACTCTATGCCACCAGCGCCACTCTGCCCTCTAGTGGATGGATGTGGAATAGATACCTTTGAAACGGGAACTACTGTAAAATCATAAAAGTGAAACTAGGAAAAATAAATATGCATAAATAAAAATAAATTATAGGGGTCCCTGTTTTTATTTTCTAATTTAGCTTATACTCAGCCCATGTTAACATGCAACTGATATCACCTCTCTACATTTACCCACTTTCTCCCCAAATCCACATGAGGATTTTCAAGACAAGGAACGAGTGCATTGAAAAAGAAAAGTGACATAGAAAAGTGAGTTTGAGGCAAAATTACATACAGTACAGGCCAAAAGTCTGGACACACCTTCTCATTCAATGTCTTTTCTTTATTTTTTTTATATGACTATTTACACTGTAAATTGTCATTGAAGGCATCAAACTATGAATGAACACATGTAGAATTTTGTACTTATAAAAGAAGTGTGAAATAACAGAAAACATTTTTTTTATTCCAGTTTCTTTGCTCTTGATGGCAGAAGTACTTAGTGAATGACTCTGTCAGTCACAAAGTAACCCTGACAAGGCACACCTGTGAAGTAAAAACCATTTCAGGTGACTACCTCATGAAGCTCATTGAGAGAACAGCAAAAGTTTGCAGCGCTATCAGAAAAGCAAAGGGTTGCTACTTTGAGGAATCTAAAATATAATACATATTTTCAGTTATTTCACACTTTTTTTCTTAAGCACATGATTCCATATGTGTTCATTCATAGTTTTGATGCCTTCACTGAGAATCTACAATTTAAATAGTAATGAGAATAAGAGAATGCATTAAATGAGATGGTGTGTCCAAACTTTTGGGCTGTACTGTACATCATGACGATGATTTGATAAGTGGTTTTTCAGGCAAATTGCAATGTTTTTTTTTTTTTTTTTTTTTTGGGGGGGGGGGGGGGGGTTGCCTTTTTTTCTGATAGAGCTGAACTTCCTCAGGTGCAATCTAAAAAATTTTGCAGAAGTTTTAAAAAGCCAGATTTGGAGTGAACAAGTGTGTAGCCCACTTTGTACAAAAAGTTGATAACTGTAACTCATAAATAGCTCAAAAATTCAGTGAATTACATTTGCTGAAGAAAAAGATGTAACAATCATACTTGGTCTACTTTATTAGGGAGAAATAAGATTGAGTTTTGCTGCTTACTGAAAAGCTAGTTAGGCCTACAACATGTATCAGGAAATAAGTCAGATTATGGCAGAACAAAACAAATTCATATAACAATCAAATACCCGCTATTTCAATGCTACAGCTTTGCACAGTGCAGTATCGTAGCCTTTGAGGTTTATCCGATGTGCGATTATTGCTAATTGAAAACTTTACCCAATTTTTGGGGGGAATTTCCCCCCATGGAACTATTAAAGGAACATCTTTATGTTTGTTTAGTTAGGTTTTAGTCTCTGCTCATTTATTTGCATTTGACCTGTGATTTTTGGCCTTGTAATGCACTTTTTCCTCATTTTATTCCCTCTTTATTCGGTTACTGGCTTCTTAAAATGTAATTAAGTGAAACTAACTCTTTTATTTGCCTGATGGCTTGATCCGTCACAACAATCAAAAATAAACAGTGCTATCAACCTTTTTCCACCCACCTAACTGTAATCGGAAAATGCTTGTGTTGCACGCTCATGAAAGAAAATGGGAGGCAGAAGAGTGAAGAGCATCTCAGCTTTTATTAGTAAAAATATGTTCTAAAAATATACATAAATGCACACAGTTCATTCTCATTTGTATTCTCAGCTGGTACAGTTTTAGTTCATCTATCACATGTGCCTCTCTACTAAAAGGCAGGTAGTAAAGTAACTCAGTAAAGAATAGCTTATTAGTTTTTCCAAATCCTACTCATTGGAGGTGACACACACACTCAAAGATGGACACACACACATCTGTACAGTTGCATCATGTGGACATGCTAGAGCTCTCTGTAGCCTGCACAATGATTAGAGACTACAGAGGCCCGGATGATTCTCAAACCCTCACCCCTTCCTTTCCCTTTGATGGTCTTTCTTTCTTTTAATCCATTTATACAGTTCAAAATCTGTGGCTCTCTTTTGCTCATTATTTTCCACCTTCACTTTCTGCATCGTTTCATATCTTTACCATCAACTAAAAGTATAATGATGAAACTGGTAACCTTAGGAACACTTTCATTTACCCTTAAATGATATCTGCTCTTTTTAATTTTATGCAGCATTGGTCTGTCTCCCTTTCAAAGACCAGCAGATATGCTGATGCCAGCTGGCCAGCACAGACAGAGATCAGGCCATGGCACAGCTGAGAATACACACCCCGTCTCGCCATCACAATGCAAATGCCTTCATACTGACCACCACATGCCATCAGTGGCAAAGTGTGATATTTGCCAGGTGCTGTGCTCACCAAGAAACATCGCTCAAAAGATGTACGTTTTTAAGGGTTTTTCAATGAATGTCAGTGGAGATAAATCTATATACACCTCATCATGCTCTTTCCTGACACACTCTGATCAATGACTATCCTTTCACAACTGTCACCCCTCTCGTCTCTCCTGAACTTGCCCTCTTCCTCTTTCAGTTCTTTTTGTTTTTCACCCTCTCTGGGCCTCTTGGGACAAAGAGCGGCCCAGGTCCCTGGTTTCCTTTGCGAACTCCATGAGCGTTGGCTTGACAGGAGGCAGGTCCCTGGTGATCTCATCCATGGTCCTCTTGCTGGGACAGGCTCCATCTGGGATGGGGAAGGGCTTCAGGTCCTCCTCTGTGTGTGGGGCTCCACGTCCAAGCCTGATTCCAAGCTCTGCAGGGGTGAAGATGGGCAGAGGGAGGGTGTTCCTCTTGGGCAGCAGCTGGTGCTCCCTCACCCCTCTTTCCACAGTGCCCACTCTGAAAACACCAGAGGGACAGTTTTGCTTCAGGGAACGGGCTTGCCACTGCCGGGCCAGGGTCTCCCTCCGAGATTTGTCATCAAAATTCATCATCTGCCTGTGGGTATCAGAGAAAAGTTTATGTCAGAAACTTTGAAGACTAGCTACCATCCAGTATTTGAATAAATCAACCACCCAAAAAAAATCTGAACGTCTCCCTCTTTAATCAGAGATGACACAGCCTAAAGAAGGCAATCTGGTTGGTCAGTAAGTGCTCACCTTTCTTCAGGTTGAGTCTTGAGATTGACACTTTGCCAGTCAGCACTGTAGCTCTCCCTGTTTGCCCTGTTCTCCTCTCGTACGCTACAGCTCAGCTTTGCTCCCACCACCACACCGTTGCTCTTCTCCAGGATGGTACAGATCGGCATTGTCTCTGCTGTGGTGTATGATCTATCTCAGGATATCACCTCTGAAAGGCCTTGTTGCGGTCTGCTGATGTCCCTGTGATGATGAGGCTGTTGGTTTAGGATTCAGTGATGCTCCAGCTGGCTGTATCTTCTGGCTTGCGCTCTCGTACTCTCTTTGCGCTATCTGTGCCTGGGCTTGGATCTGTTCACAGCTTTTATAGATGTTCTGTTTCTATTTCTGATCCATGTTGTCACTCCACAATCAGTGTATGCTGACATCTGACACCAAGTTCTCCGTGTCTCAATCTCGAGTGCTGGAGGCCTCTCTGGGGAGGGGTTGAGAGTAATTGCGTGGAAAATCCCCTGTTTTTGAAATTGTATGCCAAGTCACCTTTCCACTCCAGCTAGGATCAAAGTGTCTTAGAGATTAAAGTATTGGAGACACTCTTTGATTTCATAAACATGTAGACAGACAATAGATTTGATCAAAGACAGAATCTTAAAAAGGATTTGGTCCTGATGTATATAAGCAGAGGCATCTTGCTAATGTGGAGAGCTAACATTGATCCTGCTGTTTCATAAACAGGATATTTCAGGCATGTAGGTTAAGGAACTTTCAGCCGTATGTAATAAGAGGTGACAATCTGGAGAACTTCATGAAGTATCAGACTGAATTTAAACTCTAATTCAGCTCAGATGGAGTTTGTACAGGGGAATGTGTGTTGTGAAAACATCAAACCCTCTCATTAGAAGCCATTATAGCGCAGTGGCAGTGAGAGCTGCCTCCCCAGTGATTCATTATCTCAGTGACAGAGCACCGTGCACACCATAATCAACTCCGGTTACAGGCTGTGAAACATACCGCACACACTCCACTCACTCCACATACTTACCTCTGACAGGTGTGATGTTACCACCAGTTCCTTGTCTGACTCATTCATCCACATCAGGAAATGGCATCATCAGATAACAGAAATCAGATCTGACACACACAGCACCAAGTGTGTGTCCTAATGATGAGAGGTCTTACCATCCTCACTGTCGGTAAATGTGTTTATTATTAGCTTCACGTGTACTGAACCTTTGCTGGATTATGACAGAAAACCTGCAGATATTGTTCATAGCTAAATAATAGTAAATCTAGTTGCTATGAACTCTGTGTATTTCTTATGTAACAGCTATGTCACTTGTCAAGTAAATTACTTGAGCTGTCAGCGATTCCTCATTTTGCTGGCTGTGACTTTTCAACAGGTCTTCATTGTGACTGTAAATTATTGCCTGATGCTAAAAAGAGAAAAGAAAGCAAGAACATCAGAGGCATCCCAGGAGTCGTGTGCTGAGTCATTTTACGGTATCGCAGCCTTGAAAACATGATTTGTAAGTGTTGAAAAAGTAGCCACACTAAGAAGAAGTCATCAAACAAAGTCATTCTTTTAATTTGTTTGAGTTATTCACCAGCCAAAACTGAAAGACGGACATCAAGCGGATGAGTCATGCTGTGCTAATAAAGGCAGCGGCGTAGAGGATCTGTAGAGGTGAACTGGGATGAGGTTAGCCCTGTCACGTAGATCAACCCTCTCTCCCGTACACTAAGCCTGACCTGGACAGGGAGAACTTGGTGTTGCGTAATAACCCTGCCACAGCTGCTGGGAAATGACATTAAATGAGCTGTCACCGAGGAGGGGACCAGGAGTGGGAGGTAGACTGCAGATTGAAGCTGGGGCCGGTCAGGAGGAGGTAAATAAATCAAAATACTGTGTTTGCGCAAGTTTAAGTAAGTCAAATATTTTCCCAAAAGAGGAGCCTCCTACAAGAGCCTGTTTGGATGCAAGTTTCTGTTGATTCCTGCAAGCTGTCTTCACCCTCACTCACGGACTGCTAAGTGTGACCAGCTATTTGTGTTGTGTTCAAACATGTGCCCTAATGAGACAGACCCCCTTACATAACAGTATCAACAACAACAAACAGCTGACTACCGAAACACCAGACCCATCATGCAGCCTGGTCCAGCCCCAGTGGGATGATCAGACACCAGGCAGACTGTACCAGGCCAGGACTTTTGGTATATTTGCAGATCAGAACTAAAGCCAACCATGAATACACAGCTGGTCAGCCACGTGAGCGTGAAAGTCCAGACTGAAGGAGCCTCCTGATTCACTTCAAAGGAATGATGCTCTGGTGCCACATTTTCACGGGAGCCACTGTTTAATTTTCACATGACAGCCAATTCTTTGGAGTTTCAGTTTGCAGTAAACCGTGCAATTTATGACAATTTTTAAATTCTGTATTATTTTATGGTAACTCAGAGCTTGTACTCACTTACAGCAGACAGACATAATTCCAACATATGATACCAAACGCAAAACATAGCATAGGCTTTACATCATCCTGAACTGGACACCTGAACATACATACTCATGCATGAGTTAAAAAATCTTATATCTTTTGACTACTGCAAAAAACTTCCCCATGCTGTACCAACCACAACACCTTTTCATTAGCTCTTTTTCAAAAGTGTCAAATCCTGATTACAGAGATAACTGAATAAGTTTTAAGTATTTTTGCACACATGTGCATGTAAAATAAACTGACATCTGACTACGGGGCTTTTTATTTACTGTTTTAATGGCCATGTGATTGAATCAGATGAATGCTGATCATCACATGACAAAATATAAAAGGCTCTGTTCAATGTATCATCATACCCTGAAGGTTAACAACAGCTGAACAAAGAACAGGGTACTAACTTGATAAACACCATGGCAGAGAGAGAGCAGAGGCCTCAGAGAGAGAAAACGTCTCTGTTTACTTCAGAATCTGCTCGGCCCTGCAAACTTTCATGCATGGAAAACAAAAGAAGACTCAAGCTGTGCAATCGTGGGAGAAAAGAAAAGCCTAAAAAAATACAAAATCAACACGGCAACAGGGAACAAACATTCAGAAGAAATAGTGATCTGATTCTATCATGGTCTCCAGGGTTGGTAACTACTGCCCCCTGTTTGTGTCTGTTATTATTGCACCCAGTGGATCTTACGATCAGTCACTCAAGTTTCCATCTCTTCTTTCCCGTCGATCCTCTTCGTCTTCATCCTCCCGTCCATTCATGGCTTGTTCTACCCTGGCCAGGAGCAGCGGTAGGTTTATGGAGAGACCTGGGGTTTCCTCGTCAGAGTCTTCCTTCGGTGGATAGAAACGCTTTGCTTTTGCCAGAAAGTCTTCACCTATATCCAGGTACAGGAGGCGATCCTGTGAAGAGGGTGTAGAAGTAGAGAATATTGCCAAAGCGGGGGAAATAAATGTGGCTGTTTTCAAGATATGGGTGTTAAAATATCAGAGTGTACTTTGGAACAAGAAGGGTACAAATTCAGAGTTCATCTTTCTGAATTTGGTTTATTTATTGTAATAGTTGTAACGTACAATGTCCTTTTGTATGGAGTCTTCTGTGAATGATTTGAACCTCTATTTTCCAAACAGTAGAAATTTAGACATACCAACAACACAGCCAGTAGCCCATCAATGACATCTGACACCCATCAAACCCAAGCCTTACATAATACTGATCTTGATGTCAAAGGTCATGGTCCTTTTTTTCTCAATGGCACCAAAACCTGAGCCTCTTTTGTTTAGAGCATGAAACTCTTTGTGAGTTCAGTAGCACAAGGATTAAGACACAAAGTCCTATTTGATTCTGCCTAAAGCTACAGCTCACAACATGATGAGAATTTAGATTTCAGTTCAGCTCAAGTGACCCCCACCCCCCACTCACCAGGATGAATAGATATCTTTCTGGTGGTGGCTCTCTGCTGTTAAAGATGGAGGTCTCAGTGTGGAGCATATCAAGCATGGCACGTGCTGCAGAGGCCTTATGCATACGGTCATATGAGGCTCCAGCAGACACTGTGAGCAGAGAGTCCGCCTCCGCCATAAAACCTAAACAAAAGGGCAACCATTAGCTTTAATGAAGCCTTTAAAGAGACAGTTGGTCAAGCAATTAACCCTGCCTGCTTTACCTAAGTTCTCCAGGATGGTCTTCCATTTGTCTCTGACTTCCCGGCGAGTATCTCTCATGGCCTCAATGTCCACACTCAGACGCCGATAGCCCTGAACACGGAAAAAGAGCTTCAAAAACAAGTCTTTGATTCCAGTATGAAATGTCTATTCTTTTAGTCATTTTGTCACAACAGATCATAACAATTCAGTAAGACAGAAGAGGACATATCAGTCACATTTCTTATATCTTGCACTTTTCTCACACTTATGCACCACATCAACATATATTTCTGTGTATTGCCTCACATTCAGTTCTTTTTGCTTTAAACGCTCTTTTAGTCTCATTTTGATTTTTTTTTCCAGCCATGTAGGGCTCATAGAAAGCAACTTTATAAAGTAAACGCGCCACTACCCACCGTAGATCCCCTGCGGGTCTTGTTTCTGGCCTGCAGCAGGCTGTAAAGGACCCGGTCGTCGGTCCTCTCTGAGTGGCTGGGGTCTCCAGGCTCACTCCACAAGTTGGCCTCCTCATCTCGTCGCTTCTGGACTTCCCGGTTGAAATACTCTAATGGATCCTGACTGTGTGGTCAGCCAACACACACACACACACGTGCACACACAAGCAAATGCATCCGAAAGCAAAGTAGGTATCAGAAACAAACACTGTAAACACGATAAGGTCATTTTGGATTGATCCTACTCTTCTCAAGGAGGTCACTAATATGTAGATGAGATCAGTGAGAGTGCTCAGCATGTGAGTGTAATATGGCAGAGTTTGATTGTTTCTTGCTGTGTGCCTTCTTACGGTACTAAAGGTTGCTTTTCATCTTCATCATCTTCATCACCAGCACAGCAGCAGCAGCAGCACAACAGACTGCAGAACCTCTTAAAAGCTGAACCCATCCTGCATAAGTCAGTAGGTAGTTGGTGCTCACAGCACAGTAGTAAATCCAAAAAAAGAAAGCAGGTCAAAAAGTTTCAAAAAGACTCTCACTGGTCCCCAAAGTCTACCTGGTTTTCATCTTCCCATTTTCCCAGGACCCCAATGTGGTTCCTCATCCAGTACAGGGTAACAGGGAATGGACTCTATCCTTGTGGAGGAGCTCAAGCGGATGGTGACCTGGGGAATGGTGCTTCTCACCAGCTGGGGGAAAACCGAGAGAAGTCAGACGCTTGCCTGGTCATTGATTTTAAAACACACACGAATACACACACAATACCATCGCCTCAGAAGACAGTCACAGCACTATCATGTGAGCTGCTCCAGCTTTGTGTTCTGCCCTGGGGACAACTATCAACCTCCTCAACAGTAGGTTTAATGACAGGGTCTGGAGCCGGTGCACCATGACTGGATCGATTAAAGGGCCAATGTTTTCTCTCGTGTGAGGTTATTCACATTACTTTGTTAGTTTGTAAAAACATGGTTATTAGAGCTGTTTGTAAGGATTGCTTCAATGTCTACAGAGTTCAGAAGCCATCACATTAACAACCAACTTCAAAGAGTCAGACTGAATTCTGGAGTAAAGGGACTCTGGTAAAGCTTTGTGAATATAGATAAATCTGTAGGCTCAGATTAAAGGGTGCTACTGCTCCATCAACACTCTCATGACACAGATGGGCTCATTTGCTGTTGTCCGTGACAGGGAGACATTAACAGAAACGAGAGTTTTTCAAACACCATCATGAGTTTGTATATTTTATTAGACATAAGACACCATTTAAGACTGAGAAAGTGTTGGTCAGTATTCCTGTGTGTGATGGCTTTAAATTAAAACATATAGATACATACATTCACAGATTTAATGACAGAAAACAGAAAATGAGTAATAACGAGCAGGCTCCACATCATATGCATTTAGTACATTTTTACTGAATAAATCAAACATTGATTAAACACTTTTAAAAAACGCAAAGAAAAAAGGAAGTTGAAGATGTAATTCAACTCTGATAAAGGCCCCAAATGCTTGATATCGTGAATCACCTTCATTTGAAACTCCCTCTTTACAGTATGAAGCTAAAATCAATCTCAACAGCAAAATATTAGGTCTCTATGAAGTAATCGTAATCATTTCTGACTGTGATTGTAGCACCGGCAAATACCTGTGCTTACAAAGTACAACACCCCAGTGCCATGTGGCCGTCTCATGATGTGATAAATGAGCCCTTCTCACTCACAGCATCAGGTTTACACCCATGAAGATGCTCCATTTGAAGTGTGACTTTTCAAAGAAAGTAGACGGAAGAACAATCACTCTCTTTGGTTCACTTCTACAGTATTCTGAACCACAACACCATGACCCTGGGCCCACTGAAAGGGTCACTTCATATACCATTTTGTCTCAGAGGTGAGAACTTTGAAGCAAAACTAATTCACAAGCTAGACGCAAAATTTTAATGATTTAAAAAGAAAACTCTGATGTGTGAAGCAAGACGTGGTAGAAAAACCCCCCAGTCAGGGCCATAAGCACTGCAGTCAAAAGGAAGTTAGGTCAGTAAACAGTAATAATGTTTGACAATGAATCAGTTATGCTGTTTTAACAGAAGGGCACTTCAGGTTATTGGCACACAGAACGAGCTCTTGATACTAATTTATGATCTACAGCATGATATGAACCAAGCATGATAATGCATTTGTGACACAGACTATGAGCCTTCTGGCATGAAAAAAAAACAGCATCAGAAACTCTGAGTGAATTCACAACGTGTTAGTAGAGAGGTTTTCACCCCCTCGCTTTGAGGGAAGATGTAAAACCATGAGGCTTTCACTGTACAGTTCAGTGGTGTCTCCCTCCAGTGGTGGTCAGATGACTTTCCTCCTCATTTGACACAGTGTAGTAAAGCAGGATACACTGTGCGGAGTTGGCTCTTACGTATTCAAATGTGAAGAGTATATCTGTGCACCAGAGGCACGTTTAAAAAAAAAAAAAAACATGCACAGAAAAAAATCAAACCAAAAGAGTGAAAAGAATGAGGGAGTAAAAAAGGCAGACAAGAGATAAGGCTCAGAGAGACAGCTACTTCATGCCACAGCTGCAGGATGACTTCTTTGTAACAAGTGAGACAGGCGCCCACCCAGCGAGAATCACTTCATCTGTTTTCTTGTTTCAGTAATGTCCACCCTGCAGCCAATGACTCGGCAGGATCAGGATACACAGTTCTCATTGCACAGTGAGAGACCACAGGTCCACATAAAATCATACTTCCTTTTTGATTACTGAATCACTCCTCTTCTCTTGTGACTCACATGCGCTGAATGTGCGATCACAGGTGCTTGGATTAAGTCCTCTCAGCTACAGTCCGCACATGGCTTCAGCTTTAAAAGCCTCAAAGGGGTCCTGCTGCGCCCCTAGAGAAACCTGCAGTGAGATCTCTCATCCAGCTACGGTTAGCTTAGACGGCTCCTCTGTTTTATATATGGTGGTGGGAGCGGAGAGAAGGCCGCAGCTCAGAGATGCGTTGGCGTAGATGAGTCATGAACTCAAACATGGTGGCAGCCAGACTCTGGTGGATGAGGTAGCGAGGAAGTCGACCCTGAGGAGACACAAAAGTGTTCATTACAAACCAGGAGGTTTAATGTTTCCAGTCTGTTCAGCTGCAGGTTTATCTTCTCACCTTCAAGTCTGTGTTTAGGACCCAGATAAAGGTGCAGACTGATGGGTTACTGCTGGATTTGAGGACTATAAATCCTCCTGGGCCATTTTCTCCCCTGAGGTCACAGAGAAAGACACAAAAGTTATGAAAAGAAAACTAACACACTTTTGTCAAATCGATGTTCTAATTTACTGGATCGGAGACAAGAAGCCCTGTGAGAGGTGGAGTCTGACCTGACATAGCGACCGCTTGGAGGTTTGGCGTCATGGTCGGTTGCCATGCCAGCAGACAGGTAGCAGTCCTTTTTACGCTCTATCCTCCGAACATTAACAAAGTCCCTGAAGGGAGAAAATCAATCAGACAATCAATGTGTCTCATTTAGACTCGCAGTCTGCATGCCAAAAAAAGATAAAAAGACAGAAAAGAGAAGCAGAGATGAGAAGATGGCTATACCGAGCAGACACGACTCCCCCAGCTGCTCCTGCTGAGACATCGTATGACACCAGAGTGTTGTCATCGACTCTTTGAAGGATCTAAGGTGAAAGGGGGACACGACCATTAGACTTAGAGTATTCACACACACACACACACACGATGAGAAAGGTGACAAAAAGATGGCAGAAGAAGCTGCAGCTGTCACCTGACAGGCAGACACAGTCCTGTTCCACTGGACCATTTTCTCCGGCTGCAGAATCACCTCTTGATACACAAGTTCAGCAGAGCACTGCATAAAGGCCTGAAGACAAAGCAGCAGAAACAAGCGCATGGCTGTGAGTCAGGAGCAATGAAAATACAGTTCACACAACCTGGAGAACGGCGTAAAAAAGATGGGAAATGGGAAGAAAAGACGTTGTTGTTCAGGCCCAATCTTGACCACATGATCTGACATATTCAGCTAGTCAATCATTGTCCGGCTGGAAAAACCCTGCAGTGTTGTGGTTCCTTCTTCAGACATACTGGGCTTTTGTTTGGACAAAAGTTATTGTGTAATTTCTTAACAAATCAGAGTGATATTTCCGTCTTGTTTAATGCCATGGAAACCACTGTCAATAACTCTCTCTGTGTAACAAAAAGTAAAACTAATGTGTAAACAGTGAGCGGAGGCTGTGATGAGTCAAGCTGATCAACATGTGGTTTAAGAGTCATTTTAATTTGAATTTAATTTATAAATGGATATGAAGAGCAGAGGATAGACTTTATATTCAGGAGGCTGAATTTAATCCTTTAACGACAGATACAATAATAACCCATTCAAACTTATGTCACTGCTATGATTTCTAATTTTATTCTGTTTTAATTAATTATGAATACTTTGGTTAATTCAACTACACTGAATAACATACAATCTCATTTTTAGCAGGTCTTATTACACAATGGGAGTTTTCTTCATTTCACTTTCATGATGTCCCTTTGTTTTCTGATTGTGAACTTGTGGATCCCCTCTGCTCTAAAGAAGTGAAACACACCTTAACAACATGACTCCACTCGCTCTGACATTAGTGGACCAGGAAATCTTTATAATACCTGACCTAATTCAAGCCCTCATTGATCTCGGTTACTCCATCATTTTTTTTTAGTCTCGCTTTTAACTAAATTTTATATCATTAACTCTGATTAAGTGTTTAGCATTTATCTCTTTCTAGTTTAAATGTTAGGATCATCTTTTATGGAGCTATTTTGGTGCTCTTACTTTATTATCTTTTACTGTTTTTTTTATTTCATTTTATTTTATTTATTATTTCTAAATTTCATTTTATGTAACTTTGATTTTAGATTTAAACATAAACCTCTAGTGTTTCCTTACCTTAATTTTAAAAAAGGCGTTTCCTCAGTGGGCACATTCCTGTTTCTATGAAATTGAGCCCTTTTCAAGTTCATGCATTTTTATACATATTTCTGTTGTACTTAGATCGTGTGGTGGGAATGAGAATGCTTTTGTATGAAAAGTTCTATATAAATTAGGGATGTGCGCGGTTATTCGGATATATTTGTGTAAACGGGGCTGTCCTTACTATCCGTTTAGTAAATAATATTCGTTTATTCTATTAAAAAAACAGAAAAAGAAAAGGGGGAAAAAAAGAAAAAAAGCGAAAAAAAAAGGTTTCTTTTTTAAATTACGTTTTTACCGTCATGTCTTAATAAAAGCGTGCATTAAACAAGCTGAAATGTGTGGCTCATTTGCGTGCGACTCTTTCCGCCTGGCTCGCTGCTCTGGGCTCGCAGCGCTGGCCTGCAGCATGCATTGCATCGTGGGTTAACTTTCTCAGAGTGAATCAACACATGCGATCAGCCAGAGCGATGTCGGGGAGAAAAAAGAGCAAAGTTTGGAAGTATTTTGATTTAAATAAAGATGGCACACAAGTGGCTGCTTGGCTTGAGTGCAGCGGAGCGAAGCTCAATTGCTTTAATCTTTCACGTACTTTATGTCATTCTCCATCGCTAAAATAAGTTTTTGTAACATATTTTAATATTATAAGCATGGCTTTCATGTACTCTCAATATTTATTTCAGATGATATCTGGCTTAATAGATCGACATGTGCTCAATTTGGGCTATTTTCTGGGAGTTAATTCATTTTCGTGTATTCGGTTTCAAAATGGTTGTTTAAACGTCAGTGAAATTAATCGCTGGGAACATTCCTGATATAAATAAAGACTGATTGATTGATTGATTGATCACTGTGCACTTAAGAGCTCATTCACACCCTCACAGCTCCACCAGAGTGAACTTCAATCACTTTGACAGGATTTTATAAGCAATACTACAAAGCCTGTGCTAATTAGCAAGGGACTGCAGATGTAAATTAGCTTTCATCAAATGGCAACAACACTTCTGTTTAATACTGCTGAGGGTCCCTTAAAGAACGAAATAAAATAAGTCAATAACAGTTCCCTCAATCCATGGATCAAACTAATCCTGTAAATAAACACACTAATGAAACTGAGTAAGATGAGATGGGAATAATCATGATAAATGGCATCAATGTCAACTACTGATAATTACAGTGATTACAGTGCTGAGACTGTGGTTTAGGTTTATTTGTGTCACATGTTCTGGTGTGACAGACTCACAGCAGACACACACAGTGCAGCTCACCTTCAGAATAAAGGTCTTTCCATGGAAAGGGATTTCCAAAGTGTAGACGGAGTCTCCCATGTCCTGAGGAGAAACACAAACAGAGTCAGTTTCATGATGCTTACAATGGAAGACTAAACCATACAAAAAAAAGACCATACAAAAAGACTCTTCACACACGTGTAAGTTCCCTTTATTTTAAGTTTCAATCTCTGCGCTCAAAGGGCATTCCCTGAGTTTCAGCTTAGTTCAGATTCCTCTGAAAATTCTGCAACCCAACAGGGATGTGATTCGCATTAGACAAAAAAAAAAGCATTAAAAGTTGTTTTGTCACTTCCCAACAGAAGCAAAGTCTTGGTCTGAACACTTCTTTGAAGACCCACTCCGATAAAAATCCTATTTTTCTTGTTGTCTACATGTTCGTATGGAATTTTTCTCATGCTACAGGACATATCATGAGCAAACTAAGTGCAAAATTGCATTTCTGAGTATTTCTACATTCACATTGCTGTGAATCTCTGGCAGACCCAAACAAACCCTTGAAAATGACACAGGTAACATGACTTTGGCTATAAACTTTATAATCACAACTTAAATACCACTGAGAACACTTCAAATAGTGAACTAAAAACAATCTGAATGGGACTTTAATAGTCGATTTTACAGCCAAAGTCGTCTCCAGAGTTATAATGTTGTCAGAACACAGTCAGATGTTTCTAAGTCAGAGTTTTCCTGGATTCAAATACCTAAACGTTGAGGTTTCCACCACCTGTGAGAGCTCTAAGGCTGATGTGTTTTACAGCAACCTAACAAAGACTGAATAAATTCATATTAGCTGAAGCTGATTCACACACTCACATTGTTTTTTTCAAACTTCCAGTTGTCCTCCTGGCTGAGGATCTGCTCTACCACAGACATGGCCTCTCTGCCCTGCCGGACAAACTCCTTTTCCTGGTGAGAGAGTCAGAGGAGGAAATAAATGATCTTCAGTTGTGATCAGAAGAGGAGAGTACAGAGACCCCTCGGACTGAAGCAGGTACCTGAGCTGTGACTGCTCTGCGTCCAAGCCCCTCCTCGTCCAGATCCTCCTCCGAGCCTGAAGACACAAAGAGAACATGAGGCACAAACTACCCCTGACTCAGCACAAAATAATAACAATCAGATCTAGAGAGACGAGCAGACATCACCTGCCATGGACTCGGGAGGAGAGTAGAACTGTCCATCTGAAACTGCTCGGGGATAGATCATGGGAGCTCGCTCGCAGGCTGCGTTCACCGCCGCTAGGTAGGCTGACATCACAGGAAGTTGTTTTTAAGTTCAAACAGATTTTTGCCAAGTCAGTCTCAAACTTGTCAAGAATCTCTCTCACCTCTGTCATCGTCAGCCTCCTGAGTGAGGACCTTAAAGTCCAGGAACCAGGTCTCCAACCAGGCCACCACAAAGGAAGTGATGGGGAGCACGTAGCCAAATGCATTCTGGGACAGGAGCTATAAACAGAAAAGACGTCACCCTGAAGCTTGTGAAAGAAGCAAAAAGGCTGATACACTTCCAGGACAGAAGTAGCAGCTGGTTCACTTCCCTGATGTTTGATATGAGGACTGTAAACCGTCCGTCAAATGAAAAAGTAAATATGTTTTACTGAGGTGCATGAAGCTATAAAACCATAAAAGTACACACACACAAACACACAATGATGCCACAGTGTCAGGTGCACTCACATTGGAGATGATGACCTTAACAACGAGGAAGACGCTGGTCACCAGAGTCGTAATCTGCAGAGAGAGGAAGGTTAAAAAGATGTCCTGACCTGCTTAGCTTCATACGATCATCACGTGTCGAACTGGGAATGAGTTCACTCACCGCAATAACCCACCAGTGCTTCAACCTGAAAGCAGCGTAACCCACTTGTAAACACAGGAAGCGAAACACAGCGAGGAGCTGAGACAAGGAGGAAGGAAGAGAAAAACACACAGCTGACAGCAGAACGATTTCACGAGGTGGAAGATTTCTCCCCTTCTTTCAATAAAGTAGTCATAAGATCAACATCTGCAGCTCAACCAAACAACACAAACAGACTTACAACTATGTCAAAGAAGGAAGACCTGTAGTTGTAATGGACCACCTCATTCTCCAAACTGTCCCAGATTGAGCTGTTGATCTGCAGAACAAAGCACATCGTCACCAAACTGAAAAATAACCACAAGACTAAACCCTTCAGGTTTCAGACTCACATTCAGCTCAATAATCCACAGAAGAGAGATGAAGAGGAGGTCGAACGTCACAAACAGACAGAAGGTGCGGCGGACGTCGGAGATGGCTTTGCGCTCTGCAGGTGGAATCAGCATGTACGGGGACGGGAGGGACATGGACGTAGAGTAGGAGGCATTCAAGGAGGCGATGGCGGGGAGGCTCCCCCCGAGTTCCCCATACTCTCCACCAGGCATTCCTGCGGTGAGACAGGAAACTCCCTCCTGCAACAAAGGGGGCAAAACTGTTGATCATGACTAACCCTCTTTCCTGATGAAGGCAGAGGAGAAAACATGTGTCTGCATTCAGAAAAGTGGAGTAACATAGTTGGAAGTGGATGTGCTTATGCTTCTTTGTTTGCAGTCTCTTCTCACCTCACAACAGTGAACTTTACGAGATGTAGGAGACAGAAATACTTGTGTGATGCATTGTGATGCTATTCTGTTGTTAGATTTGTGTCAAGCTTGTCACATCAGAGAGACCGGTGTGGTTAAGAGAGACTATTTGTGCATATAGGGTAGTCCACTGGTTCTCAAGTCCAGTCTTTGAGGCCCACTGTCCTGCATGTTTTGGATGTTTCCCTGCTCCAACACACCTGATTCAAATGATCAGCTCGTTATCAAGCTCTGTAATGGCTTAATAACGAGCTGATCATTTGAATCAGGTGTGTTGGAGCAGGGAAACATCCAAAACATGCAGGACAGTGGGCCTCGAGGACTGGACTTGAGAATCACTGGGTTAGTCTGACTCATCTTTAAAACCTCCGAGCTTTTGGCAAGGTAACTCTGTTTTTTATTTTGCTGTGAAAATAAAGAGCAAAGGTCTTACAGGCAAGTTGAAACCTTTTACTGGCAATAATACTGTTAATATAAAACATTAACACGCTGAGGAGAAGTCTTAGATTGTTTACAGGGATGAACTTATGATGGCCCATAAAGCAGGATCTAAAACCCAGCAGCCAGCTGTTTAGTAATAGTGTTGAAATATTTGTTGTGGGATGCTCAGACTTTGATATCAAATTGTTTTTAGTCAAAGAAAGAGTTTGTTTTCCGACCGTTGGCCCTCAGTAAACTCAGGCAATCACGGTCAGTCAATAGTGAGCCTCTGTTGACTCTCTCCCACACAACCATCTTAAAGTTCATGGGTCATTTCCAGTTTTTTTGTTTACTTACATAATCACATTCACGCGTTGTTACTTCCTGATATTAAAAAGCTTCGGTGGTATTTATTTCCCGACATTATTAACACCCCACCCCTGTCTCTTCTCTAGCTAAAAACAATCTTCTGAGTAAAGGAGGCTAACAGCAACACAACACCTGTCAAACGGAATCTGAAAGAACCGGCTGGACATCGTGTCTGAGTCCGCTGTTACACACCGACAGTGAATTATTATAAACGAACCGTCTAACAAAGAATAGTTTCACCAACTTATCCTGATGAAAGCTACTTCTGCTAGCTTACACCGGGGCTAACTTACCTCCGCTTAAAAACAAGTTGCTCCTCTAATAATCAATAACACTATAGATAAACATCGTTTGTCATGTGAACAGCCACTCAGTCAAAATTCGATATATCAAGAACACAAAGTTATCTTTAAGATACGTAAATGGGCCACACAAAGGCCAATTTTAAGCGATAAACTTACTCGTTTTAGCGCATCATCGCCGGACACCAGTCTTCCGGACTGACCTACCAAAGAGTAACTATTAGAACAAGATGTATCACTCCGATTTCCAGAAAAGCCTCTGTTCCAAGTGCAGGGCTTTGGTTTTGACTTTAATTTTGAAAGTATTTGCAGGATATCGTGACTTGACATCTGGGAACTTTATGGTTTTCCTAACTAAAACAAGGGTGTACCGCCATCTAACGGTCACAGCGCGAAACTAAATCAATTTGCTGAATGCCAAAAGCTGTCCGTGTATTGATAAGAACAAATTAAACACAGACTAAACACTGACTTAAAGCACAAGTGAGCTTTCGCGTAAAGTACTATTGACTATAACAGTCGGAGTACCTCTGGATTCTCGTGGATCCGTTTTTATTTTATTTTAATGTTCTACTTTGTAAATAATTTACCCGTTTTAAACAGTCGCCTGTAATTTTTAATCCACTCTCATAAATGATAATATATTTTTTTACATCTGGAAACGACTTGACTCTGGTTGGACTCTGGTGTTCTTAGTGCTTTATCCAGTAATGTACAGTGCACTCTTTATTTTTCGATAGATAGATAGATAGATCGATAGATAGATAGAGAAATATGCGACGACAATGATCTGTGACGGATATTGTGCAGTCATCTCTTAATACTTTATATTTAAAGTAAACCGGAAGTTATAAGATAACCAAGATAAGTCTAACTTGATTCCAAATGACTGTAATTATATAGTGAGACCGCTAGAGGACGCATGTTGCCAAAGTTAGAGCCAATTCACAGTTTTCTGCTTATCACAGGCTATTAAGTGTTTTTTGTTATTTGTGTCTGATGCTATTCACTTTAAGTTTCCCTTTTCTAAATACTAAACTTGATATTGATATCCTACAAATTGAAGAGGTTTTCAGTTTGTGAACTATTTCAGTCAACTCATTTACATTTCTGACAAGATTATATCGCTTCTTACTTCTGTTGAAACTAAAATTCACAAGGTGTTGTGTAGAGAACCCCCCCCACACACACACACACACACACCACCACCACCACCACCACCTTTCAACACAGTTAATTTTGAAGAAATGGTGTTGAATAATTGATATTTTGGATCAAAATTCACATTCACGGTCTGTGGAAAAAAAAAAAAAAAAACATATTCCGGGGTGGTGTTTGTATATTGAACATGTGAAGATGGAGTGCATATTGGATACCAAAAGCTATTTCACAGGTATCATTGCTGTGTGGTCTGAAGAGGTTTAATGGATGGATACAGATGATTTTATATCATTAATGCACTGATCCATCCGGTCAAATAAACAACTCAGATTTGGTTAGATATGCGCTTGGTTTCTTTGTCTCCTGCTGAGGTTTGGAGGGAAACAGGGAGACTGATGCCTACAGGGTGGAGTTTTAGAAGATCAGGTGGGTGTGGTTCAGGCAAGATTGATTGGAAGGCATTTGGATACATGGGGTCCGCCATGTCTGAGGATGCATAACCAATTGGTTTAGAGTTCATCATACCTTCTATCTCCACCAGTGCTGTGTGCAAAACTTCCGCAGCCACAGTCTGACATCCCACTGTAACTCTGAGAGCAGCTTTAATGGTCCTTCTTTTTACCTACTTTCCTAAACAATTTATTTTAAATTCTCACTGTGTGTGTGTGTGTGTGTGTGTGTGTGTGTGTGTGTGTGTGTGTGTGTGTGTGTGTGTGTGTGTGTGTGTATAAGTGAGTGAGGGTAGGTGTGTGTCTTTGGGTGTATGGGTCGGGTTTTATTGTTGTTTAATTGTTGTTGTTTGTTTTTGTTTTGTCTGAGAAGTGCCATACAAATAAGGTTGAAGTTGAATGTACTTCCTTTTCCCACATTCCTCCAGGAGGATTTGAGTGGCATTGTATTTGAGATTTCTTTAGGTGTTCTTTCAGGTGTGGGTTCATGACTGCAAATGCATGACTTAACTCTCTTTCTTCTCCTTTGATTCCACAGTCAGAAAGGAGCTCGTATGGCTGTGCTCTTTGAGCAATGAACTGTCTGAGTGACAGAGGAAATCTGTCGGAATTGAGACTGTTTATCTGTTTGATGTGACTGCATCAGGTGGTCATACACTTGAACAAAATTCCCCATTGTTTTTCAGCGCGTCATCCTGCTTTAATGGTCAGAGGACTGAAACAGTCTACTGCTGTAGACCAGAACAGGGGTCTCCAGAGCCTCCACCTGCAGGAGGGAAGGTCTGCCATTTTAGAGTTGACAGGTTTTGTTCACCATTCCCTGCACTCTATACATGAGCACTGATGCTGTATTTCACCAACTACTCTAGCCAGTCCAGAGTGAAAGAGTTGTCTGTCATAATCCATGATCAGGAGCTGTGTGAGAGGATGCTCCAGGTCAAGGACTATGGGGTGAATTATGTTAGGTCCAAGGTCCTCACTCTAAGTCTTCCACCTATTATTTTGACCTCAAGACTTTTGTCATATTTGGGGGAAAGAGGTAAAAGACAACTATGGGTAGAAATCTCATTGCCATTTTTTAGGGCCAGAAATTCTTCAGGAAAACTTTCAGCTTAAGCTTAATAAACCAGTGCAGCTTCTTCCTTGGTTCTTATCTATCTATCTATCGATCTATCGATCTATCGATCTATCGATCTATCTATCGATCTATCTATCGATCAAGTAAAAACATTTTAGTGCTGATGTAGGCCTAGGATTCTTACAGCCAAAATGTCAAAGCTCCGCTACCGTTATGTGCCTCTTGTTGTGCAATGTGCACTGAGCATCCTCAATGTGTTACATTTTCAGATTAAAATCCATATGTGGCACCCTGAACATCAGTCATCAGTCATTTATTGGTATTATTTGTATGGTTGCATTGGTATCATTTATGTTATTACCTAAGCCACCCCCTTAAATGTGTGAAGACACATCAGGCGCATTAAATTTATACTGTAGTAGGTGTGTGAATGATCAACAAACAGTATTATTGGCAGAAATAGAAGGCCCCAAAATCAAATTATTAATCCACCAAGGGCAATTAATTAATTTCACAGTTACTACAAGTTTATGTTTTGTGCACTAAAATATTGCCACTTATTCCCACAAGATAATTATTTCAAAGCTCAAAAGATAATGAGCTGGTTTCAACCAGATCATATCTTGTACACAAAAGTGACTTGTTAATATAAGTTAACACAATTGTGAGTTTTCTGTCAAAGCTCTCTGAGGAGATATGGAATATCTGACAAGAAAAGTGTCTCAGGTGGGATCTGCTACTAACAGTTTCAACTGAATATTGGAAGATGCTGCAGGAAACATGAAATCATGGCAACAAGGTTGAGAAGCTGACCTGTGACAAAAAGTAATATCATAGAGGAAGAAAATTGATGAGCACGGAAAATGTCTCAGTATGAGAGTCTAACTTCCGATACCTTATAAATGTATATCTTGCTCAGTATATCAAAACTCTCTCTGTTTATCTGCTGTGTGGTCCGGTAACAAACTGTTGAATAAAAAAATGTTTTCACTGAAATAAACTTGATCTTCATTTTCAAAGGCTACATTTCAGTAAAACAGAAAAACTATGATAAACTTCAATAAGAATCATTAGTTTGCCATGAGTTCAACATTTGATTGCATTTTTATTAAACAGACCGCCTATTATCGCTCAAGCTCGCGTGTCACTAGCATCCATGGTAACAGAACGGCGACGCGCCGGCGGCAACCTTATATATTCAGCAAGTGTTGATATTTTTGATTCAAAACAAACTGGACCTTTGGCTGGCTTGCACAACTTTTCACTGAGAGAGAAAGAGATATTTTTGGAAAAAGCATAAACTTCGTTTGGATTTTAAACACCTGAGTTTTACGAGAAGGAAACAACACCTGAGGACACCTGCGGATCCTGAATCTTCGCTTGGATTTTAAACACCTGAGTTTTACGAGAAGGAAACAACACCTGAGGACACCTGCGGATCCTGAATCTCGACGATAGATGGCGTCTGGCAGACCCCGGCCCGCGGAGTACCCCCTGACCCCGGTCAGACTGTGGCACAGCAGTGTCACAAGTGAGTAATCTTTGAAATTTCATATTAAAATTCAATAATATGTCTCAATTTTACCCGTTAAACGATTTTA
This sequence comes from Xyrichtys novacula, assembly GCA_962446985.1. Classification (NCBI taxonomy): domain Eukaryota; kingdom Metazoa; phylum Chordata; class Actinopteri; order Labriformes; family Labridae; genus Xyrichtys; species Xyrichtys novacula. The sequence goes on along the minus strand of OY660879.1, from coordinate 18,780,525 downwards.
AGGCAAAGTTATAATCAAGAAGGATTTAAATGCTAAGATTGATAGTTAATCGAAGTTGTGAGCACAGATTTGTGGATTTAACTTGACCATATCTTGACCTATAGAACCATGTTTTAATGTCAGAAATCTTTATATTTGCACGGGGAAACAATGGTTAGATTGTTTAATGGTAATCTAAAGATAATTTTTGGAGGAGACTGGAATTGTTCCTTAAATGATAACTTAGACAGATGGCCAAATAGAAGTAATGATCATAATACATATATGTTGGATTTTATGTATGAAAGAGACTTGGTTGATATTTGGAGATACAAGAACCCTGCTGTTAAGGAATTCACATGGAAAAACAAACAGGGCACATTACAGTCACGTATTGATTACTGGTTAGTATCTGATTCTTTATCTGAGTACATATCGACAGTTAAAATGTTACCAACACCCTTGACAGACCATAAATCGATCTTTATAGAGTTAAATATGTCTACCAGCCATCAATCAAAGAGAGTTAACTCATACTGGAAACTAAATAACACTCTTTTATTAGATGAATCTTTGGTAAATGAGATTAAAACGAAAATATGTGAATGCTGGGAAAATGCATGTGCTGAAAATGTGTATGGTAAAAATTGGGAGTTTCTTAAGTTTGAATTACGGTCTCTTATAATGAAAAGAGGAGCTGAGATGGTTAAAAACAGAAAAAAGGAAGAATCAGAACTAATATCTGAAATTATAACATTGTCATCTCAATTACCTGAGAACTTAACTGAAGACAATAGAAATAGACTTCAAATTTTACAATTAAAATTAGACAACATATACATTCACAAAGCAAAAGGGGCTTTTGTGTGTTCTAGAAGGAGATGGCTTGAAGAAGGCAAACAAAACTCCAGTTACTTTTTCAAGTTAGAAAAACGGCACAATAATTATAACTGCATGGTTAAACTAAGAATTGATGGAAACATCACACAAGACCCAAAGAAGATTTATAAGTTTTGTGAAAAATTCTATAAAAACCTATATGATTCCAAGTTGTCACTAGATGACATGGAAAGCTTCTTTAACTCATTGGGTGATATTAAGGGCATTAGGAATTCCAACAAAGATCTGTGTGAGACTGCCATCACAGTGAATGATATCGAGGATGCCATCAAAAAGTTAAAACTTAATAAGAGCCCTGGTAATGATGGCCTCACTTCAGAGTTTTTTAAGCTGTTTTCTAAGAAACTATCATGCTTTTTACATATGGTGTATTTAGAGAGTTTCAAAAATGAAAAGCTTCCTCCTTCCTTGACTCAAGGGTTGATTACTTTGAAACCTCAGAAAGACATGATGTTGTTAGATAACTGGAGACCTATCTCACTCCTTAATAATGATTATAAGATCATTGCAATGTGTCTAGCTAAAAGAATGAAAGAAACACTCCATGACATTATTGACGAAAGACAGTCTGGTTTCATGACTGGCAGGCATACAACAAACAACATAAGGCTTGTGCTTGATATTTTGGATTATTCTGAATTCATTCCGGAGGATGGTTACATTCTATTTCTTGATTTTTACAAGGCATTTGACTCTCTGGAGCATCAGTTCATGTTTAAAGCTCTTGATGTCTTCGGTTTTGGGAATATGTTTAAGAAATATGTTAAAACTCTATATGCAAATGCAAATAGCTCTATCAAACTTCCATATGGCACTACTAAAAGATTTACCATTGATCGTGGGATCCGTCAGGGTTGTCCGATTTCAGCTTATCTCTTCCTTCTCCCTATGTAATTATTGACCATTCATTTTAAAAAGAGTAATGTAATGGGTCTCTCTATATTTGGTAGAACACTGTCAATTACCCAATTGGCGGATGACACAACTCTATTTTTAAAAGATAAATCTCAAATTGATGAAGCAATCAAAGTCATTAACACCTTTTCATTGGCCTCAGGTCTGAAATTGAACATTTCAAAATGTGAGCTTTTTCCAATTAAAAATTGCGCAGATGCCATTATCTCAGGTGTACCTGTCAAGCACAAAGTGAAATACCTTGGTGTTATTATTGAAAAGGACCAAAACTCTAGATTATCTGAAAATTTTGACCCACTTATTGCTTCAGTTGAACAGAGATTTAATCTTTGGCTTCAAAGGGATTTGTCCATTGCTGGTAGATCATTAGTAGCTAAAGTTGAAGGCCTCTCCAGACTTATTTATACAGCTATGGCTCTTGATGTTTCGAAAGACCAATGCAAGAAAATTGACAAAATATTATTTGATTTTATTTGGAAAAAGAAAATTCATTATATTAGGAAGAATGTTATGATAAATGCTTTGTGCGCAGGAGGCTTTAATGCTTTAGACTTCACCTCCCTAAATTCTTCCTTTGAAATCAAATGGATCAAACTCTTTCTTAAAAATCCCAACTCAATTGGGAACTGGACTTAGATGTAACTACAATATTTCTAAGTTACCGATCAAACTATCTAATTTCCATAGTCAACTTTTACTATCCTGGTCAATGTTGTACTCACACAATTTCTCTCCCCATAAATATTTTATTTGGAACAATGAAGATATTAGATTTAAAAACAAATCTTTATTTCTTAGAAGATGTTTGATAATAAGATCTTACTAGTCAGTCAATTATTAAATTAAAACGGTCAATTATTTAGATACGAAGATTTTATTTCAGTCTACAATTTTCCTGTTACTCCTAAAGAATACTCTGTTGTATTTGATGCAATACCAGATGGTGCTAGGAGGCTTTTGTTATCTACTCCGAAAGGTATACATTGTACTCTTCCAAGTTTGAGTCCTCACGATTTATATATTGGTAATATGTGTCCTCTACTGAGTGATAAAGCTACAAATCGCTGTGTTAGAAGTATCATTCAGAGAGATATTGTTTCCAAACCTGCAGCAGTCTTCTATTGGAATAATTCATATAGTGATATAGATTAAAAGAACGCTTGGATCCTACCAAGGAAATTTCTTATTACAAATAAAGTATGAGAGGTTTCATTTAAAGTAATGCATAGATGTTATCCTGTCAAGACTAATTTAATCAAATATAAGATTGATATGGAGGCACACTGCTCATTTTGCAGAAACTCAGACGAAACAATATCTCACTTATTTTGGGAGTGCACTCATAGCCATGTCTTTTGGATTGATCTCAATAATTTTATAAATACCAAAATTGACTCTTCAATCAAATTAAATGTTCAACATGTGTTATTTGGACTTTCTATGTGTTGCTACTGTTAATCAGCAAAAATCAAGATTGTTTGATTTGTCTTTGCAATTCCTATTTTAACAATATTTGAAATGGTATATAAACTTTTTGTAAAGTTTGGTTATAAGATAAGTTGTTTTAGAGGTGGGATATTCGCTAAAAGATGACATGACAAAACCACAGGTGTCCAAACACTGAGGATTTTGAGAGGGAGTATTGAGATGGTATTTAATTGTGTGATTCTTCGTTAGGAGGATGTATTTTGCGATGGCTGTTAAACTTAATTCACAGATTTAAAAATTATATTGTTAAAGTAATGGAAAGTGTGTTTTTAAGGATTTGCTGGTTCATACTGTGCTTTGATGTAGAGTGAGGAGATGAGATTTGGATTTGTGTAGCAGCCACTGCGACATCTCTTCAACTCTTGCTCTTATTAATTAGATGCACTGAAAAACAGGCTGTGAAAGAGATCTGTGATAGGTGCAAAAAGCAGGTGTGATGATTAACATGGGCTGTTTAAGTGAATCTTGCAGGGTTCAGTTCTGGTCAGAATTATGGGCAAGTAGATCTGGGTTGAAACTGAAGACCAACCTTCTGCACAATGATCTGAAACTGTAGATCCTGGCCTCCATGGTTCACATACGGTGCTAGACAGTGATGCTGTCCTAGTTTGTATTCCCTGTAGCAGAGCTGCTGTTAGCTGTCTGCTTTTATTCTAAGTGTACTAAGGCTGTTATCTTAACTACAGTTATTATCGCTCATATGAGGTCATTATACTCTAACAGCAGAATACCATTTATAATCCTACAAGCCTCATATTTCATTCTCTTATGGATGCACAGATTTTGACAGTATGATACTTTTCTCCCCACAGGTGGTGGACCTCTTCCTCCTGCTCATCATCCTGACTGCCCCCCTTCTCCTGCTCCTCCTCCTCCTCCTCCTCCTACCTCTGCTCCACTTCCTGCTCCCTCTTCTGCATCTCTCCTGGAGTTACCCTCTCTTGTGTCTCTTGGTGCCTCCTGTGCTGATTCTTCTGCTGCCTCTACCTCACGATGGTTCAGGCCGTGGGAGGACAGTGACCAGGAGGTGGGGCCCTCACGAAAGAGAATAAGATTGGGTGATGAAGGGAGAGATTCTCTTACTCTTTTCCGTCTCTCTTCTGCCGCTGCTCATTCTTTTGCTTCTCCCCCTTCCTCTGCACCTCCTCCTGCTCCCCCTTCTCCCTCTGCACCTCCTCTTGCTCCCCCCACTTCCTCTGCACCTCCTCTTGCATCTCCCCCTTCCTCCCCTTCCCCTTCCTCTGCACCTCCTCCAGCTTCCCCCCCTTCTCCTGCTTTGTCTTCTGCCTCTTCCTCTGCTTTCACTTTTGCTTCTTCTCCTTCTTCCTCTTCTCGTTCTCCTTCTTCTTCTGATTTTTCCCCTTCTTCATCTTACTCTTCTTCTTCTTACACTTACTCCTCTGTTGCTTCTGCTGATCTATCCCCTTCTTCTTCATCTCATTTCTCTTCCTCTTCTTTCGACTCCTCTGCTTCTTCTCTTGATTTCTCCTTTGCTTCTTCTTCTCCTGATCCCTCTTCTCCTTCTTCTGCTTCTTCTGACTTCTTCGGCTCTCCTTCTTCTGACTCCTCTCCTCCTTCTACCCCGGATCTCCCTCCTTCTTCCCCTGCTCCCCCTCCTCTTTTTTCCCCTGAGATTACTCCTCCTGCTTCTCCTGCAGAGGTTGCCGTCTTCAGGGCTAACCTCATGCTGGCTCTTCTGACTTCTCTGGTAGGAGAAGGAGCAGGCAGTCAGAGGCTGGTGATCAGGAGGAGGGCTGGTCACCACAGATGCCAACATGGTCTGATGAGGAACCATTAGACCATGTTGCAGAGCTCTGCCGCTGCTCCTTCTCTTGCTTCTCCCCCTTCCTCCCCTTCCCCTTCTTCTACACCTCCTCCAGCTTCCCCCCCTTCTCCCTCTGCACCTCATCTTGCTCCCCCCCACTTCCTCTGCACCTCCTTTTGCATCTCCCCCTTCCTCCCCTTCCCCTTCCTCTGCACCTCCTCCAGCTTCCCCCCCTTCTCCCTCTGCACCATCTCTTGCTCCCCCCACTTCCTCTGCACCTCCTCTTGGATCTCCCCCTTCCTCCCCTTCCCCTTCCTCTGCACCTCCTCCAGCTTCCCCCCCTTCTCCCTCTGCACCTCCTCTTGCTCCCCTCACTTCCTCTGCACCTCCTCTTGCATCTCCCCCTTCCTCCCCCTCCCCTTTCTCTGCACCTCCTCCAGCCCCCCCCCTCCCCCCTTCTCCTGCTTTGTCTTTTGCCTCTTCCTCTGCTTTCACTTTTGCTTCTTCTCCTTCTTCCTCTTCTTGTTCTCCTTCTTCCTCTGATTTCCCCCTTCTTCCTCTGACTTCTCTGGTAGGAGAAGGGGCAGGCAGTCAGAGGCCGGTGATCAGTAGGAGGGCTGGTCACCACAGATGCCAACATGGTCTGATGAGGAACCATTAGACCATGTTGGCAGAGCTCCGCCCATCCATGCAACATGAAAGTTAAGTAAAACTTTTAAATCAGATCAAATATCACTTCATATTAATTTTATTCATTGAATAATGGTTGAAAGACTGTCTTACTAACCAGTTTTCTTTTTGTTTCAGGCCACTGAGGCCGAAAAAAGTAAGTATAAGCTTCTAAATCTATCTCATATTTTTGATTTAATTATTTATGTTAAGGTTTGACTAGTTAAATGGCTAGTTTTATTGATTTTAAAGAACAGCCCCAAACCAGTGACTTTAGAATCTCACACTTGACATTAGTAAGTGTTGTCAATGATAATATCCTAATTTCCTACTGCCCATCTTTGTTAAGTTTATTTTACTGCTGTCAAGAAAAGAGTCAATTATTTATGTCCTATTGTTGTCATTGTAATTCAAAGAGTCTTTGCCAGTCTTACTAACACTTAAATATCGCTTTTTCTCTCTCCCACCTGAGCGGCTGTGTGCCGTTACACACACCAAAACAAGTAAGTACTTGCTTTTTAATCAGATCAAATATCCCTTTTATCACAAATATCACTATTTATTGAATAATAGTTCTACGACTTTCTTGCTAACCAATCTTTGTCTTATCTCACCTTTGTCTTACATGGTCTCCTGAGCCTGTTCTGGCCCCTCAGGCCGAAGAAAGTAAGTATAAGCTTCTGAATCAGTTTAATATTATTTATTGAATAATAGTTTTAGGACTTTCTTGCTAACCAATCTTTGTCTTATCTCACCTTTGTCTTACATGGTCTCCTGAGCCTGTTCTGGTCCCTGAGGACGAAGAAGGTCCGTCTGAGTTTGTTTACCTGGATTAGGGTGGCGCTACACATTGCTTGTTAGCTCAGTAATGTATCGAGGACGAAAAGAGACGGAATGAAATAAATAAATACATCTTTAAATACATACCTACGTATGTCATTAATTAATGAAAATGGGAATTAAATATGCACTTTTGAAAGGTGCCGTGAATTTTAAAAGTTTGAGAAACACTGACTTAAAGCATGCAGTGTGTAAAGCAGAAGAATTAAGTGAAATTTCTGGAGTTATTCCCGTACTCTCCGGCCTAGATATTGACCGTACAGAGGCCGCATCAATCCATTAGCTGGAGTCAATATGTCTTGACTTGATATGCCAGGTAACCAATCAGGTGTTAGGATCCGCCCACTGACTTTGATGGGTGAGTTTTACAGATAAAATAAATTCATGAAGCACTGCAACACAGGTCCAACACTGGTTAATTAAATAGTAAATTAATTTAAAACGTTTTTACATTAAGTGAAAAGTTTAAACATGTCTTTGAAAGAAGTCAGTGCTTAAAAACATGCCATTAATCAATTCATGAGTCATGGTGACAGATGAACAGAAAAGAAGTGAATACCATGAGCTCTGTCAAGAGAGTTAACTGCACTGCACTTCTGCGTTTGTAGGAAGAAAACTCAGCATTAAAATGCTCCGTACAGAGTGTTTCTGTAGAGAATTAAAAGCATAGACAAGATACTATTTTTATGTTACTTTTGTTTGTTGTAAAAGACAATTTTTTCAGTTTCAACAAAAACTGAGTTAGATAAAATCTGCTGGAGGCTGATACAAACAAAACCTACTGATAATAACACAGCTTTGAAATCATTAAATATCATACAGACATTCACACTCAGAGAAAAGGGTGAGTCTTTTGTTACTTTATCACTTTCTGTCAAAAAAAGAAAATGTTCACACACAAAATAGTCAGATCAGTTTAATAGAGGAAAGATCATCTCTTTATTTGATATATTGTTCTCACTTTGAAACAACCACATCACATTTAGAAATAAAAGATTGAAAAAAGAATGGATAAAATAAAGACAGAACAGGCGTGAGAGTTCATCCATGTTTCGCCATGTTTACTCTGGTCCTGCCCGGGAGGAGAGGGAGGTCAGACAGAGAGGACAGCGTCGGCTGCAGAGCCATAACACACACAACCTGCTCATCATATCATCCCACAGCTCAGGCAGGTCAGAGGTTAAAAAAGTTTCACACATTTTTATATACAAACCACGTCCCGTATAGTACAAAGAGCAGAATTTATTCATCCTGTGGAATCAAACTGCAAGTTCAGTCAGAGAAAACTAAAACATTTACAAATAATTGTCGACAGCAAGAAAGTACAAAGTATTTCAACGGTACAAAGATGACAGAGAGTTAGAAACTCCTCAGCTAAATATGGATCACAGCAGCAGATCCTGGTCCAGGCTTTCGGCTGCATGCGTGCAGACAGTGTCTTGTAAAGACAGCAGACTCAAGACTGAGTTTCTCGTTTACTGCTTGTTTAGAAAAATAGCTCTTACAACAGATCTATGTCATATTAATCATGAGACAACCATTCAAAAGAGAACATTAGAAAAGAGTTAACATACAAAAGGAAATCTGTGAGAGATGAAAACCTCCTAATGAGCCAACAATGTTGGAAAAGTTTATACATTATAGTTCAATCCTTGAAATGGTGTCAGTTTAAAATGATATTAAATTTGTGAAGCATTATGGAGATGAAGGTTGGCTTTTTCAGTTCAAATAAATCAGAGGTAGCTTTGCCCTTGAAAGATTTAATTTGTATGAAAAATGTGGCGAAAAATGACCACACACATTCACTCCTTTTAGGCAACTGCAGACAAACATGTTGGTGTTTATTACTAAGTCTTAAATAATGTGATACTCCAACCAACAACGAGTTTCAAAGCCATAAAGAGCTTCAGATTTTAACTCATCCGAGACCAAATGTGAATAAGATATAATCAATAATTATCCAAGATTACTTCCTACACTCAGCCCCTATGCTAAATTAGTCAATGTAAATCTCAAATGGAAATGATTAACTCTGAAATAAAGTCAGAGTGTGACTTCACTGATTGGCCACAAAGGGATGGCCTGCGGTGCCATGCGCCGCTTTTGACACCTGATGGCTGCTCCTGGTTAGAGATGCAGGGATTAGAGATTTCAATGGTTTGATTATAGTCTGAGTAATAATCACAACAATTATTAATTTATTGGTTAGACAACTATGCTAAGATATAAAATAAGATTTATATCAGAATTAATGAAATCCTGCGGTTCAATGATGTTATCCTGGAGTTTAACACCAAATAATCTGAGTTTAAGTACCCAGTGCTTACTCCACACAGAGAGGGGGGCAGCAGTAGAAAACAGTGACTGATAAAAGCCCTTAGGAGGACCGTTGTCTTCTTCTATAGACTTTGTTTCTATAGCCTGCTGCGCTGAATTTGGTTCTTCTAAACTGAAAGCCTGACTTCCCCATGCTTTGATAAGAGACATTATTAGCTCAGTGTTTCATCATCTGGGAATAAAGAAAAAGCCATATTTTTATACTTCCTTTATAAAATATTCACAATTAATGATCAATCTGAATGTCAAAGTCAGAATGATGAGATTGTCAGAGGACACTTCTGAGCATGTAGAGGACAAAATAAGCAAAGACTGCTTTGCCAGCAGGGGGCAGCAAATTTGACACAAATCAAAAGTTCCTCACTTGAGCTTAAATCAACTTTTGGGCTGTAGGCACAGGGTGCTCACGACTTTCTTTGCATTTCAATGAAGCCCATTTCTTTTTGTTAGTTAGAAAAATACCTGAAGAAGAGCGTATCAGAGAGGACTTACAGTAGTCCATCAAACACTGCAAGGAAAGTCTTGCAAATGTAAATAAACTAATTATAAGCAACATTGGGGTAAAGAAACACAGCCTATTTGTGACTGTAGGAGTTTGCTCAAGTTTTTCAAACTTCTAGAACCCCTAAAAATATTCAGCCTCTCTAAATTTGCATAATGTGTTGATGGCTGGAGTATCACTTCTTTTCACCACAAGGTGGCAGTGCCCATACAGTTACTTACAGGCCTCCATTCTGAATACGGAACCAAGAATGTGAGTCAATGTTTGAAACTAAAACTCAGTATAAAGATTAAAAGACCTTCATGTTATAGGGCCATGCGAGAAACATTTGAGAGTTTCTGTGCATGTGTGAGTGAGAGTGTACTTTGTGTTCCCCTATTTAAAACACCATTTTGCTGTGTGCAGAAGCATGAAAGTAGAAGGAGGACTGCTCTTATAGGGTGTTTAGGTATGCTCACCTTGACTCGTCTACTCTCATAATAAACAAGGGGCGTCTAAGGTCTGCTTTGTCAGTCGATCATTTCCCACCTGCTCATAAAGGCCGAGTCCTAATACTCAAACTGGCCCTTCGTCCCCTCTTAAACCCAGCTCAGCCTTCAGGGGGATACAAGTACAGAAATCTTAGCTCGCTCACATGTTGGTTTCATGGAAGTTTGGTTCATCAAGTCTCCACACTGACAGCCCACCCTCATCACTCGTCTGTTTCTGAGTGCTTCAGATTTTAACCCTTTCATTAATCCTCCTCACTCCCCCTCCATGTATTTTCCCTGCTCTCTCTCTTAGTTACTCCCCCGGCTGTTCTCCTCTGTTGTTTCTTTGACTTTGCCCCCCTGCTCCCCCTCCTCCTCCTGTGCTGCTGGGGTCTGATTGGCCGTCTCACTCACACTGGAAAACTTGTCTGAACTCTCGGAGGTCGCCGTCTCTTGTTGATCTGTGGAGACAAAGACAGATGTTGGGAAAGACATCTGGTCAGAGTTATATGTCTCATATGGAGTGTATGCAGTTTGGAAAAAGATGATTATGGTTCATTTTGGCAAAGAGATACCTGTGAGCAGAAACACACTACAGTTAAGTCAAAATAATTAGCTGATTATTCGGATGGGAAGACTATAACTTTTGGATTATCTGTAGGTGAATCAAACACAAAAACAAGAGTGTTTGTTCAAAATATTTAGGTTTGTTTTTTGGTCATCAAACCTGTGCAAAAACCCAAAGAAGCAGAAACTTCTCTCTGCTTTTGCTGTTTTGTGTCTGTTGCTGGGGCTGGTGTTAGGTCCAGATATTTAGTCAGCTGCAGAGCTCCCTCTGACAGATATGGGGCAGGAGAGAGAGCGCAAGGGCCAATATGACACCTGAACTGTACCGCCGCTCAGTGCACAGAGCTTCACCTGCACACCTGGTCGTCCCACAGAGGAGCTTACATTAGCCTAAGACCTGCAGGAGACTTTTCTTCCCAGAAGAAGAGCTCTTCAAACATCTATTTGTTCTTTGATATAGAAAACTCTTGCTCCACAAACTGGAACAAAGAAGCCAAAACATGAGTAAAGTTTGTCATGTTAAATTTCCTCAGGTTATAAAGTTAGGTAATTAATATGCGGTAAGAAGACGGGATTGAGCAACCGGAATTAAAGGTACAGTTTGTAGAATTAGGGTATTTCATGACGTCTAGCAGTAAAATGCCAGTTTGACAACTCAAAGTTTTTCTTGTTCAGTCATGTTTTTGTCAGAGAAACTTAATTCTTTGAGGAGTTTTCATCACAGCCTCTGCTCATAGTTGACTCTGATCAATCTAAGGAAACATTAGCAGGATCTCTGAGAGCACTGGGATCATTCAGGCTTCTTTTTTTCTGTAAACTAATACAACTTTGAGTGAAGAAACCATCTCTAACCCTGTGACCTGGCCTGATCTTGTATTACTTCTTCATATTTATTCTTTTTTGGATGAAAACTCTGGTTTACCCAGTTCACACTCCTGTCATGATTGTAAAAATGATCCTCCGCTTTGACGCATTTTTACGGTAAAAAACTAATCTTACTCCACCCTGTCTGCTCCCCTAACAGTGTGTCTTGCACAGAAACCCAGGAACTAATAAAAACACATTTGGTTCCTATGAGTTTGTCTGTTTGTTGAACCATACACATAAAGGCTTGTGACCAACATCTGTCCGTAAAGATGTGGTCTCACGGTTTGAGCAGGGTTATCATCTGTGGTATCTGTTCTGGGAGGAAAAAGAGACCTGAAACTTGTTATGTGAAATGCGTGCAGAGATGTTGGGATAAATATGAAGGAAAGGAGAAAACTGGACCACTCACACGAACTGGAGGTAAATATAGGTACTCTAACACTGCTTTATGCTAATCTTTTGTTAAAGGGATTATCCGGCATAAATTTAAGTTTGGGTCATACACACCGTAACACCAAATTAGACACCCCCTAGAGAGATGAATGTTGCCGACTGATTGCTTCTCTAGTTATACCAACTTTAGGAACGACCGCATAATAGCAACACACAGCGGTCTACGTCTCTACGCGCAAACCCCAACCAAAAACCACTCTCCTCCAGCAGCTGCTTGTTTGTGGGGGAGCCCTGACGAGTCGATCACTGAGTGCAGCAGAAAATGTATGATTATAACTTCATGGAAATGCAATTAGAGTTCTTGTGTGTCTTGTATGTGCACTGCAGACGCTGTAGTTCTTCTGCCCACAAACAAGCGGCTACTGGAGGAGATTAGGTGAGTTGTGTTTAGTCTCTTTGCTAAAGAAATCAGGCAAAGCTAAAAAGATGTTTGATGGCTAGTACTATGGCTGGGACCCTATATGTACTGTTGATGAAGTTAAGTGTTGTTCTGAGCATTATTTGCGGCTATAGACCATAACTTAAATTTACAGCAGAATATCCCTTTAAGTTAACGTGATTTGCATGGTTTTCAAGATTTCTACGCGTAAGACTGGGTAGGTTGGTAACAGTAAGTCTTGTTTTCAGATATCAGTCAGGTTTAAATATGTTTTGTCCTTTCAAACTTAATAAAATCTGTACTGAAGAAGTGACATCAAACTGATAGTCTTACCTGCAGAATTTAATAAGCGGTAAGTAAGAGTTTAAGTTAAAACAACCAAACTAATCCTTCAAAATGATTGCACAGTTCCAGCATGGATGTTTTAGCAGTGTTGAAGTGTCCCAGAGTGTTTTTTTTTTTTTCAGGGTGCAGTGAGCTGCTGCTGTTCATCAGAGAGCCTCCCTCTCACCAGCAGCTTTGGCGGGAGACACGTCCTCTCCCTTCTGTCTCTGCCAGTTGTCCTCATCCTCATCCTCATCCACCTCATAAGGGTCTTCAAAAGGGGGGTAGACACCTAGGTTCTGCATATGTGCTTCAGCCATCTTCTGCACAGCTACACAAACAGGGAAACACAACACACACACACACATAGGAAGAGGGGAGCACAAACACACATGGACACAAACAGGGATAGAGGGATTTGTTGTTCTGGTTTGGCCACGCTTCAACACTGTCAGTTTTTATCAAGCCTCATACAGAGTTTTCTGACATGCCAGTTAGCAGGAGGCTAATTAGAGAGAGAGAGGCGAAAAGGCAGACAGACAGGTGGAGACAGAGAGTCTGCAAGACGACACCACTTCAGTTTGTAAAGCACAGCTTTGTTGTTGTTTTCTGTCCTGTTTATATTCACCCTCATCTTTTCCAGGTTTTGCTGACTCACATTGTTTCTTCCTCTCTCTTCTCTCGTCTCTCTTTTGTGATAGTACCTCAACGCCCACTCTCACCCCCTCTGGGTCACCCTGGCCTCTCTCCCTTCACTCTTTCACACCCTCACTCACTCAGCGCTGCATTGAAGCAGGTCACTTATCCCGGCTTGAGGTTTGTTATGTAACTGGAAATGAGTCTGGGGAAGCTCTCTTTCACTCTCTGAAGGGCAGGTTTCTAATGCAGCATCATGGCTTTAGTATATCACCACTCAACGACAACACACACACACACACACACACACACACACACACACACACACACACACACACACACACACACACACACACACACACACACACACACACACACACACACACACACACAATGATATCCACATTAAACCTGGTCTACTCACAGGCTCTGAAATGTGGATTTTTGCTCCTTTTACCATTAAATGTAACACCCAGGAGGCCTAAAGACACTAAGAAAGTATATGTCTGTTTTCACTCTATCCTGTCCATATGTGTGTGTTCGTCTCTGTGTTACTGTGTGTGTGTATCACAGCTGTATACACAACTGACTGTAATCCTGGATGATCCAGACTTTCCTAGACTCACACTCGGTGTCTCACAGCTGTCACGCTCTAATCTCTCTCTTTCTCCCTTTCTCTCTTTGTTACACAAACACACACCCTGTTGTTGATCGTACACTAATAGCAGCAACACATGGGAAAAAAATACCCCTGCATACCACACATGCACATGCAGGTTAAAGGAAAGAAATTAAGCCTTTTGATTCATATACACCCATCTGCCACATGCATTTTAACTGTATTGCATGCTGATATGAAGTGCGGAAGCAAAGAACTGCAGTGAAGCATGGTAAGGCAAAAAGGGCACAAACAGAAGGATGAACCACAACACAAAAGCAGCACCTGCTGTGTAAACACTGCTCACACTTCTTACCTTTAAGTGATGGAGGCTGATACACATTTGGATTGACACGTTTGGGTTTGAGCACTCCATTTTCTCCGACGACCCACTGCAAACAAACAAGGGAAACACTCAAATACACAACATTTCAAGGGTATTCATCTCCAAAATCCACCTCAGACATATTCATATTAAAAAAAGACCTCTTGGGGAATAACAAATGCTTAAATATTTGTTTGAATTGTGTTATTATGTCGTTCCTCTAAAGAGGGATCATTAGATTAAAGGTTGAATGCAGGGAGACTTTTCCACTCCCTGCAAAAGAAAATGAAAAGCTTATCCTTCACTCTGCACAGTCAGGCCTTTTTGAATGCTATTATTTAACCTTAAGTCATAAAACTCTTAAAAACTCTCACATGTCTTTCTTGGCACACAGCGCAGTCCATGGCAACATTGGTTTCTGACCTGTGCATTCATCTACACATGTGCAAAGAAGCTTTTCTTGAAGTTATGTCTCTGAAATCTGACTACAAGGCCATAAAATCCAATAACAGGGTTTAGATGCCTATTTTCTCTGAATACATATTGTTGTTTCTTTTCTTTTTTTCATTTTGCACATTATCAAGTTCAACGATAAATCCTTAGGCTTGGTCTTGTGTAATGACAGCCCAGAACAACTTTAATTTGTGATGGTGGACACATCAGACATACAAAAGCTGTAACGTGACAAAAAGAAACATCCAACACTGACTCACTCCAACTCTAACTCATTACTCTAAATGGTTTTTTCATGCAGGACAGATGAAAATGCACAGACACCTACAATAGAAAGTGTGTTGATGTCACCTTTACCTGATGGGTGGACTGATCATCGTCAGGAGATGATTGGTCGGCTACCCTGAACAGTGTGGCAGGAGTGGGCCTCCTGCGCCGGATCTACAACCCAACATGAAAGGCAACCATAAACAAATGAATAATTAAACTTGTCATCAATTTTTCATTCATGATTCTCAAAACCTCATAAATCAGATGGGTAATGTTGTCAGTTCATGCAGGGGCCTTGGTCACTTCATCACAGATGCAGCCCAGTCAGCTGATGGGTCAACAGACTGCACAATTTTCAGGTACTGATCAGGTCGGAGTTTAGGTTTGAAAAGTGAAGGAGGTGTTATGATGTAACTCTCAGATTTTTTAAAGATATATTAACCATAAACAGGCTGTTTGAAAAGTGCAGCTGGTGCTTGTAGCTTGTAGATTCATTTAAACTGAGCTGTCTTTTCACCCCACATATAACACTCTTGGTATGTTTGATCACCTGAATGCACCATGTACAGTGGTCTTATATGTGCACAAACAGCAGCACCATTGCAGGGGATTTATAGTTAATTAACCCGCCTTGGGGAGCTCAGACACTGTTTTTTACTGTTGGTCTGTGAGCATTTACAGTGAACCCTCTGTCCTTACAGGAAATGCTCAGCAGTGCCCCTTTAGCTCACCATCCTGTGCCGTGTCTGTGCGACTGTACTCCTACAGTTTGTCATCAAAGCTCCTGTGAGAAATTTTAAGCCAGTTATGAAACAGACTGAATTTGACACTAGATGCTCCTGTAGGACATACAGGAGCAAATAAGGTCATAAGCATAAGAAATGATTATTTCTGCTGCCACAAGTAGACGTCAGACGAAGTGATAAACAGCCAGCTGCAGAAAAAGACGTTCATGAGAGCGCACTTACATTAAGCAGTTTGTACTGAGCCCAAGCATAAGGACTAGTACCCGTCCTTGGCCTTCAGCAGGGCACAGTTACTTATGCATAGGCACAGTACAGAAAAGCACCTGAATTTTTAAAACTTTTATAACCAGGCACTAAACATTGTGGTACAGAAAAGTAAGTAGGACCTGAAATCTGTCCGGCTGTGAAGTTTGCTCAACAAAAGCAGCAGAAAAAAACACTTCTTGAGAAGGAAGAGGGTAAATATGTGACTCCAGTACTGGCAGAAAGAGAGAACATAACATCAGACAAAGAATGAAATGTGTAAATGAATTATCGTGCAAGGAAGGCATTGATCTGAAAAATACCAACTTACAGGAGAGACAGAGAGGGTCCTACAGACTTTGCAGGCTTACTAGCTGGACAAACAGCAAAACTACAATAAACAACTACTGCTGTTTCTCTGTCACTCTGTCCTATTTTACAGTCTGCCTTTTAAGCTGTAATATGCCAGAAATAGATTAGTCTTCAGAAAATGGTCAATATAAAAGAATTTAAGAAAACTATCCAATGAGTTTTGGGTCATTCGATGAGGAAAATTATTGGCTTTTCTAGTTTTAAAATTCAATCTTTGAAAACAAGACCACTTTCATATTATTTTAAAAAACTTTAATATATAAGGAAACGGCAAAATGGTGAATCAGTTGAGCTTATTTCAGAGGACTCATCAGATACACATAATCAAAGCTCACCCCAGCTTTGTAGTTTGATACTTTCAGAGTGGTTAGGAAAGTTTAAGTCATAAGTTTGCACTATATATATATTTTATTTTACATTGCGGAAACCTGCAAACATTACAACCATAGCAACAGAGGGGAGGTCACAGGTGGCAAGCCCTACTATCAAAATCTGATTTAGCTAATCAAGGTGCCACCCTTAAAAGTGGAGTCTGTCCACCAAAAAGAGCATGCAAACTCTTACACATGGCCAAACAGTCAAAATTACTATAACTTAAAACATTGTGGTACCAAAGCATCGTCAATTAGGGTATTTTTCACTAATCAACATCTTTCAAATACCTCAACCTTACTGCATCGACTACTCCAGGTTAGTAGAGATAGAAAGGATATATATGAATACCATTCATTCATGTATGACTGTGTGAGTGTGTGTATGTCTGTACATAAACCTCATGGCACTTCTGTATATGTCAATGCTCCACTTGGGCTACCCCAGACAGCATTGCAACCATAGACTGTATATAGAATGGACGCCTCCTCGCTGGTTGAAGTCACCCCGAGAACAGCACCCTCTGGTGACGGGCTGCAGTATCGGTCATAAATCCTACCTCCTCCACTAATCCCTATGGAGCTGTGGACAAACTTAAGAAATTTATTACACAGAATATATTTTTCCACCTCAATTTTTAAAAGTTATTAGGGGATCCATGTTTTCTATGATTGACACTTGATAGAGCCAATGGGCATACAAAGATTGCGTAGCTCACCCGTGGGATACACAGTTTGAGCCAAGTGTCATCATAGCGTTTCTCGGCGACTCTCCCACCGAATGCATACAATGCTGCTGGGCAATGTTGGGTTTTGGAAGTCGAGAAAAACGTGGAAATACCTACAGCTTTTAGGCTTCAAACCCACATACAGGTGGAAGGCAGAACCAAGTTGTCCATAGAATATACAGTCTATGGTTGCAACAGACTTAATTTTAATTTTTAAGCAACAAATGTTTTTCTTAAAGGAGTAAACTGTAAACACTGACGGATAAGAGAGTAGCAGATGGTTTTTAAGCTGTAGTACTCTGAGCAGAAAGTCTTGAGTATGTGTTTCATATATAGAAAAATTGACATGCAGTGCTCGATGTTTTGACCCACTTTCCGGTAACTCCAGACGATTTATAGCTGCCATCTGTAAAATAACCTTTTGGAAAATCCTGGATGAAAAAGGGAATTATGAGTGCAAGCAGAGCAGTTAAGTGGACTTGGCAGGTCAGACAAACAAAGTATTGAAAAGTGCCCTCTAAGGAACACGCCAACCTTGGCCATGATATGAACCTCCACACTGCTGTTTACGGCACCACACAACATCACAGGCTGAGAGTTAAGTAGCTTGGCTCTGTTTTGTGTCTCACCGCTCCATACGGAGGGGTGTGTGTTTGTGTTTGGTTCGCCTCGCTCTTGTTAGGCGAGGTGTGCGTCATCGCAGTGAGGAACATGTTGCCAAAGCAGAGGCTTGCTGGGCCGCATGGTGGAATGCTGCCACTGTCAAACACGACAACACAGAGTAATCAAGCGTGGATTTCTCCCTTATTTATGACACCGGACAGAGTTTTTAATCCAGTCACACAACTCACAGCTTCCAGTCTCCCTTGAATTTCTCATCTTCAGTTTTTCTAATTTTCACCTGTCATTTCCATCTCGCTTGATCCTTCGCTTCCTCCATCCAGATTTGTCAGTCAGTACTTGACAGTGACATTACCCTTACTTTTGTAATCACTTCTCCTCTCCACATCATCACCAGTTTTTCTAAAAATTAAAATCCTTTGTGCTTACAGACTCTCTCCTCTTTTCCTGTCCTTGACTGATCTCTCTCTTTCTGTCTGTTTTGGCGCTGGACATCCACAGGGCCTACTTAATCCCCCTTTGTCTCCCCCATCTCTCCCTCGGTGAGCTGTGGAGGCCTGGGGCTTCATGCCACTGTGAACCCTGCTGCCTTTTCCTGCCTGACACCTGCTCCCAGCCTTGCAGGGTGGCCTGGGACCTTCTAGAGAAAGCAAACACCAGATGTTGCCATGATCAAGCCTGTCCCAAAGTCCTGCAGCATCAGGGCCTTTAAACTGAGGGAACCCTTGAACTGGTTCCAGAATCAATTTGTAAATAAGTTGATTGACAAGAAATTAGTCTCAGAATTTGAGGTTTTTGGACTGGGAATATACTGAGGATTAAAAAATATCTTGAATCGGTGAAGTCTCTGAAAAACATTCTGACTATCTTTCTATTTATTTCTATGAGCTCACATGGTTCATGTTTGTGAGTGTGTGTTTGTTTGTGCATGTGTGTGTAAATGCATATACCCGCCTCCATAATGTCAGCATCTAAACATCGTGGTAATCTTGTGAAATGCCAGCAAATGACCCACTTGACCATCAAGATGAAACATGCCTCTCGCAGGTCAAAAGTCCAACAGGTTGTTGGTTGATAAAACACAATGTAATGAAACTACGTAGATGATGGACACTGATGCATCACAAGCAGACAAGTACAGCTGTCTCTATCCCTTTTTGCGCACATTAACACACACATGCGTATACACACACAAAACAATGATGGTTTCTGGGATGCTGGTGGTGACGTGTTGCCGTGTCACACTGGCAATGGCAGATGACATAGACGCACGTAGTAACTCAGTAATTTTCCAGCCTTTAAACCCCCCCACTCTGCCTGAGTTACATAATATGTATGTGACTTCCTCATTTATGCCAACACTGGGGCACAGCGTGCGAGATTACTCCTGCTACCCTTTATCCCTCTGCCCCACCCATATCTACTTTTCTAAACCCCTTGCCCCCAATCTCCCAAACACACTCCTCTGTTGGCAGCCACTGTCTGTCTGTCTGTCTGTCTGTCTGTCTATCACAAGCACCAGTAGAGCTGCCACAGACTGAGTGGCTGTATGCAGACTGCTGCGGTGGCCTTTCAGCAGCTCCACAGGTGCACGCCTGCAGGTCTCCCCGAGAGGCAGCTGCACCCCACCAGGTTTCATACTGAGATTTGACTGGGTGAAAACACACTGGGTGATGCACTGCATGGAAATGAACGTAAGTTAGTTTATCTACAACGGATTAGTGAATCTGAATGATGTGCTGACTCTGCATTGTATATGAGTCGCAGGATTTAGTGAGAGAGAAAATCCTCCAGGTTCATTGAGGGGTGGCATGGCAGATTGTTTGTATGAGTTACTTTTGTTTAAATAGTTTTAAGCACTTGTATATTTGCTTTACTTAGTCTTGTTTTATTAAGATTTATTAAAAATGTATTCCTGTATTTTTCCTGATGTACTGAAAATCACAAAGAGCTTGTTTTGAAAAATACCACATTATTATTGAGTTAATTTTTTTTCCAAAACCTGGTGGAACTTCAATATGGGATTCCAATATCTCACTCAGTCCTGCTTTGTTGTACAAGAGTCATATGTAAATGTTGACTTTGCATAGGTATGTATGGACATGTATGGGAGTGTTGGCACAGTGCAGTCTTGCATAGGAGCCTGATATGGGTCTGTTCTCCAGTGGCCTTTGTCTAAGCTAGATCTCTCCCGGTCGGGCCTATAAAAAGGAGCCACAGTAGGACAGCATAAACTAGATTGGAGGGGTCTCTGAGGGATCTGGGAGATGAGACAAAAAGGCTGTAAAACTGCAGCTCCAGCCAAATGCAAAGACAACAGGGAGAGAGAGGGAGAGAGAATGCCCCTTAGATCTCTTTCCATACCAGTTTACATCTCCTGTGTCTAACAGCAGTGCACTAAATAGGCCATCCTTTCAATCTGTGCATGTCAATACTCTAAACAGCACCAGTCAGAATTATATGAAGCTAATGAATTGATAGATTTGTACAAGATTGATTTGCATATATGGAATCTGCCAAATAGGACATGTGTCTACCATTTAAGGATAATCAATTGTACAATTCCATAGCATACAACAAATGGATCAGAGGCATGAGAGGAAAAATCGTTATTCAATTATACAAATGTAGATGCACGTTTTAAGTCATTTCCATCTTTTTTCCCCAGGTTCATTAATAAATAAGTATCCTTGGCTCTGTCCATCACCAATGTAGAGAGGCTCTGCAACTTTTTTATTCCATGTCACTTCTGTCAGGATCTTTTAGTAGTTTCATCTCGGTACAGCAACTCAGTTAAACTGGTTAGTTCTTTTTATATTTTTTTGTTGCTGTGTCATGCCCACACCCCTGCAGGCCTATTAAAGTGGCCTCGCTTGGTGATGCATGAGCAGAGTTCACAATAATGTGTCAAAACCCCTTTAAGCAGGATCTTAAGGTTCCTGCGCTTTCTTTCTGTTTTAGAGTACCGCACCTCATCACAAAACATGTCTTTTGAAAATGAGCTCTAATATGTTGGATAAAAACAGATGTTTCATTTTTGATTGTTAAATTATTTAATAACTCAAATACTGTGGGTTAAGTCAATTACAAGGCCAAAGATGTGTTGTCTGCTGCATTGTTTAGAGTAAACATAGGTGCATATATCTAGACTAGTGGCTCTCAAGTCCAGTCCTCGAGGCCTTGGATGTTTCCCTGCTCCAACACACCTGATTCAAATGATCAGCTCGTTATTAAGCCAGAACAGAGCTTGATAACGAGTTGATCATTTGAATCAGGTGTGTTGGAGCAGGGAAACATCCAAAACATGCAGGACAGTGGGCCTCGAGGACTGGACTTGAGAACCACTGATCTAGACCATGTTTATGAGAGGCTTAAAGATTACACTTGGTGTTTTTTTTTTCCTCTAAAAGACTAAATTTGAGCATGTTTAATTGGCACTATAATCTCAACCTTCTGTTTTTAATGAGCCTGTCCTAATGGAATTTAAGATTGAAATACTGTTTTAAACCCTGTGGTTTACTTGAAGAATTCAACATGCTGTTAGTTGTTGTAAATATTAAATTTAAGCCACCAAGTCAAACTGCCATTTCCCCAAAAAAGCCAGTAGACACCATGTTTTTATTCGAGTGGCAAAAACACAGTCAAAAGCCAACACTCAGATTGATCGTGTGACCAACACCTTCATCAGAAATGAACCAGATCATCACTAACAGACAGGAAGCTTCGACACTGAACTCCCCTCAGTCACACCTGCCTGTTGAGTTTCCAGCTGTTTCAAAAAGGGTCAAGGACGTGGCTACGCACATTACCCCACATGCAGCTCAATGAGCTCTGAGGTCAGTCTGGTGTACATGATGCACTCCTTCCCATTTAAATTAATGACATTACTGAATTCCCATTAGGCTTAGAGACTGCTGCGTGTTACGTTTCAACTTTCAAGCAACATTTTAAAGTCACCTTTGACCTCACAATTGGCTAACTGAATAAACAGATGGGCTTAAGATATCTGTAAGAGCTCTCTAATGACCCCAAAATAGGTAATGCATCTGTGGTGCAATCCCCTGGCAGAATGATGTGATACAATCCTTCCCTCATCTCTAACTCCCAGTTTCCACCCTGTCATACACCCCCAGCATTTTGGTCATTAGCTACTGGAAACGGTTTGACCTGTTGTTCCAGAGAGTGTAGGAAAAAGGTTAACCATCACATCACGCAGATATAGATGAGTGACAGGAAGCCACCTGCCAGGCCACAATGCACACTGGAGCAATTCACAGGGCACAGCAACAATAGGGAAGGTGTCAATCACAGCTTTCACAGAGACAGAGTCACGACTAACAACATCAACCTGCAAATAAAAGGATAACTTTGCTTTTACTGCTCATGCGCTCAAACGGGATGGTGACATTAGCAGACAATGACCAGTACCGGAGGTCAACAGGCAACAGTAGCTATAGTTACTCATCTGCATCATAATATGTGCCCGCAGGTGATGGATTATAACGGCACGTGCCATGGTTGCAGTGCCGTTTACAAGTCAGTGATTAGATTCATCAGAAGAACATTTTTTAATTGTGATGTGTGTGCATTTGTCTTTTTTTTCTCTTCACCATATTGATGAAGATGACCTTCTAAAATTCATGAGATTGCAAGCAAAAAAACATGATAAAATATCCGTCTCTGGGAAGAAAAATTAAAGATTAGGTAAAGCACCATTTATAAAATCTGTGTTTTCTCTGTGGTGATAAGAGAGATTGAGACCATACCATTCCTGTATCTCAGTGCATCTACATTAGTTTTACTATTGTGCATCTGTTTATCTAATAAAAGGATCTCAGCTCCTGTAGCTTAAAAAACACAAAAGAGGGAGGAGGCAAAGTCAAAGGTTCAGCTCAGCAGTGAACATACCAATGCCTGATGTCAAGTCAGACCCAGATACTGTCCTGCCCTCATTCCCCACCCACATTTCTCTCCCCATTGTGTCACTATTCCCTTTCTAATCCTCTTGCTTTCCTGTCATTGCAGATATGATTGCTGCTGCTGCTGTTGTTATTGTTGCTGTTATTATAGCCAAGTTAAAAAAAAAAAAGAAGTGCAACAGACGCAGTGTGGTTTCTCTGAGGCACCACAGATAGCATAAAAGAATAATGTTTAGCAACAGGGGGAAAAATGGACAATGGGAGGGGGGGCTGTTTCTGTCATGCTCAGAAGAAACGTTTGATTTATGATAATTCATAAAGCGACAAATGAGTGATGGAGTTTGGAAACACATTAGTGGGTTTCTTGACCACAATGTTGTACTCCCTGAGAGGTGTGTGTAATCATGGCTTCCTTTGGGCTCACCCACACATGCCTGAGGTTCAGCAGGCATTATTATGGCACATTTTCAACTCACTGTGTACAGTGTCATCAGGCAACAAATCACTCTACCCATGCTCAATATTTATGTTGTTGAACTGTTTATAGATTACACACATCCATGCGCACATGCAGAAGCCAACAGAGGAGTGGATTGTTAAAAAGTCAGTGTGAATTTTAGATCGAAACATGAACAACTGGATGGAATAAAACACAGGATTTTGCCCCCTGCAGCGTCACTGCTCAAAATAGTGGAAAAAGAAAACTCAAGCCATGAATATGTTTTCATAGAGTCATTAACAAATCAAAAATTCTGGACTGTCAAAAGCAGGAGGAACAAACACATCCACAACCTAAAGCAGACAGAGAACCATTGACTGTGTCCAAACTGCAATTATAAATTGTGGTTTCTAGCATGGCAGTTCATCTTTGAAAATGATTTTCTTTCCCAATTAGATTTGCCACTACAAACATTGAGAAACTGCTCGGGCAGAAAAACGGTAGGAAACATAAAAACTCATTTTCATAAAAGCAGTCACATCATTGGGCGAACTGAGTCACACCACTTCAGTGACATTCCCGGCTGTCCACACACAAGAGAAAGATCATTGCACCCTCTCGCCCTGTCCCACCATGCTTTGTGCCATCCAACAAGATGTGCTCTCTGGGAGTGCATGTTGACAGTCCCCCAGACTGCTAATGTTTACCCACAAACACGCGCTGCATCAAAGGTCGCTGTTTGACGTTTTACCCAGAGACAAGACTAGGGAGGGCAGTGGAGGTGGTTCTGGTTAGGGAATGGGATCAGGGCAGGGAGACCACAATAATGCCCTTCATCACCCCATAAGGTTTAATATGGATTCATATGAAAGTTTTTGACGTAGGGAGGCTGTGGACTGATGCCCTTTCCTGCCCTTTGACATCATCCACTATATTTCACGTTTCCTGTCAATCAAAGGATCAACATGTGCTGACCAGATCATGCTGAGATCAGAGAAGAGAAACATAGAGGAATGTCAGTTTGTTTAGTCCACAGGGAGGCAGACTTGGAGGGAGAGTGTGCTCCATGACCCTAATCTCTGTCCATTATGCACATTACCCTACATCGCAGGCAGAGCATGCAGCACTGTGTGTGGGTGTGCGTAGAGTGGGGGGTAGGGATGATAAACATGGCCATGTGCTCTCTCCATGTTGTTGTTGACAACCACAACTTTGAAAATGACCTCTCAACGTGAAAACGATCAGAGAATGTCCATTTGAAAAAAACAACATTATTTTGAAATTTAGGGAGGAGAAAGGAGCAGAACTGCAGTTTGACTACAAGATTTAAGGAAAGGATGATGACTGATGTGTCCTTAAAAACTCGTATCGAGCCTCCTGAAAGAAGACCTGTCATTGGCTGCTCTCTTAATGAGTGGTGCTTGTGAAAATATTCTAGAAGCAAGTGAAAAAAGTTTGACTCCATGTCCAAAGTGACATAGAAGTGACATAGAATTATTAAAGTATCTACAAAAGACAATTTTTAAAGATTTTAAAAGTCTTCGGCACAAATAATGAGCACTGTGTTGATGCCTTGTCCCCCAAAAATAAGATTCAAGCTGTTGTATATGTACAGCAAAACACGCACCAACAGAGGAAGAGGTTTTATTGTTAGGAAACTTCTTAGGAAAGCTTTTAAAACATTGGAGAAACCCCAGGGATCTTTTAACTGATCTTAAAATAGTGCCAGGGAGATTTTCTGTTTCTTTATAGTAAGTTTTGGTAACTGTGTTGGCCCAGAAGTGGTTATTTTAAGAGCTGCAAAATTTGGCATTGAGAAGAAAATCAGTGAGCGTGAGGAGTTTTTTTTTTTTCTTTTTATAGGATATGTCATACTCAGAGTTGGAACAGGAGTGGGATAAGCAAAAATACATATGTTTTTTGACTACAAGATATAAGGAAAGGATGATGACTGATGTGTCCTTGAAAATTCGTATCGAGGCACCTAAAAGAAGACCTGTCATAGGCTGCTCTCTTAATGAGTGATGCTTGTGAAAATATTCTAGAAGCACGTGAAAAATGTTTCACTTCATGTCCAAAGTGACATAGAAGTGATAAAGAATTATCAAAGTATCTACAAAAGACAGTTTTTAAAGATTTTAAAAGTCTTCGGCACAAAGACACAAAACTATAGGATATGTCATACTCAGAGTTGGAACTGGAGTGGGATAAGCAAAAATACATTTTTTTTTTTTGATTGCTTTAGACAGAGAACTTATATGAGACTTTGTGAGGTGAGAGAGAAAAATGGATTTGAAAAAGAATTTAGGATTTGTAATGGCTTGTAAATAATTAAACCATGTGCATATTTACATTATTTTGACATCCACTGGGAGACCACAGCCCACATCACGGCACCGGGTAATATTATAACATTTAACCCGTCTGCTCACCTTTATGAGCTCACCGACTGCAGCAAATGAATCAGAGTTTTATTGTTATGTTACAGTTAATAATCTAATATAGCAGCAAATCAATACATTGCCTTATCACGAAAGTTATCTGTAAAGTTAGCTTAAACAAATAAAAGAAGATATGTAGTCCATTGATTTGTTTCTGTGACAAGAGCTACATCTTTACCACTGTAGGTGATGGTGCTCATGGGGAATGCAGTCTCCATCCCTGAAAAAATCCACCTAAGAAGTCATAAGAGTCAACATTACATCAAAGTTCCTTGCTGTGGTTTTAAAGTAAAATACTGTATATGCATAATTAAACTGGTTGGAATTATCAAAAGAAAATGTAACACACCTTGGAGGCATGTGTAAAAGGCTGCACTATTTCACTGAGTGGGAGGTATGGAAGTCCTTTCACAGCATTAAAAAGCATTTACTCATGCATTTACATAAACACGTACCAGTATCAACGTAAACAACCTGTCAGAAAAACAGAGCTGTCCATTAAAGTTGACCTTTTAGATGCCAACTGTGGGGGAGCTTTGGGCAACATAGTTGTGCAGCCCGTTTCTATGGTAACAAGGCCCCAGCAGTTCAGTAGATAGTGGTTTTGGGGTTTAAATGTCATTAGAAAGAACAGGAAGGAGTAACCAGTTGTGTAATAAGTTTTGAAGAATTGTGTGGTCACTGTAACACATTAGCAAAGACAGACTAAAAATTGCTGTGGGTGGAGAAGCAAACGAAATGAGTGTTAACCATTACCCCTGCCCACCCACATGCCCCTGGAGACTCCCACAGCCTCGTGTAGACACCATTTGCTTTAGAACGCATAAACACATCCTCCTTTTCGAACTCGCCTTTTGCACATTTTTGCTTTGTTGTAACACCAAGTTCCTTCCACCTGCACACAATATCGAACACAATCTAATCATCTAATTACCACGAGTTATTGAGTAATCTGGTGTCCACTGCAGAAACACTGAGCCACCACAAAAGCTTAAGCATACATGTTTTATCTGAAGGTAAAAACCAGGGTCAACCTGCTGGAACGGAGCCGCCAACAAAACTAAATATAGCTGATCACTGTTTGACCAGAAGGTGATTGAGAAATATGGTCCTCCCCCAAAACAGACGGAAGTGAAACATTTTTTTTTTTTTTTTACAAAGGAAGAGCTGCTCACATATGGTAGATTGATATCCTGTGGTTTCTTGGAAGAGGTGATAGGGATCAGAGCGCAATGACAAGGCATGAGAGATAGAGAAAATAAGAGGAGAAGAGGAACAGTTTATGTGTGAATGTGCGTGCAAAGCAATGTGAAACATCACCATTTCTGCAAGTTATTTAGTTTGTAGCACTGTATAAGCGAATTGTGCAAAAAAATGTAGAAAGTAGTTGAAAAGCTTGCACTTGTTAAACTTTTTTTGCACACTATCAGTCAGGGGGAAAGAGGTGAATGATTGCTGTTCATATAAAGCCTTTTTTATACAAGACGAGAAACAGGGACAGGCATTCAGGGAGCTGACCCCAGACAGGTGATCAAAAAGATTAGGCTGTACATCTTTCTCTCTCTGCTTCCCTTCATATAGCACACCCTGCCTCAGCGTTCTCATCTCTCCTGAAGCCCTCAGGAGAGTCGAGCCATTGGCCTCGATCTACCTCCGAACCAAACGGTCCCTGCTTTGGCCCACTTTCCTCTGTTCTAAAATAAGAGCTAGCAGCACTGAGCCAAAAATGAAATGTCCGGATCGTCCTTTAAAAATGAGATGAAACATTTCACTGAGTCAGCTTTAAGATATCTCTGAGGGAAAAACAAGTCGAACCCTTGTGGTGACAAATGTTCAGATAACAGAGGTTACTCTCACAGAGAGAGAGAGGGCAACAGGAGGACAAAGACAAACACTAATTATTAACATTGGACACTAAGTAGCAAACCAAATGTCAAGAGCCTTTTGTTGCAGCTGAGTTACTAAAGAATGAACTGGCCTCTTGGGGGAGATAATGACTTTGTGTCAATATCACATTGTTGAACAGACCAAGCTGAGACGAGACATCAGGGCACTAATCTCATGAGGAAACAGAGAGGAGGGGAAATGTCATCATTATTTCTCAAACATGTGGCACTTAAACCAAGTACTGCATGGGAACTTATCAAAAATGATAGACAAGGTGATTCAAGACAAGCTTAAGTGGAAATATTCACCCACTTAAAATAAAGTTATTTATAGTTCTAAAGAAAAGAAAGTCTCCTGCTTCCTTGTATGAATGGATAAGAAGTGTGATTTTCAAAGTTTACACAAAAACAATCAGAGTTTAAAAGTGGAAACTAAATCAAGGATGTAATTTTTCTCTTTGGGTCAAACACAATCTGTCTTTTTCCTGCTCACCATCTCCACTTGTCGAGGGTCCAGGTTGGTGGGTGCAGAGGCTGGCACAGCAAAGTGGATCTTCTTCCTCTCCTTGGGCTCCCCCTCGACCTCAGTCGACACGGAGGGCTCCATGGCTCTGGAGGACTGACTCCCAGCAGAAAAAGGAGAGGAGAGGGCACTGCCAAAGATCACTAAAACCTCCCTGGAGGAACCTCCCACCCTTGAAGACCTGTCTCCTGCTTACTCCTTCACTCTTTGATGCAATAAACTGAACAGTCCTTCCCCTTTTTAACTCCTGTCCTCTGTCCTTCGCTGGTTTCTAATACTCTCCACGTCTTCTCCTGTTCTCCCTCTTTCTCTTTTTCTCCCTGCCTTACAACCTGTGCAGCTGGAGTGAATGAGGCAAGTGCCTAGATCTATGAGGGAGGGAAATGGGTGGGTGCAAGCTAAAGGGGAGGGGCCAAGGTCCAAAAGAAGGAGGGGGCATTAGGAGAGAGGGGAGGAGCCTACGCACAGGGGAGGAGAGGAAAGAGGATGTAATAGGGCTGTGTTCTTTCTATCTATCTAAGCTGAGGTTGATTTGTAATCAGAAAAAAAAATAATCTCATCACATCAGCTGAGCCTCTTTTGGCCTCTATTTGTGAATGAGAGATTTAAGCTGAGAGAGGGAGGGAGCAGGGAGTGCAAGGAGGGATAAACAAGAGGAGAGATGCATGGAGTATGCAGGGGGATGGGGGGATGTACACTGGGATCAAACAGATAAGCCTATGCTATTGACATCACAAGACTAAGTAAGCTGGGTCATGTTAAATGTGATGGTCGGAGAAGTGCTTTTGAATAAACGCTGCATCACAGTAAAACTGTCGGAGGAGTCCATTCATCTTAACTGAGATAAATCCCATTGAAATACTAGTTTGACCTACGGATAGCACAGAAATCTCATTACATACTTAAAATGAAAAAACAATGGGGGGACATATATCAGTACCTCGACAGTATCAGGTTATCTAACTGAAACATGTTGGGTGTGGATTCTACGGAAACAGGAGGTGGATTATTGATGGTAAAGTGTAGGAAATAGTGCAAGAGGGGCAGTTCAAGAGCTATTTTCAGGGCCTTGCTGTTATTTCACTCGCATGGCAGAGGGATTTGGATGGTGAAGAGAAGTGGATTTGGCCTCGGGGCAGAGTTGAGCTTTGGCATGGGCAGAGGAGGAGAGGGAGGAGGAGGAGTGAGGTGGCTGCAGGGGCTGGTGGGCAAAACAGAGGAGAGAGGTCAAGGTGTAGCCATGAAGTGCACCGGGAGTACTACATACACATTCAGTGTTTATCCCGCTGGTCAAAGCAATCCCAGTGTGCCAGTATGTTATTTATTCACTGTTTCCATGTGGAGGTTGAGTGGGTGTTTGTAGGGTTTTGCTTTTTTGACTGTAATAGAACAGCACTCCTTTTTAGGCTGAGCACATGCTTGCAGGTGGAAGGTTATTATTGCATCTTTTCACATAGTTTGACATAATAGACATGATAGAAAAGAAGTTGCTGAACTTCTCCTGAGTCTTTTTCAGTCACCTGTTGCTATTGGATGCGGCTTGATCAAAACTGCATAACTTTTGTATTATGTCATGATACTCTGCCTTTGTTCTTCATCCAAACAAATAAAATACAGATTTAGGACAGGATATCTGAGATACACAGACGTGGCGAGCTGTTGTTCGATTTCGGGAATCTACTCAAGAAAAGATGTCATACCAATATGATGGCAAAGAGCTGGTAAGCTGGTATCAGATCACAAGAGAAGCCCCCTTTGCTATATCCTCTGCGCTGTGGCATTAGAATAAAAATTTGGTTCATGAGAGATCAAGGAAAACTCTTGGCCTTTTCATACTTTACACTATGCTGGGATATTCTTTACGCCAAAGCAAGAGACTATTTACAGATGTGTTGTGAAGTAATCCAATGACCATTTGGGCCATTACTTTAAATATGAGACTTAAACTGATGATAAACTTCAGTAAACCTGTTATCACACCTAACAGTAATGCCACAGAGTTGCGTGGTACAATCATAGACTGTTCATACTATGGACAGCTTGGTTCCGCCTTCCACCAGTATATGGGTTAGAAGCTGAATTGCTCTCCGTATTTCCGTTTTTTTCTCTCCACTTCCTGAAACCTAGATCGCGCAGTAACATTGTACACATTCGGCGGGAGAGTCACCAAGAGTCGCTGTGATGATGCTCGGCTCAAACAGCGTATCCCCCAGGTGAGCTACGCAATCTTCGTACGCACATAGGCTGAATCAAATGTCAATCATAGAACACATGAACCCCCTAATAACTTTTAGAAATGGAGCTGCACAGAAAAAGGAGGACTTGAGCACAAACCAGTCTTACAGTAACTACATGTCAACATCACAACCGGGGGGGAGAAAAATGTATATTCTGTGTAGTAAGTTTCTGAAATTTGTCCACAGCTCCATAGGAATCGCTGGAGGAGGCGGGATTTATGACCTATACTGCAGCCCATCACCAGAGGGTGCTGTTCTCAGGATGGCTTCCCCCAGTGAGGAGGCAGATGGCGTCCATTCTATATACAGTAGAGATCAAGAAATTCCTTAAAGAAGTGGTTTGCTTGCCATCCTTTCTTAATAAGATTCTTTTGGTTTTTTTTCTCAGTACTGTATATTTTCACCTCTGTCTGTGTGCCAACAGAGCAAGCATTGATAAAAATGGAATGAAAAAATACAACGGATTCTCAGGTAAAGTATTACCTGTCTTTTGGCTGTGCTTGCAGCTTCAGTGGATGACATATTAGCAAAAATATGCAAAGTTATTTTTATTTGAGAAAAAAACAAGAAAAATAAGTAAGGATGTAATTTAAAAGGAAAATGAAATGTATGAAAATTGGTTATTGTTTTTATTTTTCATGTAAAATTGAATAATATTTAAATACATTCGCCTAACATGACTGATAAAAGGCACATGATGCTGTTAAAAACACACACATGTTGGCTTACAACCCAGCACATTGATTCAGGGCAGTAGTACAAAAGTTTTTTTTATCTAATTTCAAACAACATATTATGTTCTTGGCAAATCCAACAATATTTACTCTTCATATTTGCTCTTGAATGTCAGTACATCATTTACAACTCCACAACATCAGCTGGGGTGAGACAAATATTAAAATGAGAAGCTTTTCACAACTGTGTGCTATAAAAAGAGCGACAACTTTGAAAGAAGGAACCACTAAAAAAAAAGGAATAAACAATGAAATGTGTGAAATGCTTACAGCAAATATACCCACCCACTGCTTTCTGGTGTATGTGTTACTAAAGAGACAAATTATCATGTAGGCTTTGAAATCTATGGATGTCAGAGCAGCCAAGCATTGTAAAAATCTTGGGCAGTCTGTCATATTAACAACATTTCTCTGCATGTTGACACACTGACAAGTTGAACAAATTGCTCTAATTGGAAGCCACGCAGTGATTGTTCAGTATATGAACTCATCTGAGCATAAATGGATTAACAGAGGAAATCACCTCAAAGTAAAAATACCTGTGTACTCTCAGATTTCTCCTCCGTGTTTACCTCAGTATCCTATGAGGTATTGACGCTGTGATCCAACAGCAAACACATGATAGTTATTTCTATATTATTTAACAAGCTGTTTCTTCCTCACGTTGTTTAATTTAACTCTTGAGAGTGTTTGCATTTGTTTTTCATTACAACATGAACCTCCTCTACATACCGCACTATGTTTGTTTACAGACACTGAGCCCATCACATTAACCCCATCTGTAGGTATCCATTTATATGACTGCATCTATTTTTACTCAGCTCTACTGTGTTTTTGCATTTTGATTTTGCCACATCATTAAATCATTGCACTGACAGAGCCAGAGGAAAAACCTCTGTGAGACAGATCACACGTATACAGCCTAGAGTCCCAAACAAGATAACAACCAAGCAGCTAGCAGGGACATGCTGTACAAAATGTGTGACATTTCCACTGTACACAGGCTCACATATATACACACACACACAAACACACACTGGAGAAGCTCCAAGATGGCTCCAAAGACAGATTAGGAAAAGGGGTGTAATTCTATCCACTCCTCAACTTGGCATCTTTTCATCATGTGACAGTCAGTCAGTGGAGTAAGCACTGACAACCCTCCATGTTAGGAGAGTGATTCACAGGCCTCTCAGACCCCCACAGGTGATATTCGACCTCTTTTGAACAGTAAATGCACTCTGGGTCAATGCTCAAACGAAATGCACCTAAAACTAAAGAGAAAAAAGTGAGAGTCACAGATGAAAATCCAACAAATGTCAATGTTCACATCTCTTTCATGCGGCCTAATTCTCTTCACTTGCCAGGTGCTCCAGCAGTAATAAGCCGATACCTTCATAGGGGATTTCAGGGACAAACATCAGCGTAAAAGGTGAGATATTCTATTAATCAGGATCACAGAGAGGCTTTGTACCGTCAGAGCAGGTGTCCTGGTAATTCTGTTAAGGGGCACAGAGAGGCACAGCCTGTCATTCAACACTCGACGCCTCTCTTATCCCCATTTATCAGGTTATATAACATACCATCACACAATGAACAGGTACTGCTCACATCAACAGTCCCTACACCTGGAAGGCCGTTTCTGCACAAGCTTTGACGGTGGTGCACAAGGAAGTGCGCACGTGCACCATCTGCTGTTCAAATTATGCAATTACAGCGGAAATGTTAGTGTTTTTAATCAAGATTAGATGCAGCTTACATGAGTTTTGAACGTTTCTAAGTGTTGGCATCTTTATAAAAGGTATTTTGTTTTTCTTTTTGCTGTTTTGACGGCCATTTCTTCATGAAACTATAGAGGTGTTGGTGCATATATTCTTTTTTTAATTCACCAAGAACTTCATCAACCCAGTGCTTTAAAGTTTAAAGTTGGATTTAAATAGTATGCTCCTAGGACGCCATATTTATTCACATTTAGAAATCACTACTGTGAAAGATTTAGCCTAAATCGGTGCCCTGAGAACTGTACATGGAAAAAAAAATAGAAAGAAAAACAGGGACCGAAAAAGGGGATTACCTCCTCAGCTTGTTATCTTTGTAATGTCAGATGCCAGGGAGCCAATATCCATCCGGTATGTGTTGGGACAACACAGCAGAGAGCATGATGGGATAATCACTGAGAATTTAGAGATAGGGTAATGAGTGGGGATCATGAGAGAAGAGCACTAAGCAAACCAAACGAGGTTCAGAGTCAAGAGGACGAAGAAACTACCTAAATTAATAATGCAGTAAATGATGAATGTTCACTATTGTCTGACCTTGCTGGGATCCTGTCGGGTATCCTACCGAGAGGAACAGCTCACAGCTATTTATTTTGAAGAAATACTTCTTAAAATGTCAAACTTTTTTGTTTTTAAGTCAGTTCACTTTCTGCAATGACATAAAAACAAATTAAATGTGGAAACTAAAAATGACAGAGTAACTGGAGGAATAGTTACTCCATCATCTGGGTCATGCATTAATTTAGTGCAACACAAAAAGCATCACTTTTCAAATTGAACTATCGCAGAATAACTTCTGTTTTATAAAATGGTCTTTGAAACATTAACAGGTTTCTGGCACCAATAATGACTAGTTAATTTTTTTTTTAAACAAGTATAAACCAGACAAAATTCTGAAATGACAGAGGTGACAATAATGAATAAAACCACTAGGTGGCAGTCTCTGGTTACTCTTTGCCATTAAAAAGGCTTATCCCTTGTTGCTTTCCAAAAGGGAGGTGAATTTGAAACTGAGGTCCCCATTTGGGATGAAAGCAAATTTCTTACATGAGGGATGTCTAATAGTTGTACAAATTGATGAAAACAGGATGTGGAAGTATGACTATTATTAGGCACCATGGAGATGGAGAAGACATCTTGTGAAACATGACTGGGTTTCAAGAGTGAGATTCCTGCGGAGCAAGAGTGCTTTCAGAGTGAAAGAGCTTTGATTTTAAAATCTCACTAAAGTAAATCTGGATTGAAAAAAGCAGGAGAAAGAGAGAGAGAGAGAGAGAGAGAGAGAGAGAGAGAGAGAGAGAGAGAGAGAAAGAGAGGCAGGGCTGACATGACACAGCACAACAAAAATTTGATTGTATGAGTGACAGTGTATGTCTGTGCATGTGTGGGTGCCTGTGAGGAGTAAAGAGTGTAGTGGGGTGCTGGAGATGTAGCAGGTGGGAGACATGGTGGAGGCAGAGACGGAGGAGGACATGGCAATGGGGCAGTGATTTAATTAGCACCCTCTACCCCCTCCAGCCCTTCACTCATAGCATCAATAATGCATGGCCCCTTGTTTCCACTGCCATAATTAATCCTCTCTTACTATAATTAAAAGCCAAAAATCCCACAAGATGGTTCAGCTTGGCCAGGCATGGGTTGGGTTGGCACAGGAACTGATGAAAAACTCCAGAGCTTTACACACACTCTGTGGACCGACAGATCGACAGACAGACAGGCAGACATGTTGACGGAGAGATCAATAGTCAGCCCATCTCCAACTCAAGCAGAGTGAATGAGGCATGAAGGCAAGCTGAAATACATGCAGAATGTGACATGCAGGGAAATGAAATGAATGAATTTGCCAGGCTGATGACGTGGGTCGCTCTTTAAAAAATATGCTTTTGTGCATCTGATTTGTGAATGAGTACGAAAGTGAGGGAAAAGGGAGCCAAGCACAAATCTACCAAGCCTTACTCTATTCCCTTGAAAGAAGGATGAATGTACACGTGTGCGCACACTCACACACACACACACACACACACACACATACTTACACAGGCATCCCGCTCCCAGATGAGGTTCGTCTCTGCTGCAGCCAAGCCAGACGAGAAGGAGAGGTGGAGCTTTCTGATGCTGCAATTAGGACCACACTGTCTGGGCGAGCAAACAAGAATGAATATTTCAGTCCGGAGATCTCTTCGGGTACCTATGGTGGGGGCCTGGCACACCTACAGGCACCCACACACACTGACAGATACACAACTCACCACGGCTGCCAGAATTATTCACCTCCCAATCACAGATGCCACAATTATCACATCAGTATCACCGCGCAAACGATGCCAACTGTTATGCTCATTGAACTATTGTACAAGGCTTACACTATCAGTATAAATATGCATCAGCAGGAGTAGTCGGAGTATGTCGCTGACAGTTCTCCCTCTGTGAAAATAAGTGCAAGGAGCATCCAGGCTTGGCTACCTGCCAGGAAACAAGACAGTTGGTAGATCAGAGGTCAAATTTGAAATACAACCTGAGTTTCTTTTCCTCAGACAGTCAGAGAAATACTCACCTCACTCAGTCAGCTCCTCCGGTTCTTCAGGGTTTTGAAATAGTGCTTCACTTTAAAGGGCTGTAGAGTTCACACCCTCCTCACTGCACACTCCCTGTCACACACGGGGACTTGTACAATGGGAGCACTCCCTCTGGTGTGGGTTCATTGTCGATGCTCCATGCAGCCCTCCTCCTGCCCCGCCGTCCTCGGCCCCATCTCCACTTGATTTATCGCTCTAAAATACCCCTGCACTAATTAGTCAAGTAATTAATTAATAGGCATTTGCATTTGTGCATATGCAATTAGGGGGCTGGAGAGATGAGAGTGCAGATGGGGTCCGGGAGTCTGGTGGGGGTGGGAGTGTGTGTGGGTGTGTTTTTTTTTTTTTTTCTGTGTGTTTGTGTGTGTGTGTGTGTGTGTGCTGTATTTCATATTAGTGGCAGCCAAAGTATGCACTTCTTCTAGAAAGACAAATGAAGTGCAGGTCATCACCTCACATCTCTGATAGTGAGAGAGGATGAAGGGAGGGGGAAGAAATGATAACGTAAGGAGGTGTGGCGAGATGACTTTGGAAAGATGTCGGGTGTCATTTGACTGCAGAGGAAAAAAGAGTGATGGAGAATTTTCTGGGTTTCAATTTTTGCATTTTGATTACATGCATTTAGCTCCTGAAAAGCACAGCAGGTGGCCCTTACTTAAGACTAATCCGCATACAAACAGGATGCAAAGTCGTTCTAAAATATTCTAATTCCAAACAAGCTCTCCTCTGGAGTTTCAATATCAGATCAAATCCTCCCTGATTGGAGTTGCCTGCAGCCAGTCGCTGGCTAAAGCCATGCTGTTGACATTTAGCTTTTATTTTGGCAAGGTGACCTGAAGGTTGTTTGGGACTTGTTGACAAGCATCACGCCCACCCCGTGGCCGCAGACCTTGCTTCCCCCCACCCTCCTTGGTGCAGCCGAGGAAGGATAGGGCACCAATTTGGCTGGAGTGAAGCTGGATGCCCCTTTACTCCCCCTTCACACTCACACACACACAAACACACTGAACAATCACCCCACCGTGGTTTGGGTTGGTGCCAGGTTAGCATCCTTTCATCCCGTAAGGGATGGGACACATTAGTGAATGTGAGGCATCACGGCTCCCTAGCCACAGCTGCCACACCACTGGTGACCCCTGATGACCCTGCAGTCCCCCATTTGCTTCCTCAGTTGTGGTTGTGGAGGATATTGAGGTGATCCAAGCCCAAGGACATGATAAGTTCCTATCAGCTATTTCCCGGCCTCCAGGTCCCTGTCCCCTCAGTCCTGTGGGTGTGTTTGTGCCAAGTTGGACTTGGTGGTCATCGGGCTCATTTCTCCCACATTAACTCCACTAATGTCTGCTAAATAGAGAGATCTCTGATGCTGGATGGACACAATGCATTGAGGCAGACACACTGCAGAAACAGGGATGCTGATGGCAAGGAAATCTTCCATTTACGCCGTGATATGCCAACATGTCTCCCTCTAAATCTTGGGCACCTTTGCCAGCTCTCAGCACCAGCTCCCTGTCATCTCCAGCTACTGCCCCCTTCCTCCTCATTTTTCATACATCCCTAGTGGGCCTGCACACCTGGGTCTCAGTCTCATGCTTGCCCTTTCTCTCGCAGTGCCTGTATGTATCTTTCCCTCTCTCTCTGAAGCTCTACCCTGCAGGCGCCTCTCATTCAGCAATGCCCACCATAAACATCCGCAGTAGCTCTGGCTTACCTCGCAAATTCAGAAACAGCCACCAGTAACCATTTGATTCTCTCTCTTAACCACATGGGCACTGATCCTCACACACGCACACAAAAACATACACACGAAGAAAGTCCGTATAAAAATTTGATCAATCAGTCTGGCTCATCTGAAGCTTCGGCAAGTGGGTCATCTGAGCCCAGGTTGTGCCCACAAGAGTCAGAACAAGTCACAATTGGTTTAAGTTGTCTTTTCACTGAATACATGGAAGCATAATTTGATCCAATTAGGTAAATAAATAAACAATATGCCTTCTGTTCCACAGCCTTAATGCACTTATAATGCATTCCCATCCCCCTACCTCCGCCCTTCTTCTGAAACAGACATGTGATGGAGGGTAAACCCTGCAACTATAAACCCAGTTTATGTCCCTTGTATTTGCTGAAGAGTTAATTGATGTCATTTTGGAATAGGTTGAACACACAGTTTTTATTCTATCTATTTGAGGTAATTAGTTTTTGTTAGGAAAGAGTTTCTATTTCATTCGCTGATTTTTACAGATTAAATTTTAAGGGGGCCTTGATTCGTTTGGGGGGTCATGGTTTATTTTGCCATTCATAGCAAATGATAAGAGCAAGATAATGCACTATGATATGATGATGCCTTACACGCTGTTTAACCAGGTGCAGTGTCATCCTTGTAGGATTCATTGGCCTTTTTAAGGAACCTTAATGGTGAGTGTTGGGGTATTTTTCAAAGCTCTTCAAGAAATCGCACCAAACTATGATTGATGAGTTTGGCAGATGAATGAACAAAAATTTTCAGGTTTGATTAAAAAGATTAGCCCACACCCCTCGAAGCATCAGCACAGGTCAACAATGATGAGTTTGTTGTTCCACCATTTTATTTCCTCCCTCTCTCTTCTGTTTTTCCTTTTTTTTTCTGGCTGTGTGAGCTCTAGCGCGGTGACAGATGGCGGAACCCTCCTCCTCCTCCTCCTCCAACACCACCACCACCTACCTCCTCCTTCTCTCCCTCTCTCTCCCTCTCTCTCTCTTTCTCTGCTTCTCCCCCCGCGGGCAAATCTCTCCGAATGCGGGCGCATGTCAATCACCGGGCTCTCATGTGATGGCTCTTGCCGGTGACGTGCCAGCCATATGGGCGCTGGCATCACAGCCTTAGCTGGTATGTAACCCCGTCCCCGGTAGCTCACGGTTGCCACACGCGCGTGCGCACACACACATACACACACATACACACACTTACACATGCATGCATACATGTACCTACTCACTCACTAAACACACTGACACGCCAAGACGCACGTTCGTTCACAAGCTCCGCTCATTTGAGTGCGCGCGCTGGGAGAGGAGCACCCCTGAACAACCCGTGAGCGCCAGTGAAAGAAAGCCGCGCGCTGCTTGCATCCATACACTGACAGGGAGCGTTGGTTCGCTCTCCCGTGTGGTCCCTGAAGATGGTCTGAAACCCGAGCGCGTTTTTTTTTTTTCGCCCATCTCCTTTCAAGAGCTCGTGCCGAGGTAAGTTGGAACATAAACAACAATAGAGGAAAAAATGTGAATGTTGAGATGCCCGTCCAAAATGGAGGAGAAAATTAATCCAATTAACAAATGAGCACATCAGGAAAGGCAGCCTATTCTAACGCGTTTTACATAGTTTTATTGTAATGCCAAGAACCAATTCCAGTCACCTTTTGCGCACAGTTTGGAAGGTAAAAGGCCGACTATTGACACAACTTCTATATCCTGTCGACTTGTCGCAAATGTGTGGGACTTTGTTTTGTCTTTTTTTTTTTTTTGTTATTGATCCACGTGCCTTCAGTCGGCTTAAATCAGATACTGCCACACCTAATAGAAAAATATCTGATTTGGATCTAGAAGGGCTTATGTTTAAAATGTCTTAAATTTCCATATGAGCGCGCTTTGCACAAATTCGTTCTCACTCCTCCGCTCTTCCTCGACGTGCCCTTCAACTTTTGACATCCAAATCAACCCGGATTATAAGAGCCAAGATCAAATGCCGAGCTCGACCCAAAAGGCAAGCGACTCCAGGTCCAGATTTCTTCGCCTTATAGGATCATTTCCAAGGAGAGGTGTTGAGGGAAGCTGCAAATAGATAACATCGGACACTAATTTGATTTAGAGATTCCTGCGTCTGGACCGAGAATCAGAGAAACAAAAGACGAGGAGGATGGAGGACCAGAATTTCTGCACTGTATTTTGGTATCAGTCCGGTTGTCTGAGCGAAGGACATCCTCGAGCTGAACGGGAGATTTATTGATGAATTTGTCGATGATTTTCACGTTCAATCTCAGTGCAAATGAAAGGGTGGGACAACGCCATTGATGTGACAAGCAATGTGCACTATGATTTATCTCTGATTGTCTAGTTTTATCTCCACCGATCTGTCTCCTCATAACATTGTTTTAAGGGCACAGTCGTTGCTTCCAGGGTTTGCCGTGCATGTTTGGAGAGCCCGATTGTTTGTAGAAAAATGTTTTTATATTTAACGAGGGCTAAAAGGGATACAAGTGATTTCCATCTGTAAAGGGTTATTGCAAAGTGCTCTGAAATCAGGCACTCGTGCATACTGAATAATGTGTGAAATCTATTTCGTGTTAGCTGCATGCTCTGTTAATTAAACGTTGTTGTGTTTTTTTCGTCTAATTGAGCAAACCTCCTGAGCCTGAGATTTAAAAACTAGATTTTGCCCCTGGCACACCCCCCGAGATAATTAACCAACCATCACAGCCTACCTTACGCTGGGCTGCAAGTCATTCTGCTGCTGCTGCACTATAATAATAGAACATGTTAGGGAGGAAGCCAATGGAGGCTTATTCAAGCTGTCAAAGATCACATCGTCACAGTTTTTGTGGGATGGAACTGCACTTACTAATGAAGTGGTAGGATGATAAATTTGTTTCTTTTTCTTTTTTTTTTTCAAAGACAGATTAATGATCGTGATTGTTTGGTAATAAATCTGAACAGTTATGTCTTTCATATCTGTTCGTCTTAACTGATCCTGGACTAATTTGACATTTATGAATAAATTCTAGGAGCATTTTTGCCTGACAATTTGTGATGATTTACAATTTAAGTTTTAAATCTAAAACAGACCTTACATTAATTACTGTTCAGTTTTTAGAGGGTATAAGCCGAAGTACAAGTGCCATGGTGTTAAATGCGCTCATATCCGTTTTACAGCCTGAGTAAGGGTTTGTCTGTGAACCTTAATTTAATAATCAAGGTGGCTGTAAACGGGGCTAGAGCCGATCAATTAAATAAAATCCCTTTTGCCTCCTCTGAGGAGAGGTGAGTGCTGGGGACGAATAGTGCTGGAATGCAGCCAGGAGTGTATATAGGCGCCAGGAGGAGTGAAAGTGGGGGGCCCCACGGGACCTGTAATGTGGCCCCTGCCGCTGGGACCTGCTGTGAGAGGACGCGCCAGGGCACACGGCTGACAGCAGGGAATTAAATGGGGATCCGTCTGGCTGCAGCTCAGAGCGACGCTTTTTAAGAGCCGATTTCCTTCATTTATATTTGCCACAAATGCGCACGACTTGTTCATCCGATATTTTTAATCAAAACCACGATAATGTTTGTGATTTTATTGGCATCTCTCCTTGAAATCGATGCATAGGCAATAAATATTCGATAATACCCGTAAAGGCCTTCAATGTTCTGATATTTATTGCTACTTGTGTAGTTTTATCTTAATCCTTCCTGCTTTGAGACATTTGAAGACATTCTTCTGTCAATAAATCCAAAAACATATGTTATCACTTTCGCTTTTTGGGGCCTTATTTTCGATTTTTCTTCCCCTATTCTCTAGAGCCACCATGTTGACGAGGCTTTTCAGTGACCCCTCGCTCCTTCCCGATGTGCAGAAATACACCGGCTGGGCGGACGACAGCGAGGAAGAGGACAAGATAAAAAATGAGGACCAAGACACACAGGACGGCATGGAAGATTCTGATCTGAGGGGAGGCAGCAGGACGCAATCGGAGCACGCAGGAGAGGACGACGATGAAGACGAGGTGGAGGAAGAGGATGACGGAGAGGATACAGAGGGTGATAGGCCCAAGAAAAGGGGTCCAAAGAAGCGCAAAATGACCCAGGCCCGGATCGAGCGCTCCAGGATGCGGCGGGTGAAGGCCAACGCACGGGAACGAACCCGCATGCACGACCTAAACTCTGCGCTCGACAATCTGCGTAAAGTGGTGCCCTGTTACTCCAAAACACAAAAACTCTCCAAAATTGAGACACTGCGGTTGGCTAAAAACTATATCTGGGCCCTTTCGGAGATATTACGCTCCGGGAAAAGGCCTGATCTTGTGTCCTACGTCCAGACGCTTTGCAAGGGACTCTCCCAGCCCACGACCAATCTCGTGGCGGGATGCCTGCAGCTGAACTCCCGTAACTTCCTAACCGAGCAGCAGTGTCAGGAAGGAGGGAGGTACGGCTCCGGCTCCTTCTCAATGCATTCCTATCCCTATCAGTGCGCGCGTCTCTCCAGTCCCCACTGCCAGCCGGGCTCGAACTCGCATCCTCTGAGAACGCACGGCTACTGCTCAGCCTACGACTCCCTGTATGGAGGGAGCGGATCCCCGGAGTATAACAGCCCAGAGTACGAGGGGCCCCTCAGTCCGCCTCTCTGCATCAATGGGAACTTTTCCCTCAAGCACCAAGGCTCTGCGTCCCCCGACAACGAGAAGGGGTACCACTACTCTATGCATTACTCCGGCCTGCCAGGCTCCAGAGCCAGCGGGGCCCACAACCTTGTGTTTGGCTCCTCGGGGTCCCGGAGCGGCATTCACTCTGAAAACGTCCTGCCTTACCACGACATGCACTTACACCACGAACGGGCCCCTGTGTACGACGAACTCAACGCGTTTTTTCACAATTAATCAGAAGCCTTATGTGCGTCTCCTGCAATCAACGATCCAACACGGAACACTTTGACAAGCTGACATCCTGCAGAGACGTTTCACACTCGTTGTCATCAGTGTTTTTTCTTTCATCTATACTCCGTGTCCAAATTTGGTTTAGCGATATAGTCAGCGATGCAGTGGAGGACAATCCACTGACATCGTGTTCCCAGCAAATTTTGCCTGCTTTTCGTGGTCAAATAAAGCTGTAAGAGAAAATCAGACCAACAGACGAATTTAACATTATCACTGATTTTGAATAGTTTTGGTATTGGTCGGTATCCGCATTTTAAGACTGGGTTTAAACGTTGACCCACCTTCTATTAACCACTACACCCCTGATATCAGCTCCACTTAAATATTAGCTTTGGTTAAAAAAAATGTGAAAAAAGGAA
This sequence comes from Xyrichtys novacula, assembly GCA_962446985.1. Classification (NCBI taxonomy): domain Eukaryota; kingdom Metazoa; phylum Chordata; class Actinopteri; order Labriformes; family Labridae; genus Xyrichtys; species Xyrichtys novacula. Next base: position 18,738,093 of record OY660879.1, on the reverse strand, counting down.
ATAAAGAAATTAATAAACAATCTAAGGAAAATCACTTATACTCCCTTAAAGATTTGGGAGGTTTTTGGAAATGATGCAATCTTAAAGAAATGAAGAGTAAGAGGCTGGACTATAAACGTGCTCGTTGGGTTGTTCTAGAAGAATCTGTTCTCCGGCAAATCAATCGTCTCGCATCTATGCAAAACCCAACGAGAGAGCAGCGCGAGGCAACAAGGCCCGAAAGACTTTCATCAGCTCTGTGGCTGCACGCACGGCTGCGCGCGCATACACACACAAACACACACACACTCATTCTCTCTCTCTCTCTCTCTCGCTCTCTCTCTCTCTCTCTCTCTTCCTCTCTCTCTCTCTCTTCCTCTCTCTCACACACACACTGAATTTTTTGGAACCAACATCCAACGAATCCGACGATTGCTAGGCTGCCAAAATGGTTTAATTTCCCCCCAAAATAATCAAAACAAAATAAAATCAGAGATAATTCTCATGTTTCCTTTTTTTATCAATTCATCTTTTTCCTCTAATTGAGCCACTGCACTGTATTTTATTTCGAAATGGATTTTAATTTCAAATTTCGTTTTGATTTTTGGTTTTATTATCCTCACTTTGATGATTATTATCATTGCACGTATTTATTGTGTTTCTTTTTTTGTATTCAATGTTAATAGTCAATGGAAATGAAGGGATCCCACGTGTTGCTGAGCATTTTTTTCATATGACTTAAGTCTTTCAACTTTGTATTCAACCAACTGTGTTGTAAAATAAAATGATAATGACTAAGACTCTGCTACTTCATTTTTTAAAGTTTTCCTGCTAAACGTGTGGGAAAACTCTGACATGGTTTTGGTCTTGATGAGATCGCTACTGTAACATGTTTACATTAAGGTTTAAGCGATAGAGAGATTTATATAGGAAGAATATCGGGGGGAAAATCATGCTACAGTTTTGAGAAAACACCAACCTTTATCAAGTTTATTTATGTATATGAGAAGAAAGACTGACCATACTGCTCCCGCAACCTGCAGGAGTTCCTCACAGAGCCTCAGGGCCCTCATCTAATCCGGGGCAGGGATGAGAGGGCAGGGCAGCAGCCATTTTTCCTGATGGAATAATCTGATGCCAGGACACCATTTCGCTTGGCAGATAGCTGAGATTTTCAGAGCACTCTTTAAAAAATGTTTATGATGAAATGAGTTGCACATTTTAGGTTAAAAGAGAAGTACCGTAAATGTGGATTCGCTGACATGATACACAGTCTAATTAGAATCTGGACACTAAAACTAACAGTGCAGGTTTAGTTGTGCCACGCGCAGAATTCAAGGTCAAATCCTGAATAGTTTTGGTCTGCGCCATATAGCCTACTGTATTTCTTGACCAGGTAACGCGTAAGCGAGAGTTGCGTTTCAGCACCGTGGAGAGCTCCTATAGCTGCAATCCTCTTGATCAGGCTGAACCACAAAGTTGGTCAGATTTCAAACATTAAGAAAACAGTGATATTTCAAGCAATGAAGAAGGGCTTAAAATTTAGGAGTAACTAACTGATTCCTTTCAAACTTCATAACAGATGTGTTGGCGTGCACGGTTTGTAAAAGTATCAATGACAATTGAAAATATAAAAGGACACCTGTATGTATTCTTTCTAATTTCTTTCCATCACCTATTAATAAAATGTTTCCTCATATTTCTACAATACATTAAACAACACATATAATTTACGAACTTAAACCCCTTATTGTCACAATGTTATATTTGTGTTTCAGATTATGTACCGTGCACCTATTAAGCAAACATGGATTCATCGTTCCTTGGATTCTTGAATAAATTAAAAACAAATCTATCAGATCTGAACAGATTTATAGGTTCTAAATTTTGAAAGGTGAAAAATGACATTTGACAAAAATAGCCTATATCTGTAATAATAATAAAGCAGGGAATTGGTCACACACACACACACACACACACACACACACACACACACACACACACACACACACACACACACACACACACACACACACACACACACACACACGATGCAAGGGGCAGCCGTTGCCACCCCGGCTGGGTTTGGAGCGCTGCCCCGGGACCCATATGTTCCCCAAAATGTCCTGGGTGCTCTCTGCTGTAAGGACACACACAGGGGTTGGGTGGCGACTACTGACAATGACTATAACAACTACTGTATTAATAACTACTGTATCTCACTATCAATTATATATTTACTAAATTTTATCTTATTATATCCCATCTTTTTATTATTCTTACTTTTTTTTTACTGAAACAGAATGGACGGAAGCCCTGACCGTCCATGCTGCAGTTTTCGTGATCAACTAAATACAGATGTTTATTGATGTTACCAATGACTAATAATTATTTTTAAAAACATCTCATATTTTAATTGAAAAAAAAAACCTTATTCAGAAACTTCAAACTTATACAATCAAGATGTTAGCTCGATCTCTTTTGTGTTACACATGTTGAAATTAGCCCCGTGTCCAAAAGTACCAAAGTACAAGATGGGCTCCAAAAGAGTATAAATTAAGCAACAGCTTTTGGGAATGTTTGTGAATTTATTTATCGTATTTATTTATCAATATTGCTTGTTTTGCTTTGCTTTGAGTTTCCTGACCCACTCAGTAGAATATTAAAGATGGGTAAAATATCTTTTCGAGGATCTTATTGTTGCTATAACCTGCTCTGAGTCGACACATGGAACTGTTGGCTGTATCTCCCTGCTCACTTAATTTTGCACATATGAGAAGTACATTAGTGCAAAAATATGCTCAAAAATAATTGCATTTTGTGGAAAAGAGCGCGAATTATTTCAAAATAAATCTCAATCTGGGAGTAAATTCAAGATAACTGGCAGCGTTTCGGTTTTGCTTTGCTTGGTGTATTCATTTTCATTAACCTGAGCCTTTCAGGTTTATTATAAAACTATGACTTTAAATCACTCACAACACGATTTGATTTTGGCACGCGCCTCCACCTGTGAACGCATCCATTTGGTGGAGCCCTGAGTGGGAATTAAACCTGCAGCTCCGCAGTGAAGTCAGCCTTCAAAGGCTTGTGTTACACTTTGAGCTAGTTTTGGGCCTCTGCTTTTTTTTTGGCCTCATCAGCAGAGTGAAAAAAAAAAGGTGCATTGCAGGAGTGAGCCCAAAAGTGAAGCAAAGGAGCAGTGAGAGAGGGCATCGATCAAATACTTCCTGACCCCCTTACACCCCACCACCTTCTTTCCCTCCACAGTCCAGAGAAAGGAGAGAGAGAGAGAGAGAGAGAGAGAGAGAGAGAGAGAGAGAGAGAGAGAGAGACTGGCAGGCCTGTGGAGGAGAGCCGTGCCAAGTCCCTTAATGTTCCCCAGCAGCAGCACCAGGAGCTCCGGAGAGGACAACCCAGTGTGTGCGCCAGTGTGCCAGTTCACCGGGCCAAAGTGGCACTGCTGGGAGGAGTCGATGTTTCTTTCCTAATTTTTGCAGCATCTGTTCATTATCCAGGACGTTTAAAAACGAGAGCGCTCATCCCGAGTAACCCTTACACGCACGCCCTCACACACAAACAAACACACACTGATACACAAGAGAGAGGGATTTTTAGGAAGAGCTGGCCTGTGCGTATTACCCCTCAACCTCAGCGCCGGAGGAAGGACGTGTTGCGTCTGGCAACTTGAAACAAATCAAACCAATGGCACACTAACACGCGCACAAAAAAAGACACAGACTGAAACCTCATGAAAAAAAATAATGAAAAAGAAACAGATTTTTTTTCTCGCATTTATCAAAGTTTGATTAAATTTCTGCACTTTGTGGCAGTTTGCAATTTTATCTTCAGCTCTGAAGGGAAATGATTTTGGAGAAAAACGCTTTATTCTGTTGTGCAAACTTATCTGTCATCCTATATGTGAACCGTGATATCCCTGCTAAAACAGAGAGAGTTGTTTTGTGTGTGTGTGAGTATTTGTGCAGACATGGCACACCTTTATCCAATTAAGATAAAATATATGATTGAACAGCAAATATAAAGGAAATTGCAGGTGTTTGGGAAATTAAATCACACTGATTTATCATGGCCATTTCTCGATTTTGCCCAATTTCTCAGCACTCGATAGAATTTTATTTTGTCAATGAACCCTTCAACACTTAATTCTCCATAATTTTGCAGATAAAAGTCTGACAAATGACTTACAATTGCTGTCAGTCTTCTCATGTCTACAGAAAAAAAAACTTACAGTGACACTCTGTGCTGCACTCAGGATGAAAAGTGAGTGAGTGAATGAATCTCGCTGTTTAAATTATCATCTTCATGCCCACTCTTTTTCTCACTCAACTTGGTAGGAAAAAAAATCAAGTGTTTGTCCGACATAACAGTCAATAGTGCGATTATCAAAATGTCACAAGTACTATGGTGTGAATTCTAATTAACGTCTAGCAAAATGATAACAAATGAGTGTTTTTGCAAGATGCAGATATCAAATCACGATATGGATGTGGGAAAAATGACGGGAGGGGACGTTAAAGCAAAGGGGGGAAGATTATCAGGTCAGGAGATTTTAAAACATCTGCAATCTGTCAGTTATTCAATTCAAACCAATGCTGTAGAAATGGACACACACAAACACACAAACATGCTGATCACTGATGCATTTGAATAATATATGTCCTCAAACACTGCAAATGCCCCATGCTACATTATTAAGTTCTCTGGCAGCTGCGCCCCTGCAGTGAAAACTAAAATGTAACACATGTGTACAGAGGAAACAATCGTGCAGATTCAGGCCAACAACTCTGCCTGCCTGTATGCCAGTGCCCCCACACTGCCAGACAAGGGAGCGGGCCTGTCACTGGCAGACCATTCAGAGGAAATTCCACAACATCTGTTTGTTATCACACAATGGGGCACGGTGCGGCACGGGTACTGGGGCAGAAGACAAGACAGAAGCTAAACTAGGAGTGCGCTGCTACCGCTGGAGGTCCTGCCAAAGGAGAAAGGAGGGCTCCAGGGGGAGGAGATGGGTAGGAAGTTGGGGGTACGGAGGGGGCAAGGAGGAATAGGGCAGGGGGAGAGATCCGGGTGAGCGCCAGGTAGGTTTCAGGCCTTTGGATGGTGGCCAGATAGGTTTTGCCGGCTAGTGCCAGATGTTGACGCACGCGGGGGGAGAAGTGTCTGTTTAGATATTTGGCTGTAGAGCGCGCGCAGAAAGTGCGTGCTCTTGATCTGTCCAACGGTCGTCATCGCTGAGGCCAGTTGCGGTGTGAGTGTCCGGTGGCGGGGCGTGGCTGCGTGGCCCCTGTTTAGGAGGTTAAGTAAGAGCGCGCACAGGGGCACAACTGGAACACAGGGGGGCGGTTGCTGGTCTGCACAGATGGCATGTGTGCGTGTGAGTGTGCGTGCACGTGTGTTATGATAGGGTTGGATGATGCCCTGGTCACATGGGCAGCAGTAATTGGCCTCCATATTGACCAGTTTGCAGCGCTGGGGGGCGGGCGGTCTCCCAGCTGGACCTGTCAGATGGCATCGCATCCACCTCACTGATCACCCCCCGGACGACCTCCGCAGCTCTACCCCTCTTGCTTTCATCTCCCTTCTCCTTCAGCCCTTCATCTCGCCTCCTATCCGTCACCTTCCCTCACCTCTAATCTCTCTCTGCTGCCTTCATCGCCGTCACAGGGCTGACCCGCTCTGTTCATCACCGCCAGTCTCCACTTTACACAAACTTTAAACAAGGACTCGGTACTTCATAGAGTCAGCCCCGGACAGACTGGCGAACTCCTTTCCTCAAGGTTGATTTCAGATTTCTGAGGCTGATTCTGTAGTAGTCCTCCCACTGAGCAATAGACGGCTATCAGACGTCTAGTTTTTTTTAGACCTAAATAATAAACCGTCTAGATTCTGTATAATTTTAGGTGGAATTTAGACGTTGCAGTTTAACCCATTATTCAATAACTATGTATTTTAAAAAGCAACAGTGAGTTGCATAACTGATTTTCAAGTACTCAACCAAATAATTATGATAGCCGTTGAGCAATTTACAGTGTAGTATATATAGCCCATATTTAGACTTGGTCTAAACTTGGTCTAAATTTAGACATCTATAAAACTTTCATTTTTAGACTTGTGGTAGCCTGATTTTAGACTCGACGTCTAGGCTACATTGAGACGTCTATTAGACCTCTTTTAGACCAAGAAATGCTCAGTGGGCAGTGACTTTCAAATTTTATAGGTGAATATTTGCTTTCTCCAAGTTAGCTAGAAAACGAGTTAGAGTTTCTACTGCTGCCAGTGAATCAGAGGAACAGAAATGTCTGAACTTACCGTAACTTATGCACTTGTTGAGGATATAGCTGTGGATCTTTATCATCTGAATGTGTAAATTGATGAGATGTCAGAGTATTTAAGCTGTGGGTTTATGTACTTTTTCTTGACTTTCAGTGTTGCAGCAATAATGAAAATGAAGCGTGTGTGTGCATGTCTACACACGTGTGTTTAATAATATGTCCATGTATTTACAATTTATATCACACTTTCTTGTCATTATACCAACTTTTGAGCTCATTTTTGTTGTTGTTGTTTTTGTGTGTGTCTCATCTTGTAGTATATTTACTTTCATCAGTGTGCAGAAATCATAATATATGTATATTCTGTACAGATGTAAAAGGACTCATGTACATATGTTTTTTTCACTCTTCATGTGTTCACAAAATCATTTTCATTTTCAGTTCATAGAATAAAGCAGATCTGAGCTGACTTTAAGATGCTTGGCTTTAAGAAAAGCATTAGAATTTGCTATTAATGGGCTGATATATATATTGTTCAAAGTAACAAGGTTTAAAAAATAAATAAATAACAACATATTGACTTGCTAAAAGACTTTTTTTTAGGAGTGTAAGTGTTAAACAGACCTTTGTGTATCTGACTGACTTTAAGCATGGTATCACCCTCCCACCCGGAGCAGTAATGGTGTGTGTGAGATGCCCAACTGTGAGGAGTTAGCACTATAGAAAGGATCTCATCCCAGACTTGGCAGGGGAGGGTCTCTGGGTACGTGGAGAACAATCGTCTCTCCTTCGGTCCTGTCAGCCAGCAAACACAGAGAGCTGGCACACACTCAGTGGGAAAAGTGCAGGATTGACAAGAGGAACAGACGCACACACACATACACACAAACACATTTACACTCACGAATGTCCATCTCTTCCTCAGTACCAAAAATGGATTCTGATGGGGCCACTGGGGATTGTAGGATGACAGGCTGGTTCTGTGGAGTGGATGGGAGGACCTCATGAAAATCGTCTCAACCTGCTGACGGACCACTAGAGAGAGGGAGAAAGAAGAGAGGGGAGTTGAAGAGCAGCACTCTTATACCTGACACGCATGCACCTGTGTCAGGGACAGCTCATAGCACATGCATCAGAGTTTCTGTGGGAGTTCAATGTGGACAAGTGTCTTCATCCTGGGACTATCTGTGTTTCTGAATACATGTGGATGCAGGAGTGTCACTGCATGCTGTGTGTGCATGCATGCATGTGCGCCTTTACGCCTGAGCAAGAAATGAGGAGGAGGAGGAGAGGTGGGAGTGAAGGGGAACCGTGTTTGTGTGTGTGGAGGAGTAGGAGGAGGAGGGGGCATGCACGTTTAAATTCTGTGACATCTGTTCATTACAACTAGAGTGTGTTTATTTTTATACAGCCAGCCACAAGCAGAGAGCTCGACTGGCACCGCTGGTTAATGTACCAGCCTGCTACGACAGCAAAGCAAATGAAATATTAACCGGCAGACAGAAAGGATAGAGACATGAGCAAGGACAAAGAGAGAGAAAGAGATAAAAGATACAAATGATAAGATAATATGTGACAAAAACACACACACAGTGTCTCCACTCACGCAAACCAAGTCCCCATTACGGTCTAATTAAAGAGAGAGACATGATCTGTAAGATACAGCTCTTGAAGGAAAAGCTAAACAAAACAGATTTTCACTGCATGCTTTCAGAAAAAATGCAAATGTCCTCAAAAAGGTGATTTTTTTTTTGTTTGTTTGGATTACATAAAAATCTGCCTATTATGATCCTAGCATCCTGCACATATACAGGACCTATAGTACAAACTCAAACTCATGAAAAATAATGTTCAAGCAGCAGGAGACACTCATACAAAGCAATTCGAGGAAAATTATTGAAGACAGAAAGGAACCAGAAAGAGAGTCAAACCATAATTCAGGGTTAAGGTCACTCTTTGTTTGTGTTATCTGCAGTTTATCAAGTTTTGAGAGACAGGTTAAGGATACCCAGATGGTGCAAAAAACATTACAGAAAGTCCTCATGGTATTTTTGACTGCTTGGTTGATCTTGTTTACTTTTATTTTATTGTTCTTTTTTCAATACATACTATCAATCAATTTTGAAAACCTCATCAGCAAACTTAAGCAGAAACTCTGATTTTTCCATACGAACAGATTCAACTTTCCTCTGACTTATTGGAAACACAGTGTTGAAGCAGTCTGCCTTTCAGTTGGTGATATGGTGATATTATCTCCTGACATGCTGCAGTCTCCACCTTCAAAGCCGTGGACTCAGTCTATCACCAGGTCTATAACCAGAGATACTGGTGACTCTTATTACTGTATTCTGTGTGACAAAGCTGGTGAGCCTCCTCTGACACACAGGCTTCATAAGCACTTGTACCTTTTCATATGGATCCCTTATAGGACACTCACCTCTGTATTAGCTGGACTACCTGACCTCCTGAGTGCTGCATGTTTATCTGAACTTGGAAAACCTGCCTTTAGTTTTTTGTGCTCCAGATTTGTGGGATTATTTAAAACAAACTCTGAGTGTTGAAACCATTATTTAGTTTCTTTTGCTTGTTTCATTTCTTGTTTGTATTCCTTGGTTCTTTGCACCATAAAAGGGTATTTAAGTAAGCCCAGGTAGTGAGCCAGGGCGGAGCTATACAGATTTTTGACGGTGTCGGGGTGGCAGCAGGTGAACTTTCTCTTCGTTTGAATGAAAATAAATGGGTCACCGTACTCAAAGCAAGAATATTGGAATCTTGGTTTTTATTGTCACATCACGCGTCAGAACGAGTTCTAGCTCTTCACTCATTGGAACTCAGGTGTACAGTCTCAGTGGAAAGACTCTACACTGAGGATGGACACTCGTGTTTCAAGTGGATTATCTCAGTGTGCAACTGTTTTCACTGAGCAATACTCCTCTTGGTAAATAAAAAGAAACCTCAGTGATTTTTGAGGCTGAAATGAAAGTTAATGGTGATGAAGTTGAAGATCTGCCGGTAGACAATCTTTAAACAGAACATTTCTAGAGACTCTGACATACCTAGATGCTGTTTACTCTTTTTCCCTGCCCTTGTCGCAGCCTCTACTTTGTTTGTAGAGGATTTATAAAGTTTTCATCCATTGTAGCCAAGTGCTCAGTGAGGGGCAAGGTGTTTTGGTTTGGCTCAGTCCTGATTCTCACCGCAGCAGAACAACCAGCCCTCCAGTCAACCTCAGAAACCAGACCTTTGCATCAACAAGCCCCCACAACCAACCCCTCCCTTCTCCACTCATCCCCAGACCCACCACTGCCCGGCCCCACTCCCATGCTCCCCTGGGACGGCCTGCTCTGGAATGCCGCTCATGGGGAAGAATCTCGCTGCAGGCGCTCAATATGTCACATGTGTCTCAGAGGCGGAGACAGAGAGGCTAAGAGAGAGGTGTGACAGGTACGCTGAAGTACGTTAACAAGACAGTGACAGGTTGTCTCTGTCGGTGTTTTTATATATGTGTGTGTGTATGCGTTTGTGTGATTGTGTGTGACAGATTCCCAGATTAAAGGTTTAAGGGGTTCAGATTAACAGGCTCAGGATACAGTGCCCCGCTCTGAGCAAAAGGGAATTAGGATGGCATTAACGTCTCCTCTGCACCAGCACATTAGCCATTCATTAGCGTGTGGTTGCACAATGAGTACCAGGCTGGCCCTCATTCCCCTCTGTGTTAGTGCATTCATGACAATGTTAACATGCTGGGATGCTTTGTTATTCATAGACCATTAGCATTAGCATAGTTCAACTATCACTTATCATCAGCCAAATGTCACTCCTCCATCATTTCGAGAACATTTTCAGAAATTAGAAAACAGCAAATCATTGCGTCTCTTTGTTCAACATATTTATAAAAGTAGAACAAACAAATCCTAGATTTTAAGATTAGCTACAATAAAGCATGTAGTTAATTCTTAAAGTGAGAAATATCAGTGAATCATTACATCACTGGTGAAGTTTCAGTAAAAAATAATGATTGTCAAAGCCAAAAAGCCTCAAAGCCACAGCTGGCATCTACGCTGCTCTTAATCTGTGCTCCATGTAATCAGATAAAAGGTATCAATATGCATATTGGTCAGGGTTGGACTAGGAGTGGAGTTTAGAGTGCAAAACTCTTCCTTCTTCTTTTCTAAAGTAGAAACTTCACCAGAGCCAGAAGAAGAAATCTGCTTGTTACATGGTTTACTACTTGTCTGGGCAAATATTTGTGATTATATAAATGAACATTGGAATGAAACTAATCTTCTTTGCCAGTTACAAAAACAACAAGCCAAAGAAGAACGGAGTCTAAAATTAAAGACAGCGCGCACACAGAAAATAGAACTGTAGAGGTGTTTGAGAGCAGCTTTAAGTGACAATACTTGAATATTGACTGTTATGTACTGTTCATTGACAATGAGGTTCTTGTTTTTGGGTCCAAGATATCTTTTCTGTGCTAATGATAAATTTGTGCTTCTTTTTATGAGTCTTTTTTTTTTCCAATCGAACAAATCTAAATTAAAAAGTTGACAAGAAAAGAACACATATTAACACATCCTGTCTCTAGTGTAATATGAAAAGTGTATTTTATACCTCTACTGGGCATTAAACTACTTTACTAAGTGAGACTTTACGAAGTAGCTGTCCTGGTTCATCCTCACTGTGTAGCTGTTTGAAGGAAAAAGCTACGACTTAAACTGCATATGACTTATTTGCTAAAAAACAAAATGAAGTCAGCCAGATAGCAGGAGGAGTCTTTAACAGCTAAAGATAAAGAAATGATTTGCAAGTTTGAAAAAAAAAAAAGTTTCAGATTAAAATTTCCCTGATGGCCAAAACCACAAACATAACAATGCTGCTGATACGCAACTTTGCAACTTTTTTTGCTATTAGTTTCAAATTTGCTGATGATCAGTTATATATGTTTACCGCTCCTTTTTCCCTTTGCCTTTGGCTGGGAATAAAAAAGGATAAAAAAAAGAGCATATATAATGCCACTTGGAGCAACAGCATTTAACTCAAATATTGTCCTACCTTTGATGCCACAGTGTAAAGATCACAGTGTGAATAATCTCATTGCCATATAATATAACTAGAGCTATCTCACTAAAAATGGCATTGCTAAATCTGATTTAAAAAAAACACCATGTCAAAGATGAAAAACCATAAACAGAACAACTCCTCTGATTCATCAAAGCACTGCACTTCTCTCTCCTGCAAACTTTTGCATGTTTATGTGCGCCTCACAGTGCCAAGAGAGATGTGAAGACATGGATTGACACACCATCTCTCCTCCAAAGCCTTTCTCCTCAGCCTCGTCAGATTAAGGGATTACCAGGCAAGGCTAGCGCTAAAGCTGGCTAATTCTCACCCAAGCACAGAGAGCTAAGGCTACCCAGAGCCCCCCCAGAGCTCGCCTCTCCTCAGAGCAGCTGTGTGGAAGGAAGGAGGGAGAGAGAGGCTCCTCTCTGAGAAACCAGAGAAGAAAAGAGTGAAATTAAAGCTTAGCACATTTAATATTACTAATCACTGTGTGGCATCAAGTACCACTGATGATTTCACATACAAAAAAACACAAACAGACTCTAGTAAATCTACAGGCTAGTTTTCCTCTTTCTTTCTGAATTTGATTTGAACTTTTTGATGTTATGTTATATCTCAAAATCTCTGTGTCGTTATTAAAGTAGATTTGAAGCATGCAGATATTTTAGTTTTACTTTCTTGTCATCAATAAAATACTTCCCTTCTGTTAGTCTTTTGGTACTTTTCTTGTGTTTCCATTATCTGCAACTGCATGGACCAGTTTTTGAACATCATTTAAAGTTTTGTAAAAAGAAGAGCTGAATTAAACAGACATTCATGTGCACACTTAAGTGGGAATACTAACACTAAATTTACAGCAGCATATAGGGAAATATCTAATGCTGCGTTCCAGTTACCTCGGAAGTCGGATGAATGACGTAACACTTGAGTTGACACTGTTCCAGTAAACAAGTTGGAAAACCAAGATGGACGCCTACTGTTAGCCATTGTTAGCTGTCGTTAGCCATTGTCAGTTGTTGTTAGCAGTTATCAGCTGTTGTTAGTTGTTGTTAGCTGTTGTCAGCTGTCGTTAGTTGTTGTTTGCTATACCAGTTGTAAACAATGCATAACACAGTATTTTACTCATACAACCATAGCACTGTGTTCACAGTTAGATGTTGGGCAGTACAACATAAACCACTCATTTAATTTCACAAAAACAAAACAGAAGTGCTAATAAATAAAACATTACAAGAGCTTTCACTGTTACTCTTTACTGTTGATGCACTGCACTGCCACCTTGGATTTTGACGTTGTCGAAAAGTCGGGGTTGGTGAGGATCGCCCAACTTTCCGTGTCGGAAATCCAAATTCAGGGGGGCGATCCAGATGAATTTCCAACTCAGATCTCAGAAATCTCAACTCCCGAGTACAACTGGAACACAGCATAAGTTCTAGAACAACAAATTGACTCATCTTCCACTTTTTTCTGTCGCTTCTTTGATGACAGATTTCTTGTAATGCAGAAGCATCTATCCTGTATTCATTTTGGGCATGACTGTCAAAATGTTCACAGGATTGATTCTTCCTTTGTTCTCTAAGAGAAGTTCAAAAGACTGCTGAAATAAGAAAATGAAAGACACAACACCAAACCAATCATTTCACTGGGCCTAGATTATATTCAGTGCTGAGCTACAGGAGATTCAGTTAGTTATTGATTTGGATCATACTTGTAGCCTGTCATTTGACGGAGATCCAAGCTATCAACTATCTACGCCAATGCTTTAGAACAATATTTACTACTTCAGTTGGATGATGGTTGGAAATTTGGCGAGAAACAAAGGCAGACAATGAGGTGTGGGAAAGAGATTTCCCAACAGTGTTCCATCACAAACACACACCCATTCATCTTAAGTTTGGGTGCACTTTAGAGACCGAAAGCAAGCAAATGACATTCATCTCAGTTCATGAACGGCAAACAAGTGGAAAGGTGATGAAAGAGGGAGAAAGAGAGGGATGAAGACAGACGAGGAGAGGGGCTGTAGTCTGGGCGCGTGCTCTCCAGCGGGCAGAGGACAATGCAGCGCTGGCAGAGTCGCTGCCTTGTGCCAGAGGGAATAGAGTGCCACATGGTTCCCCTTATGAGCAGGACCAGTCTGGAGGGGGATGTGGGCCACAATGCATTTGTATTTGTGTCTGCTTAAAGCCATCCATACACACCCCATAAAAAGGTGTAAGACAAGAAGGATGCCTCTTCAAGTTTTGGGTGTAATACATGCAGATTTATGTGTGTGTTAGAGTGTAAACTGGTTTTGTGAGTGCTGCTGTGAATGTGGAAGGTGGGTGGGTTGGGGGGCACAGAGAGGTGGGGCACAGAGTGGGTGTGTGTGTATGTGAGGGTGGGTGGGTTGGGGGGAGCCCCAGTTCCCCTTTGCATCTTAAATTCCTCAACATCTGTTCAACCCTTCTCTGTGGTAGCAGCAGCGGGCTGTGATGTCTGTGTGTATGTGTGTGTGCGTGTACAGACACGTATATGAATGCGTGTGTCTGTCTGCATATGTGCACGCTCTGCTGAAGGTGCTGGTTGTTACACACACCTTAATTAGAAGGAGACAGAGACTCATTTTCAACAATACTTGCAGGTAATGTGAAGTACTTGCAGTGAATACAAACCAAAAGCTGCCAGTTCTTCTCTGCTCCCAGGACTGTGACCCAAATTACATCCAAAACCTTTGATCAAACTTATGCATGTCGCAGATCACCCTTTCAGATAACAACATTAAAGTGTTCCCATCATCAAACACAGAGGAGAGGATGAGGACTATGGCTGAGGAAGGGCAATATTTGACTCAAGTAGGTCAACGCAAATGGCCCAAGAGTGTGTCCTAACTAGTGCCTGCATGCCTGAGCGCTTTCAGTACCGTCCTCAAGCACAGATTGGAGGAAGTCAGCGAAGGATGCAGGCTCGCATTAGACTGTTATGTGCACTTATGAATGTGGAATGACAAAGATTTTTGATATGAAATATTTAAGTCCTGCGGGCCCCATCCTGAGCGAGGGTAACAGGAGTGTAAAAATACAAACATGCACAGCTCCGGGGCCCTTCAGTAGTAACATTTATGTTTTCTCAAGAGTATTAAAGCTATAGGCTGCACTTCCAATCAAGGGAATTTAAGTGTATTTGTCCAACAATGCTGCTTTAGTTTTCTTTTTTTCTTCCTTTTTTTGTTTTTTGCAGATTTTTTTATCTGAAAAGAAAAATTGTTCTGGATAAGAAACATTGGCTTCACCTCAACTTGGCAACACAGGTACAGATCTAATACACAAAAACAAATCAGAAACAGCACATTTTTCTGATGCAATTTGTGTGATAAGAGTGATCAGGTTTTTATTTAGCTAAGTTTAAAAGCTTTATTTTAAGTGACACTTGTAGACGCTTATTTCACCATTGACTGTATCTGGAGGTAACATGGGGCGTATAATCTGCACACACACACTAACGCGCACACGTGCGACCTTTTTAACAGACACTTTCCATTCGGCACCCCTCACTAACTCGTTGCCAGTCTTTTGCCACCTTGATGCCAAGCTTGCCAAACTTATGTCACATCAGAGCGCACCCTGTGTCAACTCTTCACAGGACATATGCCAACCCGATGCCCTCCACATGCCAACCTCATGCTACATCGGTGGCAATCCTCAGACAACAATATGCCAACAATGGACCTCTGCTTGGCCCAGTGTGGAAATCCCTCAGCAGTAGGCACCAGGAGACTCTGTATGGAAGTGAAAAAGGTCAAAAGTCACCAGTGAATTAGGGTTCAAAGACAAATCTGTTGTTTTGGTTCTTCTTCAGTGGATGCAATTAGCAGTGAAATCCTGCTTCCAAGCCCCGCTTAAGCTCTAATCTCAGAGTCTGTGGGTTCCTTCCAGTCTGCCTGTCTACCAGCCTGTCTCCCACCAAAGCCCCTCACCTCTGTCTCTCTCTCCTGATGCCTGCTGGCACTTTGGGAGCAGTGCCCCTCCAATCCCTGTACCCCCACCCACCCACCACCCCCCTATCCCCTATCCTCCTCTCCCTCTCTCCTCCTCCTCCTCCTCTGGATGCCAGCCGACGGCCCTCACAGTGTGGCACGCCATCTGCTGCCGCCCGCCCCGGCAACCCATCCACCCCTCCCCTCCTCCCTGACTCTACCCCCCCACCCCTGCAGACAGCAGCTATATACCCACAATCCCCCTCTGCCTGAGCCGCGTAGCGCATAGAACAGGAGGCTTTCGCACAGATCACTTCACCCCACAATGCCCCCGCCAGATCGGAGAAAACTGGGGAAAGTGTATGTATGAGTGTGTCGTAGAGGCAGCGGGGGCCTTACAGACAAAGCAGACAGGCTTTTGGTTGGGCAAACATACAAGCTGGACATGGATGAGCACCCTCATATTTTAAAACACATGTTACAACTAAATTTGAGTTTGTTGCTGAGTGAGCATTTGGGGCTAGAAATGATCTCTTTGAATATGCACACACACATTGGCGCTCACAAACAAACAGTCTCAGATTTGCTAGAATACATGAGTACTGCTAATATGCCCTCATGTGCATAGATAAACTGAATTTGTTGAATTTTTTGACAATATTTATCAGACATATAAATGCACTTCAACTTTTTTTCTGTTTCTTTGCACCTCAGGGTTGAGAGGAGGCTCTTTTCGCTGGCTTACTGTAGTTCTATTTTACCCAAAATCAACAGGGCCTGTTACAGAGGTGACTGAAATGATATATCATCAAGTCTCTCGAAAGCTAAACACACACACACACACACGCACACACACACACGCGCAGGCTGTTTTGGATCTGATGGTACTTTAGTGGCTTAGCTCTCTGATCAGTATTTAGCTTGAAAAGAAAGAGAGGGATAGAGATAAGATGAGAGACATCAAACTGTATTAGAAACATGAGAGTGAGAGAGAGAGAGAAAGAGAGAGAGGCATTCCATCCATCTTGTGTGGGTATGGAGCCTCATGGCTGGCATTCTATCCATCAATGAGCGCAACATTAACTTTCTGGATCAGAACCAACATCCCGGATCTCTCGCCATCTCTTTGCTCCTCCCCTCACTCTGCTAAATACACACACATGCATACACCATTTGTATTCCTCTTCCGTCCATGAACAGCCTAAAACCCACCTCACTGCTTCCCTCACTCTTAAGATCATGTTGATTCTTCCTAAATAGCACTGATGAAATCGTAGCTGTTTTTATTATTATTTTTTTTAAAGTGTGTGGTTTCTCCTCTCTTTCTTTCTTTATCTCCACA
Source organism: Xyrichtys novacula (assembly GCA_962446985.1). Classification (NCBI taxonomy): domain Eukaryota; kingdom Metazoa; phylum Chordata; class Actinopteri; order Labriformes; family Labridae; genus Xyrichtys; species Xyrichtys novacula. The sequence goes on along the minus strand of OY660879.1, from coordinate 18,721,463 downwards.
CACCTTCACCACCCAAACAGCCGACCTCTTCAGCCCCTCTGATGTTCTGCTTGTTTTGATTCACCTCCTCTTTTCTCTCCTCTAGATCTCCTCTCCGCTGAGCTGCCTGATCGCTCCTCTCTTTGTCTCCCTCCCAGTTGGTGTTAATAATTTAACTACTGAGCTGCTGCAGAGCTGGCTCGCATCCAGGCCTCAGATTGGCACTGTCTGTCTATTTATGACACTGTGTGGTGGCGCACATGTGTGGGATGTGCAAGAGTGAGAGAAGTGTGTGTGTGTGAGTGAGTGAGTGAGTTAGTACGTGCATGTGTTTCCTGATTAGACTTCTGCCAGTCTAAAAAGTGGTCAAAGTTAGAAAAGAGCGAAATGAGCGATTAAAAAAGTCATAGTAAAACTGGTTATTTAACTTGCTTTAATCAAATCATGGCCTGTAACAATATTATCATGTCTTTGGCTGAACGTCTGCTTGACTGGGGAGTTAAGGGCACTGTGTGTAAATGGGTTAGTGATCATACCTAAGGTAGAATTACAGTGGTGACAGTGGCCTTCATAAGCATGACGTTTGATCATCTATTCGACAATTTTAACCATGGAAAACTTTATCAATACAAATTCTTTTGACACAGCAACCCCTCTCTATAAATTGTATAAATACTCTATATAAAAATGTATAATCCCCTCTCTAGTTTGTCCATTTTGTGCTCCCATAGAAACATGATATTTCATGATGGTGGCCTCTGCTCCATATTTGGAGACATAAAAAGCTCACTTTGAGTTGACAAAAAAACCTAGAAGATTTTTTCATTTAGGTGATAATACACTAATTTAAACATACTTCTGGGTATAATACTCAATTACTGTATAGCTTAATACCTCTAAATACTACATACTGTACCTTTCATGTTGCATTCACTGACTCAAGTTGAACTTAGTGTGTGGCACGTGATTTGCAGATCTTCTGGTAAATGTTCAAAAATTGGCTCAAGCATTTCAGATAACAAGACTGTCAACCATCATTTTTGTTAAACAATCACTGTACTCCCTTTCAGTCTTTGTGTAGAACTACAGTGTAATGTTGTCATTATTCGGTAGCCTCAGAAAAATAAGATCGTAACAACAGATGTGCATTTCTTTTGCTACAAATAACTCGAGCAAATTCTGTATTCAGGTGCTAGTTGAAACATCAATCTTCAGACTTTATGAGTTACAAGCTCTGTGACCAAATTAGAGACCAAAGAAACAACACCTTTAGTTTGTGTGTTTTGTTTTGTTGCCTAAGACTGTCACTATATGTTTTCACTGCTTAGAAATCAAAAGTTACAACCTATTCTTTATATATATTATTTGCTCAACAATTAGCACGCAATAACATAAATCCATAAAAAGCTGTCAACATAAACCAAGTCTGCTTCTCATGATGTCACTTTTTCAACTTGCAAACAAGTTGCCATAATCTCCTTCGGTTGGACAAATGTGGGAATGTTTTGTAATTAATCAGAGGCCACATGAATAAACAGGGGAATTCATTTCTCTAAAAGAGAAGCAAAAGCACCAATCAAAGATAGTGCAAATAGAAAGAGGGAAAAAAGCTAAAAGGTATCTGATGCCAGGCTCAGTCTGAGGGTCCGATTTACAGCTACGTACCTGTGTTGGACTATCCAAAAATCTAAGTAGTAAAAGGGGTTTTCATACCCCACATACAAGGATGGTCTTGTTACAAATTAATTATTTGAAATGACAATGTGCAAAACACAGGATTTTCAAATGCGAAAGACAACATTGCCAAACATTTTGAAAGTCTTGAGCATTTTAAAGGAGTAAAAGATTTGCAGTATTTACAAGGTTAAATTTTTTTTTTAGAGAAAGTAACTGGGTTTATCTACAGATCATCTTCGTCAAAATGATCTGAAAATTGTGCTGACATATATATATTTTTTCTGTTTAGGTTAAAAACCTTGTTTGTAAAAACTCAACGTGACAATCTCAGAAACGTTTCCAACACTGTTCTTCTACAATACCTGGAAACACTCGACACACTATGGATGAAGCTGATCCGTGGAAAAAAAAAGTGACATTTCTGAGGCGTGTGACATAGTGTGAATCTCGATGCCACCTCCCACACCTCTCACCCTCCTACAGTCCTGCCTACCAGAAATCTCTGCTGGGTAGAACCAGAGCACGCAGCTCACGACATTCATTTATTCATCCCTGGTATCATCAATCATCCTTAGATTCAACAACTCCCTAGTTTCTAACATCAATAATTTTATTGATTGATGAACCGAATAGCCAGTTCACTTCTTTGGGGTTTATTTTTGACTTAACCAAAAGAAGCAAACCTTTTTTGTAGCTGCCTTTGACCTTGCCTCTTTTATTCTTAAACTTTTCTTAATTTTACTTCGTCTTTTTTTTTGGAGTTGAACAAACAAACATGTTTTCTTTGCTTTGTCCAAGTCTTGAAAATCACTCCAAACCTGAGTGGGTAAATGAATGTGGGCTCTTCAGTAGCATTTTAGTAAACAGACATGTGAAGGGTCGCCCACCGCTCCACCTTATCTATATTTGATATCTCATAAAGAGTCTTTCACACTTGCCTGAAAGCATAAACACACCACGAATGGCTGCATGCATACAGAACCTGCACTGTCATTAATTTAAGAGATGGAGGGAGGTCAATATACCAGACGGTGTTTATGTGTCTGTGTGCAGGTTTGTATGGCAGTAGATGTGTGCTCACATGTACGTGAGTGTTAATGTGAACAGGGGAGGGAGCCATGCATGTGCACATACGCACATACACACACCGGTGTTGACAGGTGGCTGTGGTAAAGAGGTGGTCCCTGAGCTGGGGTCTGCCTGTCTCTGGCTGAGAGAGAGAGGAATAAAAAGCTCCCAGCAGCTGTCGCCCTAATTCCTCTAACACGGTGCTTGTGCTCTGATTAGAAAACGGATCTGGCCTCTAATTTACTCCTGACACCAACTAATGCTCTATATCTCAATCGCCCCTCCGTCCTTACTCACCACTGGCCTGCCTGGCTGGACACACACACACCTTGTGACTCAGAAGTCCAAGAAACTTGCAGGTATCACAACAGACACAAAAGAAGTGACCGAGCATGACAGAAAGCTATAAGTCCTCATTTGCTTTCACTGCAACATCTCATGCTCAGACGCACTGCTGTTCAGACAGCTTTGAGTCTCCTCAGTCTAGAAAACTAATGACTAGGCTGTAACAATCTGTGTTTTTCTTCATAACAACCTGAGCTGTCATATTCCTGTATGTGAAACTACTGCCGCATGTCCAAACTCTTACTTTTGCTCAAAACGACATGTAAAACAAACCAGTGACTTCAAACGTCCCCTTGATGCAGCTGTGGTTTGCCCTCCTTTTGTTTCTTACACCTCAAAAAAGCCAAAAAAATACAAGACAGAACAGAATAAATATGAAAGATGATATACATGTTTCAACAAAGCTAAGATAGACCTGATACAGTTCTGTCATTTCAGCTCTAACTGATTTCAGTACAAAAATTTTCCGCATTTTGGTGAAATGTTCCACAGTCTAACTTCTTAGAGTTAATAAACCTTCAAAGATTATAAAAAAACAACATGAGAAATAAAAGTCCATCAGGTTAAAATTAAAGAAATATCTAAACTGAAACTTAATTTGCTTCATTTAAAACTTACTTTGCTTTTTTCATGGAAATAAGTTTTTTTTTCTTTATGTTTTTTACAAAATTCAAACCAAATGAGTCAAAGTAAGGAGAGTGATCTGGAAAAGTTAAATGCTGCCAGTTTTTGCCAGTGGAGGAGGAGAGGATGGCTGAGTGTCTGGGCGTCTGAGTGCTGTGACAGGGTTGGCCCAGCAGGGGGCAGAGGTGTGATGCAGGGAGTGGGAGGTGATAGCTCAGTGTCACACTGCACACAGGGTGTCACCTCGCCAGGCTGGGTGAGAGAGAGAGAGCGACAGAGAGAGGGAGAAAGTGGACAGGGAGTCAGAGAAAAAGGTGAGAGATGTATGCCTGTCTGCGAGTATGTGTGTGTTTGTGTGTGTTTACTTTTTCATCTTTGAAGGGACCTGTGTTTGGGATCTTGGACATTCAGGTCCCCTCTTTTTTTTTGGAACTTTTTGATGATTAAGGCCTGGTTAAAGGTTCAGGACGGGTATTACCCTGAGACCCAGTGCGCCCATGATGCTGCTGTGATGATAACATTAAACTACATAGTCAAAACATTTTGAGCAAGAGTTTTTGCTGTGTGGCATTAGGAATAAGCTATGGGTAAGCTTGATTTTTTCGTGTAGATGACAGCATTTGTTTGTGTGTGTGTGTGCGTGCGTGTGTGTGTGACAGAGAGAAAGAGAGAGAGAAATCCTTTTTATTCTCTCTTTCTTCTCTCTCTGTCCCCTGTATCTGTCTCCAGGGACTCACTTGGCAACTCTCCCTACTTTTAATTCTCGCTCTGCAAACTGCTGGTGTCTGAACACAAGCTGGCAGCACATACATGTGCACACACACACACACTTGGTTTCACAAATGCACCAGCACACCCCCACCCCTTTACCCCAAACAGGCAATGAAAGACACCCACACAGTTGCCCCACATCCAGTTTAGACACAACAAACTCATTGCTCTTTCACATCACTGTCATCTGAAATATTGGAGAGGATTTCACAAACACGTACAAGGGACATCAAATGACACAGTACAAGCTGATTCAAAGAGATAATACAAATACACATACAGTGATGAAAGACTGAGATGTGTGGAGCCTCTCAGGAACCATGCACCAACTCCCAGACACACATTTCATCACTGACAGAGCTGAGAGACGTAGAAACAGCATCTCTGCTTCTCAGAATACAGATCTGGTATGAAAGGAAATGCACACATACACACATGAAGAGCCCTTAAAACATAAACACAAATGAAGGAAGTTAAAGGACATGAACATCCCACATTTATTTGTTTATTTGGATCCCTTCGAGCCGCTTCTTTAGTTTCAAACACATTAATATAACTGTCAGCTGTGCTCACGCATACCGTTTCTGCAGCAGAACGTACACACACACTGACAGGCAGAGGATGCAAACTTCAAAAGCACGAAATAAATAAATGAAGGACGAGTACGATAGGGATGAATAAATAACCAGAGGAGAGAGAGAGAGAGAGAAAAACAGGAAGGAGAGACGGAGAGTGCAGCAGTATAAGCGGAAGCAGTGAGTGAGATGCAGTGATTTTTGAAAGAGGGCTGGAGGTGAGAGGGTTTGTCACACACAGTTCTTATCTCATTTTGCTTAAAGAGCAAAGATGAAATCAGACTTTGGAGATGCTGTGTATGTGTGTGTATTTTTTTGAGTGTCCTGCAGGTGGAAAGTCTGTGCACAACACAGAGTGAGTGCAAGTGACTTGGATGTCTTTTGAGTTTCCTACACTCTGTCTTTTTTTTTTTTTAAATTATTTGGAAAAGGGTGTGAGTGTGGATGCAAATATGCAAATGAAACGGTTATTATTGCATTGCTCATCAAGCAGCGCGGAGCAGACATTAATAGGCTGATGAATATGCATGTGAATTTGTTAATTAAGTTAATTATTCTGCTGAAAATGCATTCGTCTTCCAAGGACATCTTCCCCAGGATTCCAACCTGCTCCACTCATTAGTCATGCGATATTTTACACTGGGCGCCGGGACAAGAGGTAGGAGAGGGAGGGGCAACAGGGGCCACCAGGTTGATATGTATACAATATGAGGGCATCATGGTTTTCAAGTCCACTTAAGAACAGCAGTAAGAGCCTCAGAAAGAGATTTAATGGCATTATAATGACACTTAATCCTTCATCAGCCCTCTAAAAAAAAAGGTCACAAAGAAAAGAAGAAGCACTACACCCAGAATACAGTGAGGCGCACACACACTCACAGTGGCCAGACATTCACTCCATCTCTGCTTTTCTCTTTCCTCTCCAGTAATTCCCCCTCTTCACTGCTTTTCCTCTAATTGCTTATTAAAACCCTCTTAAATGAACTTTTTGTGCCAACTTTCCAACACATTAATTAATTGTTGTAGCCAATTAAGTGTCGCTGCGCAAATGAGCTTCAGCACAAATGGTCCTGCAGGGCCCGTCCACCCCCCCCCACCCCCACCTCCCACACACACCCACCCACAAACCCCCGCCTTTACACCACCACCCTCCACCTCCTCATCCTCCTCCTCCTTCTCCTCTTCTACCACCCTCGCTCACTGCTTTCCCAGCAGCCCTTCTGCCCTTAAAGTGGCAGCATCCACTCAGACAGGGAGAGACACAATAACCCTCTCCTGCTCACGAAGCTCTATGAACTGAATTGGTAATGAGGATCTGAGACCTTGCACAACTAATTTGCTCTGCAAAAGTGCAGCATCATGCAGAGAGGGTGATGTGTCTGGCTGAGCAGAGAGAACTAGAAAAAGGTCAGAGAGAGATTTTTTTAAAGCATCATCCTTCATTTTTAAACTTTTTTTGTGCTACTTATTACTGAAGAAGCAAATAAAAGTCAACAATTAAGGGTTGAATATGATACTAATGATAATTTTTTTAAATGGCAACAATGTCTTTAAATCAAATTAGCAAACGTCTGTATCATCCAGCCAATCAAAAAACTCCTCAAATTTCCTTGCTTGGCGTTGCTGCTGCTGTTGAGCGATAAAGAAATAACGATTGTGTGTGACAGCAGTTTCTCGCAAAACTATAAACTGAAGAGAAATGGAGATGGTGTTATGGCATCAATAAAGCACGCTGGTGCCGCACTACAGCATATATCACTGCTGGGATAAAGTCAATCAATTCATAATATCACATAAATAAAAATGTAGCCATAAACGAAATGACGCACATTAAATTTGGCTTGATAGAAGACAAAGAAGAGGATCTGATGAATACAGCACATTTCATGCAGCTAACCGAGATCTACTCATAAATCACTGCACATTTTTATTTCTCAACTATGACACCACAGAGATGCAAATATTTGTTATTTTCTACATTCAATTAACTATTCACTATTTACATTAGCTGGTCTTTGCAGAACAGTGTGTGTGTGTGTGTATAAGAGGGATGTGATACTGTGTGGGTCCCTTTCTCCCCTCTCTGAGTTTACACTGATCAAACAGCCTCAGTAATCAAACTCAACTTTAAACAGTAGCGAGGCTCAGGGAGACGTCTGCAGCCCACACACACATACAAGAATTCACACACACTGAATGAATACACACAGAGAAAGCCCGGCTTTAGGAGTCAGAGAGATTAGCTTCCTTTTTAAGAGTCAGTTAAAAGACCTGAACTGGCGTAGACCTTCATATGTGATGGAGAATTTACTGCGGAACAAGTAAAAGGCATAAAACGGTTTTTATAGAGTGCTTCAGCTGCAGAATTCATAGTTATGTTTTGTCTGGAAGCACCAATCAGTCAAACTTTAGACTGTATCCTTTGAATGCTCGCATGGAGTTAATAAATCTCAATCTGAGCAGAAAATGAAATCCACGTAAGCCAGAGAGCTTTTTCTTAACACTGCAAAAACATCTTCACTGTCTGACTGACTGAATGTCCCTAATGCGAAAAGGAGGATTAAAAAAACTCTATCATAACTATCTAATCCATCTTCTCCATCCTACTTTGCCCTCTTCTCTTTTCTTGCAGCGGATAAGTCAAATTTTTTCTAATCTTTTTGTGACTTTTTGACTTTTGGCAGTCTGAAAACGATTATAAACTTTGTGGTTTCAACATCTGTGGTCACCTGTGCTTTTCCAGTTTCAACTATAACATTCAATTGACAGAGTAAACATTTCTTTCTCCTGAATTCATTTCCATCTTTTTAGTGGCTTATATAAATTTAGGCAGACAAACATGACCAGGACGAGGTCCATACAAATGCGTGATATGAGAGCTGGGTTTGTCTCTAACGTTGAAAACGAGGATGAAGTTTTCCCACATTTCTGTGAATACTAAGATCAGGCTGAATCATGTTGGAGATATCCAATTAGTGCATACAATCATCTTACACGGGGACTGAGGAAATTAGTCCCTGCAGTAATGCCAAACTACAACTGCATGAATAAAATCTGGTATAAATTTGTCTAAAATGGTCTGTCAGTCAATTTGTCTGGAAGTCCACCAAAATCACTGTAGCCGACAGTCAAGCTCCGGCATCCAAAATGGAAGCTCCATTTTGAAAGCCGCCGTTAGCTGTCTCTGCCACGGCGGGTACGTGCTTCAGACTGGCAACATGGCACATTTATGGGCATTCCCCATAAGGTGCCTTCCTGATTGATGGCACAGTCTCGTGCACCTCCCTCTCTTCAGTGCTCAGTCCTGATTTATTCGTCTCATCTCTGTGACTTGGCACCAGTATTGCCCACTACTTCTCCTGTGGAAACTCCCTGCGGGCACATTCACTATTATTTGGAGTCCCGACGGGCAGAAGCATCAGACAGAAACATACACATACACACCCTCATACACACACATCACACTGTCTCATCTCACTCACACTGGGCCTGTGCTAGAGGGCAGGTGAGCCTCCCACTGCCTCCACTCTGAAAGGATCTCTCACCCAGAGGGCTCAGCTGCTCGGTGGGCCAGAGGGGTAAGCGGCTGTGTAAGCCTGCCAAGTGAGGGACTGGTCTGGGTGTGCGTGAGGCCAATCCTGGCATACACACAGAAAAACCAACACACACACACACGCACATAGCCAGCCTGTATGAAGCTTGGCAGATTCTGCCTTTGCCAATCTGCAGTTTATGATCCTTGTCTGCCTGTCAGAATCTTCATAAAGAGATCAACCCAGGTAGTAAAGGGATCCTCACTACACTACGATTGATGCATAAAGAGCTCTTCTGACTGGGTCAAAGTTATCACATATTTGACAGTCGCTAGGAGACAAAAAAATGACTGTTTTATGAAAAAAAGTAACATTTAAACTGAAATCCCAAACTGCCATAAATACTTTTAGCTTCTTCTACATTTCCTAGTCAAGTATTTTTGTAAAATTGAGTGTAGCCATTTTTAATTTTTGATTGACACAAATGCAGTTGACCTTCAACGATAAGAGCAGAAAGATTATATGTAAGTTAGCAGCAAGAACAACAGATATTTTTACTGAAAAAAATTAGTTATAAATGTTTGCAATTTAGGTCCTTTGATTGATCACTTATTTTTTATTGCCTGACATCTTTAATTATGATTAGTCTGCTCATTTTGATTTGCTAACATGAGATCCTAGATAGTAGCAGTGATAAAACACACTGGAAACCTGGACTGAATCAGGTGGATGATCATAGACTGCATCTACTATGGACAACTTGGCTCCGCCTTCCACCAGTATACAAATTTGAAGCCAAATTGCACTCAGTATTTCCGGGTTTTTTCTCCACTTCCTGAAACCAACATTGCGCAGTAGCGTTGTACGCAATTCGGTGACAGTCAGCTCAAGCAGCGTATTCCCTGGGTGAGCTACGCAATCTTTGTACACCCATAGGCTGTATCAACTGTCAATCATAGAAAACATGAACCCCTAATAACTTTTAACAATGGAGCTGCACAGAAAAAAGAGGACTTGAGCACAAACCAGTCTTACAGTGACTACATGTCAACATCACAAGCAGGGGGGAGAAAAATTTAAATTCTGTGTAGTAAATTTCTAAAGTTTGTCCACAGCTCCATAGGGATTGCTGGAGGAGGTGGGATTTATGGCCTACACTGCAGCTCATCACCAGTGGGTGCTGTTCTCGTGGTGGCTTCACCCACCAAGGAGGCAGACAGCGTCCATTCTATATACAGTCTATGTGGATGATGCAAGAATAACATCAGTAGTTTAGGTTGAAGCATGAATGCTTTCTACGAAGCGGCTGAATCGGTGTGATGTGTTGGAGAGACAACTCAGCTGGTCGCATAACTTCCTTTAATAAACTGAACAAAGAAAACACATATTACAAAATATTATTTTCTTTTTACAGACAAGTGGGACCATTTTTCTCTCCCTTTCTTTTTCCAAAGCAAAAAATGGAAACAGAAAAATGGAACTTTTTTTTAACCTTGAATAATTTTCTTTGTTTTGAAAATAACCGCACAAAAAAAGCTTTTGCTGCACAAGTTGGCAGGGAGGCGACAACATATTAGACAAGGCTCTTAGAGCCAGCAAGGAAAAAGCTGGAAATTGTTTGTGTTTGTTGTATATAGTGTATGTTTGTCACTGTTTACTTCTGATAGCAGGATGGTGTGTGCGTGTTACAAAACAGTCCATCATAATGTAGTGGTTTAATTCATATCATAGACTGAAAATGAGCACTACAGGCTTAAGCTTGTTGCAACACAGGAGGTCTCTTCATGATGAGTACAGAAGTCTATTGATGGGCCAAGAACACATTACAATTCAACTGAGTTGATGACAGGCAGTCTTTGGGGACTATTTAAAATAATGGCCCGCAGACATACACTGATGTAAATGACACCCAAAGCAGACACTTTATCCACATTTCCCCACCAGGGCAAGATCATTCAGGGGTTGCCGGGGTCATGAGAGAGGCACAAGGCTGTAAGAGGGGGGCTCTCACCAGCAAGTTTCAACTAAAAACTCAAGGTCCTTTGTTGTCATCAGTGGACTCATTGGTTTAATTTCACTCATAAGGAGTGTTTTAGTTTCAACTAAAATGCTTTTGCTCTGTCACAGCCAAAACTTTAGAAAAGAGTGGAGGACAGTCACTGAATCCCCCCTCAACACTTCTCTCTAAAAGGGCACTACAGTGGACATGACAATCATTCGTACTGAGGAGAAAAAAAGATCATGGCTCCTCTTCTTGGTTGAGTGTCAGCAGCGAAACACTCATTTTGGAAGCTAAACAAAGGTGTCAGGAAACCCAGTGGAGAAAAAAAGGGCAGAGATGCAAACGTGGTGACTCTACCTACATAGACTGGTCATGAACATACTGACCACAGGTGCGAGCACCTATCCACTATGACACTCGTTCAGTGGAAAGTGATGTTCATGACCTTGAAAGACCGTCAATCTTTTTCCTACATTCGTTTTCGAGATCTGTGTTTCAGCTCTAGCTACCTGCTCATGGTCCAGCGAGTCATAATTGGTTGATGTCCCTCTGAATTCTTCCTCTGCCTTTGCCCTCAGGCCAGGGTCACCGGAGCCATCTCAACATAACCGGGTCTGTCACCCTGTAGGGCCTGAGGTCAGCGTGCAGTTCCGTGGGAAAAGCGTAGATCCTGGTCCTTGGGGAACTGCGCAGTGGTTGGAGCAGCAGTCTTTGGCCCCGATGGGTCCTCAGCTGTAGCCGAAGATTTGGGTGGTGAGTCTGCAACCCAGGGTGGAGGGGGCTGTCCCTGGGCTGGAGCATCTACTGCAGGAGAAGGGTCCTTGCTGCGCTGAGGGACCTCAGCTTCCGAGTCATGCTGGGAGATGAGCTGAAGCAAAGCAGCTGCTACAGCAGGGCTGATGTCCTGGTTAGGTTGGGTTTCAGACCCAGCCTGCTCAGCATTTCCAGCGAGGACAGCTGATGGTGGCGGCCCTGGTGGTGAGGGTGGACGCTGGTCACCAGACTGGGGCACAGGGTTAGACCCAAACGGTTTCCTTTTTGATGGTGCAGTATCTGTGGGGATCAAAACAGAAGAGAGGACAAATGTTAGCTACTGGGATATTTTAAAAAAAATACATGCAGCGTATAGACTGTGTCACAGTGGCATTAATGTCTCTGTTTATGTTAAAGATGCAGTGTGCTAACCCGGAGCTCAAGAAGCTCTTTTTTTTGACCAAATGACCTGATATAAATTAGCAACGTTGGCACGGTCCTACCTTTACCACAAGAGGGTGGCAGAGGACTCTAAGAAAATCTTCTCATCAGTTGCACGTTGGCAGTTAGTGGAGGCTTAAACATCAGTTTACGCATGGCAGTAATATTAGTTTAGTTAATCTATGAGCAATGCATTGATTAATACAGTCAGTTCTTAGACCCAGACTTTAACACAAAGATGTGCTTAGCCTTTAAAAAATCATAAATGCACATATTCAGGTAAATTAAAACCTCGTATTAAAGGGTCCTAAAAGGCTTTGACTTTATTCTAACGTGATTTGACTATTAGAGATTTTATTCAGTACAGCAAAAAAGTATTTTTGTACGTTTTTTTTTAAACATTGAATATCCAAGACTTGCCAATATGGCTAATGCTGATGTATGTAATAGGAGTAATGTATGCAAAACAGATGCAGCTAGAATAGTTCCCTCCAAATAACCATCTATAAAAAATGAAAAAACATGGGGAGTGGGTGAGGGAGCACTGGGAGGGGCATGTACAGCTGGATGAACCAAAAAGGGTGACTTAAGTGACTTTGAATATTTCAAAGATGAGGACAAGACTCCTGAAACGCGTGTTTGTTTTTACAACCTACAGCAGAGCAACGCAAAACCAAACCGGCTGGAGTTTCAAAGATAAGAGGAAAACATGACTGCTACCATTCTAGTGTCAGCAGCAAAGCCAACAGTTTATTCATGTTGCGCACACATCTTCAAACTAAAATCTGAGTCAGAGTTAACAGCTAGAGCCAAAAGGAAATAAAAGGTGTGACAAAAGAAAGTTTAAAGAAACACATGCAGGTGAGGTCTAAAGATTGAATACATTTATTTTCACTTGATAATTTATTAGACTTTCTTCATAAAAAGGCTGACATTACAGACAGCTGAAAGCAACATCTCTTCCTGTGAAGAATCCTCAACACCTGCTTTATCATGAAATGAAGGATGAAAGAAACGTGTGGAGATGAAACAGATATAGAAACAAAAACCGTGAGGGAAAAAAAAAAATAAACAAGGAAAAGGGAGAAATGTGGAAGGGGACAATACAGTGTGAACCTTTCTTTTCACTCCAATGAAGAACACTACACTTTCTCTGGTTTATTGTGAATACAGTTAAAGATGTCCGTGTGCAACCAAACCTTCACCAAGTTGCAAGGGTCACAGGATGACAAACACTCGACAGACATTTTGAAGGTCTTTTTTTTTCGCACGTTCTTCAGTAAGTGTAGTGGTAACACAGGCGTAGAGGGACAACAGTGAGTGTTGAAGGAATGTCAGGGAGAAAGGGAAGGGTGAGGGATGTAAGATAAGTCTAATGGCCAAATTTATTTGGTTTATTTCTCATTTTCTCATTTCAGAAGGTGGTCTAATTAATTTTCACACAGGAATTTTGTGTACAAAAACCACACTGTGTTTGTTCTCTGCACTGCTCTCTGCATTCTTGCGGTCTCCTGAAATTTCCATCAAATCCTGTTTCCCCAATTTTTCTACCCTCTAGAGACTAAACCCAGACTTGCCCTTGCGATCAGTAGTGGAGGCAGATGAATCGCGCATTAGTGCCTCCTCTGATTGGACGCCATTGCTCTCATCGCCTTGCTCCTCAGTTTGTGGCTTAATGATGTGGCCTAAAATGAGAGCCAGCAGGTTGGCCTGGTCTTCCTGGCTCAGTTGCTGGTCTCCGGATGTCGGCGAGAGTTCCTGGGGTTCAGGAGGTGGTTCTGGCGGCTGCGATCTGGCAGTAACCTGAGGCTGGTCCTCTGGAGCCCCCTGGTGGTCAGAAGCCTCACTGAGCGCAGAAAGAGTCTGGCTGAGGGTTTCTGGATTGGAGAGGTTGAGGAGCTGGGCAACTTGGGGCAGGCTTAGATCAGTGTGCCCCTGCAGGAGGTTCACCAGCACCGCCATCTCTGCTGGGTTCAACTGATCCGCAGAAACACCCAGGCCTGAACACACAAAGTCATGTTCACCATATTTCTGAAACAGCTCTTATGGTTGATTGTGTTTCTGTTCAAAATGCCTGTGAGAGATTGCTGTTACCTGACAACTCGCGCTCTATATTGGCTGTGGAGGGGGGCTTTCCCTGTGGAGGTGGGGGCACTGCAGCCGGGCTGGTTTGGGCCCGGCTGTTCTCTCCGCTGGAGGTTCCTGTCACATCCTTACGTGGCACTTTGGGCACAGGCACATCACCAGGCAGCCCGCTTTGTCGAGCTCGTCGTCTCTTCTTACTCCACAGCTCATGGCAGTCTTGGTGGTGAGGAAGGCTGCAGAAAACGAATACATTAAGTCATTACAGAGCCAACATTAATTTCAGATTTGTGATGCCTCAGACAGAATTTTAAACATTCAAACACATTAAATTGAAAAGATTCACAGAGTACAGTTTTAATATTTCCCCCCACCTCTGACAACAAGAACAACATGCGCCTCAATACTACTATGTCATTTAAGATAAGAGCAGAGCTTATGGTGGACTCACTCTGGAGGTGGCATCCTGCTGGGCTCCACATCACACAGAAAGTCACTGTTAAGGGCCTGCTCTGATGTGCAGCGCCGCGCAGGGTCCAAGGTGAGCATTTGATCGAGCAGGTCCAGAGCAGAGGTCGGTAAACTGAAAGGAAGGGAACGGATTATGTAACTATGGGGACCCAGGAACAGTTAAGCACAGCTACTTTAATGAAGTGCAGGGTGTACATACACAGCAAACTCCTCCCGCAGTCGCCGTCTGTACTGTTTCTTGGGTTTCATGGTGTTGAAGAGGGGAAGTTTAATGACGTCGGGCCAGACTGCTGGGCAAGGACTCCCACACAGACGACTGAAGCGACAGAGTAGGATAGATATGCGGTCAGGGACAATGAAAAAAGAGGAACTGGGATGTGAAGAGGTGTGTTCAGCAAAGGGCAGCCTACCTGATGAGTTCCAGTTGTAGTAACTCCTGGTTAGCCTGAAAGATGGGCCTCTTGGTGAAAAGCTCTCCAAGAATACACCTGATGGAAGAAGAGAGTGGAAAGATATTAACACCTCCTTACTTCAAAAACTCTTTCTTTTGACATTAAGAGGACTGAAATAGAGTAGTCCTGTTTTACTCAGCTGTGAAAATGGACAAAAATCAGGTCCCTCCTTTCAATACATAAAAAGTCTCCCATGCATTTGCCTTCTATACTTGTAACACTTTTTGTTGTAGCATCAGCGAGCACAACATCCAAAGACTGCAGCTGATTTAATCCTTGTGACTTCAGACTCAAAGTTAAAGCCTGTATCTGTGAACTGCTAACTCCCTTTGAGACTGGCCCCTGCATGAGGTCTCCTAACAGGGCCCAGATTGTGGTTCCTCAATCTTGATGGGTCATAAATGCACAGAGCATTAGCAGTTTGGGCCCCACAGCTGTGAAACTCCCTGTCTGAGGTTGTCTCTTTTCTCTTACTTGCCTTCAACAATTCAGATTGTTTGATTTTTTTTAAGTCTTTTGTAACTTGGTTTTCGAAAAGTGCTACATGAACAAAGTTATTGTAATTATTACCTTAATCATGATCACACTTACCCACAGCTCCATACATCAATAGCAGGAGAATATCTCTCCTCTCCCAGCAGAAGTTCAGGGGGGCGGTACCATAGTGTGATTACTTTATTAGTGTATGGCCGACTGGGGGCGAGAAAAGAGAGGGGATGGTAAGACATTCACAGGGCATGATTACCCATGAGTGTACAAAGACAAACACTTCCACTTTCACTATCTGGGATTTGTGTTGGTAAACAATGTGACAGACACTACCACCTAGAGGGGAGTCGCTGTAAATTCAGGGGGAAGTCTTGAGTGTATTAAAACTTCTACGATCATCATGAAAGTGTTTTCATAGGTTTAAATGACAAAAGTTATCAGTGTAAACAATGACATTTAAGAGGTAAATATGTCATGAAAAAAATCTCTTACCTTTCCTCTGAATTGTAAAGACGGGCCAAACCAAAGTCTGCCAGTTTGATCTGACCTCTGTAAAGGGGAAAACAGATGACAAAAATATCTTAAATACTAGCTTCCATTTCAATCAAATCAGTTTGTAACTTGTGAAACACTGCAGACAATTACTACTTCTCTTTTTAGCTGGAGCATTTGTACGAGTACACATAATTGTAATTGTGTTACTCTGCTTCTCATTTCTTTATTAAATGTTCAAAGAAATACAGTGACTTGTGGTGGATTAGTAATGCCTGCTAAGGGTGCAACTTGTACCTCTTAGCAGACGTTAGTATCAACCACCTTAATACACAGTCCAACATTTACATAACCAATCATCAACCAAATAAACATCCACCTGACACTCAGAACTTTGAATGCTGATTTTGGATTGGTTAATATTAGCCTAATAAATATTTGCCTTTTCTACTCACGTTATACTGAGATGACTAGCACAAAATTTGCAGGGCTGATGAGACAAGATGAAGAGATTGCTGAGAGTTTTCTTTCTGAGCTGCACAATATTGAAAAAAAAAGTCTCTATTTTTTCCTTTACGCAATTGCAAAATCAGAAATTACAAGAATTTGTCCCAGAGAAATGTAGTGTATTTTTAGAGTTCAGTATTGATTAAAATTTTCTTAAACTCTATTACACCATCAATATCAGCATATTTTCAGCTTTAAGATTAAAGCCCTTTCTACCAACATCACATTGCCCGGCACTGGACTCATCATCTACTTTGGCATATGGTTTTCACAACACTACACTGTACATGCACCGCAGGCGTAGAAACCAGACGTTAGTTTAGCAGTCCAAGGTCTCTCCAGGTTTAAACAAGTCAAATTTAAGACTTTTTTAAGACTGTACTGAATACAATTTAAGACCCATTTAACATCCATACTGGCCAAAAAAGTATGACAGACATAAAGGAAAATCTGAACATTTTACACAACTTTAAATCAATCTTTATTTCTATGGCACGTTATTTATTTAAAAGTAACGTTGATACATTTTAAAGAAATCTTATTCAAAAGATGCAATATCCTTTTTCAACACCTTCAACATCTTATTTAAGACATTTTATGAGATTTTAAGAGAATTTTAGACATTTTAAGGCTTTAAATTCAAATCATACGATTTTAGACGTTTTCAGATTTTTTAAGACCGCTCAGACCCTGCAGTCCATACATGTTCCCTAGAAAAGCACCAAAACACTGTCCACTGT
Source organism: Xyrichtys novacula (assembly GCA_962446985.1). Lineage (NCBI taxonomy): Eukaryota > Metazoa > Chordata > Actinopteri > Labriformes > Labridae > Xyrichtys > Xyrichtys novacula. The sequence goes on along the minus strand of OY660879.1, from coordinate 18,704,462 downwards.
GTATGCAGAGACGCCACTCATGCATGTTTACATCTGATCATGTGACACAGACAGATGCAGACACTTCCTGTGTCTTCCTGTGTTCGATTGGGGGGGGGGGCTGCATTTAAGTGATTTCTCAGCCATTAAATGGAGATAAATTCTAGATAACAAGAAGGTTTTCAGAGCATGTCAGGTTGCAGGTGAACATTAAACATCCTGTGATTTGACTACTGTGAATACACACGTCACAAAAGTATTTAAATGATACATCATTCAGCCATAATTTCATTTGTAGGCCACCTTATGTAAAACATTTCTCCTGAAGTTGTTGCTGGAAATGGCAAATGCAGTGGATGTAGATTTATCAGCGACACAGCTCATAGTTTTTGTAGAATAGCTGAAAGATGTTGAATGGCCCCACTATGAAAATGGCACAATTCACTGCTCTCTGTAGGGCCTGTGAAATGAAGGTTGCAGATCACACTGCCTTTGCCTCATTCTGGCTTGACCAAACATGAGGAGAGTGCCAAACACAGAAAATGCAGATGCTTCTTCATTTTTACTGGCTGCCCCTAAATTCTGCTACCAAGTAAAAACTGATAATTTTGAGTCCTGCAGTCAAATATTTGCTCTTTCTGGCCGTTGCGCAAGCATTTTCATGCTCATCAAGCTCTATATCACAGAAAAAAAAAAAAAAATCATGTTTTACAGGCAGGTAACTATCAGCAGCAACTTAACCTTTGTTCTTAAGAATAAGAAGTAGTCTTGTAGACTTCATGCAAACCTGTACCAGACACCCAGCTATGTAAATGTGCAGGTTTATTGATACAAATCAGGAAATATGGTTTTCTACTAACATCTATAAAAAAGTAATGAATCCCTAAGATTATAGTTCGCATTGCACTGTGCTTGGCTGTATGTTTTTCTTATTTACAGCTGCTTTTTGACCCCTGGAAGTTTTCAGTTGATGTGAACATTGTTGGAAATATTAATATCACTTTGTAAACAGGGATCAGATGCAGTAATGTACAAAAGCAAACTGTGCAGTTAATCTGCACTATAATGGAACCATGTCATGTCATGTCCGTGGTTCCTTACCTGTTGTTGAGCAGTATGTTGGAGCATTTAATGTCTCTGTGAAGAAAGTTGTTCTTATGGCAGTAGTCCAGACCCTCCATCAGCTGGCGCATGAAACTGCGGATGTGCTCATGGGAGAATTGGACCAGGCCCGATTCCAGCAGGCCCATCAGATCATGGTCCATGTACTCAAACACCAGATAAAAAGCACCTGGAGAGAAACAGAGAAAAAACGTTTCATAAATAAGACTTGAAAATAAGATTCATTCAGAGAGTTTACTGCGAGTTCTCTGCTAAAACTGTGAAACTACTGTGCTTTGTGACTCCTGCAGGATCAGTTACGGTACAACGTTATGTGGGTTTCTCACCCGTCTAAAAGTGTCAATGAATATCAGATCAGATCGGACAGAAAAACTCTTTGCACGCTTTTCTTTGTGGATTGCAGACAAGCTGCTACAGTAGTTCATCAATGCGACTACAATGTGGTGTCTTCTCTTGAACATGTTATCTACAGGAGCTGTTGATTCTTGGTTGCTTTTCTTATCTTACATCATTTGATGCACCGGTAGTAAACAGCGCTATGCTACAATGAACGCATTCATGAAGCGCTTATATTTTGGCAAACAGTGATCCAAGTAGCTTAATTTGAAACTTATGAACAAGAACGTTAGCTTAGTTCACCCAGGAGACAGTGGAGAGACACTCATAAATTTAAGATCTAAACAATGTCATTCATTTCTGTGACACAAACACAAGTTTGTGCACAACACTAAGGCCCGAACTACACGAATGCGGATATATTTCAAACCGCACATATTTATGTCCGATTAGGCCTCCCTACCACACCAAAACAGGAGTTTGGAGCACTCAAACCGGATAAATCTGAATCCGGAAAAACAAGTGGAGAAATAAAAAAATATCTGTATCCCGTATCCGTAGTGGATTCGTGTGGTTGGACTTTTACGGATCGATGACGTCAAACCGCAGCTCGCGCATGCAAATTAAAAAGAAAAACAACAACAACGATGGCGGACAGACAGGGTATTCTTTACGTTTGTTTTGCCCTTTTGGGGCTAATTTCAGCCTTGCAAGTGAACCTTATTTTATACAATTACATCCACCAGTCAGCCAGCTCACAGACGCGTCTGCTGCGCCCGATACTTTTATTGGTCACATGGTCCGTCACATGGACCCGATGCACTATCGTAGCTTCCGCAAACAATGCATGACGCATCACGCTGTTACGATTCATCGGCCAATCAGGTAGCTTTGTTCCTGATTTTTTTTTTAAGCAGCACAAGATAGGATTGAGTTTGAAGGCTACGTGTGGACGCAGATATTTTTGAGAACTAACACGTGTGGACAGATACATTTATTTAGACGGGAGTACAAAAATATCCTGATAAATAAATATCCATATACGTGTAGTTCGGGCCTAAAAATAAACACAAAAAACATGGCAAACTGCTGTTAAATCAAACTCAACAGGTTGAGCACATCAAAAATAACTGCATATATACCAGGAAATGAAACGCATAGTTCGGTCTGTGTGTACTGAGATTCCCCTTTTTACTTTATTACTTACTACCACTTCTTTAAATTTGTTTCACAGCCATCTAGATCTCATGAGTTACCTCCTCTAGTTGAAAAATCTGAAGAATCACATCTCTTTACTATTTCTCAATATTACTCAGACCCTCTTACCTTTGTCCTTTTTGAAATCTAGGGCATCTTGCTTGTCAGTGACAATCTCCTTCATGTTAACAACACTACGGTGTTTGAGCTGCCGCAAGATCTTGATCTCACGGATGGCTGTGATGGGAAAACCCTCCTTTTCATTGTCCAAACGCACTTTCTTCAGAGCAACTAGTTCACCTGGGAAGTTCAAAAGAGAACCCGTTATATTTGTATTCACTCTTCGCTTGTTTAAGCACCAAATACTTGTGAGAACTATCACGATGGAAGTCACTTACCAGTGTCTTTGTCCTTGGCCTTGTACACTTGGCCATAGGTACCTTCTCCTATGATGCCAATTATATCAAATTTATCTACACAGCGTTTGCCCCAATCACTCAGGTTGTGTTTGCGCTCACCGTATCGCGGGCAGCAAATCCTGGAAATCATAAAAACAGTTGAAAAAATCTAATCTGTAGAATTCAAAAAGTATGACTGAGTGAATGAGACAATAAACTGACTTTGGTCTCTTCTTCAGGACTGTCTGGGGCAGCATTGGGGGCTGACGGATGGGTGACTGGGGAGGTGAAGCATCTCCTCCGAGCAGGGTAGGCGGTAATGGGAGGTCAATGAGTGACGTCCGACTGCGAACTTCCTTTTCCTTTCTAGGTAGTTTCTGAGGTGGGGTGGACTTCTTTGGACTGAGGATGCAAAAGAAAAAGAAAACCGTTTATATTCTGTATCAAACTAATTAGTGCAAGAGGTAAGGCATGGATTCCAGGTTAACTTTCTGACTGTAATGTTCAACCTTAAATGTGAAGGGAACTCTCGAACGATTTGAAATCAAAGTTTTCAGGCAACTTGAAGAGTTCATGTTCTTCAAGCCAAAACAGTGAAAATTTGCAAATAAAATAAATACACTTGACTATACACATTAACTCTGATACAAAAAAGTCTGTTAGTGCATCTAAATGTTAACATGAGGAAAAATGGAGAACATTTCCACGTAAATTCCTGCTACAGAGGTAGCTGCTGCTTAAAAATGTGAAATGTTGTACCACGGATGTAAAGACAACAATACGGAGAAGTTCAGGTTTTCTCCTGCAGGATAGAGAGAGATGAGCATGTATTGAATGAGTGGTGTTAGTTGTACTCGTTCTCTTCTCTTTCCCTTGAGATGGGTCTCACCTGTTTTGGGCGTTCCCCAGCAATGCAGGTGGTAAAGGCAGGGGAGGCAGAGTCGATGTTTTGTGCAGCGGCGTTGGGCGAAGGGGGCTGCGTGCAGGGAGTGGGGCTGGAGATTTGGCCTGGGATGTGGTCAAGGGTGTCGGAGGATGAATACTTGTTTCTGTCTGAGGTGGTGGTGGTGGTGGAGCTTGTGTGACTGGACCGGGTGGCACAGATGGAGAGGGCTGAGGAGGAAGAGGTGCAGGAGAGGAGGTGGAAGAGGAAGGTGGAGGAGCAGTTGCCTCGTCTTCTACATTAGGATCATCCTGGGGTAATGGCGCAGGAGGGGGTGGAGGGGGTTCTTCAACTGATGCTGCCTCTCTGTCTGGTTGTGGAGCCTCTGTTTTGGGAGGCCGCACAGAGGAGAGGCCTGGAGGTTTACGTGCCGAGGGTAGGGGGGAAGCACCACCACTGGCACGGGCTGCAGCCTCAGCAGCCTGCCGTTCTTTCTTCCTTCTTGTAAGCTCGGCACCCAGGCTGGAGTTCAGAGGCAGGCGAGTGGAGGGAGGAGAGCGGCTTGTAGGTCGACTGCTGTGGGAGCTGCCCCCCACTCCAGCAGAGGAGGCATGCCTCTTGTTTCGGGAACGAGAGGAAGAGCGACGAGAAGATGAGTACTGCAGAGGAGAGCGACTCCTGGAGCGGCCAGAACGCCTAAGAGGGAAAATACTTTCACTTATAAAAAGCAGAAACAATGCCAGAAACAACATCAAGTTAGCAAATTCTTCTGGAGATCAGAGACATGGATAAAATATGTAACATGATTATTGAATATCTTCAAACAAGCATAAGAATAGGTCATAAACTGTAGCCATCTTTTGACCATATCAGATCCCAAATAGTTTTTAGAAAAAAAAACATCTGGGGTCTTTGATTTGGAGGACAGTGAGTTTGGCATAATACACATAAAATTGGTAACAAAGTAAAACCATGACCTTAAAAACTGAATAACATGCTGGATCTCAAACTTTTGTTTTCTTCTAAGAAGCAGCTTGTGCATTTTTTTTATTTAAATTTATTTTGACTCCATTCCAACCCCAGATATGCACTACTATTTTCCTCAAATTGAAGACAAGGAATACTGTATTTTTCGCACTATAAGGTGCACCTGATCATAAGGGGCACCATCAATGAACGCGTCTATTTTCATACATTAAGGCACACCAGATTATAAAGCGCATTAAGCCAAACAAAACAGTCAGATAAGTCAAACTTTATTTAACTCATTCAATAACTCTGCAAGGCTACGGTAGCTGCAGTGCTCTGACAAGCCATAAGGATTTTAAGTGCGCCTTATAGTGCGAAATATACGGTATTTTTAAAATCTATAAATGCAGTAGAGACATTTCCTGACAGCTGAAGGTTTTGTTGATTATGACCAGTAAAGTAGTAAGAAGTGGTCACCAGGTATGACTTTATTTCCTTAACCCAGCATACAAACTGATAATCATGAACATGAAAGAACTATCTTATTGTCGATTAGGCAAGTCCTCTCACCACCAGATTTCCAGGCTTTCTGTGGTTGTTTTTACATTTTTAAAAAATGGCTTTGAGCTGTGTGACTGAAAAATAATCAGTACAATGGTCTCAGATACTAGCATGACAGGAGCAGACCCATACCTCTTTTGCTGTGCCCTAACCTCTTTGCAGAAACCAAAGGCCATGGTTGAATATATATGTATATATATATATTCTGAAGGTAAGTATTCATATCAGCTGACTGTCTTGTCATCACTCACATCCATTAACTTTCTCACCCTTGAGCTTTGGTCAGTACCATGACAAGAAAGGTTCATCATAAACATCCTTCCCCCCTACAATCAATATCTTGCTGTATAGAGAATAGCTTAGCAAGCTCAACAGGTCTGCCTGGCTTCCAGTTCAACTGCAAGCAGCTACTGTTTGGGTTTTTTTAGATGCTATGCAAATGCCGCAAAGGATGGCTGTGTGGGTAAGTTAGTATGTGCTCTCTCAAACACTCATCTTGCCCTGTGAAAAGACACATTTTCCCTCTCAACACATGTGGTGGTAATGAGCTACAACTCTTAAGACCGTTTACCCTTAAGGGGTCTCCAAACATTTTCAGCATACACTCACCGAGACATGGGGCTGGTGCTGGAGGATCTGCGAGTACCATAGGGGCTGATGGAGCGTCTCCTTGAGTAAGGGCTGCTGTCCCTCTCATAGCTGGAGGATCTGTGTCTGCTGCCATAGGGGCTATCTGATCTTTGTCTGCTGCGAGACATGTCTCTGTAGGGACTGGGGCTCTGCTGGGCCACCCTTCGCCTGGAGTAGCCATCATCCCCTTGCTGCCCATACCCACTGCCCTGTGGACTCTCGCTGCCAGCCCCTCTTCTGGGACTAGGTGAAAGAGCAGAGCTTGTGCCCTTCCTGCGAGGGCTACCCCTACTAGAAGACTTGCCCTTAGGGCTTGACTTGTGGCTCTTGGAGGATTTGCGGTGGCTCCCGTCTGCTCGGACCCTCTGAGAGGAGCTTCGGCTGCCCTCTCCTCTGCCCTCTCTGCGCTGTTGCTTGTCTTTGCGAGACTTCCCTGAGCGGCTGCTTTCCTTACTGCGAGATGAGGATGTGGAGGAGGTGGTGCTACCTACACTGGCCCCAGGTTGTAGCTGGGAGGACAGCATCAGTTCCCCACGTTTAGACTCTACCTCGGGCTGGACCTGACGTTTGGTTGATGGGCCGGAGGATGTTGCCTTCTCCTTGCTTTTTCCAGAACTTCCTTTCTCGCGGTCTTTGCTGCTCTTTTTCTTGTACCCACGTTCCCCATTTCCAGGATCTCTAACTTTGTTTGGGTCCTTGGGTTTTTTGCGGGACTGCCTGTGCCCCCTGTTTTGTCTGCTTTCAGTTTGTCTGCTGAGATCTTCCCTGTCGCAGTCTGGTGAGGGCTCCAGTCGGTACGCGACAGCCCTGTCAGAGGGCCTGGAGGATGGTGGGTCCGAGAAAGTGTCCGAGTCCGAGCTGATATCATCGTACTCAACCAGAGGCTTCACCGTGTTGACACCAGGTGGCGCCGTGTCGCCTAGGGTAAAATATTCTGGTCCCGGTGTCGCCAAGGATCCCCTATTATGTTTGGTTGATTTATGCCGCTTACGTTTTGTGGAGGAAGAGGACATTGAAGATTTTAACTGCACTTTGCCGTCTTTGCTTGCCTTTTCTCCCACAGAGGTATGAGTTTGGGCCTGGGTTTGGTGTAGCATACCACTGTTGCTAGATTCTGGCTTCCTCTTGGTCCCATGGTGTCGGTCCGACCCAGGCATCCCTCACGCCGGCGACGATACCTCTCCTGTAACTGGGCCTCTGTGGTCCAGGCAATTCATTCACAAGAGACCATCAACTATCACAAATACTCAAAACAAATGTGCCACTAAGCAGTAACAGAGTAAACTATTACACAGAATGAACAAACTAGGCCGCTCACGTCCAGTCCTCTTCAATACCAGTCCACTCCACTGAGATCGTCAGTTTGGTTCATCAAAGCAGAAAAATGCCAAGGTGGTTTATCAGCGCTGTGAAGTGTTGTACCTCAAAATAGCCAGGGAATGAAAAAGATCCCGACAAAACATCGGAACATTGTGGTGTCGCCTCCGTCTCAGTTTAGCTAGCGCCGCTAGCTAATGCTCGGCGGCTAGCGAGCTGACTCGTAAAAAAGAAAAAGTCCCTTTGTGAAAGGTGTCCTTGTCCGGTGCCAAGTTAAGTAAAGGTGCTTTTATTCCACAAAATTACGGTCTAAGCGTTCAGAAACAAGCAGTGCCTTCATTAAAAGAAGCTCGTTTCTCGAACAAAATGAAAACTTGACCCGGTTGGTACTGTTCACATATTCCCTTCAATGTTAGTTTTATCCCCTATAATTTCAGTATTGATAAGAAATCATAGTATTTTCGTGTGCAGTAGATGTTCCAGTTTATTATCAATGGCTCTGGGAATCAACCAGGCCTATATTTAGGGCGATGCTAGTGGATTTAATATCATCCACAGCCCTATCTGAAGGACATTACAAACGCCATTGTGGCTCCTGTAACTAGCAACTTCTGCGCACAGCAGACTGAACCGGAAACCGGAACACTGTCAATCTCAGCTAAATGTTAGCAATAACCTATCAAAACAGACGTCCCGCCTACTGCCAGTGAGCTAGCGCGCGTGCCACAGAAAATGATAGATACAGTTTTGTTCATTTTGTAGCAAAAGTTCTTCAAGATTTTCGAGTTATCATAACAGATATGAAACCAAACCTCAATAAACTTCTTACTGAGAATAGAAGAGTCAAATATTAATCTATACTTCCTGACAGTTTGACGAATTACTGCTTATACAACCAGGCAAAAAGGTAAGAAAGGCATCCCACCTTATTATAAATACTGTCAAACTAAATCGTGGCCAGCAGGAAAGTCTCACATAGACAGGGCGAATAAAATCAGAATCAGCTTTATCGGTCATGCATGTGTAAACATACAAGGGAATTGACTACTGGACGGTTTTTACGAGCATTATGAAATTACACATTATGTACCAATTGTATATAAAAGGTGGCAGAACAACTTGTCAATCGTGTAGATTCAATTCCATAAAAATATTAAAATTAAAAAAGTCAAAATGAATAGTTAGAAAAAGCAAATGTTTGGATGTCAAATGAGTAAGTAGACCTACTAATACAGAATTTACCACAGTTTTTTACAAAAAGCCCTCTGTAAATGGTTGTTCTATAAAAGGTCATTCACACAGGAGAAAACATACAATTTTACAGGGGTCTGACAAATAACGGACACTCCATGAAAGACATCCCGTCAAGTTTTTTATAATTGTGAAATCTTAGACGAGACAGTTAACATGTTGTCATGCGTGCTACCAGTGTGATTACGCAATATGATGAGTGCTCACCGTGGATGCTGATTGGGTCCGCTGTCTATGTGGGCGCGGCCAACGTGAAAGGCGGAAGTGGTGTTTCGTATAGGATTTACTGAGTTGTAGTGTATTTTTGATAATTGAAATGGCCATTTGAGTGAAATATAGCCAGTAGTTATTTGATGTTATGCCATCAAATGTCCAAACCCTTAGCCTATGTAAACATTGTAGTAAACGAATCGTATTGTGACAAAAAATGATCTGACCCACTGTAAGGTCTGGGCCTTAAAGTGGAAATCTAATGACATTAACAGTGTCCAGGTGCATGTACTACAGGGGGCTTGTTGATTGATGGCCTTCCACAGTTTTATAGGGTCTGGTACCTGATCATCCTTTTCTTTATGTAGAACTGCTCGATTACCACGGATCAAACCAATATATGTATATATATATATAAAAAAAAAAAACATATATTTTTAGACTACCCACTCCCTCACAGCAAGTTTTATTGAGCTGTCAAAAACCTAGAATATCAGTTGAAACACTTTACTCCTGAGCTTGCAGGCTGCCTGGTCTACAGAATACGTTGAAGTTAAATGATCATCCAACAAATAAGACAGGACAACAGTTTGCTCTCAGGCAATACATGCTTTAGCTTATACTTATAATTTCCAATGATGTAGGTGTAGTACCAGCTCCATTTTGGGCTGCCGGGTCCTATTCCTGTCGGTCTATTGTGTGGATGGATGGAAAGCTGTATAGGGGGAGGAGGAGGTGAGGGCGAACCGAACAGATAAGAGAACTGGCTTATTTGCTCGCCGCTGCCTGTAGCCCATATTTTACAAGAGTCAACCTAGGGGTCTTGTCGTCTGTGTTACAGGCCAAAGACAACGATATCACAGCTCGGGAGCTACCGAGAGGACGGTAGCATGATAGTCGTGGAAAGGAAGAAACGGACGGAAGAGGGCCCGTATCTGAATTTTACTTTGCCTTCGCCGAATTCATTGAGTCGGTAACCAGCGTCCGACATGGGGAAGGAGGTAAACGGTGTTTCGCGGAGTCGGTTTGAGGTGAGTCGACCATCAGTGTTAACTGACAGCTATTGACTCATTTTTAGTGTAGCTTTAAAAGATATTATGGTAAGGGCCTACATCACCACTGTCGCTGTCTATAATAAAAACTGCGCTTATATTGAGGTTGTTGATGCAGCTCTTCCGCAGTCAATGTTTGGGATTAGGTCAAACGCTGTTGTTTTGTTCTTACAACCTATAGCCTAGGCCTGACTCGTTATTCAGTGAAGGAAACAGCTCGTCATGTTACACACAGCCTGTCGTGATGTTTAATTGTAAATGGAGATACTTATAGGTCCTGATATGTTGTTCTCCTTCTCATATGCGCCGTCAAAACAAAGACACCGAGGCTAACGTTACAGAGCACGTCGAGGACAGCCCCACCGCCGCACATTCGCATATTTCTCAGGATAGGAACTTGTTGACTATTATTCCGATAGTATAGCTCGCTATATTTCAATGGGATGACATATTTTAATACTTTTGTTGGCTTATCTGCCGCGTTGGATAATATCAATGCATGGCCGCTGCGCTTGAGGGGGCCTTGGGTTGTGACTACATGCACCCCGTGTTAGCACAGAACTTTGAACAAATAGGCCGAAGCTACTACGGTGTAACACACGCCACAACCCACGGGATAATGATAGGATAGGAGCAGCGTGTGGACGCACATATTCTGCAGTGTAGGTCTACATGATATGCTATTTACTTTGTTTATTCGCCGTAAGCATAGCTAGATATTTTTTGTGAAAACTTGTCTTGGAATACCATGTATCCGGTCAGTGACATTGGGCTGTGCAGCCTGAGCACTTGGTGTTGTTTAATCCCCAGCTAGCGTGGGATTTGTGTCTGGTTTTATTTATTTTTAACGGTGCAACAGCTGACGACTCAGAAGATTCAGCCGTTACCTTCTGGCCCGACAGCTGCGGTCGAGCTGCCTGTCAAGTTAGTTCTATGGCGAAAACGAAAACAGCGGAAATGGCACGACCCCGCCTTCAGAATAAAGTTAACGCGCATGTCAGAGCTCATATCGGGAAGACCTATTTTTGCGAAGTGACAGGCTTCCTACAATTGATGAATGAGAAAGGACGTAATGTTGTCTTATAATTCAAGATTCCTTATGTGGTGGTTAGTGTTGGTTAAAAACATTTTTTATCATTATCATATACTGGAGTCATAAAGTGACGAGAATTCATTAGAAATGACCTATTTATTTGCTCATCTGTAATGGTTTATTTGTTTGTCATCCGATATTCCTCTTAAATGACATATTACAGTTGAAAACAGTTGCCTTGTTGGATACTTGATATTTGAAGATGATATAAGCAACTTCTGTAAGTATAATTTTCTGCAAGACTTTTATTTTGATAGGCCTTACCGGAAATCACCTCTTAGGTTTGTTTTGACTCCACTGCTCTGCGGTAGATACTGATCTGTTGTATACCAGCCCGAGACAAAAGACTACAGCAGTGGGAAAAGAAGAGAAATAATAATGAAGCCCAACTCTTTTTCACATGAAAGGAATATGTAAATTATGACTTTTAAGATGATTGATTGTCAATTTAATTATTTATAATTGGGTGTATGGCTGTAAAATATGTATAAGCAAAAGGCGAAAACCTATAACCAATGAAGTGCAGTCTTTACTGCTGGCTTGTCCCTCTGGGTATTTGATTAATCACTTGTCCTTAAACACATCCACGTTTGCAACGAAGGATAGACTGAGTATCTGAGCCCAATCAAGCCATCTGTTTGATGTCAGTTCTTTATGTGTATCTCAGTTTAATGTCTTACTGATCTAAGTCAATCAAAGGTTAGGGTCTTTCAAGGACCAACATGAAACAGTTTTTCTAAAAATAATATCCCATATTGTTTGCTTTACAATGATCTCTAGCTTGAGGTTACAGCTCACCCAGCTTTTACCTCCTGCCAGGCCTGCTTCACTGGCTATAGCTGACCAGTGGAGAAAACATAATGCTCACATTCATGCAGCATCAGGTTCATTTCATGTTAGAGTACAAAAGGGGACAGTGTATGCCCGTCGACCATGCGCATCTGGTTCTTTGGAAATGGCTCTGGATTATTTGGCCTGAGAGTTGTGCTGTTGAAGGCGAGCTGTCAGAGTCAATTTGCCCCAAATCCAAATGCGAAAATGTCTGTCCCTTCTTACTCCTTCAAAATTTTACACGTCTGCGCTGGCAGGCAGTCCCTGAATAGACAGCTGTGTGTGTGTGTGTGTGTGTGTGTGTGTGTGTGTGTGTGTGTGTGTGTGTGTGTGTGTGTGTGTGTGTGTGTGTGTGTGTGTGTGTGTGTGTGTGTGTGTGTGGGTGGGTGTGTGTGTGTGTGTGTGTGTGTGTGTAGAGGTTGTATGTTTATCAAAGGGACACAGAGAAGCTTTGACCAAGAGCTGACTAGAATTTTAAACAGGTAAATCTGACAGTTTTCTTTTGTTTTGTTTTTTTTTTGTTTGTTTTTTTTGTGAACTGCTGATGTTTTCTTAAATGTATACGTAAGTCCAACAAAATAAGTCACTATCACAAATGTTGCTAGCTGTGACAACCACAATTTTATTGGGCCGGAGTATACTCTGTCAGGACCACTTATTGCTTCTTTTATTAATAATAAGCAAATTAGCATTTTAGTTACTTTGAATCATGAATGCTACACATTTGTACAGAAGTGCAGATAAGGACTTGCAGATCACATGTTGGTCTCGTCACAGACTTTTTATGCGCACACTGAAGCCCCCACCCCTTGATTACCCCTTCCCAGGGTTAGATTTATCTTCCTAAATCTGTGGAAGAAAAAGGATTGGGCCAGATGTTGCTTCACCCATCTTGTTGTGACTGCATGACTCCTGTTATTTATCATTGTCTTGACATGTATGATTTTCAAGACGTTATGGACAACACAGGCCCTGAATAACTGGGGGGTGTCTGTATCTAAGTAGCTTTATAAAGTCTCATGTACTGTCTCTTTGTGCACTGAGGCCACTTCTGTGGATTATAGGCCAGTGTCTGTGCTCACAAGTCATGCAATTATTTCTGTGAAATGCATTAGCTGTTCACAGAAGCGGGGGTGGATTTTTTGGAGAGTCACAGAAGATATGTTGTAACTGACTGCAACAATCTTTACCCTAGCACATGCTAGTGTAAACAAACTAACCGTGTAAACAGCCTCTGAAAAACATATGTGAAGAGCAGATATCACAATAGTAGAGGCCATTGCAGTTCTGAAGTCCCTACAAAGTCCCATCCAGCTGATTACTTTCACAAAACACAAAATTCAGTCCGATGTGCTGCTTTGTCTTCTGTCCCCCTTTGTGTTTTCCAAGACCTGACTGAATCAATCTCAGATTAGCAGATTATCATAATTTGTCCTTGCTTCATTATTGGGGCTGTCCTTGACTTAGGTTAGTAGTCAACGGAACCCCCCATCCATCTTACAACAGCCTGCAAAAACTAATATTATCCCTCTGTTCTTTTTCAGATGTTCACAAACAGCGATGAGGCAGTCATCAATAAGAAGCTGCCTAAGGAGCTTTTGCTACGGTGAGTGACATTTCAAAACACTTCGCTCAGACCGTCTGCTGGTTTATACTTCACAAGCAAGGCTGGCATGTTGCCCTACTGCACACTCCTTTCATTTGCCCATGATCAGCACATCCAATCATACACAGAAGCACCGCTGGCCTTGCTCCACCCTTCTCCCTCTCCAGCCCTCAGACACAGACACATATCCAGACTGTCCATCTCACAGTCCTAGTGACTACTGTATGCTTGCCATAATACAAACATTTGAACTTACTAACCACCAGGATGCCAGCATCCCCTTCCTCTCCACCCTTCTCTGCTTCCTTGATGCTAGGACTGTAATTAAATACAGATGCCTGAAGCAAGAAAGCAATCACATTGATTGAGGTTAAAAAAACAAACACAGAAGCCCTTGAGCAAACAGAAAATGAAGGTCATAACTCAAGCTTTGGCCTCGCTAGCCAAGTCGCCTCCTCTGTGGCTGCTGACTCTGTACAGCCTGGCTGTGTTCAGCGCTCTGATTTGTGAGGCTGGCAGGCTGTGCTGGGAGCTACTGTGTCCCCACTCCAGTCCTAACTTAGCTTTTTGCTTTATTAAGGCTAATCTGGTAAGTTTACAGCTCTGCTCTTTGGAAAACAGATCATGTGTCTTCTCTACCAGGATCCCACTTTGAGTAAACACGACTATCCATCCGACTGACATCCTAGGACAATATTAGCTGTTTTGCTTGTGCAGGGAAGCAGATGCAGGGCTGAGTCAAGGGGGCGGGTCTAGTGTTAAGAGAAAGCTTCTGGTAGTGAGGATCAGGGTCTCTGAACCAAACCATCCCTGTCTTTCTTCCAGAATCTTCTCCTTTCTGGATGTGGTGACACTCTGTCGCTGTGCCCAGGTCTCACGGGTGAGTCTGTGTTCACAAGGTGTGTGTATGCATGTGTGTGTGACTGTTCCTGTTTGTCTCTGTGTTTATAAGTGTGTGTTCTCAATGTGGTTGTTGTATGACACAAAAAGCCATGACCCTTAATGTCATTTTCTCCCTCTCTGCTCTCAGTCCTGGAACGTACTGGCCTTGGATGGCAGCAACTGGCAACGGATTGACCTCTTTGACTTTCAGAGGGATATTGAGGTGAGAAAATCTAATCACATTTTACTCTACTCTTGCCTGTAGCTTAAATATTTGATGGGAGCAGAGGACACAATCTGACAGACTTGAGTTCTTTCTTTTTCTTTTTTTGCAGGGCCGGGTGGTGGAGAACATCTCAAAGCGATGTGGAGGGTTCCTTAGGAAGCTGAGCCTACGAGGTTGCCTGGGTGTTGGTGACAGTGCCCTGAGGTGAGTTTGGCAAGACTTAGCCTGACAGCAAATCGATTTTAGATCCAGGTGAGGCTGAGCTTTGACTACCACCACATAAATATTAATGTCTTTTTCCTGCAGGACTTTCTCGCAGAACTGCAGAAACATTGAGCTGCTTAGTCTAAATGGCTGCACCAAGATCACAGACAGGTATGTGCACTGTTCCTTTCAATACAGATGCAACAGAAGACCTTTTCCTCTTCGCTAAAGCACTTATTGTCTCTCTCCTCTCAGCACATGTAATAGCCTCAGTAAGTTCTGTCCAAAGCTGAAGCACCTGGACCTTGCCTCCTGTACCTCAATCACAAACCTGTCGCTCAAAGCTCTCAGGTGTGTGAGCTTAAATCTGTCAATTTCCTTCTCTAAACATTCATAATCGTAGAAATGTTTACAGTCACATGATAATGTACAGTACATCAGGGCAGTTCTCCAGTTCTGGGTTCTTTTCATTCTCTCTCCCCCCATTGCTGATTTTAACTTCTTGTTGTCTGCCCACCTCTTGTCATGTCCTTTTTCTTATTTCCTGCTGTCAGTGAGGGTTGTCCCCTGCTAGAGCAGCTCAACATCTCCTGGTGTGATCAAGTCACAAAGGATGGCATCCAGGCCCTGGTGCGTTCATGCCCTGGACTGAAAGGCCTTTTTCTCAAGGGATGCACACAGGTACAGCTTGTGACTTGGTAGTTCCAGTTTAGCTCTTGCTGCAACTGCAAAATAAAGCAGACCAAACACACTTTAAAGAAGCTCATCAAGGGCCATCCTGTTATGTTAACAGTCAAAAGTGCAGTGTGTAAGAAGCAGGAGGATTCACAGGTCAGCAATTCAAATACAGGAGTACGGAAGCATTCACTTACAGGAAGAAAAAAAAAAAGGAAACTGTTTTTTTTTTCTTTGCTGTTTTTCTGACTAATTTTTTTTTTCTGTGTTTCGGGCTAAATCTTTTTTTCTGTTTTTTTGTACTAAATTTTTTTTCCCCCTCTTCTGTTTTTCTGACAAATTTTTGTTGTTTTTTTTATTTTTTTTTCTTTTTTCTGTTTTTTGGACTAATTTTTTTCTTCAGTTTTTTTTTTACCCATATTTTTTCCCCTTTTTCTGTTGTTTGTACAAAATTTTATTCTGTTTTTTGTACCATTTATTTTCATCTTTCTATTTTTCTGACTATTTTTTTTCCCTGACTAAACGAGATACTTCAAAATCCTGCGAGAATCTCAAACAATCTGATAACTTTAACCACTGCTGCTGCTCCAGATCAGGGGATTCTCCAGCTCCTAGATAGCTGCGACTACGGGGTCAATGAGAGTGAATCCTGAAGTGCCTGCGCAAAGTAGAAAAATTTACAATGATTCCGTCTATTGACTTCAAGAAAGGAGTATCTCTTAGTGAATCAAACCCAAAAGAAAATAAAACTTGATTAAACTAAACAAGTGGGCCATGTTTGCTTCCAATAAATCAAGCAGAGGGGGATGAAAGTGTCTGTTTTGAAATGATCAGGATCCCAATGAATAGAAAAAACAATTAGTCTAAAAAACAAACAAACAAAAATTAGTGTGAAAAACAGAAAAGAAAAAAAAAATTGTATGAAAACTGAACAGAAAAAATTACTCTAAAAAACAGAGCTTTTTTTTTTTGGTGAATGCAATAGGCTTCTGTACAGGAGCACAGCAAACCTCTCAGTAATAATGATATCAGTGAAATCTTGTTATTTAAGAGGCTGCAAACTGTTTTTCAATGCTTGTTCATTGTATGTCTAGTAGATTACATTTAGAACGACACTTCATTTTTCAATTTAGGAAAAGAGTTGTTTTTTTTTGCAATCAAGCTGAGTTTGTCAAAAAGTACAAGTATTTAGACAGTCGAATTAAGTTGAACATAAAACCGTGTTTTCACTTCTGTAAAGGCTTGTCTCCATCTCTTCCACAGCTAGAGGATGAGGCTCTAAAGCATATCGGGGCTCACTGTCCAGAGCTGGTCACACTCAACTTGCAAACATGCTCAGTAAGTAATACTGTCAAAGTCTAGAGAAAGAACAATATGATTGTTTTGGAATTGCAGTGAAACTCTGTCAGCGTATTTTCCTTTGTGAATGAAAACTTTATTTGTGATTATTTTTCTACACTATAGAATCATTAAAATATTTGCCGATGGGCTTTAAGTACATAATTCAAACCCATTTATTTTGTCTACTTCTTCTTCACAGTGTTTCTCTAGCCACCTTTAAAAAAGAAAAGATACTTGAAGACATATCTCTAATACACTCAGGTGCAAGGTGTGAATCTCTTTCAGCTTTTGCATTGATAACTTTGTATGCAAAACTGCAACTCAATCTAGGAAGAGTCGCCATGTTTCCACAGCATGATGAATTTATGAAATATTAGTTTAATACTGCACATACAATTCTTTTTTTGTGCATATTTTATAGCATTTTCACCATGTGTACATCCACCAGTATATAACACAAATATAAACTCATAAAGCTGTACACTACAAGATTTTAAACAAAAACATAAATATAAATTCATACAATACACTTGTGCTTACAAGAATTTGCAGAACAAAGATTTGTCATAAACCAACAACAATGCTAAGCCAGAGACACGTTCATGGAGTGATATAGATAAGTGACAATTTCAGAATATTTTAGGCCTGACTTTTGCTACAGGCTCCCTGTTTTGTTTTGTTTTGTTTTTTTCCTTTCAGTATGTCCCTTACATGCACATACAATTCTAACCTCTCTCTGTCTCTCTCTCCCTTTCCTTGAGCAGCAGATCACAGACGAGGGCCTCATTACAATTTGCAGAGGTTGTCACCGCCTGCAGTCTCTATGTGTGTCCGGCTGTGCCAATATAACAGACGCCATCTTGCATGCGCTGGGACAAAACTGCCCTCGCCTCAGGTAAGTTCAGATGCATGCACACTTGCACTCCAAACTCAACCATACACTACTTTCCTTAACCCCAACAGAACCTCAAACTCCAAAAACCCTCTAGTTAGACTACGAATTAATCCCAAGACCTTATCTGTTTTACTGAACATTAATTTGAGCCATTATCCACCTCACTATGTGGAGTGATCCCACCTTGATGCCATAATTTAACCTACCGACAAGAGTATTCTGGAATTTTGGATGAATGATTGTATGCCTTGACTTTGAGGACCCACTCTACTGAGCAGACCTAAGGTGACATTATTTCTCAGTTTGTTTGAAGCGGTCATCCCGTTTTGTATTTTGTCTTTGTTGAACACATGAATACACAAAAAATCATATTAACAGTATGTACATATAATAAAACCCCAAGAAAAAAATATATTCACATGAAAATAAAAATGTACCTCCTGGTGTAATCGCTTTTATTTTGAAAGGCTTCAAACAACTTCTGGTCCTCTCAGTGGAGGTCTGCAGCTGGGCTGTCTTGTTGAATTTGGGCACTGTTTTGAGGTGGTTGAAAAAATATAAGATAAAGTGGTTTGCATGAAAGAGTTTTGAAGTCTTTGCATAACAGTTGTAGGTTCATTTACTATCCTGCTTGTTTTAAAGGAATAAAGAGGACTTTCTGCATAGATGTTATTCCTGTCGATTCACATGAATCCTGAAAGAGACAGACTGATGGTATCATTGCTAAACTCTTTGCTCATCTCGTTCTCTCTTCAGAATATTAGAAGTGGCTCGGTGCTCTCAGCTTACAGACGTTGGCTTCACTACATTAGCAAGAGTGAGTGTGGCATCTGGCCTTGTTTGCATGCAACCATTCATGACTTCAATATTTGAAATGTTGTCCTTAAAAGTTCACATCTCCCCAAACCCACATTGGAGTGTACAGTTCCTCTCTTATTGCTGTGTCTTTCTCTGCTGCAGAACTGTCATGAGCTTGAGAAGATGGATTTAGAGGAGTGTGTGCAGGTGAATAACCAATCCAAGCTACACATATCCTAGCTGTTGTTTTGAGTCTGCAGTTGTGACAGTTTTTGTCTTTTTTTAAAATTTCATCAGATCACAGATGGAACTCTTATCCAGCTGTCTATCCACTGCCCTCGTTTGCAAGTCCTGGTGAGTGTGTGCCTGTCAGCTTCACATACTTGCTCCAATAGCTTTTACACGCAACAAATCACATCTTATCAGGCAGACAGTTGAGTGATGGAGCTTCCTCGTTCCACTGTGTTCATTTAGAGTCTGTCTCACTGTGAGCTGATCACCGATGATGGTATCAGACACCTGGGAAGTGGTCCCTGTGCTCACGACCGTCTGGAGGTGATCGAGCTGGACAACTGCCCCCTGATCACAGACGCTTCACTGGAGCACCTGAAAAGCTGCCATAGTCTGGATCGCATCGAGCTCTACGACTGCCAGCAGATCACGCGCGCTGGCATCAAGAGACTAAGGGTGAGTTGTGTGGGCAAACAACAGTGACTCACATATTCATATGAAGTGTTGACTCAGTATATGCTGGTGCCTTTGTTTGAAATCAATGACATGATTAAACACATTTTAGCCTCTGAGATCGGAGATAAAACCAGAGAGAAAATCCACTATGTTTGTAAGTTAAGGTCTCAAAAATGCAGTTAGGTGACCAAAGAATAAGAAATACTTGAAAGACCATCTTTGAACCCTCTTTTTCTGAAACATCAGATTGTATTTCAGGATAGATGTGTATGACTTCTTCAAAGACCCACTCTGATGAAAATCATGTTATTCTTATTGTCCACATGTTCATATGGCATTTTTCTGATGCTACAGGACATATCAGGAAAAAACTAAGTGTGAAATCTCATTTCTGAGTATTTCTGCATTCAAATCAATTTGAATATCTGGCAGACCCAAACGGCAGATTTCGATACAGTGAGATTTCCTACATAGCAAATCCAAGCTCCGCCCCCGGAGCCCCGCCAGACTCAGAAAAATAGAGAGGACAATTGCAGAACAAGCATGTGCGTTACCGGATTGCAATACTTGTAAGACAGATAATAATCTTATTAACCTTCATCATGTCCCTAAAGACATTAGTGTCTCAGAGCTGGATAGCTCCTATGTTACCTGTCACTTCTACTACACCGGCAATGTTCGGCTGCAAGCTAGCATGAAGAGGAGTGTGCAGAGCAGCGCTGTTGCCGCCTACGACTCAGAGGTGAATTGCTAATGAGCTACTGGAGCTCTGCAGAAGAGAAGCCCTTGAAAATGACACATGTAACATGACTTTGGCTAAAAACTTCGGAGTGGGACTTTACAGATGATTTTAATTAGTAATCTCAAAGAAAAGTCAGTCTTTTCTCAGTTCATAAAAACAGCATGGTGTTGGCTCTGCTGCTTATTGCTCAATGTTGTCTAACAGTCATATTTATGTAAGAGTTTTGGCCGGTGCTTTTCAGCCTGTAGCTCTCAGTAGTAGTCATGAGAGCAGTGCTTTAGTCGACAAGGAAGAAGTGTTAAAGAGAGCTAATGTAAAAGCAAAACACTACATGAGGTACAGACTATACAGTCACATACGCTGGGGCATGTTCTTTTTACCAAAAAAGGATTTCTTCCCTAGCATGTACTTGTCCTGTTTTATTGATTAAGGGAGCTGCGGAGGAGAATGCGTCTCAAGTAGATGGATGCATTCATAGATTCAGAGAAGTGTCCAGTGTTCGAGTCATGTCTCCTTTCGTAAGAGGTGACAAATCAAAACCAAAGTGTGAAACACAAAGAGTCTGCTCAGTATTAGAGAGATCTTGTCTCTTTATTCACTCTCAAGCCTGCCAACACTTCTAGTCAAGGTCAATACTATACATTTACTCAGTCCCAGCCAGACAGAGTGTGGAATAATTTGATCTGACAGATGGTTTGAAGGTGTTTTTTTAGCTACTTAATATAAGTTTACTAGATTTCTCAGATTAATTATCACATTTTCATCGGCTTTTCTTCTTCTCCATCCACAGACTCATCTGCCCAACATCAAAGTGCACGCATACTTCGCTCCCATCACTCCACCCCCCTCCGTTGGAGGCAGCCGTCAGAGGTTTTGTCGCTGCTGTGTCCTGTTATGATGTAAAGACAACAACCCCTCCTTTC
Source organism: Xyrichtys novacula (assembly GCA_962446985.1). NCBI lineage: Eukaryota > Metazoa > Chordata > Actinopteri > Labriformes > Labridae > Xyrichtys > Xyrichtys novacula. Next base: position 18,683,654 of record OY660879.1, on the reverse strand, counting down.
CTCACTCTGTGTTCCCCGTACACACTCCCCACAGCCCACCACTTGACCCCTGACCTGCTGTTCCCCTCCTGGCCCCTCTGTCAGAAAGTACATGCTGGTGTCCCCCCACCCTCCTACCCCCTTGGAGCTGCAGAGAGAGGGAGAGAGCCAACTAACGCTACAGGGTCTCTGGTAACTTTCCCCAAAAAACATTCCCAAAACTCACCACCACACAGTACAGAACAGGCTTTCACACAAGCTGAAATACAGACACACATGCACAGATTAAGAAGAATGTCTGAACATTCCTGGTCGCTGTTCAGAGGACAAGCCAGTATTACAAAGAGGGTTATGTAAAAACAAATGTGATCGTCACTGCTAAAGGATTTAACTCTTCATCGAGTCAAGTCCAAAAGATTGTTTTAAGGATAACAAAACGGGACTGTGACATAAAAAAAAACGCTCCATATTTGGGAGGAGATACATTCAACTTATTTAGCACTTTGAGAGACAGATTCAAGTTGTACTGAAGAGGTTAAAACAATCCCCTCTTCATTTCTCGCATTATTCCCTCAGTGTTGAAGGTCACTTAACAGCTACCTCCAGATAAGAACTACACTCAAGTTAAGCTTTGATTTGCAGGCTGTTCATTTCAAAAAAGGGGAAGCAGTGCAGCGAGTTAACTGCCAACACCCCAAACACACACAGAAAGCAACAGGACGCATATTTTGTGATTCATTTTTTTTTGTTTTGTTTTGTTTTGTTTTCAAAAAGCATACTTGCATCTTTTTGCACCTCCAGTAAAAACAATGACAAGACACTTTACGAAGAAGGCTGGCAGACTTCCTCTCATGTGCACACTGAGCTTGCTCCACCTGTACCCCCACCTCTCTCTCTGTCTCTCTGTTACAATCAGAAGCTTCAACATTCTGAAGAGAAAAAAAAAAAAAGACAAAGTTCAATATTTTTCTAAAAATGGACACCGATTACTTACAAGTGGGGGACGAGAAGATGCCAAATGTTGCATGTAACAACTCTAGTTTTTTAAAGTCTAACTGTACAGATACATGAAGACTGCAATTTTAGAGAGACAAAGTCGGCTTAGCGAGAGAAGACAGTATGAGATCACTGCTGATGGATCTCTCTGGGGGAACTACAGAAGACCACCTCGGCTGGTTAGAGTACAGATCTGTATTCAAGTATGTACAAGAGCTTTGGACAGACAGACTGAGCTGGCTCTTCATCTGGAGTTTGACAGAGGAACTGATGCCGGCCTGTCAGAAAGGTTATAAAAAACAAAAACCTGATTTGACAAAAGAAAAAAAGGTCTGACATCCCATCGTGAAATTTTACAGTCAGACTGGGACAACAGGTGGAAGAATCCAACTAAAAACAATCAAAGTGATTCTTATTTTTAGTTGGCTTGATTTCGTTAAGTTGGTTGTCGCTCGGTGATGGTTCTGACGATGAGGACCTGTCTGACGTGGGATAGGCATTAGCGACTCCTCGATTCCCATGAGGCCTTGCAAGGGACAGAGTGACAGAGTGTTACACCCTGCTACATGTGACTTCCTCCAAGTCCTGCTGCTGGAGGTAAAGACTGGATCAGACTTGTGAAGTCACCGCAAGAGGAAGTCAACTGAATTTTGAGCACATGACTCTGGCCTGCTGACAGAAAGGATGGAATGATTTTTGGAGGGCTGCCATGGACTTCGGCCCCCTGCCCCATGAAGTATTGAAGCCTTTTCTTATGGATTATCTTCTCCTGCACTTGCACCTGCTTTACTCTGTGTTTGTCTTTCTTTGGCTTTTCATTTTTTAAATGTCTTTTTCTGCTTCTCTGTCTGATCTCCTCTGGATCTCCACTGTTTCTCTTCTTTTGCAGTTCTGTTTTGGTGTGGTTTGGATTGCACCTGCTTTGTGTTTGAAGTCATGAGTTCAGTGTCTCCAAGTTAAGTTTGAGTCCTTTTTCCAGTCCTCAGTTTTGATCTGATGGTGTTTGTGTTTTTATCAAGAGTTTATTGTTACTAAATGTCTGGAGTGTAGCCTTTGTCTAGGGGAAGTGTTGGCGCCAGTGCAATTGTAATAAACATTGAATTTGAGTTGGATTTTTTTTAAATGTGAGCTGAGGAGGAGTTCACGATAAAGACGATGACGATGAACTGTATGTATGATGTACAGTAGGCTCTACATATTGAATGTTTCCATCAAGGAGAAGTCTTCGAGGTGGCTGTTCAGGCATTGTGTGCTACTCAAGCTGAATCCGATTTTTCTCCCAAAGCGTGCTTTCCTCATCTTAATTTTAATGCCTTGCTTTTTGAAATACTGCCCTCCCATAATGCACCCTGCCCAAATACACGGCCAAAACCCAGAGTGGAATGTTGATCACTTTCAAATGTCCCAATTCTGGTTTAAGATGCCAACAGGCAAAAGACTCTATGATGACTCTGTTCAGTTTGTCATTTGACAGCTACGGTAGGCCAGATAATACAAGCTGAGAGAATCCAGTGTAATCCAGTCTGATCTGTTTTGTTTGAATGGGGGTTTACAGGGATTAGGGAACAACTAAGAGTCAAAATGGCGGAGGTATCTAATGTGCTCTGTCACTGTGCTCTAGGGTTAACACTGTTAACTGGGGGGAAAAAGGAAAAGTCTTCTGATCTATAAAAGAAATCTGGTTTCAATGCCTTTTACTCCTCTTCATTCAATTCAGGTGTTCCAGGCTGAGTCAGCAGCGTGGCTTAACATGTGCTTTCCTTGAGAACCCTTTGAATGGATTACAGTGACCAAGACTCATCCTACCCCTGATTGTTATATATGTACAAAAGAAATGACCTGTCATTAGTCTTTTCATGGTGCAACATACACTACAGCAGATTGATTTTTTCACCACGGCATTAAACATCTCTGTGTCCTCCGTCACTTTCTCACACAAGTTCACACAGAGTCCAGTAAATACGCTCCCAGTCAGTTTGTTTCGTTCATGTCGCTTCCAAAACACTGGAGTCCGGCTAAGGATCAGGACAGAGGGTAAAAGGTAAATCTACAGTGAGAGTCCATGGTAGGATCAAAGCCTGAGAAATTTCAAAACGATTTTGACAATGACTGTAGTTAATATAATTACTGTAAATCTTTTCCTTTTTTTTTTTTTTTTTTTTTTTTTTTTTTTACAATTAACCAATATAAATAAATATGTACGTATGAATAAATATATACCTATATTATTAAGTCTTGTCTGGGTGTCTCTGGTGTTGCACTAGTGATTTCATGTTATTTCAACTTGGCATTAGCTTTGTTTGGGCAGTAGATGGCAGCAGAGGGCTAGCTGTTTTAAATCTACATCACTGCTGCTGTGATTTCACCTGAGTTTTCAAGTGACTCCAGCAGATTTGCTTTGAGCAGAGTCAGAAAGGAATAACCTTCAGCTCCTAGACTGAAAGAAAAAAAAAGCTTTAATAAAAGGAAATAAGAAAGTTTATTTATATTTTTTAAGACACAACATTTGACTTTTATGTTATAAGTATCTGACTATGACTGCTTGCTTGAATGTAAGGCAGCCACCTGCAATTTATGATTCATATTTTCATTGTAATGTCATGATCATGTCTTTGGTGTTAACAGTTTTTAACCAAAGGCTATCACTGGGCATACTTGATAGTGAAACACCTAAATTAAGCCTTTGGAAATGAAAGAGTACATATGATGGTCAATAATGTCATAATTGCTGTAGACTACTGTAATTTCTATAGATGGCTTTTTTTTCTTTTGCTAAATACCGGTATATTTATTTAAATGTGAATGTTAATTAAGATATTGTTCTCCTTCTAGTAAGGATAAACCTGTCATTTAGATCCTATTTTTCTGAAGATACAGACAAAAGCAGGTCTAAAGGGTGCTTTGGGATAGCATTGGCACCCCTTGAGATCTGATTGCCCACCCCAAAACCCTGAGCTATAAATTTGTCTTGTCAGTGACAGGAAGGACTTAAAATCAACTACTTGGGAAGTGTTAACAGCCTGGCAGTAAATTCATTTGTATCAAGATGAAGTACATTTTCTTTTGTTAGTGTTTTTAATTTTGATTTTACAAAGAAATACAAAGTGTATTTTAAGTCCTCAAAGAGTCAAGCTTAAAGGGATATTCTGGCATAAAATTAAGTTAGGGTTAAACACATCGTAACACTGAGTTAGACACCCCCTCGAGAGATGAATATTGCAGACTGCTTGCTTCTCTAGTTATATCACCTTTAGTAACGACTGCACGATAGCAATACACAGCGGTCTATGACTCCACACACAAACCTCAACCAAAAAGCCACTCTATAACCACAAGTAATGCAGATCCTTTCCATGAGGTTATAATCATCATGATGATCATTTTGCGCAGCAGATGCGGTAGTTCTTCTGCCTTAGCGTCTCGGTCTGATTGCATTATAATGAAGTAATGATCATAAATGTTCTTCCTTGAGCTGCAAAACTCTGCTGCACTCAGTGATCGACTCGTCAGGGCTCCCCCACAAACAAGTGGCTGCTGAAAGAGAGTAGGTGAGTTGTGTTTCGTCTCTTTGCTAAAGAAACCAGGCAAAGCTAAAAAGATGTTTGATGGCTAGAACTATAGCTGGGACCCTATATGTACTGTTGATGAAGTTAGGTGCTGTTCTGAGCATTATTTGAGAGACATAGACTGCTGTGCATTGCTATTGTGGGGTCATTACTAAAGTTAAAGTCAACTTAAATTTATGCCGGAATATCCCTTTAACAGATTTATGTAGAATTATTATTAACAACAATTATACACAGGACTAAAAGATATTTCAATAAGAAGTGTTAATGACGACAGAGAGGGTGAATGGGATTATTTTGGATCAAAACACACATACATGGGCCACCCCTGTCTGTGTTAGTGCCCCTCTTAGATCACCCCAGTCAAAAAAGTTTGAACACACCCCTGGATACCGAGTCAAAAAGCCCTATCCTCTCTCTAACACAGTTGTCAGTGCCAAACAGAGTTTCCATGTACCTTAACAGTCTTTTTGGATGAATATTCTTAAATTCTCATGACTTTGACTCTCTTGCATGAACTTGTAGAGGATTTCAGACCTGACAGACACCATGAGTTGATAGGACACAGTCAAGTCTCTGCTGATGTGTGTACAAAAGTGCACACTTTCAGGTGAAAAACAGATGAACAATCTGCAACAGCAGCTCTGGCCCTGTAGCAACTCCATGACGACCGCTGTCACAGCTGGGATGTGTCTTCCGCCACTCGGGACTCATTTTCATCCTCTTGTTTCCCCTGTCTCCAAATCACAGGGACATTGGTGTGTTTTCATCTTGTTTTAATGTTCTTTTTTAGCAATGGAGTTCTGGCTCCCGGGAATTCACATGTAGGATGAAAGCCGGGCATCTCTCAGGAAGAAACTTAAATGTCTGCGCGCATGTGTGTGTGAGTGTGTATGAGTGTGTGTATGTGTGTGTACCAACTGCTCTGAGTTTTAACAGGGATGGTTCAGATCACAGCTCACTGCACAGCTCCCCAACAAGACATTGTGTTTCAGTTTATTTTTGACAGCATAGTCACACTGCCAGACACTTGAAAACTTTTGACTTGGCCTTTGTTGTTTTTTTTTTTTCTCGCACAGTGTTCTTTCAGTAGTGACTCTGTTATCTGCTGTGCCCTGGCTGAGTGAAGAAATAATTAATGTGATAGCAGACTCTCTCTCTTTCTCTATCTTTCTCTCTCTTTGTCTTTCTTCTTTTCTTCAGCACACCCACGTGCAAAGACTTGGGTGACAGCTCTCAGAGCAAACTTTGATGTCAGGCTTGGCTGAAATAACACTGTGCACACAGAAAAACTGTGAACGATGCGTTATTAGGATACAAATTAAACCCCTTCTCCAGTTTTCTTAGTTTTACACAAACATCTGTACATTCTCAACTGTATTGTTTCATTCTCTCTCATCTGAAGAAGAATAATGTGTCTTTTGAGGGGAGAATCAGTGGAGACCCACCCCAGGAGGATGGTTAAGTAAGGAAGGAAATTAGATTGAATCAGTAGAACCTGTCCTCTGGTCTTAAACAATCCTACACACTCTGATACATCCTTAAAGTCTGCAGAGAGCAGAACCTGCACAGAGGCTGGAGCTACATCAACCATGCAGGGAATGACAGGGGGTAGGGGAAGTATGTGGCCAGGAACTAACACATATTTTGGTAATTTAGGAGAAAAATGCTGATCTGTATACAAGGTTTGTTACTAAATAGGCTATATCAAATTTATAAACACACCCTCACCTACTTCTTTTATGTTAAATAATGATAAACCTTATTTTGTCTGATATTGTTTTATTAACCCTATGCATTTTAATTTGTGGGTATGGGCGTTTGTAGTCTTCTGAAACCCAGTTGCTGTCAATACATGTATAAGTGTAGTTTTTCATGTATGCAAAATGTTATTATTGTCATTTTAATTTATCGTTATTAGACCAACAGTTACAAATTGTAACTGTGTAATTAGATTTCACCTGCTCATTGATTTTGATCGACATTTAATGAGATGAACTGCGTGACTTAGTTCAAACAAGGTGGAACATGGGTAGTGGACATGCTGTAGTTTCCGAAATCACTAAGCCAAATTTCTGTATGCAAATTGTGGTCTTTTTGGGTGAAAAATAGCCCCCGCCCACAGTCGTGATTCCTGACAGTCTAGATGAATCCTGGCAGAGTTGTAAAAATTGCCCCAATCGTGCGCCTCAGACGTACGAGAAGGCGTGCCTAACATTGCGCTTAAATTTAAGTCTGAGAATTGACGAGTGGTACTCTCTGCTTTGGATTTACGCCTGACAAGTGAATTGAAGATTATTGGCTGTGTTTGGATCGTATGTGAAGCTGATCTTTTTGCTTCTTTACTGCTGAATTTGTGTCTCTTTTTGGAGCGAGGGACGGAATTGTGCCACACCAGAGCTTTCCGAGGCGCATCAAAGGGCGATACAGCTGTCAAAACGCGAGGTTCAGCATTTTCCTCAACGCCTAACCTTGCGTGGCAGAAGTGACATATAAACCTCTGGTGACAGTGCACGTGTTGAGGAGTGTAATCGACCCCGATTCCTTAAATTGGCGCGTGGAGAGCAAATGGCCATCGGGCGTCCGCCTCGCAGCGCGCACAAATCCATGTGATGAGGATCGGTCACACTTTGTGGAGCTTCTTTATGGCTAAAACTGGAGATTTTTCCCTGTGTGGACACGATTTGAGGAACTAAAAGTTTTTATTTATACTATTTGTTTCTTATCTTAAATTACTTTTACGGTGTCAATGATGACAGAGAATAACGAGGTGGAGAGCGACTCTCAGCTCCAGCGCTCACCTAGCTCCATGTCCATCCAACCGATGACATCCAAGGCAAGTATTGAAGGTTTTTGTTGTTCTTTTTTTAAGGGCTCACTTAAGCCGCTCGTCTTGTGGCCTTCCCTACAGTGTCTACACCTGAATCCCACCCCCCACCCCAGAAAAAAGAGCAAAAACTTTCCATGCAGCTCCCTCTACAAATCCAGATCTGAGTAACGATAGGTGGAATAATCTTGTGGATATCTATGGATGTGTTTACCGTCACTATGCAGTTTTGTGCGCTAATTGTATTTTTCCGGTACTTCGTGTATTATTATTGATGGCAGAACCTCACAATTGCAGTTGCTGTCATCATGACTGCGTCACGAGGTGTAACCTCTCACGTAAGGTCTGATGTCACCCCGTCTCCTCCTTTCTCTCCCCCTTGTCTAAACTTACTTCCTGCGACACACACACAGAAGTTTGTACCGTTACATAAACTACAGACTGTGGTGTATTTAAAGGGAAACGATGGAAGAGCACAAATGCAAGCGAGCTGTTAGAAACTTTTCTTTAGTAATTTTTTGGCTGATATGCAGGATTGGAATCTTAAAGACCGAGAGCTAGGTGCCTTTACAAAGCGACTAAATGAATCCATTTTAATAGTTGTTTTTACTGTATTCAAGTTTCAAGTACTGTACTTGTGCAAGCTACCTCGGTGCATCAAGGACACTTCATTCATTCATTCATTCAATAAGGCCCAAAAATCAGAATCAACTCCTCCTTGTCTGGATCTTTATGAAGCTCATGCCTTGTGTCTGCTCCACCCACACACACACTTAGCTACATAACCAGCTGATTGTCTCTGCTTCATTTGAATATGTGATGCATCCCGTGGGAAGCTGTAAACCAGCATCGTTAGAAGTCTATATATCGCCCCTCTCTGCCATTTGGCTGTATCCACTTCCCCCACGCCACACCTGCTGCTCCCACAGAAAATTGGGTGATGTTCCATCTATGCCAAGCTGGACTGATTGGTATTCACTTGTCCCCCCTTTTCTGCCTGTCTTCACCACATCACTACCATTTATTCTCCCAACTAATCAGACAGGCTATTCAATCACTAGCTCCCTACCTCGTCCCCCTCTGCTCTGACAATCGATTGAGGCTGCGCAGGTTGAATACCTGTGCTCTGTGTGAGGTAGATTTAACCTTCAGAGCTCCTGCCCCTGTCACAGCTCATACAGGCAGGTGAAAGGTTGATTTAGACATCTTTTGAACTCTTTAAATGGTCAGGATTCAAAAGACTGGGGGGCAGGTATCAGTGTGGAGTTAGGAGCCAGTAGGGTATGCATCAAAATTGGGTAAGCAAAGCTAGCATGCAGAGATAGTGAGGCAGCTTCAAAGCCAGTACAACAGCTTGTGTCGGCACACTAGAAAGCAATCTGAATGCTTGTGGGCAACTTTTTTGTGGGTCCATCCAAGTCGCATTTTTTTTTCCATTAATGTGTAATAAAAATCTACACATTAACATTGTATCTATTTTTAACAATTAAAAAAAAAAGCTAGAGGGTGTAATTTTTGAAAGAATCTAATCAGACACGGAGCCATGTATCCGTGATGTTAGTAATTAGATCAGCATGACGAGGAGAGAGAAGGGGACTCGCTCTGATAGCAGATGCTCCTTGAAATTTACCAGCAGAAAATTTCCCACAAAGATGAATATCAGATATCAGAAACACAGTGAAACTTGCCAGGGGATTAAGAGCAAATGAAGCATGGACTTTCTCACAAAACTGTCCTGTGGTCTGTGCCAAGGCTGGGAGGAACGTGAGTGTTAGAGCAGATGAGACGCCTGAGCAGCAATCATCGTGAAATAGGGTCCTTCTTTACTGAGAGCTGTTTGATCTGTCAGGGCTGGTGATGCTGGTGAAAGGGGGGCTTTGCTTTGATAGAGGTGCACAAGAAGACCTGTATTTCCTTGAGATGGGCACACAGGACAATCTTGAGAACAGCGTCCAGACTGGAAATGATTCTCTGCTACACATTTTAGAGGTCAGGTTCATTTTTAGCTTGTCCACAGTGTGATAAAAATATTTTCCCTTTGTTCCCCTTGTATTTTACAACCAGTCCTTTATTCAGTGTGGACTCTTTCGCACAAATATAGAGATGAGTGATATTAGGTCACCACAGTTTTAAATGGAGGGCCTGTCATGGCTTACAAATCAGTGTTATATCCAAACATATCTCACTGGAGCTTTTCAATAACACTAAAACACATAGTTTGTTGCATGACAGTAGTTTAATCCATGATTGTGATTTAATCCGTTAAAGATTTTAAGCCTAAAAAGGTAGGTAAAAGACTTTCCCAGGTATTTATCCAAAAAATCCAGCAGACTCAAAGCACTCAAATTAATATCACCATTTAGCTGTCTATCAGGGACAGTGCAGTTATGTATCCGATCTTAACTGTGCATGAAACAGTAGTGTAAATTTAGAGCTATTCATGAGACCAGAATGACAATTAAGAGATCAACTAAAATTATTACATTTAACTTCAATGAGCTGTGACAGTTTGTTTTAATTTTCTCATCAACCTTTGCAGTAGAAGTCGTCTTAGCTCAGTTAGCGCAGTGACACTGAGGCACTTCTAATAAACTACAGTGGCGTCTGTGGGATCTCTGCTGCCATTTTTCTGAGTTTCTTCGCTGACATCTCTTTAAAACCACCCACCCTTTTAATCTCATTAACTCTCACTTCACTCCCTCCCCAAACGGAGGCTTTGTTACACAGATTTGAGTGACGTGAGCCAAGGAGTAAGTTGCAGAGGGAGGCCTGAAGGGGCCAAGGTCTTCATTAATGAATGTAACACCTCTACTGCTGTGAGGTTTATTGATGTGACACAACAGGAAAGGTGTGAACTGTGGAAATTCTGGACTACTAGAAGGCTACAACTCTAGCTAAAAATAAGACTGGTGCAGCGTTAATGAGCTATAGGAATATCTGTTATGGCGATTCGTTTTCGTCACTGCTGATGCTCATTCAGAAATAGCCACCGGTCCAAGACTCACAGACACCGTGGTGTGGTTGAGCTGTAGTGTGTCTCTGTGTGTGAACAGTGATTGGGTGAGTGAAAATGGGCGGATAATGAGTTGCCAGGGCAGAGCAGGGTGGTGGTGTTGGTGTTGACTGTGTGTGCGTGAGGGAAGTGGCTGTAATCCACACTACTATTTCACACTGAGCCTCTCGGCTGTAAAACAATCACAGAGAGGGTCAGAAGAGTGTGTGCAGACACATGGGGTGTGTATAAGTGCATGTGCACCAGAGAAAAACAATGGGAACAGCATGTCATTACGTATTTCTTATCTGTTATTCAGAAGGGGAATCTGGTATGCTGTCATTCATGATGTTCATTTCTCACTGAGTAGAGACGGGGCTGGACACCGACTGATAAAAACCAGGAGATTTAAGCGGTTGAAATACTTTGCTTTAAAATTATGATTCATTTATTTTGTCTCTGACTGTGATTTGCACTCCAGAATAACATAACCCGCCCCTCCTCTAACCTCTGTTTAGCTGCAGCGACTTTTGTCTCTTTATTCCAGGTTTACATACTCTGCACAAAACAATTGACGCCACACAGCGAGCAAAGATATACATAATTACATCCCAAAATAAACCATGTGCCTGGTAACTGAGGGTAATTATTTCCTCGGGTACCACATACTCAGCTTATGACCTAGAATTTGACTGAGACAGTAAACTGTCTTTTTCAAACTAGACCACACAGGTTTTACCCTTTATAAGGCGGACATATCCTCATTAAATATAAGTGCGAGGTCAGACACTGTGACGTCCGCCCTCTGAACAGTTCTCTATAGATAAACTAGATTTAAGGAAGGTGGGGCATGAAGCTGAAAAGAACTTTCAAAGCTGAAATTACAGACAACAGAAGAAAAAGACATACTGCAATCAAAAGTCACTCAATGTATGTAACGCTGAGGTTTTGATTCTGGGTCTGTTGCAGTCACTCGGCTGTTTCTACCCTATTTCTGCTGCACCTCCTGCTTTTCTATCAGTGAATCAGTCATAGTGAATCAGGGACTCGCACAGTGCTGGTCTTAATAGGTAGAGTGGAAGAAGAGGAAATAAGATTCATTTGAAGACAGGATTTTTTTCACAGACATCTATTAAAGACCCTTCACTTAATTCTGGCTCAAGGTTTTAGAGAGTTAGTATTTTGACCTTAACTTGTGATTAAAAAAAAGACAAAAAGAGTCACTTAGAAGTCCATTTTAAATCCTCTGTACTTAAATCGAACAAACAGCATAAAACTGAAGCACATCATAACCACAGACTGTATTTATGGTCGTATCTCCAGTGGGGCCACATCTCTGCCTTTCGGTCTTAACCTCATGACAGGCAGCAGCACCCCATAAGTAACTCAGCCTGGCCCTTGGCCCCATTATATTCTGACAGAGGGAAGAAGAGCCACTCTGGAATAAAAGCTTTATCATTGAGTTATATCTGCTCAAACCCTGCTGTCCCTATGGAGAATTGATTTTGGACATTTATGGCCACATGTGAGGATGACTAGAGGTCTGTATATAGATCAAACGTGTGAATTATGGGCTTTTCCAGGACAGCTGGAGCAGGCCTTTGTAAGCGGTCTGCAGCAGTGTGAAGAATATTGACTTTGCAGGTGCAAGTAACTGCAATCTATGTAAAGAGTTTGCATTGCATTAGGGTTGATACAAAGAATGTGTTTACAGAGAGACATTATTTTCAGGAAAAAGCATTTTTCTGAAGTTGACAGGCTTTGTGTGTTTTACTTGTCAGAATCACAGTAAAAGGATAAATGACAGGCTGAGTCGGGGCCCTCTCTACTTGACAAGCATTGTCATGAAATTGCAGTGGATCAATAATACATGGTACATCAAAAGCGGTGTAACATCTGTGGAAACGCTCAGCTCACTCTCCCCCAGATTTTTATCAACATCGACATTTCACCTGTCAGAGAAATGAGAGTGAGATGATGCAGATGAATGGAGACTGTGTGTACGATGACCCAAATACAGAATGCTATCACACCAGCTTTGACTCAGAAGTATGACGCTCTCAGCTAATGTTCAAAGGGAGGCAAACGGGAATGCTTTTTGGGCTTGCACACTGACAGATTATTAGATTAGCTGTAATTGAGACATGTGCTTCAGTAGGAGCTGTTCTGCCAGCACTCATCCGCTATAACTGAGAGATCGGCTCACGACTCTAATGCTGCAGTATACATTGGAATAAGTGGCAAGTATTGTGATAGTAATTAACAGGATCAAATTATGCACAACACATTCTTTATAAATCATCACAACTTTATGGTTTGTAAACTGTTACTGGGCGCTCACACCAAGCGCGAGTAAAATCATCTACTTGCTTAATCTGCACGAATCTAGACGTGTGAATGAATAGTATTTACTCGCATCATTCGCGCGTCAAAGGTAATTTCAACAGTAATCCCTGCCAATTCAACTAGCGGGATCAAGTGATCGACAAAAGTTTTTTACAATTTACCAGGTAATCTGACCTCCTCACTCACTTGTCTCCAGGTGAGCTCCGTTTTATTCCGGTTTGGGTAATTGAAAGAAAAGGTATATAATTTGGGTCACCCACACACCGACTCAATCAGTTTGTCCTCCATTTAAGATACCAGTGAACTACCGTCCATTTTCATACGTCACCCAGCACCCTTCATGCTTGGTAGTTGTCGCGACGTGAATACCTGCTCAAGTTGAGATTGGCCCAATTTGGGTCATTTTTGCCGCCAGTGTCGTAGGAGTGTCTAATTTTGTCTTTGCATTGACTTAACATGTAATCCATTTGCGCGAATGATTTTACTCGTGCTTGGTGTGTGGAGACAGTTAGAATTTTAGCTGATGGAGTTGTCATAAATCTTTGGCGGTTAAAATTGCATTTCTACACCTGGAATGAGAAACATGCCTCTTACTCATCATCAAAACCTGTGGATTGTTGTTGGTGCCAATCAGAAAAGTTCACAATTTCAGTAAACCCACTGTAAGAATCAGTTCTTTAGTTGACTGTTCAAAGAAGTCCAGAGAAATCTTCTGTTCTCAGATATAACATTCATTCAGGTCACATGAAAAGTAGTACAGCGCTTGACTCGGGATGACAGAGCTCCTAGGATCTCCATCACGAGTGCCCAGTTCTGAGTATAATTCACATTTATCTCCTTGGGCAGGGATTGCCCTGGACAGAGAGAGGTTGGACTTAAACACAACCAAGTATCAATGGCCAGTTATCTCCGACATGAACAGGCCAACCGCTGTTCATGTGGTCTCACGAAAATGTGCTATGAAATATCTGTGTGTTTGTGTTGTTGACCTTGAGGTGTGTAACTACTTTAGCAAACCTGTCCAACAAAACAAAGAGAGCTTTGTGGCTCATCAGATTCTTGCTTATCAAGCTAGGCTTCACACTGTTCTGATTAGAAGAAAACAACCAGTAAGTTAAATGAAAACACTTAAGTTGCATGAGTTCAGTAAAAAAAAGTACAAATCTAACGTTAGCAATTACACCACAACCGCTTCAAACAGATGTTTGTGCTGAAAGGGACCCAACACTGCTGTTTCCATCAACTTTTAGTCTCAACAACATACTAAGCAAAGTCTTATCATATTTGTTATCAAGATGATAAATCTATCTCCCCACCCCTCACATGGATGCATTAGATGAATTAAATGTCCTTACATTTCTCTCTAATCCCTATAACCTCTGGCTTTGGAGATGTTGCTGTTCAGCCACCTCTTAAAGCTGCAGAGAGCAGGACTGAGACCGAGTGCAGGAGTAGGGTGGGAGAGAAACTGTGGTTCGATATGCAGTGAGAAGCTCAATTTAGCGACAATGCAGCTGCGCTTCAACCTTCTCAGCGTGTCTCTTTGCATTGCCCTCCGATTCACCTGCAGCTCACCACACAGACAAACTTTCCACATTCAGAGGAAACGCCAACATTTTGCTAAATCCCTTGCATGCCTCTTTAAAAGACACCAATTACATTTGCATCTGTTGCAGACAGACTGAGAACACAGGGGAGATGGTGATGTCTGTTTGTCCCTTTATGTACTCTTTGAAATTGCTCAGTGGTGGATCCAAAAATGACCCAAACACAGCTATGTAAGAACAAATCTCAAAGCTGCACACAGTTGGGCATGTTCCCTAAAGATACTAAAATTTCCATACACCCCTCCTGGATTATGAGCGATAACTGAGATAACTTGAATAACTTGAAACTGTGCTCTGTATAAATACAGTAAAGATAGATTGATAGAAAATGTTTCTATTTTAAAACAGTTGTTCTAATAAGTTGAAATAGAAAGTTTAAGATGAGTTTTGACTCTAACTGAACTCTTTGACTCTTTGACTTTTAAGTTGTGTGGAGTATTGCAACAGTATTAAAACCCATAACAGATTTTAACTCATGTGTAGTGATTATTATATTCTCAGCTTCTTACCTAAAACACATTGTATTTAAATTGATATATTTACACACAGCGGAAGGAATTTTGCAAAGCAACTATTCCTGAATTGTTAAAACAGAAATTTAAATTCCTATCAGTCACCTTGTATAGAGATAAGAAAACACCCAGAAAACAGACAAAATTGAACACAACTAGTTAAACATGGTTAAACAAGGGACTACAGATAGTGTCAACAAGGTCAAAACAAATGTCAAAGGAGTGCTTGCACTAGTATGCCTGTCCTGATGTACATTGCTCTATTCATATAATGTAATTTTTAGGGGTAGGAATCACTAGTGGCCCCACGATACTTGGGCCACAATACAATATTATTCCGATATTTAACATTTCACAATTCAGTGAGTATTGCGATACAATGTACTGCGATTTATACAATTTTTTCAACTGTTTAGCTAATTAAGCATTTGGCTTTCCTTTATGTTTGTATTATTTATGCTGTATTTTAGTTTCGTGTAGCACATCTTACAAACCTTATATATATTTGTTGTACTAACATCCCCCTGCTGTATGATGTCAGCTCTGCCCACCTCACTGGACAACCAGTTGATTTAAATTTTTTTCATGATCATAGATTTTACTTCATATTAATGATTCATTTGAAAAATCGATACTTGGTAAATGAGACAATACGATATATCACCAGGCAAAATATCGTGATTCTATGCTGAATCATTTTTTTCTCCCATCCCTAGTAATTGTCATTTTCTCAATTAAAATAGCTCAACGGAGCCGTACTAATAAATGCAGTCCTTTTACTGTGCTTGTTGACATCCAGGTTGTAGAGAACTATGGCTTTAAGGCTGAAAATGATGGGAGGCACAAAAACACAACAAGCATTTTAGACTCAGGATTTAAAAAGAACAATAAGTTTGACTGACAAGTGCTTTTGACAGCAATAGGCAAAGGGAGCTGTGTTTAATTGTAAGTCGAATAAATGCCCATATCCTCATATAACATATTCAAACATGTATATTTTCAGCATCAACTACCTAGCCTTTGAAATTAATAATAAGAAACATCTCCATCCTCAAAGAGCTGGAAGACATGCTGCTGATCTACAGATAAAAACACCCTTCATAGTAATTACTGCAGATAAACAACAGATATAGATTACACACTGAATTTTTAATCTCCTACCAGAGAGTAAAAACAAAAATCCTATTCAAGAATATGTGTCGGACTAAAAATATACTCAGTCCCTGATTAAATCGCTATCAAAGATTTAACTTCTGAAATGTTTATCAAGCAAAACACACAGGGCACAACATCATTCTTCACATGAAAAGCTATAATAAATGGCATTGCACTGTTTGGTACTCTAATATAGATTTATTAGAGGCGTCTGACCATGGTAATCTTTATTAGAGATCTATAGGAAGCAAATGAACTGTGAACACTTGCACTCAAATACACTCCGACTTTTGTTTCTCCTGCTCTCCCTCTTTGGGTTCTTCACAAACACACACACCCACACACACAAACTCTGATAGACAAACTGTTTTCATATCTTACTCCCAGATGTGCAGAGCTGTAAACAGCATGTCCCTGTAAGGTGATTATGTTTGGCGCTGAGCAGACAGCCAGACAGAGCGTGTGCACACGGCGTCTTCGGCCTACTGATGATGTGTCTGCTTTTCTGTCCATGTTGATCCATTTTTTCCCGTGACATGACCACACCCTCACACCACTCTCCTCCTGCCAATCCCATGTCAGCGCTAGAAACAGTGTCAGGGCAACAAATGGATGCCTATCTTCAGGGAAACTAGCATCATCATCTGTAAACAGAGCCGGAGGAAGATTGTCAGGAAACGTGCATTTATCTGGCCAATCAGTGCTAGATAACTGCAGAAAACAAGGCTCACAGACGTGGCGGTCTCTGCTGTGACGTTTTGTTGTCTGATTGTCTCAAATGCAGCAACTGATAATCCTGAAAGAGTTTTTTTTTTTAATATATATTTTTCCTCGATATCCAAAAGGGATTGAACATGAAATTTGATAGTCTTGCATAATGTGGGCCTGTAAGTTTGGCCCTCTGAGAAGGAATCAATTAATGGTTTGTAAGGATCACACGTAATCAGATTAAAGGCACATTCCCGCATAAAATTAATTAAGGGTCAAACACACCGTAACTCCGAGTTAGACACCCCCTTGAGAGATGAATATTGCTGACCACTTGCTTCTCTAGCTATACCAACTTTAGTAACAACCGCAGGATAGCAATACACAATGGTCTGTGGAGCCATACACAAACCTCAACCAAAAAGCCACTCTATAGCCACAAATAATGCTCAGAACAGCACTTAACTTCATCAACAGTACATATAGGGTTCCAGCCATAGTACTAGCCACCAAACATCTTTTTAGCTTTGCCTGATTTCTTTAGCAAACTAAACACATCTCACCTGCTCTCTTCCAGCAGCAGCTTGTTTGTAGCGAGACCTCGGACCAATCCATTACGGACTGCTGTGGGGTGATGCAGCTCAAGGAAGAACATTTATGATCATTGCTACATAGAAATGCAATCAGACCGAGACGCTAAGGCAGAAGAACTATCACGTCTGCAGTGCAAAATGATTAAAACTGTGAATATTACTCAAAGGAAATGATAAAGTAATGATCATAAATATTCTTCCTTGAGCTGCATCACCCTGCAGCAGTCCGTAATGGATTGGCCCGAGGTCTCGCTACAAACAAGCAGCTGCTGGAAGAGAGCAGGTGAGTTGTGTTTAGTCTCTTTGCTAATGAAATTAGGCAAAGTTAAAAAGATGTTCGGTGGCTAGTATGGCTGGGACCCTATATGTACTGTTGATGAAGTTAGGTGCTGTTCTGAGCATTATTTGTGGTTATAGAGTGGCTTTTTGGTTGAGGTTTGTTAATGGCTCCACAGACCACTGTGTATTGCTATCCTGCGGTTGTTACTAAAGTTGGTATAACTAGAGACGTAAGCCGTCTGCAACATTCATCTCTTGAGGGGGTGTCTAACTCAGTGTTACACTGTGTTTGACCCTAAATTAATTTTATGCCGGAATATCCCTTTAAAAGCTTGACGATATAGTTCATTGATAGATGAGAGTCTGTGTAATCTGTCTTGTTTTCTGTCATTGCAAAAGCTCCCCTGATGTCACTCCTGCAGAAATGCTGTTGACATGCAGCGGTTTTTAATGTGTGACCGTGGGAGTTCTCTAAAAGAAGCACCTTATCTTGTTTAACCAGGGTCCAACGCACAAGAAGGAAATGCCAGGCCTTGCTGATGGGTGCATACAAATTGCTTTGCTATTAATGTGTTGTTTCCTTATGAGGTCATATTGTATTTCATGAGTCACCCTCTTTCCCAGCGGTGTACCGATCAGAGCAGTGTTGTGTTAAGGGATGCCAGGATATTGCCTGTGCTATCCTGAGGGCCTACTGGGCATCTGTTATTACTCCCAAGTGTTGTGCAGAATGTTTGCTTGTCTTGAGTTTATTCTTAGCATACACTTTTTCTCTCTGTCTCTGTTGATGTGTGTCTGCAGCTTCAAAGACTAAAACGCTCGCTGTCCTTCAAGACCATGATGCGAAGCAAAAGTGTGGAGAACTTCTTCCAGAGGTCCTACAGTGACGCTCGCCTGCCCCCGGATTTCATCACCGATCCCCCGCCTCCCTCTCCCCCTCTGCTGCCTGGCTCTCCTCTCGTTGGCGACCGCTCTCCCTCAGTTTCGCCGTCTCTCAGCCCTAACCTCTCCATCTCCTCCCACTCCCCTTCTCTCAGCCTCTCCCCATCACTGCCCACCAAGCCTGCCCGGCCTCAGATCACCCACTGTTTCCAGGACCATGTTTTCCGCAAGCCCACCAACTGTCAGCACTGCAAGCACATGATAGTGGGTAAGGTGGCCAGCCATCTCTCTGGGCTATTTGCTGTTTACAAGCAAACACTTAGCTGTGGTTTGCACAGGATATCTGGCCTCCCTGTCTTTGTTTACCTGATATTTCATGTGGTGCAAAAACATTTGAAGGGAAGAGCATCACCTCTTGGGCTCATGACATTTACGGTTTTCTTTGGAAACATTTGCAACAAGATTAAGAAGCCAAATTTAGACATGTTGTAAGTTACTTCCCTTCACTTTCTGGTGGATAGTTTGTAGAAAAACCAGATACTATGGAAATGAGGAACATAATGATGTGAAGACTCACAATCAGCGTAATTGGACAATTATACGCAAACACTGACTCAGATGATAAGGCAATGAGTAATAGCAACGAGGCCATTTGTCACACGTAGGAGCAGTTTAATGTATCTTTTAATGCTCTGCTAGAAAGCGAATATGCATCAATGTCAAACTAGTCCATAAAAGATATGGTGGTTTCAAAAGTCCCTTAAACTAATGGCAGCCTTTTTAAAAATGAGCTCAATCTGGATGCTTTGTTAGGAATAAAAATCAAAAATAAAACATCTTGTATGTCTGAGAGTGTTGATAGCTGCAGCAGCTTATTGAGAGGAATTGCATCACTTTGATTCTTGCATGTACTGCGAGGGACTACCATTATTTCTGCTAAATCTACTTCCTGTCGCTATGAGTGATTTCCCGCTTCCCCGCTCTTTAAGTCTCTGCTTGTATTTTCTTTTGCGCGCATGTATTGTGGTTTTATTCACGTAATGCATCACCTCTCTCCAGGTGCTCTCCTCCTCCTCCAGTCCCAAAACACAGTCCAGCCTCCGTTTTATTGTTAAGCTGATGACACAGAATCAATGTTTCTCATCAGAGTAAAAGCAGTGTTTTCATTCGGGCAACCAGATGGACCTCTGCCTCTTTCATAACAGACCTGTGGATGTACATCAGCTCAGGAAATCTTTTAGTTTTATTGTAGGATGAAAAGCGACTCGACTTGTGGATCACAAAAGCCCCAAACAATCAACCAAAATTTCAGACCACCTAAATCACGAGGAGAAGGTCGCTCAGTCCTCACAGACATGTAGCTCTGCAGCACTTGAAAACAAAGATGAAAAAGCAAGATGCATGGATGTCGAATTGATTATGATTGAGACATCTCCAGCTGGTTTCAATCTCCGCAGGTAGTTGTAGAAGATGAGCCGTTGATTATGAAGCTGTTCAGCTCTGAGAGGTGCGACAGCTCGATAAGCCTGAGACAGCTCTTGACTTTACACTTTAGCTGTGCAGAGAGAAACCTGCTCATATGATCTGAAGTCCACTTTGGTTTGTTAGTCCTCTCTATCCGTATAGCAGATGTGTGGCCTGCTGTGAGTCTATTTGTGGCAGCCTCTATGTCCCAACATCCCCTGCCCTAACTCTGTCGTCTTTGTCCCTCTCTGCAGGAAACTCCAAACAGGCTCTGCGGTGTAAAACATGCAAGATGGCTGCTCATCTATGGTGCACCTCAGAGCTGTCTCAGCAGCTTTGTCATGGAAAGGTACGAATACAATCAGTGAATTTAATGTTGCTCTTATTTACATCACTGTAGTTTTTTCCCCTCCTGGAAAAATAATCTAATTTCTACACAAAGGATGCAATTTTAAAAATCTAGTTTGTTTTGGTGTGTGTGTGGATGTGGTGATCCTGTATTTAGTGGCACCAGGACTTTGTTAACTTCAGACTGATTGTTAGCTAGCTGTCTCTACGCTCTGTGCCAGGCCTACATACCTCAAACCTCGGCTTAGTATTCAACACTAAAAAAAGTGGTCTTAGTATAAAATTGAAGTCAAAATAAATAGGAAAAAAAACATGTCTTTTTTAAAGCTGTTTTTGTGGGCAGGAGGCAGTAAATGTGGGGTGTTTAGAGTGGGAGGTGACCTGAAGTACAATATTAAGGCCAGGAGTCAAACCAGAGACCACTGTGATCGGGATCAGGCTCTTCTCTTCTCTTACATATATATATATATATATATATATATATATATATGTATAGGACTATAACCTCTATATATGGGAAAGCTTGAATTGTAATTGCCTGTAATTGCGCTTTTTTTCACGTTGTCCCTGTAGATATATCACACACTCACACACTGAAACACACACTTACCTGTCAGTCTTTAAGATGATACAATGACAGAACAGATGCAGGACGCATCTTTGTGCGCTTAGAGATAAAAGGTGCTGATTAGGCTGACTCAAATCAAATCCTCACACCATCTTGTGAAAGAGAAAAAAAAAACAAGAATATCTATTTATATCAGTATTTTTTCTTTCTGCTTAACACCTAGAATAGTTGATTTTATTGGGTCTTTTATTCATTATGTTTATCTATATTGTTGGTTTTTTGTTTGTTTGTTTTCATTGTTCATACAGCTTTTATTGTTTTTACTGTTTCTGCAATCCTCAACCCGAAAGCTTTTTGGTAGGCCACCGGCTGTTTTAAATGTGCTATGCAAATAAAGCTGACTTTGACTTTGACTATGACATTGACTTTTAAGTAAATTCATCTATCAGGCCACAACAACACCCAGTTACTTGGAACTTGAGATTTCAGATACCTCAAGGCTAAAAGGAAGGACACCTCAATGGGGACTTAAAAGCATAGAGTAGTGCAGTTCTTTGGGTCTCATGTGTCTCATCCCAATGTGGGAATATGAATTTAGACACAGGTTGAAGGGCAATGGTAGAAGGTGACGGCACCAGAGAGTAAATTGAGAATGATTGCAGACTGAGATTTTGTATTTATCCTCCAGAGCAGACAGAGGACATTAGCATGCAGCCAGAGGCAAGACCCACTGAGGGCCACTTGGAAGATTTGAAGAGCACTGTGTTTAAATAAAAAGACAGACAGACAGACAGAGGAAGAAGAGGGAGGCTGATGAGGGAAGCTTAGGTACAATATCAACAGCCAACAACTGGGAGATAGCATAGTAACAAACGTATGACTTATTACCCTCGACTCAGAATAAGTGTGTCTTCTCAGCATAATATGACAAAGTGAGAGGCTCATTTGCAAGTCAAAGACAATTGGACATCTCAGCTGCAACACATTCTGCTTAATTCAGTGTGAAATTGCGGTTGTGTGGACTCGCACATGGAGAATCACATGTTGGCGGCAGGTGTGTTAGCCATGTAATGTGAAGGGCTGAGCACATTCCTCGGTCATAAATAGAAGCAGAAAGAGACGACTCTTTGTGTGCAAGAAATGAGCTCTTTCATCAGTGCAGTTTCCACAGTAGTCCTCCACATCCATCAAAGTGTCTTTATGTGAAATTCTGATTTACAAATAAGTACAAGTATCGTTCTATCAGTGGATCTACTTCCTTTCAGCTTTAGAGAAAGTAATAAAAAAAAACTAAAGCTCTCTTTTCTCCTCTTAGTCTGGAGCTTTCAAGCGAAACTTCAGCTCGCCGATGCTCGTCAATGACCAGTTGTCTGTCGTCAAGGAAGTTCAGCCAAGTCAAGGTGAGCACACCTGAGTGCCTACGTGAGTGTATGTGTGTGTATGAAAGATTGCATGTTATGTCTCTGTCTCGTGTGCTTTTGTTTTGCAACGTTGCTCTTGTCCAGTCTCTTGGTTTTATTTTAGATTTTTTTGGCCTGCTTGTGCGTGTTCTGTAAGAAAAGCTGAACTGTCTCCATCTTATCTGACAACCGAGGAGCATGAAGTGGGAAAATAGAAAAGAACAAATTCAGCTTCTCAAGGTAGCTGATGGACGGTCTGCACCCTGAAAGTATGTGGATAAATATTTATAAGCTCTAATGTGTTTGTTTTTGACATCTCTCTCTTCCAGCTGATAAAACATTTGAAATAACTCTCTTGAACTTTCGCTTGCATGTTTAAAGTCCCGCTCCGATTGTATCTTTTTTTTACTACTTAAAGTGTACTCAGTGGTTTTTTAATTGTGATTATGAAGTTTTTAGCCAAAATCACATTACCTGTGTCATTTTCAAGGGCTTTTCTTCTACAGAGCTCCAGTAGCTCATTAGCAATTCGCCTCTGAGTCATGGGCGGAGACAGCACTGCTCTGCACACTCCTCTTCACACTAGCTTGGAGCCTAACATTGCCGGTGTAGTAAAAGTGGCAGGTAACATACGAACTATTCAGCTCTTGTACACTAATGTCTTTAGGGACATGATGAAAGTTAATATCATAATTAGCTTTCTTACGGGCATTGCAATCTGCTAACGCACACGCTTGTTCTGCGATCGTCCTCCCAATTTCTCTGAGAGTGGCCTGCACAGCGTGGCTGCAGGGGCAGAGCTTGAATTTGCTACATAGGAAATCTCACTGTGTCTGAACCATAGACTGTATATAAAAAGAAATGCCCTCTGCCTCCTCGCTGGGTGAAGCCACTCCGAGAACAACACACTCTGCTTATGGTATTGTGGACAAACTTTGAAAATTTATTACACAGAATATAAATTTTCCTCTCTCCTTCTTGCGATGTTGACATGTAGTTACCGTAAGACTGGTTTGTGCTCAAGTCCTCTTTTTCTGTACAGCTCCATTTTTAAAAGTTATTAGGGGGTTCATGTTTTCTATGATTGACACTTGAAACAGCCTATGGGCATACAAGGAGTGTGTAGCTCACCCAGGGGATACACTGTTTGAGCTGAGCATCATAACAGTGACTCTCCTGCTGAATGTGTACAATACTACTGCGCAAAGTTGGTTTCAGGATATGAAGAAAAATCGCGGAAATACCGAGAGCTTTTCGGCTTCAGATTCCTATACTGGCAGAAGGCGGAACCAAGTTGTCCATAGTATATACAGTCTATGGTCTGAATCTGCTGTTTGGGTCTGTCGGAGATTCACAGCAATTTGAAAGCAGAAATACTCAGAAATGCCATTTCACATTTAATTTTCTCATTTGTCCTGTAGCATCAGAAAAATACCATAAGAACATGTAGACAACAAAAAAAAAAGATTTTTATCGGAGCGGGTTTTAAAGAACAACAAACAAAAATTCTGCCCACTTTTGGGTTAGTCCTCTCAAGCTTTGTTCATCATATCACCCGCCTGTTTTCACAAAGAGACTCCAAATTTACAAAACACATCACATCTTTTGCCAATTTGATATGTCATCGTCACTCTGTCTTCTTCTATTAGTGAAGTGAACAAGCTTGAGGCCAAACACACTGACAAAAGCTGCTCCAAAAGTAGCTGAACTTGTTCTTCCTTTCATCATCTTGTCATAAAAGCGACTTTTTCTTTACTATTTCAATCACAAAGACGAAAAGAGAAACAGCCCATCATCTCTTTTTACTGTATGCCTTAGTGAATCAGGGTTAGCACCTCATGCTGTCACTTTATGGTGTTATCCATGAATCAGGCTACAATTAACCTAGAGCTCTGTCAGCACCATGACGCCTGCGAGTGTGCCAGGGCCAGCTGACACTGCAACCTGTCAAACTCACTGCCCCACACTCTACACCATGTCCTCATAATTACTGCAAACCAAAGGCTCAGTAAAACTCTGAACTCGTCTTTATGCATATGAATATAAAAGGGTATTTTTTCGATTGGTTTACTCACAGTGTCTATTATTTCCCATCTTTTGCCTTTTTAGCATATGAATTGAAGAATATGAATCCATGCTTATTTATGAGCCTGTAGGATTGAACCGTATAATGGTTATGGCTCCAAGTTGCATTCTTGTAAGAAACATAAAAATTAGATTATCTGTTGATGTAAGTGATATTTAAAGTGACTTGTCGCTCTGGATGCTGATAACATTATTTCAAAGTTACAGATGTAAAAGTTGGTTGTTTTTGTTTTTTGTCAAACTTTGTTCAATCACAAAAGCTCAAGGTTTTACAGACATACCATTTTATTAACCTCTCCTTTTGTGCTGAAAGGAAAGCTGAAAGGCTCAGAAAAATCCTCTTCTGTATAGATAAAGGGCCTATAGAGTCGTGCAGCACAGCACAGCGCTTCTTGGCTTACATACTTTCACATACAGTAGATTTGCTCTCTGAAGAGATAGCTCCATCTCCGACTTTTACAACGAATCAGGAGGAGAAATAAGCTCTATCACATTCAAATACTCACACTTGTGGAGCAGATATAAGACATTCTGGCTGAAGAGTTTCTGGTTTTAAGTGCTCCTGTGAAATTATTCATCTGTCTGGCAAGAGGATAGAGGTACTAACTCCAATATGAATCTGTTATGATTACATCCTGGCCACACACACAAAGAGTGCAGTGAGATACATTCTGCCTTCTATTTTCAATAGCATTGAGCCAGATGGAAGAAAAGGCAGGAACATTTAATTCCTAACTTCAGATATACTCTGATAGTCGTGAGCGCTGCCATCCACATGGCAAGGCACAGCAAAGAGTTTCTGAGGATTTTCGTATTTTCAAACGTAATTTCTTACTCGCTATCTCAATTATTACTCAAGATATATAACAGCTATTGGAAGTAAGCCATATCCATTTCTAATAAATGAATGGAGAGTAAATCGCAGGGCATACTGGAGATGAATTAGAACATCCTGATGTGTCTTTAACTTTTGGCCGCAGTCCTCTCTTGGATTTAAAGTGGGTCACTTTGGTCCAGGACTTATTGAGTTACTATGGTTAAATTTAGGTCCTCTGCTTCCTCCTGATTGGCACAGGCACATTAATAATGATGTTCAGTATAATCTTGGTGTGTAGTAGAGGGTGCAGTGTGTGTGTATGTGTGTGTGTGTGTGTGTGTGTGTGTGTGTGTGTGTGTGTGTGTGTGTGTGTGTGTGTGTGTGTGTGTGTGTGTGTGTGTGTGTGTGTGAGGAGCAGTGTCAATTGGAACAAATTAGAATTTGTGCTTGTAAATTCATTTTGCATCAGTGTGTGGGTGCATGAGTTTTACGAATGTGTGTGTGTCTGTGTGCGTATGTGTGTGTGGTTTCAGAGGCTGCAAGGATGCGTGTAGACCCCGTGTATGCCGCCTTGCGCTACGGGACGTCCTTGGCACAGATGAGCCGCTCCAGTTTTGGCAGTTTGTCAGAGTCACCGACACGCAGCCCGGTATGACATCATCGCCCTGTGGCAGGTCCTGTTTGATTAAGACATTCAAAACTTTTGCAGCGTTGACCCTTTTAATAAACTACTGATAAAGTAGTAAAAGATAACATGGCAATTTCAGATATGTGCCAGACTAGGTCACAGATTCATTGCCTTTGTGCTAGGCTAAGCAAACCAGGTGCCATAGCATAGTGCTACTGGGAGCAGGTCAAAGCAAGCAAGCCAGAAGGGGAGCCCAGATATGCCACTTTTAAGCTGATTAAAAGTTCCTCATATTTAGTGTCAGGCCAGTTCCCTACTTAAATACAACTTTGTGGAGAAGTTCTTAATTGGGAAACTGGGGAACATCTATTGCAAACATAATGGATGACAGTGGTCTCTGTGCTCCTCTCATTAAAAATGGTGCTGAGCCGGTGTGCACACTTCTGCAACAAGGACTCATCTTTGCATTGTGCATTCTGAATAATTCAGAGCTGAGTAAATTTAGTATCAAACACAACCTTTCACCTCCTGGTGCTAACATGTCATTTTGTCCTCACTGTTTCCTCCTTTGGTAAGGGCGAGGGAGGTGAGGAGAGGCAGCAGAGGCAGAGCAGTATGGAGGAAGAGATAACACAAGAGACAGGGGGTAAACACAGCTGAGCATCTGTTTTTTTTCCATGTATGTGCTGTGTGTCCATGCATATGTGTGTCCATGCAAACCTTGTGTCTAACTGTGCATGTCTGTCTGAGAGCGTGAGAGGTGTGATTTGTCAAGTGGAAAAATAATTACTTCCCTGATTGTGTATGTGTATACCTGGTGCCCTAAAAGGAAAAATTCTCACCCCTTCCAGACATCCCTGTCCCAGAGCCTGAGGTGGAGAAAGAGGAAGATGAGTGCAGCAGCCAAGCTCAGACTCCTGCAGAGGACAGCAGTGTAAAGGTAGCACAGATTTAATCCTTACACACACTTTCACCCTCTGTTTTATCCTTCAAGCAAGTATGTCCGCCTCACATCCTCGCTGTCTCTCCATGTCTTTAGATGCCAAAGCGAATTGAAGTTCACTCCATCCACACCTATGTTGCTCTTTACAAGTTCCTGCCCCAGGAACCAAATGACCTGGAACTCCAGTGAGTAAGCCAAACAGGCCCTGTCATGTGAAAGCACCACAGCTGTGCTTTTTTGGGGGTTTTCTTTTCTTTTTGTGCATGCATGCATGTGGTTTCTCCTTTGTTTTACCCTGGCAGTTGTTTCTGCAGGAAGAAAATGTCCCCACCAACTGTGGAGGACAGTGCACGACACCCTTAAGGACGACTAATTATAAACTTGTAGCCCGACACTGTCCCCTTGTAGAGGTAGTGCCTGAGCTGTGAGCCCAGCAGGGGAAAGGATGAAGACAGCGAACAACTGAGAGATGAAAGGATGAGCGGGCACAGGAGAGGAAGGCATAGAGCCAGAGATTAGTGAGGAAAGGAGGTCCAGGATGGAGAAACAGGTGGAGAAATCTAAGAGTGTATATAGAGGAGTAAAGTCTATATCCACACTCAGAGACAAATGAGGACAAAGAAAGGGAAGACAGAGCAGTAGAATGAGGGCAGGATGTGTGTGTGTGTGTGTGTGTGTGTGTGTTTGTTTGTGGGGGGACAGCTTTTACAAAGGTAGGAGATCCGTGTAACAGCCATCTGTGCCGTGACTTCGCCTGTGTGCCTGCAGAATACACGAGCAACCGACTCAGAGCATATTGTGTCTCCATGCTTCTGTCAGAGCGTGACGAGAGAAGACTGTAGGAGGCAAGAATGACCCAGTATTTTAGACAAAACAGAGAACAGACCAAAGTTTGATCTGTTGGACAGCTTTTAGCTAACTGTGTGGTCATTTAGGGAAAAGTCTGAGTGCATTTTCAAAGCACACAGCAGAATATAAAGTATACGCAATCACATCCATCTCATGGTTCCAACTGGGTTTTCACGGCCCCACTCAAAACGACCTGAGGCCCATTATCAGTCTGAGGCCCAGCGATTAGGGACCCCTGGTTTGCATGACCTGACTGTAACCTGTTATTATGAGCTCTTACCTCTGTGTCTCTCCCTGCCTCAGCAACTATTTGTGGTAATCAGACAGACAGACAGACAGACAGACAGACAGACAGGCAGGCAGGCAGACAGGCAGGCAGGCAGGCAGGCAGAGTCAATGGACAAAAATTCAAACCTGAAACAAACAAAGGATATTTGATCACAAAGTCTGGTGTTGCTCAATCAGTGCAAGAAATAGGGAATGATTTTAGATTTTTTAGATATTTTGATGAGAAATAAATATAAATGCCCATCCACAGGTAAGAGAGGAGGACTTGCTCATCAAGCAGATACCTAAGTTTAAATAGAGCATCCTCACATCAGACATTTGGGGATATTTTTGAGAAAACAGACTTAATCAATGTGCTAAAAAAAAGTGATAGTTCAACATTAAGTTTCATTTCATTTCCAGTCAGTGCTCCCTGTTCTAATGTACCAGTAAGCTTGATGTAATAGAGCCGTCTTTCATGGCATTTGCTGCCCTTGTGCTTCTGCCACATGATGACAAAAAGTGTCTGAAAAAGGTCTTTGTATGTATCGCTAGGTTTATGGTTTAATGGGGGCTGAGAGTGCTTGGTGTGTGGCTGTTTCGAGTGGTAGAGAAAGTCTTCTTGTTGGATTACAGGGATTTTAACTGTAGTTTGTCTGTTTTAAAGAAAATAAAAAACTTCCAAATCACAAGTGGAAGTTTTGAAGGAAAGACTAAGAGCTCTCTAACTTTACATTTTTCTAAACAGTTCAACACAGAAACCGGAGTTTCACACTTTCATCTGGAGCTGTAGGAGTCCAGAAATATTGATCAAAAGCACAAACAAAAGTGACATTTGGTTGCATTAGACTCACACTTTTGGAGTCCGTAGAAGTGTATTTTTCCAGTGCAGAGCAGAGCTGCTGTTCAGGCAAACTTAGTCAAACTTTTGCACAACAAACACAACATAAAAACTGTGACCTGTGCACGTGGAGAAACTTTCAGTGAGCTGAGTCTTTGTTTCATACTGAAAAAGTTGCCTGTAAAAGTTTGTATATATGGGTCTCACCCCAGTTACTATGTTATGTAACTTTGCGTGTGTGTGTGTGTGTGTGTGTGTGTGTGTGCTAATGGTCATATAGGGCAGAAGTGAGAGCAGGAGCTGTAACATACTGGGACAGCACTTTCTCTCCCTGTATATCTAGGACATTGGCTACGCTGTGCTTGCGTGTGTGTGTGTGTGTGTGTGTGTGTGTATTTGTATGAAAGTCTCATCAAAAACTGCTCCCATCATTAGCATGCAGGCGAGGTTGGCGACAGATCCGGTCTAGCTTTCACGGCTGCTGCAGCAGAGTTGTATTTCATGTCAACCTCATGACTTTGGTGTCGGTTGCTTTGTCACCTCAGCAGACGGACACAAAGACTCTTCATCATTTTAACCTCCACAGCTTCGTTACCCTGGATACAACAGCCTGCTATGGCTGTCTGATAATGTTATCTTCTGTTCTCACCCTCAACTCTCTTTTGGTTCTTTTCTTGCTGCGCCTCACACTCTCTCTTCACCTTTCTCTCTCCACCTCCATCATCTCTCATTAAATGCGTCATTTTTTTTAGTCTTCTATTTTGTCTTATCTCCTCTAGACCTGGTGATCGGGTGCAGGTCACTGATGACTCTAATGAAGAGTGGTGGAAGGTGGGTTATGAATCATTTGCCAACATCAGTGCGAGTGTGTGAGCCCTCTTGTGCGCTTGTTGATATGTAAATAGTGTGTATTTGAGTGTATATTAATATGTGTGCACGGATTCAGTGCGAGGATGTGTTTGGTAATTCAAGGCTGTAAATCAAGCCTTTAATGCAGAACACCTGCTCCATTTTTCCTGTGATCAACATGCAGGCAGCCACAGACAGAAATAGAAACACAATTTTCTCCGAAAATTACTCAGAGTTTAACATAATGAACTTGACTAGTGTTGAAACCCAAAAGAGCTCTTTATTGACTCTGTAATGAGCTTCACTAGCTCCCCATGGAAATGAATGTGCATCAGTGAGTGTGTGTGTGCATGTGTTTCAGTCACAGAAAAAAACAGACACATCCAGACTTTAATGGTTATACTGAAGTTTAGTCTAATCTCCCCCCGCTGGACCGATGTTTACTCACGTCGATGAAGTCTGAAGTGAAGCAGCAACCATGAAACACCTTAAATCAACACTGCTGCAAGCCCTAAATTATGTATTATTTGTGAGTCATCCATTCATTACTTATGTATAGCTTGTGAATCACTCCAATAAACACATAAACACCTGAAGCATGGGGCGATAAACAGTGAAATACTGCCGCATAATGAGGTTTAATCAGACATCATCTGCTTTTACTAGTAAACAAAGGGCCATACTTGGCTGGTGCTGTTTTTCTTCAAATATATGGAAACAAATCTGCCATTGAGGTTACACATTTCCTCATTTGCATTTAAAAACAACAGTCACATTAATTTGAATAATTTAAAAGCTGTTTCCACACTTACTCATCGCACAGAGTGCTAGTTAATGTGTTGCCGTCTGTCTCAGTTTGTCCTTAATTGTTTATTAACATTAGAAATAGAGAAAATTGAAGCCAACAAAATATCGCTCTTAGTTTAAACTGACATATAGATGTTGACAACATTTACATTTGTCAGCAAGTTCAGAAAAATCCTGCCTGGAGGGTCAGAAATTCATCCCACTACTTATCCACCTGTAAAACACATGGTCACCAACAAAGTTAACCAGGGACTAAGAGGCGAAACAAACTGTTATAATGTGTAGATAGTGTGAGACTAGATGATTCAATGCAGCATGTGATCTGGAAGTTATCATGACAACAGTAGAAGTTACAAATATTAAGACATTGTGCTGCTCTCCTGTGTTTGTCAGGGTAAAAGTGGCGACAAAGTCGGCTTCTTTCCTGCCAACTTTGTGCAGAGGGTCAGGCCAGGAGAGAGAGTGTGGAGGGTTGTCCAGGGTCTTCCCGGCAATCGAGAAAGAGGACACATGGCCGTGCGGGAATCCCAGGTATGCATAATTCTTCAGCTCTCTCTTACTGCTCTGTTGCTATCTTTCTTTCTTTGTGGTTTAATTGAGCTAGAAATAGATCAGCTGTTTTTGATTCATTTGTGGACTTATTCCAGACTTGGCAACTCAGCCAGAATTGAAATAGCTACAAAATGTTCAGGGATGTGGCAGCCACCCACCACTTGTCTGGGCTGTAGCTCCAGTCAATGGCTGCCGCCATACTGTGTTGATCTACCACCCAGGTGTAAACAAACACAGTGGACAAATGAAACCTCACAGACCTAAAAAAAGGACACTAAGGGCCTGATCTACTAAATGTTTGCATGTGCAAAAACACATACAAACTTGATAGTGCACGCAAACCTGATCTACTAACTGGGTGCACTGAGGATTGCGTCTGTCAAATGAGCAAAACAGCATGCGCAATTGATTTAGCGTGTTTGCCTTCATGAATATGCAGAATGTATGTAGATCATCAGAACATACAAAATTCTGGGAGGAGCACATGCAAATGGAATCATTTAACGACCGCAATGTGATCTATCAAACCCGGAAACCAATTGCGGTCGCTCTTTTGCGTCTATATTTAGCACGTTTGAAAGGCACATGCAAACTGGAGCAGCATTGCGCACGGTAACTGTGGAGAGAAGGATGCAGAAGTGCCATGATACACGCCATGATCCTTGTCAAAAAGCTCGTGATTTATTTCGTTTTTCCAGTTAATGACGATTTTCATAAATAATAAGGTCAAACACAGAACAAACAAAAGTTATCTGTTTGTCTTATTGATTTTAAATCGTTTTAGTCCCTTTTTAGATTTCTAGTATATCTTCTTGCATCTGTAAAGCACTGTGAATTGCCTTGTGTATGAATGGAGCTGTACAAATAAACTTGCCTTGCCTTTTATGCAGTTCCCCAAAACGATATGTGCAACTCCATGGTTTCAAACTCTCTGCTCTCACAAACTCTCCATGGTGACAGCCGATAGCGCACACAAAATCTCTGTTTAAAGAGGGTGGTCCGCACCACTTTTGCTCCCGCTATCAATTGCGCACGCACTGATAGTAGATCACCCGCAACACTCCCACTAATAGTACGTGCAAATTTTTAGTTTGCACACGCAATTTAGCGTTCGCCATTTTGGATCTTAGTAGATCAGGCCCAAAGTATGTATGCTGTCAACAAGTCAACTCTGCAGCAAATATATATATATATATATATATATATATATATATATATATATATATATATATATATAGAGCTCTGGCCTTGTGGACTTGTGGAGGGGGGGGGGGGGGGGGCCTTAAAGTGACAGTAGCTTAAAACAGAAAGCTAGAGACACAGGCTGAAATAATGAAATTTTGATACACCACTGTGGGAAATTTGAGTCTTTATTTTGACTGAAAATTAGGTTAAGCTATAAAAGAGGGATCAGAATGGAAATATAGAGAAATATAGAAAATAAAATATAGAAATAAATATATAGATATAAATGCATGATTTTCCCTCCTTAATGTCTAATGTTAAATCAAGGTTATCTTATTAACTTTAGTCGATATTGAATAACATATTCTTCTTTCAAATGCTTGATTTTTTATGTATTTTTTTTCTCAAGAGAAGTTTAAACTCTATATGCATGCAATTTATCATTGTCATATAAAGCCATTAATTACGATAATAACTATAGTCAACTCTTATAGATGGCCAAGCAAGTTAGTCAATTTCAATAATAGCCAATTATAGCACATTTTTTAAAATGATCAAGATGTTTAGTCATATAATTTCTGTGTCCCTCTAGATCTGTGTGGGGAAGTTAGAAGACGGTGAGATGTTTCTGAAGGTGAGCAGTGGAAAGAAGAGAGGGCTGGTCCCGGCTGACTCTATCGAGGAGATCTGAGCCTCTGTATGCACATCACCATCCTTCCAGTTTGACTTCCCGCGGGACACACCCTTGATCAAACTATTACCATCCCCCTCCCTTCACTCAACTCAAAGACTGCAGCAGTCTCCTCAACCAGTCCCGGCTGACTTCAAACAAACACAGATAAAGTGGATGAAAAACATACACTTCTGCAAAGAACAAATCTCCAAAAACAAATGGTTTTCTGCTGAATTGGTTAACTGTCTTTATATGAGTCTTTAATGGACTGAATGGTTATGTAGCAGTCCTGTTTTTTAAAAGAAATTGTTTCACTGGAGTCTGGTGTTGCTGCAGATTTATCTTCCCAATGCAAAAATCAATGTTTAGTTTAAACACAGCTAAGACATGTCAAAGGCTCCAAATGGGCTTACATAAAGCAGATTCTCATTTTCTGTTTTCCTCATTAAAAAGAAATCTACCGACGTGGGAGTCCTCTCCTTTCCTTTTCTTTATTAACAGATTCGATATGTCTTGTTGCTGTCTGCTCATGTCAGGGTCACTGGCCTGGGGATGGATACACACTCCATGTAGACTGTTACATGACTCAAAGCATTCGCCAAGGACAACCACTGCCAGCCTAAGAAAGCTACTGCCGCTAAGACAAGGAAATCAAATATAAGTGGCACACGTGATCTAGAGAGAGTTCGATGGAGTTCGAGGTGTGCTTACCAAGTTTAGAGCGCAGAGAAGAGGAGATTTTCATCAAAAAGGGCCTTTTCACAAAAAGCTTGAAAGAATTTTCCTCTGACTTTTCAGTTTGATGTAACTTTAAAAAATCACCAAGATCCTCTACACTCAAACCTATCACTGTTTCAAACTTGATTACAGAGCTCAAATTTCCAGGAATTCGTGAAAAAAATCACTCTTTACTTTCATGTTTTTGGTGGTAATTTTCCATCCAAGAACACAACATGGAGCGTTGTATCTTGACGGAAACGGAAACAGCAGGGACTGTATAAGGTCCCTGTTTTTATTCTCTTGATGCGCTTTAGCCAATAG
The DNA here is from genome assembly GCA_962446985.1 of Xyrichtys novacula. Taxonomy (NCBI): domain Eukaryota; kingdom Metazoa; phylum Chordata; class Actinopteri; order Labriformes; family Labridae; genus Xyrichtys; species Xyrichtys novacula. Next base: position 18,649,895 of record OY660879.1, on the reverse strand, counting down.
ACCTTGGCCAGTCTGGACACATCACAACAGGGATGTTTGTGACTATGACAAACGAGTGTCACTGACAGTTTGACAACAATAGAAAACAAAGGGAGAAGGAAGCGTGGTATGAGGAGTGAGATCAGGGCTGGACAGGTATGAGTCAGTGATTGCACACAGGTAGTGTTGTACCCATGAGTGGACGAGTCATCATCGATCAAACGTCAAACTGTCATCTCCATCTTCTTCTCCTCCTCTGTCTTGTCCTCTCCTTACTGATGTGCCTTGTCAGATCTGACACGAGCTGAAGGCATTTCACGTGTCAACTTTTCATGGGTATGACTTCTATCGATTTATTTAATCACTACAGTGATTATTATAAGAAATTTGATGTATTCCTTTAGAAAAACATCATGTTTGATGGTGGGAACATCCTCCGAAACATATCGCTTGGGAAGGATGAAAAGGGTTAAGGAAATGTAAGCTCGAAGCAAAGAGTGGCACTTGAAATAATGGGAAAATGTGTGTTACCGTCTTCTTTCAGAGTAGAGTGATCATCTGCTAGCTCCTTCATTAGTCTACTTTTTATTCTATGGAACAGCCTTTAGAGTCTGTGAGGTATAAGCTCCTCTTCTTCATCACAAGAATAGCACTTTGATTTATGCCATTTGAAATAATTGTCCTTTTGTTTAAAGGAAGTCTTTTAGAGTGATTGCTATGTCACTTTGTTTCACCACCTTTAAGCTGATAGTTGTCTTTATGTGTCAAAAGTTTCTCAAGTAAAAAGCGTCCGAAATGTGAAAAATAAAAGACATAGCAACAGCAGCCATCTGAGGGAACAATGGAGTTAAGCCAGAACTGGAGTCATGATTTTACTAATGTTAGCTCTTTGTTTTCTTGTGTTGTACCTAGTTTCTATAGTATCACATGTCCAAACCATAGACTGTATATACAATGGACAACTTGGTTCCACCTTCCATTATACGAATTTGAAGCCGAATTACTCTCGGTATTTCCAGGATTTCCTCCACTTCCTGAAACCACCACTTGCGTAGTAGCGTTGTACGCATTCGGTGGGAGGGTCACTGTGATGGCGCTCTGCTCAGCATATCCCCCCGGCCAAGCTACGCAATCTTCATACGCCCATAGGCTGTATCAAGTGTCAGTCATAGAAAATATGAACTCCTTTCTACAGTTTGTCCGGTGCTCCATAGAGATTGCTGGAGGAGGCGGGATTTATGACCCATACTGCAGCCCATCACTAGAGGGTGCCATTCTTTCGGTGGCTTCACCCAGCAAGGAGGCAGACGGTGTCCATTCTATATACAGTCTATGGTTCACACCTTTGAGAAGTCAAAATGTAAAGTACCTGTTTAGATGTAATCTGAGTCCAGAGTCATTGATAAGCCACGTACCTCAATAAAACACGTTTATAAACACTACCTGCACCTTATTTAAAAGCAATCTGACCACTGGTTTGTATGCATTGAAGATACTCCTGTCTTGCATGCGTAAATGCTAACAATAACATGTTGCTGTATAGCTCATGTATAATCTGTGTTTTTCTGGATCTGTAATCGTATTCATGGACTATTAAGTCAAACAAAAGCAGGAAGCTGCAGGGTCTCTTTAATAGCCAGCTTTAGCAGTGTTCATGCATAATACCATCCTCCATCCACAGACACAGCCTTCAGTGCTCTGAGGAATAACAAAACACTGTTAAAAACACAGCGACTTTAAAAATATCTCATTCTGCCTCTGCAGGAGGAAGAATAATTGGGACCTCTTATTTCATTACACACTTCTGGAAACATGAGAAGAAGTAATGATATTTTAATCAAATACAAAAATGAAGCATAACAAAGCATTTTCATTTGTTTGACTGATTTTTTTTTTTTTAAACAAGTGAAAAATAAGTTGTCTTTGTGTGAAATTGAGTTGTCAACACAGCAAATAGCTGGCAGTCTTGTTGTCAAACAGCAGAACACATGCACCTAATATGGCAAGAGCTGAGCATACTGATGAGTTTCCGAAATCTGATGATAATGAAAAAGTGACCTCTTCATGTTCAAGCTTACATGCAAAATACGGATTTCTTATCAGGCCATCACACATTGTGTGAAGTCTGTCTTTTTTCCTATCTGAATACATGATAACCACCGCCTGTGACTACAGGGGAATTGAATTAAATAATTATGATGCAGTATTTATGGAGGGGAGTTCTTGAGTCACCTTATTCCCCACAAAGCTGTGTTCAATATTTTGCTGTGTGTGTGTGTGTATCAATAAGTTGTAGGGGCAGAAGATAAATGTTCCCTAACACAGAACACCATGAACCAGAAAATACAAAGAAAGAGAGATAAATAACTCAGGACAACATCACTACTGTGGCCTGTTACCTCTTCTGCAAGGAATGGCCTCCAACAATCCTGACAGCCAGTCGCAGACCACAACACATGAACCAGTGTGCACATACATCAACTGTTGAATGATTTAAGGTGGCTGTGCTACAGACTACACATGGGACTCTACCGGTTAACAACAATAAAAAATATTTTTTTAATCACTTTAACCAACTGGCAACTTTGGTGCTGGCAAACAAGGCTTATGATGTCAAAAGGTATAGTAATTCATAATGTATTAGCCACAATGGATGCTGGTCAGAATCTTCCAGTACCTCATTTTGCCATCAAAATCCCATTTGTAATTGCATTATTCACAGACGCATGTACATGTTTGATTGGACTGAATAATTTGTACTGATAATGTACTGGAATTCAGACCCTGACATTATAAATAGTATATATAGTGTATTCTCAGGACTTGCTCATTATATATATATATATATATATATATATATATATATATATATATATATATATATATATATGTGTGTGTGTGTGTGTGTGTGTGTGTGTGTGTGTGTGTGTGTGTGTGTGTGTGTGTGTGTGTACATTTTTTACAATCCTGGCTCTCTCTTACAGCCGTCAGGGGTGTCAGGTGTTACTTGAAGCAGGGAGGAGCGGTAGAAAGTGGCAGCACAGAGACTTCCTAACAAAAATGATTAAATCCAAATAAAAACACATCTGACAATGGTAGATTTTTTTTATTAATGTGGATTTTGCATTGGCATGGTGGGCTGCTGTGCCAAGTTAGCGGAAGGGGAGCAATCATCCCTGCTTCTGAACACTTGGCTACTAGCTGCTCGTGCTGCTAATGGATTTTGAAAATGTTTTCAGGGCTTTAGCTCTGAAGAAGTATTTCATTTTCAGGAGTGAAGCTGCTCTTATTTGGTGATGAAAGTTGGGCAAAAATATCCACTTTTTTCATTTTGGGCAAACCTTCTTTATATATTTATATTGTATCTTGTCCAAGTTATTGATTTTGGATTCGATTTTATTTGTTTCTTCACCAGCTGACACCAGGTAAACAATAGCCTGTGTTTCAACATAAGGGATCTCTGGTGGTTGATGAATTGGCTGAGTTTCACCATCAGTAGTGGCTGCTGGACGTCTATAAACACTCAACAATGCTGCCCATCTGCTGTGACTCAGAGGACCGAGAGTCCTCTCAAAGCTGATGAAACTTTGCCAGTGTGGAGAGTTGTTCAACAGTCCAATCTAACTCTCCCTCCTCGGTTTTCTCACTTCATTTCTCTGTCCAAATGTACCTATCTCAATCTCTCTCTCTTGTTCTCACTTTACAGACATTTACTCAGACCATCACTCCCACCCCTCCCCTTCACTGTCTCACTTAATCTCCTGGCTCAGCTTCACTTGCTCTCCCTCTATCTATCTGTTTCTGTCACAGCCTTCATGCTGATGTCTCTCTTTGTTGTATCAGTTTGGTTTGGAGTTACGCTTTGCAGACCCAAACAAGGGAATGACTATCTATTTCCTTTACTCGTGTTTTGACATACGATTTAAGTTTTTTTTTCTCACACAGGCTCTGTCTGCACTCAACTCTCCATGTTTGATTATGAAGATACATGTAAGGTGCCTGGGAAGCTGCTGAAAGCCAAACAGCCTATTAGAATGGCCTCATCTGTACTTAGCTTGGCCATAACAGTAGTAAAGCAGCAGGGGGAGGGATGACAATTAAGAGCTGGTTTAAATGTGGTTGTTTCTGAAATGTGGTCCAGCTACATATCTGGCCGACCCTGCACAGAGCCTGCAGGGGTTTGCTTTTGCTCCTGTATAATAAATGTCCACTATCATTATTCAGAATGTCCCCTGGTGATATTACTACGTCTCATGACCTTTCGAGGTGCCTCCAAGCAAGTGTCAGGACTAACAGCCTCATTGCCTTCTATCCTGGATCAGGTGAATAGAGAGACATAACATCAATAGAGACAGAGGGAGAGAGAGAGGGAGAGAGAGAAAGAGAGAGAGAGAGAGAGAGAGAGAGACAGAGAACAGAGGTGCTGTTCAGAACATTGTGTTCCTCCTCTGATTAGTGTCATCCATGTGGTTCTTTTGAGTTAACATCAAACTGTTTGTGCAGGGCTTTTGGAGGTTACAGTGTGGATTGGGTATGGACTAGAATCACAAAAGCTAGTTTGACTGGACAGCTTTGAGCCACCAGCACCCTACAGATGATCATATTCATTCTGTTAGCGGCCTTGCTGACAGTCCTGATTAAAATGGAAATTGGTTAAAGATAGAGCATCAAATTACAACTGAAAAAAAATGTATCTAACCTATCTCAAAGCTATTGATCCTCAAACTGTCGCTTCAAAAATATTCATGGCACATCAACAATTCAAACATTTCTTTTGTCAGACAAGATAGGATAAGACTATAATCCACACACCCAGACTGAACTCTCCTCTGTTCAACATCTATAGGCAGGAGTGATCTCAGGATTTCAAGATTTGTTGTGCGCAGACACATTTAAAAGTTCTTGGATGAAGAGTAAGAAAAGATCCTTGGGAAGAAAACATTCCTGAGGGCAAAAGACAGACTTTGCACAGCCTGATGATCACAGATATTTAAAGGGATATTCTGGTGTAAAATTAAGTTAGGGTCAAATACACCATAACACTGAGTTAGACACCCCCTCAAGAGATAAATGTTGCAGACTGTTTGCTTCTCTAGATATACCAATTTCAGCAACAAATGCACAAAAGCAAAACACAGGGGTCTGAGAAGCCACACACAAACCTCAACCAAAAAGCCACTCTATAGCCACAAATAATGCTCAGAACAGCACCTAACTTCATCAACAGTACATATAGGGTCCCAGCTATAGTACTAGCCATCAAACATCTTTTTAGCTTTGCCTGGTTTCTTTAGCAAAGAGACCAAACACAACTCACCCACTCTCCTCCAGCAGCCGCTTGTTTGTGGGGGAGCCCTGACGAGTCGATCATTTCCTTGAAGTAATACATTTTATTCCTTGAGCTGTGAAACTCTGCTGCACTTGGTGATCGACACGTCGGGGCTCCCCCACAAACAAGCAGCTGCTGGAGGAGAGTTTGTATGTTTAATCATAACTTAAATGTACGCCGGAATATCCCTCTAAGCAATTAAATTTAGAGGGGATTAACATTTGACATCCCTTGACCATCCTCCTTGTAAAGTTAATATAAACAACAAACAGACCCAGAGAAAACCTGGCTCTATTAAACAGCAACAATGTCCACTTCAAAAATGTCTGAGGAGATTTTTAATCCTACTGGGACGTCCTATTTGAATGAATTTTAAAACATTGCCACTCTTATGGAAACCATTTCTTAGCTGGTCCATCAGTGATCCGCTGCACCATCAGCAGAGCCAGTCTGCTCATTTTGATTTTATATTTTTTTCAAAAAATGTGTATCATCTCTGAGTGTTTCTCACCAGACTGAGACTGTCAGTTTCATGGGTCACATGCTGGCAGAGGAGAACCGTCTCTATCAAAAGTATGGCTACAACTTTGGCTAACAGAAACCAGTCCAAAATGGACCTGAAAAACAGCCCAACATAATAACTGCGCATTTCTCACACTCTAGATATCAGAGATTACAAGACACTTAGTCATAACTCCCTTCAACAGGCTGTATCTATACAGTCCTTTCTCAAGGCACTTTTGCAATTCATGTCACTTACATTTATTCACACTACATTTATTCACTGATTGCAAAGGTGACTATAGAAAGCATCTATCAGTATTAATGAACCCCCTATGGCACAGTAGCATTGGCATTGATCGTCTGGTCCAAGGAGGCTTAAACGTGAGGACAGCAGGACCTGGAACTTAATATCCAACCTTCAAATTGACAGATGACTGACTTTCCAATGGGCACTGAATGTTTTTGTGTCCTCAGTTAGTCTTTTTTTTTTTTTTTTCTTAAATTATGACATATGTCCAGGATTTGTTTGTAAAAATCACACCACAGTGTTCATTTTCCATTTCCTGGCTTGAATTTGGAGCAAACAACTCTCTCTCTCTCTCTCTCGCTCTCTCTCTCTCTCTCTCTCTCTCTAACACGGTTTTATTTTACAAGGCTATAATTTTCTCACCCTGTTTTTAGTGGGAGGATCATGGAATAAAACCAAATAATGACTAAAGCAGCTGTGAGGGGAATCCAACTTCAAAAATAAAGCTCATTAAGTAAAAAGTCATTCTAGAAATAGCAGGTGGTCACAATTTGCTAAAACACAGATAGACGCACACACACACACACACACACCTGTCACACAGGCTGACAGTAACATAAAGAAACCTTTCTTCTGCTGCAAGTACAACATATTATTACCCTTTCCTGTTCACGTCTTTGACATGTAGCTCTGCATACATTCACAAAAGTAAACAGCCACAAACAAAGAGACCAAAAGCAATACTAAACGCTGTCACAGAGGTGTGGAGGTTCATCAACTCAGCTTGTGTTACATCCCGTCTGTAATGGCTCGCTTTCATCTCGCAATAACAGGAGATAAAAAAGCTGTGAAAGACTCGACAAATGCAAATATTTTCGATTAATCAAACCTCAAAGGCACACAACATGACAAGATGAGGGCTGAGGAGCACAAAGCACACGCATGAGGAAAATAAGAGGCAGGCAATCTATCCAGGCTGCCTCAGCTGGATCACAGTATTTCACATGGCTCAGAGAAGACAGGATGCCTCTGTCTTTCCAGAAACAAGGTGCTTAAATCAGGGATCAAGGAGAATGGTGGGACACAGCAGCACAGCAGCATCAGAGAGATAACAGAAATGTTTACTGCTGGTCAAACTTGCTTTTAAGAAAAGATAAACATTATTATTCATGTGTCCAATAGGCTGTTTGCTCATCTGCTCCCCTACTGTTAAAAAAAACTAAAGTTATCTTAGTTTAGAGAAAGGAAATTTAAAATGCTGCACATCTAAACCTGAAGATAACACACAGGTCAGAGTATCCTTCCTCAATTTGCACAGACATTTCTGTCAAGATGCTTGTACACTGAAGTTGGCTGCAGCCTTTAGACATTTTATCTATTTCCTGACATTTAAAGATCCTGCACCCACTGAGATCAAAGAGTTGAGTCAGCGCTGTTGCTCGGAGGCCAGTTCACTTAAAATATTACCCGTGATATTGCAAGGGCATTCAAAAGATTAGCTGGTGAATGTATTTCAAAGAGTCATACATGATCATTTACAGCTTAACAAGCGGCGGTGAGGGTGAGGATGTACTTGGCACAGCAGTGCTTTGAAGCTAGTGCGACAAACACAGCACTAACATGGTATATAAAGAGGGTGTAACACTGCAATTCTGCAGTGCGATAAGGGTCCACTTGAGGCTGGTGAAAAGAATGGTTTTAGTCTCTACAACTCATATCTTTATTCATGGCATCTGCATGCACGGATGTGAGCCCGTTTTGGTCCCCTGCAGTTTTAACCATCTGAAAACAATGTAACTTTACGCTGGTTTCCCTTTGTTTGGACCGCCCACAGCGTCCTTGATTGGCTCTGCTGCAGGGCCGCTTTTGTGGGTGATTGGCTGTGGGTGATCTGTTGTTTGCAAGGCAATATGTAAAGGTGGGATCTGAGCTGAACATTGACGTTTGAATCCGCGTGTCACATCAGTACTCAGGTCACATCAGTGGGCAGACTGTAGTGATGCGAATTACGGCTCTTTTTAGTGAGCCAGATCATTCAACTCAGCTCACCAAGAAGAGCTGGCTCTTTCAGCTCCCAAATGGCTCTCCATTTTAGCACTCACACATTTTTATGATATGTAAATAATGTGTACACATACCTCTTAGTTAATTCAATACATTCTTTGTACTTAAGTATCCATGAGTAAAAATTACATTTTCTAATATCAGTAAATTGCTGTAGTCAATTGTTTTCATTGCATTTACAGACCCTTGTAACTCTGAAACCACCCAATGAATGCACTGACTTGCTTGTAGAACTGCTGTGCTACACAAAGCAGATAGAAACATCATTAAAACTTAAGCATAGGAATAAAAAAGGACAGCTATTAAGATTTTAAATATTTATTGAAAAAACAAATAATCATATAAATAACATAATAAAAAGAAATAGCGTTTTTGCAATGAACAAAACAGCAGCGTTGAACAGTTTTAGTTCTCTATTTGAACTGACCACCATCAAGGACAAAAACCGCAACAGCAAAGTAAATCAAATACAAAAAGAAAGAAAAAAAAAGGCTCAAGGACGGGAGCCGGCTCTCATCATTCACGTTAAGGGGCCTGCTCTTTGAACCGGTTCATTTGTGACCGACACATCACTAGCAGACTGCAGCTGTTTGTGGTCCCAACTCCACCTCTTTGAGGGTTTCTAAATTAGCCATTTGGATTGAGCATTTCTAAACGGCCATGTTCAAGTTTCATGTGGGTAAAGTCACGTGGAGTCAGAGAAATGCATTCCCCTCCTGATTATGTGATGTGTGTGTGTGTGTGTGTGTGTGTGTGTGTGTGTGTGTGTGTGTGTGTGTGTGTGTGTGTGTGTGTGTGTGTGTGTGTGTACAAATTCACCACAGCAGAGATTCAGTAAATACTGACTCAGAGCTCCCTCTTACTGGAGAAGTCAGATGATCGCCAAGAAAATCAAATGTTGTATCAAAAGGGCTTCAACGTCTGTGGCAAATCATGAAAATCTATCCCTTTTTTCTTGTGATGTTTTACTGTGAGCCACAAGTGTTAACTTAATGGGATTTATCCTCGGGGACAAACAAATGATTGTGGCAATCAATTCAACAGCTGCCAAGATGACTCCATCTGAACCAAACTGGTGGACTAACATGCTGACAGACAGTCGTTTTTATCCCTATAAAGCCATTCTGCTGGACTGGAAATTATGACCTTTTGTGAATGTTGTTCTGGATCAACAGTCACAGAGCAGACGGAGCAGTTCCCTAATAAGTAAAAATAAACAATATAATGAAATAACTCTTAGAGTGAGACTGCAGCTAAAACTATGGTTAATGATAAGCCATCAAGCAAGCAGAGTGATAGGATAGGCTTGCAGAGAAGAGAGAAAGGATGGGCTGGCAGAGAGAGAGGTGGCAGTGGGGGTCAGTCTCTCCATGACCAGACAGGAGTCCCGGGTTATTACAGATATAATGATTTGAAGTGACTGACAGGCGAGGAGGGAGATAAGCAGGTTGGCTTTAAGCTTCATCGTCCCTCAGCAGGGAAAAAAAAAAACTACCAGGAGACGTTGGTCTGACTCTGATTCAGTCCTCAGTAATGATGACTGATGTTTCAAACCAGTTCCTGACTCATCACTCTTCTCCAATGTCTTCTGACATTAGCATCGCTCGGCTCGTCCTGATCAGCGCTGATTAGTTTTAGACTATGGTGGAGGCTGCACTCCTGTGAATCAATGATTGCCCTGCATTTGTTGAAAACATTCTCGCTCTCATTAGAGCCAAATGTGACCCTGTATCGCCCCATGCACACTCGCAGAGACACACACAAACTACATGACACGCTCTATTAATGAAACATGAGCTCCTCCAGCCCCACTGAGCCTGCTCTCTCTCTCTCTCCCTTTTTCATGTTGCTCTCTTCTCTCTCCAAGAGTTTGCAGCCAGAGGCATCACTGGTGGTGAAGTGCTGCTCTATGAGCTGGAGCTGCTGCAACACACTCACATCCACACAAACACACACACAGATACACACACACACGAGCTGTTATAGTGAACAACTCACGTCATCTTTCTCTCTACAAAGCTGACCTTTTTAGTCAACAGATACATGAAATGAAACTGTGAGCGTCTGGTGATGAAAAGGAGCTCTTGTCTGTTTTCTCAAATCCTGAAGCTCAATCTTAGAAATTCGCACATGATTTAAATGCCAATTAAGGATCATTCATTAAAGCCACCAATCAACATCAGAATCTAGCTTTTTCATACCATTGATTTGACACGATTACAAGTGCTTTTTTTGAAAGAAATTTCCCGACCTTTAAACAGTCAAATGAACTGTTCCCCCTTTTTCCCAATCTTTGTACAAATGTCTCTCTAAGCACAAGTGCACAGATGAATCGGGAAGGTTCAGATCTTATTATCTAAAAACAGAAAGACAATGTGAGCTTTCTCCTTCCATTAGTTGATTATGGCATCTATCTGATTGGATATAATTTTGTTTTGTGATATCTGGACAATATTACTATCTCAGCTCCAGTATATATCTCGGAAAAATAACAAAAGCATGTCATATCAAAATTGTAGAAATCAAAATCATTGTGTCAGATGAGTCTTTGTATTCTAGTGTGTTCAAGCAGTAGTTCATCATCTGTTTCACCTCTTTATACTTTGTTCTGTGCTGCTGAGTTTCCTCTGCATTTGATCCCTGTTGAATTACTTCTGCCACCCTGTGACTCAGTTCCCCTGAAGGGCTCTGAAAAGTTTCTTTCATGCGAAACTGCATATAAAACAGGCTTCTCTCTAACTTCTGCTTCATGTCATTGTAACCTTTCCGTCCTCTCATGCTGCTGGCCTTATGAAAACTAATCATTGGGGATTACATGGCTGTTAATTGAAGTCTGGCCCACCTGCTGTTTCATGTGTATTCTCCTTTACAATGATTAAACAGCGGGGTAGAATCAATCGCTGGCTCTTTGCTCAGCTGGTACACATAGACACACACTCCAGCTCATGAAAGACGAGTGTAACCAGGATTGAGATCTGGTGTGTGTCAAAACCTGTTTAATCCGTTTTTTCACCATTTGACAGCTTTGATAAATGATTATACAGGATGGAAATGTGGCATTTTTTAAGGTGTTGTACAACAAGGTGGCTGTCACATTAGCTGATTGCTTGCATGCAGCATTTCTAATTACTGCCTGAGCTTGACTCGAGCATGACGCATTCCTGGGAGCCAAGCTTTGATTGATGAAGGAGCAAACATAGTGAAATAGGGACAACTTTTAGTGTCAACAAAGGGAAATGTAATCAACCCTGACTGCCATTTCTCATTATCGACTCTGATCTCAGGATCAGTGACTGAGAAATCTGATCAAAATGACTCTGATATATGCCGAGATAAATCATCTCAAGGTCTGTTTTGAAAGAATGTGAGCGACTGCGTGAAGCAATCACAGTGTGTGTCAGTGTGTAGGAATAATAAAGTTTTGACCTTCAACTTTAATCTTCCCACAGTCTTTGAACGTGTCCATGAAATGTTCTCTTTATTCAACATGCAACACAATCTGTACCATACCAAGACACAAAGCTATCAATAATGCAAAAAGATAGATACCTAATATATGAAAGAGGATTAGGGCCACTAGAAAAGAAATAAAGCAATTATGGGAGTGAGATTTTTTAATTTCCATTTCAAGATTAAAGTAGAAATTTTGAGATTAAAGTTGAAATTTAAAAAAGTAGAAATAAAATGCCATATGGCTTAAGTTTGTCGTAGCCATCCATGTGCCAGAGCGCATTGGGTCCTTGGCTTCGATAATGCCTGCACCTCAGACGCCGGGCTCATCTTTCTTATTGTATCTTGCAGTACAACATAGTCTGGCTGTATAGCACACAGGTGGAACCATCAATAACCCTGCATCTGCATCATCATTTTCGGCACAGTCTTTTCAGAGTCCAAATACTTATTATCACACTGTGTTTGTGTGTCAAAAGAGCAAAGATTTCCTTATTACTACATTCAATTCTAAAGTAAAGCTTTACAAACTCTTTTACAGAGGACATGTTATCGAATGACCAGCGACCATGCTGTTGATTCATTATCATTAATCTCAACATTATGACTTATTTATGAAATTTCGCCTGATTTTGTGTCGACTTTAATCCTCCAATTTTAACTTTAATCTTGAAAATTTTGATTAATTTAACAAAATTTCGATTTTGTTCCTGTCGACTTTGATCTCGAAATTTAAATTTTTTTTAATCTCGCAATTTTGATTTTAATCTCGAAATTTCAACTTTAATCTCCTTCCTGTAATCATTTTTTTTTCTCTTCATGTGGCTCTAATCCTCTTTTGTACTAATGTCACCATCTTTGTCTGAGACAGAAAAACCTTATCTTCCCCTTCTGTGGGTTTCATGTGAACAATTTTTCACAAGGACAAAAAGGCAAGTTATAACTTACAAATGGCAAAACTGGAGGCCTTGGGAAGTTTGCAAGAGAATATTTGACAACACCAGTGACCTTCTGAAGACAAAGAGATTCTTAAGGACAGACAGTAGAAGCAAGAGAGAGCTTTGATTAAAGCTGTAATGGGATTTCAAACTCAAAGAAAGATAATAAACAGTCTCCAGCCTATAGGTTTACAGTCCCCAACACAAAGTCAAAGAGGTCTGAAAAAAGTCAGGACTTTCTCAGATGACAGAGCATCTGACCATATCTGTGCCTGATTTAGTTTCTCAGGAACCTAGACCTCCTGCTCGGATGGCCAATTTTAAGACTAAATTAAATTCATTAGACTAATTTAGATCCACAATGATGCTAGTTGTGTCTGTCTGCTGTTTCTATTCAGTATGAGAGATAAAAAAAAAACAGTCCTACTCAGACTGCTCAAACTTTTAGGAAAGATAATAAACTGTCTTATAAAAAACATGAGTAAGGTAAAAGACATGACCGCTCGAGCTCACTCTCATGATTTCTGTTCATTTAAAAGGTCAGTGCCAAAGTACACAGGAAGTGAAGGGTTAATTTGCGGAGCTACTGTATAAGGTCACGGTGGCCTTTCTGATCTCCTTTCAGGATAAAGCAACAGGCTGACTGTATCTAGCTCTGGTATTCACCTGCTTTGTCTTACTGGTCAGATAAAAGTGGTGCTCTGTTGTCTCAACTGTGTGTGTGTGTGTGTGTGTGTGTGTGTGTGTGTGTGTGTGTGTGTGTGTGAGAGAGAGAGAGAGAGAGAGAGAGAGAGAGAGAGAGAGAGAGAGAGAGAGAGAGAGAGAGAGAGAGAGAGAGAGAGAGAGAGCGGGCAGCTTCAGAGGCTAACAGCTGAATTTTCATCACCAAAGTCTCGATAAATTTTTAAGCCAAGCTAGCAGCATGTCTTTGGGGAAAGTCTGTCTGTCTGTTATTCCAGACTGAAATATTTTCACTACTAACAGAGGACCTGAATGAAAAGCTGTCCGGACAACGGAGAAGCATGCTGCCTGATTTTAAAGAAATATAATCACCATTTTCCTGTTTGTGGTGAGATGAAATCCTGTTATAGAGCAAATTTACATACCTGACAGTTACACAAGTGTATCTCTGTGACAACAGTTTTTTTTAGCATACGATGCTCGGTTTACTAAAAAGCTGCTTTAAATCTCATTTTAATGCAGACAGAGGAGCTCAATATGTTTACAGAAGGCTTCTTATCATACGTTTATTTCCTTAATCCTGCCAGTTCAGCAAGCATGCAGCTATGTTGCAGCTATGAAAAGCTCTCTTCAAACAGGGCCCTGGGAAAAGAGAGAAAAGGGAGGGGAGAAGAGGTTTTGGGTCATCTATTCTGGAGGAAGCTGACTAAAATCAGGGCATGACGACTGTATGGTTAACCTACTTCAGTTTATCTCCATGTTTCAGGATTTTCTGAAACAGTTTTTTCTCTCTCCGTCTCTGAAAGCCTATTTTGTTTCCTTTGAATGAGACTGGAGAAGAGAAATGTGGGTTACTTCCTAAATTAGAAAAGTGTTTCCTGGGTGAACTGAAGGATGTGATTACAACTGTGAGCTTCTCCAAGATTCAGAGATGTTGTATATGATGTTTTTGTATCTCTGTTTGAGGGGAAGGAAGCAGACATCAAAGCTTTTCCATTAAAGCAGATATGCTTCTTTAAAATAGACTGTACATTTTACTATATGACCCTTAGTGAAAACAAATATATGGATGTTATTGTTCTCAAACATATTTTCATACAGCACTATCCCATACAAACTGTTCTAACTATAACAGTGAATATTATTTTACCATGCAGAAGATGCACAAGAACAAATCCAAAACCCAGAGACTCACTCTATCAATCACTGTATCGCCTCTCTAAGAAGCACAAAGTTTGTCATGCGTGGTAGACTACATCAGCGACTTGAGTTTTTCTAAATCTAGAAATTTTCGGAGAAAGTTCTTGCTCCCCAGGGGATAATTCCTTGCTACGCTGATGATTCCCCAACTTTCCCAACTGGTACCAACAGTTTAGGGATGATAATCTAGAAAACTGTTCAATAAAACAAGTTAACAGTATTATTGTTTTTACTTAAAGGGTGGGTCTTTGTCCTGTTTGTGATTCTCAGACTTTGTTGGATACAAAACCATAAAAGTCTGGAAAGATAATCTTGGCCCTTTAAGGTTGAATCCTGTTGATGATTTCAACACTTTCTACCTTTGTCAGAAATTCAATATTTGGTTTAGGGATGCAAAGTCACAAACTACTGGGGAGAGCAATTTGAAACTTTGCAGGGATATTCTTGTTCCTTGAAGTTTGAATCCTGGTTATGTTGGTGATTCCGGTACCTTTCTCCTCTTGTAAATATAAAAACTTGAAATTTTTTCATGGTGCTAGATGTAACACCATGAAATGTTTTCAGAATGTTACTTTCCCCAGTGAACATACTGTTTTTTTAAAGTGATTTTGAGACTTTCCTCACTGAAAGCATGAGGTTAACATTTGGAAGGCTATTGAATGTCATAATTTGAAAGTTTGTCTGAATTGTTTATTTTTTCTCCAGAGGATAAATCTTATAAGCAAAAAATGTATTTTTGTCATTAATGTTTGAAGATTCCAAAGCTGAAATGTCACCTGTTGTAAAAACTTTTGATCATCTTTCCTTAAGATCATCACAGTTCCTCTTCAGCCATGAGACCAAAATCAGACATTAAGAAGAAAGACACAAACATTAGAGAACTGTAATCTGTATCTGTATCTTCATTTTTAAATTTCTTGCATTTAATTTTGGATCCCAAACAAAACTGTAAAAAAAAAAAAAAAAAGTTGATCCAAGATTGTTGAGTAAATGTTCAGAATATTGTCTGAGCCCAAACAGAGAAGTAAATGACTGCCCTAAATCCTTGTTTGAAAAACATTTTCTCTGGAAATAGTTCAGTTCTTTTGCCCGGATGTGAATTTTTCTTGTTATAGTGTGTTCATCTGGAGGAAGCTGACTAAAATCTACAGAGATCTAATAAGAGCCTTCAGAGACTGGAGTCACAAAAACTGCCTCCTCCTCAACACCTCAAAGACAAAGGAGATGGTCATAGACTTCCGTAGATCCAAACCTGCCTGAGAAGACTCTGATCAATAGACATCTGTGGTAAGATGCTGCAGATGTTTTATCAGTCTGTGGTGGCAAGTGTTCTGTTCTACGCTGCAGTCTGCTGGGGAGGAAATATCAAACACAAAGATGCAAGACGTCTCAACAAACTGGTGAAAAAGGCTGGCTCTGTGGTTGGACTCAAGCTGGACTCAGTGGAGGATGTGGTGGAGAGAGCTACACTGAGGAAGGTGGAGACTATTCTAAAGAACATGGATCACCCACTTCACAACACCTTGATGGACCAAAGGGTCAATGGCGGTGGACGGCTCCTCTCTCTTCGCTGCAGGACAGAAAGATTCAGAAGATCTTTTGTACCAACAGCCATTAGACTTTATAACTCTTATGTAAATAATAGATAACTTTTATAGACATATTACGTGAGACAACAGACAATTGAATTTCCCTTCGGGGATTAATAAAGTTCTTCTTATTCTTCTTATTCTTATTCATCAAATTCACAGTGACCCTGTGAGCACTCTCCTGGCCTGTATATCACACAGTTTCTTGATGAAGGGGTAACTTCCTTTGAACCGCAGGCTCAGAGTCCTGATGGCTTCTTCACTCACCTCTGTCATCTCTGAGTTGGAGGAGCGTCTCCCGCTCTCCTCTGATTGGATGTAAAATGTGGTCCTCTCAGAGATGTCTGCAGATGAAGAAGTGCATATATGGACCTGCTGTCTATGATCAGGGAATCCTGGGACAGAAGATCTGAGATTCCCTGGTCTTTGGGTGGAGTTTTTTGACTGTAATGGACAACTCAAATGCTCCAACCCTGATCATTACCTGAGAGATATAGGGGATAGTGGGGTAAGATGAACCATTTTTTATATTTCGGATCACTACATCAAGGCAATCATAGTTTAGTCTCTAACTAGTGTATCTGCATATATTTCCAAATGTTGTGCATCCCTGCAAACCAACAGAATAAGTGTAAACATAACTGTCTTGATAATATAGCATGCCAAAAAAAAAGTGGTCTCCTATGGTCAACTTACCCTTTGTATGGGGTAAGTTGACTATAGGAGTGGGGTACGGTTAGTCGTATTAAGCCCTGTATTTTTCATCTATTATACACTATTCAACTGGTACAATAATTATTTTTTATCATCATTGCATATAACTGTTAAAAAGCTGTTTTGTAAAAAGCCATTTTAACATGAGAATGCCTTTAAGTTAATCAGAACATTCACAGCTGTATTTTTGAAAAGAAAAAGTAACACATTTCAACAATTTGAACTAAAACTCTGATCCTCTCATCAGACTTCTATACTTTCTCACTTGAGCCACTGGCTCAACTTACCACAGAACTACTATTAAGACTTTATTAGTCCTCTAAGCTAAAATGGTGGACTTTCATGTTAGGTTTTTGACCTCGTGTTGTAGCTCATAGATACAACAATTAATGTATAAAACAAATTTAAAATGATCTTTTTTGGTCTGAACACAATTCTAATAAAAAGTAAGACAGACTCAATTCACTTTCAAAAGTAAAAAATGTTTTTTTGGAAATAAATGTCTAACCCCTTCACCCATGTGCTTCTAACCTTCACAGACTCCATGAATTGATGCCCTTCTCCTAAATATTTGGTCACATGATCAATTTCTTTTACCATTTCCAAGAAACAGGGAGTGGCTCAACTTACCCTTTGGCTCAACTTACCCCACTCTCCTCTATGTCCAAATATTCAAGAGGAAGCGCTCTTGTGTTACTATTTGCTATTTTAGTGTTGATATTTGTTGAATCGGTGAGTACTTGCACCCGTAGGTCAAAGTAATTTCAGTGAAAGGCTCTGTCACTTTGATATGGATGATTCACTGTGAAATCATTGTTTTTCAAAGGGTTTATTGCCACTTTTAGTACTTGAGTGGAAATTTCACAACACATACTATTAATGTTTTAATGGCAAGTTTTATGTGTAAGACCGGATATATTTTTCAGTCTGAGTCATAAAATATGGCTGAATGATCTGATTTTGGTAACCAACTATTCATCCCAGCAGATAAATGACATCAGCAGCAAAATAACATCTTGGCCAATAAACACTTCAAGTCTTATAAAAAAATATTATACCAGACTGAATTTGTTTCCTAATAACTGAAATAAATAGGCGCAGTACAACTATAGTAACAGACCCAAGTGGTTTGTATTTTTAGATATTTCCTTTGTGCTGCTTTGCCCTTGTTACTCAGCATTTTGCACCAAAGGTCATGCTCACCATAAGGATAATTAGCCTGGCCTTTTCAATGAGGTAGAGGTTGTGGTTAACCGAGCACGATTTACTTCTCTATAGCTGCTCTGAGGCACACAGCCCTCTACTTCTATGACAACAGGCAGCGTCATCCCTCTTATGGGACTTTGGGACAGCAGTGGAAAACAATTATCAACTCTGCAGTCAACAAGGAACAGCTAATAACTTGAGCACTTTCCACACCTGCTGAGCACCGGCAAATCCAGACCTATTTGTTTCTCAAAACCCTGCTGACAAGACCGGTTACAGAGCAAAGACTCAGGCAAACCTTGTTTACTACATTGCATTGCCATGGAAACAAGCACATCCTTTTAAATTCCTGCTAGGTGCTTTACCAAACATCCAAAGAAAATTACACATAATCGTGGAAGGTGCTCAGAGTCTGATTTCTGCTTTTGTCTGAGCTTTAAAAAGGGACACAGGAATGAGACATGCTACAGGCAGAAGAATTATGAATTTAACAGACGCTGTCAGCTGCTGAGGCAAGCTGTCAAGGAACAGCTCTCCAGTTAGGTCAGCAGCTGAGTTACAGGTTAATGTGTGGGACCTAAAAGGCAGAGAAGGAAGTTGGAAGAAAGCCTGAGGCATCAATAGATGAAGAATGACCTTCAGCAGAGCAAAGAAAAAAAAACAGTGATCACACTGTCCCGACTCAAACTGACAAGCTGTAACAGAGTTCAGCTGAGGCTTTGAAATGGACTCTGCCCTGCTCCAGCAGACCAGGGAAAAACTGAACTGTAAACAACAAAAAGAGGTATTCAACAGAACTCCAAGTGAAAAGTAGGACACGATTCAGTCCTAATATTTTTATTTTAAAACCTTTACGGATCGCCTGAAGGGAAACGCCATTTCTAATTAGCAACAACTTATTATTGCTAATTAGAGCTCTGCCCACAAAAAAGTCTCATTAGGAAGCAAAATGAGACTGTTTTGTTTGTTTTTAGACTTACAATTATACTGCAAATATTTGGGAAATATTGATACATGTAATTTTCAAAGCAAATATTCAAACTTATAAGGGTTAGTTTCTGTTAAATGTCAGTGTGAATGGATTTGCTGAGTGCACTTCAGAAAATCAGATAATGCCTTTAATTTTTTTCTAGTAATTTCATTCAGTCAACTTTAAGACTCTAACAAACTCATTACATGTAAAGAAAGATATTATAAAGCTATTTTTATTTTAATATAAATAGTTATGGATTTTTTTCATGTCATTTAGAAATTCAGTCACTAACAAAATCAAAACATTTCCTACGATCAACCAAAGGCAGGGTTTAAAATTAAGAAATGTTCAATTTGTTTATTTTATGCGGTGGAAAGTGCTGAGCCCTGGGCAACATTTTAATAAAGCTTGTCAGCAGATGGAAGCATGAAGTGCTCTAAAATCTTCTACCAGACGGCTGTGTTGACTCTGGACTTAATAAAACACAACGAACCAGCACCAGCAGATGACATGGCTCCCCAATTCACAACAGACCGTGGAAACTACACTCTAGACCTCAAACACCAAACCAAGATTGTCTCTCTCTCGTCTTCTTCGTGTCATCTCTCCTTATGTCCAAGAAACCACACCAGAAGAAAGGTTCCTGTTATTCATTTGACTGTTTACTCTCGGATTAATTCTCCTGATGAAGCTGCATATTATATTTTGTGTATAACCAGAGCTGTCTTCATATATAGATGACTTTGTTGCTAAACTGCAGCTAATTTCAACTTCTGGTGATGCAAGCTCACAAGCAACAACTTTATTCTGCCTTAATGTTATTTGTATGTCTAATAACCAGTATGCCATGACCACCCACTGTGTATTCACTCAAATATAAAGAGCAGCTGTCCCTTTTTTGATCAGGTCAATAAAATCTGAAAATTCAGAAGCTTCCTGAGTGGAATTTGAGGTTGAGCTGTTATATTAGGTAAAATTAAATTGCCCAGATATTCATGTTAAGGCTGGTCGGTGTAAGCACTAATGTTCAATGTTAAGGACAAAATACTACAACTTAACCTTAGTCGAACAGATCTGAGAGCAAATACTCATCTTTGTGGTTTTAAGTCTCATCCACCCCCAGAGTGTCATGTTTTCAGTGAGTCAGCTCTTACTCATGTACAATCCTCTTGTTCATACCCAACCAACTCCAGCATGTTCAGTAAATGTCGTGCAGAGTTCAAAGCAAATGAAGGATAGATGCTGGAAGAACAGTCCTGTTAAGTGTGCCTGTGTGTTATGTTGCCATTTATTAAGAGTAAAACTGGTGGTAGTGATGGGTTTCATCGATAAGCTTCATAGTTATCTTAACACTCAGAGGAAGGACAAACTATCAAACAGACTTTGAATCAATTGCAACTATTTTTTTATTGGGTCAACAAGTGCAATACTGCAAAAACAAACAGTTTAGATAAGACCTGTGGTCTTCAAAGAGCTTCAACTTAGTTTTATTTTCTAGACATCTTCATAATTTGAATTCAGCTTAAAAATATAAGTTACTTTAAACTCCTTTATTTTAATGTATTTCGGCTACATTATCATATATACTTCAACCCAGGAGACCCAATTTCTAAATCCTCAAAAGAACAAAAGAAAATAGATCCAACTTAAAACTACAGCTCTCAGAAGCTCAAACTTAAAAATCAAAATTTAGTGTCTAGATGTATTTCATTTAACACTTGAGTGGTGCAGCCTCAGGCTTCTCCTCCACAGAGCGAGGCTTTTTGATGCCAAACAGATTGCGCAGGTTGACTTCTGGGTCAACATAATGCGGGATTTTGCGTTCGTTGAAGAGGCCCGAGAGGTTGGTTTCCACTTTGGTACGCCGGGAGAGCCGCATGCGCATGGCAAAGAGGCGGTGTAAGTTCTCCTCCACCAGGGGCAGATGGTGTCCATCCAGACGCTTCTGCCAGGACTTTTTAGGACGCTGGCGTTTCTGTTGGCCGAGGAAATAACACGGTTTATGTCAATAGTTTGAGGAAAAATTTGGAGCAGATATTTTGACATGTTTAGACATCAAATCATCTAAAAGCTTTTCAGATAAACGTTTCCTTCATTCAGTGAGGACACACTAGAACTCGAAAGAGACTTCTATGATCAATAACCCCCAGGCTGAACAGTTATAGCTCAGCTTTAATCCATATCTGAACTTTAGCTGAATGACTCACTTACCTTCAAAGAGGTGGCACTTGTGTCATGGCGAAGCAGGTGTCTGGTCATACTCTCCTGTAAAGTAGAACAAACTGATAATGTTATACATAATTTAACTGTATATGCATAAGAAATGTGTAGATCTCATGCCAGGCATCCTAATTAATTTGTATTCTCCTATAAATGTCAGTTTTGCATGCAGTAAAGCCCTCCAGGAAATGTTTTTGAGGCTAAAGTCTGACAAAATAAAAATAGTAAACTCTCTAGCAGATGTGTCGCTTACCCGCATAGCAAACACACGTGGACAGTCGGGGAAGGAGCATTTATATTTCAGGAGCTCAAGGTGCACTTTACGAATGTGGTGCTGCAGGTTAAAAGTCGTAGAAAAGTAGGCCTGGCAGTCATCTCTAGGACAAACCAGCACAGGCTTGTGGGAAGCATGGATCCGTTTGTGCCTCCGCAGAGCATCGGCTTTCTTGAACACCTTCTTACATGCATGGCATGTGAAGGAGGCTGAAAAACATAGTCAGACATTTAGACATGAAAAAAAAAAACAGTATGTAGAATTACCCCTTGTAAATCTACCCAAAAAGGATCTGTGTCTTTCTCAACCATAGGATGGAGCACCAAAGTTAAAAAAAATTTAAAAAAGCCCGGTCAGCAGTCAGGTCTCAATGAAGCAGTTATTTTATTGATCAAAAAATTTTGAGGGAAATCAACAGAAGCAACTAAACAACAGGTCTAACCACGGAAGAAAACTCCAGCCTCACAGCAGGCTGTTACCAGCCCCACACACACACACCTGGAAATGTCTGGCTGCTCTTTTTAAAAACACACTCAGGAGCTGCACACTGATCACTCAGGCACAGGTGAACTCACTTGATATAATCAAGGTGCTGTGGGGAGAGTGGGTCTGGTGAAAAGGCATGGGGAAGCCTTTTCACACAGAAATAATTTATTATTCAACATATCTGATTTACCTGGATGTTTGACCATGTGCTTCTGGAGTTTTCCCCAGGTGCGTTCAATCACCTGACAGTTCTCATGAGGGCAACGGTAGCCTGTAGAGACCGAACAACAAGGCAGGTGAGCCAATCATTGAATCATACAACATCAGCATGCATCAGCGAGGTTTCATTAAACAAATAAAGATATACATATTTTATCCTGAAAGACTTTCAGGGCCTTTTTCTTTCCTCAACAGAAAGGGAAAGTTAAAGACAGTATCACCTGCATGCTTTTTCTCATGGGCTTTGCGGGCAATATGGGAGTTGAAAGTTGCAGCACACCCGTTCCTTGAACACCTAAGTACCCCATGGAGACAGGAAGAGGTAAAAATAAAGACAGTAACTGGGTCAGTGACCTGGCATTTGTTAAACCCCTATGTGCAAAATCTATGCCATGTGTTAAATCAGACCAACAGTGTTGTATTACTACAGACATACTTGAATTTAGCAGCCACTTCATGTTGCTTTAAGTGTAGTTTCAACAGTCTACGTTTTTTGAAAGTCAAGGAGCAATTCGGCTGTTTGCACTGTGGGAGAAAAACACCGAAGTGGTTAAAAAAGGCACAAACGACCATAAAAAAGAGGTGTAGCTAGTCAACATCCAGGGCAGGGCTTTATCCAAGTGGCACTTTGTCGCCATCTCGTGGACACAAACCTAGTCATACAAACCTTGAAATACTTGTCTTTGTCCCCGTGGACGTAGCGCACGTGCCTCTTGAGCTGACCCGTGTTGAGGAAACTCTTCACGCAGCTCGTGAATTTACACCTGCGGATAAACTGGAGTTAGTTGTCGTCAGAGGCAACAAAGTCAAATAGCTTAACACCTGTAACTTACTTGAACTGCTTCAAGCCTCTGTGTTGAAGCATGTGGCGGCTCAGGTGGGACTTTCTCGTGAAACGCCGACCACAGCCTGCTATCGCGCACTGACACGGGCGCTGTGGACGTTTGGTTAAACATTCAAACCTCAGTCAACTTTATTTGATTTTTTTTTGAAAGTTTAATATAGTCTGTAACCAAGAAACCAGACATTTGTGCTGTAGTTTTTCACAACTTGCTAAGTGCAACTTGTAAGGCGTTCCTCACCGCCCCGGTGTGCGCCGTCTCGTGCTCCTTCAGCCTCCACTGTCTGGTGAAAGTCGCTCCACAGTTCGCGTGGGAGCAGTTAAACAGCTGCAGTGGCGGACCGCCAGCAGGTTTCCCACAGCGGATTCCGTTCATTTTCTCTAATGTGTGAACTCTTCTCAAACAGAAAATGTCTTAATGTGAGGCCGCCGCGGTTGTCAGCTCTTCTTATAGCTTCTTGAGAGAACTCAATTGGTTAATTGGCAGCGTGGGGCCACCAGGCTGTGAGTCAGACAGCGCACGCTGCTCATCGATACATCACATCGCAATGCTAAGGATGGAAAGCTGAAACTCATTAACCTAATTACCCTGCAGGGTTCAGCTGTGTGAAAAGAAGCGTGAAACAGGCATGTCAGTACATGTGCCAGCTGCCCAAAGCACACAGGGTCCTGTGATTGATCAAGAAATAATGCATGCTGGTTTACAACGATGCAACTTTCGCGTGAGATAGTTAACAGAAATCTGGGGACCCCAATATAACCTGGTGGTAAAGACTTTAAATGGCCTCCTTTGAGGATCCATGACACCTTAAGCACCAAATCCCTCTGGTTGTCCATTCTGATTCAAAGACTGTATTATATTCTTGCTCTGAAGACTATAAACGTACATTTAAATATTCTAGTTAATGGAGATTTTTTAAAGCTCTCATAGTCACTCTGACTCCACTCACAGTTGTGCATCATCATATTGGTGAAGTGTGATACAGTTGTCCATGCTGCAGAGGGCAGTGTGTCTCAGACTTTCAAGACTCCCACATTCGGCTTCCTCTTTTTACAGTCATTTTAGTGAAGGCTTGAGAGGATTACATCCCACCTTTTTTATCCCTTCACTCTGCTGTAAAATATCTCACTACAGGGTCCCTGATTAACTTGAATTGCATGTCCCAGCTTGTATTAAGTGAGACTTTCTCTACCGCTTCCTTAACCTCCAAAGATGGTGTTAACCTCCGATTTATCTCAGAACTGGATATCTTGAGATATTTCATTATGATCACGTCTGCAGGTGGAGATCTATTGAATCAAATTCTTAATTTTTATCCAATTGCCTCACACCCTGAGGAACCACTGGTCTAAATAGCTTACTATATGTTTCCAAAGTCAAAGCAGCCCTGACTTTACACTGGTGTCTTTTTAGTTTATCAATTATATCTGCACCAATCAGCAGCCATTCATTGTTTTTCTGATTAAAAAACAGCAACAGGACTTTGCATGTGGTGTTCAAATACAGAGGAATCATAGATGTTACTTAGAGGCCTGTTTTCCCTAATAGGCCAAAAGGAAAATTTGGTGCTGTGCTCTCACTGCTGCTCTTCCATCCATCTCCTCTCCACTGTCTCTTACTTCCTGGTTGTTTCAAACTGAGGTAGATGAAATATTCAGAGGGGGCTGTCAGTATGATGTGCCTGCATTAGAGGGGTGTGTTGCAGGATCACCACTGGAAGACTCATCTGCATGAAGGAGCAGGTCACAGGGTTCAAACAGCTTCATATGAGGAACTGCTGATGTTCAGATGTTCTTTAATTATAGTTTTATAAGAAGCTAGTTGTGTATATGCTGGAAATCTCTCTTTGAGACATATTTTAACTAACACAGGATCTGTCATATTCACCTGAATGACAGATTTATGGACAGTCTAAGTATTTTACCCTTTTTACATTCTTATGGATTGTATCATCCTAAGTATTGCTGTGAGGGATGGTGGCTTTTTTGACGAGGCTAACACATCAGGATTTTTTATTTCACAATAAGAGGGACTGGGGTATGTTGTCCAAAAGGCTGGATGTCAGTGTTTATTACAACCAAACCTAAGGCTCTGTGTCATCAGGTTCATATCAAACATTTGATCTGATGCAATTTTCCTCTCTGAGGTGAAAAGACATTTCGTGGAGTATTTTTTTATATATAGGTAATGTTTTTGAATGGATGGGTTAATGTTGAGTAGTTAATTTACAATCAAATATTGTTTGATTGTTTGCTCATCTGTTGTGAGTTTTGATTTGTACCTAGAATGTTAGCTTGTCAGCTAATGCCATGAAAAGCTGTCACAAATCTTTGCCAAGAGGTCAGAAGGGGTCACTTTTAGGGTTACCACTCTAACCCAGATTTTTGTTGGATATGTTCTGGGTTGTTTTTTTTGTTGTTGTTGTTTTATCAGCTCAGAAAGACAGTGGGTATGAACATGATCTGATAGAGTCCATATTGTCTCATACAACAAACACAGTCTTTATCTTTTTCTCACACATGCATCCATAAAACAGAAACTTTAATAAGCATAGGCCTATAAGACTTTAAATCTGCAAAATTGCAGTTCTGAATATCTTAATTATATTTGATGAAATAATTCATGAGATAATTCAATCACACAGACAAATGCACAATGCACAATCTTATTTCTACCTAAATCACCTTTAAAACTCCTTAAATTGTGTCACCATGATGGGGTTGGTTATCATAGTGTGTTTGAATATCTTTGATGGGTGATAACTTGCTGTTAAATTAATTTTCAAGAGTGCAAGATACCATTTCTGTAAGTTTTTGTCAAACATTGTGGGATGGATTGATTACGAGGGTGACAACCACTCTGGTCTCCCCTATAACTGCCTGGTCTTTGCCGGATGAATTCTTGCTAAAACTCTGTATTTTATGGGATAAAGCCTGAAACCATGCTTTACTTTGGATGCTGGTCTATTTCTGAATTTAAAGAGGAGGCCAAATGTACAGTACCTCCCTGGAAGCTCAAAGCACACCAAAACTCATTTTCTTTCTAAGATGTTGTCCGTTCACTTTCTTAAAGACATCTACAGTTCCAAGATCCATAAAAGTTTTTGTGTAAGAGCATAAAGTGTCACAGTTGCAAAAAGTGAAACCCCTTTCTCAAAGGATATCAACTCTTGAATACACACAAGGATTTTTAGCATGCAAATGATATATTTCTTGGCTAATTGATAACCTGTTTCTCAAACAGATTTTAAATTATCTGCAGTTATAAAAACCTTTTTTAAAGTTTTTGGTAGAGTGACCAAGGTTTATGTGGTTTAATTTAAAGTTTGTGTTAATGGTACTTGGCTTCTGTCAAACCAGCTGATTGGTTTCCACAGAAACAGAGTTTAAAACACCTGGGCCTCTTGTGTTTCAGTCCTCTGTAGGTCAGGACACACCTTTATCCTTTGCATAACTATCAGTTTAATGTCCCGTCATTCTGATTTATACTTCCACATTCACACACGGAGTTACATTGACAAAATATCTACATTTATGAACCATAACCCCGTGTATGGCTTTCCTCCGGCCGTGCAGCTGGAAAGCAGCAGCCGGGCTGTCGCAGCCTCTCCCTGCACAGAGCTGCATGGAAACGAGAGAGGGAGGCTGCCTGGGATGAGGGAGGGTACCACGGTCCCACGTGTCCTCCTCACCGCAAACCTAACGCTTTTCTCTCCGCTTTTCCCATCCCTTCGTTTCCGCATACCGCAGATTCGCAAATACACACACGCACACACATAAAGGCTTATCCATACGCACCCGCAGCCCTGCGGAGCTATGCGTCCGCGGTGCTCATTACCGTTTTACCACCTCGATCAGTCTTTGGGCCTGTATTGATTATCGCCACATGCATAGGTTTTGAATCATTTTTCATCTTTCTGATATGCAAATGATGATCCTCAGAGTCGCTGTTGTCCGGAGCTGAGAGGGCGACAGAGAGAGAGGGAGATGAGAGGACGCGCAGCATCCGATGTTTAGCAGATTCACGCTCGATTATCGCCATCGTCTCTGCTCTGCGCCTTTTTGCTGTTTTCTGTCCCTCCATCAGCCGGACGCGTTACATCTTTCGACTCTCGATGCTGTAATCCGGGGGAATATGTGAAGATCATGCTGGCGGTGTGGTGCTTCATGGTCTTTGCTGCAGTGGGCGAGAGGTTTGCAGTCTCAGGTAAGAGCGAGAGAGAGGAGAGAGAGGGGGATTTGGATAGAGAGCGGGAGCACCCCTTCTGTTTTTCTGTGCATCCACATTTTTTCCCCTTGCACCAGCACTTTTGTAACCCCGGTGCAGGCTGTGATTTTATTGTAGCGGGATCTCGGTGCCAACCAGCCCACTGGCCTGACAGCCCTCTCTGCTGCGGTATATTTGCTGCATCAACACATTTCCATCGCAGCCCTACAGGCAATATCCAGAGTACCCTGAACCATTTCAAGCGTCGTTTTATCCAGTTAACATCCAAAAGCACCATGATCTAACGTGTCAGTCACCAAGACGATTTCAGCTTAATTAATGATTGCTGGGATTTTAAGATGCTCAGGCCCTGATTATAGGGGCATCAGTCAACCACACTACCCAGCCTACAAGCTCTACAGCCATTGAATTCCACCAAAACCTCAATGAACAGTCATGTTGGTAACATTTCTAAAAACAGATCAAAGTATTAGAAAATGTGACTAGATAGCTTGATAAATTAGGTCACAGTCTGTCAGTGTCTATAGAAAACACCCACCCCATGCTGTCACTGAGAACAACCTCTGCCATTTACTTTACCTCCACATCACATCCAGGTGCGAGTTAATCCGACACAGGTGTTTCCTTACCTTGCAAAGTTCTCTGCACACCTACAGGCTTTGGGTCAGAGTATCTGTTGTGCTGTTTACAGGTTTGAACAGGAGTCCGATGCAGGATGGCACAGGGCTGTGGGACTGGTTTACCCCGGCGGGGTGGTTGGACAGTGGGGACACTGCAACTGAGATCATCTACCCGAAGCGACTGGTGCAGCAGATCGAGTCAGAGGAGGAGATGGCTCATGAACACCTGGATACCAGGGTGAAAAACAGCACAGGGGAAAATTTGGTATGTGGTGCAGAAATTACAACTCTCTAAGACAAAAGATCCCTGGATATGTTTGTTTTCCCCTTGAATCACTCTGCACTTATTGTCAGCCCAGTTTGGGGTGCAGAAACATACAAACGTGCCTAAAAAGTTATTAGCATTTCCCCAGCAGAACAAGTGATCGTCACAGTGCCCAGCATAAGTCAGTATACCCCCTATTAAAAGTAATGTATTGCTCAATATCTAGATGAGCCAAAGTACAATTTTCAAAGTTTTGACAAAGCTGAGTTTAACATAACATTTTATTTACCGTAAGATGAAAATAAGGGTGGTATGGTGACTAAAATTTAGCTTTGCCCCCATAACTTTGATTGGCATGTACTCATTTTTGCATCCTGAATGTACATTGAAAAAAAAACCTTTTCTGTATGCAAGTTAAAAAATCTTGTTTGCAATCAATGGCCTACATTTCGGGGAATATTTTGTTGTATTGTCTGACATCGAAAATCTTGATTTTGAAAGGAAACCAAAGGTTTTCTAACAACTCCAAAGGGGTGCAAACATTTATGCTGAGCACTGTAATTCTCACTGACATTTGCTCAAAATATCCCAGTCTAAGGAGTTATTGTTAAATCAGACTATTATCTCACATATTACAGACAAGGGAAGTTCATTTATAAAGCAACTTTCAGCAACAAGGCGATTCAAAATCCTTAACACACAACCTTAAAAGAATCATAACAGAGGCGAGCAAAACAGATTAAAGAAATCACTTGGAAACCATCAATAGTGACATTTAAGATCATTGATACAAGAATGAAAAATCAGAGGCAGAAAAAATAGAATGAAGTTGAATGAAACAGGCAGAAGAGTTATCGTGAAACGGTGGTGTTCAGTGTCCTCGAGGAGGTTCAGGAATCCTTTGGAAAATTTGACGTCTATTTTCGGCTCGAATCTTCACTTAAGACGATTCACCACTGGTGTCACTTCAAGTCTGTGTGGGCATATGAGCGCGTGACAGCAGCATCAGACTGTTTTTCTGCTGATTTTTCTAACCCTGCACCTGTGCATCACTCGACTCTCTGCTACTCACGATTGCTCCTGCTACACAGTGATGACAGTGCAGGGTCTTTGCAGCAGTCTCCACTCCCTGCTGTGATTTTGACCCAGTTAGTCATTCAAAATCCCCTCGAAATGTCCACAAAGGAGTATTTGTCGGTGCTTTTGTTTTCCAGCCTCTTACTCTACTCCCTAACTCGAGTTGAGTAACACCTGGCAACAAGTTTTGGAGCTAAAACCTTGTGACCTGCTTCGTGTGCTACAAGAGCATTGTAGTGAAAGCTTTGTTTGTCAGAGAGATGTTCAAGTGTTTGCGTGTGCGTGTATGTGCTGGCCCTTTTATCCACATGACAAAGCTAGGCCCTCTGAAATATTCAGTCATCATGTCCCATCATCCGGCTGCAGTGATGAACCCCCCCACTTCTTCATTATTCAGAGATGTGTTGAAGTGTGTCCCCATCAATTATGAAAGAGGCCTGTGTTAGAAGTGCTGCATGGTCCAAGAGGCTGAGCAGTCCTCATCCCTGCCCCCCAGCCCTTTTTTCTCTCTGTCATGTTATTATGATGTATTCCACATAACAGAGAGAGCACATTAAGCCACTTACACACACTGAGTCACTTGTTTGAAGACTACAGCCTGGGTAATTGTTCATGCCTCTTGAAGAGAAGCTTTCCTAATTATGATGAATACAAATAAAAATCACATAATTCAGTACACAGGTAGATCTGGTTTTGATATTTACTCTTTCAGCTGCCAAACTCATCCAGACCAGCTGTGTCTTGTTTGAAATATTTAAGATGTGAAAACCAATAGACATCATAAATTTAGAAGCATCAGGAAATGATTTGAACCTTTTCTTTCTTTTCCGTCACATCGAGCTGCCTTGAAAGAAGGTGATGCAGCACTTTTGCCTCATTGAGTTTGTTATTTTGTTTCTTTGGTGTCCTCATTTTGTTGTGTTCAGCTGGCACTGACAGACAGACAGACTGCTAGATGAAAAGCTTCAAATGTCTGTGCAAAGAGACACAAATGGGATTAAAGTTATTTCAAGGTTTCAAGTGCTGAGGTTGATATATTTGGGACAGGATACTGATAGTTGGATATCCTGCTTCGAGTAACTCTTATTTCTGCTGTAGTTTCTACTACAGCATTCAATGCAGACACTTTGGACATTCTCACATGATTAAACACTTCAAACTAAACTCAACATTGGATATTTTTACAAAATTGAAAATGCTAAAAGCTATTCACCCAAAGTACATTGTTATTTATCCTTCTGTTGTGAGGAGGATCATGGATCAGACTGTCCAAGCTTGTAAAATGTAAAATATGACTGGATGTAGTAGGACTGGGCGACAAACTGAAAATTTACCGATACCGAAATTTATGACAATAACCAACGTTATTTTGCCCATGTCAATATATTTGGTGTAAAAATAAAAATAAATATAAGTTGGTTTTGGATGTGTGTAGGTGGGCTATGGTCTCATGTCCCTTTAAGACGCTGTCCTACATTGGAGACGGGACTCCACCCCATCCAGTCCGTAACAAAGAGGGAAAGACAGGTGAGGAGATGGAGGACGGTTCAAAAGTTGTAGCGGCTGGAGCGACTGCTGAAGTAGATGAAGTTAATGTGGGAAGGGGTGAGCAGCTTGTGGAGTAATTATCGTCCATTTATCGTTATCAAGGTGAACTGCTCAATAGATCGTGATGTTGATTTGAGGCCATATCGCCCAGCCCTAGGAAGTAGTAAGAGATATATATGGCATAATGCACTTGACATGCATGCACAATTTGGACAAAATACTTCCACTTGTGATATTAATAAGAAGTCTTGGTAGATCTACTGAGGGGAAAATGATGTATGCACATATACACATCTACAACAATGACTTTGTGGCCTGATCATTTTGTAAGAATAACACTTCAGTCAAATGTTTTATAACATTTTAGACCTGGAAAAACCTGATTTTAAAGCTTTCATGAATGTTTATTTCAAATCTCTGCTCTGATAAAGGTCATGCAATGCACAAGTAAGTGAAGCCAATGCTGGACTGTAACTGCACATATTTAGAGCCACAATGGACACCATGCTTTAGCCTCTCCAACACAGTAGTAAGAAATGTGTTGTTTGTGATCACGTGAGGAAATGATTCCTGGATGGTGATGCATTTATTGTAAAAGCCCAGTGATTCACTGCAGCCTGGTTCCTCCAGACTGAGATCAAAGCCACACTGGCACAGCCAGAGACACTCTGTTTAGTCTGCAGTCGATCTCTCTCTCTCTCTCTTTCTCTCTCTCTCTTCATCCCTCTCTCTCCTTGCCCTGCTGTCTCCTCACCTCCTCTGGCAGATGTCCATTGGGGACATTTGCACAGCAAGCCTGTATGCAGACGGTACCAAGCAAGTTTTTCTTCCTCCACCCCATCTATCTCAATCACCAAATTGCAGCCTAGCTCTTAAGCAGCCATAGCTCTCTCCTGTCACGGTGCCAGAATGCTGGCTGCCAATGTTAATCAATGGAGTATTTATCAATCACAATATTTCAGCTGCTGGGATGCTTTCAGAGCGTACACAGTATTGATCCTGTTGAATTATTCATGGCATTTTTTTTCCAAATCACTCTCGTGGCTTTCACAGAGCAGCAGACTTAACCACAATTGTTTTGTTACATTTCAATTGATCAGCTATCTAATTTGTCTCTGTCAATGTTGTTGTTTTCTTTTTCAGCCTGTTCATTTGGCACAAAGCTGTTTTCAAGTCGAAGCCTTTGGACACACCTTCACTCTGGACCTGGAGCTTAACCAGTGAGTATTACAGTCCCACACCATCAGATCTGCTGTTGTGTGCACGCCGGTATCAGTAGGTGCTCTTAATTTACTGCAGCTGTTCTCATTAGCATTTCCCCGCACTTAAGCTAATGCACTTAGCGCCCTTATTATGTTACGTGACAAGATGGGGAATACCAATGCGCCACACACACACACACACACACACACACACACACACACACACACACACACACACACACACACACTTTAGCTTTTGTGAGCTTTTACTGATTTTATTAAATTAACCAAATCAAGTGATCACTGATTTTTTGTGAATTGCATTTGAGACAGGAGAAAGAGGTTGATGAAACCAGTTTTGAGGATTATTTCTGATGTTTTACAAATCTTGTTGACTGCATCTTCAAAGATTATATGATGGTCTTCCTCCTGTCTTTCAGTCACCTCCTGTCTTCAGATTACGTGGAACGGCACTTTAACAAAAATGGCAGACCCTCTCAGTCAGTGGTGAGTAAGTGTGTGAGGGGCAGAGGTGTGCATACTGACAGGATGAACTTGTGGTTTTTGGCACACTGAAGGCTGCATATTAACAAGATGACCAGAGCCGCCTTGGAGCATTCAGTATATCCGACTGTGTCACGTTTTACGCCAGTGCTGAAGCAAATTTCGATGCATTTCCTTGAGTTGTCTAGACCACTTTACTTTTTTAAATTTCCAATGCTCCATGTGTATCCAAAGGGCGTCTCACTTAAATCTGTTGGTTTAAAATCCAAATGAAGAAACAAAAGCGATCCTTTTTTGTTTTTCTCTTTTAAGGCCGAGTGTGTGATGTGCTATTTAAATTTCCTCCTTTTATCTTTTTATAGAAAGTGCTTTGTTTTCTCGCTGCTTCAAAAGTAGGCTGCCATGTAGCTATTAATACAATGTTTGTTACTGTGCTCTGCAAACATGGGTTTTTCAGTCAGAATACATGCCTCCCTTCAGATCAGGTGAACAAACTAAGAGTAAACAAGGAAGAGAATAAAAGCCATGACATCTAATGTGATGTTTACTCATCAGGTCAGACTGGAGGAATGTCTTTGCATGCAGATAGCCAAGAGGGATGACTAATGGCTTTTTTTCCCCAGTACTATTGTGACACTTTCCCAGCTCCCACCACCACCACCACCACCAAACCACCCACCTACCCAGCTCTCCTTGTCCCCACCCACATTCGCTCCAAACTCTCCCTCGGTTCCCCCGGCCAATCGCAAGCTTGTTTCCATAGCAACAAGATAGCTCAGCAGTGTCATTAAGTTCTTGGCAGCAACGAGAATGAAAGAAGAGCAAGAGGGAGGGAAGAGCGGAGCCAGCGTGAGAGGCGGTGGAGGAAATGTGAAGAGTAAAATGCTGGTTATTATAAAGCACAATGAGTTTTGGGGAAGAGGTGGAGTCAATCTGAGCGTGTGTGTATACGTGCGGTCATAGACAAACGAGGTGTTCTCAGAGCGGCGGTAGAAAGAGGAGTCATGATGGGCCAGGGATGGAGACCTGTAGTCAGACCAGATTGTGGCTCAGCTGGGTGGAGGCCTCACGTGAAGCTTGTGATGCTGCTTTTGGACATGACAGGTGTAATGCACCGAGCCAGTGCGTCATCAGAGGAAACTCTGTCATCAAAGCAGCTCTAGTTCTAAAACAATAAAGCACCCTGCTGAACTCAGTGTGATCCAGGTGAATCAGGGTTCTGACTTTCACCTTTTCTGGTGGTTCGTCCTCATGGCTGTGGTTTTTTAAAGAAACAAATCTGCACTTAGCTACAAAATAAACCCATGGCAAGGTCAAGAGCAGAGGCCTTTGCCTTTTTCACTCATCTCTTGAGGAATTAAATTGCAGCCGTCTTATTGTGCTGTATTATTGGTTTGGATCGCTTCATGGTTGTTTTGAACATAATCTTCTAATACACACTCATGCATTGTGCAAAGGTTTTGAAGGCAGTGACCGAGCTTATCACATGAGATAGTCCCAGTTGCATCCTGTCTCAGAGTTTGAGCCAAAGTACTGACAGAATTCCGTATAAATTATCTCCATCCGGTCTCCAACACAAGATAATTGTCCGAGGATAATGCCCAGCCCTGTATGGGGTAAAACAGTCACCCGGACAGTCACCTCGGCAGTGACCAAGCTTATCACATGAGATACTCCCAGTTGCATCCTGTCTCAGAGTTTGAGCCAAAGTACTGACAGAATTCTGTATAAATCATCTCCATCCGGTCTCCAAAACAAGATAATTGTCAGAGAATAATGCACAGCACTGTATGGGGTAAAACAGTCACCCCATACAGGGAGGCTGAAGGCCGAAGCTGTCGATTGGACTAGTTTATAATGGTTATGTCTGAATACAAAAAGATAAGCAGCACGTCAGACTGTCAGGGAGATCAGGGGATAGGATACTTGGTGCCGGTGATGGGTGAGTGGGTTGGTGTAAGAAGACCCACAAATGGGCAGGGTGCAAACTGGGACCTTTAAAGGTAACATGAGCAAGTTTTAAGTTTTGCCTTTAGTCCCCAGATCCCAGATTATTGTGTAAATAAAAACTAACTGGCGGACTGCCTTGAATTATTCTACTCCAGTAGAGTGGAGTAGAGTACAGGACACAAGTAGGTCACTAAGTGTGCCATAAATGCAGTAATGGGAGGGGGGGCTTGCATGTGCAGAGGTTGTTAGAGGGTTTTCCTCAGAGCTGTGCGCCTTATCAACCTGAAGTGTGTCAGTGGAGGTTGTTTCATGAGACACTGTGTCCACAGGGAGGGGAGCACTGCTACTACCAGGGAAGGTTACGAGGTTTACCAGAGTCCTGGGCAGCTCTCTCTACTTGCCATGGCCTGTGGTGAGCCTGACATGAAAATTTTATTTATGAAATACAGACACACATGACCTGCCAGGTCAAGTTATACATGTTTTGTACATCAATAATTCCCGCTTAATGTGTATGTTTTCTGCTCTCTGCGGTGTGTTCCTCCTTGTCTTGTTTTTGGTCATCAGCGGCATGTTCTCAGACGGCTTCTTCTCCTACGGGATTGAGCCGATTCACAATCGGAGTGATCAGGTATGTAGTCTGTAGGGCTGCACGGTTAATCAATTTTAGATTGTAATCGGATTATTTGATTGTGACGATGTTGAAAAAATTTAAATTGTCAAATCGATTTTCCTCTCCATCGTGTCTCGCGCCTCCAGGCCACCGTAGACACCCCCTTCCTGCGTGAACGCTCCCTAGTTCCCACCACACCAGTGTAAACAAACATGGTGTTTGCAAAAGAAGGCGATCATTTTATGGCTGAATAGGGCGATAGCAAGTCAGTCGTGTGGAATTGGTATGACCTTGCAGTTTCGGACGAAGAGTAAACCACTCCCCGCTGCAAAGTCTGTCTGAAGACGGTATCAACCTGTCCACACGGGAATGAATTCAGGAGTAAACACAAAAGTTTTTTGTCATATCAGTGTTTCATACACATGGAAACTGCGTTTCTGGTGACTGTTAACAGTACTTTTTCAAAAACCTGTACGAGAGTGCATAAACCCGTAAACGACTACCATTTCATCTCTGTGTGGATGCCTATCTGCATCTCTGGAATCGATCATGTGATACACAGCGTAACTCTTTTATGGTGCCTGCGCATGTCCGGCCAAAACAACCTTATGCACTCCATCATTTTCAGTGGTTTTGTTTTGAGAGATGAGAGAAAAACTTTAGATTTTTTAAGTTAAGTTTGGTGAAGTTGTCACTGAATAAAAAATCGAAATCGAGAATCGACCTTTCAGGGAAACAAATAGGGATTTTATTTTTGGCCAAATCGTGCAGCCCTAGTAGTCTGATGACCACAGATGGAGTAAAGTTGACAACATGATCGTAAAATCTGTTGTGTCTAATGTCTTCTTGCTGTATTCTTCTCCAGGATGGTGGTGCCCACTTAATACGCAAGATGCCTGATGTTAGGCTGTCCCCTCACTGTCAAGGTACATAAGCACATTAAAAATCATTGACTCTGATATTACATTAAAATAAAACCCCATTAAATCATTCTTTTCCTCAGTTATTAATATCAGATTTTAACATAATCACACTTCCTACCTCATATCCACTGTCAAAATCCTCTCACAACAAATGCTGCCTCAGTGATTACTGCCTAAGATATTATTCATGCATCCTCATCACTTGCATAACAGACAATTAGTGGCACAGGTTTTTTTGATCTGAGACTGAAATAAAGTTGGTAGCATTAACACTACACTGTACAGAACAAAAACAGTCACACAGCTCTGACTGGCTGCAGTTCTGCTCTTCTATGTGTCCAGACTGTACAGAGGACAGTGAGTGGGAAAGCAGAGGAGGTGATGGTGACGATGACAGATCGGACCAAATGAGGGAGCAGCGGGTGTCTGGGGGGCTGACACGGTCGAAAAGATTTGTCCGCAAGCCCTCTGTGCAGACTGAGACCAAATATATTGAGCTGATGGTGGTCAACGACAACGAAATAGTGAGTCAAACATTAAAAACTGCTGTTTATGAGTATGTCTGAGATCTGCATTGGCGGCTCAGTTTTTCAGGTTGTATCTACCAGTATGATCTGCCTTACCAACCCTAGGGGGTGCATGGATGAAGGGTTGTATTTAAGTTCAGTTCAGGTCAGACAACTTTATTTGTTCCACAAGGGGCAATGTGTGCATATTTATTCATTTATTCAATCAGTCAACAAGATACATAAATAATCAATCAATCAGTCAAGTAAACATGTTTAAGCATGGGACAGAGGGAGATGTCAGGACTTTATAAGTAGCCTACGTATACAAATCGTAGAGCAAGATAAAACAAGATAGGATAAAAGATTCTTTTAAAAGTGAGGTCAAAACAAGGCAATGCAAAAACTGTATAAAAAGCAGTTATACAAATTGGAAAGAATTATTAATAAGAGTAAATAAATAATGGCCTTTTAAATAGAAATCATTTAAAATGGGTGTGGCCTGTGTTTATGAGCTTGATAGCAGAGGTACAAAAAAGGGCAACAAGAAGAGAAACAAGTGGAGGAGGGAGATTTTGTATATTTCCATTTCGAAGTCTAAATTTAAAAAAGTCAAAATTCCAACTTTATTTATGCTGACCTTGATCTCAAAATTTCGACTTTAATCTCAAAATTTTTAATCTCTAAATTTCAACAATATTGACATAATTTTGATTTGTTAATCTTGAAATTTCAACCTTAATTTTGAGATTTCAAATTTTAATTTCAAAATTTAGACTTGATTGACCTAATTTTAATTTTTCAATCTCAAAATCTTGACTTTAATCTTGAAATTTTGACTTTAATCTCCTTTCTGTGATGATTTTTTTTTCTCTTCATGTGGCCCTTATCCTCTCATACAAAGGAAATCAAAGACTTTGAGTACTGATTAGTTTTCTTTTGGGGCACATAATTAAGTCTGTTTTTGCATGCTTTAGTGATACGCAAACGTCTAAGCATGAAAAGGGTCACACAGTGTCACTTTTTATGCATCTTCGTAGACTTAAGGATTTTGAATTAGGTAAAACCCCTCCTAAAAACATGCACCTGACAGTATCAGTGTAACTCCTTATAGTGTAAAGCTAGCTGATTGTAGCTTGAAAACAGGCCTTCTTACATATGCATAGTCTCACTGAGTTTAGTCTCACGCAGTTTATCTATTATTGAGAACAAGACAGAAGAAATCCGCTTTATGAGTCGCAATTTTACATCACTTTTGCGTTTCAGTGGAAACGTTTTTCATAGCAGTTGCATCACTTCTTGTACAAAAATTAAGCCTCATATCAGGAGCTTCAGAAGGTACAAACGTGACTGGCATTTGTGTGTGTGAGAGGGTGAGCATGTGATCCATCCTTTACACCATCTGTGTGTTTCTGCAGTTTGTACAGCTGCGTCACTCCAACAGCCAAACCAAGAACTTTGCCAAAGCAGTGGTCAACATGGCAGATGCGGTAAGAGCTTATTCTCCTCCCACTGCTTATCTCTACACACACACACCACCTGGCGACTTGTGAGTGTGTGCACGTGTGCCTTCTCCAGTGTTATGAAATATCTGATCTCAGATAGCACTCAGTCCTCCATGCACTGAGGATTCACAGCGCAGGTGTCATGCCAACATAGCAGTAGATTGATGGGCGTTATTGGTCCCCAGATCTACAAGGAACAGCTGAACACAAGGATTGTTCTGGTTGCCATGGAGACCTGGACCTCTAAAAATATGATGCCAGTAGTGGAAGATCCATTGATAACACTGCAGAACTTCATGAAATACAGGAAAGACAACATCAGAGAGCAGAGTGATGTTGTCCATCTTTTCTCGTAAGAGACTTCAATATAAAATCCTGACATTTGAGCTCATTTTTTAATGTTCAGATTTCATCTTAAAGTTTGCCTTTCTTTTTCTGTGCATTTCAGAGGACGCACATTTCACAGTAGCCGTAGTGGCACTGCCTACACAGGAGGGGTGTGCTCTCTCACCAGGGGAGGAGGTATCAACGAGGTGAGATCAAGTTTCATAAGACACATTTGCTGTCAGGGATACATTTAAAGTAAAGATGAGAGTATAGCTAAATGTAGATGATGGGAAAAAAACAGCTGTTAGCACTGT
Source organism: Xyrichtys novacula (assembly GCA_962446985.1). Classification (NCBI taxonomy): domain Eukaryota; kingdom Metazoa; phylum Chordata; class Actinopteri; order Labriformes; family Labridae; genus Xyrichtys; species Xyrichtys novacula. Next base: position 18,611,399 of record OY660879.1, on the reverse strand, counting down.
GTCGTACAATTTTAGTTAATGACTGACTGGTTCATTTTGATTAAGCTTTCAAGATAGTAAGACAAGGTCAAAAGAAAGAAGAGGCATGTTTTTATGGCAAGTTTATTTCCAGTATGAGTGAATTTAAAAGGATAGTTACATATTTTTGAAATCGGCTCATGTGTCTTATGGCTGAAATTAACATGAGGTTTTTACCACTCCCATGTCTGTACAGTAAATGTTAAGCTGGAGGACAAGAAGGGTAAACTTTTTCTCTCTGAACAAACAAATAATAATAAAATACTCAACCTGGGTCTATCTAAAGGTAAACTCTTGGATTACAAAAATCATACCAGTCCCAGCTGAGAAAGAGTTCAGTAACTAGACCTCTCCATTAGATAGAGTGCAGACAGCAAACTGGTTTAACCATGTTAACTGATAAGGTCAAAGGGTTTTTAAGATGGGCTCAATGCTAGCCTTTCTTGTCAAATCAATTTACATGTGTAGTCGTGGTTGAAGCACATCTGTGACATGTACATGCTTGTATGGTTAAGTCTTCTGCATCACGTGATTAGGCTCTACATTGTGTTTTCTCTCCAGTATGGGAATGTGGGTGCAATGGCTGTCACGTTGTGCCAGAGTCTTGGCCAGAACATCGGCATGAGGTGGAACAACGCTCGCAACTCTGCAGGTAAAAGACAGAGGGAAAGTTTGATATTGCAGGGAGTGGGTGGTGAGGGTTGGAGGAGGTATGGTTAGAGAGAGTGTTTGTTGTTGGCATCTCTGTCCAGCAGTTCTTTTCTGTAATTAAACCTCTCCAGTGATTTGTAACCTACGTCTAAGGAGGAGGAGCGCTAGAAGGCTAGAGCATTGCTGCCATTAAACAATGGACTGTGATTGATGTTGCAGTGCCATCAGGCCTATGACTCAATATGAGAGCAAGAGCTCAGCACACAACCAAAGGCCATTCACTTCTCTCACAGACTATCCAGCGTGCAAAATAACTTTTCTTGTTTATTGTTCATAAATCTTACAGCCCAACAGTATCAGAGCTTAAACGCTGATCTCAATGTGAAGGTTTATTTGTAACTCATCTCTAATCTGTGCTCCTCACCCTCTATGCCTTTATCTCAGGAGACTGCAGGTGTCCAGATGCTTGGCTTGGCTGCATCATGGAAGACACAGGGTAAATATCTACACACCACAGCACAACGTAAAGAATGAAAAGAAATAATCACAACAAACCTGTGGTAAAAAAAATGTTTTCGAGGAAACAATTTAACAGAAGACAGCAGGACTGTTTTCTTGTCGCACTCCCTCCAAGCTGTGATTTGTTCCATTCATTTCACTCAATTAGACAATTAAACACCTGGAATAGGAGGAGGCTTTGACTTTTCTTCAGTCTTCAGTGAGCCAAACCGCTGAGAGTCACAGCTTGTATTTGATGCCTTAAGTGTTTTGTTGGAGCATCAGACATCAGTGTGCAGATAATCACAGTGGTAGTACAAAAAAATTGAATTAGGAGTATTTACTGTACAGTATGACTAATTTGGATTTTCTCTCCTTACCAGACGGGACAATAAAGATTTCAATTATTCAGTTGAGAAATGTCTTTCTACAGATGGTAACATTTTTGTCAGATTGCAAATTGGTGGCACAGACACCCACACGGGATCTGGCATTTTCTACTGGCACTGAGAAATTGTTCTGATTTTAATAAGTTTTTTTTTCTTCTTGGTCATGTCCTGGCCTCGATCTTTGTGCGTGTATGTGTATTTATGTGTATGTCTGTGTGTATTTTTGTAAACAGATACTATCTGCCCAGAAAGTTTTCTCGCTGCAGTGTTGACGAGTACATCCAGTTCTTGCTCCAGGGGGGAGGGAGCTGCCTCTTCAACAAGCCCAACAAGGTGAGGGCTGTGTGGGCAATCACCATCTTCATTTAGAGACTAATTAATTACTCCTACATCTGAAGTTCAATATGAATACATGTCTCTGTCAGGATTAAAGCTTCTTACTTTGTATGTATGCACTCCTCCAGCCAGCAACCTCTTACAGAGCTGACAAGTAATCACTCTCCTGTCTATCTTCTACTCATCTGTCCTCATGTTTGCCCCCCTCTGTCTCTGCCAGCTCTTCGACCCACCAGAGTGTGGGAACGGCTTTGTGGAGCCTGGAGAGGAGTGCGACTGTGGATCCCAAGTGGTGAGACTCCAGCTGCACAATATGAATTAAAACCAATTTTTGACACCTTTGGTCTCTTTGAGAACAGAGGAGTGTGTGCTGTTTGTTCAAAGAGAGCTGAAGGTTTGTTTTTATCTTTGCTGTCACAGGAGTGTGCTCGCAGTGGAGGAGCTTGCTGTAAAAAGTGCACACTTACCCATGATGCCATGTGCAGCAATGGACTCTGCTGCAGTGCCTGCAAGGTGAGTTTGTGATTTGACATTGAGACAAAAAAAGTTAATAAATATCTCTTTATGATTTGTTTTATTTGATACGTATTTTGTCTGTCTTAAAGGGATATTCTGGTGTAAAATTAAGTTAGGGTCAAACACACTAACACCAAGTTAGACATCCCCTCCAGAGATGAATGTTACTGACTGCTTGCACTTCTAGTTATAGTAACTTTAGCAATGACCGCTCAATAGCAATACACAGCGGTCTATGTCTTCATGCGCAAACTTCAACCAAAAAGCCACTTTATAGCCACAAGTAATGCTCAGAACACCACCTAACTTCATCAACAGTACATTTAGGGTCCCAACTATAGTACTAGCCACCAAACATCTTTAGCAAAGAGACCAAACACAACTCACTCACTCTCCTCCAGCAGTCGCTTGTTTGTGAGGGAGCCTTGACGAGTCAATCACCGAGTGCAGTGGAGTTTCGCAGCTCAAGGAAGAACATTTATGATTATTACTTCATGGAAATTCAATCAGACTGAGACACTAAGGCAGAAGAACTACCATGTCTGCAGTGCAAAATGATTATTATGATGTTCCTCATACTGTGCTTTTTGCTGTGCCTCAGTATGAGCGCAGGGGTGTGGTTTGTCGAGATGCAGTAAATGACTGTGATATCCCAGAAACCTGCACCGGAGACTCCAGTCAGGTAGGGATGCCTTTATAAGTAAAGAATAAGACCGCAAGAGAATAAAATTTAGAAAACTACATCTTACTTTCATCTTTACTTGCAGTGTCCTCATAATGTCCACAAACTGGATGGCTACATGTGTGATAACACTCAGGTAAAGACTGCTTTGTGGCTTTTATTTAGTTTTGGTCTGCACATATCTCCGCTGTATATACTTGATGTTTGTGTCTCATCCCCCCAGGGTCGCTGTTATGGTGGACGGTGCAGGACTCGTGATGGACAGTGTAGGGGACTCTGGGGTTATAGTAAGTACAGACCACATGCTTTGTCCAGCTTTGAGGTCTCAATTCTCTTGGGAAGCGCTCACTCTGATGTTTGCTTGTCATTTCAGATTCAGCAGACAGATTTTGTTATGAAAAGCTAAATGCTGAGGGGACAGAGAAAGGCAACTGTGGTCCTGGTCCTGAGGGCCAGGGCTGGCTGCAGTGCAACAAGCCGTGAGTCATTTTGTCACATCATCCCCATTCCCCTGTGCACCGACATTTGAGAGATAAAAAACAATAACTAGGATTTCATTCAAGTGTATTCTCAACTGTATAAAGATAGTTAATTAACAAACACAAAAACAGAGTTGCTTTCAGTGACTTTAAATCTGTAAAGCAAAAGCAGAACTATAACCATCCAGTGTCATCAGTAATAACAATCAAACACTGGGAGTATAGAAGAGAGCCGCCCTGTCGCACTGCAGTGACTTATTCATTTATATAATGCTCCTGTGAGTTGAGGGAACTTGGCTCAGTCCTTTGAGAGAAAACAGGATGACTGCAGTTGTGTTGTTGTGAACAGCTTTTGTTGCATAAAAATGCTAAAATCATTTGTCAGAACTGAATCACCCAAATATGGTCCAAAATCGTGTGCAGAAGTGAAAAAGTTGAACTTCTAAAAAAAACAAAAGGTTGTTGAATGTTGTGAACTCAGCTCGAGTTTAATCTCCATTATCCGCTGATGTTGCTTTGCTCCTGTTCAGGGATGTTTTATGCGGTTTCCTGTTCTGCGCCAATGTAACAATGAAGCCAAAGTTTGGAGACCTGCAGGGTGAGGTGACCAGCTTCACTCTCTACCATCAGAACAAATACCTGGACTGCAGGTAAAAGAAACACAAGCTGACCTAGACTTCAAAATATCTTTAAGCATCTAGTTCCATCCCTGACATGTCTGAATGCTTCTCACAGAGGTGGCCACGCTCTGCTGGAGGATGGCTCAGACTTGGGCTATGTGGAGGATGGCACTCCTTGTGGTCCTAACATGATGTGTTTGGAACGACACTGCCTCCCTGTGGCCGCATTCAACCTCAGCTCCTGCTCAGGATCCAACTTTGGGCGCATCTGTTCAGACCACGGGGTAAAAACACCACAACTTCTTACCCAGTGTTACTTTAGAGATATTACAAGTCAGAATACAAGATTTTTAATGTACATTTTAAATAAGTTCAGCTGCCTTTTCACCCCCATGTTTATTCTCATATACTGTCAGCTTGATCCTCTTATCGCTTGTCTTTCTTGTAGACCTGCAGTAACGAGGTGAAGTGTATCTGTGACAGAGACTACACAGGGAAGGACTGCAGCGTCTTTGACCCCATCCCTGAACCAACAGTCCCAACAGGCCCAGAGAAGAAAGGTCCAGAGCACTTTTTAACATACCCACATCTCTCTTTCTGTCTGCCTTTCACATCCCCCTCATAGTCTCCCCCATCATCGCTGTAGCTTTTTTTGTGTACCTCTCTGGAGCATTCTATTTTGCAATGAAAAAAGATTAGTTCACCTTCTTATTGTGAGAAACGAGTTTGTTTCCGTGGTGGATGAGTGTGGGTGTGTGCTCTGACACATGTATATTGTGTATGTGTGTGTGTGTGTGTGTGTGTGTGTGTGTGTGTGTGTGTGTGTGTGTGTGTGTGTGTGTGTGTGTGTGTGTGTGTGTGTGTGTGTGTGAGGTGATATTGCATATGATGTAGGCACTGCTATCCTTAAGCGTCTTCCTTATTTTCTTGCAGTCTGCCAATGACACAGAGCAATTGAGCAGCTTCTCTCATAGGGCCAAAAGAGCCAAAGCCACTCTGAGCAGGAGCGTGTCCCGCTGAAAGAGCAGGAGAGGGGAAATAAGAGCAAAGTAATCAAACTCTCTCCTTTGTTCTTTGTTTCTATTATCTCCCCTGACTCCCCTCGCTCACCCGCCTGTTCTCCCACCTCCACCCCACGTGCTGGTCTCCTCTTTCTCGTCATCTCTCCTTCTCTCTCTGTCTGCAGGTACCTTACCATCTGCCCTTCTCTCTTTCTCTAGTTGATGTCGTTGATGTACGGTGTTGATGCTGTCCTCTGACGTGTGTTTTTTAGTGGTGTTGTTTTGTTTCTGCCCCTCCTCCCTTTCCTCCTCCTCCTCCTCCGCACCTTTCCTCCCCCCTCCTTCCTCTGCGCAGGTCCCAGTGGCACCAATATCATAATAGGGTCAATCGCAGGTGCTATTCTCCTGGCAGCTATAGTCCTAGGGGGAACAGGATGGGGATTTAAGTAAGAGTTCTGGCATGCCTTTGTGTACCTGTCTGCTTCTACCTTGAGGAAACCCCGGCCCTTCCACTCTCACCCCTCTGAAATAGGTGCCGAGTGCAACTCATCACTCAATCAAGAGAGGGAAAATGGGGAGCGGAGTCCGACCTGGCCAAGCTAATGCCTTTTGACTGTATGCGTTGAATCCCCATGGAGCGTCACATGGTCTTTTTTTGTTTTATTCCTATTTGATCAGATTAAAATATTGAGCTCCATCCTGCACCTTTCCTGCCTCTCTCTCTACTACAGCCCCCACTTTTTTTAACAATAGCACAGGAACGAGACCTTTACTTGCCAGGAACCTCTAAAACATTTCTCTGAAGTCTGCTAGGTGTATCAGCCTTTATAATGTGTGATTTTTTATAGTCCTAAACACCCTTTTTTGATATATTTTAACACTGGTGCTCTTTCAGCCTGCAGTTACCTGTTTGTCCCCTACTGGTAGCCTCCTGACCCCAAACGCCCTCGCTGCAGTTCCTCTTTAGCACTGTCCCACCTGTGCATGCTTGCTATCGTTCACTCCTTATTCTCTGCCCTAAAAGGACTGCTCCTCCTGTCCTCTTGAGTCCATGCAAAGGTTATAATTGGAGTTGGTCAAAAGAGCAAACATTTGACTGACTGACATACTTTAAGTTTGAAAAAGAGTCCTTTTAAGACAGAGGTAAGTGTCTGTGCATGCATGCATGAGCTGTAAAAGGGATGGTTTCACTCCCCACTCAGACCTTTCAATTAGTGGTCGGGGTGTAACAGTTTCTGCTCTTCTGCCTTTTTTCGACTCTGGGGCTGAGGTTTACTGCCATGTTGACTATAGACCTGCTGCATGTGATTTTATCACTATAATCTGGTGAGGAAGATCTGGACAAATACTGCAAAGTGAAAAATGGATTAAATTACTTACTGGGTTATTATTTGATTCATAGTCATGTCCAAAACGCTGACAGTGTGGGGGACTAGAATCAGTCAAACATGAATTGAAATGATTCATATGTTGAGTGGGATTTCATGTCTACACTGTTTCAACTGTTATTGATTGATTTATACTGGCTTTTTATTATTGATCTTTATTTCTAGTCAGAGTCTGCGACCTAAGATGATTATCCTTACATGATGCTTCGAAAATGTTGTTGGTTAGTTGCTCATCAGTTTTCCGCCTGATACCTTCTAACGTTTTGTCTTTTCTCTTAATGTGTGCTCATGGGATGCAGGAACATTCGGCGAGGAAGGTAAAACCATATAAGATAATGATGGTGAGATAAGCTATCACCGGAGTAGCATCTTACATTATCTCATCTCATCCCAAATTCCCTTCTCATTCCTGCTAGCTTCTTTATTTTCCATCCAATCTGTTTTTGCCTTTCGATATTTTCTTGTGAAAGTGCCATATAAATTAACTTTACTGATTCATAAAACTTGTGCTTTCTTTGCTTTAACACCTCATCCTACTTTGATCCTCACAAAAAAACATCTCTCCATTCAAACACAATCTAACTCACCCGTATTAAGCAGACTGATTTCGTTCTCCAAGCATCCTTTTGTCAGCCAACAGTCCTCACCTTGTTTTCTTTTCTCTTTCAGATCCGGTGGGGGATAAGACATCTGTCCGTTCTTTTGTCTATGTGTCCTGTCTACTCCCGTCTTCCTCCTTGCACTGTGTCGTTTCCACATCGGAGAAGAGGGGAACAAAAAAAAAAGTCTTCCACTCCTGCCCCACATTATTTCCAAACCTCTTCTGGTTGTCGTCTCCTCCACGCTCCCCATTGTCTGTCCTCCTGCCTGCACCGTCCCCCTCTGGACCTGTGCACTGTCCCCCGTCGTACCAGCCCAACCGTACTCATGTGGCTGCTGCCAGCAGGCCACTGAGGATTGTGGGAGGGCCACAGAGAGAGCAGGTAGCTCTGTATCTTCCCGTCATTATGGTGGCTCTGAGAATGTGCTTCAGTGTCCATGTACGTCCTTTTCTCACATCTTGGACAGTCTGATGAAGAACATATCAATGGTGGACCAATTTAATACCAGACTTGTCTTTGTAATGCCTGCCTGCCTGCACACATATGAAACTGGCCACCAACTGAGTCCACAGCGAAATGCTGGACTAGCACAGAGACTGGCTGTCGAATCTCAGACTGAGAACAAAAGAAACTGGAGGTTTTTTTTATTTTGTAGAGTGACTGAAGGTGCAGTTCCTACAAAGCCAGGCCTTGACTAGAGTGGACACTATCTGATTAAATTCACAAAGGAATGGAAATACAGCCGTGCAAACCCGTACATTGTTAGCATGTTTTCCAAAGAGGAAGTTAGGAGGGACTGTTCATGCAAAGTAATGGCTTGAAATCCAGTCAACTGTTAGCCAGAGACCAGACTAATAACTGAATTTATGTTCTCTGTTATTTGTTCGTTTCACTTGAGACATCCTACCTGCCCCCTCTCCTCCGACACCAGTGTCCTGGTTAAAAAAAAAAATGAAGCGGGGTGAAACAGTGAAATGGTTTTGGGATCATTTAAAGCCGCAGAGACCATAACTGAGTGTTTTTAACTACTGACTGACAAACATACATTCCACAATCTGTCTGTGTGTGTGTGTGCTCACTTCTATCAGGCCCAAAGTCTGTATGTGTAGGAGGTTAAATCTGTGTGTCTGTCATGAGTGAATGTACAAGGTTTTTAAAGGAGGGAGGGTGGGATGTATGTGGGTTTACATTAGTGTTAGGGGCAGTTGGGTTTGTGTACACCTTAACACTCCTCCTATCACGGGCAGATAGGCAGGTTTTTACCTCTAGATCATTGTCTCTTTCTACAAACTGTTGTGCTCTGCAACGATGGCACCATAAAGGCAGCACATTAACAAACAACTTAACAGTTTTTATGTCAAGAAAACGAGCACTAGCCAACTGTATGCACACCTATTTGTAAATATGTGCAAGATATACTGAATGTTCAATGCACTGTATGAAGATTTATTTAAAAGCTATGTTCAGATACCGAGTTCTATCAAACACACAGCTGTCTGTCTCCACACAGCCTACATCTGTAGTCAGCGCTCTCCGTTCATTTTTAAATGTGGCGTAGCAGCTACGGTAGCTGCCTGGCAAAATCCCCTTCTATCATCCCAGCTATCATGGAAACATCCTGAACCTTTTGTACATTTGTTGATAGCCCTGAGTCCTGGGTGAGCGCCTCATCCAGGTGGTTTTGATGAACCCCCCCTTTCACCCTGTTCTGAGATTAAGGAGATCTGGTCTGGGGTCCAGGAAGCAGCTTGTCTGAAACTGTACGCGTGTATGAGGTCAGTTTGGTTCATTCGAGCTTTGCACTATGGCAGATGCACTATTGTTATTACAACAATATGTACAGAGTTGGTATCAGATACATACTGTTTGATTTTGAGTTCTATGGAAAAAAGAGAAAATTAGATGCATCCTATCTCATATTTTTAGACACTATCTTTTGAACTGAGACAAAAAGAAATGAACTAAGGCTTGTGGTTGAATTACAATGAAAGGAATAAAATACTAAAACATTTAACTACTTCCCACTGTCTAATCTTGCTTCCTTCCCTGTTCAAGTTATTTTTATGCTCTAAGTATTCAGTACTCTCTAATAAATAGTGGCTACTTAGGGTGGGAATCACTAGTGGCCCCATGATATGATAATATTACGATACTCGGGTCACGATACGATATTATCACAATATTTGGGCCGCGATACGATATTATCACGATACTTGGGCCACGATACGATATTATTGCGATGTTTAATATTTTTGCAATACAGTAAGCATTGCGGTACAATATATTGGGATTTATATGAATTTTTCAACTTTTACGCTAATTTAGCATTTGTCTTTCCTTTATGTTTGTCTTATTTAAACAGTATTTTATTTTCATGTAGCACGTCTTGCAAACCTTATATCTATTTGTTGTACTAACTTTCTCCTGCTCTATGATATCACCTTTGTCAACCGCACTGGACAAACAGTAGATTTAATTTTTCCATTATCATAGATTTTACTTCATATTAGCAATTAATTAGAAAAATCGATACTTGGTAAATGAGACGATACGATGTATCACCAGCCAAAATATCACGATTCTATGCTTTATCAATTTTTTCTCTCACCCCTAGTGGCTACTTTCAACAAACAAGTCCATCATATAGAAATATGGTAGAAATATGTTTTTTTGTTTGGCAGACAAGCAACTTTGATGAATAAGAAAAAAAAATATTCAAGAATGAAAATTCTAAGATTTTAGCAGGTTTTGAAACAAACTAAAATCACGTTGGATACTGCTACCTCTTTACGAGGTATAAAAGTAAATGAGACCACAATCATCGAGATGTATTATTTCTTTTCTGTTTTCCATGCCTCAAACTGCTGCTGCAGAGTGGCGTCAGAAGTAATTCACTATATGCTGACGTATAAGTCTTTGTTGACTTCCACAGCAAAAGTTCTCAATTGTGAACAACGGTTTGTCCAGAGGTGGCACTTACACCTCACAGGAACTTTTCCATCAAATATTAATGAATGAATTTGAATTTCCCTTTGGGGATCAATAAAGTTCTTTTTCTGAATCATGTCAACACAGTTCAAATCACACTACTCTGAAGTTTCTGCTCCTTCTGCATTTTAAATCATCTTGAAGAAATACAACAAAGATTAAAACTATCTTAAAAAATTACTTTAATTACAAGCAATTAATTAAAACAACAATAACCCAGTAGGTGGCTGACAAATTTCTCAGCGCAGGAAAAGCTACATGTCACCTTTCTCACATTACCGCACTGAGGCATTCAGCTTTCATTAAATAAAAACTGTAGAAAAGTCTGTTGGAAGTATAGTCAGAATGTCCAATGTCTTACTACAAAAATAAGAGTTTTTAAAGGCTGATGACAGCCAAGGCAGAAAACGTCAATCTCTGATCTGATCAACATGATGGATGATTTTTGGTCCTTTCCTTTTCCAGCCTGAGAAACCTCCATGGATGTGCAGGCTCTGCTGTCTTTCTCTTAAATACTGTTGAGGGAGTATGTCTGCACAGGAGTGAAGGACAGATGTCAGTCTGCCACTTCTCCAGTGTCCCACTTAGTTTTGGGTTCCTGCCACCACTCAGCCAGGAAGGACTCCTCGTAGTCTCCCATCCCCTCAAACTCTGAGTCAGGATGCTCTGAGTGAGAGGCGGTCGTTTCTTCTGGACTCACCACGTCCTAAAGTGAACACAAAGCAGTCAACAGTGAGTCTTCACCTTTTCACTATCATACATCCCTTCTATCTTGGAAACAGATCCTCCTTTACCTCATTTTGTCATTAAATCTGTCCCTTGTGCTCCCTGTAATTCAGACAAAACAGTCTCAGTCCTCCCCCCTGTGCTCAGATCCAGGCTTGGAGGTGGGAGGGGCTGACCTGACTTAAGTGGATGTGGCACAGTCTCAGTGGCCAACACCTCCCAGCCACATACCACACGCTGCTGGAGGAAAACACAGCTTTCCTCCTGCTCCTTCTTCCGCAGCCTTCACCCCCTCCCTTTTTCTCCCCCTTTCATCCTTGCAATTCCTTTTTTTCTTCTGATCCCTTTTCCATAAACTTAACAACAGCTTGAACTACATCTTCTTATACTCCTTTTATAATCGTTTTCATAAATGAGGAACAATCTTAGGAAATAAAACTAAAATACGCATTTAAAAGACAAGGACGCCAACTCTGTCTAGATCAGGTGGTTCAGATGTTTTTCCGCCAGTTGGGTGACAGTTCAGACCTGATATATTTCTCTTCTCTCATATCCTCAGGGTTGTCTGGTCATGCCGGCGGTTTGGGTGTTATCTGCTGAGATTTTGAGATGTTTGTCTCTGAAAACTCTGCCGTCGCCCCGGCATAATAACAGATGGTGGAACCTTTTTTTTTCTTGAACACTTAAAAAAATGTGAGCTACTTATATCTCAAAACCTCATCATATAAAAACAGCAGATCTAGATGGCACCACTTGAAGAAAAAAAAAAAAAAAAAACAGTCTGTATTTGGGGGAACTGGTCCTTTAATCTGTAAAGCATCTGTCACAACTCTAACCTTTAAAGAAAAATAAAAATATAAAGGTGTAGTATTTGTGGTGATTTATTGTCTTCCTTTTTTCACATTAAGTTAAAAAGATATTTAACCTGGACTTTGTTTATTTGTTGCCCCAAACCAAAGCTTAATAACCTCTGCTTTGCGACACAGTAGCGACATACCTCATCATCTGTTTGTAGGTAGTTCAGTGCAAACTCCAGCATCTCTTTCTGCTTGGTCGTCTCGTTAAAATACCTCAGCGCCTCCTGGAAAACAAAGTTACATCATCTGTTGTGTTTATTTGAGAAGCCAGGGGAAAACAAACCAATCTGACTGACCATTTCACAGGATCCAGCCTGTTTTTTTGTTTACTTCCTTCTGTGGCGCTTAGTTTAGAGGCCACAAAATACACCAAATTCATTTATAAACTTCCTCACCACCTCAGAAGGCGAGGATGTTTACGGGCCGCTCCATACAAAGCTGGCACACTGCAGCTGTTGCTCTGTCTTTATGGGAGTATCTTGGTTTCTAATTACCAGTCTGTGATTGTGTTAATGTTCACGCCAAAACCGCTTCATACAGCTGCAGTTTTCTTGCTTGGCTTGATATGGCCAGTGTGAATTTTGCAGACGCTCTCAGCTGCATCTGAACAAGTCTTTGTTTCACTCACAGGCCGAGGGTGGAAGTCGTTTTCCTCGAGTCCCCACTGCTCCTTGTAGAAGCGATAGTACGCTATATTCTGCTGCATCACCTGGTCTTTACTGTCAAACAGCATGTAACTGGCTGCACACGGAGCAGCGTTCTTCACATCGTTTACTGTGAAGGACAGAAAATATTAAATGTTACACAGCATTACACAGACTCAAGAGATAAGTTTGGATTTACAGCATCTGTTTATGTCATATTTCTTACATTTATAATAGGAAAACTGGAGGTAGTGATACATGGTGGCTACAAACTTCTCCACAAAGAAGCCACCGACGTTTGGTTTCAGATGTTCTTCACATTTTACTTTGCATTTCAGCACATCAGTGTAGAGATCTAAGGAAACAGCAGATCAGGTTAATTTTCAAAATTTACACCATGATTGTTTCCTCAGATTGTGCTCCTCTTACCTGCCAATGTGGGGTAAAAGTCTTTAAACTCTAAGATCTCATATGAGCCCTCGCAGCCCGCCAAGCACAGATTGTAGATTTCAAAGTACTGCTTGATGGCCTGCTCCATGTTTCGGGCGCTGCTGCTGAAGTCCCCGTTGTTGTAGAGTGTCACACTCTTCAGGAAAACACTCTGCAAGACAGGAAGATGTTTTGTTTAAGTTTGAACGGCTTGGCATGTGTTTGATTTGAATCAGGACAACAGTGTTAATGTACAAACTTCATATGGCTGCTCCTCGTGGTCGATCAGATATTCATCCACGTCCAGTATAGACTTGTAGTAGTTCATGTTCTTGCTCAGGTAGGGATCAGATGGGTTCTTCTTTAGAAAGGTATGGGCTGCTGCCACGGCCTTCTCCACGTTGTTCATCTGGAAAAGAAGTGACATTATAACAGGGGGAATCAAGCTTTTATGTGCCTATAAAATAACAAAAATAAGGCAAACTGCTTGTTTAAAGAACACTTTACAGAGTACTGTTTGATGGCAGGATATGGAGCTGCACCTTTAATTTATCAGTCTTGTAAGAGCAGACTAAACTACAGACTACAGTTTGAATGTTTCAGTCTAAATCTAGTGATGTGGTGACAACCAATAACACATGAAGTCTCTGGAGGTGTTTCTAGGTCTTCAGAGTGGAGGTTACCTGCAGGTCATTACACATTTTATGAGTCCAAATCTGCTCAGTGAGCAAACCGGGTTTGGTTCAGAGAAGAATAAGGGGATTGTTTCAGGGGAACACTGAAGAGACGTGGCACATGCTCAACTCAAGCCCAGTCGGCAGGAGGGAACAACAAAGCTGACTGAGGGGAGGTTATACAGCACGTTTCAGTGCCTACAAATTTCCTCTCAGTGAGTCAAACAGGGTCGATCTGCCAACCGGAGCCGACCGCAGACACCTTTGTTGGGTGACTGCACGCTTTACCCTCGGTTACCTCTCTGCTGGATGAGTCCCGAAACATCTGTAGGCTATAACTCATTCTTCGACCAGGCAAACCACTCTTATATGTCCTAGAAAAACGTTCCTATCAAACTGTATACACAGCCTGCTTTAAGGGAGTGGGGTTGGATAGTTTTGGGGTATTTGTTGTATTAAGAGTCTGTTTCATTCTGGTTGTACAACACTCAACACATCGAGATTTCCTCACCTGAAAGTACGCATACTGTATGTACCGATACGGCGTCCTTTTCTCAAAGTTTTCCAATAAATCCCGACGTGGATATGCGAGTTTGAACACTGGAAAATCCGTCTTGCACTTTTTAAGGCACGCAGCCCTCAGCAGGATGTGGCGCATAACTCGGAGGGTGCTGTCGGCGAACAGACTGTCGTCGTCCCGGCTGACGGAGCTGCAGTTGCGGCTACAGAAAGCCTCACTGTCCCGCAGCAGACGGTGGAGGCGCAGGCTCAGCTCCAAATACTTGATGCTCTCTGCCCAATTCTGCGCCTCGTACTGATCCAGCGCGTATCCGTACGCAGAGTCCAGAGGCATGATTTCCTTCTGAGGGAAACTTTTGAGGCTGTACTTCTCATACTGAGCCTCCACCAGCACCGGGACCAGACAGACCAGAACGAGGCTTCTCAGAAGCACCATCACCTCCACCGGGACCAGCAGGACGCTGCTCTTGTTTTGAATGGGTCTGGAAACTTGCTCTTCTTTACCAGGGAATGCTCATGTCTGTCTGCACGTAGGCTAAGAAACCTGCGTCCAATTAGATGATGAATGCATCCTTTTCTGGCCAAAGCCTTCAAAATAAAAGCCCTGCTGGTTTGCGGTTTTTTTTTAAACTGAGCCTATTAGGTCCATTTAAAAGGAAAAGCTTAATAACAGTTTTTCATCTTACAGAACACAAGGTGCTTTGGGCGTTGACTTTACTAAAGTAAAGCTTTGGGAACCATCTGATTTGTTAGAGCTCCACTTTTGGGCTCACACAAAATTTATTGTGGGTTATGAACAAATATTTATATCATGTTCAATGTGGTGACCCTTTGTTTAAGAAAACTCACATTTTTAAACTTTTTTATTCAAGTCTTTTACTCAATAAACACTGGATATTTGAGATTTTTTTTTATACAAACAAGAGAATGTCAATGTGACTTGGCATTTGCAGACCTGTGGATTAAAATGTCTGGACCATTACTTTAAAGGGAGGATTTACTATTTCCTGTTCAGACGGTAGTTACGTCTTCACAATTGACACATATGACGCGTTTGGACCCCAGGACTGAAAAGAGTGTCCAACTTTTTCCAGCATTTTCCAGGGTCATAACACCTAATAGTTCATGAATATTGTAACGAGGTAAAGGGAGGTTAAGGAAGCTATTTTCCTCTCTTTTTTAAAATTTAATTTATTAACAGTTAATTGATTTTGCCTCTAGGTTTTTGCAGAGTTGGAAGAGTGCTGTTTTAATAAAGTGATTTAACATTTTGCACATACATTCCAAGAAAACTGACAAGCTGGGACAAGGATTTGTGAGCCTCTGAATCTATTCAACATTGACTCATAAGTACAGGTGAGGCATTTGTAGACTTTCAATAATTTCAGATTTCTTCGTAACTGAGAGCAGTGTGGCTCTGATGGTTATTTTATGGACCCAGAGCCTTTACCGATTTAGTCTTTTTAACTTAAAGTGGCCAAATCTAATTCCCGGCACATACAGGCAGTATACTACTCTTCTACAATGATGAGACAGAGAAAGAAATTGTAGATTGTGTGGGTGAACGTAATAATTTTCAGCTCATCTCCTACGTGAGTGATGTCAGAGGGCCGGGACATTCAACCAGGCTTTACACGTTTGCAGAATTCCATCTAAAGTGGGTGGGGGCCCAGGGGCCACTCCTCCTGCTACAGAGTACATGACCCGATACATGCGAGAAGTAGAATGGAAAGAGACGGGACAGGTCCGGAAGTTCTTTCATTTTGAATACAAAATAATGGCCCAATCGAAATGCTTGGTTTTGTTACAAAATACAATTTATCATGCAAAAAAAAAAAAAAGAATTTCACATTCAGTTGGACTGATAGGATACTTCTTTGGATGGGAGAATTATTTTTCCATAAACTAATGGGTTTGTTTTAAAAAATTGCCAATCTAATCTGTAATTTCAGATCCTAATTTAAGCGAATAACCATGGTGCTGTCCATACCTCACAAAAATCATGGTGTTTAGGCAAAGGTTGCATTATTTTCCACAGTTCCATTTTATGCTGTAATATCCCTTTAAGAAAGCAGATATGGTGCATACAACACAAGACAAATGCAAATCATGCCAATGTATGGAAAACGTCAAATGAATTACAAATGAAATACAAATGAAATACAAATGATTAAATATAAAATAGTGTGTGTAACATGTTATATCTATTTAAATGTGTTAAAAGTTACTTCTTTAGCAAAAGCACTGTAGGTTGAAATTAGTTAAGACTTATGGATCAGCTGTGTTCCCATGAAACATGCATCAAACTATGAATTCTAAATAAACCTTTTACAAACAATCTCATTATTGTTTGATTTGTGTGTTACAATGTTTTTATTTATCTATTTAATGCAATTCATTTGATAGAAAAAAATGATTAAAAATAGGGATTTTTGTCACCACCGTCAGACATGTGTCAACTCTGCAGGTCTATGTGACCTCCTTCAGAACAATATATAATAATATTTCATTTATTTTGAGTAACTGTTGATCAATTTAAAAAATGTAATGTTTCTTCTATTATGAAAATGTATTTTTAAATCCTAAAAAAACCGTTTGACTGCAGTTAAAGATGGAGTTAAAATTCTACGACGTAGTTAAAAACATAAAACATACATTAAAGTATTTATGGTATAAAAATATAACATATTAAAAGTAATTTTCTTGGTGGCTTTGTCACATTGGCAAAAAATATTGTTTTCTCTTAAGTTTTTAAAGGTGTTGTGTAATCAGAACAAAAGTTAATTTGTGTTTTTTAATGTCTGACGGTGTTGAAAAAAAAAAAAAGGTTTGTAAGGAAAAAACACATTTTGGGTAAAAATGAGAAACATGGACATGGGAGGTTGTACCAAAACATATCCCAGTAACTTAGACAATGGCAGATATGTGTTTAAACGTCTTTTTTAACTATCGTTCAGTATGTTTCTATATAAGAGGGACAGTATGCTTTTATTTTGTATAAATTTAGCGGATGTGAATCTGCTTATTTTAGCCCAATTGATAGAGGATCCCCATCCCAGAAGTTTTGTGGTTCCCTCTTGACTTTATCCCCATCTCCCCGCTGGCAGACGAGCAGATATCTGCTCAGCTAGTTTCTGCTGTTACTATCGAGTCTCTCAAATGGATACAAGAGTAACTTTGGTCTTATGTTTCCTCCATGTAGTCTCTGTGAGCAGCAGCCCCGGGCCGTTAGTGGACGTAGTTGTTGACCGGTATGATATACCGAAAGTTTGTCCTCGAGAGGTCCAGACTGAAGATTTTATCCGGTATCACTTTAACGGCACTTTCTACACTGACGGGAAGAAGTTTGACTCCAGGTGAAGTAACAACCAACTATACACTCTCAGTTGAGCTACAATAGGGTTAATAGTCATGGAAGGATGTTAGCGTTTGCAAGTCAAGATGACAAGATGAGATAACTAAGCTCATGTGCACATCTGAGGCTCAGCAGCAGTAATTGTTTGAACTGGTTCCTCCTGCTGCGGACAGCATGTCCCTGAATTACACTTATTAAGTTACACGCATGGAAAGTAGGCTGTGGGGGTCCCGCAAACACTTATCAAAGCTCCTATGAGGAGTTTTTTTGGTGTGCATGAAATGGACTGGATTTCAAAATACTGCATTTTCATGATGTTCAAAAGGAACAACTACAGAGGTGACAAGATTTATGAGTTTTTTTTCCCCTGTTATTTTCAATGCATGTATAACTAAGAGTAGACATCCGCTGAGCAGCTGAGGAAAGTCCTTTTACTTATTTTTTTACTTTCCACCTATAATGTTTAAACAGATGGTGTGACTGTAAAACATTAGGGGATGAGAGTATTTCTCAGAGGACATCACTGAAGTGTGGAGTGGACAAGATAAGCTTAAACTGCTTTGTCAAAAACTAACGTTAACCAAAAGTGTCTCACGGGAGCAATAAAGGTTTCAGACTTCAGCTAATCCTCAAAAGTTCATTGTGGCACCTAATCTACAATTTAATTTAAAAATATCTTCCATCAAAAATATTGGAGTTTTTCTGTGGTGTCAAAACGCTGTTCTCTAAGAAAGATGTCATAAAAACAGTTAATCACAGTTTTGTATTTTGCTGATTTTTCCTGAATCACCCTTACTTTTGACAATTCAATCTTACCAATTTGTGAAACCCCCGTTGTCATTCTTCCTCCTAATTTCTGCAGCCATGACAGAGGAAAAGCCTTTATCAGCCAAGTGGGTCTGGGCAGACTCATTACAGGGATGGACCGAGGTCTTCAGGGCATGTGTATTAATGAGCGAAGGCGGATCACAATCCCCCCACACCTGGCGTATGGAAGCATTGGAACAGGTTAAAAGCAGCAAAATGACCCAAACATGAACAATGCGGTCTGAAATCACAACCACTGATTCTCTTGTTCTTTTCTGACAGGTGGTGTAATCCCTCCTGATGCTGTGTTGGTGTATGATGTTCTGCTGCTGGACATCTGGCATGAAGAGGACAAGGTCCAGATCCGCACACTCAGCAAACCTTCGAACTGCACCCGCTCCTCTGTGACATCAGATTTCATCCGTTACCACTACAATGGCACCCTGATGTCAGGGGAAGTGTTTGACTCAAGGTGAAGCTGCGTGCAGAATGAGAAGTCAGGCTTTAACAACTCACATTTGAACACTTTGAATTGCTTTTTGTTTCAGTTATTCGAGGAATGCGACCTACGACACTTACCTAGGAAAGGGAGACCTTATCAAAGGCATGGACGAGGGACTGCTGGGGATGTGTGTTGGGGAGAGAAGGATTATCATCGTCCCACCCTTTCTGGCATATGGAGAGAACGGATATGGTAATCATGCTAAACATAGTTGTGGTAACATCTGATTATTCATTTATAAGCTTGCTGTTATAACCAAGGTTACATAATCAAGTATAAAAAGGATACACAATATGTCATCTACTGGTGTGGGCTTAAATCAATTTACAGTGTTTTTGCATGATTAAACGGTGTAACAGTAAGGCTCTCTATGAAATTTGTGTTCCCTGTGGTTGCTGTCATTACTCTTAGCTTGTTGCAATGATAAGGTTGAAGAAAAGTCACATTCTTATGTAAGATTAAAAACTACTAGAGGTCTACTTCAACGTTGAGGTAAACACTGACGAAAATGTCTCAACAGGAACTCAGGTCCCTCCTCAGGCCACGCTGGTGTTTGAGGTGCTGCTAGTCGACCTCTTCAACCCAAAAGATGATCTGATCGTGGAAGTGAAAGAGGTGCCTAAAGGCTGCACCCGCAGGACAGTGACCGGAGATTACATCCGCTACCACTATAACGGCACCTTCCAGGACGGCACAGCCTTCGACTCGAGGTAAACCCACCCCCCTTATCTGTTTTTAGAAAACAGTAAAATGCTGTAAAATTGTGAAGTGAATTATGAGCCCTTTTTTTGCAGCTACAAGCGGAACAGCACCTATAACACCTACATTGGGATGGGATATGTGATCCGAGGGATAGACAAAGCTCTGCAGGGGCTGTGTGTAGGAGAGAAGAGGAGGATCACTGTCCCTCCTCACCTGGCCTATGGTGAAGATGGCGTCGGTAAGTATGAGACTTGCATTTACCAACAGACCATGAAGTTTCTATTTATAACACCATTTTGATTTCTTTGTTTCCTCATGTAGGAGATCTTATTCCTGGATCTGCTGTGCTGGTCTTTGACATCCACGTCATTGACTTCCACAACCCCAAAGACCTGGTACACATAACAGTTACCCACAAGCCTCAGGAATGCAGTCTGACCAGTGAAGCTGACGATCTGATCCAGTATCGCTATAATTGCTCCTTGATGGACGGCACCTTGCTGTACTCCTCGTGAGCACCCTCAGCTGTACACTCTGCTACACTGCATCCTCCTCCTCCGCCTCATGCATGTAATCATTGCTGGCACCTTTCAGTGGGCTTTGATCTGCAAATACTTTAACGTCTGTGTATAAATGTCAACAGGAAATATGCCTGCATGGCTTGAGATTTAGATTAACTTCCATTTGATTGATTAAAATGTGAATTTTAGACTTGTTTCTTTAAGATGGGTCACAGGTCATTTGTCCATTTCCAGGGACCAGTATGATTCACCTTCCATCACAACCTTGGGAGCAGACAAAGTGATCCCAGGACTGGAGGAAGGTTTGAAGGGCATGTGTGTAGGTGAGAGGAGGGAGGTGATCGTCCCGCCGCACTGGGGTCACGGTGAAAGTGGAGGTCAGTCCTTGGATCTGCTTAAATCACTCTTTGCACGCTGTCTCTGTATGCCTTAGATAAATTATTTTATCCTGCTTTGTGTTGGTGTCTTCAGCGGGGGATGTCCCAAGCAGTGCAGTGCTCTTCTTTGAGCTAGAGCTGGTGAAGCTGCAACAGGGGGTGCCCGAGGGCTACATGTTTGTGTGGCTGGGTGATGCTCCTGATCCCCTCTTTCCTGCTATGGACCTCAACAACGACAAAGAGGTTCCTCTAAAAGAGGTGAGCAGACAAGGCAAAATCTACCTGTTACAGAAAGGCAAAAGGTCCAGCTGTAAGATGGCAAAACTCTAACAGAGCAACCATTTCCACCTCTGTTTCCTACAGTTTTCAGAATTCATCATGCTCCAAGTGAAGGAAGGCAACGGGCGTCTACGTCCAGGGTTCAACGCTGACACTATCATTGAGGACATGTTCAATAACCAGGACAGGAATAAAGATGGGAAGATTGTAGAAGATGAACTGGAACACCAGGGCCATGAGTCTGAACAAGTGACAAAAGATGAGTTATGAAGATGTTTTCACATGTTAAGAGATGGTAAGAAGAACCAGGCATTCGTGGCTGCAGCTTGATTCTTTCAGCTACTGATATGTGCTGATTACTTTTGATGTTTCCAAGGTTAGTTGAGTCTGTTTGCTGATATGTACTGTTTCTGTTAAAATGACAGCCAGCTTAAACATCTTCAAACATCAACAGTACAGAGCACATCTGCTCCAGTGGTCAGTGTATTGCGTTCAGGAAACAGGTGTTTTTAAATATGGAAGGCAGGGAGAGAAGGTTGTTCTCTGTTTTAGAGGCACATTTGACTGAGTTATGAAAGTTGACATACCTTCAGAAAATATCTGGGCTGGGCCCCTTCTGATAGAGTTATGAATTTAACTTAAATCACTTTGAAACAGTGCGGCAGAAACTTAAGGAAACCACTGGCTGTGTGGGATATATATTGTAAAGATGAGGTTGTAAAAAGACAGGAACTCAACATGAGAAGTATGTATGTTGTGGAACATAAAATGAAAAACCTATGCACTCTGTACAGACACGTAGCTGTAAATTAGCTTTGTAGATTTTAATTCATCACTTTAACCACATGTTGAATTCATTGAAACAACAAAGCACCTAGGACCATGTTTTATTTGAGAAAAGTTGGAACGTATAAAGAGGCAACTGTTGAGAATAGATAACAGAGATGGAGTGACATGGTACACTGTTCACAATAAAATATTTAGTATTTGTAACAAATTCTATGAAACTGTTTGTGTTGTACAGTAAAAGACTTGTCTCATCAACTAAATGTGAAATTACTCATGAGTGTAAAATAACAACACTACTCTGAAAATGTTTGTTTCTGAATAAAACTGTAACATTACTGAGGTAGCTTTTAGTTCTAACATGCCATTTGACTTGAGTTTTGTGTATTTAAATGTTATTAACATGACAGTGAAATCTGTGGTGTTACACACATAAAACAACGTTTCCACAAAACAAACATCCATAACTGTGCGTCTGAAAAATGTGACCAGGGGGTGGAAGACTCGACATGGTAATAAAACACACTTTTAAAAATGTTGGGTGAAAATTAGCTGTTGTTAGAGGCTTGAAACCAGTTTCATACCAAATACTGAGATGAGCTCTGCCGTTTATGTTGTGCGTTTTTGTTTCCCTTTATCATGAAGTCTATATAAGGACTGAAACTTTCAGGCAAAACCCATTTCCCCCAGACAATTAAAAAAACACTCATAGCCACACATAAAAGTGAACAAATCTAGCCTCCATCAAACACTCTATCATCCAAAAGGGGGACAAAGAGGAGGCTGATGGACAAAAGTTTCTGAACATGAACATGTACATGTAGGGTGAATGTCAACTGGACTTGTGTAAAATTTTGGAACAAAGTATCATGAAACATTCTTAGTTGGGTGACAATAAGCCTTTAACAGGCGCCTCCTCAGCTTATGGCACTGGAGTGTCAGATACAAACTGGCCAGTGGTATCCTCAGTTCACTTGTTCTCAGTGAGGTAGCGAAGAACAGCATTAGGGACTTCCAAGGTCTCATCTTTTACCAACACAATATCATACGAGTCCAAGTATGACGGTTTCCTTTCCTCTACCTGAAGGCAAAAAAAGAGGGAGAATGAAAATCAAAGATGCTGCTGTCTTTGTACGAATAATCCCAGAGTCTTAGGTAGCGTGTGTGTGCCCTCTTTACCTTGTCATTGAGGAAGCCTATCTTGAGAATGTTTTCCATGTCCTGGACCCCATCAGCCATGGTCAGATCTCCCAGAGAGTCTCCCAGTAGCAGCACGTTAGGTCGCGTCCGTAGCTCTTGAAAGTGGCCTGTGTTGAGCAGCGCTCCTTCTCTTTTGTTGTAGATGTGGATCAGCTCTCCTTTGAAAGCCTTTAATACCCCCTGTCCCGGCAAACAACAACAGTACTTAATAAATGTAGTCTAAATAAATCAGATCAGTAGGTTTTTTATGCAGCAGCTACTTACAGATTCATCAAAATCCATGTAGTTGGAGAAGACTTTGACATTAGAGTGGAAGACCTCAGCCTGACGAATGACCTCTTCTAAAATGTCTCCTATTCCAGCAGAGAAGATGAGCAGGGGGATGCTGTGATCACGCAGGCGGTTAAAAAAGACCTCGTAGCCCTCCCTGTTAGAAAGACAGTGATTTTGAAGGACTCATATGAACATTTGACCTGTCAAATAGACGTTAAGGTCTTCTTAGGGAACAGGTTTTCTGACCTCAGCATGGCATCAGAAGTCCGCACCACCCCAGCCAGCAGATCTTTCCTTATCTCCTGCTGAACCAGAAGTTCATGGGCTTTTGTCCACCTATAAAGTAAAAGTACAGCACAGTTTTTGAACACAGACTGCAAAATATCCTAATTATTGGATAAGCTGTGTTAGATACTCACCACTCTACCATTAGGGGCAGCTTTTCCTCTATTGACCGTGAAGAGTCTATCTCTATTGGGTAGTATGTGTTGAGCAGCTCCTTCAACTGACATAAGCAAGGAAAATCAACACCAAACTAGAACATAAACATGTGGAAACCTAGCACTGCACCCAATTAAACTAAGAGATTATGCTCAGTTCACAATGCTTTATCTCAAGGAGAGAAAGGAATAAATGAGGGCAGGTTTGAGGGATTATTGATCCCAAGTAAGAGGTATTAAAGGTTTATAAGACTTAAACGTCCAGATAACCACTAATACAAATAAGATGATGCTTGAGAGGGTTTAAGGTTTGAGTGGAACAAAGAGGCTCCACATTTCTGCAGTCACCTGTTTGGTTATACGTTCCCTGTTGCCCACCAGAGGGCAGAAAGACTAAATTCATCAGTAAAGGCAGACACACATAAAACAAATAAATTCTTGTGTTGAATACTTCTAATTTGAACAGACTCTCTTCCAATTAAAAGCTGAACTGTTTAACTGTTACTTTTAACCGTTACTTTCCTATTGTTCACTGTTGACAAATCGAAAATCCGATATGTAAACACTGTGATGCTTTTGCTGTGTCTATTTTTAAAGATGTGCAAACTTGTAGTTTAAATTATACAGGCATGGCATGAATCGATAATCTGCTTTTGTATTCTTACCTTTTCCTTGCACTCACTGGAGATGAGATCGCTGTTGTCTAGGATATCTGCCAAAACAAAACACAGACAAATGATGTATCCTCAAACATATCCTTAACTTAAACCAACCCTAAGTGGAAGCTTTCTAACCAGTGAACTTACTGTGACAGGTAGGACACCTTTTTCCATTGTAGGCAAATCTTGTTAGGGTCATATCAAAATCTGAGATCACCTGAAAGAAACACAGAAAATCCTAAACTCTCCAAACAGTGTCTTCATACAGTGCATGTTTAGGATATAACAGTGAAATGTGGAGTAGATCTTGTCTGCATTATCATACCTGCACGGTGTTGGAGCCAGCTTTCACCATGGACTCAAGGATCTCCTGGACCTTCTGCGGGTCTCTCATGCACACAGACGGGTTGGACAGCTCTCGAATCTGAGTATTAGACTGAGAATGTAAGTGTTACAGTAAGCACAATAAGTCGTTAATTATTTTGGTATTGTGTAAAGGTACAAGGGGGAGTTACCGTTAGCTTATTATTCAACTGTTAGCACTTCGTTGAATGGCACCCTAGTCTTTTGCTAACCGTGCCTCCTCTATACTTTCATGCAACAGTGATGCTGAAGCCAAAGCATCAATGGGTTTGTTTCACGTTAATTTAATAAACAGGTGTATATAAGACAAAGACATTCGCGTAATATCACATTTGTAAATACCATAGCCATACTTCAGTGGTAACCTATGTTGCTAAGCTATCTAAGCTACGTCTGTTTGACTTGCTAGTGTGCAACTCAGTCGAGGTTGGCGCACTCCCCCAAACATTTTCAAAAACATTTTACCATTTTCTTGAATAACGCAGCTGGTCCGTTGAAGTTATTTAGTCAGAGGACGTCTCATCAGTTGCAACCAGTCTCCTTTGACATGCAGCGCTACTGTTGCTACGTTCGCGACACAGTCATCTGTTAGCTCAAGCGGTTCCGCTGCCTTCAGGATACCGTCAAAAGTGTCGTTTTTTTCCTTTCTCATTGACAAACAAAGTGGTAGAAAATGCGACGCACAGCGACTGGGATGCGGCGTCGACATAAGACGATACTAAAACAACTGGACGTGCTTTGAATAAGAGATGATATATTGAACTTCTATCATTTAATGTTTAAGGCTGCCGAACCAGTTATTTTATTAGTTTTGTCACGAGTACGAGTCCATGTAAAACACCTGAATGCAGCACCACCACTTGCATAACTTGAGGTGGGACGGTATGTGCTGTTCCCCGGTCAAAGAGTCTCATGAAAGGTTCCCATCATCTCTACGGGACCACGGTCCTTCATACTACACTAGAGGAAGAAAAAATCGCTCTCTAAGGTATACTATTTTATTTCCATGAATGATTTTAAGGGTTTGAGAAAATTAAAATGATGATTTTCACTCTGTCTTGCAAACACTTGCTATTTTTTCAGTCAATGCAACAAGAAAATTAGTTAGTGCTTGCTGTTCTTTCATACAAGTTGCCACTAAACTAAAGCTTTGTGACTTTTGTTGTAACTATGTTTTGATATTTACGATACATCAAGACTTAAAGGACCTCATTCATTCAAAGAAGCCAACAAAACAACTCTGTGTGCACAAGCAGCTGTCTTACAAAAAAAACAACTTTTATTGCAAGTGATGACATTAGCATTTCATTAGCTTACATCCAATATTAGGACACAAGGTCAGACTATCACATGCAAAGCAATATACACAGCTTATTCCACTTGATATTAGCAGTGCTTGAAAGGTTGGTCATAAAGTGGAAATGAATATCATTTCATTGCTCTGTAACCTTTTTTTTCTGAAATAGATGCTGCATCTTTCAGTGGGGTCTCTGAATGTCAGTCACAACACATTCATAAAACATTCCTTTTGCCTAAATCTGGTTCCTAAAATCTCTCATCTAAGTCTTGTTGAATGGTGAAAAGAGACCACAGAACAACAAAGCAGACCTCTAAATGTACACCCAGATGGATTGGAAGTGCAATAATAATACAAGGCTTTAATAGACAACTAACTTTGGAGGAATTCTCAAATAATGATAAAATCTTTCATCTAGCTGTTAGCTGGCTATAACAAAACATTTCCAAAATACAATCACCTTGTCTGATATGAAATAACCAAAGTGCAGTGACAAATTAAATCTTTCCTTTTTACAAATAATATGATGTCAAGAAAGAGAAGTTCTGCGTATCACAAATCAAACACACCCTAGCACTCACACATTTTCGTTGGATTTTCCTGCTTGTATGGAAACACACTGAGCAATAGACTGCCAAAGTGCAAAAGAAAGGAATGATTGAGCCATTGCTTATGATTGGTGCTTAATGTAGCGTCAAGGTCGAACAGTCCTACTGTTTTTAACGCTTAGATAACTCAGGAATGACTTCATTTCATATCATCATATCTTTTCAACATCACAGTTCTCATTGTTTCACCTCTTTAACATTCTGGACAAAGAATACTAGTGTCAAGTATGGCATGAGCAACAAAAACCATCAACATCAATACATATTAAATACAAATGTTGAAAGAAAACTGCAGTCTGACAGAAAGCTAGTCTAAAGTATTTTAAGATTAACAGCCTTTTTTGAATAAATTCTTATTTTGTTGAGGCTTCACAGCAACAAACAGAGCCATTTTAATATACCAGGAATAATATTAAGTTCTGTCAGAGTGTGTAAGACTTTTGTACAGATGTTTAAAGAGATTGTCACAGTGTTACAATGAAATAAGACTTCATCAAGCGAGCTGGGTTGAAGGTAGGAATGCAGCTATTAGTCATGTCACATTGCCTCTGCAGGACAGGCATACATTAAGGAATGTAAAATATCCATAGAAATGTTTACATATACAGCTTCATACTTATTTATGTACAAACAGATAAACAGAATCTACACCAACATATTTGACAAAAGGATATTTAGATGTTGGCTGATATATAACACTCTTATTCACATGTTTACATTTGCCACATTCCTCCAAACAGACCTGCCATTACGTTTCATGGTTTTCAACAAGTCAGCCGTCAGCACAACACAGCATGAGAACTAATGGCAAAAAGTTTAGTGTATTGAAATCTTGAATGAGGGCAACTCAAGACCTGCTGTAGCTTGTTATGCACAGGTGGAGGGGCTGATGAAGATGGCTGCAATGGAATGTCCCCAGGCTTTTTCGAATAGTCCTCAGAGCAGACCCTATCTTGCTCAGCACTCTATCTGCGACTGCAGCTGCCGGCGCAGGGTGAGCGTGCGCCGGTGAAGCTGCTGCATCTGCTGCATGCGGTCTCGCTGGCGGGCCAGGTTCTGAGGCATGGGGTAACGCTGACAGCCGTACAGGAAACGGTAAGGGATCCGGACATGACAGGCAGTGGCTCTGCAGCGTGGCTGAGGCATTGGCGGCAGCAGCATCCAGCGTTTCCTCTCAGCGCAGTAACGGTAGGCCTCTTTGCGGTACTGCTTGTCCACATCGTCGCTGTTCTTCCACCCGCCGATGATAAAGACATCCTCATCAAAGTGGCAGATGGCAGCACCCTCAATGCTGGTTACCTCTGGTGGCAGGCTCTCCAGGATCTCATCAGAAATGCGCACGCTGATCTTCTGTTTGGCCACCTCATCTCTCACTGTGTAGCTCTTGGGGCAGCAGGAGGCTGTGTGGTAGAAGTTAGTGGAGGCCACAGCCATCTGGAAGATGCAGTAGTTGTCAATAAGGGGGAGGGAGTCAACATCTTGCCATTGACGGCTCTCTGTGTCGTAGCGTGTAGTCACTGTCTTCAGTCCATCCTCGTTATCTGTGTCGACGGGTGTGCGTGCTGTGACGTACACATACCGGTCCTCCACACTCACCGCCTTCACATCCCGCAGAATTTTGGGGGCAGATTCCAGATTATGCCACTTGTCCTGCTCAGGCTCATACACACTAACATCTTTGAAACCTGGACTGAAGTTTCCATGGCCACCAATGCTATACAGTATATCCTTAATGCAGGTGAGACCAAAGGAGTGCTTGCGTGTGGTCAGGTTGCTCACCTGTTCCCAGGTGTTGCGATTAGGATTGTAACGTTCAACTGTCTTTGCAAAGCCTGGTTCCATTGAACCGGCTACATAGACGTGGGACTCAGTGGCAGCAATAGCGTGGCCATCCAGGTGGTTGTGGATGTGCGGCAGGTTGACCCATCGGTCCTCATATATAAAGTAGCCCACACACTCACTCAGGTAGTCTCCTCCTTCTGACACACCACCAACTACCATGATAACGTCCATGTTTTGGCCAAAGCGCGGCTGAAAGGAGGCCATGTGGGAAGACCAGAACTCCATATCAGCTGACTTGAGGTTCTCAAAGCGAATGGCGTGGCCTTCCACTGCCTCTGACACCAGCCTGAGACAGGCCTCATTCGCAGCCACCAGACTCTCATTTTTTACTACCCTGGTGAGATAGGTGGGCTTGATTTGGGGCAGCCTCAGGAGGCGGAACAGCTCTTCAAAATAGCGGCCTCGCTCTTCAGGGTTCTTCTGAACCCACTTTACCACAGCCTCAAAGAGCACCTCCTCAGAATCCACTGTGATCTCTGCATCTGACAGCCAGTCACGCACCAAGTGGAAGGGCAAGGTATAAAACTCCTCATCCTGGATAACCTTGTGGAAGTTACGACGGATCATGTCTGCAGCACGGAGAGCCAGTTGGTCCAAAGTGTACATGTGGGCTAGACTGTGCACCGCCACACAGTTGGTCAGGCTCAGCTTCTTCTTGAGAAATTCACCACAGAAATCCTTCAGCTGCAGCAGTAGGAATCTAATAAGGAGCAGACAGGAGAGACACATGTCAGAGAGAATTTTAACTCTATGATTAGTTTGTTCAACCTTTGCTTTTGAGGTCAAGCTGGTTCTTTGCAAGAACACAAAAAGAACAATTTCAGAGCAGTCACTGAAGGCCTCATGCTTTGACTGTCAAAGTCCCTGTCACACACACGCACGCGCACACAGACACACACGCACTCATACACACAGAATTGTGTCAGAAATCAGATCTTACCTGTCAGCTAGCTCCAGTACTTCGTGTACATTGCAGGTGCTAACGCGTATTTCTCCTGTGTACATGTATTGGATGACACTCTCCACCGTGTCTGGGTCGGGCCCTAGTTCTGAGCTCCATTCCTTCATCTCAACCCGTCCGGACAAGGACTCGGAAAACTGTCCACCCAGCAGAGGGGTAAAATAATCTGTAGCCGCAGCCAGAACAGACCTGTGGGCTGAAAACTCGCAGCTCTGGACGCTCCCGGTAGCCACCCCGCTGCTGAAGGCCAGCGTCACGTCGCAGAATAAGCCCTGTTTCCTCTGCTCGTTCTGCCGCCGAGAAAGCTCCGAGCAGTGCGAGGAGGAGGTGAAGTCCTCGGTCTCTTCCGCGTCCCCGTCTCCTGCAAGGGCGCTGGGTGTGCCGGTGCTGCCACTACTGCTACTCCTGGCGGAGTCCTCCGGGTTGGGAGCCGCCGCTGCCATTCTGCTGACAGCACTGGAGGTGCGCAGAGATGGAAAATGAAGTAAACTAGTGAAGGAAAGGAGGCGACATACGCAGCCACACATACATGGAGTCAAAACAGAGCGCCGCAGCGAAGTGCGTTTCACAATCGACTGATATTAGCGTCTTAAAGGAGCAACGCGTCTGGCCGGAAAAGTCATCTGAAGTTGTACATTTTTAATGGAGTGATACAACCATAAATTCAGCAATTAAAAAAATGTGCTTCGAGTTGGGTCCTCTTCTCACTGTTGGGGTTCTCATCAATTAAACGGGGTCGGTTACTTTACATTATAAAAATTATGAAAAAATAATAATCGTAAAAATGCAGAATAAATGAGGTATCTGTTACAGAGGCTATTTTTGACCGACGACAGTGTAAGTGAGCAATTGATTTAGATTTAAAGTAAATAAAAAATAAAATAGAAACGTAATAACGATTGAGGAACCAACTTCAGTTTTGTAAACAGACACAATCTCTGACTTGCGCAGTGGATTTAAGGCGTGCCCGCGTCGATGACGTCGGTTGCAGTTCCCTCTGCTGAGCTCTGCACAGGAGGAGGAACATGCACTGACATGCATGTAGTTTTCCCCGTTTTCCCTGTTGACACAATAGTCAAACCTTAAATAAATGCTTACGGTAGTTTAAAAACGACTTGTAAAGACTGTATAATTACTGCGGATTACAAATAAGTATAAATAACCCCTGATGCCCTGTGACCCAAGAAAAATGAAGTGTATGCATCCTGTTTTAATTTGTATGTTACTATGCGTGATACTCATTATATAATGTTCTATACAGACGAGAGAAGAAGCTACCTCATATAAGACGACGTAATAGCTGGAGAAGTACAAATACAGTATGTCCACCCATGTCTGATTAAATAAATAAGGCTTTAATTTAAATCAGTGGAACTATTTTGAATTATTTACTTGATTTTTTAGGCTAAACTTATATCCAAGTACCTTAGTAAATAAGGTTTTTATAATAGAAGTTAACATGTACATTGATACTTAATGAAAAATGAGAAAATTGAACACATTGGCATAATTTTCAAATTAAACTAATAATAAGAAACTGCTTTTCGAGCATGATTTCATTTACTTAAGACCAGCTAGAGTCAGCCACAAGACATGGAGGGTGTGCAGAGTAGTAAATCTTTGAAAGGATTTAGATATCAAGTTAACAAAGTCCTCAAATGCAATCAGGAACCGACCCAACCCTAAAACATGTTTTCTGTAAATGATTCATCCGGCCAGAGTTCAACTGTATATTGATGAGATTAGGATTCACATTTTATTTGACTCAATGACACAGCTGTCAACATACAATAAGTCATTATAGAGGCACGTTCAGTTCACAATGAAACCGTTGAAAACAAATAGTTGTGAAAATACTGGTGAGGTTACAGACTGGCCACATGGTTTAGTCACATTCAAGACAATATTGGTGCCATCTTTCAGACTGCACACATTGAAGAAAATGTCAGGTTTCTTTATTTTTTAATGAAGTGAAAAGCTTCGTTCCTCAGACTTTCCATTATTAAGATTCTCTCCAGTGGATACCTACAACACATTCTGAAATGTGTGGCAGAAATCTTGGTCATACCTGTGAGTTATTTATTGATGATGTATTGATGTTTGGCATTAAAAATACAGTTATAGCAGATGTTTTGATAGTTTAAAAAAAAAGAACATATCTTATTAACCATGTATAAATATATATGTAACATTTGGAATAGATAATGGCAATATCAGTAAAAATGATTTGCTATTTTATAGGAGAAATACAGAAATGTCCAAATCATTTGTGAGTTTGTGGCACGAGTTGTATTCATGTTTTTGAGCTCAGAACCCTAAACGGGAGTATTTGATTTGTAGATATATTCATAACTGCATCTTTGGGGTTATGGCCATAGGGACCTCGATCATTTAAAGAACAGGGTAAATGAGAAGGTTGAAAGTAAACATTTATTATTTTTTCTTATGTTGAAAAATCCTCCCCTTCTGTTCAAGCCATTTCAGAAAATACTTTTACATTTTTCACCAGCTATTAAGGAGTGGGGAATGAGGAGGAGGTACAGCATTACTTCCCTGGAATGACTCATTAAGATGGTTACCACATTGAGCAGACTGATGTTTGAAAGATTAAAACATTCTTGTACTACTTGGTTATTCTATTAATACATCTATACACAAATAAAGCTCTGCTCTAGAGTCAACCCTTTTACTATCATTTTAGCATTATTGCACAACATGTTATTCCCCGTGTAGCAAGTTTATGATCTTTGTACCGAATGATCTTGGTAGCTCCACATAGACACAACAGTTTGTAATACAGACACACATGCTAGGTTAATACAACATGAAGTATTATTCTGGGATTAGCAAAGGACTTCAACTAGCCATGAGTACTGGTGGCTTCAAGTTGAAAAGCCCAACTCTAAACCCTCGACTGTAAGACTGATTCATCTTTAAACACTTTGTCAGATTCAGTCATCTTCTGACCGGAGATTCACAGTTTAGCAGGTTTTGCTAATGTACAGAATTGCAGCACTGACAGGTTTCCAAAAAATACTCATAGCTTTCTAAACATTATTAGCATTTAGAGCTATATATATTAAAAGTAACATCTTCTCTATAATATTACAAAGCCTTGAGGTGACAATCACACTGTGAGAGAGGAAATAATGACTGGGATGAAGGAATTTGAGAGATATATCTGCTGATATTCCAGTTTCATCCCTCTGATTACATGGACATGTGTTCTGGGAGCACATAAGAGATGTCATCCCAGGGGTGCCGATACAGACCCTGTTTCAGCCTCTTTTGGTCCAAGTAGTGACCTGACAAGAAATGGAAAAATACATTCAATGTAGAAGTTTTTTCAATCCAACACAGAGACAGCACGTACACAGTAGTGTGGCTCCCCACCCAAATGACTCACCAATGAATCCCATGCTCCGTCCCAGGACAAAGATGCCATTCAGAGCTCCGATTTCTACAAACTCATCTGCTTCATCCCTGTTGAGGGGACAATGAACGGGAAAAAAATACAAAAGAGGGGATTATTTAAAAGATAGCTGCACAAAATGTACAAAATGTGAAGGGGAATGCAAAAATACACACACAAAAAAAACTGATCTTTACTGTTTAAAAGACATCATAAAGACTCATCAGCTCACCTTGTAAAACCACCACAAGTCCTGAGCAAGTCCACAAATGCTACACCAATGAAGCCATCCACATTCAGGATCAAATTGGGTTTCTGACACAATAAAACACAAAGGAAAACGAGGATTGTATTTTGTATTCCAGAGGGTTTAACAGCGGCTGTGATAGACAAGATGTAGAGATAAATCTCACCTTGGATGTGGTGATCTTTTCTACATCCAGAGCATAGTCCAGCAGCTGAGAGGAGGGGAAGTGCTGCTTCACAAAGTCTTTCAAGATCTGGACTCTCATGTCTGGATTGTTAATCTGAAAGAGCACAGATAATTTACTTTAGTTTTCAAATGGTGTAGTACTCTAGAACATGTCCTCCACAATATATTCCTGTTTTTAAAGTGCAGTCTACAGCTTTTTATCCTCTTTTATTTAAAAACCTTGTTTTTATAGCAGCTAAACTTTGATTCATAGATCATTCGGCTGCCATCCACACTGACTTACACTACAACAGGAAGCCTCAGTACTTACAGATTTCACTCTGTGCCCGATGCCCATGATCAGCTTGCCATCTTTCTTCATCTTGTTGACAAACTCCATGGGCAACATGCCGCTATCAAAGGCCTTGCTGAACTGCTTTGCTGCAGCATCAAGGGCACCTCCAAAGCGATCGCCCTAAAAACAAAAAAAGTAAAAGCAGAAACTATAAAAAACTTGAGGGGAAATTTAAAGTGATTTATGTTTGTGAACGGCAGGTTTTAGATTCTTACGATGGTGAGAAGGCCTGAGGTGAGGCTGGAGATGAGATCTTTGCCAGCTCGCGCACAGACTATGGTGTTGTGGGCACCAGAGACAGCAGGGCCATGATCAGCAGTCACCATCAGGCACATCTCAATGAACTGACAGGCATACCTTGGCAGCCTACACACACACACACAAGAGTAAACAAAAAAGGAGAATCTACTCAGGGATTTCTCTAAAGTTTGTTCCTCATAGCTCGCAGGGTTAAGATGCTGACCTCCTCTGGAACCAGAGCAGCCCCAGAGTTCCTCCCAGGCCGATCTCTGACTTGAAGACCTCAGTGATTGGCATGCCTGCGTAGATGAGCTCCTGACCTCTCTCGTCACAAATACTGGTCATGAAGGAAGCGGGCTTACGGATAAGACCCAGCTCCTGCAGGGTCAACAGAGGAAAGCAAAAATATGGGAAGAGGGTGATCAAAGTCTATGTATATTTCTGTCTCATTTTAAAACAATTTTTAATTTGCTAGAGATAATGATCCAAAGTATGTATGACTGTGAGCACACTCACCCGGGCCCAAGAGTAATCCATTGGCACGGTTGGAGGAGGCATCTCCTCAGCTGGCTGAATAACTCCCTTGGCAACAAGATCATCATAAACAGATCTGCATGGATAGAAGAAGTCAGACACGCAAATCTCCATGGAAAATAGATAATAACTCATTATTATTGTAAGTAACACACTTGATGATCTCTCCAAGCTCGTCAAAGCTCTTGGGGACAAAGGCTCCAGCGTCCTTCAGGGCTTTGTTCTTAGCTACTGCTGTCTCAGAGGCCTGGTTGGCACAGGCGCCTGCATGACCGAACTGAACCTGAGGGGTAACAAAAGGCACAGTATGGGTAAAAAAATGCCATTAAAATATACATCAGCCTTAGCGGTGCCTGAAATGGATTAGATTCTACATTTGCACTCTCACCTCTGAGGAGAACATGGTGGCACAGGTGCCAATACACCAGCACACCACTGGCTTTGTGATTCGACCCTGTTTGATAGCTTGGCAGATCTTGTACTCCTCTGTGCCTCCAATCTGTAAAAAGCAGAGACAGATACTGGATGGTGAAAAAAATCCACTGCAGAGGTTGTAGAGACCTCTGTCAGTGTGGATTTAATCCTCACCTCTCCCAGCACAACGATCATCTTCACTCCAGGAGTGTCTTGGTAGCGCAGCACATGGTCAGTGAAGACAGAGCCAGGGTATCTGGAGAAGACTCCAAGTTTAGACAGCAGTTCAGTCACACAAGCACACATTTTGCAGATATCAGAAAGGTACATACCTGTCCCCACCAATAGCAACACCTTCAAAAACCCCGTCGGTAGTGCGGGAGATGATGTTATTGAGTTCGTTGGACATGCCACCTGAGCGGGAAACGTAGGCCACACTGCCTGGACGGTAGAGCTTAGAAGCAAGGATGTTATCCAGCATGCCTCCTGTGTTACCAATCTTGAAACAGCCTGGCTTAATACCTCCAACCTAGACATAAAAACACAGACACACACACACACACAGATTTGCTTCTTTAAGAAAATGAGAACGGGGAAGAGTGTGATGAATCTATAAAGGCGCAAAACAATACTAACGGTTGCTGGTCCAATGATTGTAACACCCTTCTCATCTGCAGCTTTGATGATCTTCCTGGTGTGAGCTTCAGGGATTCCCTCGGCGATGATGGCAATGGTGCGGATCTATAAGAGCATTAAATAAAAAGGCATGACTTTGGGGACTTGAGCTGTAAAGAGCCCCACAGATGGTGAATTCATTTACCTGTGAGTACTGCATGGTCTCCATGGTGCTATCAAAGGCTGAGCGTAAAGAGGCAAAGCTAATGAGCACGTCTACATCTGGGTGCTTCTTCATGGCGTCAGCCATGTTCTTATACACAGGGATGAGGATCTCTTTATGACCCCAATAAAACTTCTGCTTGTGGTCTCCCCTGAAGGACAGACAAACACACAGAAAGAAAAAAGGTCACACAGGTAGTTTTTATTAAATTACATGTTCAGTTTACATTCACTCCATTGACAGCAGCCGAGCAAAGACACTATAGAGGAAGGACACAGTGTACATACGTGAATGGGTAGACCATGGCTGCGACAGATGGCTCAACTCTGGAGCAGACATAGTCAAAGTCCAGCATGCCCTGCACTGCTCGAGTCTGCATACCCCACACTATGGACTTGGTGTGTTTGCTGAAGAGGGTAGTTCCCTTGGCTACAAAGAAATAAAAGTGATTAAAAGGACAAATACACTGGAAACCAGGTCAGTTAAATTATTGCTGTGTCTTTCTTCCTCAACACTTCCTTTTTTTTCTACACAGTAATGAACAAATATCTAGATTGTGGTGTTTTTACAGTTGTAATGGTGTCAACAGTTTGTCGATGTGTCACTGTCATTTTCTTCAAAAAGTAAAAAGGACATGCTGTACCTAAAAAGATTTCGTCAGAGCATGCAGCTGCTCCTGAGTGCTTATGCAGCAGAAACCCTGATTTTACTGTTTTATGAATCAAGTCCTTGCATGCAGAGATTTACTTAGCTCTAAGTTGCAGGTTATTCTGGCTGTCTAAAGGGGGAGCTGTAACACCTGAGCTCAACTAGTGATGATCACTGGAACAACATTTCCCGAGCAGAGGGTTTGAGTATGAAAATATATGAAAGCCTCAGCACTCTGTCTGCAGCTGTATGTGTGTTTGTTCTCACCCAGAGGACCTCCTGTTTTGGCCTTCTTGGCTGGAGAGCTCTCAATACTGGTCCTGTTGTCAGAGAACGAGGAAGTCCTGCTCGATGCTGGGGTCTGAAAACAAAAATAAGACATCAATTTTACAAACCGTATTCTGCTGTGAAAACTGAAAATTGAGCATGTTTTTTTTTTAATCAGGGCAGTTCACCTGCTGTAACTGTAAAAACACTGCTCCTTTTTATTTATGACAAAAGTGCACAGAAGCCTGAAACTTTCAGGTTATTTTTAAGACATGACCTCAGTGTCACCACAAAGCTCTACTTGTGAAGCAAACAACCTAAAATTCATGACTGGCTGAAATGAACTGCAGTGCTGCGAGTTTTAGACTGAAAACTTCAGAAATAAAAACAGCCATATACTGCTTAACCTTATGTTAAAGCAAACCTCTCAAGAAATAAAAGGTCTTTAATGGCACAGCTGAGAGCAAGAATCCTTCCCTTGAATCTTGAAGTCAACAGACTTTAAAACATTCCTGAAGATGAAAGGTTGTGTGAACTATGTGAACTCAATGAAGTGGAAAGTGAGTCACATGAACTGAGCACTCCCTTATTTTCTGAAATGTCTGTTAAAAATCCAGAAATTTTCTGGTATTCTGATGATGATAGAATAAACAGGCTGTTTAACTTCAATGTCTTTAGCTAATTTTGTTTCTGAAGCCTGGAAAAAGCGTCAGGATTGTTTATATGCTTAATTGGTCTAATGTCTGTTATCTGGTTTTCATCTGCTATTATATGTTCATTTTTTTGGTGTCTTTTAAGTCCACTCAGGCTGGGCACTTCTTGTGCATGACACGCTAATAAAAAATTTCAATTCAATTCAATTCAATACTGCTTATCTATGGACATCAATCATTTTTGTTCTTGGACCTGTATTTCTTCATATTCTTGTTCTAGTCTTGCTGTGTTGTGATTCACATACAGTTCCCTGATCTTGACATTTTTCTTACAGATATCCATCATGACATTTGAAGCATACAGTATATGCAAATACATGAATGTTCTTATGCACACACATGTGCAGGCACGCACATCCACTTTTTTCAGAAGCACAGTCTTAATGGATGCCTTTGGGCACTAAAGCGCATTTCTGACTGCAGCCTCATGACTACCTGAGTGAAAGCAGTCCTCTTAATGCTCTTCTATAAAAGAGCTTTTGGGCTTCTAATACTGGGGTTCAACAAAGGGACACTTATAACAGACACAGACGCAATGGCATGTGAGTCTTCTGCACAGTAGGTGCAGCCGATGATGTAAGGTCACCACATAGTCAGCCAGCACAATATCATGGCAGCCAATTTGTCTCAGTTACGTCAGAAGTGTCATACCGATGAGCCGCCGCTGGAGTTAAGGAGGAAGTTGGCCGTGTGGGCGGCGACGGGAGGCTCGTTGGGGATTGGCCGGTGGCCCAGTGCCATGCCAACAATTGCAGTCATGTGAGTTTCTGTTCCAAAGACATGGATGGGGATCCCAGTGGTCTTTCCTGTGGAGAGCAGGCAGAGCTTAAGTCTGTGTAATGCAGAAAACCAGCAGGTGCTTTTTGAACAAAATTTACTCAAGACCTGTTTTCATAGCTAAAGAAAGAACATACCGACTTCTCCCATAACTCTGAGACCTTCCTGGTAGTTTGGCCCTCCACGGCGAACAAATATGGTCACCTCATGCTCTTTGAGCGGGACCTGATAATCTCTGATGGCGCGCACAATCCCCTGATAAAGACAAGAATAATTTCAGTAAATAAAGAACAAGATAAAAACTACAGAAGCATATTGCATTCACCATAAAAAAAAGGAAAAAACAAAACTCAGTTTTTCAAAGTAATTTTTTCTGTTCTGTTCTTCTAAATAATTTTTTTCTTTCGTTCAGAGTGATTTATTTATTTTTCTTTTCTGTTTTTTAGAATATTTTCCCCCCTGTTTTTCAGACCAATTTTTCTGTTTTTCAGACTGTGGTTTTTCTGTTTTGTTTCTCAGGCTAATTGTTTTTCCTATTCTCTGGGATTATGATCATTTAAAAACAGACTCTTTCAACCCCCCCTATGCTCAATTTACTGGAAGCAAACATGTCCCATTTGTTTAGTTTAATCAAGTTTTACTTTCTTTTGGGTTTGAGACACTGGGAGATACTCCTTTCTTTCAGTTAGATGGAATTGTCATAAGTTTGTCTACTTTGTGCAGGCACCTAAGGATTTGCATACCTTATGTTTAACTAATAACATGCTTTACTCTCATTGATCTGGTTAGTCGAAGCTATCTAGGAGCTGGAAAAGTCGGCAATTTGGAGCAGCCACGGTGATTGCATGACATTCTGGCAGAATTTTGTTGAAGTATCTCACTTAGTTAGGAAAAAAAATATTCAGAAAAACAGAAAAATAAAAAAAAAATAATACTATAAAAAAAAAAACAGAATAAAATTTGCCCGAAAAAACAGAAAGAGGGGGAAAATATTAGTGCAAAAACAGAAAAAAATAGTCAGAAAAACAGAAAGAAGAAAAAAAATTACTCAAAAAAAGTTTCCTTTATTCAGTGAATGCAATATGCTTCTGTAAAAAACAGATACTACATAAACAAAAAGACATGCAACACTATACCTTAAATGTTGCTGCAACATTTGTGAAGTTTGCTATGCTTCCACCGATGATCAAAACTTTTCCTGTAAAAAAATGCAACAGAAACATCTCCTAAATAAATTTAAAAAAAAACTTCCCTCAGTACCATCAACAAGGTAGGAGGCTTTCCTACCTTCAGGGTGCTTCTCTCGGGTCATCAGAGACAGGATGGTCTTAGCGTAGTCATAGGTCTGCTGTTCACTCGGTGCTCCTGAATACTCCCCATAGTTAGCCAGCTCGTTGACACCGCCCAGGTCACAGATTGTGTCACTGGAAGAGTTGAACATAAGTCACTGGCACTGTGGAAAAAGAACTTAAACACGACTGAAGATTAAGAGAAACAAGATGATGCACTTCTCCATCTGTTCTGAGTATTCAGCACTGCAAACAAATAACTTTAGAGTGCACAGGGGGGATAATTAGCCATGGATGATAATTCTGTATGTCACGCTTTCTACCTCAACAGACGAAGGCTTGGGGGAGACGCTGCACACTCCCCCAGACTCTCACTAAGACTGAAGCATCTTAAAATCCAATTTAGCCGGTAGCTGAACAGACAGTCTGATCTGCTGCACCATCAGTCTCACTGCTGCATGCTCTCTTAATGCTAAACCCAATTATATGTAGTGAAATGGATGCAGTCTTGGTAAAGCTTTGAGCAGATTTCAGCCACAGAGAGCAGCTGGGGTCTTATTTATTGAAGCTGCGACAGAATACCTGTACACCACTGAGGCGCCTCCTCCTGCCACCATGGTCCAGATCCTGCCTCTGGGGTTGAGCAGGGTCAGTTTAAGGCTGGCGCCGCTTTTTGCATCAAGGTCAGCGATGTAGGCCTCCTGCAAAAGACAAAGTAGAGGCCAATGACAAGGTGAGATGACGTTACTTGATTGGAACAGTGGGAGGGTAGCTGGAGTGGGCTGATTTTGTGTGCGAGTGTGTGTGTGATTGGAGCCTTAATCAGAGAAGTACTTTCACAAGCACAGCCTGATGCCGGTGCTGGCATTGATTTTATTGTGCCATTAATTGGAAATATTGTACATGCATAAACAGAGATGCTGTACGTGATGTGCATCAGTTGATGTTTTTGACAGTCAGGTCCACAGCTGGTGTCTGACAGTAAGGAAAACCTAATCAAAGACACCCGCTGTCCCACGTCCACACTGCAGATTCACAGCAGCCCAATTAGAGCGACCCTTCTGCTACACAGACAGTCTGTCTCAAACAAGCATCTGGCAATATTGGAATAAAATCTTAAATACACACACTTAAAAAAAACAACAACAGTAAAATACCGTTATTTTTGAAAATTAGGTGTTTTCTCTTGATTTATTTCATGACTTTTATAAATAAACACTAAAATAAAGACAAACACCTTTACTTAGATATACCTTTCATTCTCTCTGTCCTCTCTTACCTCAGGATAAGCCTCTCTGCCGAAGGGTGGAGGGAACTCCACATCTCCCCACTTGGCTTTGCAGATGTAGTCAGCTGTAGCATCGATTTTGGCCGCCATGTCCAGCACATAAACCCCTTCTTTTGTAACCACTGACAGACAGAGATAACAAGAGCGTTGACATCTATCCTCAAACAAGGTTCGCCAACTCCCTCCCGCAGAAAGCCACTGTCAGCATAAAGCATGAGTTTTGAACAAGTCATATAAGGACCGAATTTGGTGATAGGCGACCACAGCTTTTCTGCTGTCCCTGCAGGAGGTGGACGGAAAGTGAAGATGAGGAGGAAGAGGGACATCAAAGCGCAGAGAGCCGGTCTCAGCAGCCATGTTCCCTCTACAGGAACAGCTGCCAGAGGGCTGTACTGGTGCCCAATTACTCTATCATAAATACATGCTGCCTTCATCAAACAGTCGGGGCATGAATTATTGAAGTTTTTCCTCCCACAGTCTAAAAACTGTGGAAAAAAATCAGCTGCAAGGATGCAATGTGTTTTAATATGCACTGATGTTTTCATTTCCAACTTCCTTTTGATGTCCCCTCATCCATTACATAATAAGATCACATACTCATGAGGTAGTGTTTAGATTAGATTTCTATGCAATCATGATTCTTGTCAGGACTTTACACATCTGGGTTTCAGGGATGTGACAGAAAAAAGCAATCAGGAAAAAAGGGAACACCTACCTAATGGGTTGATCTCCAGGTACGTGAAGAACAGGTCCTCATACAGGTTGAAGAGCCCGACAATGAAGTTGGCCAGGACTCTGCAGGGAGACGAGAAAACTAATCAGTCGCTGGTGTTTTGATGAAATGATTCGGATTTCTGTTCTAGTGTTATTATTGACTTTATAATACGCAAACAGGGCTAGTAACAGTTTCACACATGTGAGGTTGGTCTGCGTTTTCTGTTTCGTATCGTTATAGTTAGTTAGTTATTTAGTAATTGAAGTGTCATGCACACAAAGTGCCCAACCTACATGGGTTTATAAGACACTAAATAATATCAACAGACAGTGTTGCATAGCGTGAAAAACTAAAAAAAAAAGAGGAAAAGGAAAAACATACAAGTACACATAAAATTAGATCTACACCCGTAAACTACATAAACTCAAATCAAATGTACAACACATTTTTTCTCTTTTCCCAAGACTTATAAATAAAGTTAGCTGTATAAAAAACTCGTATTTTAAAACACAATTCAAGTTTCTTGTAGTCATCTAAGTAAAAGAAATCATTGGATAACAAACTCATTTTCTTGAAAAATAAATGTCTGAATTTGTCATACAAAGGAACATAAAATGAATCTCATTTTCTGTTTGTTCTAAATCACAGTACAGGTGAAGTCTTTGTTCCTCTGGTACACCACTAAACCTGCCTGTTTCAATAGCCAGTGGTTAAGTGCCTGTATGCAATTAAGCACAAAGGAATCTTTGAGTTTTTGTTATATTTTAGATTATATTATAGATGAGCATATTTGGGTTTAAATGTGAAACCTCTGTCTTTTTGTTGACTCATCTTGGATTTCATTGTTTTTCTTCTGTTGTGCGTATTGATTAAATAAGTCACTAAACAAAAAGTAATTTCCTTATGATTCCAACTGTAAGAAACGACAGCCTCCTTAATGCAGGACAGGAGAGCCGGACAGGAAACAGCCCACCTTTTAACTGACTATAGAGGATGAGATCCAATTAAAGTCCTCCTTCAAATGTCAAAACAGAGCAGTGAGTTATGGGAGAATGCTGAGGGGGAGTTGGGGGAGGCTGTTTTGTTTTCCTCTCCTGCCTGTCAGTTTTGCAAGCAGCTCAGAGCCTCTGTTACCACGTCAGCCTGTTGTCAGACGTCCACTGGGAGTAAACTATGACCAAATCCCTCCAGTGACTCAGCCTCTACTTCTGACAGGAGGGCAGGAAAAGCGGGCCAAGAAGGTTCCTGTTTTGAATCTAGAGTGGGTGGTGAGGGTGAGGAAAAGAGTGAAAAAGGGTGAGGAGTGGAGCTTCTCCAATGTCAGCCAAGACAGCCAGTCTGGCCTGTGCTGCTGTGGAGATGGATGGGAGGGTGTAGAGGGGTGAGCCGCTGTATCATACCAATCAAAATAAAAGGACGTGCCGTGAATGTGGCTGGACTGTAAAAAAGGCTGGGGGTGGGGGCTGATTGAAAAAAAGGAGTTTGTCATTTGTCTAATGGAAACCCTCCACCCGCCTTCTCCTGCTCCCCCTACATTCACTGCCAGTATCAAAGTGCTTTTTCCACCTTCTTCATGCGACATTTTCTTTCCTCCTCGAACCAAGTCTTTTACTACAAAACAGAAAACAATCTTTTCCCCCTTTTCTGTGTTTTTACCATAGCTAATTTTAGCCCTGTGTGATTTAAATCTTCTGACTAAGGTTAAAGATGAAGTCCTGGACCACTTTTTCTGTTCCACTTACGATTTCTTGTCATTGGGGACGTGACTCAGCAGTTCTTTCTTCACAGAGTCTTCACTGATTTTTTCATCCACCCCAATCAGCAGCTTCTTCGCCTTAGCATCCACATCTCCCACATCCACCCCGCCTTCATGATGGAACAGCACATAGTCGCCCTCTCGGGTGGCGTAGATGCACACATAGAACTCCTCCTCCTAGACCAGACATATTTTATGACCACTGTTATCTAAATCAGGATCATAAAACTCTCAAATGAATCATTAAATAGTTCATGTTTTAGGAGTGCTTTACCTGCTTGTGTGGGACAAACGGCTCAATGAGGAAGTTCTTAAGGATGCCGTTGGCTTTTCCCACCTGAGGATCATCAAGAAAATACTTTACTTAGAGCACGAAATGCTTAATCAAGAACAAAAACATGAGTCAAACAGCCTATTTGCAGATTTCAGGCATATTAATGATGCTAAATGATACAGCACTTAAAAATAACGCAGGATGATCACTTGACACAAAAGAAAGGAAAGGTTGAGAAGAGAGGAGAAGAAAATGTCACCATGTTTTACTGCAGGCAAAGCTCCTGCTCAGCCACAGCTCATTTAGAGAGGCTGTCATCGTGTCTCTGTTAAAGGCCAATAGGCACAGAACAACC
Organism: Xyrichtys novacula; assembly: GCA_962446985.1. Lineage (NCBI taxonomy): Eukaryota > Metazoa > Chordata > Actinopteri > Labriformes > Labridae > Xyrichtys > Xyrichtys novacula. Next base: position 18,568,123 of record OY660879.1, on the reverse strand, counting down.
AGGGACCGGCTGAGAGCAGCCAGCCGAGGAGAAAACCGAACAAAAAGAGGGAGAGAGAGAGAGAGAGCAGAAAAGGGAGGTAGACGGTGGGAGGAAAAAAACAAACCGTCTATCACAATTTTACAAAAGGGCTCCAACAAAATGAGATGAATGATCTGACTTGGGTTACTGCCTCAAACAGGAAAGCCACTAATGTTGTAGATGATTTAATTTAACCACTTAAACTAATATGATCACACAAAACATGAATTACTTATTCAGTAAAATGAAAGAGTGAGCCACTGCAGCGCAGAAAACACAGTGAATAACGTGAAAAGGAAGGAAGTTGCAGGATCTGCTAGGTGTCAAAGTTATTCATAGGTGCTGGTTTCTGATATGACCAATTCCTCTTAAAAAAGTTGCTCTGTTGACTTCCTCTGATAAACTCACAAGCTAACTAAAAACAGGCCGTTTTGACCAGATCAACATCTCACTTTTTCGTTACTGCGGGGAAACATTCCTCTATTTATCACAGAAACAAGACTGTTGAAGATAATCATGTGCGTTGCAAATTTTATAGATCCAAAGTTTCCAATTCAAGCAAACAAGAAATGAACCATTAGGGTGGTCCTGATACAATATTGTTATCGGATATCGGTCCGATATCAGCCAAAAAACAAAAATCGGATCATATCGGCTTGCATCTAAAATGTCTGAAATCAGTACAATCCAATCCAATCCAATACAAGCAGTCCATTTCAGACTTCACTCTTGCACCTCTAGCTACCAGCGCCCAGATCCAGCATGTAGAGCCCATGTGGTCACAACAACAGTGTCTCTAGTGTCACTAAGGTACGAACAATATAGCAAAGGTGTAGGAGTGATGTCAGCTGTGTGGCAGTACTTCTTGTCATGCACAAGTTTGTGCCAATATCAGATCAATATCAGTATCGGCCGATACTGAAGGCTACAATATCGGTATTGTATCAGACACCCTTATGAACCATGCAGCAAATACACAAGCAGCATCGTCAGTCTAGCTAACATGAGGCTAATAACTTGCATCTTTTCAAAGGTAGTATAAAAAAGAGAAATGGGATATGCTGCCCTAACCTTTTTTTATGGTATTACAGCTGTAGCTTTGTGTATTCTCATTTACAACCACTGACAGCTGCAGACAGTTCTCTTTCTCGTGAAAAGACATATTGATGCAATCTACGTGCTGCAACTCACACCAACAGTCTTCTTCAAAGCTTTATGAACCATCCTAGTCCCTCTGCTACTTGTTATTTGGTTTATGAGGCAAAGCAGCATCTCAGCCTCGCAGTGATGGATCTGGTGTGCCGTGCTTCATGCCGACTCGATTGATAGACTGGCTGTTTATTCCCGAGCTGCAAGCGTTACAGCTGAGCTGACCAGACTGATTTACAACCAGCGGACTAACACTGAACGCCTCAGCAGTCCGTTCAGGCAAACACACAAACCAAATGCATCAGTGCAAAAAAAAACAAGAGCCGCAGGTTGAAGGAAAGGGCATGAGGAGGAGTGTCTGAATTAAGCTCTGGGATAATATTGATTAAAGGAGTGTTCAGCTAAGAGCACACTCTAAAACTGGAGGGTTGGAGAAGGTAATTGGCTGAAAAACAGCAGAGATGGAGAGGGTGGATGACGTACAGTAGTCTCTTTCATTAGGCGGGACTTCAGCCACTCCTTGACACCGTTCAGGTCCATGTTGACGCCCACCAGGCCCAGCTTTCCTCTCCTCTTGATCAGCTGGTCTGGCTTCACCACCAGCCTCTGGAGAAGAAAAATAAACATGTTTTTAGAACAAAACAGGGTCATACTGAGCAAAATGTATCAAACTGTTTCAATAACACAGCAGGGTCTGAAGTGCATTTTCTGCTAATCTTTTTTTTTTAATAATCCGTCACCTGAAGCTCGATCAAATACTAGTTTATATTTCTTGAATTTTAAACCTCATGCATGTAAAAAAACTGGAGTGAAAAAGACAATTTCTGCACATTTCTCACATGTTGGATTCTGATGACAATAAAAGTGATGGTATTTTTATTATCAACCACCTGTCAATGTGAGAGCTTATACTGTAATTATGCAGTGATGCTGTGTGTGTGACAACAAGAGTTCATTCATTCATCATCTGCTGAGGTACAAAACATAAGTAGGATTCTCTAAAACACTCTGACTCGAGAGCCTGCTCTTTCCCTCTCTCGCCATAGATAGAGAGAATGACTTATGACAGCTGAGCCATTAAGATCTGGGTGCTCGCCAGTGAGCAAAGGAAGAGCAGGTAGGAGGTGAAAGTTAATGCAATTGCCTAATCAATTCTACCAGGGCATATATCTCTGTGTATCTACCCTGCACATCTTCCTCCACATCCTACCTTCCAGATTAAAAGCCTCAGATGTGAGGGACACACAGGGGGATTGACATTTTATCCCGCAAGATGACTCACAGAGTAATTCAATTAACTTCTATTTTAGCCCGTCGATCTGCTACTGCTGCATTTTGAAGAGCTGATCTGAAAGCGTGGCGTTGTGGAAAGAGTCTGAAGGTTGTTGTTTGTCTGGGGAACAATTAGACCAAGAAATCCTATGGAAGCTGAACTCTGACCTCTGTGTTACCAAGAATCAAAGTGGGAAAAAATGCATCTTTCTTGTGCATCTGTTGCATTTCCACTGAGAATGCGGCAGCGCTACGACATCACTTTGCTCTCTATGACATCAGAAAACAGACGCCAAGAGACCGCCAGCCAAAGTAATTGTCTCATAAAGAGGAGACCATTTTTCAGAGGCTGAGGAGTCGATGTACTTTAGGCATTTATGGGCTATAAATTTGTGTTGCAATAACTAATTGTTCACTCAGCGTAAGAATATTTTGTCTCTTTATCCACATTCAATTTTGGTCAGACTGGTCTCTGGTGCCTTACCTCTGTGAGCAGCCATGGGTGCTCTACTGCCAGCCGATTGAAGTCGGTCTCAGGAGTCACATTGGCATAGCGGAATCTGTTCTGCACAGCCGCCGATGTGCAGATGTACTTGTAGAGGAACTCTTTTCCCGTCTGCTCGGAGATGGCCTTGGCTGACATGACTGCTTCAGCTGAATTAGTCTGGGTGAGAAAGTGAACGATTAGGTGAGACAAAGATAGGACGATGAGAGGAGGAGTGGACCATTAAAGAAAAGCAGATGTTCATGCTGGGTTTAAAACATTACATTCTTAAAGCCATACTAAACTCATGCACGAAAAAATTAGCGTGTTACTGTCAGAGCAATAAAGACAGAGTCTGGTAACCAAATGACGAAAAGACATGTGAAACTGGTCCAAGTTTCACATTAATTATGTTACAATTAATAAATGAAAAGTCCAACGTCATTCAATTAGCTACAAAGATGGAAAAATGACTGCAGTTTGTGAAGTGGTGCTGTACATTTTATCCAATCATAATTAAATTATGAAATAAATAATGGAGAGGCTATTTTTTTTTTTAATCCAGCGTAATTTATGTGACGCCCTGGCCCACAAATCTTCTCCAGATTAATTTATGAGATGCGTATTTATATAATTAACCTGCTATGAAGGGAAAACTAGCTTTATTATCCTAAGGGCACTAGAAAATGAGCTGAAATAATGAGACACGTCACATGTTACATCATCCTAATTGATCCGGTGAAAACTGAAACCTTAGTGCAAAATGATCACCCCCTTTGCTGCAATCTGCATCCGTCCATGACTCTTTTTTTCCCCATATGGTGCAGCTTTTGTATGAAAATCTGATTTTCCAGCAGGATCAGACCTCATCATCCTCTGCAGTGTCAGGCTTTATTGTTTGTCTCATAGTGAACTTAGAAAAATACAGACAGTAAAGCTTAATCCAACATGATCAAGCTGTGTTTGTTTGACCTGTGCACTAATGAGGTAATTGGCACTTATTTACCACTCAGATAATCAGATTCCTGTTTAAGTGACAGCAGACAGTACGGAGTGGAGTAATAGGACTGCCTTCAAATCTACACAAGTGATCCACAGATTTTACAAGATCTGTTTTCATTAAAAAGCAAAAATTCAGTGAAATAAACACATCAAGTGATGGAAAATTGTTCCTTTTTTTTTAAAGGCAGAGTCCTTTCCATGAGTGGCAGAACGTGACGGAAGTCAAGTAAGTAAATGTAATGGCATCAATAAATTTTACAGTAGGAGGGTTTAGGTGTGACCTTTATACTTCAGCCATAAGCTCTCCTAAACGGGGTCATCTGCAACAGGACAAACAAACGCATAACATTGGGGTATTTAAGATCACTGCTAATAAAATCATGTCTCCCTGCATGCATCTGTAATCTTCATTATCCTTACAAAACAGTGTAAAGATCAATTGGACACAAACTCCTATGTAAACAACCAGTCATCTAAAGCAATAAAAATGTGGTGTTATAGTTTTTTCTGACTTTTACTGCACTATAAACACAGTAGACACAACATGAACTCTTAAGACAATGAAGACTCTTGAAAAAACAACATTTTCACTGCAATCATACAATACATCTTGCAGAAACCTGGATTATTAGTTTTATTTATCCTATTTAAGATGCGCCACAATTGCTACCCACATGTAACAGGAGGTTTACAACTCCAACAGATGACAAATTTAGCTCATCCTTCACTGATCAATACTGTGAGATGTAGAGATGTAGAGACTATGGAGAGTCCTGTGCATCATGTAACCTTGCAGGGATGGCATTCATACTCAGTGTGTTTCTCCTGTATGCTTCATTACGCTAAAAGCCCTGATGTTGTCTCAAAAAGGTATCCCTCGTTGTACACTGCAGCCGTGACGGCTATTTCTTCAATGGATTAATGGGTCTGTCACAGATCTTTCTGACTATTGATCACCCATGTCCCTGAGTCACTACAGTGCTGGTTCCAGGCCAGGAGAACATCCAGACCTCATCCAGGCACCATAGATCATCCACTTACCTGTCAGCGATATTAACCATCATTGATTCATGACAGCAATAACATTGATTCAGGAGACGCATCATAACATTTCAAAATAGGGGGTGATGGATGACAGTGTGTTAGGTGCAGGTCCAATCAGAACAATAAACAAACTACATTTTTTATATAAATTTTTTTTAAAGTTATTTAGGTGCCTTAAAGATAAAAATATAATATTACAGGAAAACTTTTTTCAATTTTGACCTACAAACAAGGAAGTAAACGTTCCTGTATGAGGGTGATGAGTTAAAGATCAGGATTCAGTCAACTGTTTCATTCATTCACAAACCGGTCAGACAGCACCGTCACACCACTGTCCTTCTTGACAAATACCTACTTAACCATTGAAAAGGGGAACTTCACAAGTCACTCAAACGTTGCGGCAGGTGTGATGCAAATATACAGCTTTAAAAACCAAAGAAAGTCAACTTTTTAGTCAGGATCAATTTCACAGATAGAGACAGACAGGGTAGGATTTGACAAAGGTAGTAAAGAAGCGCGCGCTTGTTGTAAAATAACATGTAATTTACCTTATTTTAGACTTGTTTTTCTTCTTTCCACAGCTCTCGAGGAAGTGATGAGTGGATGTGTGTGTTTTTTTCTCGGCAGAGCTGCTTCACTCTCGCCGTCCGCGCTGACCAGAGGTGCTGGAGTGGAGAACAGCGCTTCCTGGGAGTTTTGTCTCTTTCGCCCATCTGCCGATAGGCTTGGCTGATGTTTCCTGGACCTGATTGGTCGATTCCGTACCATGCTTTATTGACGCCTTCAGGGACATAAAGGAATTACCGCAACATCACAGTTGAACGCAGAAAAACACAGGTAACCCGCGGCCAAATGCGTCATAAGGAGTGAGTTTTATCTTTTGTTATATATTTCTTTTACTCTATTGTTACCACTAACTTACAAATTACAGCTAACCTTTAAAATAAACGAAAAAAGCCAACATGGTACTTGGCATTGCTTTGTTTCAATAGCAAAAATTGTTTGGCTTGAAAAATTTAATTTAATAAATATGAGGACCCACAGCAGTGTAACGCTGCTTGCACATTGGCATTTGAAATAATGCAATAATATCTCAAAGAATAAGTCTGAACCTTACAAAGGTTTTTTTTCTACCTTTACTCGGGTGGTCCTACATGATCCTATACAAAGTTTGAATCAAATCACTTTCATAGTGCATACATTTTATAAGGGATTTTCCAATCATTCCGGGCTAACTTGTAGGTATAATCCGTTTTTCCCAGTGTCCATACACACACCACATATGAGGAAAGCAGGTCAATTATCCACCATTGACGCTGATTGGTTACTATTGCTCACTATGTATTCAACAGCCAATGAGAAAACAGGAGTTGATTTGCAAGAGTTTAACACCGGGCATCCTGCAGATACAAGTGAACAAATACTGACATGCTTTTTTTTGCGATGTGGGTTCATGGTCTTTGGCCTGTATTTGGCCCTCACAATTGAGTTAAATTGTCAGTTTACAGCACACTGTGGGGACCAAACGCTCTTTCGGACATTTGTTTTTACTTACAACTTCAAACTTCAAATTCCCTACATTTGTCACACCAGAACTTTTTCATAAATTCAATTTGTTTTGAGCGTAATCTCTACAAATAAGATATTATTAACCATATATGATGCATGATGCAGTCTTATGAATTCCTAGATTTAAAAACAGAATGTTTGTTAGAAATAGATATATCTATAGATAATAGTTTAAGCCACAGGTGTCAAACTCAAGGCCCGGGGGCCAAATCTGGCCCGTGGAACAATTATATCTGGCCCACAAGATCAGTTCATATTTGTATTATAATTGGCCCACCAGTATGAAGTCTGCAGATTTCCTCCAGTATAATAATGTAAACTTTAGCACCTTTATTTAAAATCCACAAAAATCTAGGAAATTATGGAGTGAGGAAGATTTGATAAATTGCCAAGAATGTGGGGGAAAAAATATTGTTTGTTTTATGTTTTCAATTTTGTATTTCAAGATTACAAGTCAAACATGATTGGATTTTTTATTTCATGCTTTGATTTTGTTCAACTCAGTATTTGAACTTGTATCATTTTTATACTTTAGATTCCAATTTTAAATTTTAAGTCATATTTTGACCTTTTAAACCCGATTTCAATGTTCTCCCATGTATTTGCTCTTTAAAAGCATTATTTTTCTATTTTTAATATCATGCTCTGATCTTTTGAACTAATAAATAAAAAACTTATCTTTTTAGAATTTCTAAATGATTTATAATCATTGCTGTTTTTGTTACATATTATTTGAAAAGGAGGCTGACAGCTTTGGTGAAATGTTGACCCTGTTTGGCCCCCAGGTAAGACCTAATCCAGATTATGGCCCTTGCTGTGGTTGAGTTTGACACCCCTGGTTTAAGCCTATTCTCTCTTTCCAGATTACAGCACTTGTGGTTAAAAAGCCCCAGTGTCACCCAGATATAATGAAAATTTGTGCCAAAAAATCTTGATGCAATGCAGGATGGGGTCCTTCTATCGGTCCAATGTACCAGACATAGGGAGCACTGTTAACATGTATCTCAAGCAGTATACTTGTGATACCATTTTATCTGTAAAGGTCAGAAATCCAGCATGATGTACCTGAAATTCTACTATTTCAAAAGCAGATGTGTGTGTTGTATCCCAGCCTAAATAAATAATGTTAGACTCTGACTCAATCATGTGGAAGATACACAGTGCTGAACTGCTCAAGTGTTGGCTGGTGGAGCATGTGAGATGGTGCCCTCTCCTGGTTTATACTATAAATTACAAGTGCATGCTGCAAGAATGACCGTTAATGTATTTTATCAGTTTCAGTTAACAGACAACATGCAAGACATCCAACTGCAATAACAGCTCTGAGTAGGCCGCAAGTTGTGTTCCTGGAGCAAAGCATCTTCTTTTTTATTAAGTGTACAAAACAAGTGCAAAAATAGTGATTCAGAAGAGCTACACAAAGTAGGACTCGCCCTTCAAAAAATACAGAGGATACAAAGAGAAATGCAATACATGAAGTGCTGTTGAAAAAAGATAAAAGGGATAAACGGTGCAGTATTTGCGCAGTAGAAAAAGATAGCAAAACATTTACTTGATATCCACAGCATTTGATAAGTAGTTAGTGCAAGCAGCTGAAATAAATGCTTAAGTCAAAGGGATTCTCCCTTTAGTAATACACAGTGCAAAGATTTTAAATGGAAGGACCTCTATTAATGACAATCATTCTAATACACTTAAACAAATAGAGAACTTTGGCCCCATACTTATTTCTAGGCTGAACAATAAACAGAAACGACTGCTAGGACAAAGGAGACACCAGACAGTGTTAAAGCGGCAGAGGAACTTGAAGCAGATCAGAAGTGTGTGAATATGTTGATACCGTTTTTAGTGTAACGCATGCAATGAAAGGATCTAGAACTCGTACCTGTATTACTGAGATACACTGACAGAAAGAAGAGTATATGTAAGTCATAACTGTTGAACTGTGAGAGGAGGTTACACTACCTTTAGTCTAAAACTGCAGCTAATCACACCTAAGCTGATAGCCAGGTTGTGAAACTCTGGCACCAATATGTGGAACAAGATACTGAATGTTAACAGTAAGCCTAACCGGATTAAAGGCATCTTGGGTTGTGGTGCAAATCAATAGTAAAAGGCACACAGCTTGTGGATTTAGGGTGGCTACAGTTGAAACCTTTAACGCTGCACAAACACTCACCATTCACAGAGTAAGCCCAAGTTTTACCCCACCAGTCATCCCAACCACACACCCCCAGATTCGCCATCTACAGTATGGTGCACTTCTGCCTCTTTCTCTTCTCCGGTTCCTTTTTGGGTGGCCCGGGCTCCTTGCGCCCGTAGTAGCTAGAGAAGCAGGCGGGGGCGCAGATGGACTCCCTCAGACTAAGCAGCCACCTTCCATTGCCGTAATAGGTCAGCGATCCCAGCTCCATCTCCTCCACCAGCTCCCCCTGTTGGCCTTCCTGCTGCAAGGCAAGGATTTCCAGCAGATCCAGACCTGTTTGAACCGGCTCCACACCCTCTGCACAGCCCAGGGTGACGTGGGCGCGGCTCCCCTGAGGGAGAGAGGCAGCTGCTGGGACATCTGCCTCCTTCTCGGCATCGGCTGGCCACAGCAGAAGCTGCTCCTCTGTGAGGGACACTCTGGCACCGACAGTGCGCGGAGTGACAAAAAGAGCACTCAGAGAGAGCTCCGAAACCGAACCGTAGAATTTTTGAACAACCTGCAAAGTAGAAAAAAAATTAAGAGAAAACAGCAATCCATTAGAGCCAGGGTGACATATTTTTGGATCTTCACTCAACATGCATAAAATAAATGGTTTCTTACTGGATTCTCTGCATACTCTTTGGCACCATCCGCTTTCCCGTAGTCACTAAATTTTGTAGTGCAATGGAGGGATCCTTTGGCTTGAAAGTATTGCTCCAAATCCACCTCTTTTTCAGCTTTTCCTGTGACTGTTAATAGAAAGAAAAGATAAATGTTACATGTTTCTCCTTGTTAAGTTTTAAAATATTATCTGCTTAAATGTACTCACAGTCAATTAAGTGCTTCTTAAAGGCGTCCATGGTGTCCAGCGTCTTCAGGAAGTCCATAGAAGTGCACCGGACCTTGTCCTGGACAGAGGAGAGTAGAAACCAACCAAAGAAAAGAGGAAGGGACACATCTGTGAAAGGACCTCTCATGGCTTCCAGCTGAGCCTCTTCCAGCCCACGCCTGGTCTTCTTGGTCAGCTGTGTGAGGTCTCTGCTCCATTCGGTACGTGGCTCCAGGAAGACTGTGACAAGGTGGTACTGCTCAGCAATCTCCCCCAGACGGGCCAGGCGGTCCAGGGTGTGGTTGGTGTCATCCACCACCACGAGCACAGAAGAAGCAGGTCCTGCACTGCAGCAGGCCACCACAGCTTCATCCAGAGCCTTGTATCCATCAGCAGATGCTTCTGGACTCTCTGGCTTTACACCATGGTCATCAGCACAGAAAACAGAGCAGTGGTCTTTGTAAGCATCAGCTATAGCACGAGCCAAGAAGCTTTTACCACTTCCTGGAAGGCCTCTTAGGACAACCAAGGTACGAGAGGTCCGCAGGGCATCTTTGGTCGGCTCTTGTTCCAGAAGAGCGAAGGAAAGGGAGCCAGAGGCAGGGACTGTTTCTTCTTCCTTTTGTAGTTCAGCATTATTTGTCTCAGGTGTTACAGCTTTCTCTTCTGCTGCACCTCCAGCCCCCTTTTCTGGTTCAGCTTCTTTCTTTTGCTCAGCTGCTGCTGCCTCCTCTGTTACTGTCACAGTCACTGCTGGCTTTTCTGGGGAAACTTCCTCAGATTCCTCCTCTTCAGCAGGCTTTTCTTTTTCCACCTCTTTTATAGGCTCTGCTGGGACATCCTTTTCCTCCACAACCTTGTTGGCAACTTCTTCTGCCTTGGTATCCATTAAAGTTGTGTCCGTTCCCTTCAGTTCGGACTCTGTCTCCTCTTGCCTGGGTGGTTCTGTGTCCACCAGCTGCTGTAGTGCTGCTGGTTCAGGTGATGTTTGCTCTTGTATTTCAGCTTCAGGGACCGATTCGGACAGTTTCTCTGGCTCCAGTTCAGGGGGAATGTCTGCCAGAGGTGTTTGCACAAGCAAAGGTTCTGGGTCATTCTCTGGCGCTGGCTGCTGTTGAGGCTGAGTGTTTTCTGGTTCTGTGTCTAAAGCTGCCACTGGGTCAGAGATCTTTTCAGATGACTCATCTGGTTCTGGTGGAGCCACCGCAGCAGGCTCTGACTCCATTTCAGATTCTTCTGTGGGCAGGCTGTCCTCGATTTCCACTTCTGTTTTTTCCTCGGACATTGTAACTGATCCTGTCACAATCAACTCTTCTGTTTCTTTTAAGTTTATGACTTCTGTATCATGGCCGTTCACAGGCAGCTGCTCGGTCTCTTCGCCAGCAGCTGGTGGCTTCTCAGGCTCTGTGGAGTCCTCTGGTGTCTCCAATTTTGACACAACCTCTTTTTCCATTACAGTCTCCTCTTGCTGTGGAGGCTCTGACACATCCAAAACCTCACCACTTTTCTCTAAATCCATATCTGGCTCAAAGGCTGACTTCAGACACCACCATGTACCTTAAAAAAAAAAAAAAAGGAAATGTGCATTGAAACCAACAAGGACTTAACCGATAGAAAACTTCTGATGACAAGCCCCAGCAGCTTACCCACAGCACATTAAAAAAGTCCTACAATCCAGTAACTCCAAAACTTATCAAGTTCAAGAAAGTTTGAAGGAAAAGTAAGTGCTTTGCAAGGAGCAAAGTTTGCCATGGGCACTTTTCATATATCAGTTTATAGTAGAGGCTCTGCTACAGCATGTTAAAGCAAAATCTACCTTAAACCTACAAGAGAAGAGTGACTCTCTGTTTATAGTTCAGGTTTTATTGAGTGGTGTTACACTTGAATGTATGATGCAATGAACTTCTCATACAGCAAACTGGGTAAACAAAAGTTAATATTTTGCAGTTCAGTCTGATACCAATAAACTCTGAACAACAACCTCCGTAGTTAAATGTACAGTTTGAATTGTGCAAGTACTGAACAGTGAGAAATTAAGGAGCGATTAGATAACATTAGACTGCAGTGCCAAAGCCTGCAGGCATGAATGTAAACCAGTGTGACGAATGAAACTTTAACTCCGTATTTCTGGGAACAAATTAATGAATTATGTCTGTTCAGACTACATATCCTGCTGCAGGGCAAAAGCAAAAACTTCACAGTGCATGGTGGTCATGGTGTTTATGGCAGGAAGTTACTCAATATCCAGGAAAAAGAGATGGATGATAAAAGGGTAGATATTTGTATACAGTACACATTATCAACTCAAACTGGATGGATCAAACTAATTTAAATATATGTTAAAATGTTCTGCAGTCCATTATTTTGCCATGCAGACTGCTAGTGGCAAAATTTAGGCATTACAGTTGATCCAAAATTTCAGTTTCCATTATTGAAAACAAAAAAAGGCAGACAAGCATGACCACAGAAGACTGTCTCCCCTCAGTTTAAGTAACTGCGTCAAACCCTCACCAGGACATGGAGACAAAGGGCCGTTCAGAAAAAAGGGGGCTTCACGAAGGATGGTTCACTTTTAACAAAGGCGACCTGGATCATAAAGTTGATTTATTTTTTTTATTGTCAATGCGCTGAAAACAATACACGATCAAACAGATGTGTGAAACTATATCGTGTCATGAGACAGAAGAGGAAGCTCAATAACAACTCAACCCGCGGAAGCGACAAAGAAAACAGGCGTACATTAAAGCATTGCATTTTTACAGCAACGATGACACAGTGATCAAAAACTAACTAAACAGACTATATGACCTTTTCTAAGAGTGACTCGTTATCTTTGCGCAAACATAAACAGTTGCAATAAACGACGCATTGATTTAGTGTATTTTACGGGTAGTTTTGACCTTAATGTGTTAACTATTACTTTTATTTGGATAAAAATGTCCTAAATGGAAACTGAAAACCAGTTCAAAAGTGGGTTGCGATGTTAAAACAGGAAAATCGTATGCAGATGAAATATTTTAGTTTTATTGAAACGCTCAATGTGGCACGGCGGGGAGTGGCGTGCGCTTCACGCTTACCACGCCAGACAAAAACAATTAAGACGGCGGTCCGTGCCTTCAAATGCATCACTAAATGTTCGTGTAACTTAAAGCTTTTTATCGGACTATTAACAGAATTTTAACTTCTAAAGAAAAAATAAATTTAAGTTAGTTTATGTTAAAGAAAATAAGCACCAAATGCAGCATGCTCTACCAAGCGCTTTTGTTAACAGACATGCCAGCTTACCAGTGAGGCTGCAGAGGAGCTGTCGGTGGTGCAGCTGACCACGCGTTTCTCTCTGAATACAATGACAAGGCAATCCTTGGCACAGATACACACCCGCTTCAAAAGGAAATCTTCTTCCTCTTCTTTCTTAGTGGGGTGGTATCAAACTTCGCAATGCATTGCTGCCACCTACTGTTCTGGAGAAGGGGCGCCCCAGCCTTTTTTATCCATACATTATCTCTCATATAGAGATGGTTACATTAGTTATGTTGTTCACGGGTGCAGGCCGATACTTGTCAAGTTTTCCTGCTGATATATCCTAATGAAGAACATAAGCTTAGAACAAAAAGTACAAAAAAAAAACACACCAATGAGGCGTTCTTGGCTGTAGTGAAGCAGGGGCAAGAAGAACAGACTAAAAAAAACTGCATTGGTGACTAAACACAAAGACTAGAGAAGATTAATTTTAATCTGTTCCTCAGATTTTACCATATATTCTTCATTTCTGATAACACCTCACAGAAAACTGCCTATTTATGTACAGGGCTCTTGTGTTATTTCCATTTTAAGGCACCAACAAGAGCACTGACACTTTGTTTGAAACTGGAAGGTCTTACTGCTGCACTTTCAAAAATGCAGCCATTTTTTCCCCCCACAAATCAAAGGTCAGTGTATACTTGACATTTTTTGTGGCTTTTACTGTCATTAATCATGCAAACAACACATCAGCTGATATGAGAGGAAAGACAGTGTCCAATACTGAGGTTGTCTACAGCAGATATTGAGTGAGACTGCCTGGAAACATCTGCAGAGGTGTGACATGGGGGAGTTCCCTGCAGCACTTTGCAGAGCTCTGTATTTGCAATTATCAAAAGGCTGAAAGACTTCATGTTGGCCTAATGCAGAGTGTAAAAAGTGCACGAGAAAATCTCTTTTTGTTTTGAATGCTCAGTCAATCATTTTCTTTATGATAGCTGATGATATGTCTTGTAGAATTCTGAGAGGAAAAAACAAGAGTGTGACTAACACTTTTACTAAAGTGAATATAGCAGCATTTGTTGTTAAAGGTTATTCTGCAATGACGTAAGCCAGATATGAGGTCTAATGCAATTCTCTTCCCACAAATTTGTCACTTTTCAGGGAAAAGCGCACTTGTTTGAACAAGTCGCCACTGTGTGTGAGACTCTAAGACTAATGCTTCAGATAAGACATTCACAGTATGATCTCAGAGTGAATTATCCACAGATCTTGTGCCTGTCTCATAACTGTTTCATAGTGGACAGTTTATATTTTTACCTCCAGGCAGTTCAAACTAAAGACATGCATCTGTGCTATAGACCAATAAGCTTAAACTATCTGATATACCATCCGCTTTAAATTGAAAAACAAATTCCATAAAGTTGTCTTATCAACTTGGAAATAGAGAAAACAGAAGAATACAACCATGTGTGTGTTTATTAAACTCTTGCTATGAGTGAAAATACTCATGCTCCAGGGTGTACTGCCATTATAAATTCTTAGCTAAATCTTACAGTCATGCATTTTAGGTATTACATTTGTATAAAAAAACATCTTTAATGCCCCTTTCAGAGTGGAAACTTTCATCTCCAAGCCTATCAACTTTTATTCAAAGACTTCAGCTTTGCATTGTTGGAAATCCTCACTTCTGGAGCTGCTCATTTGCTTCATAAAGAGCCTGGAAACAGAATAAAAACAATGTCAGTGATCAAAAATGTAATTTCAGGACCTGAAAGGATTGTGAAGAAAAACATTTAAAAGATTCAAGGGTTTGATAATATCTGGGGCCCCTTTAGAAATTTTCATTCGAATAAAGACCCGTCTGGTTTGGTGGTAACACCTAGCAATAACCTATAAGTAGCCCTCTGCAGCTCATTTAATTAATGTGAATATGAGTAGTGTATGGTGGGTGTGGTTTTTATTCCCCCCCCCTTTTTTTAATTACATTTTTTCATTTTATTATTTATTTTTATTTACTTATGTAGTATTTGTATTATTATTTGATTGTGTATTTAAGTTCCTTTCTTTAGTTAGTGGTTTATATTTATCATTTGTATTGTTTTTTTAATGTTAGGTCTTGGTTGTGAATTGAAGACATGGGTGCTCTTCACTGTTTGAGGCAGATGTTTGAAGTCCAAGTGGTTATGTGTATGTGTTATTATGTCTGGAAATGAATATGGATATTGTTGGGAAAAAAAAGTACAAGGGGACCTTCTGGATGGCGCTCATAGCAGAGTGGTCATCAAGCACTTTGGCCTGAGTCAATGCCTCTTCGAAGTATGAGACGCAGGATTCAAAGTTCCCCAGTTTCACTAGGATGGAACAGAAAACAAGTAACATTAATACCTTTGATTTAGTATGAACTATGACTGAAGCACACAAGTAAACTAAGCAGGCCAAGTTCTCATAATATCAAGTAAAGTACAGTCATAATTACATTCTGATTGTGCCACCAAAACACTAGCATTCATCTGCCATTTCCCATCAGCAATTTCACTGGCTGCATCTAGTGAACGACCACCGTAGTCTCTGGCCTCCTCATAGCGACTGAGTTCCAGGTAACACCAACCAATCTCATGGAACAACCAGGTCTTCTCCAAACCATCTGAGACCAGAGGGACCTTTTTTTCCCAGCTGAAGAGAAAACAAACAAGGACAGAAAAGAAATGAGCCTGTCCCATACAAGCCAATGCTTCATATGATTACTAACGGAAGCAATTTACTTACAACTCAATGGCCTGTGTGTACTGTTCAGCCTGGGCATAAAGTCCTCCAATGTTGTCCAGAGCCCTCGACATTGCCTCTGGGAGTTTGCTGTTAAAAAAAAAAAAGATTACGTCATGTTTCATTTTCAACTCCTACTTTAAAATATTCCCCCAACCCTTTAAATCCTCACCACTGTGTAGCCAGCTCCAAGTCTTTTTGATGATGCTCTAATGCTAAGTCTATATCTCCCAGGTCTGTGAGGACATTTCCAATACAACTGTGCAGGTTTCCTAAAACCTCTTTCTTATCAGGCACATCTTTCTCTGACCATGCCTGCACAATCTTCATCAGTTCTTCTGCTTTTCTGAGACCATCTTCTGTATTTCCACAAGTCAGCTCTAGGACAAAAAAAAAATCAGTGAGCACCTCCTAGGCTGAAAAAAGAAATGAGTTCAACCAGGAGCTTGTCTTACCTGCATCGATCTCATCCAAGTTCTTGAACAGGAACTGAACAGGATCAGATGGGGGGCTATGATGGGGCCTACAACCTTTTTGCCTTTGCTTCCTCTCGAGTGCACAGATTGGTTTCTCCTTACTTAAGAACTTGGTGCAGGTGTCAAGAGAAGAGAGGCAGCTTTGAATGACATCCTGCACTCTTTCTCCACCCTTTGTCTTACCCTTTGCCAAGTCTGTGGATCATCACGAGGATATGAGTCAATAAGATGGAAACAAACATTACTGTTGATGAAATTACAGACACATATTGAACAGAAAACAGAAACATAAAACAACTTTTGTGTGGGCAATAAAAGAAGAAGTGAAACAAAACAGGGAAATTTAACATGAGTGAAATTAAATACCACCTTTGTTATCCAGCAGGTTCTCTAGAAATTTCTTGTCACTGTAAAACTCTCCCAGCAGTTGTTTGGTAGTCTTCTCACTCTTGGGGATTTTCTGGGTTTTCTGTTTTTTCTTCTTTGTCAGATGCTGAATAGCAGTGATAGGCTGTTCCCTCTTTGCAGGTCAGTCGACCAGAAACACATTAATGTACACCAGAAGGGTTGAAACAGGTTAAACTTGAAATCAAAACAACTTCTCAGACCTGTTTGGGACTATCAGAGTCAGACTTGGGACTATTATGAAATACTGTTTAAGTCTGAAATTTACATAAACTCACCTCTTCATCTTTCTGGAAAAATGTCAGGTCTCCTTTTAACTCCAGCTTAACAGATAAAGGGTCTGAAGGATACCAGAGAGCAAAAAACAAATGTGAGTTCAGGTGTGAGGTGGTTTTTCTTATGCTGAGACTCCAGTGGAGTGTAAATAATGAATAAGTTTGAGGAGCTTACTGCCAACAGAGTTTTCTATGGCTGCTTCAGCTTTCTGAATACCCAGTCTGAACTCTTGCATTAGGGGACGTAACTTTTGTCCTCTGTGGTAAAACACCAGTGCAAACTCAAACTCCCCCATGTAGTACAAAGCCTCTGCCTTCTGGTACAGCCCCTGAAAGATCACAATAAAATCAGTAGGGGAGAGTGGGTTAAGATGAACCATTTTTCATATTTCGGATCACTACATCAAGGCAAACATAGTTTTGTCTCTAACTAGTGTATCTGTGTATATTTCAAGATGTTGTGCATCCCTGCACACTCTCCACCCCAGGCCCCCCCAACCCTCACCTTCTCTCTCCCTAAATAACAGTCACTTCTTCACATTCATGTGTATTTTTATCTATTATACACTATTTAACTGGTACAATAATTCTTTTTATTATTATTGCATATAACTGCTAAAAGCTGTTTTGTAAAAAAAAAAAAAAAAAACGTTTTAACATGAGAATGCCTTTAAGTGATTCAGGACATTCACAGCTGTATTTTTGAAAAGAAAAAGTAACACATTCCAACAATCTGAACTGAAACTCTGATCCTCTCATCAGACTTCTTTACTTTCTCAGTTGATCCACTGGCTCAACTGACCCCTGAACTACTATTATGACTTTATTAGTCCTCGGAGCTAAAATGGTGGACTTTTATGCAAGGTTTTTGACCTCATGTTGTAGCTCATAGATACCACAATTGATGTATAAAACAAATTGAAAATGATCTTTTTTTGGTCTGAACACAATTCTCATAAAACTTATGACTGACAAAATTAACTTTCAACAGTGAAAAAAAAAAAAAAATTTTTAAATAAATGTCTAACCCCTTCACCCATGTGCTTCTAACCTTCACAGACCCCATGAATCGATGCCCATCTCCTAAATATTTGGTCATATGATCAATTTCTTTTTACAGGGCGTGGCTTAACTTACCCCACTCTGCCCTACAGGACGTAAAAACAGGACATATTCTGGGAAAACGTTTGGTCACCCCATTTTATTTTCGTCCGTTTTTAGATATTAACATGAGGTGATCCAGAGCTGTTTAAAAAATGAATATATTTGTTGTGACTCTCAATAGTAGGTGTGACCAACCAACCTTGAAAAAAGTCTTATCTTCTTGCAGTGATGCCTCTGCGTCTGCCAGCGCGTTTTCAAACTGTCCCATCTTCAGGTAACATTTGGATCGGCCAACAAGGCATGTCTTATCATCAGGTTTTATAGACAGAGCCTAAAAAAGAGCCGAGAGCATTTATTTCTGCGTGCTTTTAAAGATGCAATAGTAACCCTGGATCATGCAGGCCTAACCAACTCACCGCTGTGTAGCTGTCTATGGCTTTATTATTCACTCCTTTCAGGTATAGTGAATCTCCAACAGCCACTAATGTGGAGAAAACACCCTTAGCCTTCTGACCTTCATGATCTGCGTCGGTATCAGACATACTGAAGCTATCTTTCTTCGTTGAAGCTCTTCAGAGTTGAATTTAGCATGCATGTGAATACTAGTCGGCTTGTTAGCAGGTATCACAGCAACCACACTAACAATCCCTGAGAGAGAAATGGCGCCATCTACTGCGAGTGGCCTCGCAGTTAACATTAAAAACAAAGCTTTATTTCAAGGACTGATAGACGTTTTGTTTTCGTGCTAACATACCACAGACAGAGATGATGTAGGGGAAACCCGGAGGAGGCCAACTTTATTGACAGGGCTGGTACTTTTCAGGGGTAAAGAGAAGATATTTCACCAGAGAGGGATAAAAACAATGAGTCAAGATGAGGACACTTTTCTGGAGCGCACCAGGGGGACGTCACTCTCACCGGGGAGTAACTTAACATTTAAACTTTCCATCATTGCTCAGTGCCTCACCTTCTCCCACAACAGCAAACACGTATCATATATCAAGTTTGTTCTATTCTTATGACCATCTGTTGCACTGAGTAAAATTAGACCGCTTCAATCACAGTCACACAAACATCATAGTGCAAGAAAAACAATTACTGTACTTTTAAGTCCGAGAGTGAAAGAAAAGAGTCCTCATCTCTGACCGATGGTTCTATCAGACAGCAAATGTACAATAAATATACATATCAAAATAAAAAAATGGAAAAAATATTCAACTATCATCACAAATCAACACTTTACATTCCAGTAAAATGTACAATGCAGCAATCCGTGAATGGCAACATCAAACATAAAACTTGTGACAAGAGGAAAGTGGATTCTGCCGACTACAAAGCCAGCACAGCTGTCTCCACTGCTGCCTATTTCATGTGCTTCAGCTGGGCTGTATGTGTGGGTTCAGGCTACAGCTGTAAATAATAATAAAAAAGGATCATATCTGCTTGTTCTATGGATGCAGTTTTCAATGCTAATTCATAGCAGCCAACTTTCCTGGTGAGAGATTCTTCAAAAAAAGAGGGGAGCCACTTGCACGGTGATTTTAATCTGAAATCATCAAGCAAGTGACAGACTTTCATGCAGAGAAAACCTCCTCAGCATCAAGTCGAGACGAGCTAGGTTACAGCTTGCCAAGTGGCATCTCGAGAGTTTCTCCAGGATGCCACTTCCTGCATGGATCCCTAAAAGCTCAGATACGATAGCTGCACAGTCTCCTCTATCTCAAACAGAAGAGAATATTTGGACCAGTTGCGAGCCATTACTGACTTTCAAGTTTGTTTTGTCCTACAAAGAAGAAAACCAAATCCAAAACCAGTAACGCTATCAACTCAGAGCTGTCTCGGTGCCGTAGCTATACATGGTTTGCTGCGTGTGGTCATTGGGTTGCATTCATTCAGTCAATGGCATAGACACGATTTTGACTTGCAATCGGCCAGTCATTAAATATGGATGGTGGTTCAGGGGGTTGACATTGTTGAAAAGTCCTGATGTAGCAACTTTTAGGAGGGTAAATCCTCAAATTAACCAAACTGGAAGAAGAAATTTCCCGGTCCAGACGCTGTAATAGAAAAAATATATACATATATGTCAGCAACTCAACCAAGAGTGGATGGTATTTAAAAAGGCTGACAGTAGAAAAAGGGAGCAGTGTTATGCTGCTGTCAGATGTCGGGGGTTAAAAATGACGTCACACCCGAGATACCAGCGTTTCTTCTGGAGGTGGAAACAAGATGGCTACATCCGTGAAAGCTATTTTAGCGCTTGCCTTGTTTGATTCAGACAAGGCAAGCGCTAAAATAACCTTTGTAGATGGAGCCATCTTGTTTTCGCCTCCAATTTAGCTTTTTTCCGACTTGGTAACACAAACGCTGGTAACTCAGGTGTGACGTCATTTTCAGCTCTGACATCTGACTTCCAAGGTAACTCTAACGCAGCATAAGTATACATGTATTACCTTCAAAACTGAAACCTCCAGGGCCTCCAAAGAAGGCTTTGAATATGTTGTTGGCATCAAAATCTAGTGAGGACAGAAAATAAGAGTCAGCGTTAACATCGGTTCTCCTCACTAACAAAGGGTTAATGAGCTCAGACATGGCATCTTCTTTTACCCTCGAGACCTCCCACCCCAATGCTTGTCAAAAGTACTGACCTCCCATGTTCATGCCGTCATCCTCCAGATCCTGACCGCTGTCGTAGCGAGACTTCTTCTTTGGGTCTGAGAGTACGCTGAAGGCCTCGCCTACCTCCTTGAACTTCTTCTCCTCCTCTTTTTGGACCTCAGGGCTAGCGCTGCTGTGACGGTCTGTCAGAAAAGAGAGGAGAGGAAAACAGAACAAAACAGGAGTTTAGTAGAGTGAGAGACGTCTGCGTAAATACTCATGTCAAATCATTGTTACCTGGATGATGTAGTAGTGCACGCTTGCGGTAAGCTTTCTTGATCTCGTCCTCTGTGGCGTTCTTGTCCACCCCCAGCACTTTGTAGTAATCTTTCCGCTTGCTTTTCTTCAACTCCAGCTGAGCGTTTTTCAGGAGGTGTTTGTGTTCTAGGGGATGGAAAATACATTCAAAGTAAAAATAACGATTAAAACAGAACAGGGGGTGAAAGATGTTTCCCAGAAACTGTGTCTGCTGAGCCTTGGCCTCCTCACCTTTTGTTTTCTCTGTCTGGTAAACCTTCTCATAGTCTCGCACTGCCTCTTCATACTGCTCTGTGTCCATGTAGCTGCAGCACAGAATACGCAGATTTATATTTCTCTCTTTATCAAAGTCTAACGCTGCTTTGTATGAACATATGATGGCACTACCTTTATTTAACACACTAAAATATCTTGTTGCCAACTACCTGTGTAAAGACATCAAGTTGGACAGCTTGGACTTACCACTGCGCTCGCCTTAAATAGGCCTTGATGTAAGTCTCATCCAGTTTGATGGCCTTCGTGCAGTCTTCAATGGCCTGTTCTAGTTTCTTCAGCTGGAAACAAAGACAATACAGAAGGTAGAATGAGCAAAGCAGATGCTCATGATGTTCATGACACTTAAGGAGAATTAACTCTAAAACTAACAGACAGCATGTGCATCGTGTTTGTACAAAAAATCATCTAACAATAGTATAGTTTCTTTTTGCAGGCGTTACCATGCTTAGTATCCAGTGTTTCAGACTCAGATTCTGGTCAGGAGTCTGGACGTAGTGTTTTTTTTTGTTTTTTTTTTTACTGGGCAGCTATACACTGTTTCCTGTTTCACTCCCTATCCAGTTGCTTATTCTCTGTTCAGCTGCACTGAAAAAAGACTTTGCATTTGTCAAGAGGGGTGGAGCAGAGAGACGCCTCTGGTATGGAGGAGAGATGCAGCACTGCGCTCAAAAACACAAGCATCATCCAGAATAGGCACAGATCAGCTTCGGAGTGCGTGCAACCAAGAGAACGCTGCACACTCAATACTGTGAGTTTTAGGGGTACCAGTACACCACGTTCTGTCAACACCACGCACTCTGGAGCTGATCTGAGCTCGTTCTAGCCAATGGTCACATTTCCACAAGGTTAAGCCTGAGTTCCACCCAATCCATTTGCAGCCCCTCTCTGCTCTGCTGTGGTTTGGCTCTGTGTTCCCTCATCTGACTTCCTGTCCTTGCTCAATCTGCCTTGGCCGATTGTTGCGTTGTGCTCTGGCATCCAGCAAAAATAGAAGTCATGTATCAGCTATAGAGAGCACCAGGACGGAGCAGAAACTCACAGCAGAGCCAGTGAAAGGACACTCATTTACTAGAGTGAAACTTCAGTTTCCCTGCTGTGGTGAGAAAGAACCAAACACAGAGTTGGTGGAATTTCACCATAAGATCATGTCTAGAGCCTACATGCTCACAGACTAATGAGTGCTGTAACCTCCTTGTGTTAAAGCTGATGTGAATTTTTACAGAGAAAGCTCACAGCAGCTCTGTCATGGGGTCAACTCACCTTCTCTCCTCCCTAAGTTTGGATGTCCATAAATAATTGCAATGTTAGGTGTGTGTGCTCATTTATACTGCTTCTTGTCAATCCTGGGCTTTTTCTGCAGCTATGTGCTGGAATGGCTCAACTCAGTCTGAGCATCGCTGAGACTTCCATCTCCATAACAATAGTACAAACTACATATATTTTTTTTTAACCTGATAACATGCTTGTCTTACACCTAAAATGAATGACAAATGCATGATATAGTTGATTAAACCACAAAGATGCAGTTGAAAGCTGCCAACTCTTCAGAACATCGTATTTAAACATCACTAGTTGCTGTCTTGCATGGACATGATTCGACTACTGCATCTCAAACTTGTTTGAAAGGGAGAAGGGAATGTCAGGTTTTGAGTTCTGTGCTGTGGTTGAATGTGCACCCATGGGTGTAATCACAAAATTATGTGATTTACCTGTGATGACTAGCCTCACACAGGCTGACATCATTTTAAGGTAATACAATATATTTCTAGCCTTCAAGTCACACTTTTAACAGTCTGTGCCTACACAGGTTTAAAAGTGACAAAGTGAGGTGTCGTTGATGCAAGTACATTTATTTATTTATTTAACAGCAAGCCTAGGAATGATCTCAAATTAAATTGCTGCTTTATGATCTCTCTTTCTCCTCTGTGTTTTATCAGACTCAATGCTCTTTCAGTATTAACTAATATTCATAATAACATTTAATATCTCAATATTAAACAATCTTCAGTCTTAAGCTGTACTAGTATTTTCAGCGTGTTAATTAAAGACCCAGCATATTTGCCCTCAGGCCCTTTCAGTCAAGGAGGATGTTAATTTGATGTTAATTTGTTTACGTGTCAGCTAAAATCTGTGTGTGTGACTCACCTTAGATCCAACAGTGGCCCTATTACAGTACAGCTTGGCATTGGTCTTGATGTTGTTGGGGTCTATTGTTAGTGCCTCAGAGTACAGCTCATAAGCTGCATCAAAGTTTCCTTCCTTGAACGCCTTGTTGCCCTCTTCTTTCTTTGCTTTCAGTGCTTTGGCATTCTGAGAAGACAATGCATGGGAGAACCACAAGAATAACTTTAGCCTGTCCTAATGGATGGATTAACGTGGCTTAAAATAATCGAGGACACCACTGTATTGGATTATTATATTTTCCTGTTTCATTTGACAACCGCTTTTGAAGGATGAAACCTCAATTCAGATGCAAGTGTAAAATGAATTACTCACTCTGCATGCGAGCCGAGCCTTTTCATGGTCAGGTGCCATACGCAAGGCTTGGACGAAGAACTGGACTGCCTTGTCAATGCAGTCCTCGTAGTACAGGCAGAGACCACGCACATACAGTGCGTCTGCATTGGTGGAGTCCATTCGCAGAATATCACTAAAAAGAAGCAAATAAGAGGATGACTGAATATTTTACATGACATTTTCTAAACTCTACAAAGCTCTTGAACACTCAAAGAGCCATTTGGACCAGTTTCCCACAGAAAGAAAAACACAGGGAGCCACAAAACCCCTTTGACATCTAAAATGAAGATAACATTGCATTTTTTTACCTTTATGCAAAGTTTATAAAAAACTGTAGTGAGTTGCATTTATGAAATAAATGAACTGCTGCAGAGAAAAAGAAATGTTGTCTCTGCAGGCAAACAAAAATATTTTGAACAGTTTGAAATAACCTTGAAGACCCACTTTGATGAAAATTGTGTTATTCTTGTTGTCTACATGTTCATATATCATTTTCCTGATGCTACAGGACAAATTATAAGTAATATAAGTGCGCAATTGCATTTCTGAGTATTTCTGCATCCAAATTGCTGTGAATCTCTGGCAGACCCAAACGGTAGTCTCAGACGCAGGGAGATTTTCTATTTTACAGCTGCAAGCTCCGCCCTCGGAGCCCTGCTATGCAGGCCACACTTGGAGGAGTAGAGAGGATGATCGCGCAACAAGCGTGTGCATTGAATAAAAAACACAATTTCACTTAACAATGTAAGATGTATATTTGCAAAAAAATAGCAGATTAAAATGTGAAATTAACTTGCTTAATGTGACTTTTGCTCCTGAACCTCAGCGCACAGTGTCTCTACAGCCAAACGGTGTGACATCACATTCATCTTCACACAGGTTTTTGGTTTTCCCAAGTTGGCAGCTATGATACATATTTTGAGCGATAAAAAAATTTAAGATGGTTTATTTAATGTTACTTACATTATAATGTTTGAATTTAGAATTAAAAAAAAAAAACAACTAAATAAAATAAATTTTAATTAAATATTTATTATTTATTATCCAAATCCACAGGTAGCCGCAGCTTAGGGAAGAAAGAGCCGCATGCAGCTCGAGAGCCACGGGTTGCCGACCCTGCTCTAGGATATGATTTACTCATTTGTCATACTCATTTGTCATTATAGGAGCTGTACTCTGTTGGTGATGCATGTTATGACACATGCACATCCCTGCGTCTCACTCTGCTTTCACCTTGTACTCATTAGATGAATTCTAATAATTGTTAAAGTTAATCAAAGTTTTTTTTCAAATCTGCTCTCTTACCTGGCGACAGACTGAGCCTCCGGGTAGCGTCCCAACAGGGCTAAGCACTCTGCCTTCAATATCTTGAACCTATGACAAGCTGTGGCAGACTCCAAGGCACGATCCATGCAAAAGACAACCTGGGGAAAACCACAGGACACTTGAAGTCTGAACTGATTTACATGTCTGTTGCTGGTGACAAAGCAGATACCAGAGTTATAGTGTAACCACTGTTTAGCTTACCATCCTGAAGTCTCTCTTCTCAAATCCAATCTCTGCCATTCTCTCATATTCAAGGATTGATTCAGCATTCTTCAGCTATTAAAGGAAACAGAAGTATTGAATGTGAATGACACGTGGTTGTCATTTGAATGCTTGTGGCTACCACTAGCCTCTCCTCTGTGCTAAATGTAGTGGTGAAAAATTGTAAACAACACAAGCAGCAGTTTTTCCTTTAAGTAACTTCATTTCAAATTGATGGAAACCCCGCTTGATCTACTCTTAAACCGCTCAGTGTCAGATCTTTTCACTTAATTTGCACCAAAACTAATCTGATAGTGGATAATCCTGTCCGTGTTGTCAGATCATTCTCTATCAAAGTGAGGCTATCTGACCTCCTGCTGGGCTTGGCTGTTGTCAGGCTCCAGTTCGAGAACCCTCTGTAAACAGCGACTGGCAGCCATAGCATTGCCAAGGGACAGGTGGCATTTGCCCTCTCGCAGATGGCCCTGTGCATAAAAGAGGCAAAGTTAATATAACACAGAACTGTTGTTTCTTTAATTGATCAAATATTGCATTTGTATATACTTGGTGTTTAATAAACTACATGGTAAGAAATCATTTTACACCAACTGTCTGGATTTTCTCTGTTAACAGGAAATACTATTTTGTTTCCCTTCACCTACCTTCATGAAAGTGTTATCTAGTCGGACTGCTTGCTGGGAATCCTCCAAAGCTTCTCTGTACCGACACAACATCATAAGCGTGGCTGCCCGGTTTCCATAATAACTCGCATTCTTCGGACACATGTCTGGAAAAAAAATAAACAGTTAAAGGATGAACAGACTTAAAATGTTCAGTTTGTCAAATTACTGAATCAGGACAAAAATAAGCAAATTTCTTCACAGATCACTACCTATGGCCTTAGTGTAGTAGTTGAATGCTTCAGCGTAGTCCTTCTTGACATAAAAGGCATTGCCTTGTTCTTTGAAGCCCTCAGCTTCCCTGTGTGGTGGGCAGAAAGAGTAAAGGTTAAACGTAACTTAAAAGACAAGACGTATTAGGGTTCTTACAATGCCTATGAGTCATGGAGAGGGACCAGACCGGTTTTGTTTACTATTTTTAGGCCACTCAGATGTAACTTTACTCACTATCACTAACACTTGGGCAGTCTAATGCAATCCAGTACAACAGCTCTGCCCTTCAGGAGGCTTCTGACATAATCAGACAGATGACTATGACACTTTATAGATATTATTGAGGATGTAGCGGGTGGTGTTGCACTGAGGTGGGTTAAATTCGGAGCTTTTGTGCTGATCTGTATTAGATTGTGTTCATAATGCCACGGCAGGTATCTATGTCCCCTCAGTTAGAACTTCACATATATATTGGTGATTAAAGCAAAGGCATGTCCAGGACTGCGGCTGTCAGGGGGTCACGAAGGGCTTCCTGGCCTGAGTTTGCTAAACATAGAAAGAGTCAAACCAGCAGGACAGGAGTGTCTACTCCAATCAAACACGGTGCTATTTTGTGAAGCAGTCAGTGGGCAGAGCCAGGAATATATGACACCATGCTGAGGGGTCCTGCCAGGACTTTTTATGGAAACCGTTCATGTTTAACATCACGACCACACACTGAGTGAATGGTGTCAGCTCATTAGTTACCATACTTGGAATATCACCACGATATGAAACAACCAGATTCATTCATTAAGCTTGATGGTCAAAATCATTTTAGAGGGCAAAATGAAAATGATTAAAATAAAACAATACAGGAGCTAGCTGAGTAAAGGACGACCAAGCTGCGCGCTAACCAGAGGCAGACTTAGCCAAACAGAGAGCGGTTAGCTGTGAAATGAGACGAGAATTTTAGGATACTGAGAGCCTCAGAGGAAACATGCAGGTACACGACTTCGATAAAGGTGTGTTTGAGGCGCTGACAACAGAGCATTAAACTGCCGTACCTTTCTAATTCTTCGTCACTAAGCAGGTCCATGTCAGGGTCCATGTTCACAGCATCACAGTTCTCTGTCGCCATTTTGCCGTGGACGAGGAGGGGCGGGGCCTCGCACTGCAGCAGTGACGTAGACTGTAAACAGGAAGTAGCCTGTCTGGTAAGAAAAGCGGTTTGCTAACCTTCGAGGGGTTTTCTCTTTGAAAATGCGCTTGTGTTCATAAGCTACCGATATCATTATAAATAAATTTGAAAGTAAGACCTCAATTTAAGCCATGTTGATTATTTGACCTGACTTGGTTTCAGTGATCGCGTCATTCTGGATCTCCATTGAAAGCTAATGCTAAGCTACACATCCTGTACAGATACTGAGCCAGTTGTAGACTATGTGATCGTGATATTTTCGTCAAGCTTCCATTTCTTTATTGTAATAAGCCGACAGCTGTCTGCAGAAGAATCAATATCACATATATAGATGTGCTAGCAAGTGTAGTCTGTAATTGCTATTCTCTGCAGAAGCGATATGAAATCAAATGACAGTTTTCCTATCTGTGCATCAAAAACAGGTTTCAGGACCATAGGAGGTCATGGGGAAAAGCTGCAAAGTGGTTGTGTGCGGACAGGCTGCAACTGGTAAAACAGCTGTACTGGAACAACTGCTGTATGCTAACCATGTCGCAGGTAAACCTCAATTTATGTATGAACACATTTTTCAATAAGGATTGGGGGAGAGTGGGGTAAGATGAGCCTCTTCTTCATATTTCGGATCACTACATCAAGGCAATCATAGTTTTGTCTCTAACTAGTGTATCTGCATATATTTCAATATGGTGTGCATCCATGAAAACCAACAAAATAAGTGTAAACATAACTGTCTTGATAATATAGCATGCCAAACAAAAAGTGGTCTCCTATGGTCAACTTACCCTGTGTATGGGGTAAGTTGACCATAGGAGCGGGGTAACTGTAGCTCTCAGATACCACAGTTGATGTATAAAACAAATTTAAAATGATATTTTTTGGTCTGAACACAAATCTAATAAAACATATAACAGACTAGATTCACTTTCAAGAGTGAAAAATGTTTTTTTTTTTTTTTAAATAAATGTCTAACCCCTTCACCCATGTGCTTCTAACCTTCACAGACTCCATGAATTGATGCCCATCTCCTAAATATTTGGTCACATGATCAATTTCTTTTACCATTTCCAAGCAACAGGGGGTGGCTCAACTTACCCCACTCTCCCCTATTGAGTTTGACCATCAATAACACATGCATTACCACTCAGTGTTTAGAATGTATAACAACATATGTGTCCATAATTGGGTGTCCACTGTCAGGTTCAGAGCCTATGGAGACTCTGGAGGACATCTACATTGGCTCCATAGAAACTGACCGTGGCACAAGGGAGCAGGTGCGCTTCTATGACACCCGTGGGCTTCGGGATGGGATGGAGTTTCCTCGACATTACTTCACTTTTGCAGATGGCTTTGTACTTGTCTACAGCATTGACAGTAAAGAGTCTTTCAAACGCATGGAGGCCCTTAAGAAAGAAATCGACCGTCACAGAGACAAGAAAGAGGTGAGAACAATGTCTTTATAAATATGTTTGTATATTTAAAAATAAAAGCTGAAAAAATATTATTTTCAATGATATTTCTCCCTAATCCAAGTCGAATGTGAACAGATATAACACTGGAGTGGGACTAACTTGATGACTCTAATCCACAGGTCACTATTGTTGTGCTGGGTAATAAGCTTGACAGGCAGGATGAGAGAAGAGTCGACGCTAACATAGCTCAAAACTGGGCAAAGAACGAGAAGGTGCGTCTGTGGGAGGTGTCGGTGGTGGATCGTCGCACACTCATCGAACCCTTTGTCTATCTCGCTAGCAAAATGACCCAGCCTCAGAGCAAGTCTACCTTCCCTCTCAGCCGCAATAAGAACAAGGGAAGTGGCTCTACAGACAGTTAAATGAGAGTGAGAAGGGAGTCGGAAGAGGCGAAAACCTATTTAGATACTTTGAAGGATTGAGAGTTGGGGTTGATTTGAGCGTTGGAAGAGAAAGCAGGATGATTGTATCGAAACTTGGTTAAAGAAAGTGCGTTGTGTTTGTAGAGCATCTAAATTTGATGTTTGTTAGGGATCCAGCTTCATCATAGCTGGCTGAAAATACTGATGTGTTGGTGTTTTTATTTGTCATTCCCTCATTGGTCAAACTTTTTATTCACATTTTTGCAGTTACGTGCTGTTATTGACAATGTCATGCTAGACCATGACAGAGAGGCTCTTAAACTACTGACAATCAGCATTTTGATTGTGGATTTAATTTGAATAGATCTCAGACTCAGTTACTGAACAGATGAATCAGGGCCCATCCACATGTACAGAGAGAACAGTTTTATTTACATGAACACTACATGTATCACAGACTGAACTCATGCATCACACATTTGCTGTATTTTATATGTTTTAAATGTCAAAAAGGTGAAGGGATTTTATGAACAAATAAGTGAAGATGTTCGGTGATGTAGAGATGTTACTCTTGAAATGTTCTTTACTGAGAGTAAATGTGTGAGATTCCTTCTACACATATTGCCTTTTGTACAGGCTTTAAGACTTTATAGAAGAATGAAAAAAGTTCCAGTGAATCATGGTTTCTGCAGGCTCAGGTGCTGTTTTTATGGTTTTTAAATATCCTATTAGATATGGTCAAAAGTCCTGGCACCAGCAACAAAGCCTATAATGTTATTAGACACAGTTTTAGATGAAGTTCTGGCAGATTTCAAAACAAAATCCAAAAGTTCTCATTCACTATTCAGGGTGCAACACTAGTCAGAATGATCAGCTTTCAGTGTTTGTTTTATTGAAAGGGAAATGTGTTGACATTGTTTTGAGTTTCATGAGCTTGTGACAGAGTGCATTAGAAAAATGTACCACACGTGCAACCTCTTTTGTAAAAATAAATGCTTATGTGTGCATATTGTCAAACTGTGCTCACTTGATTTTTGTTTGCAGGTGTTGTAAACAAATAAAGTGATTTTATGTGCTGAAACAGGACTATTGTTTTTGCTCACATGAATAAAGTAAATACATGACAGAAGAACATTTAAGGTTGTCAAAGGGAGATGAAAGTTTGATGTAAGATGACAAAAAATTCAAACCCATATTGATAACACTGTAAATCTTTACCCAGAGGTGCGTTTAATGACCCAAGGGTTCTGACTATACACTAACACATATGAGAATTTTCCTTGCTGTTTTAAACAGAGGAGAATATCCTCTGAATATCATCATCCATTTTGATAATCTTGAGCAAAGTGAACTCAATCTCTGGTCAAGATTGACCTGTTTTAGTTGTGTTTTATTAACCACTAATTGTATAAAATGGTGGTCTTTACTTTGTGAAAACATTGCTAATTCTTTAAAACAGATTCATTTTGTAGTTCCCGACAGTCTTAAACGATATAAAAACGTACTTGATGCACTACGTTGACTGTGAAAGTTAATTTAGCTATCACCTCAATATTCACTACCACTAGTGGCAGAGTAGACGGACGACTTCCCACAGAAGCTTTCAATTAATTGATGAAGTCTCAATCTAAATACCTCAGACATTGAAATCAAGATAATTATTTAAGAGAATGTAAATTACTTGATCTATTAGCGGCGGGACAAAAAGCCAATCACGATTTATTGACATAAGAACAGGGATGCTCGCTACAGAATATTAAAGTAGAGCGCGTTTGTTGCCCTCCAGTGGCCACAGCCTCGAACTGCAACACTATAAGAAGTGTCAGGAAAACCATAACACTGCACTTTGTTTCCGGCCTGACCCTTTAAAACGACAATGAATAAGTAGCTAAATAAAAATTGCGCATTTAGTATCTCTTTTCTATATTAATTGCAAATATGGCAGGTAAGGTGGAGAAAACAATAAAACATATTAAATATTTCAAATCTCTCTGTTTTCAGATTTTAAGATAAAAATATGAAAAGATAGAAACATTCCCTTGTACATTATAAAATTGTCTTTTTTTTTCCTCACCAGTGTCTAAAACATGTCATACAAAGCTGCTAGTAATAAAAAATCTTTACATAGGCTATATACCGAAGCAGCATGTTGAACATAATATTTTGTTTTTCGCTTGGATACAGATATAACGTGTGTTAATCTGGCAATTAAACACACCTCTGTTCGTAAAAGGTCAATTGTTCATTGATTTTCTGAGACTGCTTTGGAGTGCAATATTTGCTTGTTGTCACACTTTTTACACTCTTATATATTTCTTGGAATCAATACATCATATATAAACAAAATGTTTACCAGATAAAAGACCAAAGTCTCAGGTATAGATTTCGTATTCATGTCATTTTCATGTCTTGTGTCAGTGCAGAGGTATAAGCAATCAAATAGAGAGTGTGAACATGTGACATGTTGTCCCCCTTGTCGAGTAAGTTGTCTCACTACATGGGGTAAGATGTCACAGTGGATTTTGCCGCTAATAAAACAAGGACAAAACTATTGATGTTCTCATTTTTTTAACATGAAAGTGAATATCAGAGTCAGGAACAGAAAATGTTTATCATTGAGAAAGTTGTTGAACATAGCCATCGAACAAACGTTTATATGAAATATTATGCAACATGATCCAGAGTTTGGAGAGTTGTCTCACTCTGTATTTCGGCTGGGGTGAATGTTTTGCAGTACCCAGCTAAGGTATGGTAGTTAACATTCAAGTCCTTTATTGTACTTTTGTAATCCCTGACCACTTTCTCCTCTCCAGTAAACCACCCTTTTCTCTGTAAAAATAAAGTCAACATTGCTGTATGACAACTGCTGATAAGCAGACTCTGTATGTTAATTTTAATCCCTTTTAAACACGTGACAACTAACCCCAAAATGACTGCGACATGTTGCCCCAAACTACCATGTTTGCTAATTCTAGCTCTAGCTTAAAGTAATCTAAAAACAGAACAATGACTGAGCTACAGGATGCCTAACCTCTCGTCTAACAAGTCCACATGTATCACTGCTAGGATTTTTTTCTGGAAGAAGCTTATTTTAAAATATATTAAGTTGAAATTTTTTACTTTGGGTCGTGCAAAATGGTTTAATGGCATTCATCTCAGCTCACAATGTGCTCTTCTCTTCTCAGACAGGACACGACCCCAGACCGTGTAAAGGAAGAAAACTTGTATTCCACTTTAGTAGCACCCCCTGGCGGCAAAGACAATTGCAATGTGACAACTTACCCATGTGACAACAAGCCCCGCTCTCCCCTACACATTTGGTCAAAGAAGACTGACATGCAGATTTCCAAAGAAAAAGCACACATTATCATCAAACTAGATCTTGATTCTTTACCCCCCTGAAAAAGGTATTATTGGTTCCTTAATATTTCATTTTAATTAGCTGAAAACTGAGATAAAACACCACTGTAAACATATTCTGTTGGGATTTTTATTTTATATTGAGAAGGTCAAATGAATCAGTCATTGTTGCCTGATGCATGTTTTGTAGAGGCAGTGAGATCATGTCTGATAAGGTCAGATAGTCAAGCAGGAAAAATGATGTGTAGTTCCAAGTGGACATGGTCATTTATGAGTTTAATGTAAGATAATGAGAAAACCTCAAGTGGAACATAACTGGGATGATATTACACTCACCTTAGTTTCCCCAGCGGGTGCTATGATGTACCATCTCATTTTAATCATGCTCTTTTTAATGACTGAGACTGAGCCAGGGCCTGCCGTTACTTCACTCAGTTATTGTTTCACACATTTGGACTCTGACAGCACATAGAGGTGTTAATTTCACATCCCAATGGCTTGACAGTGAGGAAAAGTCTTCTGTAAATGACCAATAGTGTGTCTCTTTATTGATCCACACAAGACTTAGATGATCCATATCACAAAATCAGAAAATATGCCGGCCAGAGTGAGGGATCGATTTATAACGGTCTGTGTGATTTATGAACCTTCCTCTTCCTTCAGATTAAACTCACCACAGAAGAGAAACTCTCACTTCTAGTCACAGTCACGACCCAACAAGGTGACGCCCTTGTGCCATCAGTAATGCTCTTTTACTGTCGCATGACAGCATGTGTCACGACCGCAGTCGAGCGTCCAGCTCTCCCAGAGAATCTATAAAACAAATAACAGTTTTCAACCCGTTTCTTTTCTTAGAAGGAGAAACCAGACAGGAAACCGCTGCACTGACCCTCTTCTTCTCAGCCATGAAGCATCGGATTAACAAAACTATTACATACCAAAGTAAGCGGTGTCAAACACAGTACCACTTTTTCCTTTTCTCCGAGCTTGAAATATCAGCTGCCCTTAAGCCATCAGCTCTGTGAAATGTTAGTTGTCATGCTGCTTCCCACAAGCCTGTGACTCAGATCATTTGTCCTGAAAGCCCAGGATGATTCAATCTGGAATAAATCAAGCTGAAGGCATCCTGAAGTGAGCACAAATTGGGTCCTTCTTATAGTTTGTGCATCCAGTGAGTTTACTGAACGAGTCTGACACCTTTGACGTGATCCAGGGGGACGTGTTGACGCATTGTCTCCAACCAGTCAACAGGAAGACAATTTAAGCTCAGAGAAAAGACTAAATATAGACACTGTGGAAGCTCACGATCCAAATTGATTTGATTTACTGCTCAGCAAACATATCCCTTCCTTTCCTGTCATCTTTGTTTGGCTCTTTTTTTATCGTAATTTGCAGCATCAGTGCAGGAATATTGACAGCTTTGTGTTGAACAGGGACTGTCATTGCCTTTTTCTATACTGTACAGCTGCAAATAAACTATCAATACAATAACAAGTCTTTGTTTATATGATGTTGACTATAATTGTTGAAAGTGTCTGTACATGTGTAAGTCAAGCTTCCTAATAAAAAGAACCTGATTCTTCGAATAAAAGCATCTCTCACTGAGAAGCTCAACTGTGGAAAATAGAAGCAAAGTCATCAACCACATCAACTACGATATTTAATGATGTAGAATCAGTCAGTTTTGTCAATGATTTCCTTTTGTGAGTCACACAGAACAGTCGTTGTCAATTTCAGTCAAATTAATAACTTGTTATGATAGGACATTGATTTGTTAAAGTGAACATAATTACTCTGATACTTCCCCTAACTGCTGCTTATTAACTGATTTAGCTTATTAACTGAATCAATTAATAAACAATGAGACTCTTGTCAGTTTCCATGAAAGTATTTATAACACTTAGCTCGTCTGCCAGAGGCTTCATAAATATATATTTTTTTATCATAAAAACAGGCAAATAAAGTAAATTCATCGACACTTTGACCACCGTTGCGTGATTTTAAAGGGTCTTTATTGTCTAAAACAACTGAACAAACTTGTTTATTGATATATCATTGGTTGTTATAACAGTTTTCAAACTTTTTGTGTTGCTTTATTAAGAATAAAACTAATTTTATCTGGAAAGTACAAGTAATCAAAGCTCCTGTGAGGACTTTTTTTGATGGTTATAAAACTGACAAAATTTCATATTGATGCTTTTTCATGACATCCCAAAGCAAACAAGACCCTCAGGGGTCTGATTTTTTTTTTTGTGGGTAATTTTTAATACCTAAAACCAGTGTGAGGAGGTAGGTGTCAGAATAACAGCTGCGATTGCTACAATTTCCACAAAAAACTACATGATAAGTTTTAAATGTGACTGTCAACAATGAGCAAGATGAGGGTTTTTGTAAAACCTTCTCAAGCATGTTGAGAAGTTGCCGCCACCAAAGTTCACACAATTTTAAAGTTCCTCACAGGAGCTGTAACCTTCCTCCTGTGTTAGCTTGTACTACGCACTAGAGGATGACATTTTCGGGAACTCCCATGGGTCACGTGATTCCCGCGGGAATCCCACGGGATGGGAGTCATTTTTTAATTAATCCCGTGATCAGGACAGGACGGGAAAAAAGCAACGGGAGCAGGCAGGAGCGGGAACAACATTAATAGATGATCATTTTCTTTCCTTGTTAGGCTTCATTATCCATTTAAATATCGCTTATAATATTTTTTTGTTGTGGGCCTCTTGCCCTTTATTTGTCAGTATACCCCTCACACAGACATCTATACTGAACTGATTTCACATGTCTGGACATGCCTGAGGTTGTTTTTTGTGCAGGGTAAAACATGGCAAAATGAGAATTTCCTAAATCTCACATGTTTGGAAGAGGATCTGACTGACAGTGTGGTGCCTGACATTACACTTATGATTTCAGTTTTTGCTCTGATTATTAGATACTGATCTAACCGGGTCAACAGCGACCCTAACACGACAAGTGCCATAATTTTAATGAGTATTTTATAATTTAGTCAATTTAATTTTTTTCATTTTTGTTTAGTTGAAATAGAGGTTCCTGACAAAGTCAAAAGTCTTGATTTAAAAAAAAAACTTATTTAAGTGGTTCTTTTAAGCATTTAAAACCAACGGGTCGGTGCAGACCCTAACACAGGAGGAGAGATAAAATATTTATTTATCTATTTATTATTTTCTGGACCTAACAGATCTGAAGTGATAAAGCATTTACTGAGGTCAGTCAGTCTGTTATTATGTCTCATTATCAGGATACACACACTCATGATGTACCGCAATAGTCCCATCAACACATGATAGGCAGTAATTTCCTCATCCATCAAGAACGGTATTTTTCTAATAAAGCAATAATAATCCGTTTGTTTTCACCCTAACTGAAGCCTCTACTATCTGTTTGTCACACAAACCCACACAGTGTATGTGTGAGAGAGGTCACCCTTGTGTAGGAGTGGGGGTAACCGCCTTAGCAGGAGATAAGGGTGTCACTCAGCCTGATAAGATGACGGATCAATACGGCGGATACATGACTGTCACAGCTTAGCAAGGTCATTGAGTCCTTCAGCCAAGACGCACACTTTCTAAGCGCTGCAGGATCCAACTGCTTTTCTCTGATTGGCACTGCGGGAGGGACCGGACTTGATGCTGTGCTTATCTGCTGTTTTGACAAAGAATAGGTGGGAGTGACAATAAATAATCCGGCAAAAACAGGAAATTATTACAGAGCTAACAGAGATAAATACACGATTATCCTGAAAAAGACACAAAGGCATAAAGACACAGTTTATCTCACACCAAGACGCTTCTCTGCAGGGTCCACAGTGTGAAAGCTGATTTAGGACAATCCAGGATGACACATTATTTTTCATTCTGCAGAAACAGGATGCAGTCCAGAGTACAACGCACCCAGAGACAGCTAAATGTGAGCAATAAACTGCAGGAACAGCAGATTTGCCTGTTTTTACACGGCAACAGTCACTCAGCGGTGTTATTCTATCAGTCCTCTGTGTGCCACAAATGCACAAGCTCAGACACAGCAGGGCCAGCTCCTTTTTAGCTCACTTCGAGTCTGTTACATGTTGAAATTAGTAGCTGTGACGAACAAGAATCTCCTGCACCTGAGAAACCCTGGATCACATGTAGAGTAGATTTCCTTTCGTCCATATGGTTTCACTTTGAAAACACATTTTCTGTCTCCTTTCTTCATGTGATTGTTGTACTGAAAAAGAATTTAATCAAAAACTGGGTGCAAGTACGATTTAGAGCATCTTTGTAATTGTGAGCGTTGATGTTGTCGCTGTTTATTCATAAGCAATCATCTGCCTGAATTCCTTTTTTTTTTTCTCCCAAACACCCACACACATATTGTAACTGCAAAAATGTCAATCTGAATCAAAGCAATGCCCTCTGGGACGTTGCTGTTTTTCATTTTCACTCAGCGCAGGAGAAACAAACACACAAACATCATTAAAACCATTCTTTAAAAGTTCTAAAAGCTTTATTTCCAAAATCCATCACTGTTACTCTCTATAGTACAGCACTGTAAGTTTTTTTTTTATTTT
This sequence comes from Xyrichtys novacula, assembly GCA_962446985.1. Lineage (NCBI taxonomy): Eukaryota > Metazoa > Chordata > Actinopteri > Labriformes > Labridae > Xyrichtys > Xyrichtys novacula. The sequence continues at coordinate 18,531,229 of OY660879.1, read as the reverse complement.
GTCACCCCATCCATGTGTACAGTGTTTCCTGCTCTCCCAAGCTGTGGAGGGATACCCTGAATGGATGGTCATGTTAGCTTTTGCTCAACCTGTCACCCCTGAGAAGGCCTGGCTAAATGGGACTTTAGGATACTGTCTTAAAAAAGGCCTTGAAATATATTATTGATCAACAAGGAGAGAAAAAAAAGCATTTAGATAGTTTCTCTAGTACTTAAAAAAACATGTCTGTAAAACCACGTAGATAAACAAAGAAAAAAAAAAGAGCATTTTCCTCTTCATGTATGCTGCACAGAGCCTACAGTAACATAATCTACCTTCTGCTATGATCTTTATGATACAGTTAACAATAGCGACTCTGATAAAATCTCTATAGTTACTCTATGGTTCTACATATAATTTTGCCCCCTCTAGATTCTTTATTTTAAGAAAGTTTCTCTTCTTCAGGTCAGAGCTCCCACTGAGCGACAGACACAAACAAACAGTGAAGATTAAAGGCTGGCTGGTTCACTGAGTAGTGCGACTGGGGGGAATCACATCGATACGGTGGGGGGACCCGGTGGCTTCGATTACCCAGAAACACTTGGGGGTCCTTCAAACAGAAATATAGATATGATGATTTTGTAGAAGCACAAGCACTGGATGGCAATAACAAGGTTTGTACGACAGATGGCACTGCTGCATCACAGACGACTATACATATTGCACAATGAGAGATGCATAGGATTGGCTCCATCGCTGTAATTTAAGAGAACATGATTTGGTATGAAGGGAGGATGATGTGTAACGCTCCAAGTCCTTATGAGACCTTGCCAAGAGTCCTTTTTGGCAGAGGGAGGGCTGCGTGTCGGTCGATATATCCTGTGTGGGAGGGAGGAGGGGGAGACAGCTCACAGCATGAACAGCGATATGACAGTCGATGTTGCACTTGTGACACTCATCCCAAACACTTGTTTCTGACGTAACAATGTTTTGCTCAGTGGAAGTCATACAAAAGTTTTTTCTCTTCTTCTTCCCTGTTTCACTTGAAAGTGTAACAGCAGTGTCGTACGGCGCTGAAGCACCCTCTCTGAGAGCAGCTATGATCGGAAACAGCTCGGCCTGGAGTCCCAGCGTGCCGAGGCTGACTGTGAGCATTGAGCATCAAAGGACCTTTCAAACCACTCCTCCCTCCAGCGTTCAAAACAGCCCTTGGCTGCGTTGAAGTACATCATACATTGTTACAGGTGTGTACAGTATAGGTTAGATAAAGCCATTGACACACTGAAAACACATTATAAATAAAACATATTGAATGTATTGCTTTAAATGTCAGACTTTTCTTAAAGTGATCGTTTTCACCTGATTGTTTTTTTACTTTACTCAAAGCAAAATTCTCACTGAAACTGACATGGAATTTTAAAAAAAGAGAGAGTACACAGCTACAGCAAAAAAAAGGTAAATACCAACACAATTTTTCATTGCTTTTGTAAGTAAATCAGTTTTAAGGTGCTTTTAATGTGGTTGCCATGGCACTGTGCTTTGTTCCCTCCCACGCTGTGCGCAGACACTGCAACAGGATGTCAGTCAAGCACCAGCAGAGCAGCCTCCCCACCCACTGTCACCCAAACTTTGCTGTGAAATCCCATCAAGTCATTTACTTTCTCTCACATCATTTTGATCTATATATATATAAATTTGTGTGAGTGTTTGTTATGTGTGTTAGAAGAGGGGTCCCTGCTCCTCATCACCCTCTCATGCTTTTTTAATGCCACAGAAAATCAAGGGCAACAGTGAGGTGAAGATGACGGGGTGAAGGAGGAAGATTAAAAAAAAAAAGGACAAAAGGGAATAATGTCATTTTTGCAATGTAAGACATCCAAAGCTGCAAACATGTTGTCATGCCGCCAGCTTGGTCGGAACATAACGTTCAAGCTGCATTGCACAAATGATGCACTGAAGCAAATAAAGCAAGAAAGTCATTCCAGAGAGAAGACAGATCTGCAAATTGAAACAAAGTCGACTTGACAAGCTGACCTTTTCTGGACCTTAATGAGTGCTTAATCCTGAGGATACAGGAGCGGGAAAATAATCTGACTGTGCTGTGACTCAGAAATGAAGAGAGGAAGAGATGTTTTAATTATGTAAGTCAAGGGCTCAGGAAAGCAGTGTATGGAATGGCTGGAGGAAAAAGACTGTATAAAATGATGGAAGACATGACAGCCTCTAAAAGTGAAGCTGAAACATTTGACCCCCTCCTTCAGACTGGCTGCAGTGCAGGCCATTAAACCCCCGGCCTCCATGTAAACAAATGAGACATGAGTCAAACAATAAAATCAAAACACCCATCTTCTTCTATTGGTATAGTAACTTTTGATCATGTTTATTGATATCCTAGAGGAGTCTGCTTTCAATTGATCATTTGATGCTATAAAAGAGTCATAATTCCATAATTGACAGCTCTGGTGATGTGCATTCAATTAGCAGCATAGAGGAGGAATGGAAAGAGTAACATTACCTACACAAGAGTCACTGTATTTGAGTGTCCTCTTCAAGCTCACACATGAAACTATGATGCTGCAGACTATTCCGGCCAGAGGGGTCACAGTATTTCACTGGCAAGTTACATGTATTTTTGGTTAGCATAAGGAAGGAGTATGTGCTGCTTCTTACTCAACTGATCCCCACTGCTCAGACTTGTCATTCATCCTTTTATACAGTCAATGGTGCTAAATGATGGAGAGATGATTTTAAAATACTGGGGCGTGTGTGGGGTTATTATATATATATATGAATGTGTTATAATGTTTAATGTGGAGTACTTGTCCAAAGATTTGAGATTTGCCTTATTAAGATGATATCTGTTTGAACTTGACCCTAGTCGGCCCTCTTTCAGTGAGATCTCGTATCCACACACAGGTGGATGCTGCAGGTTCAGCTGCTTTAATGATCCATGATTCCCCCCTCCTTTCCTCAAACCCCCAGCAACAATAAGTTAAAAACGTTTAAAAGAGCATCAAGTAAAGGGACCTTATTTTGTGGCAACCACACTAAACATACATCTAGACTTGTCTATATTTGTCCTCTAATAAATTACACAATAATATCCATAATCTGAACCATGTTGACCCATGAAATGGCTATAAAAGCGGCCTCTGTGCACCAGTCACTGTCTGGAGGCCGGTCCTGCTCCTTCGGTCAAGGTAAGAGGAGCAGAAAGAAGGCATGATGGGGGATCTTGGCCTTTAGGATAAGAACAGCTCTCTGCAGAGCTTCAGGACTTGTGCACTCGTTCTGGTAAGTCAGGCGGGCTGCATAGTTTGCGTGTGGCCTTTGTCGTGTGGGTCACACTTGAGAAGGGCCTTGGGTTTGGTAAAGGGATGAGGGTTGAGCTCACATGGGATAGGGTTGGAGTTTTTAGTAAGGGGAGAAGATGATGGGTGTATGTGTGGCCCGCAGCGGCCCCGGGGCGGGCCGGAAAAGTGCAGGGCCCAGGAAGGGGGTCTGGATGAAGGTGGTTGTGCCCACTGGGTGGCGCAGAGCCAGTGGGTTAGTCGCCACTGTGCACAGAGTTGGCGGGGTGAGGGGGCTGGGCAGGAAGCCAGTTGTCAAGCTCTTGGTCAGCTGCTTCTGCAAAGCCAGTTTGGTCTGGAGAAGACAGGAGGGGTAGCAGTGAGAAGTGAGAGAAGAACACAGTGAGGGCAGAGCAAACATGTCTCCCAAAGTCGGGGGCCTTGTTTGCACATACAGAGGGATGCATATTTAAACATTACTCCAAACTAAATACCATCCACAACTGGTTTCCTGATTGACTTTGCATGAACACTCATCAGTCAGATTTACACAAGTTAAAGCAAGGTTTACTGTTGAGACAAACTCACAAAAACGGTTTAAACGAGGGCCAATTATTTTAAAGGATTTATTTTACCTTCAGTGAAATGTTCTCTTCACCGGCCGCTCTATAAATGCACAAACATTAGCTTTGACGTCACCTGCTAATGAATGTAACCCACCATGCTGCATTTTTTTTAAGAAGTGAAACTAAAAACGCAGCTTTGTTGACTTTTCAACTTTGTAAGCTTAAAAGTGAAGTTGACAAAGTTTTTAGTTTGTTCTTTTACAAAGAACAGCAGCTGTGGTTCACTTGGAGGCAATGGTGGAAACAATCTCTCAACCGAAAGCTGAAATCAACAGTTTCATATCACACACACAATTGCTTTCCCATTGCAAATTGAGCAATTTATGTGCAAAGCAACACTTGCTTGAAATATGAATGGAGCATGTATGGGAAAAGTTTTACAGGATTTTAAATGTTCTCTCAGCTATCCTTTAGGTTCTGACGTGGATTCAAGCTGAGTGCAGCTGGTCTCCTCAAAAATAAACAAACTATAAACTTGTTTGAACCTACAGGGGCTCAGAATTTGATTCACAAAAAACGCAGACCTCTCTAGCATGAAAACTATGAACAGACAGTTTCATGCTACAGGAATCAGAGAGCAGAATCAAACAGGGAGCAGGAATTAATCTTGCATAATGCGGTTCATGATCAAATGCTTTACCAACGCTGTGTTGAAAACACTCATGCAACTTTTATTCTCAGACCACCACCAAGAGTTCAAAGTCTCAACTTATTAACCTGACGTCTGACCTTAGAGTTATGAGGTGGGGAGGGGGGTGTTTTTCCCTGCTCTGTTTTCCATGTTAAATCATTCTCCTCATCTTTACTTTGAATGGAAAAAATGAGATTGTCTTGTATCTGATGGGTTGCACTAGCCATTGAAACCCGATTTATACTACACATGTGGGAAACATGCGCCTCTACCTCTCATCGTATTTCAGTGCATTTTACGGTACTGCTATTGCTACCTACCTGATCCGTACTGCTCAAGTGCGAATTTACGTCGTCTTAAACTTTATTTAAACTACCGATTGATTTCAGAAACCAGCTGGGGATGTGACAGGCTAGCTAGCAGGAGGCTCCAGGGCTGATGCCGAGGCATTCACCAGAGCTCCTGCCCAGCATGGTGAGACCTTTTGGGCTGCAGAGAGCGCCACCACCTGGTCAAAATTATGGTTCTCTGACTTTTTAAAGTATCAAGGGGGGGGGGTGCTCTGAAGGTGTGTGACCACCCATTGCACCACAAACCAGTCAAAATACCGATCAAAAACTTTACGAAGTATCAAGGATAGATGAAGGGAAGGTAACATTTGTGTATGAAACACACAAAAAAAGTATTTATCTTATTTATTTTATATATTAAATTAATTAACAAGAAGCCTACACATTATGGACAATGAATTTTAGCGTTTTTATACAGCGTTTCAATTTCAACAATTAAATATTCACATTCATTTATAACTACATTGCAATTTTACATTTAAGCTAGTAGTAGAAACCCTTAATCGTAAAATCAGGGGCCATTCTCTTGACTTTCTGGCACTCTGCTTCAGGAGAAAAGTGTGTAGCTGGTGATAAACTGAAGCATCCAATCTGACTGAAGTGGGCTCGCTGATGCTGAAGCTGTCGGACAAAGGTCTAAGCTGTCGCAAACCGCTAGGGGCAAAGACTTGCTGAGCTGTCAAAATGATGGCTAGTAGAGGAAGTGATGTACATTTCGCACATGCGCAGTACAAATCGGGTTTCCGGAACGGATCGGGCAGCGACAGGCACAAATCAGGGATCTGGTGTGTGGTTTGCTCTAAACAACAGAAAAAAAAGACCTGTTATCCAAAAGGTTTCTTCACATGAAGTCTGCCGCTTTCTCCACCTGATGCAAGTAAGAATCTCAATTTCTGTGATCATAGTTTTGTAGCTGTGAGAACCTGTGGAGTTGTTATTTTTGTCTGCCCTTTCATAAACTTTGTATCTAAAACCAGATAAGGTGAGTTACACGCCATCGAAACCACTCCAACTGTTTATCACGCCACATTCATGATGGAAAACATGCACAAAACAGCTCCTCCCACATCCCAGCTCTGAGGTCAACACCAGTGAGGAAATTCAGTTGCAAAAACAATTCAAACAAAATAGAAACAAACATGATTTCTTTATTATCTGTGCTCAGTCCCCTGCCCGTGGCCAGGCCTAAAGTTCAGCCATCACTAAAATCCAACCCCAGACTCGGCCTCTCCTGCCACTGACCTGAGAGGAGAGGGAGGTGAGATTGTACTGGCTGAATGCTTTCTTCATGGCAGACACAGCCACGCCTGCATAGCCACTCCATCTCACGTTCTGTAGGATGGAGGAGGAGGAGGAGGTGTAAGTGAAGGAGGAGGAGGAGAAGGGGGAGTGGGGAAAGGGAGAGATGGGGAGGTGTATATATGACAGGAGCAGAGAAGTGATTAATCTGGAGTGCTGATTCAGGCTGCTGTTGTCAGAGCTGGTCAGGACAAGGGTAGTTGGGGATTGGGGGGTAGGTGGGACTATTTTAGACCTGTCTCAGGGGTAGGGGACTCACTGAGTACAACAGTGTGTTTAACCTCTATGACAGTGCAGGCACAAGAGCAGGACATAGAGGCCCCTGAGAGACATATAACAAGATTGGAGTGTGCGTGTTTTGTAACTGGGGCTGGGGTCAGATCATTTAACTGTTACACAGTCAAATTAGAGCTGCTTACAGATACTTGGGTGTACAAGCTAGACTGGATATAATCCAACATGTGTACGACACGTTAGAGCATATTTGCTGTTGCAGGAAGGCAATTATGACTTGTTTGTCTCCCAAGTGTGTGTGTGTGTGTGTGTGTGCATATCTGCAATGTTTTGTTTGTCTGTGTCTTCATGCTGAGACTTACCGCTAAGCTGGAGCTCGGCTGGCTCTTGCTGTGGGGGGTAAATTTGGGTTTGGGAGGTTTTCCGGCCAGCCTATCCTTGTGCCTTCTGCTATTCATGTGCTGCCGAGACCAGTAGAAATACCATCAGAGAGCTAACAAGCATCTGTTATACCACAGAGGAACAACTTCAAATGTTATCTGCTGAATAAATAATAGCTACACATGGAGTATGACTGAAGTGCACAGAAATTACATCACATTACTGTCTCCCCCTGCTGCACTATCTCCTCCTCTGGCTGCAGCCCTAACAGGCTTATGTCCTCCTGGGAAAGGGGATGTTTGTATAAGACGGGTGGAATGTGTCTGAGGCTAAAACGGCCTGGGTGCTCACACATCCCAGCATATCTGCATCATTTCCACATTCTGCTCCAGTGTATGCAAAGCCTCCAAGACAATCCCTTCACACGAGAGTAGCATTTAATGAACATCAAAAGGAGGAGAAATTATTTCCCCAACCTAGTTTGATGTTTGATGGTAATGTAACCAGAAAATTAAATATGAGGGGAATTAGTAGCTCATGGTAAATGCATGCTTTCTCACCGAAGAGCTGTTAGTAACGATAATGAAATCGTCCTAAATGGAAAAATGCAGCTGCAGCCTGAATGTTCTGCCATTTTCCTGTACATTAAAATGCTTATTCCGTTTAAACCATCCACAGCCAAGGTGAAGTTACAATTATATTATGGACTGAGAGAGGTCTTTCAAATTCAATCACTTATGTTTATAATTTTATTGCATATCATTTGTGGCAGCTCTATAACATTAGAGGTCTGTCTGCTCTAGATTCAGTCTCCTGATGTGTTTGCTAATTTCAAACTTTGATTGTTTGATTTATGCTGTTTCCACATTATGTGTTTGTGAAGGTGAGGGGATAATCTGCCGCAGGGTCACTTGGACCTCCATGCCCGTTTATTTTCTCACTTGGCAATCCTTGAGAAATCTGCAGGACTGCTCAAAGTCCCTTTTTATGGAGCGCAAAAATATTTTATGGCAGTGGCAAAAGTTCAAAATGGTCCACGAGTTCAGATCAGAGCGATGTATTCAACAGTGTTCATCGTTTTATAAAATTATACCTGATTTCAATGAACTAGGGCTGGGCGATAAACCGAAGATTCACCGATACCAAAATTTACAACAATAACCTACATCAATTGGCCCAAGTCAATATATTTGGTGTAAAAAAAAATAGAAATAATATGGTTTTGGATGTGTGTAGGTGGGCTATGGTCTCATGTCCCTTTAAGATGCTGTCTTACGTCGGAGATGTGTCTCCACCCCATCCAGTCCGTAACAAAGAGGGAAAAACAGGTGAGGAGATGGAAAACGGTTCAAAAGTTGTAACGGCTAGAGCAGTGGCTGAAGCAGATGAAGTTAACATGGGAGGGGGTGTGCAGCTTGTGGAGTAGTTATTGTCCATTTATTGTTATTGAGGTGAACTGCTCAATATATCGTGATATTGATTTGAGGCCGTATCGCCCAGGCCTAGAATGAACCAAATCTATGAATCTGTGCTAATCGTCATTTCAATTGACAATCAATGTTGAAAAAGACATGTACATGCACTACAATTTCTGTTTACTCAGACCCGTACCTGGCTCAGCTGGGTCTCTGAGTTCACAAAAATCTCACACACTTCACACTGAAAGTTCTTGCTGGGCACCCCAACGCTGCCTTTGCTGCCCAGCCGCTTGCTCTTGCAGCCTGCTCGAGCTGCCACGACTTTCCCTCGACGTCGGGGCTGAACGCTGTGACCTTCCAGCATCAGTTTGTGCTTTGTACCTGGAGGATGCAGAAAAGGAATTATTAAAAACAGTATCCATCTGATTTTCAGACCTCCCACATTTTCATCTAATTAGCATTTACTCTTTTTAAAAAGCCTTTTACCACTGTTGTGTGCTTCAAGTTGGGAGACAGAGTTGACTGTAACTTTGCAGACAGGACAATGGAGGTGAGCCTTGCTTTTTTTGCCGTCCTTGTCCTCATCTGAACGTGACTCCCCATTTGTGCTGGATGAGTCTGCATTGTTGCTGGACTCGCTGGTCTGGCCTGCAGCCTCTGAGACCTCTAAGAGCTCTACTGCCTCTGGAGCTTCGGCGGAGCTGGTGTCTGAGGCTGTTTCTGAGAGCTGCAAAGAAGGTGATATCTGAGGAGGAGACATGCTGATCAAATCTGCAGAGGAGACCTCAGACACTGGCGTTAGCATGACTGAGCTCTTGGGACTCTTCTCCAGCTTCACCTCCAGGTTAGCTTGTTCTAGATCAGCCTGAAGACCTGAATAATGAAGATAAACAAAGAATAACAAAATCAACAAACTGGGTTCAGGATTGTTTTCAGTGAAATAATTATTTGAACCATTAACAAATCTGTAAATATAGCACTGACACGCGGTCACAGTTCTTTCATCTTGATGAGAGGAATTTTACAACAAAAGTTGAGGATATTCAGCAGTTTAGGGGGGCATTATCAAGATTTTTGAGGTTGGGTATCTGGACACGGGCTCAATCTAAGCCCAATAGTCTCACCTCTTTAGCTCAGGTGCATTACCAACTCCACTAAAGGCCTAAAATTTACAAGCTGGTCACTTACTGTGTCTGTCTGCCGGGGAATATAGTATAGATTTATTTTTAGTGTGAGAATATTAGAGCTGTTACAGAAGGCCAAGGGAGCTAGAAGTGATGTTTTTTACTCCTCCTAGGATCTTTTGGGCTTTTTGCTTTTATTGAGAGAGACTTGTGAGGAAAGAGAGGATGAGGACATGCACCCATGCACACTGGGATTGCTGGTCTTGTCACCAGTGCGATGAGGTCTGTAGCCTGTGTATATGAGGCACAGCACAGGCTATTAGTTCTGCCTCTAAAAGACTGTTTCTTCACATGTGTCCTCTTGACTTGTGGTTTGAAATTTGGTTGAAAACAGAGCAAAACCATGTCTGAACATCCATGACCTAATTTATTCTATCTGCTCAAATCACATCTTGAAAGGGATATTCCAGCATAAAATTAAGTTAGGGTCAAACACACCATAACACCGAGTTGGACACCCCCTCGAGAGATGGATGTTGCTGACTGCTTGCTTCTCTAGTTTTACCAACTTTAGTAACAACCGCACGATAGCAACACAGCGGTCATGCTGCTTGTTTGTGGAGGAGCCCTGATGAGTTGATCACCGAGTGCAGCGGAGTTTCACAGCTCAAGGAAGAACATTTATGATTATTACTTCATGGAAATGCAATCAGACCAAGACGTTAAGGCAGAAGAACTACCGTGTCTGCAGCGCAAAATCATTATTATTATGATTATTTCTTCATGGCAATGATCCGCTGCACTCAGTGATCGACTTGTCATGGCCCCCACAAACAAGTGGCTGCTGGAAGAGTGTAGGTGAGATGTGTTTAGTTTGCTAAAGAAATTAGGTAAAGCTAAAAAGATGTTTGATGGCTAGTACTATGGCTGGGACCCTATATGTACTGTTGATGAAGTTAGGTGCTGTTCTGAGCATTATTTGTGGCTATAGAGTGGCTTTTTGGTTGACGTTTGCGCATAGACTGCTGTGTATTGCTATCGTGTGGTCGTTACTAGCAAGCAGTCGGCAACATTCATCTCTTGAGGGGGTGTCTAACTCAATGTTACGGTGTGTTTGACCCTAACTTAATTTTACACCGGAATATCCCTTCAACATCGATGAGTCAGACAACACTGCTACTTTCTTTAATTTCAGCATCAAAAGAGTGATGAAAATGTTAACTGCAGGGGATATTTCTAAAGTCATTTAGCGAAGTTAGGTGAGATCTTGACCATGGCGAGACTAAACTTGATTGTGTTGTGTTCTTCATGCAAAAATCATAAGGGCACAGGTTTTTGTACTGCAGAATATTAACAAGATGGTTGAGGGACATCACAGCCTTAAACATTCCCCACAAAAAATGGAAAAAGAAAACGATGAATGCACAGCTCTGAGCGTGGAGGTTAAAAGATCCTTGACTGCAGACGACATCCAACTAGAGCGGTGCTGAATGAGTAATACTGAAAAATGTCGGATCCACTCAATTTACATGTTTGCCACTGACTTTGATTCATGGTAATAGAAACATTTCACTCAAGACATTCACCACACATTTGCCAGTTTTTCCTTTTAGTGTTTTTAACGGCGGTTATATAACAGGAAGTATTGCATTAAGAAGCTATTTGATCAGTAGAGACTAGCTGATTATTTCTTTTCAAAACGACAAAGCAAGACGTGTGAAAAATACAATGAGTCTGAACAAAAAAGTGTTCAACTCAACCAGTGAAACTCACTTTAGACTGGCTTAACTTCCTGTGCGCAAATATAAAGTCAGCTGGATTAATCTTAAAACAAATATTTCTCTTTACTGGAACAAAGAGAGCAGCTTTAAAAGTGCTTGTCTTGTGCGAGCTTTGTGGCATTTTGTGATAAAGTATCAGCTTTGGTTTAAACTCCGGGGAACAGTGATTAGAATTAGTTTGAGAAAGTAAATGTCATCAGCCTCCTCCCTCCTCCTCTCTCTCCTCCACTATTCAAATATCAAGTGAACACGGAGTCTCAGTCAATATAAACAAACCAATCGACTCGTGGGCCCGACCGATAAGTCACCAGAGTTCCATTACACGTCTCCCCTTCACCCCTTCGCCCTCCCAGGAGAGTCACACACTTCACCCTGGAGCACTGTGCGCTACGCTCACTGAATATCTCCATTTCATTTAGTGCAAACATAAACACACAGTAACACACACTCTTTGCCCTCCACAATGCAACAGTGCCCCATTGATTTTTCCCTTTAACGTCTCAGAGTAAATTCATCATTGGAGATAACGGTCTTCCTCTTTCATCCCCCTCCACAGTAAAAGATCCCATATAGCACCAAGATTAGACAGTCCCCTTGCTGTAATGAGACTGACCCCAGAGGGATTTGAGCTCCACTGTTGGGCCCCTGGGTGTATATGATCCTGAGCTCATATAAAAGACAGGGCCACCTGAGAAGCCTCTAGAGGGGACTGATACTGATCAATGGATTACGAAGGCACCTTACAGAGGAAGACTCAGAAGCTGAGGGGGAACCAAAGCCTTAAAAAACAAAGACTTGAATCATAAAGGATCTCTTTCAGAGAAAAAAAAAATCATTTTAGATATCCTGACTGAGTTTAGGTTATCGCCATTTTTCACACTCCATCAGCCAAGAAATCAAACCAGTGAATTTTATCATCATCATCATTTCTGTCCATCTCTCTCTCTCCTCTCTCTAAACTCAGTTCCGTCCCAGCAGATGAAAGTCCAACATCAGTCTGGTTCTGCTTGAGGTTTCTGCCTGTTAAAGGAACTTCTTCCTCTCCACTGTAACTTGCTAAATGCTGCAAAGTGCTTCACGCATGTGGTTTAAGATGGGTTGGGAGAAAACAGTCTATGGTTGGAAGTGGCTGTTGTGAACTGATGCTATTTAAATAAGGCTGTTTGATTGATTGATTGATTGATTGATTGATTAATTGATTGATTGATTGACTGATTATACCTCCAGTAACTGAAAGAACTTAATTACAAAAACTTTGATTTTTGCAAATACAGGAAAAGTCACAATTCATGATGAAAAATAAAAGAGCATAAAGGTGACTCGGTATGTTATCAAGGGCTGGTTTCTCAAAAATAAAGAATTTCACATTTTCTTACTGAACAGTTTATATAAACCAACTAACTTTTTCAACGCTGACAAACTGTAATCTAAGGTAGGTATTACAGGCATTTTACAAACCAGCAAGCTCAATTTGTATGCTGTTGTACTCATACTTTTTTCGTTTAAATGAATTCATTTCATTTCATTCATTTTATTTTACTTTTTTTTTTTTTTCCAATACAATGACTGGAAAGGTGCAGGATAAAACAAATTTATAATCCCTGCACCCTGCATACGTATGTATGTAATACATATGTATGTATGTATGTAGTATGTATACATATATATATATATATATATATATATATATATATATATATATATATATATATATATATATATATATATATATATATATATATACATATATATATATGTATATATATATATATATATATATATATATATATATATATATATATATATATATATATATATAGATACATAGATAGATAAAACTCTGTCATCATTGCATGCTTTTGTATAGCTTCCATATTCTCCACTTAAACCTTTTCTTAAACTGAAAAATGACCAGCACTCAGTCTTTTCTCTCAAAAAAGTCTTTCCATCTGCTTCACAATTGTCCTATTGGCTCTCCAGCCGTCTACATGATGAGAGAAACTGCCACCAGCATTGGCAAACTGTCCGACCAAAGGCCAGTGTATTGGCATTGCAGTGCCAGCAGCAGGGGCCTCTGGAGGAGAGGACTACACTGCAGCATATTACAGATATTTGGATCAATGATAGGCTGGCGATCATCAGTTTTCTTTAACATTTATGGAATTAAAACCACATTTTAACAGCCCGATCAAATCGGACAGGCTTCAAGAGTGAAAACTCATCAGAAGAGATCTCAATTCAGCAGATTGATCCACCGTGAGCTCAAAGCAAATGAGTCCAGAGTTCATTATGCACACACTAACACACACTCTGGGCACTCAGTTTAGCAGGCGATCCAGAGACAGCCTCAGAACGTAAACACCTACCCTGGGGAAAAGGGCTTGCTTTAAATCATCATTACAGTGTGACAGCCCGAGTCCCTGCGTCGAGGGCTTCAACAACAGAGTCAATCAAAGCTGAGGGTGATTGATGCTTGTCACCGTGATGCAGGCCCTCTGTCTCTAACACCAGCCTGCAGCTTTCTCACTTACTTACAGGATGTGGGCTTACTCCCTCCTCCTTGGGTCTGTGATGGAGTTTAAAGGCATCGATTACTCCCTTTGTACGATTGGAAATGTTGCCTCTGCTTTTCTCTGTCTTTTGCCTGTTTGATGAAATGTTACCCTTAATGAAACACTGTCTGTAGAAAGCTGTGAATGTTGGATGGATTTTCTATATCATGATGGGTACAGCAACATTAAACAGTTTAAATGATTTTTCATGGTTTTAATGGTCTGACCCTTTGATATGAACTGTGCCATTAGTTATAAAGTATAAAAGAGGAAATAAGGCAGACTAAAACCATTTAGATGATCCCGGGCACCCTGATGATCACAATATTAGCAAACAGGAGCTGCTTGAACACAAACAATAACCTTTAAACGACCTTTTTTTCCATTTTGCCACACAAATATGCAGTACAGACCTTATTATTTGTTTGATATTCTGATATGTCGCTCTCTTACCAAAGTGGTTTATAGATTTTGAAACCTTTTCTCAGTCTGAACTTTCATTCAGGGTACATTTTGTTATTGGTAAGCTTTATTTTTGAGCTTTTTTATGCATTCTGGGTGTAGAAGCCAAATATGCAGATGTGATAACCTAAAATGAGTTGCAGTTCACTTTGTATGCCTTAGGTATTGCTGTCCTGTTATCTGGGACTCAGGAATAAAGGTAGCTACGTCACTGTTGTTGGCAGGTGATTGACCTGGAAGGGCAAAAGGTTTTTGACCGCTATGGCGCTAAATGCCAGCGTTTTTCTTTGTTCATTTAGTGTTGCTCGATGTCAATTGCAAACGGACTTTGGTAATGTTCATCACAATAAACTTTTGTTCGCTGAATCAGAGAAACAGTGTCCGCACTTTTACTGATCATCAAATACTCACGGTAGTGTATAAAACGAGTCGCGCACACATCAACCAGGTTACTCTGGGTCAAGCATCTCGGTAGCTTAAAGTATAGACTTAGCTCCTACACTAGGCATACTACTTACATTCAGAGCTTCATATGAATATGCAGAAAAAAAGAAAAGAAAACAAATGTGTTTCCCAAAAATTAGGGTGACCATATTCTGACTTCCCAAAAAGAGGACACAACTACGCTGGGGCGGAGTCACGGAGTCCCACAAAGTTAATTTTGAGAGTTTTTCGGGTCGGATCAAGTGTCTTTTATGCGCTTCTAACTCAGTAAGTCCATGTGACATAAAATTGTAACTTAGTAAGTCCATGTGACACAAAATTGTAACTTACAAACCATACCGCAGACATTTGAAGGATTTTATAAACTTCTCCGGACAAAGCCAGACAGCCTGGACAGCCCGGACAGCCCGCCAAAAAGAGGACATGTCCGGGTAAAAGAGGATGTATGGTCACCCTACGAAAACAGTTTTCCTACCTGGCAATCCATTCAAGCACAAACATCCAATTTTTATTCAAATTCTCTGTGATGTGACTTGATATTTATTCGTGTATACTTTAGGGGAGGTAGACTTTGTGTTGCAGTCCCCCACAGCCATGAGTTATGATATGACCAATAGCAACCTCATGTATCTATATGTGCATGAGCAGCTAAAGAGGCTGACCTTGTTGGTTTAGAGTCTGTTTATTCAGAGCCAGACAGGGTGCTTAGAGGAAGAGCCAACAGATGTGTTATTGGTTCCTGATGGCAGACAATGTGAACATTACTCCCAGACAGCCCCCCACTGGTCCCCAGCATGGCATACATAACTCATTTCAGAGAGTGTTCATTTGGAGTGCTATTCCATTACAGGTTGGCATTGTGGTGCATGCCAGCACTGGCTCGCACTGCTGCATTTCAATTTCACATTAGGCCAATCACACAATTGGGCTTATTAAAGAGTGTTCCTTCTCACAAAATTGCTTTGGAATAGTAAAATTATTCAAAGCATAAAAACCAGTTATGACTTATCTGCTTCCCCTCTCCAATGACTCCCCCACTCCTTTTTCTTCTCTCTCTCTCTCTCTCTCTCTCTCTTGCAGCCCTCTTCATTCATTTCATCTTATCGTGAATTTTCCACTCATCATCTCGTTTTTCGTCTCTCTGCTTCTTTCCTCTTTCGGCGCTCCCTTTGCTGCAGCAGAATATTAGAATGAGATTTGATGAGAGTGTTATCAGGCTCCCAGTCTTTTGTCCACTTCTTTCCTCTCTGAAGGAGACTTTTAGTGCTCCGGGCAAAAAGTGTGTGTGTGTATCTATGTGCATGAGCATGTCTAAATGGGAGGGTAAAAGTACAAACTGTCTCCCTCTTCTCTCAATACTCTTATATCTCTTCCCTGATATTCCATCTGGCATCAAAATGTATTTTTTTAGAAATTCTGCTCAGATAGAGATCTGCTGCTGAAGCAGGGGGGAAGCAGAGGGGAGGATGAAGTAGGAAAGGAGAATAGAGAGAGGGAAAAGTGCTCTGCCGCTTCTCCACTTCCATCAACCTGGATGGATAAATGAAAAGTGTGGACCCAGACAAGTGCAACATGAGAAGGTAAAAGGCTTGCTTTGCAGTAAGAATGCCATCAGAGCGACTCACGCTCTCTGAGCTAAAGCTGCCGTGTGGAAGAGTCAACATTCATTCTCTGCTGAATGAAAGCCAACGCACTTCTTTTCTTTCTTAAAAAGTTAAAATATCTATTTTCAACCCATCACAGTGGAAACATTTGAACTTTGTGAACGAATATGCCTTTGATTTCTTTGCAGCTTTATTCTTTATTTGACAGCCCATCCATTGAAATCTTTTACCACTGTTCTGCTCCTTCTCTGCAATGTGAACTTCTTTTCAGGCTGCACAAATACACCAATTCTTCCTCTTTAGCTAACCTATGTATGTAACAGAGATATATGAAGGAGAGCAGGAAGGAGTGGAGGGGAGTCAGGCAGAGGAAATCAAGAGGCAAATGAGGTAAAAACGACCCAAATAAGGCTATGATTGATCAACGCTGGCTCCTTTATTTTCTTGCTTCAATCCCACAGCTACGGCGACCTCAATCCATTACGAGGTGCAAAGACAGAGGGCCAGGTCAGAGAGGTTTGAGGATATCATAGGTTTAAGCTGTTCAGTTTTAAATGAGACATAATGGAGATAAGAGACCAGAGGATGAGATGTCCAGAAGCTGTAACACGA
Organism: Xyrichtys novacula; assembly: GCA_962446985.1. NCBI lineage: Eukaryota > Metazoa > Chordata > Actinopteri > Labriformes > Labridae > Xyrichtys > Xyrichtys novacula. The sequence continues at coordinate 18,514,442 of OY660879.1, read as the reverse complement.
AGAACCAGAGGGAAAAAGCATCAGATTTATGTCTGTTCACGTACCTGTTCCCTCCACTGAGTTTGTGTCCACCAGCGCAGGAAGTGTCGCCTCTGACACGGACGTCTTGCTCCGATCTCGATCTCGTTCCCGGTCTCTGTCCCGGTCTCTCTCCCTCCCCGTGGATGAGGCCTCTCCGACTCGTCGCTGCCTGTTCTTCTGGGCCTCCATGGCTTTAAGTTTCCGGGCGTGCTTGTGGCCCTTGTAGTGCGCCTCTGCTTGGTTCTGCATGAAAATGAGAGGAAACCAAGTTAGGGGCGGAGAAGTGGACAGGAGTGTTGGATTTATACATTATCTGCTGAAGAGATGGGGGCCTACGCGCGTTAAATGTTAAAATTCATGCCTGAGTATTTGCTCTCTTGCTGGCGTACACATCCTGAAAGAAGGAGAGTCTGTTTCCACCTGATAACAGCAATGGCACGTTGGGAGGCCAGAGGTATAATTGCATGTGTTATATGCAACAAGAGAAAGGATCCCATCTCCACAACTACTCTATTAATGTGTACTGTGAGAGTCAGCTTCTGCAAGTCCTAGACACGTGACGACTGCACACACAGAGCACCTACAAGCACCTTAATACAAATCAGACCAAAAAACACACTCTGTCGGCAAATTAGATTTCTCTCTGGGTGGGGGATCACGATTTACCTTCACATTCTCATGATTCTCACGGCCCCATTCAATCCCAGAACAAAGGCCCTGTTGTTAGAGCAAGCGTGAATACATAAGAAAAGCAGAGAAATCAATACAGAGATCACTCATTAGAAGCAAGAACAACCTCCAGGGATCGACGCTCATCAACCCCCCGTATGGATAGGACAAATCTACGCAAGAAAAGGGCTGAACCACACTCCTGACACATTATTTAAATATATACGCAATCATTGATTCTGTGTAGTCAGTATAATAACAGCTAAATGTGGAGTTATTTTTTAAGATTAAATCAGAAAAATTAAATATAGAAAATTCTTGGCAATGTGGACTTTTCATACCCTGAATATTTAAGAGATAGATGGATTAAGGATGAAAGGATTAACGATAAAACAGCCTTTTCTCCTCTGAATAGGGTTTGTTTTGACATTAGGAAGTCAGGTAAGACTCTCATCCAATTCTTACTCCTCAGGAGGTAAGTGATGCAAATCCTCCGACTCGGAACAGGTTTAACAGAGAGGCTGGACTCTGCTTTGAAGTCTTAAGTTAGGAATAAATGCAGCGACTTAAAAACACTTTAGACTTTTTCACTACCAGGGAAATATTGAGCGTACCGATTACCTAAGAATCAACAAAACAGTAAGTCTCCATATAAAAAAGAAAAGAAAGATTACAGCACTGACATGAGGTTACAGCCGAGCACATACACCACCAGTCTCATGTGTTAGCTCTGTGTAAACACCAGCACTCTGGTGATGAAGCTAAACATGCACACTTCACATTAGCGGGCTAATGGTGTGATGTAGTGGAGGCCTATAAATAATGTGGCTGTCAAAGCACCTGCTAAAACAACTCGAGTACTTCAGCCCAATCGTGTGACTGATCTGCCGTGAAAAGGCTTCAGAGATTAGCGTGATGTGACAAATTCAGCCAGCGCCTTCCCCACCACCCGTCTATCCGTCCAGCTGAGTCCCAGCGGAGGCAGAAGGACAAGGTGTGAAATGAGCTTTGGTTTTCGCATCAGCAGCACGGCCAGCAGGATATAACACACTTATAAAAGGAGTGATGGTTGTCCAGTGATTAAGCAAACCCACTGCTAAAAGAAAACATAAGACTATATCTGGTGTGTATGGACATGTGTAAGGTGGGTGTGGAATAACTCCAAGAATACTCTCTCCCTATAATAATAACTTGCCCTTCGCTAAAAATAAAAGATTCACTGAAATGAAGTGGGTTTGCTTAATTTAGCATTTGCTGAGCCGTGTATTGTAAATTCGGAAGTGCGTGGACCTGAACAATTTCCTCTCAAGACACCAAAAATATAGGCTGGTAGGAGAACAATAATACTCTTACAAAATCTGTCAATGGCAGTGGTTTATGTTCTATTATACAAATATCTATACCCTAATCACACGCCATTATGCCACGACAATGCCAGATCTGAAATAGGATGAAATAAAAGATGCACACAGACACGAAATAGAAACTTTTCTTCCATTCACACACTTGATGTAAGATAACAAGCATCTTTAAGAAAGAACTTTTTAATTATAACAGAGACACAATCAAATCTTTGAGCTCTGTCAGCCTCAATGAGAAACAACTTTTAAACAACCTCTAGTCTTCTCCAAAAGTGCTAGACAGAAAACAAGTCCCTCAATCTTCTAGCAGTGATTAAACTAAATGACAAAATAGGACAAAAAACAATGCATGATAAAGTCATAGTAAAACTGCTTGTAATCACAGTGTTTGCGTGTTGTCTGTCTCTGAATGATAAAAGCGTTTTTACTTCACAGCACAGAGCCCCGAGGGTAATAAGCTGAGCAAAGAAGCTGTTGGACGACCAGAGAGCACACAGGCCGCTGAGGTGAACCTCAGGAGCGACATCAAAGGAAGAGCTCAGGGTGTGCAGACATATGCTTTTCTCTCTTTTTATTCACTTACATAAGGAAAAAGGTGCTCCACTGAAGTCTTTGCATACAGGTAAAGACATAAAATAGCTATAGCTATAAATAGAGGTAAAGCTAGCAACAGTTTGATAAAAGGGGACTAAAAGTCAAATTTATACATTTCTGCATCTTTCTTTGAAGGGTAAATGGAAATATTGCCAATTTTGTGTCTGTGCATGTACACAAATAAATATGAAGCTAGAATTCTCAGGTGTTTAAAGAAAGGGTGGGAGAAAAAAATGATACAGCATTGTATTGCAATATTTTGTCTGGTGATATATCATCACCAGGAAAGTATCAATTTTTCAAATTAATTGCTAAGATGAAGTCAAATCTATGATAATGTAAAAATAAAATAAACTGTTTGTCCAGTGAGGTTGGCAGAGGTGACATTATAGAGCAGGAGAAAGTTAGTTAAACAAATATATAGATATAAGGTTTGTAAGCTGTGCTACATGAAAATAAAATACTGTTTAAATAAGACAAACAAAAAAGAAAGACAAATGCTAAATTAGATAAATAGTTGAAAAATTATATGAATCACAATGTATGGTATTGCAATACTCACTGTTTTGCAGAATGCTAATAATTGCAATTATATCGTACTGTGGCCCAAGTATCATGATAATATCGTATTGTGGGGCCCTTAGTGATTGATTCCCACCCCTAGTTTAAAGTAGCTTAGCATGGACTGGCAACAGTGTAACCGCTCACTGAGAGAAAGTTTGGAGGAAAACTTGGGTAATTAAATCAGGAAATAAAGGAAAAGGTTAAGTAATATGTTCATTTAGGTTCATACTTGAGAATTAGATGAGAAACTTGGAAACCCTAACAAACACAGCACTAGTAAGTGTTAGCATACTTAGCACTGTTTAATAGGTGAAACAAAGACAAGTTTGTGATTTTAAGCAACGTGCTCATGTGAGCACTCGTGTTTGATCAAAACGGATACTTTTATATTTATGTGTATCGGCCAACATGAATAAATATAAAGCCAACAGCAACTGTTGATTGGCTCGGCAAAAATGAGCAGCAGTGTGCAAACCTCAACTATAAAGCAAACATAATGTTAACACTTAGCTGAAGAGGGTTTTATGCTAGGCTACTTTTAGGCTTAGTAAGATTATACTGGACCACTGCAATGTTTTGATACCTTTGGGCTGACCTAAGCAAGCTGTTTCACCATCTTTCCCACCTCTTTGTTCAGCTTTCAAAACATTATTTTGGTTTTCTATCATGTAACTTTTGGTTGAAAATGACCAAGTGCTCTACTCAAAAAGTCTTCTCGGCACACAGGTGTGGTGAGAACTGCTCCTCTTCACCTGTAACCTCTCTCTAAAGGGTTGTGACAGTGCTTTGAATCACTGGATGAAAACTGTTATGTGACTACAGAGAGGTTAGGTGTTGAATCACCGGAGACCAGCAAAAAATAAGATCGCCAGCCGGTGCTGAATTTTACTTTGACACGAAGGTAAATTTGTGCTTAAGTGAGCAGCAGATAAAGCTTGCATATTTCCTCTTTGCATGTTATGTAAAAGGATAAGTTGGTTTAATATCAGAGCGAACTCTGAGGAGGGTGCATGGAAGTCTTAGGAAAGTATTCATGCTCACCAAGAGACAGATAAAGCTACAGTCAGACCTGACACTCCTCTTTAAGTCGCTGTGCAGAGGCAGGGAATGGGATTTGCTCTAGTGTGTGAAGAGCACGTCTGAGTCTTCTCTCTCCCCTCAGCTCCCTGTCTCCCTGTGCCTCAGCCCAGCTTTGAAGATGGAGTCAAAAAAAAAAAAGTGTCTACGTAGTTTACGCTGTCCAGACAAGAGATGTCTCATGGCCTTCTGGACTCGTACCCATTTACTTTTAAATTTGCACAAACTTTTCTTGTGTACATATGTGCTGCTGATAGATGTTGCAAGTGTACAGCCACAGTGTAGTGCAGTGTGTGTATTTACGTTTGTGTGTGAGTGAGTGTGAGTGAGTATGGCAGATGTGGCAAGGTTTGGAGAAATGGAACCAGGAGCTGTGAATGCTGCTTCCTGCTGCGGCTGCTGATTGTTTCTGCTCTTTGCTGATAAACGGCAGCTCTCCCTGCTGTCTAATCCCCCCTGCCACACACACAGACACACACATAGAGATCTCACACAGAGGAAAAACAGAACAAACTTTCCTGTATACACAACTATGAAAAGACAAACTTTCTTTCAAGGTACGCACATTGTTAAGAAGAATCGAGTCACACTGCTTTATTTTTGTATGAGCACACAAAGACACGCACGCCGGTTTATTTATATTCACATATCCTCACCTTTAAAGCTGCACACACATACAGTATACACAAACACAATGAGTCAGTGGGGAAGATAAGAGCGGAGGTAATTTAAGAACAATCTACTTTTTCAAACAGAAGATAGCAGGAACACAAAACAGAGGGATGTTGTTCTCTGAGGCCAGTCTCGCTTTCAAGTATGGATTGCTGCAAATAACACAGTCTGGCATGATTTCTACTTCTCTCTTTTATCCTCCAACAAACTGTGTGTCTTTCTTTCTTTCTCATAAAGCCACAACATCATGCCTTACCGTTGAGTTAAAGCGCAGATGGCAAATGTTGCAGGAGATGATCTGTTTCTTCTTGAGGGGCTGAGGGACACCGAACGTGTGGTTGATCACTGCCTTCTGGACAGGGTCCATCTGAGGGACAGAGAGAGAAGACAATGATTCAGATGAGAAACATCTGCAGGGATGAACAACTTATCCTAGAGTGAAGGTGAGACAATGCCCTCACCAGAAAAAATATAAACCCTGAGTCTTTGGTTTTCAAAAATGTCATATTTCAGTGGCCTGAAGGACTGAAGAGTGTGCACACCTTTTTAGTGAAGAGAAGGGGTAAATCAAAACCCTGTAATGGATGAAAGTTAGTGAAAAAAAAATTACAGGCTTATGCATAATCCCTGAAATTGATCCTAATACTTTTGTTAAACCCTTTCTTTATTAGGTAACATGCATAAGTGTAGCAGTAAACTAATCCACAACATGATAAAAACATGAAACAAGAAAGACACCACTGCACACTGACGAGCCTTCCTGTGACTTGACTAAAAGAAAACTGGATTAGCTCACCGTAGAGTCACGGTGAAGTCATTTCAATGTTTGGCTGTTTCTTTCTTGTTTCTTGTATGTCCTCTGTTTAATGATGGAAACAAACTCCAATGTTTCTCAAGGCCTTAAAAAATGTTAGCGTAATAGAGTTGGATCCATCTTCAAGATAAAATGAGAGATTGAGCTAAAATGTTGATGTGCACATAAATAGGAATTGGTTAGTTTAACTGTGATACACAAAGTGTGAGTCGAATGAAGTCCGGATTGTTGTCATCAGTGCTTACAGTTCACCTTAAAGATACCAGGCATAGGTACGATCAGTAAGTTGCATTTGAAGAGGAATATTCCTGAACACTTCACAATGGAAAGAGAGAGAAATAATGCTTCACTAACTGATGAAGGATGATGAAATATTTCAGTTTAGCAGATCTGTGTGCTTACAGGTCAAAAGTTTATACATTGACACTCTTAAAGACATGGCTTTGTTTGAACACTTTCATGCAGTGAGTTCTTTCATGACAGAAAAACAGGACTTAAGACTTAATTGTCTCTGAAGTGTCAACCCTCATTCTATAAGAGACATACAGCATTGTATTTTTTCATAGGTCTCCACTTTTTATATAAAGGCTATTATTTGCCTTAAGAAAAAAAAAACATTTTCTATTTTTCCCGTCACTACAATGGTTGTAAGAAGCAATGTGCATTTGAAGGACTTGTCTTCTTTAAACATGTTTTGCCCACAGAAAGCTGTAACTCTCTTTATACATCTTAAGAAAATTATCCCACACTTTTTTTTTCTTGCAACTAGTTTCTTTATTTTCATTCTACAGTCTTGTTATTCCAGGTAATTATCAGAAGTATCTTGGTCCACTGTCTCTATGCTGCTGCAGCCATCCCTCGGCTGAGTTTAACTGAACTGATGGTTCACTGAATGCACCTGTGCCAGCTTTATTTAGGCGACCTGAAATCACAGCTCTGTTAGCACTCATGCAAGTCTGGGAGTTTTAAAATGTTTGCTCTTATTTTCACTTCTTTGTGCACCTGAGAGTTTTAAATATTCTGCAGTTGGAGGTTGATATTCCTATTTTATCTGTTAAGGTTTATACAGCACAGACATGAGGAGTTCTGCTAGCGAGGAATTGGTTTTCGCTCTACGTGACTGGTCAGTGATTTTAGATCATAATTAAGATGTATACCACATTCACTCTTAATGCACTGCAGGCTGAAGTAATCATTAAGGCTGCCCTGCTCTCGCAAAACTGAATATATTAATGAACTCTTCTCCCACCCTCTTATCACCACCAAATCCTTTTTAATCTGACATCAAGACCTCAAACTGAGGCCAAGGGAAAGGAGGCTTTTGACTGTGCAGACAGAGACAAGGCATTTGGTGATGACCAATGAAAACCTGGGAGAGAGGGACTTAAAAATTGTCACGTATAACATAAAAAAACTGAAGACGTGCTAGGTGTCGGATTAAGTAGTTCCGATTCTGATACATGTAACGGAAATTGCTCTGATTCTGCCTGGAACTCCGATACCACATAATTTATTCACTGGTAATCTCTGTTAGCTCTGTTCTGTGTAAATTCCCTTTTTATTTAAAAACTGTGTTTGCACTTAAATATTTTAAAATCAATTATTCCTAGATTTATTAAGTTAAACTGCATTTGCAGTTTTCTATGTATGTTTGTTTGTATGATATATTTTTTAACAACATACTGGTATCAGATCAGTACTCAGTATCGGCCGATACCCAAAGCACAAGTATGAGAATCGTATTGGGAGGGAAAAAATGGTACCAGAACATCTATAGTGTTGGATCTAATAGGGCTGGGCGATAAACCGAAAATTTACTGATACCAAAACTTACGACAATAGCTGATGTTTTTTTGCCCATATCAGTATAATCGGTGTCAAATAATTAAATAAATAAAAGTTGGTTTTGGATGTGTGCAGTTAGGCCATGATCTCATGTCCCTTTAAGATGCTGTCCTACATCAGAGACGTGACTCCACCCCATCCAGTCTGTAACAAAGAGGGAAAGACAGGTGAGGAGATGGAGGACAGTTCAAAAGTTGTAGCGGCTGAAACGTCGATTAAAGTGGATGAAGTTAATGTGGAAGGGGGTCAGCAGCTTGTTACGTTATCGAGGTGAACTGCTCAATTTATCATGATATTGATTTGAGGCTATATTGCCCAGCCCTAATATCTTATTTGGGTTTTTGGCTGAGTATCCCACTTCCATTCTGAGGTGAAATGTTTCCCTAAGAATGAAGGCGATCATGTCCACTGCATACCTCTGCATGGGTTAAATCAAAGACTGTTGCTGCGTCCGAACTGCCCGCTCGGATACTACATGCTACTGCTACGTGCTACTGCTAGATCCTACTCCTACATACTAAATACGTTGGCCCAATTCGGACACACTAGACGAGCGGTGGGGAAAGACGACCCCGCAGGCAGAGAGTAGGTACTGCGCCCGTGCAGACAGTGGTAACTGAAGCCCCTCATCTGCGGGCCTGGCTGTAGTACTGCAGCTGTGCAGTTTAATGATGGAATAAGTGAGCTTTACCTCCATGATGTCGCCACTTGCTCATAAAATGATTACTTGGGCAAATATGACACCATGACATGACAAAGAGATACAACCGGACATTTTTTAGGACAGTGTGTGAAGTTACATGAAACTTACATCTGTACTGCTGCGGTCCCGCCTGCTGCTGCTGCTGCTGCTCCGACATGGTGCGCGCTGCTGTGGCCAGCCGGCGTTCGCGACACTTTTAAATAGGCAGAGCAGCTGGTGGCGCTAGCATCACATGCGCTTCTACAACTTTTAAGAGGACGAAGAAGAAGCCCGCGGTGCATTTTGGGTCAGTAGCATGCCCGTAGGATGCACCGAGACCAACCTACAATGTGGGCGTGTCTAGCATCTGAAGTAGTATCTGAAGTAGCATGCTACTCGCTCCGGTGGCCAATTCGGACATGCTAGATACTACTTCGACTACTACTTCGACTACTACTTGGCAATTCGGACGCAGCTTGTGTTTCCCTCCACACAGGCTTTTAAGGATAAGTATGTTTGTTCTGAACCAACTCTATTGCCTTGTTGTTTTAAGCCTTGCAGCAGCTCATATTTTTTATGCAGTTAGAGTTTATTGTAATATCAGAAAATGTGGCTGTCTAATACATTATGAGTCACTGCTGCTCACAGGGAAGTATTTTAGCGGGCTGTCTTGGGCCGACTAATTCAGTCTTAACTGTCTGTGAAAAGACTGCAGAGAGTCCCAGAACAGCATACTATAAACAGTAGAGTGAATGCTTCAGCTTCATTAGAAGGTCTACATGCTATAATGACAGCTGATTTCATAGCTGCACCCTAAACGGGATCACATAACAAACACCCTGGATCTCTCCCAAGGCTGGCACAGGCCTTACCTAGTCTGATCCCCCGCTCACATAGTGGAGGGGACTGTGGGCGACTGGATAAAGTGCTGTTCGCACTTAGTAATACTGCTAACTGGGACCAAACTGATGGCAGTGCTGGAGGTGTGTCTGTGTATGAATGAAAGCAAGGTTTGCACACTTTCTTAAGCCTAAACAACTTCAAACAAAGCTATACCTCACACAGAGCTGTTTCCTCTCCAAGAGCAGAGACTTTTCAATACATATCCCTCAAGGTTAGGAATAAGAGGAACTGAAAACATACTCCGAATAAAAACTTTCACACTTGAGGCTTTTCTCTCCCTTAGGACTATCTTTGTCTTTTTGGTGCTTTATTTTGCCCCTTTTACATGACTCAAAGCCACCTCTGGGACCAACTGACTTTTCCCTTCACCGGCCGAAGGCTGACCATGAAACCAAGCTCTCCCACTCCTGTCCACCTCTGCAGGGCAGGCTGCACACAGCTATTTGTTTTAAGAGCTGGAGAATGTGCCCATTGTCTGTCTGCAGTCATCCTGAACCGGCTGATATAAATGCATCTTTTGTCCAAAGCCCTCCATCCACCCCCACCGCGCTGGTGCAGACAAAAGTTATCCTGCGCCGGGCGGCTGTGTCAGTGATGAAGTTTCAAGCTAGGTAGAGGGAAAGAGACACACAGAGGTATGAGGAGAGGGTGAAGAGGGGAGGGAGGATGTAATAGGGGACACCAGGGGAGCCGGAGGATATTTTGTTTTGGAGACAGGTGCATTCATCTTCTCCCCCCCTCCTGCACAAGCTGGGGACAACATGTGCCTTATCAGGGTTGAGAGAACCTGGGGCTCCCCGTTGAATGGACTTTGTGATTAATGTCACAGCTGCACTGTCAGAGTGTGTGTTATGGAGGCTAATCATCTCCTCTGAGGACTGAAGCGACACTGATTTGATGTCATTTCCATGGTTGTCATAATTTCTGCATTCAGGTTGTGATAGACCCCACTTCCAACTGCAATCTGTATTTTATTGAGCAATGGCTGACAAAACATCACAGCAGCTCTGTAACTCTCATATCCTGTGCAATATTTGCTGCATTCATTAATTATCTGCTGCTTTTGACTTCTGCTTCCTCACAGGAATATTTTCATTTTTTTAAATCTAAAAATAATGACAAAAGCAAACATGTCATATGAGCCGTGGTTTGTACAAATTATTTTTATCAGAGGCCATAAATAGTCAAGCAAAGCTAGGAGCCACCGGCAGTGGTCTGAGAGCAGAAACAACAATTTTTCCCACTGAAACATTCACAAAAATGCTGACCAGAAATCTGCCCTGCTGCCTCCACCTCTAATATAAATACATGAGGGTGCAGAGGAATGACTGTTTCCATAGTGCTTTTGCAGCTAAGTCACTCAATCCTCCATAGGTGGGTATAGGAGACACCACAACCCTGAACCCACAGCAGTGGGTGGCAGAACGAATGAATAAACTGCAGTCTTCACATAGCAGGATGAAGACCCCCCACTCATATGGATATCACTTCAAATGTTAATGTCTCATCCACCCCCACACACATGTATCTCAGTGTGAGAACATCTCAATCAGACATCTGTGTGGCCAAACTCTCTCTCTCTCTCTCTCTCTACCATCCCACTCTGACGTGTGTAGCTTGGAAAAAGGTGTAAAGTGCATAGTGAAGGAAAAGCTCAAGCTAGCTTATGTTACATTTACACACCACAGAGGGTTTCACTGTGAGCATGCACACATACATATACACAGAGAGTAAAACTAGGATCAAAGACCTTCACACGCACACATACACACACATACAAAACGACAATGAGTGTATGGCTTTTAAGTGAAGGATCAAAGATACAAGCTTTTAATTCCAAGCACTGAGGCAAGGTAAGCATTCAGAGCACAGGGAGCTCTGAAACCTGACAGTTTGGTGCTGACGGTTTAGACAAATTAATGAGGGTGTCATCTGCAAAGATGCTGATTCTGAGGTGACACCAGCTGCATTTAGAGGTGAAGCACTGCTTGAATTAAGATTAGCAGCCCAAACCCAGCATAAGACCTCAGCACAGAGACAGCAGGAGAGCTTAACAGAGGAGCAATAGAGGCTGAAGCAGCATAGATAGTGTGGTAGTGAACAGCTTTTATCTGGCTTTTTTCTTGATAACTTTTAAAATATGAGGATCGCAACCACAACCCATACAGTAAAAGTAGTTTCCCCACCAAGTATACAAAATGGTGTTCACATGCTGACATGTCTTTCTTTGTTTTCTCTCCCTCTTGTCTTATAGTTTACCAAAAATCCTGCATTTTCAAAGAGGACACGTGTAAAGGCAAAACACCAGAGGTCATATTGCTCTGAAGCTCAAAGAAGCACATTTCAGAGCAGAAAACACAATCATTTCCTGTTGGTAGGGCTGGGTTAGAATGCAATAAAATGCTAATGATACATATCGAAAATTAATTTCTCTCAGTATTGTTATAAAACATGGTCAACATACTTTTGATAGCTGGCATTCTGCCATGTTTTGGTAGACCATACGAATACTCAAGGAAAAAGGGAGTTGCTCCAGGTCCACTTTGCGCTGAACCAATCATGTGCTGAATTAGAACCAAGTAGCAAAAAACTGTGTAGTAACAGGCTGCAGCTACACGCAACCATAGCACTCTAACACGTGAAGCTGACAGCACTGTTGGTGAGGAAAAAAGGAAAATGAGTGCTACCCCCAGCACAAATGCTGATGAAGGCTCAACAGATGATGACATTATCGACAAGACTGGCACAAAAATGTCAATAGTGTAGAGGTATTTTGGTTTTTGGGGAATCAGGGAATACCTAAAATGTGCAGCTGAAACAGCCGACAATTCAGTCCGCTTTCTCTGGCACAATGCCTTATGAAAATACATTGAAGAGACAAAAACACCTCACAGATACAGTAGCTTATTGTATTGCAAAAGACATGCTACCAATAAGAACTGTTAAATTTCATTTTTTATATTGTGATATAGTATGTATAGTATATATAGTAAACTGCTTGTTGCACTCACTGTGTTGAAGTTAGGGAAGAGGCTAAGCGGAGAGGAGCCATTGAGCCTGAAGGGCAGGAGGTGTTTGAGGTCAAGCTGAGGCTGCAGAGGCCGTCCTGGGACAGGGAGGGAAGCCAAGAGGGGGCTGCCCTGGGCTGACGTACCTGAAAAACACACAGAGACAGATGACAGATGTTATGTCTGAGTGTAAGAGCAAGAGGAAGTACATGAGGGAACACTGCTGTCCTAGTGTGTCTCCAAGAGTTAAACTAAGAGGTTAGGTTTTGTAGTCGTAGGAGGCCTGACTGATTCATTTGATACCAGAGGCACCGTTTTGTCTCCATCTGTGACCAAAAACACTGTGCCACAGTGATGTGCATGCAACAGTGAGCTTTGCAGTGGGCCCGGTCTTGTATCTAGGACAAGGTAGTTTGTTTGTGTGTGTTTGTTTTGAAGCACACAATCAGAGGTGTACATATGTGTTTGGAGGATGGGCAGCTCTCCAGGAGACTTAATACTCTCATTACCCCAAGTGCCCTGACTGATCCCCCAAGGACATGCACCTGCCCTCATGTACATACAGGCACGCACACACATACAGAGAAGCACATCATTTAATTACTGATTTATTGGCTGAGAGTAGAAGCCAGTGCTCGGGGAAGATGGAAGATATCGGATTTCAAATGGACCAGGGATGAAGAGATTTCTAATTTTCCGCCTGGCTGCATTTCAGTGGCCCGGTGTGCTCACCGGTGCGCAGGCTCTTATCCCAGCACCAGGATCAATCATCAGTGTCAGCTGCAGGTCACCACAGCCACCCCGAAGTACGCCTATCATGGAAGCTCTGGTGCTACATGCTGGCGCTGCATGAGGGAGTTTTGTGTGAAAACACAAACCAAAGACTCCAGAAGGATAAAAAATAACTGACCTTGAAATAATATTAGCCACTTAGAAAATCTTGGTCAAAAAATAGCTTCATATCAAGGTAGAGATGGAATAACACATTACTTTTACAAAAGGAGAGTGCTGTCGAAAGAAAAAATAGAATGTTTTCAAAGGTGATGGTGCAAAATCCCTTTACTTCTCTGTTTATGTAAAAGCATGAACATCTTTGGATTAAAAGACTGCTTAGTTATGGAAACATAATACATTAAGTTCATCACACCGGCCTTGAATGTGTGAAATCAAATGATTTATTGTGCCGCATACGGGGGTCGGTAGTTCATGGTTAAAAACACAACTTGAACATTTTGATTCATGTAAAAAGATAAAGATGGTCGAATCTCAAACTGATTCTTAGCCAACCTCAATATAATTACACTAAATGAAAATAATTGTTTGAAGCAAATGTTGTCTTCATTAGTCTTTGCATGATCAACTTAGATACTGATAAAGTACTTTCACAATGTTTATAGTGAGAAATAACTGCAATTAGACAAACGCTTTCAAGCATATTCATCATCCAAGCTGATTTTTTTTGCCTTTTTAAAACCAGGACACACTCTTTCCCCTCTGATTTTGAAGATAAATACTACAAACCCTGCATGGAGTGAATGAAAAAAAAGGGCCATTGCTCTTTTTTTCTTTCTTCTAGGCTGCCCAGTCAAACTAAAAAGCCTTTACACTCATCCAAATACAGACAGAAGTCTTCTTTTTTTTTTTTGTTTTTTTGGTGGTATGCCATTTTTTTTCAACATTCGCTCCTCTGTGATTATGATGATGATGATACTGAATATGGCTTAAATGAAGTACAAAAGAGTTATAAACTTGGGAATCTGCCTGTAATGCAGCCCATAGCTTTCTACAGCTTGGCAGCATTGGCAGCTATGACGCAGGAAGTGTGTCTGTGAGTGTGTTTTTTGTGCCTGTGTGTGGATGCTTGGAAGCTTTTAGCATATGCTCCTCAGCGCCGGGCTCGGCTTTGCCTTTGCCATGTGTGGGCTCTCCTCTGCTGTCTGTCTGACACCAAGGGAGATGCAGCACAGGATGGACGTAGCCTACAGACACGTGGGCAGCAGCCAGCAGGGGGATCGCTCGCACAAACAACACAGACGCGCACAAACATGCACACACAAAAAAAGGAGGAGAAGCTGAGTCCTCTCTTGGCAGGGCTATCAGAGGAGGACAGTTATCAGCTGATAGTGCTTCCCACCTCTCTGTGGCTCCCTAGGCAGCTTATTAAATCAGAGTCTGGCTGTTTGCCTCTTTGGATGATAACGCTGCCACAGACGCACAGCCGGAGTCCACGCATGTATGAAAGCGAGCAAAGGAGAGTGTGTGATTGGCTGGCATGTAAGTATTAGACAAGTATCACAGGCAAACACATAAATGCATACAAACAGAGCAGCCTACGAGCATCTTAAAACAAATAGCTCCCAGGAAGAGAGGAGGGTTGATATAAAAACAGGCACACACACGCACACACACAGGGAATATATTGTGTGTAATCTCAGCAGGAGGACACTTCAAATCACAGAGACATACATTTTTGAGTGTTCAAGCACTTTTTTTTGTATTTTTTTAGTGTACACGTTGGATTTTGTGAGTGCATTTGTGTGTTTGTGTGTGTCAGTCTGTCTCATTTCAGCCTGCAGCCTCTGATAACCTCCTTCTATCACACTGCGTCATTTTCCACTCATTTAATGTTGCGTGTGTGTCTGAAGATATAGATGTGTTTGCATGTGTGTGTCTGCCTCTGTGCAAATATGTTCTCTCCACCCAGAGTTATGTCTGCATCGAGGCTCGGCTTGCGTTTTATTTACGCCTCACTTGTGGTCCGAGGTCCAGACATGAGCGGAGGCCTCAAACCAAACGTCCAGCCTCTTCCTCTCTCCCAGATGACTTTGCTAACAGATATCCGCCAGTCCTTCCCCAGGATGGCCTTCACCTCCTCCAACCATCGCAACAACGCATTCCTCCCTCTCATGACTCACCAGGCTTGGTTACACAACAGCCACCGTCACATCGAATCAACCCCAGTTTGTGTGTGTATGTTTTTGTGCTGTTCCTGAGCCATACAATTCTAACATCCATTTTTCCATTATTTTTCTCACTCATCTGAGAAAATAATGGATTCCAACAAACGCCAAAAACACACTGAGCCTTCCCTCCTCATTCTTCTTCTGCTATCACAGAATTAACTGTTCAGCCCTTTAGTCCTTTTGCTGTTATTCTCTTGTCATCACTCCAGAGCTCCCTAAGGTTTTTGACAAATTGCCTTTTCTCACATCTAAATACCCCCGCTCCGCCTCCGCGCACTGCATCTCCTTGCAAACTGCTGCTGAGCGGCACAGGAGGGAAAAAAGGAGAGAGAAAAACTGCCTTCTATTTGTGTCCCGGTGTAATTATGTGGGATAGATGTTGGCACGGCGGGGTCTTGGAGTTGGGTGAGTGGATCTCAACCTTCTTTTTCCTCCCGTCTGTTGCTCTCTGGCCTCTCAAAGACGGACCATAATTTCGCTCCAGATGAATTCGCTTGAAACAGAGCTCACTACCCCAAAATAAAAGCCTAATTTAGTTATTGAATAAGCAGTCGGAAATGACATTGTTTAGCTCAGGTAACATTAGTATCCATGGAAATCACAATGGGAGAAAAAAAGGCCAGTAGGGGGTTGGGGGTTTTTGTGTCTTGTACGCTGGTGGTTATACCGAATAGAGTCCCAACAGAGTGATGCAAGAACCCACTGAGATGAGAGCCAGAGAGTCTCATCTTGCTCTGAAGAACCACCAATGCTCCTTAAATAGATCAAAAGTAATACCCAAAATGTTTTGTACCAAGCTTCTCAGAAAGTATAATTTTTGCCAGATTGGAGGTTATGATATTTCACTGTTTTCTGTAGATTGATTTGATAGGTGTGACGTGATCAAGTTATTCTGTAGCATCACCTGTGCTTCTTAGAATAACAGCTGTTGTCAAGGGGCTTCAACCAATCAGAATCAAGTATTCAACAGAACAGTTTGTTGGTAAGAGAAGCAGGTAATAATATATGAAGGGACTTGTGAAATCTGTCTCATTTTTTTAAAGATTACTTTTTATTTTTCTGCCTTTATGATGACTAAATTTTATCAACTGAAGAATGGTTGAAAAAAATGGTGACAATAAACATTATATAATCATTGACAATTTTGTACAACATAAAACATGCCAACACAAATATTGTGACTTAGGTCATACCTGATTCACTCACTACTGACAATGCTCAAGATGCTGCCATATCTCAGCTCACTCTTCACTCTATACATGGAGCGACTGAGGGAGCACTCCCTCTATATATATTTATTTATATAGCCTACTGTGATTCTGTTTGTGTTGACTACATATTGGAAATTGTATAACATTGATTTAAAAAAAACAGTGTCATATTTTTAATCTTTTCATTTTCACACATCTGAGAATAATAATAAACTTTCTTCAGGGTCTGTGTCCACTCTGTGTTTTTCACTGGTAGTACCTGCCTAATTTCAGAGTGCCTCTTGCCAGCGCTTTCAGCTGCCAGATATGAAAACTGTCTTCAGGCACTGCTGTTTCTTGTTTCAACCCGTCTGCTTGTTTTTTTTCAGTGGAATTTTGCAAAGATAAGGCATTGTATCATAGCTTTGATAATAGCTCTAGACCACACACTGTATGGACAACTTGGTTCTGCCTTCCGAATTTTACACGAATTTGAAGCCAAATTGCTCTTGGTATTTTCAGGATTTTCTCAATTTCTTGGAACCACCACTTGTGCAGGAGTGTTTTATGTATTTGGCGGGAGAGCCACTGTGATGATGCTTGATTCAAACAGTGTATCCCCCCCGGGTAAGCTACGTAAATTTTGTACACCCATAGGCTGTATCAAGTGTCAATCATAGAAAACATGAACCCCCTAATAACTTTTAAAAATGGAGCTGTACAGAAAAAAGAGGACTTGAGCACAAACCAGTCTGACAGTAACTACATGTCAACATCGCAAGCAGGGGGGAGAAAAAATTATATTCTGTGTAATTAATTTCTAAAGTTTGTCCACAGCTCCATAGAGATTGCTGGAGGAGGCGGAATTTATCAACTATACTGCAGCCTGTCACCAGAGGGTGCTGTTCTCGCAGTGGCTTCACTCAGCGAGGAGGCAGACAGCATCAGTTCTACATACAGTCTATGCTCTAAACCTTGAAATCCTACCCTTGAAAAAGTGATGATGGTTTTGCTTGTAATAAAAGTCCTGCCAGAGGAAAATACTGCTGTCAGTGGACACAGGCCCTAAGTCTTTAACAAGGCTAGGGCTGGTTAAAGGTGGGGGATAATTCTAAGACTTAGAGCAGGAGATAATTATTTACATTTCTTTGCCACCACAACTCCACTCTTTAAATCTTAACCACAATTATCCCCTTTTCTTAACCATGTGTTTGTTGCTGTAACTTTTTGTGATCAAGTGCTTATTTTAGCCCAAATCACATCATCTTTGTGCCTAAACCTAACCACACCTTCACTGCAGCATTGTCACATCATAAACTGTTGTTTTTTTTTCCAATTGTTTTGAAATAGCCCAGAGAAATTATACCAACAGAAACCCTTCGAAGACAAACAACACATTCATCTTGCGGTTGCTTGTTGAGTATCTTAAACCCAGAGGATTGGTTGGCCTTTTCAGGTAGGCAGTGTGAGAAATGATTGACTCCGGTATGACAAAAACATTTATACCCACAGAGAGAAAAACACAAGAGAACTGAACTGCTGCCAGCAATGCACCCCGTGACCCCTGAAGACACTCATGATGCTGGTCATATACAGAGCCAAATGTTGCTTGTTGAGGTAAACAGACAAACAAGACTTTTCCTGCTCTTCAGCCCTTCAGCAGGGGAAGAATGAATTTCATTATACAGTTTCCCATGGAGCCCTTCAGATAAGAAATCATGATGAAATCCTTTTTGTAGCAGCACTTAAAATAAATACACCAGAGATGAAGTCAGTCCTGTCCCTTTGTTTGTGTGAGTTTTTCCCTTTGAGCTATTGCATTAGTTAATAGGTGCAGACTTTAAGGCCATTATGCTCTATGTCTCTGCTGTTCTGCCACGAGTGCCTGGTGGGTAACAGTCGAACTGTCACTTAGACCTTCGCCACTGGGCCTCTGATCTGATTATCCAGCTGTGATAATGAATATCTACACATCTCAGCTTGAACGTGTTCAATGAGGATTTGCAAGGGAAATTGCTGACCGTTGAAATGATGAGCTCTAAGTGCCGGCAGAATTACTCTGCACCATGTGGGCCGTTCTTTAGTCGGCTGCCAAGAACATATTACGGCCTCTTTCTTTGATGATGTTAAGCACAGTCCTCATATGTCGGGACAATGGTCAGGTCCTGGCATGCAGTCACATCACGATGCTTAGTGCACGTCCAACATGCTGTTGCCGTACTGTTTCACTATCCCCCAGCCGGCCTACAAACATCCAAGCCAAGGCTGATGGGAGCAAATCTGACTGGACTGGGGGAGTCCACTACAAGTTTTTGCACAAAAATAGATCCAGATTAAAAACAAAAGGACCAGTGTTACAAGTTTGATCGAGGTGCGAAATAACCCAGGATATCCTATGCATGCAAATGGCTTTCCCAAATCTACTCTGCTTTGAGACTGTACAGTCCTCATCATGTATCAGAGTCTAACTGCGAATTCCAGGGCATGAAATGACATTACACTGCCTCCAGATGTCCAAATATACTCCACAAAGAGAAAGACAAAGAGAAGAGCTGGAGAGAGAAGAGTGACTCTTAACAGCCACTTAGCTTCCCCTCCATCAGGAGGTGGCACAAAGGCCATCGTGGGAACCATTACAACGAGGACAGAGAACATTAACCACAATCAGTTTTAATTAAGCGCTGACAGCTCGACATCCCCAGCCATTTCTCCCCCCACATCTTTCCTCCACTCATACCCTTCAAGTGTGATCATATTCTAGAAACCCGAGCTTTAGATTGGGTGTTACTGGACTGATGAAACAGCACACAGATGTAGGATCTTCAATTAGACCTCAATTAAGCTAATTTGATTAGTTAAGTTACATGAAACAGGCAGGAATTCTGTTGCTCTCCAGCTGAGAAATGATCTCACCCTGATGCATTTAGCTTTGTTTTAACTAGGAGAAGAGGCGGAATAAATTGCATGACTCTGTCTGCTTTTCCTTTTTAAATCGCCTTTTTTCTTTAACTTTAATGTCTGCGAGCCAATTTTCTGCTCAAGCACAGACACGCAAACTATCCTCAGTGGTGTGCAATATAAAATCCCTGCAAAAAGGCTTTTAGTTCATCCTCTCTCTTCTGTCCACCTCTCATTACCTTATTTTACCTGGAAGCCTTTAAAGTCGTTCATTTGCATCATGATTTTGCTCTTTATTTCTGGGTCACTTATCAGGCCATGCTATTAAAGATGGTGTGTGGAAGCTGATCTCTGCGTTTGCGCCTGGCACTGCGTATTTCAATGCGTGTGCAGCATGCAGGTAGATAGATGTCTGCACAGTTGAGAGTCTGTGATCAAATATGATAAAATATTGTATAAGTCTTAAAGGGTTATGAAAGCTTTTCCTTTTGGGTTTATACGTAATCTCAGTCCTTCCTCTCCTATTATAAGCCAATCTCCTCTTCAAATCTCTCATACGTAGCTCTGCCCTCCTTTTTTCCTTCTTCTCCCTGGTTAGCAGGAGGCAGGCTGCTCCATGTGGCCTGATTATATGCAAGGCTAAGCACAGTTTGACCCACCATTGAAAATAGACTCCCAGTAAGGGAAGATGACTTTATAGCTTTACTCTTGCATGCAATTTTAGAGGAATTATACAAAGTCAGACACTGAATCTGATGAGTTTACTCCTCTGTCAACCCTGAAACCTAATCTGTGCTCAGTCAATCTTCTGCTCCGCTGCTGGCTCGGGCAAAATTTACATCATCTGAGTTGTTTGAGTGCTTCATTAGTCACAGAGCGCTAAATGAAAATAACTATGAAGAGAGATAAGAGCACATGCTGGAGATTTATAAGAGAGCCCAGACCTCAGGGAGCCCATCCCAGTGTGGATAAGGTAAAGAGAGGCTAATTCCCAGTTGGTAAATCAAATATGAGCTGAATTCAGAGTTTAAAATAAGATCAATAAACAGCCTTAGGCTCACAGAAAGATATCAACCTCTGTGTAGTATTGGAGCTGACAAGCATCAAAGTATAGCATCATATTATAGAAACAAGTGCATCGTGAAAAAGGAGTCAATGTGACCCTAAAAGAGCACCAAATGTACTGTAACAATAATAAATCTGATAAATGATAATAAATCTGCAAAAAAGAGTGCTTTGTTTGACATGAAGTTATAAGTAAGACTTTGGGGAAGCTTTGTAATAAGAGTCATGAATAAAAACTGCCAAACATTTGACCTTAAACTACAAGAACGATATAACTAACGTGTTTGGGTCGACAGCCTTGGCTCAGCAGCGAGTCATAACAGTCTGATGTAGGCAACAGAACCTCGTGGAGCCGCTCCTTCTCCCGGCGAGAGTCTATAATGAGTTCTGTCAGGCGAGCGCTGCGTCGCCACCGAACCCAACCTGAGCGGAGAAGAGGCCCATCTGTCAAGCAGAGACAAGCCGGCGAGATAAGCCCGGAGTCATCCAGAAACAAATTCCTCGGCTTCCCCACCGCGAGGCCCTACGAGGCGGTGAGAGCCACGAGCAAGCATCTGAGACACCGCTGAGTCCTGATGGTGCACGGAAGAAGTAGGTGGAGACGGGAAATATCGAAAACATTTATCCGTGCAGACTTGGTCAGAACTTAAACAGCACAGAGGAAGAAAATGTGAGAGGAAATATTATTTTGGGAGTTTATTTGCTTTCCAGCCTGAGGATGAGTGGCTCCAATAAGTCACCCACACTCTCCCTAATCCCCTTCCTTTGCTTAACAGAGATAATGACGGCTGTCTGACTTCTCCCTCAAGGTAAAAACAAAATTAACTTCTTTAACTTAGACAATTCTTAAAAAGTGGGAAATGATCAAAGCCAAAATATAAGGAACAGATTAAACATCTGTCTCTCCTTCATTATCAGAGCAGAGCTGCCATGGAAAGCAAATACTGACTAATTCAAAGCTGTGCTGTGCCTACACAAATGCAAAAAAGCCAGTCTGAGGAATTGTGCAGGATTGACAGGAACTCAGATGAGGTTCATTTCCTCGCCAAATTGAGTCATTTGCAGAAGTGGCATTAAGTGCGACATGACTTTTTTACATGAATAAATATCAGGCTGGTCAACCAAGCGTCTCTCAAACATCATGCCAACTGTGACATCTCATTAGAAATTGATTAGATGTGCTGGGCTAGCTAGATCCTGAAAGACCCACTGGAAGAAAATAGGCAGATGATAGAGGTTGACTTTCTAATTTTAACTCCTCAGCTGATGAGATGAGAGGAGTGGGAGATGAAAACACTCCCACAGATGCTGAAAAGGAAGACATAGAGGTGGTTACAAGGCTGTGACGGATGTGAAATGAAAGTTAAGTTGAATCTGTGTGGTGGAACTATTCCATCCTCTTGCGGAGCAGAGAAAAGCTTTTTACAATTAATGGTTCATTTACACAGCTGCAACTATTCTCTGAGACGCTTTGGTACGGAGAACATTCCCTTTATTTATACAAACGACACCAGCGAATTGTACTGTACATCACTTGTGTATTATTACCGTCATTGTTATGCAAAGCAGCGCCTGGTAAACTGGTTGTATTCACAGCAATCGAGTAAATTACCTTCCAGAGCAGATTTCTTTCCCGCCTGCTGATCATCTCCTCCCGTACCACCTGAGTTTGTTTTTCACCAAATGTCTCTTTCCTCTCTCTGTTAAGGTTCTTTGTTTTAGGCTTTTCTTATTACACACTTAATTTAAATCCCGCTTTTAGGCATGTGTCTACAGCCAATTAAAACTTCGTATTGGAAATGTGCTTTAGCTATAAAAAAAAAAAAAAAAAGCCAACGCTTTCCTGTTCCTTTTAAGTCGTAGCTGTAGGGCCATTTTCCTCGACTTTTTAACACACAGCAGGGAAGTGGGAGACAGCTCTTATATAATTTGAGTTACAAGAGAACTACAGTACTGTGGTAGTAAAAGTCCCCCAGCTGTGAAGGTTAGCATAAATCACTTCCGGTAATATACACTTCAAGAAAGAAAGAGCAATGTAATAATGCAAAGATCATTTTCATTAGCGACATATTACAGCTTGTATCAGGTAAACTACAGGCTCCATGAAAAGGTGAAAAGGTTAGTTGAAGGTTGCGGCAATGTTAAAAACCAATTACCCTTTGTTGCTTTTTAAAAATGTCCTTGCATTTAATCTGCCGCAGCTTTGGAAAATGAACGAGCTAATTTTGTCCAACCTGGACTGTAATTGTTTCAAATCAGCCTCATGCCACAGCGTCGCTGCAAGAATAATTGCCCATGAGCGCGAAGATTAATCTACAGAAGCACATCTGTGGGACTTAATTTACAGGTCTCAGCACCATGCCTTTTGGATCCATTAGACTCATTCAGTTTTCAATCCCTGTACAGCATGCATGGCTAAAACGGTGGAATAATAGAGGGGAAATGAGTCAGGAAATAAGCAAACACAAGGCCCAAACTACTCAATATTTGTACACAGGCACATGTGCCCCGTTTCTGACGCTTGTGTAAATACATGCAGAGATAGACTCATGTGCATGAACTGCAGGTGATATTTGAGCAAGTGTATACCTGAATATTTGTGCAGCTTGCATCTTCCCAAATAATGTTAATCATCAGACTTTTATCAACCTCGTCTTGACCTCTATTGATTAAAGACAAAATCAACAAGTCTTGACATGCAGAAAAAGTGTCATTAAATGCAAAGTGCCAATCCAATCAGTGTCGGCTAAGAAATCAGCATTTCGATTGTGAGCAACGACCGGGCGCAGAGAGAGAGAACGAGCCGCTGGATGAGCTCTCTGAAGAGAAACAGCTGCAAGCTGCAGATTGGAAAGTGTTTGTGAGAAGCTGCTCTGCCCTTTGTCGTCTCCTTCCCTCTCTCCTCAAAGTGCTGGCTTCCAGATGTCTCCTCTTATTCCTCATGTGTAATTACAAAGATGGAAGAAGAGCATTAAAGGACGACTCTTGATTTGAGACATTGTACTGCAAAATGGTACACCAAGGACTACTTGTGAAATGTGAAAACTTCAGCACAGTAAAGGATTTATCACCTTGCTCCATCGCAAAATCTACCTCCATCCCTCTGCTCCCAAACCCTTGACAGCATGACACACCAGAGCAGATAATGTGTTTAAAAAAACGATCTACATGACCACCCGTGTTGGTGTAACACACTCTCTGCTGCAGCTCTCGGCCCTTCATGCTCTGACTGGGTGCAAAGAGGAGGCACAGGGATAAGCAGATAAGGATTCTTATCAGAGACTGTGCAGGTGTTTGGAGGAGTGGGGATGTAACAGGATTCCTAAGTTACTACTGGTCAGCGCAATTTCACTTGATGTGAAACGAGTAGGAAGAGAAGCGGGGAAAGATGGATGGATGGGTGAAGATGGGGATGGGGATGGAGTGCAGTGGTGGCCAGAGTGTTATAATTGTGAATCCCCTCAGAGCGCTGCAGTACAGCACATCTTAGACACCTGCTGTTGTGGCGATAAGGAGTGGAAAAGCAATCACTCCAGCTTCCCTGCAGCCCAAACGGCATCTCGCTGCCTCTCACACTGGTACTCGGGTATTTCTCTCAAATATAACCAGCTTTCTGTTGTAGGTCAGCTCCCTCTGCATGCTGTTATACCTCAGGGAGGAGAGGAGAGGAAACAGGGCCAGAAGAAAATGCTCTTTTCTCATTTGCAGTTCGCCAAATTAAGAACGCACACGGTCCTACACTATCCCCAAAATCCTTCTTAAAATGCAAAGCAGTGTGTGTGGTAGAAGTTTCTCATGCCAGCACAGGCTGCCATTTCAAACTAACTTTATCGCCCACAGAGGTCAAGGACGGGCAGTCTGGCTCTGAGTGGGTCCTCACACTCTCCAGAGAGCGTTTCTCATTAGTATGATTCCAGCTGAGGATTAGAACGCGAATCCTTGGGATAAATCTTTGCTCGTCACGGAGGGAACATCAGCTGTTGCAGTCAACCAGCGCTGACTCCTGAATTATTCATTTCCTGTTTACAGCAGGCGACAGGTGCGTGACCTCTGTGATGAGTGCCCAGGGCGTCTGGGTAGAAGTGGTGACAAGGGAAGGTGGGTGGAGGTGATTGTGGGGCCTCAGAGGGACAGCGCTGGGGATGGGGAGGAGAAGCAGGAGGGTTAAAGAAAACTGCCAATTTGTCAAGCTCAGGTACTCGGTGAGGTTTGGGGCTGAATCTGCTTGTCATGCTTTTAATTATAATGCTGCAGCAGGGATGTTGCTTTTTTTGCAGAATTGGCATAGAAGATTTCTAAAGGCAGAGAGGGGATGCTGCAGAATTTTTGGGGGAAAAAAGAGCATGTACAGTGAAATGATGGATCCCCGAAATGTTAGAGAGAAACTCAGGGTGGCAGGGGAGTGAAGGTCTGCCAAGCTTGAGCTGCCCATCAGCTGAGTGGCATTTACTGTAACCTTTCCCCTGGCTTTTAATAACCGCATCAGAAACAGCAGAAACACGGATCACTGCGATTCACTGGGGAGCACTGGGAATTGCAAACTGATCTCCTACTACGCCTTGCTACACAGAGCCCATAAAACCCATGCAAGCTCCAAGATGACTTGACATTCAGCTTGAGAGCTTAAATGAGACCGTAAAAAGCAAACATATTTGGAGGATATGCAAGGATGAAGAGTGGTGTTGTGACCCAAACGAACAGGAGATTGGTTGAAAAGCCAGAGTCTGGAGGTGGGTGGAAAAAAATACAGACAACCCAAGCACCACAGAAACACCGAAGTGAATCACAGGAATTCAATCAGGTCCACTCAGCCTCAACAATAGCCCCTGACATCTGATAGCTCAAGATAAGACTCCTGTTTATGCACACATATTGATGCATGAACACACAAAAGGATGCATGCAAAAGCAAAGACACACACACACACACACTGATGCATGGGTTTCACCTTCAGGCAACTGGGGAGAGAGACAGACATTTCTACCCTTCGGCCAACTCCTGCTTCAGACAAAATAACAAACGGCTGAATGATGTAGTGAGCTGTCCCCTCTGGTTGCAAAGTGGGAATGGAAGCACAGCTCAGAGACAGCAGCAACAAATGGCCCGTCTCTGTAACCGCCCTCTCTTTCTCTCTCGCTCTCTCTTTAGTTCTATCACTAGTGCATCCACAGAGACCTTGGCAGATCTCAAAGACAGATTAATCTCGATTGAAAGTTGCTGAAGTGTCCTCAAGCGCCAAAGCGTTACTACTTAACGCAAGAGAGCACGCTGGAGACAAGCCAATGAAAAGACAGAAAATTGGCTCTGGGGTCATTTGGGATGGACGAACATCCAGTGAGCGGGTGGTACCGTAAATGCACACTATCACTGGATTATCCCTTGTCCTGTGAAATGTTGATTGAACAGACTTCTTCCAAGTCTGCTGGTAGTACGTCTTAGACTGCTGCTGTCAGAGGCGCATATATCTCTTGTTTCTTTCTTTTACCACTCGTGAGTCGTGCTGTTTTACAGCAGACACTAACTCTTTAGCTTTCAAGGCAGCTGGGACAGTTTTGCTTTAAAATAAAATGTAAAGCAAATTCACTGTTTATATCTATAAATAACAACAAATCATAGTTTTACATTGTTTTCTGAACACTTCTCTGTTAAAGAGTGCCAACATGACACAATCAAATCTATTCTAGGTTACAGCCTGTAAAAGTTAGACCACAAATCTTCCTAATATCTGCAACATCAATTAGCAAATAAAAGGATAAAAAGGTAAAAAGGATCATGGGTTGTCGTTATTCATAGTCAAGATTACTACATGAAAAGAAGGTCAATCTGCTCCCTTGGGAATGGCTGGATATGCAATATTAGGGCTGCACAATTAATCAATTTTAAATCGTAATCAGATTATTTGATTATGACGATGTTAAGAAAATTGAAATCATCAAATCGATTTTCCTCTCTGTCATGTCTCGTGCCTCCCAGCCACCGTAGGCTTCCCCTCCCTGCAGGAGCACTCCTCAGTTCCCACACACATGGGTGTAAACAAACATGGCGTTTGCAAAAGAAAGCGAGAGCAAGTCAGTCGTGTGGAATTGGTACGGCTTCGCAGTTTTGGATGAAGAGTAAATCACTCCCTGCGGCAAAGTCTGTCTGAAGACGGTATCAACTGGGGCGCGACCGATTTATCGGCAAGCCGATTAAATGAAAAGATAGAAGGGGTGGTTAAAAACACCTTCCTAGTCCGAGTTTGATTAGTTGGTCTTCCTGTTGGTGTGAAGAGCAGTAGCCTACAGTATATATATATATATATATATATATATATATATATATATATATATATATATATATATATATATATTATTTATAACTTCATAAAATAATAAAAAAATCGGCCGATTAAATTTAAAAGTTTTTTGTCACATTGACATTTCATCCGCATGGTAACGGCATTTCAGGTAACTGTAAAGGGCATTTTTTGAAAATGGGTCAGAGACTACATAAATCCGTAAACGGCTACCATTTCATCTCTGTGTGGATGCCTACCTAGATTGCTCTCAAAACAATGTCACACACAGCGAAATTTTTTATGGCACCTCCGGCCAAAAACAACCTTTATATGCATGCTTCGTACTCTTCTTCTATCTTCTGTGCATTTCCTCAGCAGCGGTACAACGCCACTTACTGGCTTGGCATACACAACATCGTTTTCAGTTTGGTGAAGTGATCACTGAATAAAAATTAAAAAATCGAGTTTTTAGAGATAAAAATCAGGATTTTATTTTTGGCCAAATTGTGCAGCCCTATGCAGTATGCACTTCATCCTGAAGTTCAGCCACAGAAGTTCATGATATTAACTTTCCAGCTTATCTCGGCCAAAGACACACCAGTAATTAATCACACACACTCACAGAGAGACATTCAATGAAATGATAGATGGATTGTCTTTTCTAGTCTTCAGATGACATTCACATCATCTTCATACACTGATGACACAGGCTGCAATATACAGTATTCAGACATAATTAATTCATATTGGAGTAATAACTAATACCAAAATGACAGAGGTGTCTTTAATCACCTGACTTTGTTCATTTATATCAGCACAAACAACATAGCTTTTCAATCACTCATGATGAAAGCACTTCAAAATCAGTCCTAATGGTCTCTTATTTATTTAAACAACATTCATTATTGATGACATGTTGTATCTCTGCTGTTTAGAGTGTCGTTGGCCTTTGGTTGACAGACTATAACCTGTCTGCCTGAGCCAGCCTCAGTTAACCCACTCCAGTCTGTCTGCCGAGACAAAGAGGATTAACAGTTAATCTGGCCTTAACAACAACAGGAGAGCTTATTCGCCACAACAACACTCAGGAGAATAGGACTAATCAAGACGTCATGAGCATCAAACTGGGAGCAATTACCCCTAATAAAATCAATTTTGTTGATTGACTGAGAAAAGAGAGAGCTGCCACTGTTATTTGATTGGACTTGATTATATTTGAGTGTTTTGTTTAAGATAGTTTAAGAAAAAAATCAACAAATAATTTCATCTGGCTCAGAGCTGAAATATACAACCCTGTTGTTCCTTTGAAATAACCAGCCACAGCTTTCGCCCAGTGTCACCTTGTTGTGTGGTTTGATTTGTTCCAAGATAATTGCATTTGTTTCTTGATGGTCCCCTAACAACAGCAATCAGTGAGAATTTTCACCCAAATGGGAGGTGACACAGATTCACTGGCAAAAAAGACACAAATTCAGCTTCTGAATGAGCCCCAGAAGGCAGTTCCCATCCTGACATGAGCCATGAAAAACCAGCCAGTCTGAAAAAGGCACAAAGGCGTCTGATGAGGTGACAAAAGAGGGTTTGATTGTAACGGAGAACAAACGTTGGATTTGATTGCAGTAATGGTTTTAACAGGTGGAAGAGAAGCTTGGGAAGTGTACGACTCACAATCCCTCCTCATTAGTAAGCAAATGAATTCAATCACCTCTCTTTGGTATAAGCAGCTTGATAAATCCTTCAGAAGTCGGGTCTGGCTGCAGCCATAGTGAGCCGCTTTAATAGATGCAGAGCTGCTAATGCTAATGCATCATTCTCATTGACTCCGCGATCAGCTTGAACACCATCATCGGCCTCGAGCAAACAAACCCCAAGTCAATGAGGTCTGGGCTCCACAGGGAGCACTGAGAAATATTTTTCCCGTGCAGGCTCCAATAGCTTGACAAATTTATTCATATGTCCCCTGAGAGATGCAACTGCAGAGGACTCATGCTTAAGGGGAGGAGCAGGAGCTCCAAAAGGAGAGAGCAGCACAGGAATATGTAGATCAAGGAGGACAAGCTGCGTCTGCAACTGAGCAGTGTTGGGGGCAGCTCCTCTGGTGCTGAACTATCTCAGGAAGAGAGATCAACCAAATGATAGTGAAGCAGTGTAATGTCAGAGCTCAAACTTACTGGAAAACTCACTGTGGTCTTGCAACACAGATCAAGAAACCGCAGGATGTGATCACACACTGTAGTCAGAGAGGGATGGACTCAAGAGGAAAGAAAACAACAAATAAGCAGAGAAATATGTAACAGATAGGGCTGGGCGATATGGAAAAAAAGTTTATCACAATATATTTTTTTCATATCAGTCAATATCGATATATACAATGATATAAAAAATGAAATTTAACATTGCTTATTGGTGGCATGTCTTCTGCAATACAATAAGCTACTG
Source organism: Xyrichtys novacula (assembly GCA_962446985.1). Lineage (NCBI taxonomy): Eukaryota > Metazoa > Chordata > Actinopteri > Labriformes > Labridae > Xyrichtys > Xyrichtys novacula. The sequence continues at coordinate 18,485,400 of OY660879.1, read as the reverse complement.
CATCTGTGAGGTCCCTGTGTCTCTTCAATGGCTGTTTCGGGTGCACAAGTGCCATGGGCTCCTTGCTCCGCTCAGGGTTTGTAACCTTTTGCATTGCGTGTGCTCTGCCATGTGGCACTGCTTCAGACAGTGAAAAAGATTTGAGGTATTCCCCGACTTTGCAGGAACATGTACTCAACATAATTTGCGATGCATGCTACTCTGCTGCAAAAAAACAAAATACCTTCACACCACCGACATTTTTGTGCCAGTGTTGTGGATGATGTCGTCATCTGTTGAGCCTTCATCTGCATTTCTGCCGGGGGTAGCACTCATTTTCTGTTTTTCTTACTGACAGTGCTCCTGGCTTCACGTGTTTAAGCACTCTGGTAGCGTGTAGCTGCAGCCTGCTACTACACAGTTGTTTGCTACTTGGTTCTAATTCAGTACATGATTGGTTCAGTGCGAAGCGGACCAGGAACAACTCCCCTTTTCTTTGGTTATTCGTATAGTCTACCAAAACATGGCAGATTGCTGACTAATGAAAAGCATAATGACCATGTTTTATATTGATATCAAGGAAAGTAATTTTTGAAATACATCATTATCGTTTTATCGCCTAGCCCTAGTAACAGAAGATGCTTTGACTCTCATCTTGACCACTTACATAAATGTCCTCAATGCTCTGACATTTATGGTTTTAACACCAATCTATTTGGTAGAGCGAGTGAAGCAAACATAACACATCCCTCAACAGTTAGAAACAGCTCCACTCCGCAGCCCTAATCAATTCGTCAGACAGCCTCGTCTTGAGTGCGTATACCCACACTCACTCTCATAAGCGAATCACTGCGATGATTAGCTTGTCCCACTTAATCACTTCCTATTAAGAGACACCTGCAAGGTTGCAGCAGTCTTGTGTGATTATGTGCAATCATAAAAATGTCACATTTGAATGACAAGCAGCGTGAGCAGATGCAGATTTACACCCCAGAAAGAAAAAAAAAACATCTTTTCTCTTACATTTTAAAAGAACTATTCATAAAAGTCTCACAAATATGTATTTAAAGAAAAAAAACACACACACAAGACTCCATTTAATCTCTCACATAATTTTGCATATGCTGTGCAGGCGTTTAAATACACACAAGCACCCACACTGGAGCCTATCTGCTGTGGATAAAAGACACCCTTATCAGCTTCCTCATAGAGAAGCCGGGAATGAAGGCATTTACTCAAATGAAAGAGGCAGCTTTTGGAGATAAGCCGAGAGAGATGGAGCTCAGCTAAGCTTTCAGATTGGACTGGGCCTGCAGAGGGAGAAGAGGAGGACGGCAGAAAATAGAAAGAGAGAGGATGGATAGATGGATGGATGGATGGATGGATGGATGAAAGATAGGTGGATTGTAGATGAGGTGAAGGGAGGACTGTGCAGACTGTGTTGCGCTTTGAAGCGGATGCGTGCGAGGAGTTAGTAGCTTTTGTCTGCTATGAAAGTGCTTATATAAAAAAAAGCCTATTTAGAGGATGTGGGTGTGAAAGGTATTGTGTTGACCCCGCTACTTTGTCTGCGCGGGCGTGCACGTGGCCGTCTACACCTTCTGTCTATCCGTGTGCTCGTAGCTGGCCCTGTCTGCCCAGAAAGCTGGCACGTCTTCTGCACTGCGCTGGGCTGCGAGCCGAGCTAGAATAACCCACTTCAAAGAGAGCCATTGTCACACACTAATGTGGCGAACGGCAGCTAGCGCCGCAGAAATCAACACACGCTGAGACTGGATATTCCCTCCGAGTCCCTCTGAGATGGGGGAGAAAAGGTGGTGCGGGAGGGAGGGATGAGAGAAATGTAGAGAGAGAGAGAAAGAGAGAGAGAGAGAGAGAGAGAGAGAGAGAGAGAGAGAGAGAGAGAGAGAGAGAGATTTGTTCACAAACACACCGCTGTGCCAACATTAATCATGTAGACTCTCATAAAATCATTAGAGCTCATCATTCGCAGGCAGGCGCTCTCCTCTGACGAAAAGACACGAGAATGCCAATTTCTATCAGACACGCACACACGCGCGCACAATCAGAAAGTACACACACCTTTGTAGTGCAAAATATCAACGCGGATGAGAAATGACACATCTGAACTTCAGGGATGCTTTAGATGATGGGAGATGTTTTTATGTTCGCAGCTTACGTTTTAAATGTAATTATCTTTATATTGCCGAGAACACACACTTGATTTATATACCTGCAGCTCGTTTTTATCCACTCACACACTTTGTGTATTCTGTTAATTTCAATTAGCCTGAATGTGAGTGTGTGTGCGCAAAGGCCTGCTAGAGTTTGTGCATTTCAGTTTGTGGTTTCTCTTTGATTTAAATGCATCATGAATTTGCAAAGTGGGGCTTTAAAGCACAAGATCTGCAGCTGATTTAAGTGTGTGCTGAGTGTGTGTGAGTGTGTGAGTGCAGAAAATGCTTATCATTTTTTTACTGCGGCTTGCATCCTGTGTTTGCATACACAGAAAATGCAAACCATATGTTTTAGTGATTGCATTTCAAGAATTGATTTTATGCATGTCCATTTGTTTTTGAGACGAGGCTCTGCAAAGCTGAGCTCTGCATTTTGTGTGTGTGTGTGTATTTGTACACTCTAATTGATTTGATGTGATGCATTTTCTCGTTCATTATACATTCTCAGAACACCAGCTCATAATTTTTTACACTATAAATGCAAAATGTGATCACATAGAAACTTTAAACATAGACTGTGTTTGTGATATTCTCTGTATTCTGTATTTTTTTGCTCAGATTTGGATCACTGCTTGTTGTTATCTTTAGAGTGCTTGAACAGTCTTACACCCTATACTTTGTTTTACATAATGAATTCTTGTGTTTGCATATGCATCAAGTAAAAAGGCTGGACACCACTTTCTAACCACTGTAATTAATCGGGCAAGCGGCGGGCTATTAAAGGCTGCGGAGATGGTGTGGAGAGCCGAGCGAGGTCAGAAGCCCGACCACTAACAAAGAGCGTGAGCAGAGACAGCCATTAGAGCTGGATCACCGCTTCTACTGTTTACACTCACCACGTTTACACACTAGCTGCACTCTATTATGTGCGTCAGACCCTGGAGGATTGCAGATCGGTGGAAGGGGCGGCAGGTTGTGATGGCTGGACTTGACTGTAAAATCGATGCCCTTTGTTGCCCCCCCCTCCCGCCTGTTTTTTTTGGTAAACTGGGGTGCTTTTAGTAGACTGTCTGGTTCGAGGACTTAGAAATGCACTTGAGTTCAGGTGGGAGATCTTTTTTTTGGTTACATTCTCTTTGTGTCCCAATCGTCTCTATTTCAAGCTGTCTCAGTATCGAGCTCTCACCTTTCTTTGTGCTTCTTCTCATCCTTCAGTACGATGCTGCTCTTTAAAGCCTTTAACTCTTCTCTTGCCCATTTGAGTTGAGGTCAGAGCATCAAGTGGAGGAATGGTCAGCCACTTGAGCTGAAAGCTGCATCACAAACACACACACACACACACACATACGTGCAGCGGTGGAAAGTGATGTGTTACTGCTTGCTTTCATGGCCTCCATCTTTAGCCTTATAGCACCAGGGGAATGGGAGGCTAAGTGGTGAGGTTCCGGTGCCAACTGCGGTGTGGGACCATTTCTCATGTTGTCAGGGCCCCCGCTGGGCCTCACATATGCCTGCAGCTCTCAGCATCCAGAAGCCATCAGTTCAGCAGGCAGGCCAATCAAACCCACGCTGTCACTTCGGTGGAATAACTCAAACTGTCACTCACACACAGAGATTTTCCCCACGGGGGGCCTGAGGGCAGGAAGGGGCATATACGATCCTTGCATGCAAAAGCTGTTATGTGCAAAAGTGAAAACATAGTTTCTGTCAAAAGACAAATCACACCCTTACATATTAATAGCCTCCACCCTAAAGGGCATACAAGTGTGCGTGTGTATATACACAAAAGGAAAAAGATCTCTCATGTGTGGGATGGATGGTGTTTTACATCTTCATTATAATGTGACCTCTGCTCCTTCTCGACCTTATAATGCAGGAAAAACACACAAGACTCATTATCTAAATAGAAATGTGCATTTTATTTTGATTTCTAGAGTGATATACTCTGTAATAAGGATGGGCAATACGGGCAAAAAAAATGATCACAATAACATTTGCAATTCTGGCGATAACGATAAATGTCCCGATAAAAAATATTATAATTCCAATCAATATTTTTGACTCATTTTGTCTTGAGAACATCAGTTGGAAAACTCAAATAAGATACTTAACCACAAGTTTAAGTGGTAGGCTATGGAGAAAACTAATGACATCAGACAAGTCTCAAATGTGAAAACATTTTCAACATTTGTTGAAAACTCTTATTGCACAGAGTGAACAGTGGGACTGCCACGATTATTCGATTAATCGATTAAAGTTCAACAATCAAAATGGTCGACAATCTTTTTAGTAATCAACGTAATCATTTTTTTTTCCACTTTGTTTTTTGCTCAAAAATGAGATTAAAGATGCTAATGCAAAAATTCAAAATATACGATCTGATCAATCGTTTAATCACAAAAATAATCATAGTCGTGTCGATTATCAGACTATTCGTTTGTGGCAGCCCTTGTGAACAGCAGCAGATCCACTGTCAGATGTCTGGCATATCTGATTACGCTCATCTAAGTCTTGAAGGATCTTGAAGGAAAATTCTCATGTCGAGCCTCGTTCAGTAACGAGCTGCTCAGAAACGTCTTCATCATTACCTTCGGCCATGTTTGTTTGTTATTCTGCTCTGTGTGGGCTATGGCTGTGAGTCCATCGCTCACGCTTACGTCATCAACTTCCTATATATATATCGTGAATGATAATTTATTGCCCATCCCTACTCTGTATATATTCTGCCAAAGGTGCATATTAAGTCAGTAATGAAGGAGTTTCATAAGGAGACGTGACAAGGCAACAATCTCAGCAACTACTTCATTTTCTCTTTTCTTCATAAAACTCCGACACAATCATCACAAGAACTGATCTGAGAAGTGTCACTTATTCTGATATTAGTGTGTGTGCTGCATGAGACACACTTCATCAATGAACAGAAGGTGAGCCTGATGCTAGATTAGCTGCTCTTCATCACAGACCGACTCCAGGAAAGCTCTTAAAAACAGCAGGAGGTTGATGACAATACACAACAATAGCATCTTTTTTAAACTCGTATCACCTCTTGGACTGATTTCTTCAGGGTAAGACACAACATGATAACACAAGATCAGAAACACTAGAGGAAGAAAAAAAGGGCAGGAAAAACATGTGCGAACACGTCCTGTTGTTCCTGGTACCTGAATGCAGCGGCAGGCGGGCATGTTAAAGTGAAATAGAGCCACAATGGCATAAAGGTGTGCCGCAACTTTAAACCAGTAGGGAGAGTTATAAAACCCAGCTGGATATGAAACAATAAATATGAAATAATGTACATGCCATTTTTTCACATTAAAAGACTTTCTTCTCAGTCTCACAGGAGTCTTTTTTGGCACTGACACAGACTAATGAAAAATAAAAAAGTCAGCTTGACTACAGATTTGTCATTTCAGGTGGGTTGTTTGTTCAGCTAATAGAGCAGTGGGTTATTCGTTTTGGCTGTGAGTGTTTGTGCGTGTGCGTGTGTTTATGTGTGCATGAGGGAAAGCGATAGGGAGCAAGTGGAAATGGGCTGAGCAAGAGCTGGAGGGCTGCCACCTTCATCCCTGTGGCCCATGAGGGATGAACAAAAAGACAGCAGGCTCAGGGAAGTCCATCCATCATAATGTCTTGTAGCCTCTCACGCTTTGCTTTTTCTATGCATACTCACACACTTTTACACATACACACACACACACACACACACACACACACACACACACACACACACACACACACACACACACACACACACACACACAGTAAGTCAAGCCAGCATCCCCGACTAAAAAAAAAGACTAAAGCAAAAGCACACAAGACAAGAGGGTGGTTTGACAGGGAGTTGACTGAAACCTTTAGTTAGAAAGAGCCTCCTCTAATTAACCCCGTCCTCTTTACCCCCTCCACTCATACAACCCCTTCAAAACACGCTCCCCGCTGCTTGGTAGCCCCACCTTTCCCCACACATTAAAGCTGGTACTGAGGCCAAGTGGACACACACATCTCAAGGTCAAGGGCTCCTCGCTGGGCTATACATTAAGCTCAGTCTTTGAAAGGAGGAAACTAACCTGCTTTTCAATGCCATACCTTTAATTTGCAGTCAATCTTCTCCCAGCCGGCTTTCAAGGAGTACCCACCCCCTTTACTGGCCAGACTGTAACCCTAGCCCCCCGTAATTAGCCCTGATCAAGCTTGAGACCCTGTTTAGTGCAGATTAGCCCCGCTTCCCATGCATTCCCAGCCCCCTCCTGACTCAGATCCTGCAGATAAAAAAGCAGTAGAGGAGGAAGAATGGCACCCACTCCCAGAGGGACAGGCCTGTAATCAGGCCTCCCACAGTCCCACAACCTGTCTCCTGCCTGGGGGGACAGCAGGAGATCCAGGATGGATGGGTGAAGGGAGACAAGGTTGAACCCTTCCATTTGCTATTTTTCCTGCCTCAAATCTTCTCTGCCATATTAATAAGAAAGGAAATGGGTCTGAGAAGATGTGGCGAAAAATGGTACCTTATGTACTTCCGTTCTCCCTGCTGAAAATACTAGAAGGTGGCATTCAGAAAGAGAAGTAAATATCTGGAGAAATGCTAATGTGGCATCCATTTGCATGAGTCATTGGCCTGTGCGCCGAAGCCATTTTAAGAGAAGCGAGAACTCAAATCAACCCCACAATTTCACTTACAGCGAGATCCATCACTTCTAGAGGCCGGTGTGTGCGTGCAGGTATATAATCATTGCATCCAAGCCAGTAAACAAGACTATATCGCACATAGGATCTCTCAAATAATCTCATCCTCCATGTTCACGCTCTTGTCTGTTTTTCTATTTCTTCATTTCAAGAAAGGAGGGAAATTTGACACAAAGCTCAGTCCATCTCGAGAAACTCAGATGTGCGAGAAAGACTTGCAATTTGGTCACGGAAATGAAGAAAATCAACGACTCGAGAGCACTGCTTTAAGGTTAAGCATGGGAGCACAGCAGCAGCGGTCCATCCATCACTCACACAAACTAAATGAGAACCTTCATTCTCCCGTATCATAACACTTCAGACAGAACTGAAGATGCAAATGAAGTTCTCAAATCTAGATTTAGTGAAGCAAATACGTATTTTGTTTCCTACCTTATGAAATGCCTCACAAATCAGACAATCCTTTAAAACCTATCGCACAAAGTCAAGAAGGGAATTTCAGTCATAAAAACAAATCCACATAAATCTGAAGAAGAAGAAGAAGTGGAAGAAGGTGTTTGTTATTGTAAAAACAGATCAAGCTCTCTTTTCAAATGGAGCAGAGTAACTCTCCTTTACACGATCAGTCAGTCCTGGTTTTCACATCACCAATAATCTCAACATAATCAATATCTATTTAAAAATGCATTTTTGCTGCTTCTTTCCCAAACAGGGTGATCATGAATTTTCATTTTGGATATTGACAGACATAGTTAGATGGAGAGGGCATGCGGGTCAGATCTCTGTGGACTGACATTTTCAGACGCTTCTCAAGACTTGGACACTTCCTAAAGAGTAAAAAATGAACATGATCCTCATTACTTCTCCTCGTATGCGTTGTCTTTCCTCTCACTAAGTATAACACAAAATTTCCAGCTATAGGTGTCTGTAACTCAGTATGAGGAAGGATGCACGTTTGGATCTGAGAAGGATCTGTTTTGAGCTCCAACAAACTTGATGGAGACAGTTTAATCCTCCCCCGCCGTAAAATGAACCGTAAGCGTTCACATGATGGCATTTACAAGACTGCTGATAAAATCCACATGACGCTATATCATAAAACACTCGAAATACTCCGCGTGCGCACGCCTTTATTTGGCAGATTTATTACCAATATTTCTGTCAGCCTTCATCAGAGCGCCTCGCCTTTCACACTGGTTTAACTGACAGACACCAATCACACAAAAACAATTTTTACATCTCAGATCCTTCCCCTTTGTCGTCATTTTACTACCATATTCCATAAACTTGTCACGCGGATTTCCTCACCCCTTTAAAGTGGAGCACTAAAGGTGTTCAACACTCACCGATCAGCATCGTGCGTCCAAGAGCGTATCCGCGTCTCTCCGGCGCTGTTTAAGTCCCCGTGCGTAAAAACTGTCAATTTTTACGCACTTTTATCCCCACAGAGGAAGGACACGCACTACGCACATGCAGGTGCGATCCGGATTCACGTCCCGTTGTGTGGAAGAATCTCAAAATCTGTGAGGATCCGATCGATTTATTCCCCCTGTTTAGTCTCTGAGATTATAACTCTTTCTTTGCGACACTGTATCCTGCTTTTTTCCCCTTCCCTCCTTCTTTGGTGACCAATCCCCGAGAAATCTCAGATCCTATGGATGCGCGTTATCCTCAGTTAAAATCCTATCGCTGGAGCTGCTCCGCTTGGCCTGAAGGAGGCGAGGAATTGGGCTGTTGGAGAGGGGCTGGGTGTAATTGCCTGCTCCTTCTCTCTCGCGCTCTCTCTCCCTCTCTCTCTCTCTCTCTCTGTGTTTGTCATCTTTCCTCCTTTACTCTCCTCCTCTCATTGAGCTCCTTTTTAAATAGCTACTATTCTTTCACACTCCTCTCAACTGAACAACTCCTTACTGAAGTTATTGCCTTACTGATCAGCTGTGTAGCTGCTCTGTTTAAACCACATCCATGTCCTGGCATGCGGCTAGGAAGAGAATAAAGACAGAGAAAGAAAAGAAACAACAGGAGGAAGCAAAGCAAAGATTCTGGTGGCAGCAGCACTGTAAACATTAAAGCACAGAGAGAAATATTGTCAGAGACAGGTTTCCATTCGTGCTCTCATAAGGATGATTTGTGTGCACTTGTCAAGGCAGCTGCCTCGTGTGCACGAGAGTGTGTGAGCGAGAGCGACGTGAGAGCGACTGCGAGTGATGCTTCCTCACAGCCATCTCTCTCGCCAGTCTGCTCCTCCTTTGTGTCTCTTCTTGTCTATGCATCATTTGGTGAAGCTGACACATATTCGGGGACTCGGAACTGGCTCAAGAGTACAGAAAGCCTGTGCGTATTAAATCTGTGTTTGTTCATATGGCGTGTGTGTGAAGTTTGTGTGTGCATGCAGGAATGGATTGTGGGTTGAGGAGCCTTGGTGCAATGCTAAGCTGTCCTGGAGCTTCGCCAAAGCACATCTCCCAGGGTGCTATCAGGAACTTAATTACAGCATTAAATTGCTCCCTCTCCGCCTTTTCTCTCGCTCTCAGTTCACTTCCCTTTCTTTTCCCTGTTCTCCCCCTTCATGCTCTTACTCTTTCTTCTCAAATGGTGCATCCATCTTATCTTGCAATAGCTCCTCTCTCTGTGTCTTTCTTTTCCACTTCTGGTTGCTCTTTTCCCTTTTCTTTGGCAGAAACTTCTACTGGTGGTGCGGTGATCATGTCACAAACAAGCTTTTAAAATGTGCCAAAACAGTTCCTCATATCCACTGCAAAACTGAGAATAATTAAAATTCATCTACTGTCTGTCTTGTGCAGTCCTTATTTTACTGTTAAATTGCTTTCTTGTGCTGTTTAACGATCAGTTTCTTACGTAACATGTGGGGAAAGCAAGCATGGCGAGCCAAAGATCTGATCTGAAATGGAGAGTTCCCCTTAAACATGAAATATTGCCTCTGACAGAGTGTTATGTGGGGTGTGAACTACCTTTCCCCTCTGATCAAGCTTTCTGTTCCCTGACAATTCACCGAGGCAGCAGTTGACCAAGCCGCTTTCCCCCCCGGGGCAGAGAGGAGGACACTGGGGCAGCTGGGTTCTCCCGCTGCCTCATGCCAACCATCAGCTCAGCGGCCCGACTCACCAGAGCCGGGCTAATTAGAAACATGGGAATGTCTCCAAGCTTTACATCAGTCAGCTGCTGCTGACATGATTTGTTGAAGCCAGTTTGTTTTGTATGTCGAAAGATGTCACTGTGCAAGAGGGAAACATTCATCTGTGGAGTCAGCTTACTTGAATATTTCCAATGAAAACGTGTTCATTTATGCACTGATACTCTTTATTGTGAAGTTTTTAAGTCAATCAGCCAACACCTGCAGAATTGAACTATTTCACATGAACAATAAATGTGTGCTGACGGGCACCTACAGGAACCAGGAACAATTTGTCCACACACATATTTGCCAAATATACTAAAACAATACAGACACAGATTTTGCTTTTTACTGGTTTTGGGCATTACAAACTGAAAACAGGGTGTCTTGTACATTTTAAGTTGGCAAGGGATAAATATTTTGAGTTCATCAAGGTGTCATACTTTGAGTAGATACTTTTGATGTAATACATTGTGTACAGTTAATTTTTATTTTGAATTTTTTTTTTAAGTATAATTCAATCAAATCATTCAAGTATGAAGGAGACATAAATATTAAATTAAGAGAATTTAAAAATTAATAGATTAGACTTACAATAAAGATTAAGTCAACTGAACACATATTCTTTAAGTATTGTATAACTCAAAAAAATCATCAGCATGACTCAAAAGTTCCTATGTAATTGGTTACGACAGAATTTTGAGTTTTCTTAACTTGTTTGGGTTTACAGTGCAGTATTTAGCGCACATTACTGTTCCTCTTTTAGCAGCATTGAAGCAGGTTAAATGTAAACAAAATATACAGATGTGTTAATAAACCTGCAGAATCAGACTGAGGTTTGGCATGACAAAGACCTCATTATACAAAGATAAATATTGCTGAAATGACACTTTATGACATGTTTACTTCATTAGAGGCTTCTGCTGTACTAACGTTGCCATTCGTAGAATAATTACTATCTGTTTCTGATGTCGAGAAGCTGCTCTTGGTAAAAAGATAATGACTTGTGTAGCACAGAAATGTCCAGAAAATTAAAATGACTGGGAAATGACTTTCACAAATGAGTGAATAAGAAATCTTCTGTTTTTTTTCTAGTGTCAAGGATCAGGATCACTTAAAAACTCTGATTAAAAAATGAATAAACTGCGCGACTCTGGAAGTCTTTGTTTCTTTTGACACGTAAATAAACATTGTTTAATCAGCTGTGAAAGCCACAAATACTGGTATTATCCACATTTGCTCTCAATCTAATTTTCTCATGTAAGAAACACAAGTTTGAGACTTTCTGACTTACTTGCCAACAAAGAAAAAGTCACATTTCCTAATTTAGAGTTCATTTGCTCTTTTTGATAATACTGTTTACAATGCTGAGCCAGGTGAGGGGCTGTGATTGTCTGCCACACTCTCAAATGTCATGCACAAATATATGATTTTACTCACTCTTGTAAGTTGCCAAAAAAGAAAAAAAACTGCTGTTACATGTCAGATCAGCCGTAACATACTTCTCCTCAGGGTTGGGATTTTTTTTTAATACATACTAACTTTATTTACTGAGTAACCTAGAGCTCTGTATCTATGGTGATGAGTGGCAGATCCCGCGGAGAAGAGAAGGTCAAGCTGTCACACACAAGTCTAAGGAAATTGTGTTGTCTTTAGACAGCTCCTTCTGTACTCCGCTGCCTGGATTGAGACCCTTTCTTTAATGAAGAATCTGAGGGTCCAGAAAACACACATTTTTTAAGAGTTTCTATTTTTTGAATGATTTTCATATGGGGAAATTTAGTGATCGTGTCTCCAAAAAGTAGAATTTGAAGTGATATTCCGGCAAAAAATGAAGTTATAGTCAAACACACCGTAACACTGAGTTAGACACTCCCTTGAGAGTTGAATGTTGTTGACTGCTTGCTTCTCTGGTTATACCAACTTTAGTAATGACCGCACGATAGCAATACACAGCGGTCTACATCTCCACGCACAAACCTCAACCAAAAAGCCACTTTATAGCCACAAATAATGCTCAGAACAGCGCCAAACTTCATCAACAGTACATATAGGGTCCCAGCCCTTAGTAGTAGCCATCAAACATCTTTTTAGCTTTGTTTGGTTTCTTTAGCAAAGAGACCAAACAGAGTTTAGCAGAGTTTCGCAGTTCAAGGAAGAACATTTACCATCATTACTTCATGAAAATGCAATCAGACCGAGACACTAAGGCAGAAGAACTACTGTGTCTGCAGTGCAAAGTAATTATGATGATGATTATTACTTCAAGGAAATAATCCACTGCACTCGGTGATCAACTCGTCAGGGCTCCTCCCACAAACAAGCGGCTGCTTGAGGAGAGTGGGTGAGTTGTGTTTAGTCTCGTTTCTTAAGAAACCAGGCAAAGCTAAAAAGATGTTTGCTGGCTAGTACTATGGCCGGGACCCTATATGTACTGTTGATGAAGTTAGGTGCTGTTCTGAACATTATTTGTGGTTATAGAGTAGCTTTTTGGTTAAGTTTACACACGGAGACGCAGACTGCTGTGTATTGCTATCGTGCAGTGGTTACTAAAGTTGGTATAACTAGAGAAGCAAGCAGTTGACAACATTCATCTCTCAAGGGGGTGTCTAACTCAATGTTACAGTGTGTTTGACCATAACTTAAATTCATGCCTGAATATCCCTTTTTTTAAATTCAACACTAGCAAGATAAGCTGTACAGGGATGTACAGGAAAAGTGCAATTACGTCTTTTTACACGGTGTGATTTTGTGTCTGGGAAGCCACAGTGAAAATGAAGAGGAGGTGAGTGGCTCGCCATTATTATGCAACGTGTGTTTACTGTTGCATGCCAGTGCTGTTGCTTAGGTGGGCCGGGCTGGTTTGGGGTGGATGGGCCTCACTATAGACAGTTGGGAGAGAGTGGCGGCGGGGGTGTTGGGTGCTCTGTGATAGAGTGACAGCGAGGGCACTAGACCTGCAGGGAGGTAGAAAGAAGAGGTGTAAAATATGAAGACAGCAACTGTCACCTGAGAACAAGACAATGCTTAGCGAGCCTAACACCATGTGACATCTTTGACTCCCGCCGTATTAGGGAATCTCTGCAAGGTTCCTCTCCCTGTTTTTCCACACCACAAATCCAGACTTGAATTAGTCATTACTAGATGGCAGTATAAACCCTGGAAAGTCTCTCTCTCTCTCTCTTTTGAGCCGTTGTATAGTTCATCTTGTTTCTCTCAGGAGCAGCTTGATCAATACCTTTCAAGATGCGACAGCCCTATAATGTCCAGTGATTTGTTTTCCAATCTGCTAGAGGTCAACAGAACTGTGATGAGAGGAGCACAGCTGTTTTTGATGAGCGGGTGGGTTGGAGAGAGTGGTAATGTGTGTGTCTTGGAGATGTGTGGTTTACAGGGTGAAACACTTCTGTCTTCTGTAGATGATCTAGTCTGCTTGAAAACATTCTTCAGAGCCACCTTACATTTAAGTATGAGGCACTTTACATTGTAAGTGCAGAATAAACATAATGACTAAGTAAAGCTGCCCTGAAACTCTGCATCTCACTTTTTTGCAATTTGACTCTAAAATGAGCAATGAAGAAGCAGCAGCCCAGCAGGGTGTTATCTCCAGCACTTCTTAAAATCATCCTTTACTGTGTACCACTCTTTTTTTTAGGGATTTATCTGCAGTCTGGTTAAAAGAGAGAATAAAGCTCTCATATTCAAAAGCAGTGATTTATCTACAGTCTCATTCTCTACTACACAGACAAGACTGGTGATCAAAAGTGGTTAAAAGACAGGATAAAGCTCTCATATTCAGAAGCAGTGTTACCTCAATGCCATTCGGTGGCTAGACAAGTTTGGGGACAGTGTGTGAGCTGAGCTGATTCGAAGCATTTCACTTGTTTTGGGGTTATGTTTATGATGCTGATAAAGTCAAAATGCCAGTAATCGACTGAATTGATTAATCTGAAGCAAAGAGAGAAGAAGAACTCTTGTTTCAGAGTCATGGAGATGGAGCTCCATTTCTCTGAGCTCTCTGTAAACCTGGCAGAGACCATACTCTTCACTGTTTCAAAGATCGTTGAGGATCCTGATGAGCTGCTGAACTGCGACGATCTGTTGGAGGACAAAGACATCACCTCTTGTCAAACTCTTCACCTAAAGACCAGGAAATCTCCGATCTTCTGTCCCTAGATTCCCTGAACATGGACAGCAGTTCCATTATGCACCTCTGTGTGGTCGTCAGCAGACATCTCAGAGAGGACCACATTTAACATCCAATCAGAGGGGAGCAGGGGACACTCCCCAATCAACTCAGAGATGACAGAGGTGAGGCCAGGAGAGAGCTCACAGGCTCATTTTAAATTTGATTAACACACTTACCAAGAAAAAAACTCACATCTGGGCAGGATAACTGAACTTTTTTCAGAGAAAATGGTTTTCAAACAAAAAATTAGAGCAGTCATTTACTTCTCAGTTTGGACTCAGACGATATTCTAAACCTTTTCCCAACAATCTTTGATCAACTTTTGGTATAAAGATAAAGAAAGTAAAAGTGCACATGTGCCACTCAACGGGTAAAAGAGAAACGTTTGCATTAAACTGTTTCGTTTTCTTTTTAAAAAGATAAAAAGATTGAGAGCTTAAAGATGTCTGATGTGCTTCTTGAATTTCACTTCCATAATTCACTTTTTATTTTTTGTGCAACAACTTGAAACTGTTTTATTTTTGCCCTGAATTTGAAATGGGAGACATACAGAAATGAATCGTTCAGATACAGATTAAAGTTCTGTAATGACTGTGTTTTGCCACCAGATGTCTGATTTCAGTCTCATGGGCAAAGAGAAAATTGACCAGAGGAACTTTTGAGGACAAACACGATCTTTGCCATCAAAGTTCTTTAGCCTTAGATGAGTTGAAGTCATAGGCTTTAACTTGGGATTCCCTCAGCTGTGACAGCAGGTCCACATGTGCCAGGAGTGCTGGTTCCTCGTCATCTGCAATCTCAAACATCTCAAGTGTGTCTGAGGAAGATATCTGGTCTCCTGGAGATTTCATTGCTCTCCAGCAGGGACTAGAAGTTGATCCACAGGAGACAGAGGAAAAGAACCAAACAGAGGAATCCATGATGGTCCTCAAGGTAGAGGTGTGAAGCTTTCCTCCCAAGACCTTCATATGATAAAGATCTAGATTCATCCCCCCAGGAAGAAACAGAGGCAGAAGAGGTCAAAGATGTCTCTTTGGAAATAAGATCCTTCAGTGTCTCTGCTCCTGCTGCCTATGAGATGTTTTTTGGAAAGTTCTTCCAGAGAAAGTTTTACAGAATAACAAGAAGGAGACCCCAGCAGAAGGTGAGGGCAAGAAGACACAGAGGGGGATGTTTTTCAGATGGTTGAAGAGGAATCAAATCCAGCCAGACCCGCTCAAACAGGTCAATGAGGTCAATGAGGTCCAGAGTGGAGTGCTGGAGAAAGCCAAAGGACCTCCTATCCCTCTCAGGACACTCACTCCTCCAGTCAAGTAGATCCCATTTCCATTCATCTTCAGCTACAGGACTATACGGATGTCCAAAAAAACAACAACGTCAGTGCTGAGACAAAACAAAGAAGAGAAACCCGGCTCAAAAGGTTCCTCAGGGATACGTTCTTTTATCACATGAAGAATGAGAAGAAGCTGAAAAAGAGGAGGAGGAGGAGAATGGAGAGACTTCAGCTGACAGTGATGGTGAGAAAGTTTGCAGCTGTCAAGACAGAGACAAAAGATTAAAATCACGACCAGCTTAGGAAGGTGACCTAAAATCTATCTCTGTAAATAAACAAAAAGATAAATGAAAGAAAAAGAGCTCTTCTCATAGACTTCATGATTTCATCAGTAAACCCTCATCTAGGAGTTTATATACTTTTAATCTAACCATAAAGGTCTAATGAAGTCCTATAAATCCGTGACAGGGTCTTTTTATAAAACATATATATATTTTTCACACTGTCATAAGATTGGGTACATGCTAATCCACCTGAAAACACATTTTTTCCCACCTCAGGCAAAAGATCCTTCTCAATATTATGTTTTTACTTTGACCTTTTAGAAATCACTGTAACAACTTTACATTTAGATCATCCATCCTTGATTTTGGCATTTAAAATCTTCATGAATTTAACATGTTAACAGCCTTATTTGCTTTTACAATAGATGATGATGAAATCAACCACCCAGGCTCTAAAATAAGGGGTCTGTGATCACTGTTCATCAGGGGAATGAGAAAACATAGATGTACTTTCTTCTTCACTGTGAAAAATTCCCCTTACTAAGAAAGTTGCATTTTAAAATTAAATGTCAAAACTCAATTTTCCCTGACCTTACCTCCTGAAGAGAAGCTGTCAGTCCTCCTGGGTGAAGGACCAACAGCTCCTTTAGCAGCTCAGTATACTATTTCATATCTTTTCTCTGTTGGTAAAATAATAACTATGAAACTGTGAGAAATTACTTAAATGCAAAGATTTTACATATGTCATTATCAAACTCTGTTAAAATTCATCCTACAGGTAAAAGCAGAATTATTCAGAATGACAAAATTGTGTCTCCAGAACAGCACAAGAGCACAGTATTCACTGCTTACACAACAGAACAGTAAGGCTCCAAAAAGCCAGAGCTCTACATAAAGGGAACTTGTGACAAATGCAAATGTGTTTGAAAGTGTCGTCGTCTGATCCCAGCTGCAAGCAGGAGCATAATGACTGGCAGGCTAATTTATGAACAAGCAAAAAGGATAGCTAGCCCTGCCTCACTCTCCGCCGTTCCGAGCCAGCGGCCTCCTCAATTAGAGCTTGCTCTGCCAACCTGCTGCCGGGGCCGACTAGGTAATGACTGGCAGCAAAGGAGGACGCACAAATCTGTCGCTCACTCTCTCTAAACAAACAATTTTCATTCCTCAAATTCTCAGTCGCCCCCTCTCTCTAAAATCTAAAAGCTTTGTCTCCACCTTTTCTCTTTAACCCATCAGCTCTGTCATTCTCTCGCTTCACAATAACATCCCAGTCTAAAGTAAACTTTGCACTCTTCCTTTTCTCTTCTCTTTTTTTCTGCAAGTCCGACAGTAAGCGCTTGCTATCTAAATTGACATCTTTCCATCTCCTCCTCTCTACCCATCAATTTGCATTTTATGTTGCCATATTTCTTCACACTTCACTGTCTCTTGCTAGAATAAATCTCTCTCTCTCCCCCTTTCCACACACCTCTTTCGGCCTCTTTTTCCGAAAAACAAACAAATGAATTGAAGAGCATTGGCAGGGAACACCCTTGGAGCGTAGCAGCTTGGCTGGCTACCTGACGGACTGACTGACTGACTGACTGACAGAGACACTAACTAACTAAGTGACAGAGAGACTGACAGGAGGTTGGAGGAGCACTGAGAGGGTTGATGGTGAGGAGCTGCAGTAATCTGAAGAAGGGTGGACGAGAAATGCAGACTCTGATGGGCAGAGACATATGGAGCAATGTCTTCGAACTGTCTCCAATGAAAACACTGTTCATCATACTTCGGACAAAATTAGCCTACCCATAATTCCCTTCAGATTGTTTGCAAATTTACTAAAATTTAAAAAATGTGCTCGATTTGACACCCTTTGCTTTATTTGATGAAGCCTAACAGATTGAAAAGAGATGAGCTCATGCTTTTTTGTTGAAAATGTGTAAATGTTATCCTGTATTAGGGCTGGGTGATATAACCAAAATATTATATCCCAATATAGCTCATTTTATATCCTGATAACGATATATATCACCATATAGCATTTCATATCTAGGACCAAGTGTTTGCACCAACTCACAAAACCCCCCTTTCTCAACAGTGTTGATTGGAATCATATCTTTGCAGATGTGTTTGGCAATGGCAGTTGTTATCTCGTTCCATCTGCGGGGGCTTTGGCTATATGGGATGCCAAGGGGAAAAGACAGTTGCACCACCTGCTGCTGGGGTTTCTTAACAGCGACGGAAAAGTTACTCACTGCTTTCGCTGCTTACACTTGCTTACACTCTGCAAATTCTTTTCGTGCTTCATACTAAGGTGGTAGAATAAGTTTGTGGTGTTTGAGTCCGTCGTGGGGACAGGGTTGTGGCATAGTTTGGTTGGTCTGGTCTGTGTCCATACAACTGACGTTCTCCCTCTTTAGGGTAAAAGCTCCTCGTCCTCAGT
This sequence comes from Xyrichtys novacula, assembly GCA_962446985.1. NCBI lineage: Eukaryota > Metazoa > Chordata > Actinopteri > Labriformes > Labridae > Xyrichtys > Xyrichtys novacula. Next base: position 18,467,254 of record OY660879.1, on the reverse strand, counting down.
TTTTGTCATTGGCTGGTGGTCACCTTGTTGAGAATTGGTGTTTGAAATACCGCTAATGTCTTTCTACGAATCCATAGTTTTTTTGTTTGGTCAAGTAGTGTGTGGTGCGGCTTCATCATGTATAACACCGCCGTAAAGTTGTGTTTTGCAACACCACGATAGAAACGATAGAGCTTAATGTCAAACGATAGACTTTTTCTATCCCCCAGATGATATATATTGTCAAATCACCCGGTCCTATCCTGTATGGTGATAATATTTATATTTGAGGCTTTCAATTCCTTTTGTTGTAAAGTGGATATGCAGGTAACTATATAAACTTGAAGATGATCTGCAGCAAAGGGACACAAGCAAGATTTGAACCTTGAGGACTGTAGCCTCTGCTTTACAAGCACTGAGCTACACTGAGTATTTCTGTGAATCAAATACTGTAAATACAAACACGGAGAACAACAGATCTAACCGGTTAAGGCCTCCTGATAAACCCCAAAAGACAAACAGCATAACTTTAGCAGACTTCCTGAACTCACTATCTATTCAAAATGAAGTCAGCGTTTCAGGAAGAGTCATAATTTACTAGGGCTGATAAACTAAAGTGAACAAATGTTGTAAAGAGTCATTAACATAAACAGAAAAAGTTAAACTCCTCCAAACTGTTGCAGGTAAAGTATAAAAAAAAAGAGTACTACAGAAGCAAAGTGCTGTGCTTCATACTTACATAATGACTAAATTGATGTTTGCAAAAGAGGAACAAATTCTGCGCTTATCAACAAGCTTTGAAGGATAGTCTATTTAGTATTTCATCTCATTTCTCGAAATCACATACAAAAACTTTTGGATTTTCAGAAGCTTTTCAAAATGTTTTGGCCGGATGCATCCAATTTGACTCTTGAATTCATCATTCAATGCACCTCTATGTAAAAGAGTTGTGGAGTAGGGACTAAAGTACATTTATGAATAAGTTATTAGAGCAACATTTAGAGCAGAAGTACTGCTTTCAGTCTTTTCAGATAGCTCGCTCAATCCAGAGAGCCCACGGGGACGATGCCGCATTAGGTTGTTAATAAAAGCACTTTTAGTCTAATGCTGTACCCGCCTTCATATTTTCCAGTTGGTCTAATGTAGTCCTAAAAATTTCCAATCTACAAAAGTTTATGTCACTATTGATAAAACTATTGGTGAAAACTGATCAATCTTCTTTATTAGGGCATGTAACTCTGAATAAAACATGACGAACAGTTCAGTTTGAGAATGACATTTGACACCTTTGGATACTGTATGGTTTTTAATTTAATGTCACATATAATAATAATGTCATAATCGGTCATTAACTATGTGGTAATATCTTAATGTCAGATGTATGTATCATAGAGGAGACTGCATCCTTGCACCTTACAGTCACAGTATGATCACAGTGCTATACATAAATCTCACCAGTATACTCTCTGACAAACGCACACTACATAAATACACAAAAACATCTGCCGGATGATGTCATCATAAAGAGACGATAGAGAAAAATAAAGCAGATAGTGTCAAATATCTACATCATATGAGTTTAAGTCAGAGGAGGGAGACACTGTCATCTCAGCATGACATGGCAGAAGAAGTGTGTGTGTGTGTGTGTGTGTGTGTGTGTGTATTTTGTACTTGTAAGCTCTGCCACCTGCACATTTCATCTCATCACAACAGGAGTGAGGACGCCCCATTTAGCATCACTGTCACATATGGTTTCACAGACAGACAAACAGGAGAAGAGACAGAGGGAAAAGTGTGTGTAGGTGAGTGTGTGTAGGTGAGATAGTGTGAGGGTATGTGAGAGAGCTGGTAAGACCATGAGAGAGAGAAAGATGAGACGGAAAAGGGGAAGGTAAGGTTCCCCATCATAAATAAATCATCAGTGTGTTGCGTTGCCTTGGCTTGGTTCACGAGTGGTGGATGAAGGAGAGGAAGGGGAGGAGGAGGAGGAGGAGGTGTGTGTTTAACAGATCTGGTGGAGGAGATGGAAACTGCTGGCTGGCTGGGGGAACGACAGGCAGGTGGGAATCCTAATGTCTGCTGCGTGTTCAAGTGCAGAAGAAAGCACAAGTGCATCTTGAGTTGCACAGACTCGACTGCTGCCAAGAATAACCGGACGCTTTGGCTGAATGGTGTGAAAACTCATGCACATCTTCATCTCCTTTAGCACATCTTATCTGAACTTCCTGTACACATCTGTTTTGGTCCTGAATTTGACCCCATCCTGTGCTGTGTTGCCTTTGAGGAGCTTGCAGGTCTCTGCTGTGATTTCTTTCTTTTTAAAGCTCCTATATGTACCACTACAATAAAAGGCGTTTATGACATTTTCTAGCTGTGTTCTCGAGTCATATAAGATGAGATGATCTTGTCAGGAATGCCATTTTTGGAGCTTTGCACACATTACACATTTGGCATTTCAATTGAAGATCTAATTTAAAGCTTCAATGTTTCAAGAAGAAGAACCTAGTTTGACAATGAATTGAATATAGAAACAGACCGTTTGACTGATTTAAAATTTCATTGTAACAACAATTGCAGAAGCAGCGACAAGAAGAGCTGAGCCCATTGTGACAGTTGTTGACTCCGTTACAGGATAGTTGGGGCTCCTTCAGGTTCAGGATGAGGACTCCACTCAGGAAGACAAAGACTGGGATGAAGATTCTCCTGCTGCTCGCACAACCGGCCTGCCAGCTGGTGTAAGAGTGTAATACTTGGCAAGACTTCAAGAATGGAAGTTAGGCTGTTTAATTTGTAGGAGCGAAAAAGAGCTCTATGAGAAGGACCCAGTTGACAGTCTGCTGAAGAATTGATTAATGATGAAGTTGTGTTCCTCAAGTTAGGAGACTAAAAAAAAAGATCTGAAAGCCAAGCCCAGCAACAGGTTGTGCAAAGAGAGCCTGTCCTCACTTCATTTTGTGGACCTAAACAGACCCCCTGTGGACACATATGGTCCTGTGCTGTGTGTGAATCCTGGATTGTGATACACCTGCGGTGCCTGTGGTGAAAAGAGCAGCGACAGGCTAGTGTATATGTAATGGGCTTGTGTATGTGTGATAACTGTGCATGAAGCCCAAAGTGTATTCGTTGCTGGGTTGTGTAGTTGCAGTGGCTCTACTGTTGACAATTTTAGCCTTGATATGTGTGCAGAGTGTGTACATGAAGTAGTTATAAATCTGTGTTAAATCAGTGTAAGGGTGCATTCACACCAGGACTGTTTGGTTTGTTTTAAAAGGACCATGGTCCCCTCACTCCTTTGGTCTGGGTGGTATGGATGCGCACACGAATCGTGGTCCAGATCAAACAAACAGACCGTGGTCCTCTTGAAAATGCCCGACAAGGTCCCCTTCCAAACGAATGATGGTCCGGTCCGCGGCGGCTGTGAACACAGCGCTGATGCAGCCGGACTTTGTATATGTCAACATAAACCAATAACACATTTACACTGTAATAAAGCTGGGAAATTCTGTCCAGCTGGAAGTTGCAGCAGACGGAGAACAGCCGATCAAAACACCAGACTGTCTTCAAAACTGGACGAATGTCAAAGGGTTTGTGTTCTAATACAAAAGTCGGGTGATAAACATTAAATACCTGGGTGTTCTTCTGTTCAACAAGCACGCTGACAATGTGTTACAGGCATTCCTTTGCATTAATGCCCGGCGTTTCCTTGCACAACGTCTTCGCCACCTCTGGTGAATTGCGTGAAGCAAGACGGCCATTGTTCTCTCTGGTTGACTACTCTTTGCGTTGTGGGACAATAAAAACTGTGCCCCATATGAGCAGGTGAAAGACAGTGATATCGCACACTGATATCGTATAGGAGACTGAGGAGACTTTGTGGGTATTTGAACTAAGCAGACAAGTTAACCTCTCCTTACAGGAGCTCCAGCCACCGAACTCACCAAAAGCTCACTATTTGTCAAGGAAATGACCCAGATGAAAACTGAATAGCAAGAAATGTGTCAGATTCTGCAGTATGCTGCTAAAGAGAGGGAGACACTTTCATCTCTCCTGTGGTTACACTTTGTGTTGTACAGACAAGTGCACAACAGAGAGACAGCAACTGAATCCTTTCACTACAATTTGATGCATAGTTATACATGAGCTTTCCTGGAAAGATGATGATTTAATTTTTGAAGTGTTGGTTAGTGCTCGACTTTAACACTGTCATCTCTCCCACTTTGTAGGCCAGAGAGAATGAGTAATGTTGTACAATGAATTAATAATGCTAGATTGTACTTTTATCCTGTAATTGCTGCCTTGGCACTCCAAACTGTAATTAAAGGGGTTATACATTCAGTCATAACTTTAAGAGTGAGTTCAGTTATGTCGCCGCTACATTTGAAATAATTGAGGGCATGAATTGCAGTGCGTTATGGTTGTAACTCATTGATTCAGCATACATTCATGTGTATTTCTGAAGCCAAAAACGGAAGAGTGATTTCCTCTGTACTGCCAGCTTGATGTAGAGCTCCTCTGAGAGTCATTTAGAAAATGTGGGGAAGGTTAGAGTGACAAAAGCCAGGTTGACTGATGTTGAACAAAGGATCATCTTCTGCTTTTACAGACAGGCACTGCATGAGGTAGAATCAATCTCTTATTCATTATCACAGGAGCGGCTCCAGGCTGTACATTACAGCATATTAGACTCCCTTTTTTGTTTTTTAGGGGTTGCTTATGTTCACACATACAGATTAGAGCTCTCTGGGCTATAGTGCATTAACAACAAAAAAAACCGTCATTTGTCTTCACATATTTTCAAGACTTGTAGCTTTTGTTGCTAAAAGGCTTCGAATCAAACGCTCATTTTACAGTAAAATCCTGTCAAAAAACAAAGGGCTCATAATTTCTAGTTATGAATGCCTCCTGTGTGAGTGTAGGAAATATAAATATGGAGATTGAATCGATTTAGGCGCTAAACTCACAAATACAGTTGTACATTTTGATTGTTTTCACCTTCAGATAGCCTGTCTTTGGATTCAATAAATAATACAATAGGGTATAGTCTGTGTGCTTGTTGACTCAGATAAAGGGCGTCAGAATGGCATAAAGCTGCTCTCTGTACTGAAGATAAGGCTATTCAGAGTTGGAAGTAAGGGCTTCCACATTAAAATGTGCCTGGTAAGTGTCCTCCGAGCAACTCAGGAAGGTCAACTTTGCATTTATCTCGAGGAGCTGCATGAAAGAGAGAGGTCACGTGGTCTTTTACACCATGCAAGCTCAACTACCAAAGGTGCACATGTTTATCCATTATGAGCGTTTCATTTGAAAAGCTTAGAAAGCTTTGTGCATCAGTGAAAGTTCCTTATAAATGTAGCTGTGGTGTGGTAACTCCGCAGCTCGTATGAGAACACAATAGAAACACTCCACTACAATGAAGCAAAGATACTCACAGCCCTGCTCTGTTTAGACTGACAGAATGTGACAGACCATTACACAGATGATGGAGAAAGGGAAGAAACAGCTCTGATAGATGCCGTTCAATATACTGGGATATTGAAGGATGGGGGAGAGGGGGTCCACTCAGTCTTGGTTGGCCAAGTGGAAACACTGAGGTTGACCCTGCTCTAGAAATACGACAGCGTCTGACCCACCTAATGGTAAGTCTGGAAAATCTGTAAAAGCAGGGCCATAAATATAAAAGGCTATACGATGAGAGCCTTGGAAAAAATTCTGTCTATGCGTGCTGCAGTTCCTTGTCTTCTTCCTTCACACCAAGGCCAAGTCACAGCCCTACCCAGCCCATAACCTCAACCTGCCCTGTGAGAGGGCCCGCTGGGAGGAATAACTCTGCATGGAGACACTCTCAATGACAAACAGACTGAAAGAGAAACCTTAACACAACACTTTTTTTAGGAAAAGTTTGACTCTTGCAGGTCAACTGTTTAGTTTTATAGAATTAGTGTATTCAAAATTTCACACACTTAAAGTATCAGGAAACACAAGGTCGTGCATTTAAGCATTTTTATTTATAGTAAAATTAAGTATATAAAATTAAAAATTAGCAGGAGAAGATTTTCTGAGTGAATAAAAGGAAATGTGTTGAATAGATCTGTAACTGAGTCACTTGGTATATGGACTAAAAGGTGTTTTTTTCACAGTTCACGCTGCCTCCACTGCCAGTGCAATAATCAGATTGAACCCACCTGTGTTTGTGTGCATGTGTGTGTCTGTGTATGCATTTGTGCTGTTAGCAGCTGAGACATGTGGAGCTAAAGACAATGGCATGATCCTAAAGGTCGAGAGCCAGCCATGCTGAGATTCATTTCACTGCCACTCAAGCGGATAAAATTTCACAGCAGTCGTGGCCTGCACCCAAAGCCACTGAAATTGTGTGTGTGTGTGTGTGTGTGTGTGTGTTTGTGCCTCTTTAGACCTATTTGTATGAGATTTGTCAATCTGCTTGTGTGTGAGTGTGTGTGTGTGTGTGTGTGTGTGTGTGTGTATTGTCTGTGTTGTGCCAGGCTTGCGGTGCTTTGGTTTCTGCCTCTGTTTGTGAGGACACATCACCTCACTGCCTTCCTGTTTTTTCCACCCAACCCCCCCGACCTCCTGTCTGCCCACTCCATCGCTGCATGCTGGGTCACATGGGTGCTGTGGGCTGTTTCACGTCCCATCATTTCCTGTGGCTGACTGTCGGGGTGGATCAGGGTGCCACGCGAGGCTAATGCTGACGAGCTGAGACAGCTCTGCTCTGACTGAGGGGGTAGGGGGTCCACTGGACCGAGCACAATCTGCAACCACTACCCCCTCCTCGGCATACAAACATACACAAATAAACAAACGTACTGACATACAGGACATAAAAACACATAGAGATAGTTTGTGAGCACGGCTAATATGCATTCATTACTGTGCCACCGCAATACAAATATGACTCATAGCAGGGGGCGTAGAGGTGCACTATAAAGTGTAAATTAGTGGAAGGAAAACTATCACAGCAAAACATAATTATTCCAATACTACCAGCTTCAAAACAAAGAAAACTCTGGGGTGTATCAACAAGGGTACATCACGATTTGATTCAACGTCGATTACGGGAGCTTAGATTCTTCGATTATAATGACTGTCAATTTGATTTGATTATTGGTGCTACTTTAATTATTGCCATTTTTTATGCTTTTTCTCCATACGAGATTGATTTTGTCTTCATCTGTGATTACATTTGTAAATAAATAGCCTACCAATTAAGTCAGTTCCTCTAAAACTACACTCAATAAGTAAATAAGGTTTTTTGAACATTTCACTTGTATTTTTCAATAATTTTTATTTTATGACTGTATGACTATTATGTAAACATTTGCACTTTGACCTACTTAACTTAGACTGGAAAGATTGTAGACAGTCTCCAGGATTATCGTCTGTGTGGCGAGCACGACCGCAGGAGCCTTGTTTGTTTCGGGATGAAAGCGTACAAGGTACTGCCTCATGTTTGTGGTGTTGCTGAGGTACTTCATTTTTGCTTTGCAAATCTTGCAAATGGAGTAATTCTTGTCAGTTGTCCTGTTTGCTGTCTCATAAAATCCAAAGTACTTCCACGCAGTTGCAGTCAACCCCGGTGGTGAGAGAATCGGATGTTCTTTGGAGGCTGCTGAAGCTGTTGCCATTTTGCAAAGAAACTAACGTGCTCTGTTTGTTGTTGTCCCACTCACTAAACAGTCCAGGTGACGAGCGCATTCAGGTGCCGGTTACGTATTTTTTGATTCCGGCCTTGCGGAAAGCATCGACCTGATTATTATTTTTATTTTATTTTTTAAGTGTCGATGTTAATTAATCGATGCCAAATTGTCACATAATGCATTGCAACACATCGACATACCAATGAATTGCATTCACCTCTGATAAAAACATAGTATTCTATTTCCACAGGTAGTGTTGAGTGTCTTCTTGTTCTGCTATCAGTCACTTGGAGCAGCACAAGGCCCATAAGCACAAAGTCACAAATCAAGTATATCCTAGGGAGGACAGGGAAAACAAAAGTAGAGAGCCTAAATGCAGGGACTTCGCAGGAACGTGAGAGAATGAGCTGTGTCTCTGGAATCTAGCCTTGGCTCCTTAACTCTGGATGCTTACGAGGGGAAGAAATGTCCTGTTATCTGGACTGTGTCACACCTTACACCTGTGCGCCATCTGTGTGTGTACGTGCAACTGAGAGTGCTATTTATGAGTGTGTGTGTGCATGCTGACATGGACACCTGTGCTTGTGCGTGTCTGTAAGTGCATGTGTGAACTCATCAACAGCGACACCCAGGACAGACGTGCACAGACACAGATGTTGTTATATATGATGAAACGTTGGTTTAAAGAGTGTCAGAATGAAAAGCGGGGACCAAGGAGAAGTAACAGAAAGGAAAAAGTGTTTGACAGAAACAGGCTAACAGTGTGAGGGAAAGGGCGCAGCAGGGAATGACAGAAAGAAGGGTTTGAATAATAGATAGAGGCAGTGACAGAGAGTCAATGTGATGGTGAGACAATAGATTGTGTCTGTGAGAAAAAAGAGGGGACAGGGTATTTTACTTTAAAGTTGAAAAATGGACCAACTGCAGCCCTTGGTCGGCCCTTACAGGCTCACTTCTTACTGCAAGATTATCACCATCAATCATCCATCCATCCATCCAATAGACTGAGTTATATGACGCCACATATTTACCCATAAACCAAAGGACCAATATCAAAACTACATTGTTTACAACAGCATTTCATTATTTTACACATCTCCCCTAAGCCAGGTTCCAGACAGTACAAATAAAGCACCACATGGGATCATACAAACACAATGAAATAAAACACCAGCAAATATACAATTAATAAGGGTTGAAGAGGACATAACTTCCCATGATGCTCTTTTAATTAACTCACACTTATAAAGACTCACCCTGAGTTACTGGACCTTCGACTAATCAGCAAATCAAGAGCTGCTGAAATGCAGGAAGGGAGGGCTTTTGAATCGAAGCAAAGACGGCTTATAAAGGATGTGTCCTCTGATTCAGCAGGAATTAGGACAATTATTTTTATCTCAAGGTGCCAGCATTTATACCCTCCATATGGTACTTCTTCCACATTTGCGACAAGAGTGTTGTAACTTTTGCGAGAATGACATTTCTAGAGCAAATAAGTAAGTCACAATGCAGGAAATTATGCTCAAGTTTTTTTGGAGCTGGGTTTGGTTGAGAGTATCTGTTACAAAGTGTAGTAAAAAATATTAACAGTCAAAATAAATGTCCATTTGAAAGACCTGTACCAGGGCCAAAACCCTGCATTAAAGGGATATTCCGGTGTAAAATTAACTTAAGGTCAAACACACTGTAACACTGAGTTAGACCCCCCCTCTCGAGAGATGAACGTTGCTGACCACTTGCTTCTCTAGTTATACCAACTGTAGTAATGACCGCAGGATAGCAATACACAGCGGTTTACGTCTCCACATGCAAACCTTGCAAAAGCCTTGCTCAGAACAGCACCTAACTTCATCAACAGTACATTTAGGGTCTCAGCCATAGTACTAGCCATCAAACATCTTTTTAGCTTTGCCTAATTTCTTTAGCAAAGAAACAAAACACAGCTCACCTACTCTCTTCCAGCAGCTGCTTGTTTCTGGGGGGAGCCCTGACAAGTCGATCACCAAGTGCAGTGGAGTTTCATAGCTCAAGGATGAACATTTATGATGATTACTTAATGGAAAAATGAAATCAGACCAAGGCTCTTAGGCAGAAGAACTACCGCGTCTGCAGTGCAAAGTGATTATGATGATGATTATTTCTTCATGCAAATGATCCGCTGCACTCAGTGATCAACTCATCAGGGCTTCTCCACAAACAAGTGGCTGCTGGAAGAGAGTGGGTGAGTTGTGTTTCGTCTTTTTGCTAAAGAAATCAGGCAAAGCTAAAAAGATGTTTGGTGGCTAGTACTATGGCTTAGACCCTATATGTACTGTTGATGAAGTTAGGTTCTGTTATGAGCATTAATTGTGGCTATAGAGTGGCTTTTTGGTAGAGGTTTGCACATGGAGACGTGGACCGCTGTCTACTGCTATTATGTGGTCATTACTAAAGTTACTATAACTAGAGAAGCAAGCAGTCGGGAACATTCATCTCTCGAGGGGGTGTCTGACTCGGTGTTATGGTGTGTTTGACCCTAACTTAATTTTACGCCGGAATATCACTTTTAAATTCACACTCCTTACGCCAGTGACATACACTGAAGTCTGCACCTTCTCCTTAGTTCCTGATGATTGCCAAGGTATCGGCTAAATTAGTGAGTTACATTCATTTTTTTCCCCGCTGTGTCTGTGAAGTGTTTACAATGTGCATATTAACAGTAAATGGCTGTTAAATAAATTCATGGCTCACTCTGATCGTTGCACAAGCTGCAAACTGAAAATGTGTGCTCAATATGAAGAGCAACCAAGTTAGCCTGAGGGGGATTTGGATTAAACCTGCACCAGCTTCTCAGCCCATCCTTCGGCTCAGCTTCTGCTAGAAAGCATTAGAGGCGGGGAGGGTGACCGGCGGCCTCTTCTGAACACTGTCTGATTAATCTGACTGGTGGGGAATGAATGGTGCAGCCTGACACAGCGAGTCGCGGTGACACACTGTACACGCCAACAATCACCACGCTGCAGCGAGGCATCTGCCAGCCATTTTAAAATGCAAGCCCGGGTGGAGGGGGAAATGGGATAGGAAAAGCACTTTTCTGTGGCACGTCTGAAATCATTTTCATAGCAACACGCATGTCAGCTCCAGCAGGGAGAGAAATGGCAGTTAGGGAGGAGGGAAAACTGTGGTTATGATTGTGTGTCATGACACGAAGCATGGAGTACAATAGCTTCATCTTTTAAGCAGCTGGAGGTCCTTTCCCTGATTATGGTTCTGGAAGGAGAGCATGATGGAGATTAGAGAGGCAGTGTGGAGAAGAGAGGATGGGGAGTGATATGTGACTGACAACTCGTTTATTTACTCTCCTCCTCAGATCCTCTTTCACACTCAATGCTCTGTGCTGAGCTGCTGAGGAAAGCTCACATATCCCACCTCCCAACAAAAGTCTCACCTGTTCGGTAGACACGGAAACACACAGACGTGGGAAAAACACACACAGTTAACTAGGTCTAGCATGCAGCAGTGAACCGGTCCTACACTTTTAATCCCAAATGCTGCCAAATTCCTGAATCGAGTGGAACCGCAGAGATCAGGCCGAGCAGAGCTTGGCAGGAATGTCACAGGAGCCTGAGCACTTTGGCAGGTTTGGGGAAGGGGAAGTGGGATTCATGTATCACGGAGGGAATTCGAGGAGGCTCGAGATGTTGTTGCCATCCTGTGTTTGTCCCAGAGGTTTCAATGACATTATTGACCCGCCTCCAAGAACTCACAGAAATAACTGGCCGCTCTTTGTGATGATTTTCTGTTAAAAGACTCTATTATGATTGTTCTGCTGTGCATTTCATGAGTCCGATCCAGGTATTCATCAACAGATGTTCTTCTCTGACCCTGGAAAACCAGCACAGTATGTAATGCAGAACAAAGAAGCATGCAATAGTCATAAGCATCATACTACACAGCCTTGACATGACTATCAACAGAGTTGGTAACAATTCATCGAGAAAAAGCCGCAGGTATATGTGCAGGATCTGGAAAGGTTAGTGCTGCAGCGGAAATGTCTAAAATCAGGCTTTATCTGCTGGAAAAGATAGGAGCTATTTTAGAGCCCCTGTGCTGTGTTGAATGATCTCTGACGGGGCAGAAGGGATTGACTCTGAGTTAAATTTACTTTCACATAAACACACACTCACAGACACACACACAAACACAGTGGCTCACATGTATGAAATCATAGGCCTTTCTGGCTAATCCAGGCTCTCTCCAGCCAGCCTATAGGGGACTGGTCTAATCCTTTTATCGGGCCCAACAGATGCTGTTGACAGAACAATACACGGGCGGCCAATATGGCAGTGCGACCCCGAGGAGGTCATGAGCCAAACTCATCACAGCAGCAGCAGGATCGCTGGCTGGCTGGAGCAAGCTGGACTCCACACCGGTCACACATACTGGCTCTCACAGGCTGAGCGCCTCAATGCCACAGCCGCTCGCAGTGATTGTTTTTCCTGGTATGCAAACCACATTTTGTTTTGTCTGCAGTGTCAGGGGCTGTAGAGGACGGCGCATCTAATGTCGGAGGTGACCTGGAGATATCCAAATATATACAGAGCCCACAATCCCACTCTTCCACAATCATGGCCAACAAAACTGATTGTTTTAGTGTGAGGGAACATAAATGACTGCATTAGCCTGCGAAATGTTCAACTTACAAGTTTTTTGTAGCTGAGTCTCCAAACCATAGACTGTATATACTATGGACAACTTGATTCCACCTTCATTATATGGATTTGAAGCTGAATTGCTCTCGGTATTTCCAGGATTTTCTCCACTTTCTGGAACTGCCACTTGCGCAGTAGTGTTGTACGCATTTGGCGGAAGAGTTGCTGTGATGAGGCCACAGGTGAGTTACGTAATATTCAAATGCCTATAGGCTTTATTAGGTGTCAATCATAGAAAACATGAGCCTCCTAATCACTTTAAAAAAATGGAGCTGTACAGAAAAAAAAGGACTTGAACACAAACCAGTCTTACAGTAACTACATGTCAACATCACAAGCAGGGGGGGAGAGAAAATTTATATTCTGTGTAATTCATTTCTAAAGTTTGTCCTCAGCTCCATAGGGATTGCTGGAGGAGGTGGGATTTATGACCTATACTGCAGCTGTTCTTGTGGTGGCTTCATCCATGGAGAAGGAGATTCTATACAGTCTATTTAACAAACCTTGAGTCTAAGCAAAGTCTCACCTACTTTATGTTCAAGTCAGATGCAAACTCAAAGTCACCAAAAAAGAAACAGACTTGTATCTGAATCAAAACCTTATCACCTGAGTCCAACTCTGAGTCGAGTCCAAATCTAAAATCAAAAAATTTATAAGGTTTATATGCAGTTAGCCCCACAATGGTGTGATTTATAATGTACTACAGTGTAATGCAAAAGAAAGTATTGTGTATTTTGAATTCTAGGCTGAGTAACAGCATATGACTTACAACATACTAAAGCATGGACGAGGGAGCTTTAAATAAAAAGAAAGCACTGGGTGAGGTTATTAAGAATTATATTTGTAAGAAGGTAAAATTAGTATTTTGTGGCTGTCAGTAAAGACTTCACTTCTTTTTCACTAATAAAGGTTGTCATAAAGCCTCATAGATGCATTATAAGAGGTACATATAAAGGGTTACTAAACTGACTGGAGTCCAAGTTTTGAGTCCTGAAAATAAGATCTGGTTGGACTTTAGTTGGAATCCTGAAAGTGAGTGCTACAACACTGACTGATTAAAGAGAGACCTCTTATGTTTGCATTTAGACAATATCCAAAAATACTACAAAATGAGCCCCACTCATTAAAGAGAAAAAAAAGTCTCCATTTCTCATTTTGTTTATGTTTCTGTTAAAGGGAGAAAGTAAGGACCAAAAAGATTTAATTGAACCACCTTTTACTCAAAATCAAATCACCAGAGTGCCAAAAAAGCATCCTTGTCTTTTATGTATTTCCATCATTACTCTTAAATTTCCTCCATTTTCAACGCTAATTATTGTGTAAAAATGATGTATCTTATTACACTTGGATCTCTCAGTGCTGTAGTAAAGCTGAGGCTGTGCTTTGAGTATGTTTGTTTGTGTGAGTGTAAAATCAAAGGAAGACGCTGTCCAGGTTTACTTTGTAGTTTTTAGAAAAACAGAAATAGTTTATTTATCCCCAGGGGAATATTTAAGAGTTATATTTTTATACACATTATAGAGATAAAGATATGAGATACAAACATGAGTTTTTTTTAGTTTTTTTTATATGATACCGATATGTAAAAGAAGCCGAATAAACAATAATAATAATAATATGATGTGCTTACAGTTGCTGGACCCCATTTCCAGCAAAAGCCCCTCTTTTCTACACACTTAAAGTCTACTTAATACCAATGAATTTCTCAATAAAAGGCACACACATAAGGTAACCAAGCTACAACCAACATGAACCAGACACTCTTGCATCATTGCTGAGCTCATCTGACAGGTAGGCCCACAACAGTCACTCAGAGTTGGAGCAATAGGGCAAAGCAGGGGATCTTTGATCGACATTAATCACAGCCAATAGGAAGACAGCTGTCACGCTCTCATTAAATAATCTAAACATGCAGCATGGTTTTACATGTAAGCAGGGGTAGTGATGATGAGGAAGTTTTTTTTTTCCTCCTCTCTCCCTGGCTTTCTGGTTTGTGTCCCAGTTTAACTAAATCCCATTAAAAAGGCTTTCATCTCACTGCACTTCATTACTGGCATAAATGCTGCCGCTCGCCCCAGAGAGAGGCAGGGATTAGACGAGACGAGCTAATCTAAAATGTTACGCTCTCGAACCCCAGCAGCTTTTTTTTTTTTTTTTTAATAAAGACACCCACTTTAAATTCTCCATATTGGATTATCCAAATAGACCCTCCAGCACAGGAGGTGTCATGAAGGTCAGGCTTGTTGTGTTACGTATAAATTTGCGTGGAGGTGTGCGTCCCTGTGACCTTTTACTTTACATACGCTGACAATAAAGCGTCTCTCAGCAGCAGCAGATTTCGGATTTTCTTATTAAAGATAAGGAGTGGTAGACGAATGCCGCTGAAAAAAATGTGAGGAAATTTAGAGAGGAGACATAAGAAGAAAGAGAGGGAACATGAAGTGGAGCTTTACAGACATGAGAGAGAAGAGAGAGGACAGCAGGGAGGGAGCTCAGCATTGTGTGTATGATTGGATGCGATGGGTCACAGGCTTTCACACGCATTTATGAATGCTTATTTTAAGCAGAGCCCAAGCTGGGCTAATCTTTCCTGCTCGCCTGAATGAGGGTGCTGATTAAAAGCTAATTATACGCTACAGATTTGGCCTCTGGTGAAGACTCCGCTGATTTGACACAGCTTGGACTCCGGCCTGGGTGCATGCCTGTGGGCTCCAGCTCCAGATAGCCATGCGTGTGTCTACAAATCAGAGGGGAACAAGACGTCAGCATGTATGATGGATGATGTGAGGTTTGTGTTTAGCGCAGCAATGAACTGTAACCAAGTCCATTTACAAACACAGGATTGAAGCATAATTTCAAGGGTCTTGTGTTTTGTTTTGTTTTCTTGTATTGTACGCTTTTTACCTCTGAGGGAAATAGCACTTTTTTCCCCCACATGATTGAAGATTAAATATCCAAAACTTAAATATACTGTAAAAAGTTCGAATCTCCATAATTTCAACTTCACCTGGACTGTTTTTCTGCCAGCCCCCTTGTTATGTTCTCAGAAGGAGTCAGGGTGAGCTGATGTGTGAACACAGCAAGTGAGTCAGGAGTACTCACCCCAGGTGAGTGGTTGAGATGATAGTATTTAACATGCAACCTTTGCATAACCTATGTGCTTCCTGAGCATAGTCAGTGCAATCATTGTGCACGTCATGAAGCTGCTTCACCTTCTTTTCTTTTTCACTCATTGGTTGATACTGTAGATGTTTAGGATGCGTAGTTACATCAAGCATTTATTGCGAAACTGTCACCTGATAAGTAACATTTTGATCCTTATTTTCCTGCTGTGTCTTGCCTCCTTTCCAAGAAAAACTTCTCACTATGAGGGATGTTTCATTTGTCTCATACTACAAGCGTTCATTCATTTCCCTATTTTTTGTTACCTGCATGTCGTTCTCTTTGGAGTCTCATCCTTCCGTTCTAAGCCTGAATAGCTCAGTACCACTTTTAATACCACACTGAGCTTGGCTTAGACTTTCATCGATCTCCATAAGAACTCACCCTGGGCCTTTTTTCCACTTCCTCTCCTTTAGCTGCCAGTCCAACACTCAATCACTCAGACAGGAGGGGGTTAATATCTCCTATTAATGCAGCAGGGGAGAGAAAATAGAAGAAATCCTTCGCTGCCTGTTAGCATCTTGTCTTTGACATCGTTACTCCTAGCAGTGCTCCTCACATGCCTCTGACCCTCCTGCAGGAGCTTACCCTTGAGTAACACCACAACAATGCACGCAGAAAACAACATGTCTCGCAGCCAATTGCCTGAAGGGTGCCTAACAGTTCTTTTCTATTTATGTCCAGGGCGATGACACAGTCTGTTTGCTCAAATGCTTATTTCCCTACCATGCCCTCTTTTACAACAGCTGCACGGCACTGTGTGTCAGCTTTTCAGCAAAGATACCCGTAGTTTAATGAGAAATAAAAGCTGATAATGAAGGTGGAAAATCAGCCAAATCTTTTAATCACCTTGTGGGAGAAGGATTAAAAATGAAGTGTTTGCCTCCTCTGACTTACTTGCTGACTTTCTTATGATGATATTACATTAATACAACAGTGTGCATTTTAAATCTGCTCCTAAAGAAAGAGCCTACACATGTCAACAATACAGGGAGGACAAGTTTACATGTTCACCTTTATGTCAAGGACAAGCTATTTCACAGCAAGATCACACCTGGTCACTGCCTGCATATGTGTGTGTACTTGTGTGTGTGTTTGTGTGTGAGTGTGTGTGAGGACAAGGTTGGGGGCTTTGTTTGAGAGCTGGTGTATGACCAGAGGCATCTTGACAACTCCAATGTTTTCTTCCTAACTCGCTCGCTCTCTCTCTCTCTCTCTCTGTCTACCCTCCCGCCTCCTCCCCCACTCCCCTGCCTGTCTTTATTATTAGTGGCAGCTAGAGGCAGTGGACCGGAAAATTCCCATCGAGAAACAAACCCACATCTGCATATTACAGCCCTGTTTCACGTCTGCCACGAGCGAATAAATTAATACATGAATAACAATGAAAATCATCCATGAACTGCCTCGCTTCCTCTCTAAATGGCATGGTGTGTGTTTGTGTGTGTTTGCATGTTAGTGTGTGAGAGAGTCCAAAAGAGATGTAGTTGTCTCTTTTAACCGTGCACAGCAGGATACTGGGAGTATATTTGCATAAAACTTAAAAGAACTGACATACCTATACAGTACAGATCATATGTCAGGAGGTAATGACTGGTGGGAGACAAGTTCAAGGCTAGTGTTACCCACAGTCCATCATGTGGTGATATGTAAGGTGATCATCAGGGGTCATAAACACATTTTAATACTGAGTATATAAAATCACAACCATGAATAGATTTAAATGAAATGTAGGACTTTAGCAAAAAAAAAAACAGATGAATCATAACCACTACTTTATGCATACACAAAGTCTGCATGTATATGTGTTTGGATGTGGTCTGCGACTTAGCACTGTACAGTTAGTGTTCACAGACTTTCTATAAAGCTCCTGAAAGGAACTCAGATTCAGCGCCCCCTGTGGTCAAAGCACTCTTTGCTCATCTTGTTTTCTACATGCATCAATCAAAAACCTCATCCTGCTGATTAAAGATGGTCAAATGTTTCATTCATTGGGAATATCTTGAGTGGAAATGGTAAAAACAGGGCTGCTCAGTGCACACCCACCTTCTCCCAGTGGTTTTGGGTATTGAAAATGGTGTCACTGTTGGTCTTGTTTACTATTGAATAACATGGGAGGGTATCAAAATGAATTTCAGTCGATTTCATGAACATAAAAAATTGAAAGTGGCTTTCAGTTCTGTTATTTTTTTTATTCTAGATGGTAGCAGATTTCATAGAGTGATTGGCCCAATGTTGTTCTTCGCTTTGCTGCCAAACATTTTCCTCTTAACACTGATTTAATCACTTTGTTTCTTTACCAGATAACTGAATAATTCAACTGCAAAGTTGTTCACACACTTAAAACTGTCAAAACTAAGTATATTATATTTATCAAATATACTCAAATGAGTATTTCAGATTTCTGTAGATAGAAGTAATGATGCCAGACTTCTGTATCTTAATTGTACAATTGCTGTTGGTTTGGCCTGGGCTTGGGAAATTGTACAATTACGATAAGTTAGAAAATGTCATAGCTTCTTTCAGAGGCAGATATGGTCTTGTCAAAGAGAAAACATTGTAGTTTGTGTTCACCAGTTTTGCACAACATCTTACCACATCCATCAAATTCAAGCGGAGAATCTAAAGTAACTCCTAAAAATCTTCATTCAATTATCTCATCTTTTTCCCTCTCATACAGACACAAAGAGAACTGTATCATCTGCATACAGTTGGCCATTTACCCTTTTGCAGCTGTCACGTTAATCATTTAAGTAAAAAATAAAAGTCAGAGAACTTGACCTTGTGGAATTCCCATTTTGCAAATCCTGTTAGATGACTGGGTTCAACTTACCTTAACTTACTGCCCTCTGTTCTCATCTGAACCTCAGCATCAGTTGACATGTTAATTTTTGCAGTCAGTTTCAAATAAGTTGGTGATTTATAAGTCCAAAAATACTGCTTCCAGGACTTTACCTTCATCCAATGACTGTTTGAGTGAGATATCAATATGCTACCTCATTTGAGCCAGCATGTTGGGATGTAAAAGCTTATTACCCTGAAGGTGATGGTTGTTTGGCAACTGTTTTTTGTTTTTTTTCCAGGAAGCTTTGACAGCAAAGGCAAAAGACAAATAAGTCATTAATTAGAGATGCCCCAGATTTAAGAAGAGGGTGTATAATTGTTGTTTTTCAGTTTTGAGGAAAATGATTAGCTCTGATTGTTAAGCTGACCACGTGTTATTGGTGGTGAAAGAAGAGAGCAGTTTTTTAATTTTGGTTTATAAAAGAGGTATCCAAGCCAAAGTAATCCTTGGCCTTGGATTGTCTCAACTGCGTAATGACTTTGTTAATCTCCTTTGAGTCTGCTTCTTTTATATAAACTGGGCTCTCAATATTTCTTGTTGCTGTTATAGTTTAAAATTGGCATCCTATCCCTTAGTTAACTAAATAAAAATCTATCAAATTGATTTGTTATTTTACTGCTTTCACCACCAGTTTTCTCATTTATATTCAAATCTACAGCAGATTTTTATAAATTAGGACCCCTGTCAGTTGGAATATTTCGGTGCTTCCAAAATAGGGAAGTTGCCCCATCTTCTACAGTGATCAGTTGAATAAAGTACAACGTTTTTGCTTTGCACAACTTCTCTTTTTTTCATCAGGGAGTGAAAATCTTCATTTAGTCAAGGTAAAGCCCTCCTGTGTCAGGGATGCTTCAGAGATTAAGCGTATTTTTCAATATTGTATCAAAATCTTGAATTTACACAACACACAAATGTGGTGTGAATGGATAATAATTACATGTAATGTAAAAGTATTTAGCATTGTTAGAAGACTGGAGGAAACACGGTTGACATAGTTCATTAACCATTCACACTACTGTATGATCTGGGATTGAACCCCACACCTTCTGACTAACTCTTCCACTGAACCACAGTCACAACAGCTGCCCTGGACTCTACAGCTAACAAGGAAGCAGAATGTCTTATTCCCCTGAGACGTCCACACCAACAGCAGGCGCGTGTGATGAAGGAGTGGGGAAAAAGTGTGAGAGAAAGCACTAGAGGCTGGCTGTCTTGTGGCAGTGATAACAGCGAAGGCTAAAAAGCCACCCATGATTGCAGAGACAGTCACACTGTCTTCTTGCACATATTGTTGAGAGAATTCTTGCCTTGCAACCAGAAACCAAAACTGCAAAACTCCTCCTGTTGAACTGTTCAATCAGAAAATGAAAAAAAGGAACAATATGTCTGAAGACAGTACAGTCGTGATTTAAATGAAAACAACTCATTTGGCATGCTCAGCTACTTGTTAATGGTTGATTTGGCTAGGTCTGAGAGACTTTTTTCTTTTTAAAGGGATGCCCAACAAAACAACAGGATTGGAGATTAACCGTGTGACAATAGAGTATCTTTAACAAGGAAGATGAAGTTGGGAGAACAGTATGAGTACCTGTATCTCTGCACAGATGGTGCTGCTGCCATGATGGACAGTACCATGGGTTTTATCAGCTGGATAAAAGCTCAAAATCAAATCTGTGAACTACTCTCTTTTTCCTTCTCAGAGACATTGGTGGCAAAGATGCTACCACAGAAACTTTAGCTTGTACCGGACTGAGTAGTTGACATCATTAGTTTTGCCAAGGTGTGACCTCGGCAGACCCTTTTTTTTTCTATCTCTGCGAGGAAACGAGAGCGGAGCATCAAAAACACAGCTCTCTGGAGTTGTATCATAAGAGGGAGTTTTGGACCAACTGGACAAGTTTCAAGAAGAATTTAAAATCCCTCCTAAGGGAGAAAAGTCTGCAAATATGGAGTTGATGGTAGATGAATGATGGTACTTAAAAACATGCATATCTAGCTAACATTTTTACACTTAGGCTAAAATGTAAGGCAA
Source organism: Xyrichtys novacula (assembly GCA_962446985.1). Taxonomy (NCBI): domain Eukaryota; kingdom Metazoa; phylum Chordata; class Actinopteri; order Labriformes; family Labridae; genus Xyrichtys; species Xyrichtys novacula. The sequence goes on along the minus strand of OY660879.1, from coordinate 18,446,890 downwards.
AGAGGAGAAGCTTTTTAACACGCCAAATGGGTTCAGAGTGAAGCTTACACTTGGAAGCTCCTTTGTGGAGCAATGCAGGCTTCAGATGTCCCATCTGTGCGTGAACATTTATACAGCATTCACTCCCAAGCCTCTTCTCACAGCATCTGAAAATGCTTGAGGAGATTCAGCCATTGTTTCCCATCAGAGGTTTTTGCACAGTTTGAGTGTGTCTGCGAACCTTAAGAGTTCATGGGCACTAAAAACCTCAAAAGACTTGCCACTGCTGGTATTGAGGTCAATGACAGAGATCAGGGAAGATCAAATATTAAAGGACATTTCAAGTCGGGGATTTGTACATGTTTTGGAAATCATTGGAAAAAGGATATCCAACAGCATAAAGCACTGCAATTAAAATCAAGAATAAGTGGACTAGGAGCTTTGTGTCTGACTCTGATCCATCCCTGCTAGGATGGGATGACTGTGCACATCATCCCCTGCACAGTTTTTCAACAATTGTGGATTTTTGTATCACGTTTTCGCATCAAAACCTCCTCAGCATTCTTTTTTTTTTTACAACATACAGCATATCTCCTCTATGGCTGGTCATCACAGGGTTGTGAAATGGTTGTTTGGTGCATTCAGACTGTGGAAACGAGATTTTGTCACATTAGCAATGCTAACTACAACATGCAGCAATCTGACCAATGAAAGGTTAAAGGTTCCACGGGTCAGTACAGTCAACAGCTGGGCAGATTTTTGTATTGACCTGAACCAGACTCTGAAAAGTCTGTGGACTCTTGTGTTTGTGTTTTCCTATGTTTTTTCTGCCATCCCTCCTCTTATGGAAGCATAATGCATTCACCAAAAAAAGCTCTGAATTTTAGAGCAATTTTCTTTTCCTTTTCTGTTTTTCAGAATATTTTTTCCCCTGTTTTTCAACCTTTTTTTTTTCTTTTTTTTCTCAGACTAATTGTTTTTCCTTTTCTCTGGGATCATGATCATATAAAAACAGACTCTTTTATCCCCCTCTGCTCGATTTATTGGAAGCAAACATGGTCCACTTGTTAAGTTTAACCAAGTGTTACTTTCTCTTAGGTTTAGGACATCAGGAGAAACTCCTTTCTTTAAGTCAGATAGATGGAATCGTCATAAGTTTGTCTATTTTGCGCAGGTACCCCAGGAATTGCATACCCTATGTTTAACTAATAACATGCTTTACTCTCATTGACACCATAGTCAAAGTTATCTAGGAGCTGGAGAATATGCTGATTTGTCTGATCTGATTGTATGAGATTCTTGAAGCATCTTGTTTAGTTAGGGGGAAAAAAATTGTCCGAAAAACAGAAATACAAAAAGAAAACAGTATAAAAAACAGATTAAAATTTGTCCGAAAAATAGAAAGAGGGGACAAAATATTAGTACAAAAACAGAAGAAAAAAATAGTCAGAAAAACAGAAAGAAGAAAAAAATTTGTCTGAACTATGGCAAAGAAAAAAAAATACTAAAGAAAAAATGTTTCCTTTATTTTTTGTAAGTGAATGCATTACCCTTTCTCATCCTCTAACCTGCTGATCCAGTGAAACATTACCGCCTGCAGCCATTGGTCAACACAACAGAGCTGTCAATCACAATGTTACACTCTCTCTTTTTAATATTCAATAATCAATAATAACTAAACTAGAATGAAAAATGCACACTTGGACATAAATCAGCAGATAAGGAACAACTGAAAATGACAGAAACCGCATTACAGAAGAATTTGTTTGGTGTGCATTTTAATCATGTAGATTTACCTCCTTGTTAATATCCGACGTCTTCTGTGGATATAAACGATTTCTGCCGACTTTGCAAAGTCAACTGCAGAATTAACAGCGTTCTGAATGAACGGAGCTTTGCAAAGTCCCGCAGCATGTGTTAGACGTCACCATCTACACATGGACCAATCAGGGGCTGCCTTTCCCTGTTGTCCGGGTGTAAGTGGAAACACGGTCTCTGATTGGCCCGGTTATTTTCTGATCGGGAATACACGCTCCCAATGGGCCGAAGTCCAGACTGTTATAGAAAGGAACTGCAAGTGATTCACGCAACAGGATGGCCCAGCCAGGTTAATGCCATATCTTCTGTCCAAAGCTGACAATATTAAAGAGTTAATGCAAACAAACCCATTTGTATTATCTTATTATTATTAAAAGCAAACTGAAAACGTACCTTTTTAGTCTTGCTTTTAACTAAATTTTATATAATTAACTCTGTCTCAGTGTTTTAGCATTTATCTCTTTATAGTTTTAATAAGGGCTCGTCATTTATTGAGTTATTTTGGTGCTTTTGTTTTGGTATCTTTTACTATTGTTTATATTTCATTTTATTTATTATTTCTTAAATTTCATCCTTTGTTTCTTTGTTTTGAGATTTTAACATAAACCTCCAGTGTTTTCTTATCTTGAGTTTAAAAATGACGTTTCCTCAGTGCACATATTCCTGTTTCCGTGAAATCAAGCCCTTTTTAAGTTTATGCATTTTAATACTGTTTTTGTTGCAATTAGATCGTGGGGTGGGAATGAGGGGTTGGGCTGGGGTTGATTTGGGTATTCTTTTAATCTTGGGTTGGGGTAAATTTGGGTATTCTTTGTTTCCTTTTTCTGTGTGAAGCACTTTGTGCTACATGTTATGTATGAAAAGTGCTATATAAATAAAGACTGTTCGATTGATTGATTTCTCACTCAATGAGAAGATAAGGAATTGTATTGATAAGCAGCATCGATAATGGAATTGGAATCGCTAAATTCTGAACAATTCCCATCCCTGCTGTCCATGTATAAAAAGGTTTGTTAGTGTGAATAAGTCCAAAGTGTATTGTACTTATGGGAAGACCAGGTGAGTAGTTACAGAGATGTCTGTTTTTGGGCTTGTTAGTGTATAATACGTGCCCTCCTCCCACTCCCACTCTCACCCTGTACACCTAGTTTACATCTGTTTGCTAAGCTTGTCTGCTTTGGTTTTCTGCCTGACACAATGAGGGTCTCTGGAGGTCCACAGCGAACACTTGCACATACACCGACATTCTCAGACTGGTTTGCAGCTGATTTGACTCATTTAAAGACAAACAAGGATTCTCAAGTAATTACATCAACATCCCATTGCTCACAGACAAAAACTGTCGTGACCCTCTGCAGGGTTGGCTCAGGCGTCCCTTCTGTTGGCAGGCCTCTGTATGAGAAGGATGGGAGGTGCATGTGAACTTTGGGAACTGTGAGTTAGAGCAAACTTTAGGGTGCCATATATCATGTGTCCATTAGGAGACAGCTCAGCCTTGCACAATAAATGACAGTGTTTGTCTGCGTCTGCTTCTTGCTCTCTTTCTCTCACAACACCCACTCTCTCTGTTCAAGCCAGCCTTTCAATCTTCTTTCTAATCTTTACCCCGTCCCTCTATCTCAGTCATGCTGAAGTGATCCGTCCTTTCTCAGAACCTCCATCTACCGTGCTCCTGTCCCTCATCTGCTTTATCACTGTATATCTCCCCTTTACTCCTGTATGCTCTCCCCCTCTCTAACCTCCATCCCTGTCCCTGGATACAGCTGGTAATAAGTCACTCTGCTGTAATTTTGCCCTTCTAAAGGCCTGTAATGACGGGGCTCTGAGAATGGCCAAGGTGGAGGCAAGATGAGGGGAGGTTAAAAGGACTCTTCTCTGCTCAGAAAGAAAGCCTTTTTGCACTGAATCACGGGGGAAAGACAGCATTTGTCCAAAAGACAAAGAGACAGAGTGAGAAAGAGAAAAGTGTCAGCAGCAAACAGTGCAACTTTGCTGTTTCTTTTAAATGCATGATGCATCTACCGTTGTTTGGTAGCACAAACAACAAAAAAACAACACAAAAACACATTTTCAAATTGCAAGAAAACATATTTACAAGCGAGAGAGATAGAGGGAAAAAGGGGGGGAGGGGTCGAGTCAGGTGACAGAAATGACAAAACACTGTTGAAAGTGACTGATATTTTCTGACATTTAGCAAACTGGCGAACAGCTCCAGTCATTTAACAGATATGTGCTTGCAGCAGCTGTGGCTACACGAGTTTGTGTATCAGACAAGCCAGATAGGAGCTCACAGTGAGCTTGGCCTTCTCTGCAGACAGAGCCGGTCAACCTGTCAGTGCTCCGGGTAAACACAGACAGAGCATGATTTCAGAGGGATGTGCCCCTCTCCCCGTGGCCTTAAAAGCCCTGCTTCTCGTGTTGCTCGGTCCGCTAGACCTTGTGTGTGGACCTCAGTGTGACTGCCGACCTTTTCCAGAGTCTGAGCTGCTGTTGCAGTGAAGGAGAGGACACCCCCGGGTTACGCTGAGAGAAGGGCAAAGAGCTGAGATTGTAGCAAAGTTCACGTATCTACAGCCACATTGTAATACAGAGGATTTACATAACTGACAATACCATAAAGAGTGTTGATGGTGAGGGGAATAAAGGTGAGTTGCAGCAGTAGTAAATCTTGATTGTGTTATAGACCCATTAGACTTCAGATTTCACTCCATAAAACACAGACTCATCTAGACTCTATGGATGCTTCATGTAGGGCTGCACAGTTTTGGCCAAAAATAAAATCCTGATTTTTTTTCTCTGAAAACTTGATTTTTGATTTCGATTTTTTATTCAGTAACAACTTCACCAAACTTCACTTTAAAAATAAAAAGTTTTTTTTTTATCATTTTTCAAAACAAAACAGCAGAAAACGATGTAGTGTATATGCCAAGCCAGCGAGTGGCGCTGTAACACTGTCAAGGAAGTGCACAAAAGACAGAAGAAGAGTACAGAGCATGTGTATAAAGGTTGTTTTGGCCGGACACGTGCAGCCGCCATAAAACAGTTATGCTGTGTGTCACTTACTTGTTTTAAGAGAGATGGAGAAGAAATGGTAGTCGTTTACATATGAAATGCGATTACGACAAAAACTAATGCATTTACTTGTGAATTCGTTTCCGTGTGGACGGGTTGATACTGCCTTCAGACAGACTTTACAGCAGGGAGTGGTTTGCTCTTCATCCAAAACTACAAAGCCGTACCAATTTCACATGACTGACTTGCTCTCGCCCCTTTTAGCCACGAAGCTATTGCCTTCTTTTGCAAATGCCATTTTCGTTTACACTGGTGTGTCTGGGAACTGGGGAGTGCTCCTGCAGGAAGGTGGAGCCTACGGTGGCCTGGATGCCATTGACATAATAGAAAGGAAAATCAATTTTAATTTTTATTAACACCATCATAATCAATTAATCCGATTACAATTTAAAATTGATTAATCGTGCAGCCCTACTTCATGCAAACATTTTCTACACATATGCATTATGTCTTACAAAGTGCATGTGAAGAGGAGGTTGTTTTCCTCCAGCTGGGAAAAAAAAAATACAGGAAGATAGCAACACAAAAATAAAACGCAGATGCACAAATGTATTCAAGCAGAAAATCCTGCCTTTAATCCGATTCCTCACGCTTTATTAAAACAGCACCACAGAGATGGAGTCAGGAGGAAGCCATGATGAAGAGACCGACATGAAGAGGAGGCTCACGTAACATATACATCCACTCACACGCAAACACACTGCAAGAAATATGCACAAACCAAAGAGAAATGAAAGGATCGTGAGAACAAAACAAATGCAAATCCTTTAGCTCTCCTTCTCTTTTGCCGTATCTCACACAGAGGCACATCAATATGTGACGCATTTATTCCTCCTCACAGCCTTACAGAAGATAAACACAAAAAACAATACAAACAACCACACAAAGGCAAAGAGTGCGCTGTCATACTTTAAAATCTATGGATCCAGATTCACTCTGGTTGGGTCGTCTCAGGCCAGACTGTCCACTCTCTCCACCCTCCCCTCAATTTCATCATCTGTGCTGAAACACGACTTTATTTATAGCACCAGACAATTAAGCCACATATGTGTATGTGAGACAGAGAGTATGAGAGCACATGTACGAGGCATTCCTGTCAGGGGCGCAGCATGTTTTAATCGCCTGTCTCAGTATTTTGGTGCATCTGTCTGTGTCCTTGGCCAAACTTAATAGGCTGCTAATTATAAAGTATGAAGGCTCATCTTTCTCAGAGGACCAGACTCTTCTCTGCTCATCGGCCAATCAGAAAACGTCAGAGGCTTCCCATCATCGGCCAGCGAGAGTGGAAGTAAATGAAGTTAAAGGCTTCAACACACACGCTGACTATACTCTCCTGAACCCGAAGGCCAAAAGCAATATATGATACTGACAAAACAGGAACAGAAAAAATCCACCGTAGAAGAGAAAGCGAGCAAGTCTAGAATTTGAAGACTTGGCTGTCTTGTTTTTGGGAAAGTTTGCAATTATTTGATAACAGCTATAAGGAAAATGCCATAAAAAAACATTGAGGGAAAAAAATTCACATTATTTTTCATGGTGTGCATTTCAGATCAGAGGATTTGACACTTATCTTGCAAGAGCTTTCAGCTTGCTGGAATGTATTCTAGTGAAAAAACAAGGACACCAAGAGCTGCCCTTGAGGAAAGAGATGTTACTTCAGGCTTAGCTTGGACTTAAACTCTTTTTTGACATAAGATGCTTTAATTTTGTTTTTGTTTTTTCTGCTCACTTTCTTTAAGCAATGTAGAGGACAAATTCAAGTACAGTTTATCCTTGTTGAGGAAAACGACAAACACTCACCAACAACTGATGTTGTTGATACCACAAAGACATAAATCCTCACTTGTGTTTTGAACCGTTAAGAAAAATTCACAAATGGCATGAGCGGTGCTTCGAAATTTGGTTCAGTTCGGCACATTTTGGCACAGAAAAGCCCTTGAAAAGCCCTTGAAAATGACACAGGTTAACATGATTTTGGCTAAAAACTTTATAATCACAATTTAACGACCGCTGAGAACACTTTTAGTTGAAAAAAAAAAAATCAAAAACAATCGCAGTGGGACTTTAAAGACTTTGATTCCTCCTTTAAGTATGTGATGGAAAAAAAGGAGAAATAAACATATAAATATGGCGAATCTGTAATTCCTCTGCAGAGCACCGAATGTGGACAGATTTCAAAGGTCACATAGGCCACATTATAAATATTTATACTAGAGTAGTCACATGATAACTGCTGAATTTTGCATATGCAGGTGAAAGCTTTATCAGGAAGGGCCGACACACACACAAACTCACTTACATCCAGATTAAATCTGAACTGAGACTACTGAGTCCTGATCTAGAGACCACTGACTCCTTTAACAATATGCAGATGATGCAGTTGCTCTAAATTCATAAAACTTGAATAAACAAAACTGCTAATCTGTAAAATATCTCTCTGCTACCATCTTTTGCTCTCACAAAGAAAACCTTCTGTGGCATTGAAATATTACCAGCTATGTGATTGTTTTTTCCCTCTCAGACAGGATGAAATATAGCCAGCATTAGCCGCTATAAGAGAGCCATGACTGCGTAAAGAATATCTTTTGGATCTGTCCAGTGTTTTGCTTTTGTGAAATATTTATTCCAAGTTAAAGGGTAATAAACTTCCCATTTGGCAACGCAATTGACTTTCAATGACAGCAGTAACATGTATTTTTCTTTTTTAAACGTGAGTATATCTTTTTCAAAAAGTCAAGTCACATTTAAATTCTTATACACTCATTCATTAAGATATAACTAGCCATAATCTGCAAAGCTAACATGCTAACCCAAACATCTGGACCACTTTCCACCCAAATCTGTCAGCAAGCTTCTCTAGACACTTTTCTCCAGGATAACAGGGTGAAATTACTTAATCACTGGCACATTTCTCCCTCAGTAAGACTGACTGCACCACATGTCCAGCATCTACGCCAGGAGGAGGGAGAGATAAGAAGGAGGGAGAGGAAGGGGGAGACAGGAGAGGGAGAAAAAAAAAGAGCCTGAACCCACTGTCAGCTCAGTGATGCAGAGAGGGAGGGAAACGCACGTCGACATGGAGACGAACTGCTTGGAGACACGCACAAACACACACACACACACACTTACAAACGCGTTTATTGAAGAGAAAAGCATGCTGCTCTCTTTATTTGTGTCGTCTATAAACACATAAACATCCATATCAGACACTGAGACCTTACTGCTTACTGTACATATGGGGGCTGACACAAACACAGATGCACCAAAGCTTGTACTTATGTTTTCTCAGCACAAGTTACAGATCTGCAGCACAAGTTACAGATCTGCAATTTAAGACTTCTAAAAATATCTGAAGCAGACATGCACACATACGTACACAGAGTGGGACACACACATGCACACACACACACACACACACACAGTGAGCAGAGATGCTGTAGTGGAGCTGAGGACACAGCGGGGCGGGCTGCCTCAGGGAGTCAGCAGAAGGTGAGCAGAGATAAGGCTGTGTGATTGTGACTGCATGTCAGAGAGAATCTGCACAGCTAAACAGTTCAGCATTCCCTCCCTGTGACACACACAACACAACACAACGCAACACAACACACAAACCCACAAACTTTTTGTTATGCAGTCTGTATCACCTGCAGCTGTGTACCAAAACAGGGAGTGAAGACATCACATGGCCTGTGTGTATGACAGAGTTTCTGCCTTATTGTAATGTGGATTAAGTTTATTCCATGCTTGCCAGTCTGCTGAATCTGAGCAGAAAGTAGACTTCAAAGCGCCAGAGACGACAAAAGCAGAATAGTTTAACACTTTGCACTGCCTCACGTGCTCTGTTAAAAACTAGGTATAAACACACTGCAAAGAATACGGTCAAAGGTTAGCTTTATGCTAATATGTGCACTTCCTCTAGACTTCAACACTAAAACACACTAGTTTAAAATAATTATGATAAAATAAAGAATGATGGGGCAAGAAGCGACCTCAGTTGTAAAAAGATGAAATCCTCGAGAGAGAAAAAGCAGTTCCTTGATTGTCCTCTTGAGGCACAATTCTGTTGTTTATCCACAGCATGTGCACTGGTGGTCCAAATCCTCTCTGCCTCCATGCATCTGTCTCATTTTCATTCATACCAAAACACAACTAACTACTTAGACGACGTCCGTTCAGTGTTTGCTGTTTGCTGCTGCAATTACTGTCAACAGCCCCGGGTCAAAACCTCATTTTCCTCGAGTTTGGAGATACCCGAGAGAGCAAATGAATTCGGACATTCTGTATTAATGAGAAAACTAAAAACCTCTGAAAAAGAAAATGCAGTTCAGAGCGCAGTAAACTGAATGTCCATCCTGTCCAACACCTGTCCAGGGGCATGTCTCAGACTTTGGGACATGAGGGGCTGAGGTAAGATCCCGGACCTCCACCCCACTGAGCTTATGCAATATAATACATTTATTTATCTGTTAATAAGGGCATAGACGTCAGGTTTAAAGTTGGAATTTCCACCATAAGCTGTCTGGGCTTCTTAACTTTGATTAATATTCAGTTGTAATCAAAAACACATGAAATATCTCTGGGTAACACAAGGATAAATTTGCTCTTCAGCACCACCCTCTCCTCCAACTAAGAAACTTTTGGCTCCAACAGAGCAACAGGTGACATCATGGGGGCAATGTTTAGTATTTATACAGTCTATAGATGGGCATAAAGAAACAGTTACAGTAAAAGCAGTCTATCTGACACAATGTTGAAGAGCTAGGAATGTTTTTATTTCCTTCTGCTTTCACCTGCTGAGACAGTCTTTCTTTTTAGGCAGGGTTGAAAATTAAGAGGTTGCTTTGTAAATGAAGTTAAAGGGATATTCCAGCATAAAATTAAATCATGGTCAAACACACTGTAACATCGAGCTAGACAGCCCCTCTAGAGATGAATGATGCCGACTGCTTGCTTCTTTAGTTATGCCAACTTTAGCTACAACTGCACTCAACCACTCTCCTCCAACAGGTGCTTGTTTGTGAGGGGAGCCTTGATGAGTCTACCACTGATTGCAGCGGAGTTTCGCAGCTCAAGGAAAAACATTTATGTTGATTTCTTCATGGAAATGCAATCAGACCAAGGCGCTAAGGCAGAAGAACTACCGCATCTGCAGTGCAAAATGATTATTATGATGATTATTACTTCATGGAAATGATGTGCTGCACTCTGTGATCGAGTTAAGTTAGGTGCTGTTCTGAGCATTATTTGTGACTGTGGAGTGGCTTTTTGGTTGAGGTTTGCATGTGGAGACGTAGAGCGCTGTGTACTGCTATCGTACGGTCCTAACTAAAGTTGGTATAACTAGAGAAGCAAGCAATCGTCAACATTCATCTCTCGAGGGGGTGTCTAATGCCGGAATATCCCTTTAAATCACTGATTTGCGAGTCTGAATATTGAGTCAGACGGCTCTTTCTAATTGGTGGCTTCCAGTGCAGATTAACACACTGCTGAGGGCTGAGTAAAAAGACAGCAGTGCATGAATGCAGTGAATTGTGTGTGTTATAGTGTGTACAAGTTTTCTCAACATTTCTTTGAATGTTGAATATTCAAGGCGTCAATGTGCCATTTTAGGATTAATATGTATCAATAACAAGTAATTTGAAACTTGTTCATGAATCACAGATATGTTTATGTACACAGTGTAAAGAAAGGCATATTTTTATGGGTTCATTTCCTAGTCCAGACCCTCAGAACCCTCATGGGAGTCTTGGTGGTGTGTAGTGTGGAGCTAAGCACTGTGAATAAATGTGAAAGCCACACTTTCAACCCACTTTGGTGTTCTTATTTGCTGATCTCAGGCTCTGACAGCACTAATGAAGAAAAATCTAAAAAGGACTGCTTTAAGTTTTCACACTTGCCTACTTTTCTTTTCACAAAGTTAATATCATCTTTTTGCTAGCAAACGACAAGAGTTCTACATTTATACTTTTGACAGTCACCGCTCATGGTGCTCTCCTCCTCTGTGATCATTAACTGAATACAGACGTGTCGTCATTGACAGTTTTTTCCTTTTATTATCGTGAGCTGAGGCAAGACTAAAAAAAAAAACATCAAAGTGATTTGATCGCCTGTCTTGTCTGCCGCCTCATGCGTTCCTTGGGTACTGCTTACAACTCCTGAATTATATCAATATTTCATACTCATGCAGACTTCTGACAAAATAAACCAGAGAAATTCATCAATGACAGAACCTCCATAAAGCAACCACGGGCAGAGTCACAGGCAGAGAGCAGCCTTTTAACTTTACTGCCAAGATGATGCATGTGACCATATTCATCACTCAGTAATCATATTTCAGCAACTTCACAATCCTGCTTTTTCATATATGAAAACTCTCAGGACTCTACGGTTCTTATTTCAGGAATAAAAACTGTATACGTTTTCAGAATAATGACATGAAAGCTGTACTCGATTGGATTTAGCAAGGACTATCCTGCTCATAATGCTGCTTATTCTAAGCCAACGGTAGACAAGATGTATTGCTCAGAGGGCTTCAGATTTCTGCATGTTAAGATTTGTCCCAACTCGGTCCAGCTTAACCATTTTTGGATGATACTCCTTCTAGGGCTGGGCGATATGGCCTCAAACTAATATCACAATATATTGAGAAGTTCACCTCGATAACGATAAATGGACGATAACTACTCCACAAGCTGCTCAGCCCCTCCCACATTAACTTCATCGACTTTAGCCGCTTCTGAACTTCTGAATCGTCCTCCATCTCCTCACCTGTCTTTCCCTCTTTGTTACAGACTGGATGGGGTGGAGTCATGTCTCTGACATAGGACAGCGTCTTAAAGGGACATAAGACCATAGCCTACCTACACACATCCAAAACCAACTTTTATTTATTAATTTTTTTGACACAGAATATATTGACATGGACGAAATGGCGTCGTTTATTGTCATAAATTTCGGTATCTGTAAATTTTCGGTTTATCGCCCAGTCCTAACTCCTCCCATCTCTTGCTGTATTGAAACCCCAAAAGCTGCCTTGGAAATACATACTTCCCCACTGCTTCATATTTGACCTTTGAATGTGTGTATCTGTTAATGTTTGAGATCATAACACAGACATAAACACTCATCCCTTGGAGCAAATTTTATGTACTAAAGTCATGTGATACCCTATTCCAGATGGATGTTTTCAACAAGTTTTCCAGCGTTTCATCCCTATTTATTAGGATTTTAATGGGCTATTTTGCTCTCTTGAACTATATGCACATGTTTGAGGCTGTTTTAGTGAATATTTCGCTTGCAAAATTTCAGCAAGGCCAAAGAGAGCCTAGGAAGAACGTCAAACTTATCTGAAAGACCAATCCACATACACCCAGTCCAGACCGCAGCTGTGACTAGAATGGTAAAATGCTCAACTTAGCACCTGCATCACTCCCAGGAACACAACCATCAAAACACAAGCAGCACTTAATGAGCTTCTCACTCGAGTCCGCTCTGCTTGGATTGTGTATGAGCGTGTGTGTGGGTGTCTTTGCGCGCGTGTCTCCTCAGCCGCGGGCTCTGTCTGAACACATTTCAGCAAATAGAATCCAATTTGTTTAACTTCTATTGAATACAAGTAGCAGATTGGCACGCAGAGGCTGGTGACAGTGTGGTGTGAACGCTGTGTGGGACTGTGTAAATCTGCATGTCCCTTTTGTGCTTCACAGGGTTATAAAATACAGCAGCAGGGTACTTTACCCAGTGCTCTGCATTTAGAGCCAATAATGGGACAATAAACAAACAGAGCAGTCAGTGACACAGTGCTGCAGGCCTACCTGTGTTACTCTGCATCTTGCCATTGCTTATCTGCTTGAGTCTCTTTTGGTGTGATTTGCCATTGTAGTGGATCTGGGCCTGAGCAGCGGAGTTGAGTTGGATGTTGCAGACCTCACACAGTGTGTAGTTCCGATGCTTTCGCTCCCGTTTGGCTCTGCAGTGTGCAGAGGGCAGGGCACCCCCTGCTGATTGCTCGTCCAGTACTGCACCCTCGTCCTGGGTGTCGCAGCACGGCTCGCTGTCCATCTGTATGAGCCTGCCGCCAAACCCTCTTCTGTCCAGCTCGGTGTTGGGCAGAGCAGACGGGCTGAACGGACGCTTCATACCTGTGGGAAGAGAAAACAGTTTAAATACAAAAGAAAGGACACTTGACTCTGAAAGGTCAGGTGTTTGCCAACTTTATGCTCTCAGTTATTCTTCAGGGTATACATTTATGATGCTCTCTGAAGCTACTGTATTAGCATTTGCACCACAGCATGGAGCACAGTTGTGGGGATTGAGGTATCATTTTCCCAAGTCTTGGTTGAACTGGCCATCCTGCAAATAAAGCCAGGCTGTTTAAACCTGATAGCTGCAGAGCAAACATGAGCAGAAATATCCAATTCCCACAGATTCGTTGGGAGTGCTCAGATTGTTGGTCACTTTTCCTTTGATGCTGGTTGTGTTTGTTATCACGTCAAACCAAGGTGACAACTGCACTACACGCACAATCCCCAAAGACACCAGGACACAAAAAGGAGACATACTGGACATGAATAAGGTCGTGGTGGTAGTGGTGGTGGTCCTGGGGTGTAGTGAGGCGCCACTTGGGGGAGACAGAGTGCTGCAGCGCGGCTCTCTGAGGACCACTAAGGCCTCTCTTTCAAGCTGCTACACATGCGATGCCGGCTGGCTGTGTGTTGTACACCCCCTGCTAGTCAAAATGCCGCAGCAGTATCTGTTCTGCCTCTGTGGAGAATTTCAGCCAAGCAGCGCCTTATTCAGAAAGACAAACAGGAAAACAAGTGGGAGTCTGGGGGCCAGGAAGCTCTGATGATGTTTGCTGACATCAAGGTTCAAATTAGGACGGCAGAGTTACGGATATAACCGTGAGTGCTGTAAATGCACAAGTGTGTGGGAGCCTAAGCTGACACGCTTTTCCCATGTGCTATGTTTGTGCATCTGGCTGGAAAGACTTGAAACCCTGACAGCCCTGCCTGACCTGGATAAGGAGGTTAACAGGAGAGCAGGGCAGTGATATCAAAAGATACAAACGAGCAAAGTGACATTTCTGTCAAAAAAAGGACACTGCCTGGATGTCTCAGTTTGTTCTGTGGAGTTTGCTGTGGTCAGAGAAGACAACTTCCCAGGAGAGACCATCTTAGAAAAGAGCTGTTTGTTTTGCAGCTAGCTACCGTCGTTATAAATAAATGAAAGGACAGGTCTACAGTAGCTCTGTAAAGCATTGAGACATCACTACTGGAAAAAAGTCCCAGAAATACACCCAGCTGTGAATTTCTGCTGCTGACTTTTTGCCTCCGCCTTGAGTTATTTACGCAAATACACAAACTGCTCACACACACACAGACCAGAGTGAAGTGGAGTCTATGATGCATACATACCTATTCACATAAAAAAAAAAACTCTCACACTGGGCTCAAAAACACATTAGGCCCAACAGTCTCCATGAAAGCTGCTATTCACGTTGCCAATCTGGGAGCACTCAAGAGGCTCCATCAGATGTTTTCTCAAAAGCTTTGAGCGATGCTGTGCTCTCTCTGGCACCAAGTGAAAAAAATCTCTGTGGTCTTCAAACCGCGTAACCTCCCCGCGCTGCTGTCAGACTACCGAGCTAGCCGCCCCAAATTAGCATAGCTGTAAAAACACACAGCCTTCAGTGAAGACCTCCAGAACAGAACGTACAGAGCGCACAGATTTTACAGCCCTCTGCCCTCCATCATAGCCTGCAGTCGAGGGCAGGCCTCCATAGACCATTAACAGGCCTCTATAACAGACTATAAACAATATCAAAGACTGTTCATGTGTTAGAGGATTTAAAATGAAGGTCTAGCAGCCATGTTTTTTTTATGTTGCTATCTTCTAAAACATTTTATGCCCTCTGCAGACTAACTCAAGGATCGCAAAACGGTGAGGACATGTCTGACACAGAACTGTCAAAAAGTCATCGTCAAATCAGTACGTTTAGATTTAGATACTTAAAGCTCCTGTGAGGATTTTTTTGCAGTTAATAAAGTTAAATAGAATCCTTATGATGCCTTTTTTATGATATTCAAAAGTAAACAAGACCATCAGCAGCAAGATTGATCATTTTTATGTCTTAATTTTTGAAGCCTGAATGTGGTGTGAGGGTAGGGGGGGTAGATGTCAGCCAAGCAGCTGAAAAAAAGGACCAGTTTCTACAATTTTCTCATGAAATTGCTCCTTGGCTTTACACTAAATGATTTCAAAACAACTAAACGTCAAAAGTCATTATTTAAGCTTGTAAAGGACAAGATGAGCAAAGGCTGGTTTGTCCACAGGGGGTGCCAAAGTTGACCCAAATCAAAAGTTCCTCACAGGAGCTTTATAGTATAAAGCGAGTGTTGGCTGCACCATCTGAATTTTGATGGTGAGCTGTGTTGATGTAAAGCTGCATAGAAACTCTTAACTGTATTAAATCTGAACTAAACTCAATTAAAAAGTGTTTACTTCTTCATTTGCCTCCCATACATGAAATTAAATGTCACAAATCCACATCCTTGTCCTTTTTATTGAACCTATTGTTCCTGCAAGTTGCTTTTTTTAAAGAGAGGCAAACAACCTGAAACATCCACTTAAGACAAATTTAGTGAGAAGATCAAACTTTTTAAAATCAGTCTGTTAAAGTATTTTAGATATGATGTGTTTAAGTACAGATGACAGAAACCAGTCATTTATAACCTTAAAATACTGAAATCATTTTCAGATTTTTGGACCATCTGACTTTAAAAGCTGTGAGAGTCAGAGCACTTTAAAACCTGCAGGCTGAGAGACACACAAACAGACAGATAGACGGACACACACTCACCTGCAGGCTGATACAGATGCACTCAGGCACCTGCAGGCCAAGGCAGACTCACAGACCTGCAGGCCCGTACTCACACAGACATGTAGACTGACACAAACACACACACACCTGCAGGGTGAACACACGGACCTGTGGGTTGACACGGGGCAGGGGAAACCCTTGAGGGAGGCGAGGCAGTGCAGGAGACATTGCCGGCCTTACCATATCCGCTGCCTTCACTGTTTGATGGGCCTCTCCGCCCGCAGCGCACACACCCTCCTCCCTCCGCATGGGAACCATCAATCACTGCTGTGATCTCGCTGAAAGAGCCTGGCTCACGCAGCATAGCAGCTCAGCAGTAAAAACTCTATTTATGATCTTATGTCTGCTGCTCACTGATCCTGAAATACTACAGCACTTTCCTTTAGCTCAAAGCAGCTCTGACCACAGGGCCCCCCACGACGGGCACCTCCAAGATGGGCACCCCCACCCATCCATTGTGGCAACAGTTGGCATCAGGATGTCAGCTCCTTCCAGATGCAGGGAGAAGCTGACCTCCAGATGGACTAACACTAACACTACAGGCATGTTAGCAGCTCTTAAATCACACTGATAAGAGGGGGGCTTTAGCAAGACACGTCTATATCAGATCACACACACACACACATAATTATGTGCACAGTTACAGGCAGTATGCACACAAATGTTGCCCTCCAATGCTGTAAACAAGCAGGAAGCGATTCAGCAAACACGCACAAACACACCGAAACATTTAAACTCGACTAAATTCATCCTCTGCCTCCCAGGGCACATGAACTGACCTCGGTAATATAAACAAACACAATCAACAAAAAATGAAACCCAATCAGTTGAACACATACTGCTGCTGCCTGATCACACGCATTAATTCAACGCACACTGCCTCAGGAGATAAAGAGATGCAGAAAGGAAAAGGCAGAGGAAGGAGAAGAAGAGCCCAGTCCTACAAGGTGCACGTGAAAACGTCGATACGGAGCAAAAGCCTTCAGAATTGAAGAGTTTTGACAGCTATGGCTATGAATGAAAACATGAAATCATACTGCTGCTGCCCTGTCTGATATGTTTCAGGAGGTAAAGGATCCAAACTCTGTCTGTGCACAATCTTGGCAGCAGAGAGACACAAAGAGGACTGGTGAAGGGGGTACAAAGGCGCTTGTGTAATTGCCTTTATCAAAGTCGAATTACTGTCATCAGCGCTGAATTCTCATTACTGCAAAGACAGAACAGGCTGAGGTCTTTGAAGTCCAATATCTCTGTGTCCGGTGCATCACTGTTGATTATGAAGAGTCCATGCTACAGTCCTCTAATAAGCCTAATACAGGAATCACTTCAGCGCTCAGTGAAAAGGAAGAGACATGTACAGTGGGGTCAGATACAGAGTGGAAAGCTAAGACTGAGTGTTTGCAGTCCCTGTCAGCCTGAACTTGAGCCAGGGAGTAAATAAAAAGCAGTGGCACATAAATGGATGTATTTTCTCTAATCTTTGTTTGCAGCGGTTCTCTGGCAGCTCTCAGAGAGGGCATTTGTCCCCAGTGTGTGTGCATGCGTGTGTCTGCATGTGTTTGTTTGTACGTGAGTGTGTCAGCATGTCCTAGCAAAGAAAAAAGGGGGAAAAAACGTTTCACCGGGGGGAAATTTATACAGCATCACACAGATCTTATCACTCTGGCAGTTTGTACGTGTATTTGTGCCTGTTTGTTTTTGTGAACGCCTGTTTAGCTTATTACTCACGTTGAGCAGAGAAGAAAAGATAAAAGGACAAGCGCTCAGTAAAAAGGAGGGGGAAGATAGAGGATAGGAGAATGACTGGTTATAGAGAAAGGCTCATAAAGAAGGTAGTTGTTTACTGTATGTACCTCTAAAAGAAAGCCCTGTCTATAGTGAGGAAATACAGGAATACTGAGGGGTCATATCTGCGCCATCAGGTATTTGCCGTTACAAAAAGGAGCATGAGCTGCAGCAGTTCTAAGGATTGTTTTGTCCTTGTTTAGGGGTTCGAGAAGATGATGCACAAGGTGGGAACCTCATGCAAACTACACATACCTGATCAATAAATAAAGAGGGAGAACCTGACTGTAAACATGCGACAGAAACCAAGAACCAGACTCACCTGATTCAAATGATCAGCTCGTTATCAAGCTCTGTAATGGCTTAATAACGAGCTGATCATTTGAATCAGGTGTGTTGGAGCAGGGAAACATCCAAAACATGCAGGACAGTGGGCCTCGAGGACTGGACTTGAGAACCACTGATTTAGACAGTCATCTGTTGAGATTGCAGTGGGTTTAGAGAGGAGTATCATGAGCCAAGGGTTAAACAAAAAGGGAAAGGACCCAAAGTGCAGACAAAACAAAAGGATTTATTTAAAAAGAACCAAATATAAAGCTACAAAAACTTACTTTAAAATGTCCAACCAAAAATATCCACAAGGCAAAATCCAACTAAAGACACTGGGGAAAAATATCACAAGGAACAACTGGGGACACAAGCATATGTACAAATCGACATACAATGAACCAACAGGTGAGACAAACGAGACACAGGTGAGGCAAACAAGACACAGGTGAGGCAAACGAGACACAGGTGAAACTCATGAGGGATTAACGAAGGAGGGAAACCTAGGGAAGTGAAAGCAGACTAGAAACACAAGAAATCAACTACTACAAAATAAAACAGGAAACACTGAAAACTGATGTAAATAATAAAACAGAGAACAGGAGGGAAACAAGGTCAAACACAAACTAAAAACTTACAAGACTGGATTACAGGGGAACACGAAACAGGGGAACAGGAAACACTCTGGAAAATACAGAGAATGTACACTCAAATAACAAAACCGTGGAAAAATTAAATCAACAGAAAATATCATGACAAGGGGAGAGGGACAGAGACAAAAGTCTGACAAAGAAATCTGAAAACTGTCTAAAAAGAGATACCAGGATGCCTGAAAGGGTTGATGGGACAGAAAAACAGATACACATACACTATCATACACTGGATAAAGAGGAGTGAGACACAGATAAGGTGATAAGGTGACAATGAGGGCACACAAGGGAAAACTGGAGCTGACATACTGTGAGAAATTACTACAAATAGGAACACTAAAAACCACCTCTAGACCACAGGGAATACAAAAACACACACAAGAGGACAGTAGCACCAGGATAATATCGAAAAAAAAAATAACAAAGGAAACGATAACTGAAGAACACCATAATTGAATAAAGAAATATAGCCTGTCAACAAAAGACAATTTCACTGCATCATGTGTTTTTCTGTTTCAAAGACAGTCCAGTTAGCCTGTGGTCAACAGCCTCAACAA
Source organism: Xyrichtys novacula (assembly GCA_962446985.1). NCBI lineage: Eukaryota > Metazoa > Chordata > Actinopteri > Labriformes > Labridae > Xyrichtys > Xyrichtys novacula. The sequence continues at coordinate 18,427,820 of OY660879.1, read as the reverse complement.
ACTCTAGCTGTGCGCCGCAGCTCCATCATGCATCCCATGCATCAGTGTCGTATTTTTCTTTTCAGCTGTCACCATCCAGTCAGCATGTAATCAACAAGAATCTCCCTCCCTCCTTTGCATACAGTCTGTATGTTTGTTCCTTTGCCCCCCCCCCTCCATTTGCTTGTTCTCACACTAACATTTTCATCTCCAACATGCAGCCCTCAGGGAAAAGCCGTCAGGGAGCATCAGAAGCTCGAATTCTGTGACGGATTGACTGTTTTTTTAATGAATTTGAGAGCATGTATGGTTACAGGGCAAACATGCATGCATGCGAAGCGAGGGTGATAGAAGGTCAGACTTGCGTGAATTGTTGAATAGCTTATCAGCATGTATTTTGAGTATTGAAGTTATTTGGATTGAGCACTGATAACTAAAGAGGCGTGTATAACTAAAGAAATGTACGGAAGAGGATTGGGGCCACGGGAAAAAAAAATACAGTCTGATACATATGTAAATATATATATATATATATAATTCTAAGATTAAAGACAGAATTCTGTGAGAAAAAAAACAAACTTTTTTTCTCAGAATATTCATTAAAAAAAATTATATTCTGCCTTTTTTTTCTTCAGTAGCGCTAATCGTTTTCCGTAGAAATCTGAATGATCAAGGTCCAATCTAATACATTTCTGTCATTCCCCAAATCAAAATGGTTGAATAACAAAAACCTGGTGTACCAGTTTAAAAGAAGTGTACACAATGACAGAGACTGCCCACTCCAACCACTGTGGCCCTTTTCATTTTGCAACCACAAAAATACAGAGCATTCCAGTTCTTGCACCCCTATGCAAACATCCGTCTGCTTAAATCGTGCTAAAGTTAGTCCATGCAAGAAAATGGTCCATATTCGCCTTGTTCACATTTCACCACAAACCCAACTGGGGAACTGCCCAGTACGAGTAACCACCGACACTGGGAGCGGTTCCATACAACACTAGATATACTTAGACATGGACAAACCCAGGCATAGCCACAGTCAAAACACACACAAAAACATATGTATACTTATATATGTGTATATATATACACTGCAAAGTCAACCAGCAGCCTTACACATAGGGACCCAATCTTTATCCCTCAGAGAAACATTTTGGATCAGCATCGTCCAAAGGCCTTGTTTATTTTACAATGTGCTTTGACCACAACATTTAACCTCATGACAGTATCTGCCTGCTCCAGCACACATCAGACATAATCTGAAACAATTTAACAGCACACAGTATTGTGCAGTCTTAAGCTTTAAATGAAAGAGTTACCTGCGTAAATTTACAACCAGCTGGAAACAGATGCTTCTATGTTTTCTGTCAGATGTCTGGGGAATGGGATTAGCTCAGAGCTGACTGGACATAGATTATGCAGAGAGGAGATGCAATTTTCCCTTTTAGATAAGAGGATCTAATCCTGCATATATTAAAAACTGACAAACTAGGCTAAGTAAGAATGATGTGCCGCTATCAACTCATCTTCTTCTCCAAACACCAATGCAATTATTTCCTGATACGCTCAAATAGCTCTCTGCAGAGCCCGTGCAAGCTTCAACACCCCAGTAACAAAATCCAGGAGTTTTCTCGCACAGTTTGTGTGACACACACAGAGCTATTGCACGCACTACTTAGACAACAGGGAGGCAGCTGCAGCCTGGATAGCATGACTGATGGAGATGGGAGGAAACAGATTACCTCCAGGCGAGGAAGAGGGTTGGAAGTCGCACCTGTGTTCTTTGTTGTTTCTCAGGCTGTTCAGCTTGAACATGGACAAAGGCCTCTTTAACAGAGATTTATTTTTTACTCTCAAATCCCTGCATGCAAACACACTTCTCTCTCTGTGTAAACACGATTTTACACCAATATATTTTACACTGGGTGGATGGTTTCTGCCTCCTGAATAGAGTATACCACAGTGAATCTGCTGGCTTGTGTGGTCAGAAACAGCTTCTTTTTTGCTTCCCTTTGAGGGCAGGGATGTGTACAGTAGATGTTTCCTTGTACATACTCTTATTAACCAAGTAAAACTAAAGAATCCCTAATAGGGCAACATGATTATTCGATTTTAAATCGTAATGTTGAAAATCGTCAAATTGATTTTCCTCTCTATCATGTCTTGTGCCTGCAGGCCACCGTAGGCTCCCCCCTTCCTGAGGGAGCACTCCCCAGTTCCTACACACACCAGTGTAAACAAACATGGCATTTGTAGAAGAAGGTGATAATTTCATGGCAAAATAGGGCAAGAGCAAGTCAGTCGTATAGAATTGGTACAGCTTTGCAGTTTTGTATAAAGAGCAAACCACTCCCTGCTGTCTAAAGGCTGTATCAACCTGTCCACACGGAACAGAATTCAGGAGTAAACGCAAAAGTTTTTTGTCGTAGCAGCGTTTCATCCACATGGAAATTGCGTTTCGGGTGACTGTAAACGGTACTTTTTGGAAATGTGTCAGAGTGTATAAACCCGTGAACGACCACCATTTTATCTCCGTATGGATGCTTATCTGCATCTCTCTCAAAACGATTATGTGACATATGGCATAACACTTTTATGCAGCTGTGCATTTCCTTGGCAGCGTGCACTCCATTGTTCTCAGTGGTTTTGTTTTGAGAGATGAAAGAAAAATTTATTATTAGAGTGAAGTTTGGTAATGTTGTCACTGAATAAAAAATTGAAATCTAAAATCAAGTTTTCAAAGAAAAAATCTGGATTTCATTTTTGGTCAAAATCGTGCAGCCCTAACTCCTAACTGCTTTGAATCCGAGCTACTTGGATCAGGGTGGCCCTAACAGGTTCAGACACCAAAAAGAGTTACAGAAAGTTAAAGGCCCCTGCTGTTATAATATTAATAAAGTTATGTTTGTGTATTCCAGCAGCACATCACAGCATCAGAGCATCACAGCTGTCTGCTTTGAATCTCTCACAGCAGGCTTTAAAACTGTCACTGTTATGCGTTTACAGTGCAAACTCCGGTGACAGCTTTATCATAAAGGCTTAAAATGTTAGGGAAATACTTTGAAGATTATTTCTAAATGTAAGTGTGCTGCTTGGGACATTTTGTGCTTATATTTTCATGAAGCTGATAAAATAGGATGTCAGATTTAAGAAGGAAAAACTTTAATGCACGCTCAAAGTTCTCTGTGATGTCAGACGCGGTTAAACGCAACTTCTTTCAACAGTAGTGAGCTGAGTTGATTGGTCAGCTTCATGTTTGGAAGCAAACAGATAAGTTTGCTCAGACTTTTTCCACCAGCCCTCTAAGAAAGATGTAAAAAAAAAAAAATCAAGTAATCAGGTTAAGGGTGAGCCTTGAACTCTCTTCCACTCTCCAGTATGTCCCCTCCACTTACTGGTTGATGCTTATGTCTGCTAACCCATATCATGGACATAACAGCAAAACAAATTCAACATAACGCTATATCCAGTCTCTTATTGTATATTTTCTAAATACTGATGTGTCATTTTTTTGCCGTGGTTTACATATTGAGAGGTCCCACTCGACTCCACGGGGAAAACTGCTCCCTATCAAGGGCTTCAGGGACAGGCTACCCAGTCCTGCATAACATTGTGTTTACACTTAGTTCATGACACATTTTAAAAGAAGTATATATTTCTCTTAGCATTTGGAAAACCCCCAAATCATTTCAGCATTGCAGTGACTTGGAAAAAGTTGACTTTAAGTCCCTTTTTCCCCAGATTAATTAATGTGGGTTCAAGCCCTCAGCCCTCAGAATGGACTTACAGGCCTGCAAAGTCAACGCATCTGCAGGAGTGGCGGGGTTCAAATATTTGGATTCAGCACAAGTTGTTTGGCAGCGGCATGGTGCCTCACCTTGTTTAAATGCCAGGAGCTCACAGCAGGTTTTACAATGCCAAATTCAATCTACTCACTGGATCTACCTGTTGACACCTCCAGTGGAGGAGGTGCTTACAAATGCCTCTAATAAGCTGCTTCTCTTCATCAGAGCTGCCCTGACTGAGGACAGCTGTAATTACAGAGAGGATTGGATTGCATTAGCCTCACTCCTACCTGTCCTAAATGACATTAGTCCTGTTGGAGGAAATTCATTAGACACAGATAGCTGAGTCCGTCGCCCTTGTATGTGGTTAGACACACTGACAAATTGCCTGCTCCTCTGAAAACAAATGTGATTTAGGAAGGAAAGCATTTAGGCAGCATGCAACAAACATATGAGGAACTTTGAGTCAACTAATCTGGCATTAAATGCTGAGTCTTACAGGAAAGGAAACAACTACTTGACATGACTAACTGTGGTTTCAAAGTGGGCACACTGCATTTAAGTGAATCTACACATATGTACACGGATGGACGGACATGCAGCATCAGCAGGATGTGATCTCAAAGGTAGAGCTGTCCCTGCAGAGGGAGATTAAAAGCATAACTGCCTCTACTGTGATGCTGTTTCAGCAGAGTGTGATTCAGCAGCACATTTGTATCCGTGTGTGCATGTGTGATGTGATATCTCGCAGTGAGTATCCAACTTTATTATCCTGGGATCAACATTGGTGTTGATGCTGGCATGCGAGCCGTCCTTGCCAATGAGCTTTTCTTGTATCTGTCAGTGTAGTCTCACTCCCAGTGCCAGCTCCAACAAGGGGAGGGATTATCTACCCACGACTCTGGGCCCTTATTACTCACGATGCCATGTTAGTCACAAAGAAAGAGACAGAAGAAAAGAAAATTATTGAAGGGAGGGAGACGATAATTAAACACGGTAGGAAGAATAACAAACTGATAAAAGGAGGCTCGGAGAGTGGGCTAAGCATATGCTTTGTGCACGCTGAGAACACGTCCCCTTAAACACAAAAGTGAGGTTTGGTTGGTCCAGAGGAGTCGCATCCATGCAACAAAAAAGTTATTTTTTTACCCTTTTCAAGACAAGCTGGCAAAAACACACACATCACAAATGCCAAATGCTTTCACTCAGTACCACATTTCCTGCCAAATGATTACAGGTCCAAATGAAATTCCTTATAGCTCTCTTTAGTTCCGCCAAATTCTGAGCTAATATCAGGCCCTCTAGCTGCTAAATGCTCAACTATTTTTTCAGCAGCAATTTGCCAGTTTTGTGCTGCACGGGCACTGAACAGTGGATGAGAGCAGAACAGCAAACCAAATTTTTGACCCACATTAAATATTATATTTAATTTAAAGAAAAATGAAAAATGCAGAGCTGTATGTCTATTATACTTTAACCTTAAAGCAAAGGAAACTACTCTTAACATTTAAAGAGCAAATTTAGACTGAATCTGATAAAATAGGGTAATATTAATGTTAAGCTTGTCTTTTTACAGTGAAACCAGGGAGCTGAAAAGAGGTCTAAGACATTTAAAAAGGGCCAGTGATGAATAAAAGGTTGTGACGCATATAATCCCTGCTGACTTCATTTTAGCTGAACCTGTAAACACATTAACACCGCCACACTGCTCTCCCTGCACACGTATAGTAATACTTAGTACTTCTCACCCAGCATGAAGACACATAAACTCAGTATCACTGTTAACGTGCTGCTACTTGTCACTTTCAATAAGGTTCCCCTGAATTACTTTTTTTTTTTTTTTTTTTAATAACAAGCTTTGCAGCCTTGGCTTCTATGATTTCATCTAATCCAATAATCTAATTTAATCTAATCATGGGTTACTTAATCCTGATCTTTTTGTCAACAAGTCCTTAGTGAGAGGATTTATTAGAGTTCAAGTGTGAAGACGGAGCTGCTGTCAGCTACAAATCTGCAAGCTGGAGAAAGCTTTGCAGATCTGAACGATTCGTTCTCTGCGAAGAAATCCTCTGCCACCATTGAAGGCTTCATCTGTACTTTAGGTTTACATTACGGAGAACTAAAGAGCAAGCCACTTCAGAAAAAGCATTCAGTCATTTCAATCATTTATATGACTAGATATCCTTTGCAAAACACTTAAATCATCCTTTAGTATTATTATTATTACAAAAGAGAAAACATCAGGCGTTTTTTGAATGCATGTGTCTCAAGTATCAGCTGCATACTGAATGAATGGCAGAGATTATAATCAGGTCATATGTGCCCCAAAATGTAGCTGGCTGCCCCAAGCAGAAACTCAATAAAGATGACTTACCCCTGCAGTCTAAGCTACATTATCCAAGACCTTAATGACAAATTATATCAGCTTTGACAACTTTTTGATGCTCCAACTGAAAAAACTACAAACTGTTTTTGAGAGCTTTTCAAAAGCCATCCAAAATGGGCACACAAACTCTGTCATAAATTAGCTTCTGGTAACCTCAGTGTGCTATATGGGTCATCAAGCCTTTAATACATGCAAAGGAACATGGACAATGTGGTTTTGCAGTGATTGATTCACTGCGGTTACAGCAGCACAGACAGTTTAATAGCCACTGCTCTTTTTTTTAATGTTCCCATCATTTCCTTAAAAACTCAAACTCAATCATGTTGTACAAAAAGGTAGCAAGCTAAATTTCTACATAATACACCAACACGCACACATACATCCACCTCTTTCTCTCTCTCTTGGCCAACACTGGCAAATCTTCTCCATTTTTTTCATCAGTATGTAAAAGACCCCGAGGAACCTATTAACACTGCTAAACTAGGCTAATTAAATAGCAGACTCCTTTAACGCTGAAAATGAGTGTGAGGAAGCTCACGTTTGCATGATTGTGTATGACATGTGATAATGTCTGTGCGTCTTAGATTGCCCTCACAGGAAGTGAAGGGAATCAATCAAGTTGCCACTCACAATTAGTGTGCTATTAATAACTAAACTCTCCACTGCGCTCCCACAACAGCCTTCTCTGACAAAATAACTCTGTCAGAAAAATAGTTTTAATACCGTATCAATTATTCAGCACATGGCAGTAAACAGAATTTGCATTCTCTTTAGGGCTGTTAATTCAATTCACTGCTGGATATGAATCTGTTGCTTAATGTACTTGATGATTAAAGTGAGAAAAAGATGCTAACAGCAACAGGCGCTGTCATGATATTAGATTTTGGCAGTGAAGCACAATGAGGCCCTATAACTGTTTGAAACAGGATACATCATCAAACCACATTAGTGTGCCGGTTATGGTGTGTTGTTGTTGTTCAACTCTGGCCGTTGCAGCAGCGACACTCTTTGAATAGTGTGATGGGTCAGTAGATACAGTGGTGACAAGTAAGAATGTCAATGGTGTTAGAGCAGCACTAAACTTAAAAGCTGTCTGAGGGGCGGTCATACAATCACTGTAAAAGTTGGCTTTGATTAGGGGACGTCTCTCTGATCCCAATCAAGTGCTGCTTAAAAATGACCAAGGAGTAGAGAACAAATATGAAGAATTATAAACAAAAGTTGCTAAGATTTGTTGGATTTTAAATCCCCTGTAAGATCCTGCTTTGAAAGACATATGACAGCACCTACACTGTCAGCATGTGAGCAGATAGTTCTCAAAAGTCTTTTAAGGGTGTTTTCACACATGAAAGTCAAGACCAAGGTCCGAACCAAGGTCTGTGTTTTTGTTACATTATATACATTTGGTTCTGTCTGTTTAGGTTTCAAACCATCATGATTGCAAACAGACTATCAGACTTTACATGATGAACCTGCGTGATATTGTCATCAACTACCTGCTTTGCATGTCTGTGAAGTTTACGTTGATTGGTCGTTAGGCCAGCAGGTGTCAGATGTCAACACATTGAATAATGCGGGTCTTCAATATTGTAAACATGAATAAAATCATCATTCCCCCCAACATATTATTGTTGATTTTTAACTACCAACAGTGATAACTTGAGGAGCTGTCCATGAGGCTGGTCTGAGTTCGTCTCGTGAATTTTATCGTTGGACGACAACTTTATCGTTGATACAGGAAAGGAGACGAAAGTATACAACCCTGTGAGTCAATGCAACACCGACTCTGGAGAGAAAGTATATGTTCTAAAACTCTTGAGAAGATGAGCTGTCAATAGTGAGGTATCTAGGACATTGTCAAATTTCACGTTTGTGGACAATCTCCATTACACATAATAATGGACACTCGTACTCATTTGGCATTTAAATTGTGTATATTGTAGAAAGCTTTATTTTTTCTTCTCCCTTTTCTAATTTTTTTCTTAATCATAACATTTATTTAAGTTCTTAATATTAGGACCCTTATTGTTATAACTGCATTTTGCACTTTTGTCTTGTCTGTGATGCTGCTGTGACAAAAAAATTTCCCCCATGGGGGATCAATAATGAATATTCTATTCTATTCTATTCTACTCCTCGTGTCATTTCCTGTTTTTGGTACGAAAGGTCCAAACCTTTCAAAATAATGCTTTCACACTTGGCATGAACCAGACCGTGGTTCACATTGGTCTGAACTGAGACCACCTCTTTTGGTCATACCAAGGTCCAGCTGTTCAGTCTGGACCAAGGTCCTGGGGAGGTTTCACAGCTATCATTTTGGTTCAGACTAAACAGAAAAGTCCGAAAGTCCTGACCAAACGACATACACTACAGGCCAAAAGTTTGGAAGCAAGATCAGATTTGTACAAAAAAAGATCATAGTTTCATATATATAATTTGCAACACAATAAACATGACTATTGTGTAAAGAGTAATTATCAGAAGACATTTTGACTATAATTATTAGGTATTTGAATTATTGTTGCTTAGACTTTGCTTTCTTTAAAGTAACGTCCTCTGGCTTAAACAACAGCTTGGCATATACCAGGCATTTGTTCCACAAGTTTTTTAAGGTATGTTCCAGGGATTGCATTCCAAGCTTTCTTAAGTTCATTAAAAAGAGACTGCTGATTCGTGGGATGCGTTTTTCTGACTGATCAATCCAATTAGTCCCGCACAAGCTCAATTGGAGAAAGGTCTGGAGACTGAGGGGGCCAAACCATCTTTTGAAGAACTCTTCTTTTTTGTCTAGGTAACCCTGACAGAGCTCGGCAGAGTGCTTAAGGTCATCGCTTGCTGCAAAACAAACTTAAGAGCCATGGAACAGCATGGTGCTGGAGGATGGAGTGGTACTGTTCCTTCTTCATGATATCCTTTACTTCAAACAAATCTCCTACTCCATCACTTGCAAAACATCCCCATACCATGGAACTACCACCTCCATGCTGAATTGTGGGTGTGACACATGATGCTTTCAGAAGTTCACCAGTTTGTCTGCAGACATAGACTCTGTGTTTTTTTAACCAAACAGTGCAAACTTGTTTCGAGTCATCATAAGTCCAATTTTTGTCAGCTTTTGCCCACTCATATCTCTTTTTCCTGTTCTGTGGACAAAGTAGCCCCTATTATTTTTTGCTGACATATATTTAGCAATGGTCTGTTAAAATCAATGTATATCTAAAGGTAAATGGAGTAAAATGGTGTATTTCCATGAAAGTAACATCTGATTATGGAGTAAATACATCCCAAAATACATAAAAAACAAAAACTTGAAGTTACTCCCAACTGTTCGGCCTGTAATGGCCTTGTTTCCAAACTTTTGGCCTGTAGTGCAGGTGTGAAAGCCCCCTAAAAGTCAACAAAATCTGCATAATTACGACAACTTTCACACCTCTGCTGGTCTGAATAGGATCCAGCGATTTCACCACCTGCAGCAGAGTCCTCTTTTTGTGATGTTAGTGTAACGCCACTCAACGACAAGCACATTTCCTTTAACCACAGTCTATTTCCATGGCTGTGGACACCGTGGTAGGCCCAGTGACATCACTGAAATGTGGTGAAACAAGCCACTGTGCTACTATCCAAAATAACAGGTTTCTGCTTCAGAGTTAGAGAGCAGCAGGGGAAGTTTTGTTTCTGGCAAACATAACCTACTGTATTTCTTTTACTCCATCAAAGCCAAGTACAGCAGCCTTAATGAGCACAAATGTGCAGCTTTAACCAGACTTACCATTTAATTTGATTTATTAGGCTAACTTACTAACAGATTTACCCCCTGTAGTCCTTAGAAACATCATGTAGTGTATCAGGGTCACACTATTAAAGAGGCAGAGCAAAATTATTCAGAGCATCTCTGTGAAATATTTAGCTCTAGAAGTGTGGCGGCATTCTCCATGGAGTAGATGGTGAATTACTGTTACTGGCAAGCTAACTGCCGACATGCTAGCCAGCTGGGACACAGTAGCACTACCTGTCACACAGATATCATCTGAGACTCTCAGCAAGTGGTCTACACAGTGTTGTTGGCCACTGGAACTCAACTCCTGCCAGCAGGTTCAGCTCAGCAGTCTCTCTCTTAATTTCTGCCATTTATTGAAGCGCTCTGTTTGCATGCAGGGAGGGTTCAGCTTCTCTCCTCATATCACACACGTGTATGGCAAACATTTCCTTCATGTTTAATGAATTCATGCTTCCTTAATGAATTTTCCCTTTGGGGATCAATAAAGTTCTTGCATTGCATTTTATTATTGCATCGTATGTGACAAAATAGCACATCATTAAAGAAAAAGATGAAAGATGTTTAGTTTAATGAAGTGCTGATCAATTTAAAATTAATTGAATCCTTTGCATTTGTGAATGCAGGTGTCATTGACAGCTGCTTTGTAAGGCACTTGTTGCAGGGAGTTTGCTGGTCTATCTATTTGTCTGAGGCATATTGAGTAGTGATTGTGGTTTAAGTGTTGAAATAGATTGCCCAAGTGTTTGCATGTTTTGTTTTCACGAAAGCAAACACAGTTGCTCAGTGGAATCAGTGTTAAACCTCTCCATCATGTTACTTCTTTGTCTCAGACCAGACGAGAAAGAGTTATGTGACATGCACTAGCATGGGTTTTTGTTGTTTTTTGGACAGTACACAAAGTGAAGAGTATCTGTCTTTAAAAATATGTGGAAAGGCATCAACATAGATTTAAGTCTATTTCATAAATATCCAAAAACTCCTCACAGGAGCTTTAAAGTATTTGTTTTTGTAGTTTTTGTTAGCAGTAGCAGTGATGGCCTGATGAAGTGTCTCTCTCTCTCACTCTGTCACATGTTGATTCTCTCACCTCGATCTTTGGTAAATTAAAGTTTTATCATCAAAATGAAAGGATCTAAATGACATGAATGGAAACTTCTTGTTCACCCCATCATTTTAAGACAGGGTTATGCATAATTCTACATCTCTATATATAACTTAACAGTTCGTCTTTGCAGCAACATGTTAAAAAGGTGTAGCCACTCAGTAAAGCCCAGCCTCCTAGTCTAAACAAGCCAAATATGCTTAAACACATAAACTCATTACAAAAACTAAGGAAATGGTTCTATCCAAGTAAGCATGACATTCTTGCATCAAGCCTCTCCAAGTCCAAATTGGGACAACCTGTGAGAAAAGTTAGTTTGATACTTAGGTTTTCATACTGATATCCATCTCACATTCAGAAACACCAAGTGAAAAGATTCTTGAAATAAATTATGATATGAAGTCTTTTGTATTTCAACACTGAAGCATGGTACAGACACCTGTGTAAGTGGATCTGTTCGGCCACTAAAATCATGGCTGGACCACAGATGTCGCTTGATGACATCCTAAATGCAGTTAGATTATTAGATTCTTATAGGGAAACTTAAACTCATGTTTGTCTGAGTATGTAATGTTTTAAAAAATGAATCACAGCCCAGGACTGTCGAGGGTTTTATCTGGGATTTTCCTCATCTGTGAGCTCAAAAGTGAAGATGCCAGTAACCCCACTTTCTGTTGCTTTTTATTTTGAGCAGCTTCTGAAATAAGTCTGTTCCTTATTTTGACTTATTTATTGTACAGTTAGGACTCTCTTTGTTTAAGGGTTATGTGGACTGGCGCTTATTTAGAGTCTTGTTTGTTAACCAGGTCATTATGTGATTTTACCATGAAGCTGAAGACAAATTTACATAAATTCATTCAAACAAGTGGACTTTTCTTCATCGTGGCCCTTGTCTAATGTACCTTCAGACTGGCCTTCATTTAAAAACACATAAGTCACATACACTCTCAGCAGTGACAAAGGTACACTTTGCACCCTAACAGGCAAAGGAAGAGAAAAGACGGCCTCATGTTCACCTGGTTCAGACAATCTGACTATAGACAGGAAGCACAAAGTCATTTTTTAACCAATTATGCCATCATCAGCCCATTACCCATGAACCCATTCAGATATTATCCCAGGTAGGAGAATAACCATTATGACCAATTTTACCGCTCAAATGATAACAGCGGCCGAGGTTGCTAAATGTAATATATATTAAAAAAAATTTCCCCAACTTCGATTGACTGTCGGTTTAAAGAAGAGTGACAGAGAGAGAAAGTGAGTGGGAGGGAAGAACGACTGAATGAGGAAGAGAAAAATGAAGAAATGAGGGCTGGTCCCAGCAGAAATGAGATGCCATTGTACAGTGATGTGGGGCTGGAGTGGTCCAGCGCTGATGAGCTGCTCTGATTGGGTGCTCCAGGTGCTGAATACGCATACACACTCTCTCTCTTACACACATACACATACACTCACTCTCTATCACAGTTAATGATGTGTGAAAGAGAATTACCCCTCTCCTCCACAGAGGACAGTCGCTCTGCTAGTCCTGTGGTCTACACTTACTTCAAATGACCCTACTTTTTATTCATGAGGCATCTGCGAGTGTGTTTGTGTGTGTCTGCACAGGTCCCTGTGTGCTCGTATCTGCCTTCATGCACACTCCAAACTCACTGTGAGGACGCTGCAAAGAGATCACTCTCTGGGCTTGTGAAAATAAATATTTTACATCTTTATTTATCTGTGAAAGACAAATTTGCACTATTGCTCTTTTCCAACAACACCCCGCTGCACATGTGAAAGGTTTCTGTTCAGAATACTAAAACATGTTAGTCTCACAAGCTCCTTTGCCCTCCAGTTTTCATCTTTTCAGTTAAGTGTCTGAAGATACTGAGGCTCCATTTGATAAGATTATTCAAGTATTACATGTTTCTTAGTTATGTAGAGGAGAACTCAATTAAATCAAAGTATTCACTACATCATAACTTTGGCCCTCTTATTCATTCAGTAGATTATACGTTTTTCAGGAATATTTTGTTTTAATGGCTCAGGAGAATTTGGGTAAATTCAGAGTCTCCAAGCATGTCTGTGTCCAGGCAGAAGTGCAGTGCGGTATATGATCTCCTTTGATTCAAGACTATTTCATGCTACTACGCCTCTCTAAGACATCTTTGACATCTCAAACCGTTGCCCTTTATTTCTGCCACGCTGAGCTCCACAAAGGCATTATAGCAGCCATACTACACTTGCATTTATCCTTTCTTTCTGGCTCTCTTCTTCAGATACCGATGATGATGAGTTTCATGTTTTCATCCATCTATCTCCAGCTGTAGGGTCTGAACCTCTCTTTGGACACTCACAGTCCTCTGCTGATGTAGAGCTTTACTTAAAGGCACATCAAAAACAGCTGTTAACAAAGGAAAAAACACATACCTAAAAAGTACAAACCCACTACCTGAGAACCATTTCACCTTTCCCCGCCCGCTGATGGGATTCAACTCCTCTTTGTGCAGACTGTTTACCATCTGTGAATCATGATGATGATGTAACCTCAGCCACCTGGCCATGAGGCAACAAGGAAGAAGAGGGGGAGGGTTGAGAGGGACTTTTAAACTCTGCTATGTTTGGAGAAAGCCAAGAGGTGTAATGAGGACTGAGTGATCATAAAGGGGGAGGAAGAACTCACCAAAGCCTGTGCTCTGTTGAATCTGAGAGGGGTTGGGGGGTAAGCTGTCCTTGAGATACTGATCTATTACTTTGCTGGCAAGACTATCTTCATCCAGGCCGTCTGTGGCTCAGGGGGGAACAAATATAATTGATTGGATGTCGCTCAAAAAATGCCAAGGGGAGCCTGGCAGACCGGCTGTCTCGAGTTTTCCTTCATCCTGACTCTCTCCATCAGTTATTCAAGCAATAACATGCAAGAAAGAGTATTGTTGGACTGAAAACCAGCACAGCTGATGTGTCTTATAGGCATGGGACAGCAGGTCAAGTGGAGAAAGAAATCACTTTTATACTGATATTCTAGCAGCACCCCCTTTCATATCATATTGCTTATTTCTAAGCTCATAATAATAAGCTACAGCATATTCTTTTATTCAATCATTTCTTTGGGTAGTTCTACAACTCGACCAGATTTGAGCAGTCTGGAGAGCTTAAACAGGCAGACAAAAGGGCAGCAACTTTGATGACAACAAATGTTTGCAAAGAGGTGTAGTAGGGGTAATCCACTAGAATCTGGTTCATGCCTGGGCATAGATTTGGCCTCTCACTTCGACAAATACTGACATGTGGACTGAAAAAAAAAAAAAAAAAAACACACTTCACCCCGTAGATGACCCTTCCAAGTGAAGGGCGGTGGATTACAGGCCAGTAAAGGCTTAAGCATGACACTCGAACCATTTTCCATCACATTTGTACTCACTTGGGGACTAATCCTAAGTGATTAACATGCCAGTCAACGGGAAGGGCACCTGCTGTAGTGACTGGACTGTCAGTGTGAAGGGATGCAGTCATATACACACACATACAGGTGTAAATCCACGTGGATTAGCTTCATAATAAAGGTTTATTCATTATTGCAACCTCAATAACATTTGAAAGGAGCCGCATCTTATCCTTAAGTGTCTGTTTATTTGAGTATATTCTGATCTGTCCAAGAAAACAACTACTCTAAGCTCAGTTGTCTTTCCATTTAGATTTATTTTGACACAATAGAGGACTAATTCATGGCCTTGTAAGAGATAAAATAGTCTTTTTTGAGTCACTTCTTCATGTTCCACCTACACCCGAACCACATCTGTGCCTCCACTCCTCCACACTGTCAAACCACAGCCCTGCAGCGAAGCATTTTCTGCTAGATTATTGTGGTTTTGGTTTACACTTACAAGCGCTGACACACAAAAACACAAGGGATTAAATGAAGAGTGCGCCACTCCAATCATTTGTTTTTAAAATTCTACAGTCTGAAAATGGGGCAGAGTCAGAACTTAAAGCTACATTCATACAACCCTAGATGTAACCTGACAGTATTTCAGGAAGCGATTTTGCTGCTTTTGTTATATAAATAGGTTTTATTTATACACACAGATGCACAAGCCAGTGATAATCTTTCGTAAGATTGGAAAGACTTTCTAGGAATTTGGCAACAGTGTCCCAGACAAAGCTTACTCCAATATGTCTGTGGGCTGGGCTTACGTCTCATCTCTAGTTTGGAGGCTTAAGGGCATCAGCTGGGGCAGCACGACCCCTGACAGTTGATGGGTTTTTCATACAATAGCTGATGGCAACAATAAAAAAAGGCAAACAAACATTTGGAGGCACAAATGGAAGACATTGGCATTCAGACATGACAGTGTCTGATGGATGGGGTGCAGAAAAAAACATGAACAGTTGCCAACTAGGATTTATTTTAATGACAACAGATTTGCAGTTTGTTGTGCTTGAAGGTTTAACGTTAATATGGATTCTGTTCCAGTTCATTTAAAAAGACCAATCACGCCCAGTTGTTCCAGGAAACCGACTCAGTTGTTTTGATGTTGCATGATCCATATCGGTCTTTGAAAACTTTGTGATCAGAAATCTGGCACAATGACCACCCACCTTTTCAGAGTGGGTGCAAAAAATGTATTATTATCCTAATTTTAGCCACAATATAATGTCCTTTGTTATGAAAGAAAACACTACGTAAGTGCAGTCATTAACCAAATGTGTACAGCAGCTGAGCAGGAAATTAGCCTTTTAAAGTCCCAAGCGCCAGAGCAAAGCAGCCTATTAAGACTTTCAAATGAAGATATTACGGGGCTGTTGCTGCTGCTGATGAGAGTTTGTATGAGACACTTGTCAATAAAATGTACTTCCTACAGGATATATGTCCTCTGTGGTCAGAAAGTCACCTCATTTCAGATTTTTTTGTAATTAACTGCTTTTACTTGTTCAGCACTTTGTAATTTGAACATATAGGACCGACCATATCACTGTTTTCAAGGATTCCAACGTATATTTAACACACTGTTAGAGTTAGACACCCCCTAAAGAGATGAATTTTGCCCACCGCTTGCTTCTCTAGTTACACCAACTTTAGCAATGACAGATAGATAGCAATACACAGCGGTCTATGTCTCTATACTCACACCTCAAACAAAAAGCCACTCTATAACCACAAATAATGCTCAGAGCACCACCTAACCTCATCAACAGCCACTTGTTTGTGGGGGAGCCCTGACGAGTCGATCACCGAGTTTCGCAGCTCAAGGAAGAACATTTATGATTATTACTTAATGGAAATGCAATCAGACCGAGATGCTAAGGCAGAAGAACTACCGCGTCTGCTGTGCAAAATGATTATGATGATGATTATTACTTCAAGGAAATGATCTGCAGCACTCGGTGATCGGCTCGTCAGGGCTACCCTACAAACGAGCAGCTGCTGGAGGAGAGTGGGTGAGTTGTGTTTGGTCTTTTGCTAAAGAAACCAGGCAAAGCTAAAAAGATATTTGATGGCTAGTACTATGGCTGGGACCCTATATGTACTGTTGATGAAGTTAGGTGCTGTTCTGAGCATTACTTGCGGCTATAGAGTGGCTATTTGGTTGAGGTTTGTGCGTGGAGACGTAGACTGCTGTGTATTGCTATCGTCATTACTAAAGTTGGTATAACTCGAGAGGCAAGCAGTGGGCAATTTATCTCTTGAAGGGGTGTATAACTCTGTGTTACGCTTTGTTTGACCATAACTTAATTTTATCACTTTAAGTAGAAGAAAATTGCAGACACTCCCTTTAATCACTTGTTGGCAAAGTGGTATTTTAGGCTAAATTTCTACAGATACTAAAAGATAATTTTGTTTTTTGTGACATAAATCTGTTGAAACTTCTCTATTTGCACCATCATGCTATCCAATTTTCCATCAGGCTCTGAACCACAGGCCGATACAGAGGCTTTGCAGTGTGATGGAGTCATCAGGGCTTCACTGAAGGGCTCTACTGGAGAGCCATAACAACAAGTTCACTCCACCTTCATCAACCAACACAGAGGCATAGATTGGAGAAGATAGTGGTACACCTGATTAGAAATGTGAAATCTTACTCTGAAGGTAGACATTCTGCATGCACTTCCAAAGATGGTACTAATGACATGCATCAAAATTAATATGAGGAGCAAACTAAAGCAAGGTCCAGTAGGTTTTGGGGTCAGCTGTTTTATCAGTCCTCCCTTTGCCAGCCATCAGCCTTATTAACATGATGTTATTAAAACAGGCAGTTAAACATCATGTAATGTCTGCAGAAGGTCCCAAGTAGTGCGCCATGGGTAATGTATTTTAGGTGCTGTTATGAATTGCCAAGAGAAACTGCCAAATAAAGAGGAAAGGAAAAGGCACTGGCAGCTGATGAACAGTACCAGAATGCGAGAAAAAGTCCCAGTACACCAAGAGATACTGTTTTGAGGAAACAATTTTTGAGCAATAAACTTCTGTATTTTATCCCCCTGGATTCAGCACCCAGTCATTGTCAAATTATAAAACAAAAACTGCTGTGGGAGAAACATGGGTTCAACAGGGGCCAAGTAAGCCCAGGTTTAGAGCGAGTAACTCCCAAGGTAAGAGAAAAGGTAAGAGTGACCTGAGACCAAGGTTAGTGCGACCTAAAGACAGGTAAAGGGTGACCTGAGGACAAGACCAGGTGTGCAGCTGGGAATAATGAGGTATGTGTGTATCAAACCAAGCCCTTTCATATTTAAGATCAGGCTTTTCCAGAGACACCAGTACATCAGAGACCAGGTGTTGTGGGTACGATAGGGAGAAGTCTTTGCTTTGAATGACTTACAATGACACCAATAACTTACATAAGGAAAACAGGGCTGACCCATGGTCTCAAGGGAATGTACGCCTACCAAAATGTGCTATAAAAGGAGGGGATTTTTCTTTGTTATTTCAGTCTGAATTCTGCAGAGTTCATTCTCACTGACTTTGTTCATTTGCATGCTGAATAGAGAACCTTGGATGCAACTTGGACAGCCTCTGATCCTGATTTGAATCTGCCTGCTTTTCTTCAAGAAGACTCAATACTTAAGGATAATTTAGAGGAACCGGGCTAGGCTGATAGTATTCAGTTAGTTAGCCCTCGGCTAGGCCAAGCCATCAGCTTTAGCCTGAAATCACCAAGAATTTGAGACATGCCAGTTTTTATACTATTTCTGCAGGCAGAAGAAAATGTATTGTATGTGGTGAATTTGAAAATAAAGCTCTAACCAATAAGCTTTATGATGGCAAAGTGCTGAAAATCTTCTAAACACTTACAACCTACATCAGCGAAAAGCTTTTTCGCATAGTAGAGTTGATCACATCTGCAGTAGTTGATACCCTTTCTTCCATCATTCTATCTATTAATAGAGAAATCTTGAGATAATGCATCTTTTACTCCAATGTGTAGCAATCATTAAGAGACAAAGAATACTATGATCATTAGATCTGTGAATAGTTGACACTTCATTAGAGGTTTAATGTCTTGTGATAATCTAGTTCACTCAACAACTTAAAGGCTGACCATAACCAAACATTTGAGAAAATACAAATCCAGTTTCTTGTAGAAACAGAAGACGGGCAGAAGCATTTCTAAAGCCTCTGCACGGATCAAATATCTGAGTCATGTATATGTGTCATACACAGCTCCACTGTGGACAGTTTGCCGGCACATCCAGTGCTCTCTCACATTATATTTTGCCTCCTTATCGGTGACGAGAGCAGCTCGCTGCGTCACATTGCTGCAGGCTGAAGAGCTGATGTGGAGATTAGCCTTGAGCAGAGGAGGAGGAGAGCGAAGCGGATAAAAAAGATTTGAAGTGCAGCAGTGGGCGGGGGGTCTGACATTTCTTGTCCTTAAGTAAACAAATAATAGTGAAGTCATGCTGGGATGAGTCAGTCTAATTTTGTAAGTGCTGGAGGGTGATGGGGTCACAAGGTCACAAAGTTACAGCAGAAGGACTCTTGCTGGAGTGGAGTTTGGGAGGAAAAAAGGGCACCAAGGGTTTAAACACGGCATGGATCCATCGGTCCTGATGGGACTGTTCACACACTGTGATCACAGCCTCTTTACACTCCTAACATTGTCTCTACTCTATGAGGGGGTTACGGATTCAATTTCCAAAACCAGCCAGCACCACTGAGTGTGAGGTGGGTGATTCTGAGATGGCATGCTGTCTATACTGTTGATCAAATTTGACAAAAGCATTATTGCCTAAGGTGTCATGTACTCATCCTTAAACTCTGTAGGGCTGCAACTAACAATTATTTTGATAATCGATTAATCTGTCGACTATTTTAATAACTAATCGATTAATCGGATAAACAGGCTAAATTCATCAATGCAGCTGTTAATAGCAATAGCATAGGGCTTTAGTTTATCATATGAGTTTATCTGCCATGAGGTTTTGAGGTCTCTGCATGTGTTGGTTACTGACTTACTGTAATCATCCGGTCTTTCTCGTCCTTATAAAAACCTGCTCTATTTCGGCGAGTGTCTGTCTTCTTCTGTAGTCAAACCGCAAGATATCAAAATCTACCCGGATATAGCAATGCTGCTTTTTGATTGGCTGTTCAGTAGATATACTTTATTTGATTGGCTTGCGCGTGGCACGCAGCTTCTGAACTCTCGGAGAAACTCAGTGGATTTCCCCCTGTTCCATAGTTAAAGAAGTGCAACTTGGTGGACATCACCATGTTCATTTAAATGCGTGAGAAATACAATGTGTGGTGTGTGAGCGTGTGAACCGGTGGGAATACGTGTGTCATACGCTGAATGCGTGAGACTTGAGAGCCCTGTGCTCACGCATCATCGATGTACTCCCGTGCCATGCAAAACGGGCTGTGCAAATGTTGCACTGAACGCCTTCCTTTTCAGTCTTGGTTAAGTTTTCCCACACCATGGTTTGTGTCCATGTTTTTCTCAGCCGCTGCCTCGGCCATGGCTGTTTCTTTTCTGTGCGTCCTGCTGATGTTTACACGCCGGTGTCCATGGACATATATAAAGACCCGACGAATCGATTACAGAATTAGTTGGCAACGGATTTTTTCGTCACGACGAGTCGACTTAATCGATTCGTTGTTGCAGCCTTAAAACTCTGTGACATTAATTTAGAAATTAGTCTTATGACATGATGCCACAACCACGATCTGTCAATCTACTCATTAGAATAGAAGCAACATTAGGGTTTTGACATCTGCAAAATGCATACACATCAAGGTCGCTTTCACACCAGAGTTGTTTGGTCCGCTTTAAACAGAGTTCGTTTCCTCGGATAGTCCTCTTCGTTTGGGCAGGTGTGAAAGCTCATCTGAACTCTGGTGCGGACCAAACAAACGAACTCTGGTCCGCCTGAAAACATGGGTCTCGGTTCGCTTGCAAGTGAACCCTGATTCGGTTCATATGCAATGTGACAGCTCACCGGACCAAATACAGGACCAAATGTACGTAATGACGCTATACGCAGTGCATACGCACTGACATTAGCAGTTGCTAGCTAGATTAGCTTAATTGTCTGAACAACAATAACCCATAAATTCACAA
Source organism: Xyrichtys novacula (assembly GCA_962446985.1). Taxonomy (NCBI): domain Eukaryota; kingdom Metazoa; phylum Chordata; class Actinopteri; order Labriformes; family Labridae; genus Xyrichtys; species Xyrichtys novacula. The sequence goes on along the minus strand of OY660879.1, from coordinate 18,407,248 downwards.
TTTGGCATATTTAAACAAAAATAAATCACAACTACCAACAGTCACAGTCCTTAAACTCTGAGCTCATATGTTGTCACATGTTAGATCATCAAAGTTAGAAGAATAACCGGATCAATCCCTGACAAGCTACGATAGCAATATAGGAACAGTTGCGTTCACTAACGTTGTAGCATTAACAACGTTGTTACCTGTAACTTAGAGGTCTGTGATTTCACATTGTGCCAAACATGATGTCAAATTAAATTGAATCAAACTTTATTCACAAAGCGCTTTTAGTACAAATGTATGTCAATAAATCTTTTCTATTTGTTCCGTAGTACCGTACGTGGGCAGAAGACACTGTGACAAATGAGGACACCGATCCCGATGATGCCCGTAGCCTCTCACACCGCAGGTCTCCACCCCTAGGGGACTTCATGACAGACATGAGAGCTTCTTCTACTCCTCCCACACTAATTGTCCCCCTCAGCCCCCTGCTTCTTTCCAGATTAGACAAAACACTCCAATCTGTCTACCCACGCTCAGCCGACAAAAGATAGTGCCATTAAAAGCCATTTTCAGTATAGCCTCAAGATCCTCCCCGAGGGAGTCAGTAGGCTTTCACAAATCTTGAACTATTTCAGTATGCTAAGTTCTTGGCATAACTACGATAGGTTAGAGATCCAACTTGATCAAATCAGAGTCACCTCATGTTTGCAAGATTCAAAGCACTACTCTGCCCCAGGGATGAGCCAGACAAAAAAGAGCGATTTGTGATTCAGCTGGAAATGTTTTGCTTCTTTATTCGTTTTGTATACAGAGGCTGTACTCACCAGTTAATGGGGGTAAATCAAGAGTATAAGTGATAAAGGAGCAGTATTCATGGGGTTACACACATTTCTGCTGCTGTTTTTATACGCTGAGATGGATCACTTGTTTTTTTTTCCTGATGCATCCTGCAAATATCTCAACTTTTAAAGTTGCTTTTCTGCATCATAAAACATCAACAAGATTTTAAAAGCGACTGTATGTTTTAGAGTGCGCATTACCATATTCAAATACACTCTGATTACTTTATATATATAGTTACAAACATAAGTGGGAGGATAAAAATACACGGTCGAGCGCAATGTGACAAAATGCAAACACTTTCATTGCACTATCAACAGTTTCTGTGTTACCTAATTCATTTATCCACAACAAACTAAACTCTGCAACTACATCTACATCCTCTGAGCCTGCACTCCAAGATAAAAACATTTCTCTCACGCACCACAATCTACTTTCCACACACAGGAACCAAGACGCATTAAGTGAAAACATCAGCTGCAATCAGCAACTTAGGCGAGATAACAACTACTTTTACATTTGTCAGGATTCAAACTCAATCAAGCCAAACAGAAGCTACTTTCCTTTTGTAACAGCATCAACCTCCGCCTTCATTACCCACTGCATAATGATCCAGCTACAAAAACATAAAAAAACAAGAGGTGCAATAGCAAACCAACAAAATTCAGCACATCTGCATCGTTTAAGCTCCCTGTGAGTTATTTTGAGAGTTAGATCAGGTCATTGTGAAAAAAATGGGTCCAACATAAGGGCAGGGGCACGCAGACCCGCCCTGTTGTGTTTGTTTTTTCGCTGGAGGTGAAGCACAGAGGGCTCAGGCAGTCACCCATGCATGCAAGGCCAGTCTGTTATAATTTAAGGGCTCACTTGTTTCATAAGCTAGGTCTTAATTTGTTCACGCTGCCTGTGCTCCAAAATGAAGAGGAGGCAGGAGAAAAAACAAGAGGATAAAACCCCAGGGGCAGAAAATATTTTAGTAAACTTCTTGCACAAGAATTGGTAGACTGGTGTGAAAATCATGCATGTTTTTTTCACTGAAAGTAATGAGGTATGAAGAGGGGTTTAAATACATTTCTGAATGGAAGCTTTACTGTAACACTAATGGAATATGTTCTGAGAAAAGACAGCCAGCTACAAATCTTTCCGGATCTAGCAACCATTTCCTTTGTGAATAACTCCAAAATTGAGTGACAATTTTACCTGACAGAATTTGTAATTTCCTGAGCCAACATAGCTATGTGCAGGTGCAAAAATACACACACAAAAAAAACAAAACAAAAAAACAACAGATTGTTGAGAACAAAGAAAGAGCTTGTCCTGTGATTATTTGGCAGTGGGAATAAATAAGAGGTCAAAGGAAGCAAAGTTGTATTTCTGGGTGGGAGTAGTGGGAGGGGACCCTGTTACTGTAATAGAAACTCTCTACTCTCCCCACCCTCCTCCTCTTTCACCAGAAATCACTGCCCTAATTAGCTTTTTAGTTAGCACTCAACATAGCAATTAGACCCGACTAATATTAGAAGTGCTAAACAGAGAGAAGACATGACAGAGTAAGAGAGAAATTCTCTGAAAAAATGTGAAGAGTCAACACACGGGATATGGATTTGAGCCTGCACAACAGGGGAAGCACAATCATGTACGCACACACTAACAGGTTAGAGGCTCTGCAGTCAAGAGACCCTTTATCGTCTCCCTGGATGATACATATTTTCCCTCTAAGGACAAAGAAAAATGTCCCCTCTCTCTTCACATGTAGCTTGTCACACAGCGTGAGTGTAGCAGGAGCTCCAGCAGTGCCTGAGTCCTGCTGCAAAAATGGTTTAGCAGACCACAGAGATAATGGTTTCTCTCATTAGGATTTCGCTGGGCTCTCTACAAATCATTGGCCATCCCGTGCCATTAAAGTAAAACTGAATTGTTGGAGGCACAGTCGATCTCGATGGGAGCCACTTTGAAGGCAGAGAATTTGATTTTTCTCCTGACAAAATGACCAAACTTGAGGGAAGATAGTGGTTTGGCTACAGCTGAGGCAGAGGGGTTTGTTGGTCATCTTGTGGTTTCAAAAAACAGGATGGATTTTCACCAAGTGTTTTGCTGTAACATTCATCCGTGTGAGCTAATGAGATTTCATTCAGTGCCACTGTTGGGTCAAAGTCTCCACCTTCTTTAGACACTAATAAGTCTAGAGCTCCTCATCTGTACAAGAAATTCTATATCTGCGGTGTAATTTAAGTAAGATGCTGATTAGCCGGCCAACACATTAAATCTGATGGAGGATAGAAAACAACAAATCTCCTTGTATTATAGAAATATGCGCAATGTGTAAATTTTACTCTCCAACTACAAATAACATGATAACCCAAAAGCCCAATGAATTAAAATCTTTCTCCGTGCACCCCAATAAGAACATAGGCTGAGGGTAGGGATGGGAATTGAGAACTGGTTCTGACCAGTTTGATTGTGTACCATCAACTGTACGCTTTGTCCGTCCACATCCTTTGTCCCTGTGTTTGACAGCCAAGTAATCCAGGAAGTAACCATGACAGGAGACAAGAGTGTTCAAAGCTTCTGTCGTATACAATTAAGTATAGTTGTGCTCAAAATCAGCTCTAAAATTAAAATGATAAAACATACAGCTGGACAACTGTTACAGTTCCATTTAGCTCTTCATGGTCATAAAAAATATGGTAATCAAGACTAAACAATTATTGAGCCGCCTGCTAAGTTTCCATATTACATCCGATACCTTGAATGGAGAGCACCTCCCCTCTCTTTCATAACAGCAGAGCATGGGCGCTCACCTCCACTTCAGCATAAACAACTCAACAAGGAACAAAGTTAGGGAACACAAGGAAGCTGCAGCTGCGAGGATTGAAATTAAGGCACTGTGTCTTTAACACGTAGTGCAACTGCAGTACAAACTATCAGGCAGCTAAAGGTGGCGAGAGGATATCAGGGAGAGGAAGAAACAGATGGAGATAAGAGGGTACTTTACTACAAGTAAAATCTGGCAATAAATTTAATGAGTATTATCACTGAATTAAATTCAAAGCTCATAAAGTGAAGCAACAAAATGATAAATGGTCTCTTTGAGTGGTGGTATCTTTGTTATTTTGAAAAGTGAATATCGTCCAGTTAAACAGACAGACAAGCTTAAAGGGACATTCCGGCATAAATTTAAGTAAGGGACAAACACACTGTAACACCGAGTTAGACACCCCCTCGAGAGATGAATGTTGCCGACTGGTTGCTTCTCTAGTTATACCAACTTTAGTAACGACTGCACAATAGCAGTACACAGCGATCTACGTTTCCTTAACCTTTACAACACCTAACTAGTACTAGCCACCAAATATCTTTTTAGCTTTGCCTGGTTTCTTTGGCAAAGAGACTAAACACAACTCACCCACTCTCCTCCAGCTGCCACTTGTTTGTCGGGGGAGCCCTGACGAGTTGATCACCAAGTGTAGCGGAGTTCTGCAGATCAAGGCAGAACATATATGATCATTACTTCATGTAAATGCAATCAGACCGCGTCTGCAGTGTAAATGATTATTATGATGATTATGATGATTATTACTTTATGGAAATCATCCGCTGCACTCCGTGATCGACTCATCAGGGCTTCCCCACAAACAAGTGGCTTCTGGAAGAAAGTGGGTGAGTTGTGTTTTGCCTCTCCTAAAGAAATCAGGTCCCTCAAGAACAAAAGGTTATTTTTCGTAGGTAGTCTGTGTCACTTCTGCCGTTAGCTATACTTGATAGAGGCTGCCACCTTTCTCTTGGTCTGTCAACCAATCAGTGGCTGTATCTGCAATCAGCTGACCTGTCAAAGTCCAATCAGCTCCATCTCAGCTAGGCAGTGATAATAAATCCCACAATGAAATTCAAAATGTTGACACAGCAAATCTGTAAAAGCTTACTTTTTTCACATACACGAAATCCACAGGAATTGATAAAGGAATTGATAAAGACTTGAAACCATTCCCACCTTATGCTAAGTGTCAGCTATGAAGATGCACCACTAAATTTAATGAACATTCACTGGGTTGAGCACTCTGTGGTGTCAAAATCATCAAAACCATGCTCTGAAAAGGTTTGGGGGGATCTGATTGGTTAAAAACATTTTACAGTTGATAAATGTCACCAAAAAACCTTCAGACTATACAGAAATGTATTCATATATATATATGGCAGCCACTTAAGTATGTTTTAATGCTAACTCTAACATATGCTAACATACGCAGTATCCAGGAAACTGGATCCCTGGTTCCTCACTGAACTGTTCTGAATGTGTAATTGTGATGCAGCAACAGCCTCTTTGACTTCCAAAATGCTGATGATGAGAGAAAAGAAGATAACATCCAACTTTGTGCATCGTGACTAAATATTGCAGCAAGAGCAGCCTCTGATAGAATCATTGAATGCTGAATGGTCCTCTACCTGCAGCTGCGTGGTGGGCCTCAGGCTGATACACATTCAAACCATTTACAGCTTAAAATGGCAATAATCTCAATTCTTTTCAGACTCTTCCTGGGCGTGAAAGCACATCAGGTATGAATGAATACCAAACTGTGTGTTCAACGATAAAATCTACACAGCAATCATGTGAGCTGCGATTGCGGCAGGAGGCAGACAAAACGAATGACCCCTCAGTGGTGCTGTAATAGCACTGCAGGCTGAGCGATAGCACCGCCACACCACAAAACAAGAAGGATGGAGAGCGTAAGAGAGAAATAATAGATTGTGCTTGGTGCTTCATGCCCTCTTTGTTGCTGTACTTTACCCCTGAAAGCTTTCTACATGATAATAACCTCTGTCTTCACATAACATCAGCTGCTTTTCTGCATTTTTCATTGTGTACCAATTAACTGTATGCTTTTTGCAGGCCTGCTTTCCTGCCATTTGCTGTGCCTCTCCATCCTTTTTAGTTCAGTCCTCACTTCTGTCTCTGGGTGATGAGTCAGAGAGCAGCAAGGGGTCCAAGATATTTGCATCGGTACCTCACCTCATTTCCTTTCCTAATAGGAGACATGGGAGCATGTCAGCAGGCAGAAATAGGAGCTGTAGAACTGAATAGGGTAGGAATGAGTGGGTGGGTAGAGGGGTTTACAATGTGAGAGAAAGACTGAGAGAAAGAGATGCTATAAAGAGAAAGAACAAATGATGAAGTGTGTTCATGTAGGCTGGTGGGCACTGGAGAACACATTAGCATTAAAATAGCAAACAACCAGCAAATGCAAATGTTTCCACGAGTGAGTCATTCGTAGCCTAAGTGTGTTGATGAAAACTGAGGTAACACTATGATTCATGTGACTAGATCAACCGAGACAACCCCTTCTCCACCTCCTCCTCCTTTGCATCCTCCTCCTTTTTTGAGATGCTTGAGAGCTCAGTGATTCATCCACTCGGCTAGCTCTGCAATGTTAGTACCTCTACATGTGTACTTGTACAAGCATGTGTGCAGTGATGTTTTTCGCACCTTTCGGTGGTGGGTGGTCAAGCACCGTTCATCGGTTCACTCCAGTAGAGGAGGAAAGGCCCACACATAATTCCCATGACAACACTATCCTTTCCTGCCAATAGGAGCACCTCTACCTATCAGAGTCACTAAGCAGGCAGTCACTGATGCATTACCTGGGACGGATGGTGCAGAACAAGCAGCTGAAGCCTCATAGAAGAATCAGACCCAAAAGCAAAACAAAGTAAACAGACCCAACATGAGAAAAACAGGAAAGGTGAAAATTCTGGCTGCAGATGAAATACTCAGCAGCTAACTTTAATGTTGTAACAGCACAGCAAATACAAACACTATAGGTTCATGTCCCCTCTCAGCACTGTGGGGCTCTATCACCCAGCTGCAGGAGGTGATTTGGACCTTGTAGCATTCATGTTTGCCATCCATCTGGTACTGCAGTGCTGGGAATGGATTCAATGTATGAGGGCTTCTGTTTGCAGCAGTGTACACAACTGCATGCCAGGCCCCTGGGCTGGCACCACCTAATGCTAGCATTATTGCTCTCAAGGGGAAAAGGGGTTTGTATCCCAACACAGCTGAGCAGGCTACAAGCTGGGTGGGGGTGTTTGCTGGGTAGAGCCTACAGCGACATTCAGAGGAAGGAAGGGAGGAACTGTTCAGGCTAGGAAACAAACATCCGTCACAGCCTTCAGCTCTGTCACTGCATTAAGACAAATGTGAGCTCCATCTTTCCTAAAGTCAGACAGCGGCCGCACATCAAAATATTTACATCCTGCATGATAACTCTTGACCACAACTTCCTAACCCTCTTGTGTCTCCATATGAGTGGGGTAGCCTCAAGAGACAGTTTTTTACGGTGTGAACTCCAAACACTGCTTGGATGTTCCCAGCTTTGAAACTGTAAAATGGCTTGGGAATCCACTTCCTCGAAACCATATCCACTTACCCAAGAATATAGTTAAAAAACAAACTCTGTAACCTCCTGGAATTGGAATTCCAAGAACCATCTGTCTTTATTCAGCCTTGACGTGACAACTTTGGTCATTTTTTGTTTAAGAAAACAATCTCAACCCCAAAAGAGCCTTACTACTGAGAGTGTCTGAAACCAAGACCTATAAAACAGTCAGTTATGTGTACAGCTTGATTACAGTAGGGAGCGAAATACGCTAACCCTTTCACGTCATTACTATTAGGTACCGCATCAAAACAATAGACAGCATGTTAGCAAGAGGCTACCTGGATGTACATCAAATGATGAAAACGCCATCACTTTCACAGCTCTGAAAACTCACTTGAAAACTTCCATATTTTATTCATCCTTTCTTCATCTGTTGAGGTTTTGTTTACAACCCGGTTACCTAGCAACACACTCTGACAATTCAACTCCTGGTTAAAAGCCAGGCTTGTGAACACTGGAGCATGTGCAGAGCGCTTAAGCCGGTTTAAGTCTGATTGAGCCGTATACATGACAGAGAAAATTAGCCAGTGTTTTTTTTAAACATTCATGAAGTTTATAGTTAACGCCCATGACTCTCAAACTCCATACAGCTGGTTTACAATAAGATCTATTCAAATATTTTTAACTCTCAGCTGTCATAACCCTGAAGAAAGGCATTTTGAACTGACTTAACAAGCTCTACAAGAGCCCCAAAAGACAATATTCACCAGCTGTGCAGGCTTAGTGGTTCAACCCAGGACTTCTACCTGTTCATCAGATGTAGAAAAAGGGGAGTTTCTCTCTAGATCTCACCCACTCTCCAGAAAAATGTCCTTTAAAGCCGATAATGGCAAAGGTTGCTGCTGGACTGCTTTTGGCTCAAACAATTGTCTCCTCGGCCTTTCTTTAATTGGGACTGGCATTTAGATGAAGTCGCTAATGTGTGCCAAGGACGGGGTATGCTGTGTTAACAATTACAATGCTGCTTAATGGGGCATGCCAGAGCTATTTTATGTGTATGTTGAGGGAGAGAGAATAGGGCACATGCTATTAAGTCAGAAACCAGAGCGTTTCCCTGAAGTGGGCCAAGGTCAGAGCCACTTCTCTGTTTCTAGGCTACCTGCTCATCATCCAAGCACTTCAAAACCCTGACTAAAGTCATTAACATAAATACCGACCTGGGAGGAGGCTTTTAGCATACAAAAAGTGGCCATCCAGGATGTTCTGTCATTTATGTAACACCTCTCTAGGCATGTAAAAAAGCAAAGAGCTTACATGGAAGCTGAGAAGTGCCCTCAGGGCCCATTACTCCTCTCTTTGAAAGATAGGCTCCCTCTCACTCCTCACTCAGTCTCTCTGGTATAAAGCTCTGTATGTTGACACTGTTAAGAAGACATGGCACTGTTATCGTGGAAGTTGGATTAACTTGGCTAAAGCTTTGGGGCTTGGGAGATAGCAGAGCATACAAGAAGAAAAATGCAGGAAAGTTGGAGTTTTATCAGATGCAAAAAAATTAGATGCAACGCTCCAAAGGTGTCTTAAAGGTGTGTGTGTGTGTTGACACAAGTGTAGTGCAGAGAGAGCTGTGCTTGAGGGGAGTGGAGGAGGAAGTCAGACTCAAATACAGAGCTCCAATGTGTGTCACTTCCATCACAACCTGCCTTTCTGCCGTCATCCCTCTGAAGGCTCCTGTGTGCCCCTGAGTCCTTGGCCAGGAGGGGAACAGGGCTGCTCTGTGTGTGTTTCCAACCCTGTGAGGGGTCAGTCTCCTTGCAGGCAGTTCGACTGTGTGCTTTACTGGTTAGATGTAAGTCCAGACCTGAGGAGGCCTGTGTGTTCATGTGCCATCAAAAAGTTTACAGTGAAGGAGGAGTACCTTGATACAGGCTATGAAGTGAGCAGGCTGTCTGAATACAGCCGAGGTTATGACTGAGCACAGTGTTAAGAATACTACACCCTTTTTTCATCCTGCTGTTGCGAGGGTTTTCTAAAACACTGTCAGAATAAGCTTAAGAAAACTGTTTATTTGAAAATGGTAAAAAAAGGCTACAAAGGAAAATTCATCAGCGTATAAAAAACAAAATACTAAATTTAAGTTTTAAAACTATGAGGCAGTTTATGCCACATCATAGACAGTCTTCCTCAGATGTGTCAGAATAAAATGTGGACAACTGTGTGTTTATTCAGCCGGCTTTTCTGCAAATGTAACAAGCTAACACGATAAAATCAGCACCTGTAACTCCGCTTAAACATGGCATTTTAAATCTGCTACCCACCTCTAATGGCATTTACTGGATTTAGAGGATTTGATTTGAGCAAATGAATGTCTCCTTCCTCTACAAACATCATGTTGTTGTGCAGCTAAAAAGAGCAGCTTCCACTCTCACAGTGTTATTTTTCAGAGACAGACATAAATGTTTTTCTGTAACTCCTGAATCAGCCCAATAAAATACCCCTGTTTACTCAAATAACTCTGAGGAAAACTGTAACACAAAACTGTCAAGTGAGACTGACACAAGCGCTGCACATATAAGATCTCATTTTTTGTGAGAGTATGTGGTTATGAGGGTAAATAATAAAGGACTCGAGGTGGTGGATTTCCCTCAGGTTCTCTTGTTAAGGTGTTTTCTCTCTGAGTTTGCCATCTAAAAACATTAGCCGAGCCCAGGCGGAGTGTGTTCTCTTTTGCTACAGTGATCCAGATATTGATTTCCTGCAGACTCTTGGGGTTCAATTTTGACCAAGAAGAGTGCCTTGTTTTGATTCTCCTCTTGTTTCTTAGATGAGAGTCACTGAGGCGTCGCATGGCTGCAGATCCTGAACCACCCTGTTCGTACCACAGGGAGAGAGTAGACACAATAAGCTCTCATCAGGTCCTTTTTTCTATCGCTTCTTTTGGACCTTTTGTCAACTGCCACAACTAAGGAGACAAAGTCTTTCTATAAGTAAAAAGTATAATATCTTAACAATGACATGAATAATATGAATATATCTATGAAGAGGAGTAGCAGGGTGTGTTAAGACTCATTTGTGCTAAACGTTATGTACAGATCGGGATACGGACAGAGCCATGCTTCGTGTTCTTTTCATCCGTATTTCTTCCCGTATCCTTGAGGTTTATGGATACAGACCAGATGGAGCAGTACCACTTAAAAACCGTGGGGGCAGTGTTGTTGCTGTCACTACCTGATATGCATCTCTAGAGAGAAACGAAGAAGATATTGACAAAGCTTTTTGAGGATCGTAGTGAATTTCTCTCATCAGTACTATCAGAGAAAAGAATTCTCCGTCCTCCAACCGCGAGGCATTTAGTGGCCTGACTGACCACCGCCTCCTCCAACTCTGCTTCTGTTTCTGTCTCCTATGCACAATATACATTATCACTAACTCCTCCACAGTCGCCATGTTTCTTTTGGTTTGTTGTTGTCAGAAACTTTTGACTCTGGCCTGCCCCCTGGTGGATGTAATCGTTCACATTAGGGGTGTCTGATACGATATTGATAATGGATATCGGTTCGATATCAGCAAAAAAATCGAGTATCGAATTATATCTGCCTGCATCTAAAATCTCTGATATCAACACTTCGATACAAGCAGTCCATTCCAGACTCTGCTCCAGCACCTCTATCTAGCTGCGCACTGATCTAGCATGCAGAGCCCACAAAATCAAGACAACAGTGTGTAATAAGGTACTTACAAAGTAGCAAGGGGTAAGAGTGATGGTAATTGTGTGGCAGTATTTTTTAAGTCCAAAAAGACGTTGCAGCTGAGTGAAAAACTTTTGAGCCAATATCCGATCAATATCTGTATTGGTCAATATTAAAGGTTACAATATCGTATTGGGAGTATTGTGATATTGTGATATTGTGTAGTGTATTGGGACACCCCCTATTTAACTTCCATGCCAGCGTAAAGGACGCATGGAAGTATGTGGGCAGTGACGGGACCATCGATTGAAATAGATGCGTACATTTTTCATACGTATGGTGAGCACAAATGAGCCTTTATGCTAGTCCAGCTGAAGTTGATCTCTACTCGCACAAGCACAGATGGGCTATCTGAGAGCATTTTTATATACAGTACTCTTTTAGGGAGCTTGTAACACCAGCATCCACCTCTCTGTGAACTCCTTCTCTCACAGTGTTGCTCATCCAGAGAGCAGGTGCATCCATCCCTCCCCTCTCTTTATCTTTTTCTTCACCCCGTCTCCGACAGGGCTGTCGTTACAATTGTTAACCCAACCCCCGGCAGCCCCTGTTTTGTCAGCAAAAACGCTCCCGGGAGTGGAGTGCTGAAAGATGCCCCTTCTCTCTCTCTTTACGAAGAAGAAAACCAAAATATATGGTTCAATTATAGGCTCTGTCAGGCCGGTGTGAAGCTGTGATAGCCTGCACTGAGCTGGAGGGAAATAAAGTCAACTACTGTAGAACAAGTGAAGTTCTGATTTTGCAGCTTCATTAGCTTTGTTCAAAACTCAACCTGGAAAACATGCAAAGATTAAATTAGAAAGGCTTGAATCTGACTGTGACCGAATGAGATCTTTTTAGCTGTATCAGAATAAGTCAGACACACTGTAGAAGAAGTCCTGACTCACTGAGCAGGTAAGAAACAGAGAGACTCAGCGAATCAATGCAGTTAACAGAAGTGATTTAGCAGATCAGTGAGTCGATGTGTGCGTCAGTCATGTGAGTTAAGAGCTGAAGTCTCTGCTGCTGCTGCTGCTGCTGCTTCAAGGCTGAGGGGGATTTTTAACTGGAGGAAGTGGAGTTAATGTGGGATCTTAGGAAGTAGAGAGCTTTGTACAGCCGTCCCCGGCCCACCAGTCTGACACAGATGATAAGAGGCCTTCGGAGGAGCACCAAGTCACATCACCCACACAGATATGCAAAACACCTGACTACAGAGAGAGTGAGAGAAGGGAGATACTACTGGAAAAATTCCATGTATGAAAAAACAGGTCAATTTCCTAGAGCTGCTTATCCAACATATGGTATGAGCATGACAATCTGACTTTTAATCACAGGCTCGGCACTGCTGATCAGGTCACTAAGCTGCGGTTCACTGTGGGGGGACAACACACTGAATGAAAAAGGGAAGCTGAATGATATCAGAAATTCTGAGTCACCCCCTACGTCAATACTGGCATCACAGGCCAATCTTCAGCATCACCAATGCTATCAGGCTATCTGGGGTGAGCGGAGACACACCCATCGATATCCAGCCTCCTCTCCTCACAGCGTGCTCGGTTCAATAAGAGACACAGTGAAACAAGCAGGAGTGGCTCCCATGCAGCCCTCAGACAGTTGAGGTTACTCTGATCAGCATGGATTAGTTGTCTGATCAATGATACATGGAGGTGAGTGAGGGGTTTGGTGGCTTAGCAGGGTGGAGGTACCACCCCCTGTGAGTTGTAATGACTCTGATGGCTGATAGCTGAAGTAGTGGGAGGCAGAAGACAGGCTGTTTGCCACGCAGGAGATAAAACAGATGTTCAGCCCAGAGGAAAGGCACGTGATTGAAAGCTGAAATCTACAGAAAAAAGAGAAGCGTCTACTCACACACACAACGCCAGAGTAACAGTCTGAATGTGGTTGTAAACAGTGTGTGAGAAATTGGTATCCTGTAAATTTTGTATTTAGAAAAAAACTGACTGTTTTTTGTTCATTTTGGAAGAAAACCAGATGCAGTGTCTTTACTGGTCCTGAGTTAACCTGCTTTTTAAGGATCAGTCAAATATTAAAAAACCACCTTTCACATGCCTCTCTCTGTGTGTTGCCATCATCTGCAGTGAAGTTAGTCAACAAAAATTTCTAAGAGCAGGCTTTTGCTCAACTTCTGAGCAATTTCCAGCTTAAAGACATAAATTGCAGTTAGATGGCAGCAGTTCACAGACTGCAGCATGGCCGTCCTCCTCTTTCGCTCTCTTTCATGCTTGCAGGGGATGCCACCTTACATACCCAAACTGCTTCCTTAACTACAGGTTCTGCACATAAACTTACATAAAATCAGAACAAAAATCTTTAGTGAAGCCAAAACTTTTTAATGGTGGAGATTAATTGACAGCTCCTTTAATTCATCACTGTTGGCTCCTGAAGCATTCTCCCAAGACTAGCAGAGCAGAGGAAGAAAGTGAAGAGCAAAACGTAACACACACTAACACAACAGCCATCGAATTTTGCGCAACCATCAAAGTCTGCTTCAAAATCATGGTGATGATCTGTTCTGTTCTCGACGTCACCCACATCAGGGCTCTACGTGTTATCAGAAGGTTAAAAGTGTGTTTTTATGTATTCATAGTAAGTGTGTGATATTACATAACTCCACCTGCAAGGTTGCTTCAACCGCAGCACCTCAGTTCCTAATCGAGACAGAATTCTGACTTTATTTATTCATTTAAATTTATTGAAGCAGGAAAAAACCTCGTTATAAACACTAATCTCATTTATAAGATTAATGAACCAATCCTGAGTCACAGCACACAAAGTCATTGGTTAAAATCAAAGACTGTATACAGAATGGACGCCATCTGCCTCCTTGCTGGGTGAAGCCACCGCGAGAACAGCACCCTCTGGTGAGGGTGCAGTATAGTTCATAAGTCCTGCCTTCTCCAGCAATCCCTATGGAGCTGTGGACAAACTTTAGAAATTTATCACACAGGACATAAAATTTTCTCCCACCTGGTTGCGATGTTGGCATGTAGTTACAGTAAGACTGGTTTGTGCTCAAGTCTTTTTTCTGTACATTTTAGTTATTAGGGGGTTCATGTTTTCTATGATTGACACTTGATACAGCCTATGGGCGTATGCGGATTGCGTGGCTCACCTCGGGGACACGCTGTTTGAGCTGAGCGTCATGACACCAACTCTACGACTCTCCCGCTGAGTGTGTACAACGCTACTGCGCCAGTTGTTGCATGAAGTGGAGAAAATCCTGGAAATACCGAGAGCAATTCAGCTTCAAATTCGTACAATGACAGAAGGCGGAGCCAAGTTGTCCACAGTCTATGGTCAAAACATCTACAACAAAAGAACATCTTCCTCCAATACCTTTAATTTACACTTCAAAAGATTTAAAGACACTAGTTCCTGTAGTCTCCTGTAGCTTATTCCAGGCTGCAGGAGCAGCATAACTGAAACTCCATCTCAAGACGGACCTTGTGCACAGATAGCAAAAGTGAATTTTGTGACTGAGTCATGAAGTGAAGACTAAAGTTTCCAGAAATGTTAACTTCAATAACCTCACACGTATGATGGAAGCAGATTTTGTTAAGCCTTATAAATAGGATTATGCCAATTATTTAGTTTAACCTACAGGTGGTCAAAGAAGGCCAATCTACTCCATTATACAAAAACAAACAGGCATTGAAAAGATGAATGCATGTACAGAAAATCACCATAATCAATCAGAGGCATAAAAGTGGCAGAAACAAGTCAAGGCAGTAAATGAAAAAAAAAAAAGACTTAATTCTGATATAAAAACCCGAACGCCACTTAACTTCTTTACATGTTGCCCAATATGAAGCTTAAAAGTAAGAAAATCAATCACATCATCCAGACGTAGGAACAGAGGGCAGGTTCAGTGTTTTTTGTTTGAGTTTGAAAGCATCATAAGTTTAGTTTGGTCAGGATTCAGCACCATTCTAAATCCACAAAGCTTTTAACTCTCCCAATAGGATGGATAAGGCATGCTGTCAGTATAAAGATGCAGCTAGTAGCACTGCACTGTGCTGTGATGCTGTCTATAGAGATTAACAAAAAAGTAATCTCTACACGGTGTGCTTACTGTGACTATGACCGGCAAAAAAGATGGTAGAGAGCTTTATTATCTTATTTAAGTTCCTTCTGTTTTTGTTTTTGTTTTGTTCTGCTCTGACAATCAATTTTCAGGATGTTTCTGAGGGCTTATGGATATTATTCATGCTATGGATTCAAGGGGTTTTATTCTATACATGCACTTTGTGTCAAATTTAAGCTTGTAATATTGATGCTAAGGGCTGTTACCTGCTAAGCAACTGAAAATGTAACAAAGGCATCAGGTTTCACATTTTACAGGCCTGGGGATTAATGCCATGAGTGGAATAAAGACATAATTTATAATTGACCTGAATTATCAAATTAGATCAAACCAATTTTTGATTAATTTAGCGCCAAATCGCAATAATCCTTGACCCAAGACACTTTCCAAAAACCACCCTCATTGTTTGATGAATTTTGTTTGTTGTGGATTTTGGTGCTTTTACTTGGTAAAAACTGAGAGTAAAAAATTACATGTCCTTAAAAAAGGAGCCAAGGAGAAAATAATAGAAAACACAGCTCACTATGAATGTGTGTTTTACAGAAACTAAGAACTGAGGTATAGGGTGGACTGTGATGGCAAGGAATAAAACATAAAGAACAGAAATTTGTATTATGTGTACAAGTTGAGAGATTTCATAGAAGTTAAGAGAGACTAAAGGACACATGACTCACTGAGTCTGACCTGATTTCTTCTGCTTTTATCGGTTTTCCACAGGTCACATTTTTCTCGCTGTTGTACTCATGTCTTAAATTTCAATGACATGCTCCAGGAAAAAAAAAAAGGTTTCTCTGAGATTTTAATTAATATTCTGTTTATATTTCTGACGGAGAAGCAGTGCCACCGATTTATTAGTCACCATCTCCTCCTCAGCTCACTTGATGAAGACCTGGGTCAAGTGCAAGACGAGTGTGACTGTTGAGAAAATTACCCATCATGTTTGTTGACACGGGTTTGAAGCGCTACGCCAGAACAAAACGACCTTCTAACCTGTTAAATATGGAGTTTTAAAGCAAATACTTGAGAACAGGAGCTGTTTTGATTTCACGCCGTACGAGAAAACAGATTGTTGGCTGGTTCGGCAATGAATCACACTTTTACACTGTGATAGTAGGAGGAGACTCACAGATACAGACAGAAACAAGTTTCCGTGAAAGCTGTGTGTGAGACAGATGACACCCAGCTGATCCTAAACTGTAGGGTGCCTGTCGTACCTGATGGTTGCTTATGTGACATATTCATCATGCGTTTGTCGCTCAGGTGTCAGGGATGACAACAGCGAGAAACTGTCTTTTCAGATCTCAAAAACATTAACAGCACTCAACCATTTACACGACAGTGGACGTCAAAGTTTCTGTTCAAGGTTTTGTCATATTTGACTTAACAAAGAAAACTATCCGACCTTGTGCACAGAGGCTAACGCCAAAGTAAAGACCAATTCCAGCTCTGAATAATTCCCTTTCAGACAAATATCTTTCACTTCATCAGTTGCAATACATCCATTCAGAGTTTGCAAACCAGTAAAAAATGTCTGGGATGAGTAAAACTGTTTGGTCTTCACTGCAGCGCTGCATGAACTCTACATTAACCAGCTCTGAAAAGTGTCCTGAAACTGTCTTTCAAACATTAACGCATGAACTGCTGCATGGATGCTGCTATTGTAATCTTCCAAGAGCTTCAAAGGCACCATCAAGGCAGAGAAGCTCATCCTTTCAGCTATGAATAATCTTAACATGGAAAAAAGACAATGAGTTCTCTTCTCTCTGTCAATATTCATGACTAGTTTGCCCTTGAGCAAGGCAATTAACCCCCGACTGCTTTGGCAGGGCTCCGCAGAAAGGCCGTGCTTATGCTAGGTGGCTACCAGGTGTGAACGAGTGAAGCTGAATGAATGACTGTGTGTGAAGCAGGGCGTTGTGGGAAAAGATATGCTTTTAACTCGACCGACTCAGATAATTTTTTCCTCTAAATGTCAACACTAAGATGCCAAACAGACACACAGCATCTGCATATTAATGAAAGCCATTCATACAGCATGTTTCTGATCAAACCATTTTAGCCGCCCCCTCTTCCAAATGAGCGCAGATGGACCCCAACAGGCCGTCTATTTAGTGTTTGTTGTTGTTGTGCAGAGAGGTGGAGGGGTTTTACCTGGGTGAACACACAGAGCCAGTGTTTAACCCCAAAGCGGTGTCATTAAGCAGCAGCTCTGCAGCATAAACGCACCACTGTGTGAACACATGTTTGTGAAAATGAGCGCGCAGCCCCAACACTGGGGCCACTGTCTCTGTGAGTCATTACACACATATGAGTGTGTGTGAGCGTATTTATGGAGACTTTCAGTGCACTCTGTTAATGATGCGAAACATGGTGTAAGTATGAATCCAAAAGAGATCAAATAAGGAAAATGGAGCTTCCATTTCTGCTCTGCTTAGGCTTCTCGCTGCCAGGTCACTTCCTGGTTTGGCACAAGAAGATGTCACGGTGTGAAAGGTGTCACAAGGGGAACAGAAGGGTGAGAAGTGAAACCTAAACCCACCCTCTCTAGGCTCCTCAGTGTCATTTCACCCGCCTGAGGAATAGGCAGCTTCGCCTCAGAGTCGTTCCCCGGGCAGTGCACCTCCGGTCGGGTACGCCAGTCTGTTAGGCAGCAGGGGCAGAGGGAGGGGGCTTGGAATAGGAAAAGGCCAGGCTGCGTGCCCCGAGGCTGGTTCTGTGCAGCTGTCAGAATCCCTGACCCCCACCTACTCTAACCCCCTCCACCCTGTCTCTGCCACCTCTAGCTTCACATAGGTCACCGACTCTAGGTGGCAGAGGGCACAGAAGTGGAAGGGCAGGATGATCGTGTCACTCCCTCAGGGTGAGAAAGACAAAGAGGACAAGGCCGGGGGGCCAGGGTCATGTCTGTTTAAAGACAAAAAAATTAACCTTTTTTGATTCACCTGCTGTCTAAGACAACCTCAGGATCAAGGTGGAGGAATTTATAATCTATCAAGACTGCTTGTTTAACTAATTTATGATACAACATCTGAATGAGTACGGAGCGTGGGAATTACATCCCCCAAAGGACGCGTCTAAAATCACTAAATTCTGATCAGACAATTCAAACTGAGAGCTAAAGGAGGCGTAAGTTTTTAGACTTCGCAATGTTTTAAAAAAATGTGATATCAGACAGCAACCCACACACAAATGTTAAATGCATGAGTTTTCTGTTCATTTAAAATTCATTTCTTGTGTACTTAACATTAACAACCATCAGCTATGACAGCTTTGAACATGACATTGCTGCTCTACTAGGCTTGATAGGGACAGTGATGTCCCCCAGCTAATTGAGAATTAACTGTGTGTTTGTCCTGGCGATGGGGAAAGTGGGCAGTCCCTACGTCACTGTTTTTAGCACAAAACATTTCATAGAATCCAACTGAAGGTCACTGCGCTGCTCTGATGGCACGGTGAAAGCAAGGTTAGCAGTCACACAGAGAAGAAGAGGAGGAGGAGGAGGAGGAGGACGGAGAGGGAGAAGGAGAGAGGTCAGCAAACATCCCAGAGCAGAGAAATTCAGTTTGTGGTCTGGTGGGCTCCAGCTGTGTGTACGGCTCGGAGAGAGCAGGCCGGTCACCTTGGCTCAGCGGGTGATGATAGCAAAGATAACAGTGAGGAGGAGGATCTGAAGGTCAGAGTGAAATAGCGAGGGGCTACTTGTACAACAGATGAGAATAATCACAGAGAGGGGCTGACAGAAAGACAGATGAAAGAGGACTGGAAGATTTAGCTAACAGTTCAGTGTGCCTGAGGAAGAGTCTTTGCATCTGTATTTATCAAACCAGAAAGTTTGGACTCACAGTGGCAGTAAGTTCATTAGCATGTGATAGAGGGGTGGGAATCACTTGTGGCCCCACTATACCATATTATCACCATACTTGGGCCACAATACAATATTATTGCGATTTTTATTATTTTTTTCAATACAGTGACTACTGCGATACAATATATTTATATAATTTTTCAACTGTTTTGCTAATTTAGTATTTGTCTTTTCTGTGTTTGTCGTATTTACGCTGTGTTTTATTTTCATGTAGCACATCTTGCTAACCTTACATATATTTGTTGTTCTAACTTTCACCTCTCTCACCTCTGCCAACCTCACTGAACAAACAGTTGATTTTATTTTTCCATTATCATAGATTTGACTTCATATCAGCAATTAATTCAAAAATTTGCTAAATGAGACAATACGATATATCACCAGACAAAATATCACAATACTATGCTGTATGGATTTTTTTCCCCACCCCTAATATGATACAGATAGTCATTTGTGAGCTTTCAGGGTTTCATCTGTGCGTCTCTAAGGACCTGGTGCCCAAGAAACCAGCAGGAGAGGACGATAAAGCAGAAGCCTCACAGCAGAGGAAGCACAACTTAAAGCTCCTGTGAAGACTTTCCTGACATTTATGAAATAGACCAAAATTCAAATTGATGTCTTTCATGATTTCCAAAAGCAAAGAAGACCTTTGCAACAGTAGGGATTATTTTTACATATTAGGATTTAATGCCTAAAAACTGGTGTGAGGGGGTATGTGTCAGCCCAGCAGCTGAAGAAACAAAGCTGTTTCTTCCATCAGTAGGGATGGGTGATATGGGCTAAAAAATGTATCATGATAAGTTTTGCCATTCTGGTGATAACGATAAAAGTCCCAATAAAAATATTATGATTCTAATCTGTATTTTTGACTCATTTTTTCTGGAGTAGTCAAATAAGATACTTAACCACAAGTTTGCATGGTAGGTTATGGAGAAAACTAATTACATCAAACAAGTGTCAAATGTGAAAACATTTTCAACATTAGTTGAAAACTCTTACTGCACAGAGTGAACAGCAGCAGCAGATCCACTGTCTGATGTCTTGAGGGAAACCCCTCATGTGGAGCCTCACTTAGCAACGAGCTGCTCAGAAACATCTTTATCATTACCTTCAGGCATATTTGTAAGTTATTCTGCTCTGTGTGGTATACAGCTGTGAGTCCGTAACTCGCACTTAAGTCATCAACTTGCATTTATCACATTTATCATGAGATGGCAAATATTTATCATGGAGGATTTTTCTGATGATAAATCATGAACGCTAATGTATCGTCCATCCCTACCAGTCAGCCAAACTCCTCTCATTAAACCCATCTCTCTTTCTGGTCAGTTTAATCCAGTTGTGTCTTCACATTGTCTTAACATGCAGTGATATACAAAGAGG
This sequence comes from Xyrichtys novacula, assembly GCA_962446985.1. Classification (NCBI taxonomy): domain Eukaryota; kingdom Metazoa; phylum Chordata; class Actinopteri; order Labriformes; family Labridae; genus Xyrichtys; species Xyrichtys novacula. The sequence goes on along the minus strand of OY660879.1, from coordinate 18,386,962 downwards.
ATGTCTTTACTGTACGTGAGTGTCCCATCCTTTTAAGATAAAATCAGTCTTAGCATTTGAGTGGCTGCGTGTAATGATGCAAATAATGGAACGTTGTACTCGTAGCGCTAAAGCCCCAGTAATGAGACTGTTTAGAAAATGTAAGTGGTAGAAAGCACAGACATTTGTGACAAAATGTAGAGGAGTAAAGTAATGGAAGCCAGGGGGGAATTACTGATGTGTAAAGACTCAAATCAAGGACATTATAGCGAATAAGTTCTGTTTATCTTTTCACGTCTCCATCCAAATTTCCTCAGACTATCCAACACTATCATCTGCAGATGAAGCTAATGTTTGCATCTCCCCCCTCATGTTAAGATGCACTGTGAGTATCTCCCCACTAAGTAACACCAACAACCTCAGATGAGCATCTCTTCAAATCCATCAAATTTCCCATGTGGACAGAACACTGCGTGCAGCTGCAGAGTGACCCCTTTCTACATCTAATATTGATGCATTTCGTCAAATGACCCCATGAGATAAGAGAGTGTTTTCACGGCGAGGACAACCAGGAGCATAAAACCACTGTAATGCATTTTGCTGGAGCATGTTTCATCACTGGCTTCCTGAAGTGGATGTTTGAATGAGTCCAAAAACACAAAATGTTTGTCTCCTGCCCCTCTGCATCCTCTTTTGCATGTGGGACACTGGCTTAGAAATAGAAAAATGATGCTTTAGCTTCTGAAATTAACTTAAACTTTTACTTGAGTACCATGGATCATATTGCACGTAATTTTGGGCAGTTTATAAGCAATGAAAGTCCTCAGTACAAGACTGAGGTAGACAAGTCCCTTTGATCATAGAACTCTGCCTACATGTACCAGGATGCATTGCACTTGAGTGGCCGCACTCAGCCTTACTCCACTGCATTTCTATGGCAGCTGACTGCAGCTTTAAAAACAGCAGAAAATCTGAGTGAGCCAAAACACGGTTCAGTGTATCTGCATCCTAAACCCTCTGTGATCTCATATTGCGGGGTGACTTTTTCAGCCGTTTATTGCTCAGTTACACACATCAGAGTGTGGTGAAGAGTAAACACCCGACTCAAACCTCAGATTTATTACTGCTTAAATAATGAACTTCATGAATTTTAGATTCAGTCATTAATTCAAAGTGAACTAAGACGCTGTGATCATACAAATTTAAACTGACATAAAAACTAGCATTTTAATTATTAAACTTCAAAGACTGTCACTTTGTCTTACACTCAGAATCACTTAGCACTTGTTTCCCCCAAAACAGTAATAACAACGCCAAATTCATTACAGTCAGAAGACTGAAGCACCTGGATATTAATTTAAAAAATGACGTTTATTCTTCAACTGTAAGTGAGGGATACATGTTTAAAGGATTGTTTTATTCAACTGTTTCCATGTAGTCAACCAACAGGGACACTCACAGGGAGTGGGTGGATATACTGATGTGGGTCAAATGAAGACAAGGTGAGGAAAAGTCATCAAAACACTGATGTTATCCTGTCAGAATTCTTCTTCATGTACTTCAAGGCCATGTTGGTGGTTTTAATTAGGCTATTTTTCATTTCTGTTACATAATGATCTCCTATTCCTCACTGTGTTCTGTGTCAGTGTTTGGTTTAATCTCTCACACATGAAAAGTCAAATCAAGCAAATGTATAATTAACATAATACTATTAGTAAAATGAGTATGTAAAATAGATTATGTCGACTATTTAAATACTGCCACCAAGAGTTGAATTCTGATGTGGGAGACAGTCTCTAATATTAGCTGCTTCTTTAAAAAGCAGAGAGGCACTTGTGTATTTTGCATGAGGTATTTATTTTCTTCTGTGGCGTTTGCAAGGTTACCTTCCCTCAATCCAATTAGCAACAGCGAATATTACAACTGCAAGGCTGGATCTTATTCAAGCCGTTGCAAACAATGAATATGAGCAAAAGTACTTGGAAAAGTGTGAGCTCCTGCTTTTGAATGATACTTACTTTGGCTATGTGATAATGTTAAGATCACTGCACACCTCAACTCAATCATCAGACAGCAACAAAAGGCTTCATTTAAGAGAAGAATACAGAATTGTTTAAGATCATGCTCTCTTCAAGGATGTAAAAAAGCTGTTTTCAACTTCTAAACAGGGATCTTTACACATCTTTGCCTTCTCATTTGTGTTCACCACAACAATTTAGCCGGCTAAACCGAGCATGATTTAGGTGACAGCCAAACAGAAGACCTCCAAGTTGGACTTACACTCTTGAATTTATGTCAACCATGTCCACACAGACTGCAATTACCGCTCTGTATTCCTAAAACCACAAGTCCCACATAAAACAGCTCATGACGAACAAGTGTAGTGAACACCAGCTACAATCACTCTCTCTTCTCTTCATAGGGTTGAAACTCTCTTAAGCCCTTTGGCATAATATAAAGCAATAATAAAACTCACATTACTGTGAAAAATTATAGCACACTTTATCTGAACAGCGTGACAGATTATAACATTTATCAGGCATGGGTATTCACCAGGAAAAGGCCATTTTGAAAGGTGTTGACCATAAATAAAGTGTATACATACAGAGCGGCTGCACTCTGTCATGTTCTATAAATCAGCAGTGTGATGTTTCACTTGATTTATCAGACCTCTGGCTTATTGCAACAATTATGGAGCATAAAGCTTTCAGCAGCAAAAGAGGTCTTCAGCAGATCATTCAATAGAATCAAGAGATGAGACAGACTGATTACAGCATTTGTACAATGACAAATAAGTCTTTGTGGCTGTGAGTCTGAAAGAGAAATGTCAAACTTAAATAAAAAAAATCCTCCCTGAGTGAAAAGAACTTAAATGTCTCATAATTGCTCCCAGAAAAATTGTATGCAGTGTGTGCAGAATCAGAGCACGTCATTACAACACAACCATGTCCTGGGGTCTTGCATGCAAAGTCAAATTTTTGCCCCCTTCAAAAAGCAATGAACCCTGAATATGCAGTCAGTTATGATATGTAGCTTCATGCCCCTCAGCAGGCCATGCAGATTTACTGAACAGAGAGTTCTGTAAATACTTTATGAAGGATTTCAGCGCAAAACTGCAAACTAAATCCTCAAATGGTGTGATATTTCTGACAGTGCCTCTTGTTATCAGAGCTGATTGAACTCTGATCAAGTCACTTTGATTCAATAAATATATTCAACTTTGCACAAGACAGCTGAATTAGAGTGTTTTTAACTATGTTTGAGCTGAATGTAAAATCAGTGGGCTGTAGTGGAAAGAGAGTGCACTTGGAGGGAAACTTATTGATAAATTTCAGAGGAAAATACTATTAAAAGAGATCATTAAGTCAGAATGGGAGCATGATGTAGGAAACAGAGAAGGATTGAGAGCATGGGAGAACCAAGTTTCGCACAAATTGGACAACTGACCGTGGAAAAATAACTTTGGTAGTTGTTTCAGGATATCAAGAGGAGGCAAACCCAAAATACCCCCAATCTGATTTGTAGTGATCCTCGTGTTTTCTCATAATGTCACAGTAGCTATTTTCAAGGTTTCCTTATTTTTAAATTTGTTTGTCATCATTCACCAAACAGTTTCAAGTACTTTTCTAACGGGTTGACACGTGTGGAGGAAGGGGATTAAACGTCCCGTGCTATAGATGCGCAATTACGCACAACCACAGCAATCAATAATCTTTATCGGCACCAAACGTGCAGACGACCCACCAATCAGGTAAAAGCAACAAGAGAAATAAAACTCTACAACATCACGGTTCAGTTTATCCCAGGCTTTCACAACTCAGCCAACCTGTGCACCCGAAACCATCGCATCAGCATCAACTGTTCGGCAAATCAAAACTTTTTTTTTATTCAAAGGTGGCACTCTTCCTCACGAGTGACAGTACAAGAAGAAGAAAGCGCTCAGTCTTACCGGTCCCGTTCCGTTTCCGACTTTTCCAGTGGTCGTCCGCGCTCAGCAACAGAAGAAACAGATTGGCAGCGTCTGGCTGCCAACGCAAAAAGCAGAGCTGTGTCCAGTGCAGCGGTTCAATGAAGCCACACACAGTTAGACAAACCCACACCGGAAAAACGATTTAAGAGTAAGAGATGGGTTTCCTACAAAAGGGGCAGAAATAGATCATTGATCAACAAGCATTTCATTTCTGTACACAATAAGTATCAGGAAGAAATTAGTGGTGTAGTAAAAGTGTTTAATTTTCATCAGAATGTCTTGAGCTGTAGATAATATATTGTGTGCCCGTTGACAAAGACACAGAAAGAGTAGGTTTACAACAAAATTCTGCGTTTGCATATATTAACTTGGCTTATATTACTATTTTTCCCAAAGGAGATTTACAACTTTTAAGCATTAAATCATCTTGTTTTATTTTGAAAAGCATGACCGGATAACTTTCATTTTTCTGAGCTTTACTGTGGTTTACTCTGACCAGCTGTTTGATTCAACCCAGCACTGATCTTTTGCTGTTATTTGCACTTAATAGTGTAAAAATTACGGTTGGCCTATTATTATTTTACTCTGAAGTAGTTATTAATCAAATACTGTCATTTTTCACAATTTCCTATTCACTCTTTCTGCCCAAACATGCTGTTTGACTCTAAACACACATGTAAATATGACTTCAATATTGATTGTTTTGCCAGTAAGAGTACTCTGAACCCTGGAAATAAATGTGTTTAAATTTATGAGAACAAATATCAATCACTTTCCTTGGCGTATTGCGTTCACTTACCAGTCATTCATATAGCTGCTACTCAGACTGCTAATAATTTAGAGCAATACAACTTTCGACTCAGCATGATGGTAATATTTTAATCTGCCCTTGAAAGTGAATAATAATGTGAAAATGTAATGTGATAGAGTGTATAGTCTACTCAGTGAGGTGTTTATGCTTCCAAATTTGAACAGTTTCCCAGACTCCAAAACGGTAACAGCAGGAACAATAAACATCTCACAGTGCCAGCCTTGTTCTAGTCATCCAAGAGAAACATTGTTTAGTATGCTGAGTTTGCTGATGATGTCATTTAAATACTCCCTAGATGCGGGGCCTTTTTATAGTTAATTTGTCCCATTAAATCCTTTTCCCCGTTGGCCTGTACACTGATTTAACTGTGACATGGTTAACAGAAAGGCTTATTGCCCTGATAATGGTGTGCTGAGCCCCTTACACTAGCGTGACTAACTGACGGAAATGCACAGAACAGGTTGTCACCAGAGAGGTGATGGATGCTCTTGCCTCTCCTATTTATGAGCACTAGATATGTCCTTCTTCATGCAAATGTGCTGGCACTCAAACAAGCCGTGATCATAAAAATAACCCACAGTGAAGAACACGGGGAGCACAGTAGATGAAACTCAACACCGTCGCCGCTCTCCACAAGCACCCGCCATTAGCACCTCTGAGTAGGATGCTTGAAACTTCTCAACGACCATTAATGTTGATTTTTATCCGCTCAGCTTTTAAAGAACGACACATGTCAGAAACACTCTGTTATTTCTTTCACTATGAATTTGATTTTCTTAGTCCCCGTGTATGAGTCCACTTTGGGAGATAGAAGAGGCCTGACTCAGAGACCTAAAAGGCATCAGACTGGTCACTGTCCAAACCCTGCAGCCTGTTAAACCAGGGTGCACCTGCCCAGTATAAGGTTCCAGACAACACTGTAAAGGCAGCTTGCCCTTTTAGTGCTGACAGTGCTGATTATAGATTGCTTTTAGTGGTATATAAAGAGGTGGAGGATATGACCTTTATGTTGCAATCTTCATAAACAATCTCAAATCATAAAGATGTACTTAAGATTTAAAAAAGCATTGAATTGAATGTTTTGTTTTTTTTACTTTTTACGTAGATGCTTACATTTTGGGTGACTTGTTTATGTGATTTAAGCAGCCAGCAGTGAATCTATGGTTTAATGTGAATCCCCACTGGAAGACCTTAAATGCAGCATTTTCTTTTTTGCCACTTTGATTTCATTTTGGACCTAAAAGCCATATTTTACTTAGATATGTGACATTCAGTGACTTTGTGATGCTTATCAGAGAGTAGCAGCATCTTTGTGTTCTGCCTAAAAGCCTGACTATTTAAACTGGTGATTTATGCAAAAATTCATCCTGCTTCATGTAATGGATGTGGAAATATTCATCACCATTTTGTCCAGCTGTAAACCTTTCTTTTTTCTCTTTGGGGGATTTTATCGTTGAGCTCCATGAAACTGACTCCTTTGTGTAGTCGGTCTCAGGGCACTGTGGTTTTAGGAACATCTGTGTTTGCTTCATTTTTAAACCCCCTATGTTTGCTGCTTGATCAGAGAAAGTCGCTTTCCTCTGGTCCCCATAGTAAGTTTGGAGGAAGAGCCGTCTAACTTATCAGAAGAAAGCCTGGAAACAACTGGAGGCACCCTGGCTCCAACCAGAGTGAAATAATCTTCCCACTAATGTCCCGCTCTTATTATGAAGAAATAACATGGCACTGTCTAATCATTTCCTGGATGAGACCAGTGACTTCCAGCGTCTACCCCAGAGAAAGAGTTAGAGGCTCGGACATTCAGGCAGAGCATGAAGTAGAGCTGCTGCTCCTTCATCAAAAGGAGTGAGTTGAGGCGTTTAGAGTGTCTGACAAGTACACCTCCCTTTGGAGGTGTTCCAGGCAGTCCAAGTGGGAGGAGAACATGGGGTTGGCCTTGAGCTCACTGGAAGGATTATATATCCCACCTGGCCTGGGAGTCCCCTGGCATCCCAATGGAGGAACTAGAAAGTGTTGCTGGGGAGAGAGAGATCTGGCTGACTTTAGACTGCTGCCCCTGTGACCTGAAACTGGATGGATGGACATGTTTCTGGCTAAGATCACCATGTATATCAGATTATAATGCACATAGAATAATGGATGTTATAATCATCAATTCAATTATTATATTTGATCAAACAAAAAGGTACTTAGTCATCACTCTGATCAACATCAGATGTAAAAAAAAAAGAAAAAATCTCTTGGTATCAGCTGCCAGAACCACCTGTCCAGATTGTACCCTGCCTCTCACCGGGCATGTGACCCCCTGAACAAGTCACCTCACTAGAGGGAACCCACACATGCACAAACTTTACATGTAAAGCCTCTCTAAGTTTCAAACCAGAAATCTTTTTGCCGTGAGGTAACATCACTGCCCACTGCACCATCATGTAGTCCTGTACTGATCCATATTACTGGTCCATAGATCAAAAAGGCTTCTAACCGTTTTCTGTAAAGCTGAATGGATAAAGTGATTTCTGAGTTATAAAAGCCTTCTCGCTCACTCTTCTTGTGTTGTGTTGATCTACATACAGACGTATATTTGTCTCCCTCCTGCTGAGTAAACCTCAAACAGTAGAACTGTACAGTAAAAATCCATAAATCTTGACAGATCTCTATAGCCCATAAAACACCCACTCCCACTGTTCTCAACAACCTGTCCATGCGTCAACCTGGTTTCCAAGGCAACTTAAGTGGCAAGCTGTGTCAATCCAACATGAACTTTAAAAGCCATCTTTAAATGGAGCCCTGAAGGACTGGAGAGAGTGAGAGTCGTTGGAAAAAAGCAAAACAAAAGGGAGACCGGATGGGACTTCTTGTAGATGATTAATTTTGGCATGAGTGCAGCTGAAGTGGCTTTTTATGAAGAAAAATATCCCATTTTGGAAAACCGAGTACAAAAGAGAGGAATGTGTGGAAAAAAGAAAAACATTTAGAGCCAATTTTTTCCATAAACACACTGTCATGCTCTGAATCCATAACAAGCCTCTCCTATCATTACATGTTGCTCTAAAAAGGGTCTACACTTATGTGTGATTATGTATAACAGGATGTGTTTTATAGATGTCTTCTGCCTCACCTGAGAGTGGAACGTTTCAGTCTTTTTGCATAAAACAGAATATATAACTCTCACATTTTATTCTTCCAAGTATTAAAGTGCTTTCTCTGATAAATTCCCACTATGTCAGGTGTCTTTTTGACTATGTCTTAAATTTCTACTGCAGTACAATGTTCCTGCTTTCATTGACTGGCAACAAATAGAAGAATCTTTTTCACACTCTGAAACCGCGTTCACAGTAATAGCCACGGTTTGGTACGCTGCAGAGTTTGAATGTGACTGTTTACACTTGGTTGTTAGGAAATAAGATGTGGTTTTGATACTTTCAGGTATAAAAAGAAGGGGAAGCTGCTTAAAATGAGTCGTTGTTTGCTTCTGCTCTCAAGAGGGCTTCTTATTCTGTGTGGTCGCTTACCCTTGGTATTAGCAATAACCTGACAGGTCCAGCAGGATTAGCATAAAGCTAATTATCTTTGTCATTGAGACACTTGTGGCATAAAAGGCAACAAAACACACAAAGGCAGCCTTTGAGAAGAATAAAAGGCACAGGAACAGGAAAAAAACAAACAAACGGGCAGAAGAGGAGACACTGCGTTACCATTTCCTCCAACATTTATTGACTCACCAGAAGAGAAATTGCTTAATCATCTGAACCACAGACACTGTCAGTCAGGCTACAGTTGTCCATCTCAGCTCAGTCAATTTTGTATTTGCCTGCAGCGGCACAGACTCGTGTGTGAGTGACAGTTACTAAATGAGGTACCACTGCTGAAGATGGAGAAGGAAACAAGGAAGGGAGATAGTTATTATGAGATGAGATAGTAACATTAACATCATGTTTGTTATATGACATTTATGTTCATCAAATATCAAATATTGGCCAGTCCATGCTAATTCCCCTTTGATGTGAGTACTAAACGGGTAATTAAAACAACAAAGTGTCTGTTATTTTTGGTGAAATCAATAACACTGACTTGATCATAAATACAGGTGAAATACTAGATCTTAATATAAGTTTATTTTCAGTTTAAAAAAATAACATGATGAAGATAAGTAGATGACTCCTCCCAAACTCCTCAGTGTTTCAGCACAGCTCAGCTACAGTGTCCGGATCAATGTTTAAAGTCTAGCTCTGATCATTTTTTTTTTTTTTTTTTTGTAACTACTGAAAGTGTGATCAGTGGTCTTTATATTGTGGTTAGGAATTTTTTAGCCAAAATCATGTTACCTGTGTCATTTTCAAGGGCTTTTCTTCTGCAGAGCTCCAGTCGCTCATTAGCAATTCACCTATGAGTTGTGGGCAGAGACAGCGCTGCTTTGCACACTTCTCGTCACAATAGCTTGCAGCCTGACATTGTCGGTGTCGTAGAATTAGCAGGTAACATAAGAGCTATTCAGCTCTCAGACACTAATGTCTTTGGGGACACGATGAAACTTAGTATCATAATTAGCTTTCTTTTGAGCGTTGTAATCCACTAACGCACACGTCTGCTCTGCGATGGTCCTCTCTACTTTTTCGAGTCTGGCCTACTTGGCAGGGTTACGGGGGCGGAGCTTGAATTTGCTAAGAAGGAAATCTCACTGTATCTGAATCTGCCGTTTGGACCTACCAGAGATTCAGAGCGATTTAAATGCAGAAATACTCGGAAATGCAATTTTGCACTTATTTTTCTCATGATATGTCCAGTAGCATCAGAAAACATGCCATATGAACATGTGGACAACAAGAAAAACATGATTTTCATTGGAGTGGGTCTTTTAGGGCTAATCAGGACGTGCACTGATTGGATAAATATGCACATCACATTATCCACGCAAAAGACTCCATTGTGATTTAAATGACTTTTAGTGTTTGTTCCCTGATAAGCTCACCAGGAATATGAAAAGTCACCCAAATGTGAATATTTTGGCATAAATGACAAAGTCACTGTACTGCAGGAGAGGTTATGCCATTACCTGAGTAAGTGCCGCTCTATGCTAAGAGCACCTGCAGCCTTACTATCCAGTGTGATTTATAACTTTGCAATTAACCTCCCATGCTGCTGTCGCTGACTTTCATGGCATTTTTTTCCCCCCACGAGCGAGACACAGCCCCAGCAGAGGAACAAAGCCTGCAAACACTCACTCTGCCAACACGCACCATCAGATTTATATCCCCTTGGGAGGCTGAGGAAGCAACAGCTATACATGTTAATAAGCAGAAATGTCTTCTTTTTTTTTTACACAAAAGAGTCTGCTGATGAGGGGAACCATGGACTTGGAAGTTTAACATGGAGCTCTCCCTTTGGCAGGTATAGCTTGTGTGAAGTCATGGTATACAGTCAGCAGAGAATTACAGTCTTTGCAATGACCCTGCATGAGGGGCCACTGAAGCTCTTCTCTTTGTAGAGGCTTTTTCTCCTCTTGAACCTACATTACCCATGATTGTTTACCTGGTCTCTTTGGTATTCATCATCAAAGTGACACTCTGAGGACTCCTCTTTTCTGCTGCTGTCTGTCAGCACTGAGGGAGAGAGGAAAGTACAAGTGAAAGTCCGATCTGAAGGAGTTTAAACCAGCACACAATCTTTATGTCTTTTCTTAATATTTGTTACGTCTGCCAGTCAGAACTCTTGGTTGGTGCTTCAGATACATAAAAATCAGTGCCAAAGATGTGACTGAATAACACAATAACAATCATCTAAAATCACTTTTAATGGCCTTGTGAGGTTACTAAATGAGTAGAAAGCAGTGAATGGAGGTAAAATTAATATTGACTAACGTAATAACAGATGTGTTGATATCTCTTTCTCTCCTATCAGCACATCTTAGTCTATTTAACAGTAATGAAACCATCCCAGCTCATGGACTCTAGGCCACCCTTTATTATAAGACAGAGACACAGGGTCAGACTTATAGGAAAGAAATGGAAAGATAAGTTTAATGCATTTGTGATTTCACCAAGTTTTTCATTATAGCGACATTTGTACTGTATGGTTATGAAAGAGACAGTGGGAATAATTTATCAGAAATGGGGCTGCACATAATCACAGTCCACTGATATCATCAGTTCATATTTAGCTGCACAGATTCATGGATGTCTTTCCTCTCACTGTTTCTCTTGATATCTGTGTCGTGCTTACCTGGCGAGTTTTCCCAGCTGAATCTTAACATCTACTTCAGGAAACTAGCCGGTGTGCATGATAATATCAAGAAAAGATAGGTGTGAGAGATTGAATCCTTTAGAGCGAAGTACCCCACAGGCTCCAAAAACAAACATTTTATTAAATTATGATGTTTTTCGACTTTCTTTACGCTTGTATGAGTTTGTGCTTTGGTTTTACACCCTCAGTCTGAGAGTTTGCAGGTCCAATGAGGCAGAAACTAAACTGCTTGTAGGTGTGAGAGTGAATTATTTTTTCACTGTGGTGGCGCCGTGATATACTATGCATGTGAAAGCAACCCACCCAGGGTGTCAGCTGCTTTCCTGGTCATGCTAGAGGCTCAGATTTAAAGATGGGAACGTCAGTAAGTCTGGTGGAAGTTTGTCTCTTTATTTACTTGTTAGTTGGTTTGTTAACATGTTTTTCAGAACAGAGGATAGGAGTGATGTTAATTTGAGTAGACTTGACACTTTCAATAGCTCTAGATAAACTGTAAATATTTAAAGGGGACTTGCCATCAAAAATGTAATTTTGTGTGTTTTTGTGTCAGATAAGGTCCATATTATATTCGTCTTATGTTGTAAATGTGAAAACAAACCGTTACGTTGTTTGCATTCTGTAAAGGTTTAAAATAAAGGAACGGGTAAACCAGGCCAATTGAAATCTGAACCTCCACTGCTGAGCCAATCAGAGCACAGCAGGCTTCACAGCAGCGATCCAATCAGAGCATGGCTCATTACCATAAATGTTAATGAGCCAAAATCAGTTGGTTTTCCTGTAAGGTTTTTTAGGCATACTAAAACAAACCATCAAATAACTTTTCAGCTAAAATTATGTTGCAAACATGATCAGAGGACATCAAGGATTATGAAAAAATGATAAAAATGGGTATGAAATTTTGATGGCAGGTCCCCTTTAAAGTTTGTTTTTTTTCATCATGATGGCGAAAACTTCCCTAAATTGATTCTCCTTGTTCTATTTCAGTCCATACAATGACTCCTCAAAGTGTCTTTTGCCAACTTGTCATTTAATACCAAGAGGAGAAGGAAAGATTAATTTCCCTTTTTTTCACAGCAAAAACCAGCCAATCATTTGATGTGATAAGAAGAAAAAATAAGCCAAGCTCAAAAACTAACAAACCACGGCAACAAATAATGAAAAGAACACACAGATTAGATTTAAAAGCCACTGATTCCCCTCTAGATAATGACAAACCATAAACGACATGGATGATGTTGGCTGCTTGGCATTCTGCCACCATCACTTTTGTTTTCTGGAGCCGAAATTTGCCATATGTGGATGAAGGTTGATGAGCCACAGCAAACAAATCAGTTCATAATGGGACATGCTAACTAGACAGGAACAGAGTGCAGACACAATACCTGCAGAAAAGTGGTTTCATTTGTTGTAAATAACAATGAAAGAATAAATAAAAACATGGCTTCAAAGATTCAGTTCAGTTTGTATTTAAGTCTTACCATTATTTCAATGTGAGTTTTGTAAAAGCATAAAATAAAAAATAGTTTTGCAGGTTGAAGTGAGCCTTTTATTGTGGCCAGTCTAAACCACACCTGTGCAATAATCATGTTGTCTAATCAGCATCTTGATATGCCACACCTGTGAGGCGGATGGATTATCTCGGAAAAAGAGAAGTGTTCACTAAGGCCCCGTTTGTACGTATTTGGTTATTTTAACAGAGACATGAACCATCATTTTCACCCTTTGTTTAAACGCAAATGAAAATTTGCCCCAGAAAACAATGCTTTTTAAAAACTCCAGCCAGAGTGGAGATTTGGGGTTTGCATGTAAACAGAGAAAAACAGAGGAAAACGGAGGAAAACTGAGATTTGGTTGGCCATCGGCAGATTGTGCATAGGAAAGAAGGAGGAGGGGACATTGTTGTTGTTGCTGCTATGAGGGATTCTGATTGGCTAACATGGACTTCTTGCTACACTGCCACTCACATGTTTGATATGCTCTTGATGGCATATATACAAAGGTTAGTGTAAACGAAAACTTTTCTGAAGATGTGGTGGTGTGCATGCAGTGTGTTTGTTAAACGGAGAGGGTTAAATGTTCATTTATGAAAAAAGCCAGGCATGTGTAAACATAGTGTAACACAGATTTAGACAAATTTGTCAACGATATTTGAGAAAAATAGGTCTTTTTTGTACATAGAAAAAAGTCTTAGAACTTTGAGTTCAGCTTATGAAAAATGAGAGAAAAAACAAAAGTGTTGTGTTTATGTTTTTGTTCAGTCTAGCTTTTAACAGGCAGTCTTAAGTGGTGCAGTTTTTGCTCTTTTTGCACACTGTATCTTCTTACAGTCAGTATATTATTGAAATGAATACATGCATACAGTTATTGTATGCATGAGATTTTCATATACACTTTCAGAGCTCCTACATCACCTGTCAAAGCTTTGGTTTTATCAGCTTTGGCTTAGCAAATATCCCCACCGAGGGATAAATAAAAGTTTATCTTATCTTAAGCTCAAAAATTTGACCGAGGACTGATATCCAGTAAAACTTATTATCATTATTTTTATTATTATTCTAATTAGTTGAGAGCAACTGAAATCCTCTTATAATATGGTTCTATTTTTGTTTCATCTGAAGTTACGATTGAAGAAAAAGAAATCAAAGCTTGTCACAAGTAACCTGTTTTTTTTTTGTTTTTTTTTTTTGTCATACTCAAACGACACACTGCTGAGGACACTTGCTCATTATCATGTCAAGTGTACTGAAGAATGAAACATGAGCTTGAGCTGATTTATACATGCACAATTTCTCTTCCATTTCACACCAATAAAGACATTTCAAGGCTGAGTGGTTTGCATGCTTTGATAGCAGTGTTTAACAGGTGGAACTCTCGTAGGGTCAGGATGAAATATGAGATTTCCGTAACTTCACTCCTGATGTTGAAGTATTTTGCTATTGCACAGTATTTCTTTCAGTTGCATGCCCCCCCACCCCCCTGAACATTTCTCTCCACTCTGTCTCCAATCAGTTTTCACCCGTGCAATCGCTTTCTGCCCCACATCTCGCTCTGCATCTCCCCCTCCCGTTTCTTTAATCGTTCTGTTTTCTGCTGAAGGTTACTCTTGCCTGCAGGGCTATGAAAATGTCAAAAAGGCCCTACTCCATTTTCAGCTACGTAAATAGCCATTTCCCGCCAGAGCAAACCCACTTTCCCGAGTCTGACCTGCCACGCTGCATTCACACATCCCACCTCTCTACAGTACCTGAGCACGAGTGTGGGAGGGAGAAAGAGGAGCAGCACTCATTCATCGCTTATCTGCTGTTTTGATATGATGGACTGCTGCCATCATCCTCTGTATTCATCTTCTCCTTGTTGTCCTTAAACTCAAAAAACACTGTCAAAGGAGACATGGGCTACTTAAAATCACAAATATTCCTGAAGGGATCCTAAATACACATACTAATAGGGGAGACTGGGGACAGTTGCAACAAGGCTTATTCCTCCAATCAGAAACATGCTAGATTGATGACACTTGTACTTAAAACTGTGTGTTTAGTTAGTACATGGGGCTCTATTTTCATGTCCCCCGGAGACACGGCGGAGAGGGGCGGACCCCGCACAGTGGTATTTTCGTCTGGTAGAGCCCGGCGTACAGCCAGTTTGGTATTTTCATGGTTTGAGGCGCACAGAGGTCCGCCAAGCTGGGCGTGGTGGTGCAGCAGGGGGAGGTGTGGACAGAATCAGCTGGCGCATAAAGTGTGCTGAAAGCTCGCCGATTTAAACCTGGTCAGCTTTCAGCGCAGGTGGAGCGCAGCTGGTCTAGAGGTATTTTGGTAGACCGGCGGTGTATTGGCATACTTCACCGATGCCTCACCAGCAGGTTTCCACAGTGTCAGGCACATTTCAGTGCAATAAATAATCAACAACGACCAATATTCTGAGTCAGCACATATATTTAGATCTAAATAGATATATTCTGATCTATATCTGATCTGATGAGCGCGTTTGGCACGCGTTTGGACACACAACCTGACCAAATCAACACAGCTGAAACTGCATTAAATTAAATTAAATATCTAGTAAATAGACACACATGATGAAGTGAACAAGATATGTAATACGTCTCTCTCTGCCCACCAAAATACCAAATTGTGCTTGGGAACGCCTTCTCGGCGCAGCGGACCTGACGCTGCGCCTGCGGCACGTCTCCAGCGAGGCACGAAAATAGAGCCCTTGGTGTTCTGTCATGACTGACCACTTGGGGACCCCAAGCTAGTGTTGCGTGATAGGCAGTGTTATATTTGCATCAAGGTTTAAGATTTGTATCTCGGTAAAATCCACAATCCACTTACTCACATTGAAATCTGTAACATCTGCACATTGATTCAAAGGAGAGGACAGATATAAATTTACTATATAAATAAATGGTTGGCCTGGTCCAAATCATCTCTGAGTAATTGAGAGAAAAGCAAAAAGTGTTGCAACTGTCCCCAGTCTCCCCTACATCCACATGCTAATAAATATATAAGCCAAAATAGTTGCACAGAAACATTGTGACTGCTAGAATTTTTTATTCAAAACTGACAAATAAAGAGTAAACTTTATGATTAATCACATTTTGAAATATGGTTGAAATATTCCAGTGTTCATAAAAATATGCAAAATCCATTTTGTAATAAAATGCAAATTCCACTTTCCAGGACTCACGCAAGAACACAAATGGACTTATTAACCTGGAGGGAAACACTCTTTTTACTCTTACACTTAGAAAAAAAAACCTGCCCATACTGTCATAATAATTTATCAGCACAGACAGAAACATGGAAAAGTTTGTGTTCATAGAAAGACAGAGAAAGCACTTAGAGCGGCAGAGAAAACAGGCTTTTTTTCCCTTTTCTTGACTCACTGAAGCTTCAAATCAAATTTCGCTTCCATTAAAACATACTCTTTTAACACTCAGGGGACAAATGCTCTTTTGAGAGTGACTGAGTGTGTTTTCAGTAATTTCTAAAGGTTTAGTGTTTTTCTGACTTGGAGCAAAGCAGCAAGGGCTTGAAGGAAGCTGCTGGAATATTAAACCTATGTTTTCGCCCTGGGTTTTTCTAGAAAGTACAGAAAACAAGTGCTTATTTGATCTGTTGTGTTTTTTTTGAAACAGCTGAACTCAGTTTTGTCCCCTGTTTATTCTCGCACTTTGAGATCAGGCTCCCCCAGGTCATGCAAGGCTAGTTCATTTCCGTGTGCTATGTCCCAGAAAAACCCTGATGTGCTGTGTGTCGCGCCCGTCCTCCACCTTTCCTCTCCTCCACTAACGCTCCCACGATCTTCCCTTTCAATTTCCTGCAGCTCGGCAAGACAATAGAGAGCGACATCAAAGGCCTGCGTGAGGGGTATGACAGCTCACATCAGCAAAAAAGGGAAATTATTTCATACACACTCCTGGTTTAACAGTATTTGGACAGCTCATCATCTTCAGTGCACTTGTGATGGAGGCTGTCTTTAAGAAGTGGAAGTAAAACTGTTCAGACAGCAGAAGAGCGCGAGGAATACAGTAACAGTGTGATTACTGAAAGGAGACAAACTGTCCTTGACACATCACATTGAGGCCACGCAACGGACTGCAAACGTAGATTTTACAAGCTTTTGTGTGTTTTCACATTTACAACATGGACTGATTTTAGCTCCAGCCTTAACACTCTGAATCTGACTGCTAAAACACACACATGCCTGGCACAAACAGAGCAGAAATAACAGGGAAATGATGCCCACAAAAACATAATTGAACGGTTTGGGTATAAAATTACTTCTGAGTCCATTGGTGCTAATGTACCTTGGTTTACTCCCATGTTGTTCTCCTCTAAACAATGACTTCAGTGAGGCAGCACTGTCAGTCTGACACTCCCCTCCCGCTGTGACTGAAAATGACTTTCAACAGCTTGATCGAATTAATTGGCCCGACTGTTGGGCAGAGGGGGATAGATAGACCATTAGCTATTGAAAGGGAAAAGATTGACAAGCACGTTGTTTCTCAGGAATAATTGAGAGGGAGGACTGCGGCTGCAGGGAGACTGAAGGGTGCACAAAGAAAAGCAGACCATGGTTGAGGACAAAAGAATAGATTTTGCAGAAATGAGTCTGCTTTGTTTCCTGTCCTTGGCAGGAGTCAGATGTTTTGCTGTGCTCCGTCTTGTGAAGCATGACTCGCTCCTCTACTTAGGCACAAAAACCTATCATTTGAACATTTGTGGAGAGACGAGAGAAAGCAGCTTTACCAAAGACAGGAATAGACATTTTGAGGGATGCGGAAAAAGGGGGTGGGGTGGCAGCATGAGAAGTAGGCAGTATGGGAACAAGTTTTTTCAGAGTGAAATATTGTGTATTCAGCACAAAATGGGGATGAAGGCTCAACACTTTAGCGAGGTGCTGTCTATTTCTACGCTGGAGTAATGTAGATGCCATGCCACAGTTGCCTGTGTGAGGGTTGTTTGGAGGGCAGAATGGTGGCAGAGGTATGGAGCTCTTTCTAATTGGATCTGTCAAAACACGCCTACGGTTAATATAGTGCCTCTATTAGGCAAAGCTGTGGCCCGTGACCTGCAGCTCTCCCACTTTGATCAATTGCTCTATTTATTATTTTGCAGCAGCTGTTGTTTTTGGTGGTGGTGATGATGTTGATGACATTGATGATGAGGCTAATTACAATGACAGTACAAGTTATTGATCCAGTTGCTTCACAGTCTACTCAGCCCCCACCAAGTTCACTTGCTGAGATGACAGAGTGGGATTTTATCAGGTGTGAAGCTCACATTTGCTGCTTTACACACATAGTTTTTGCGTTGACTTTTCCCAATGTGCTGCTGATCAGCAGACAGTTTTGTACAAAACAGCACAAGGTTACACTGGCATTAATCTTTGTCAACAATGACAACGAAATATTCACCTTTGAAGCAATGTGCTGCAGGGATGTCCCAATCGGATATTAATATTGGATATCAGTTTGAAATCAGCAAAAAAATGAATTTCAGATTATATCAGACTGCATCTAAAATCTCCTATATCAGTACTCTGATACAAGAAGTCCATTCCAGACTCCGCCCAGGCACCTCTATCTAGCAGCGCCTGGATCTAGCATGAGGAGCCCACATAATCACAATAGTGTGTACTAGGTAGGTACTAACAAATGAGGAAGGGGTAGGAGTGATGGTGGCCTTTTGACAGTATTTTTAAGTTGTTATGGCTGAGTGCAAAACTTGTCACGCTCAAGTTTGTGCCAATACTGGATTGATATTGATATTTGCCAATACCAAAGGCTACAACATCATCAACATCGTCAATATTGGAAGTAAAAAACTTATATCGGGACACCCCTAATGTGCAGCATAAACCATTAGGGCCATAACCAAGTTAAAGGAGCTCAAGATATTAAAACTATAGCGTCAAGTTTAATTAATCTAGCTAACCTTTTGAGACAGTCTCATGGGTATATGTATTATTGTGGCAAGGTTTTTTAAATTGACAAAACATGGCCTGATACAGGATCTCAGACTTGGTGTGTAAACCAAATCCAAGTGGTTGGCCAAGTGTGACAACTGTTGGCACAGCTAACACCACCAAACTACTGTCTTCAGTTTGTCCACATGCTTCTGCTGGTCTCAGTCTGGTTTAGTGGTTGAATGCCAGTAAAACCAGACAATCACAATTTTACTGCCAAACTGTGGTGAGATCTCATCTGTGCTTGTTTACTCAAAGACATTAGATAAGAGTAGTAGCCATCAATCAGAAATACAGCTCCAGCTAGTGGTGGGTGGCTGCACTACAAAAGCAAAGACAACATTCAGCTGACGAGTAATTCTGGTGACGTCCATGGAGGGCGTATACTTGACCAGGTGCACATCAGTAATTGTAACTAGGATGCAAAAAAAGGTTCATGGACTTTATAAGCAACTGTAATAAGGCTTCCTTCAGATATCGCTACTTGGATTTTCCCAGTTTTATACATACAGCTTAAATTGTATTGATTTACATTACTGATCTCTGTTTCTGGCCACAGTAGGTAACTGTGGAACCTATAGACCTCCACAATAAACCGTTCTTAGTTTCCCTTCCCACTGTCTCAGAGAAAGATCAATACCATGCAGTGCCAGAGTCTCATAAATCTCATAAATCTTTTCATGAGCCCTCTACTTATCTCTAGCTCCAACTGGTACACAGAAACAAGGCCTTTTCTCAGTATGACTCTGCCGCTCGGGGATTGTAACAGTGTTTATCAACCGCCCCTATGAGACAGCTGTTGTCTCTTTCCGTTTCCATCAGATTTCTGGGAGTCTGTCCTGTGTCCTGGCCGGCCTGGCAAGGTTACAGATGATGAATGACTTCACTTTCATTCGGCAATATTCCTTCTCCGGGATATATGCTGCTGTTCCTTCTCTCTGGTTTCACCTCTCACAAACAGAGGTGTTCATAGCTTTCCTCATTTTCTTTTCTATGCCTCTCTTTCTTTTTTGTAATCTCTTTTAAAGTCATAGCATCACTCTCCAAAATACAGCATGTCATGTTTAAATTTTTCAAATTCTTTTTATGTGTAAAGTTGGTCACGAAAACAACAGTTTGGCATGTCTGAACTTTGACTGCTTTATTCATGGCACAAGCAACACCACAAGCATGGCCTTAGGGACGGCCTTTTCAAGATTCTTCGTGTTTATGTAACTATTTTAACCATAGAAAGCACTACCAGGCTTGCCATTGGAATAAAGACTATCTTGGGCAACATACACTCACATAAATGCAAACATACAGTTTTCTTACAAATACAGCAAAACAGTACTTCATCGTGGTATTCAGTCTCTTCTTTATGGCAAACAAAGAATTGCTATCAAGTGGTGCATTAGCAGTCCCTCCATGATTTCATGGCTTTTTTAAAGATTGTTGTGGCCTAAAATGCCTGACATTGCGGCAGCTTTTCTAAAAAACTGCGGTGAAAGTTGCAATCCTTTTGGGCTTCTTTTATCAAAATTACAGGAACAAGGGCAATTACAAATTAGCTACAACGGTCTTTTGTGAGATTTTAGCCTTAAACCATAAGATTAATGCGTGACATTTTCCACACATTGTGCTCTGCATCTCTGAGTGGTATCTAAAACATAGACAGTCACTCAGAGAGACAGACAGGCGCGCACAGAGACTCACAGCCACACAGAAAGACCAGCATCTTACAATTTAGAGAAAACATAAGTATAAGCACCACGTTGAATTACTATTTTCATTTGTGATTTTTAAACTTTCTAAAATATTTTTTTTTCTTCACATATATTGCTTTGAAGAGTATCTACGCGAATACCTTGATCATTTCAGCCGCTGCTATTGTTCTGGATACAACAGCCTCTGTCATTGTAACTTGTCTCCTTTGTCCTCTTTGAGTTTCAGCTGTTCTCTCCTTGCATGTTTTGCGGTTAAAAACTGCCTGTCGAGCGACGAATTTCACGTGTGTTGCACCACGGTATTGTAGGCAGTGCAGAAGTGTTTATTTCCACTTTCATGTCACACATCTGAAAAAATTGGCTTGCACAAAGTTTGGAGATGATATTTGTTGGTAAATGTGGCTGTTTAGCGCCACCTTCTCAATGTTAACAAGGAAGTGAATACGAGAACGCAGTAGCGTGGGCGAAAGAGCGATTTGTAGGAAATTTGCTGTGATTGGACGAAATTGAAGCGCCTCACTGAATTCAGGGTGATTGGTTGAATTTGTGTTAATAGTTGCGATCACAACATCACAAATTTGTGGAGGGATTGATTTAGTGGATAAAAGGCTTAAAAAGAAATTAGCATGAACTAAGGAACTATTTCCGGTTTCTGTTTACAAATGTCTCATCTTGAATAATCTTTGAATCTAGCTGCATTAAGCAGAACAGACTTAAATGTAATATGATACTTATTAATATACTGAAACAAATTGTTAAGGCTCCTGTTAGGAACTCTGTGTCTGTGTTGACTTTGGTGCCCCCTGTGGACAAAGTGTTAACCCTTGTACCATAGCTGATTTTGTCTCATCCTTGTAAAAATGGCTTTGATTGATGGTGGGAAGTTAACTAAGTCCGCTTCTCAAGCGCACCTACCCCCTCACAGCAGAATAGGCATTAAAAATTGCATAATTAAATAAACTGTCCAAGACTGAGCTTATTATCATTTCAGCCAGTCCCACTGTGTCCAATATCCATTTTGGATCAAGTAAACTCATGCCAACCAAGTCTACCTGAAATCTGGGTGCCATGATTGAAGACCAGCTGACCAAACTGACAAACCCCCTTTTATTTTAGCCCTTTTCATAACCAATCAAAAAGTTCTTTGAGGAACTTTAAGTTTTAAAGGGTTTTGTTTTTGGTGACTTAGAATTAGCCTTTTTATTTACACAGGTGCAGGTATCCTTCTATGTAGGCTGCCATTTGCACAGACATGTGTCTACCTATAGCACCTATGGCAAGGAGCAATCTAGCAGAAGGTATTTCAGTTAAGTATGTGTTTTTGTTCCTCTTATGAGGGCTTTTTTGCATGTATTGGAGTTGAAATGATGGTGGATAGGGGAAAAAAGTGAGGGAGAGAGCATGTAAGAAAGAGTTTGTGGGCTGAATTCAAACCAAGGCCACCCCTCAGATGTTTTTTTATGGTAAAAATGTGACAAATGGAGGATCATATTTATTATGCATCACAGGAACTTCTTGTCCTCAAAGGCCACAGTTACTTTACAAACAGGAAGGCAAACAAGACAGCCTTTCAGTGTAAAATCTAACCACTGAATAAATATACACACCTTTAACCAGTTAATTTTGTTTTCCATTGAACATTTGCATTTACTGGCATGGTGAGCAAAATATTACATGTAAAAGGAAGTAATTTTCCTGAGCTCAAGTAGATAATGACAATAAATTGTGTAGTTGACAAACAAAATGTTATAAACTGGAAAACATTCAGTACAGTCATTATTTGGTATCTGTCAATTTTTACATATCCCTGCTTTTAAAAAATCGGTTGATATTTGATATCATTTATTTTTGATTCATTCAAAACCAACAATAGCACTGTATATGTTTCTGTGTTGAATGCGTGTGAATCCTTTTCACAAGCTCTTTGAATTGTTTCTTTTGATCACAATGTTTGTTCTATTGAGATAAATTATAAAGTCATAATAGGATAGTGACGTAAGTTTATAGGAGGATCAACAATGAGCATTACATCAAACTTTTAAGCTTCATCCCTTGGTTTAGTCGTCAGTACTCTGCCTATCTATCATTCCACCTCAGCTCATCGACATCCTGAGTCACAGGGGGAAACGTGTGGGTTGATTATCTCATCAGGAGAAAATGATTAACTCTTGACCTCGAGATGAGCAGGTTTGGTCGCCTTCAGTGTCAGATAAAGACCAATTTATTATTTGACTTATTGTTTGACAGTAGTCTCAGGTAAAACGATTTCTTCTGTAATTTACTCCCTTAAACCTCACACCTGACCTATCACATGTATACATACAAACATGGCTGCACTCTATCATCCCTCAGGGATCAGTGCAGGAATGAGTAAATAAAAAATCATGGCCTGTCACACAAATTTTACGATAATCCTGAGCAGCCTTAAGAGCCTGAACACAGATTAATAACAGGGATTAGGGCATCACAAACTGCAGTCAATGACAGAGGCAGACAGCAGAGGGAGGACAGAAATGCACATTCACTACAGTCCCCACTGTACCTCTGCACAACACACTTATCTCAATAACTGCAATTACTTAAGATCATAACTGTCATCGATCTGGACGATTTCCAGACATGTTGATGGGCGTACTAATACTTACACAGCTAAGATGTCAGGAGGTTTAAGACCCCAATGAGGAGTTTACTGGGATTTCATCATTTTTATTAATCTAACAAGCGGACAGTGACATAAATTCCCTTCTACCAGCTCTATTATAAAGCATGAAATAGGTCCGGTAACACTCACTGGGCCCACTTCAGAGACAAACATCCTCAATCGAAGGAGATGCAAACAGCTCTAGAGGAAATAAATGTGTTTTCAGGCATCTAAATATACCACAAAATCAAACATAGAAGGACATCTGAAACTCATCTCAAATAAAAGCTAACTCAAAAAGCAGCAAAGACACAGCTGACCAGATAGAGGTCAAGCGGCATGTCCAGGTTTCAAGACCTACAAACAGGTGATTTGATTTCCTTCATCCAAACAGGTGAGGCAGACAATGACAGTCCAAATGTCATTATCTTATCACTGACAGTAACCCGATCCACTGCTGTATTATAGAAAGCATGAAGTAAGCAGCCTGACAACAAGTAAAATCAGCCCTCAAACAGCACGCACGGGCACGGCTGGCTGACATGTCCCAAAGGAAATTCTCATCCTCTGCTCAACATATTTGTGTACAGTATGTCATTGTCACTGCCTGTGTCATATGTTCCAGCTCTGGAGAGTATGTATGTGGTGGTGACTACAAAGGCTGAAAACAACTGTGTGTTAAGTAGTGTGTGTTTCAGCGTGTTGTTTCATGTGTGACAACAAGGCCATGGTGGAGCCCAAACAAATCAGTTAATGCTGGTTCTGATAGAAAGACATCAGAGCACACAGTTTGTTCTGTAAGGGGCTGTGTAAGACCTGCAGAGGTCCAGTGGAGTCCATGTCTCATCAGATCAAGGCTGTTTTACACCTGATCTTACAAGACTGGGCCTGTGCAAAATCAGGCAGGTGATCTTTATATATTTTGGCTGATAAATATATCATAAGCAGGTAAAAAAAATGGCATGCTAGGCCTTTTGCATGGACAGATTACAGAGCAGTAATAAGTGGCAGTCTGAAAATGAATCAAGCTTTGTGTTTACACTGCAGATTTGACTGCAATTAGAGTGAGATTCACAACTCAGACAGTAAAGGCTAAATATAACATTTGATTATTGACATATGCTACTGGTGAATGTTAAACAGAGGAATTAAGATTGGGAAAAACAGAAGTATGTTTGATGAGGACCAAGAATTTCAATGTTTCTCTTTTTGTGTGAACTGTGCATAATTGTCTCTCTTGAGCAAAGAAGGATTAGAAAATATATCAATACACATATCTGGGTCCTACATCTTTCTACAGGTATTTGAGTGCATGAATCTTACTAGTATGATATTTTTATGTAAATGCTTTTCCAGACATATGATATGTAATGTATAAAGTGAATTGTTTTAACTTTTTTTAGCCTCATCAAAACGTGTTCAAGCACTCGTGGATGCAAAGGAAAACAAAAGGTAAGAAGATGTGAACTACAGCACCTAGAACATATTGTAAAATTCAACACATCTTCAACTGCATTTAGTACACCTGAAGTGGACCCTGAGACCATCTGTGGCAGACTGATTCAACACAGGGCCTCAAGTTAAAAACAAGGTTAATGTTTTTTATGCTGAGTAAATCTTAGAAGAATAAATGTGTAATTTTTTAACAGTAAATGTGCATTGCATGCGAATCCAAAATCAGGTAAAGAAGTGCTAGTAATAGGCTTACGATTCCAGTCTCATTTGGAAAAACTCACCTGGATTCACCTGAATTCATCTGTGCTACGGTGGTCCCTCCACCACCCAATCTTCATCCACGTTTAGGTGACGGGGTCTCCTTCTTCCACTATCCACTGATAGCTTAGCTAATTACAACAGAGCTAATGACCAGCCAATCACACATTTAAGCTAGCTAACACACGGACTGAACAGGATTTAGAAAGTAATTTTTCAAATGACTATTTCATTGATTTGATGAAGTAAATCTGGAAAAAGGTTTTGGAAATAAATAATTTTAATACCCAAAAATGAATTCACATATTTTGGTTTCTCCTGCTCTAAACGAAATATATGACGATACGATATATGACATTTCAAACATTGGAGACATTAAATATACATTGAAGAATTAATTCACAAATAAAACATGAATAACTCTGTCAATGCCATATCACATCCCACTGATTGTTATATGGCATTAATCTGTAATTTTAAACATCAGACCCTGCTGTAAAATTCAGATGACAAACATGTGTTTTTAACATCAGTGACCAGAAGTCCTCTACAAAAGAAGCACTTTCTCAACTCACACACTACACTTCCACACACACAGACACACATTACAGCTTGTTGTTGATTGTGCAACTACTCCAGGCAGCTTTAATTTCAGAAGAGAGCTAATTGCAATTAGGATGCACGGGGTGTTGAGCTGGGAAGTAAAAGGAAGTAATCAGAGTTGATTATAGAGCCTGAGCATGATCAGAGTAAATCATACAGTGTACAGCTCCTCTCCCCTGCCTGAATCTGAAGCAGGCATGACACCGAACAGAGCCTGTTTTTAGTGTGATTAAGTCCATGGCTGCACCACCAGCTCCAGCTCTCTGCCAGATTCGAAGGGATTATGGCACATGTGACACTGTGAGCCCGACCTCATCGTGTTGTGCTCCGAGAATCACAAAACGATGTGCTACGGTTCAAAAGTGAGTATAACCCCTTACAGCTGGCAGCCTGAAATGAGAGGCTTCCTTGCCAGTTGCTGTAGATTCATAATCTGGGTTTGTTTTGGGAGCTGCTCATTATAACTGGAGCTGTGCTGCTGTACACTCACGGAAATTAATGTAAACAAACACAGCAGCTGAATGAAACTGTTAGTTCCAGCAGTTTCTATGATGAACTGTCTAACTGCCTGTTGAGGATTGCTAAAGGAATCGTGTAAAACAGATATTTTACTATGTAATAAAATGAACCATCAAAGCCAGGGTGCTGAATTATTATTTGCATGTTAAATAAATCTGTTCACTGGTATGGTGTTTAATGATCTAATGTCAATAAAATTTATTGATCCTGTGGTGCAAACACAGAACACAGAGCAGTGCAATCAAAACAAACATCTGTGCAATGTTCAAGACAAAAAAATGCATTCAGTTTTTTTTTTTTTAGTTATTGAGTAAAGTCTCTTCATTTTCTTATGCCTAAAAAAACAGTTGCATAGAAAGAGTCTTCTCTTCAATTATGTTTTTTTTTTTTCCTTTTTTTTTACTGATGTCAAATATACAAATATCTAGAGGCGGTGACCAACAATTGACAAATGAGATGACAAATGACTAACGGAGTGCCTTGCTCAAGGTTAACAAGGTTTTGCAAGGGTGAAACCTTTAATGACAAAAACACAATTTTCTCAGACATTCACAAGAATAAGCAATAGACATTTTTATTTTATTTTCAAACCCTTGGTTAGAGGTTACAGACAGGAAACTTGATTTGCTAACCAACACTGGCACCTAGTGGTTATTTAAGGCATCTCCAGAGGAGGGTTTTTGGTGACAATGTCCTCCTCTTTTTAGATGATCGTTTATTTACCTCTGTCACGATTAGCTGTCATGACATGGGAAAGACACATTTACACAATAAATCAAAAGAAAGAAAGTGAATTGATAAATGTAACATTTAGTGCAATCTTTTAGACTTTCTGTACAATCACAGTGTCAGTGGACTCCCAGCTCATGCACACATTCATATAGCTGCAAAAATGTAGTTGATGATTTGGTCAGCAGACATGATTTTTAAAAAAGCTAAAAGATCCTATGAAATCATCTCTGTGGTGACAGAGACCACTGATGGTTTGGGTTCATGTAACAGTAGAGTTCATTGATTGTGTGATTGACGTAAGATGAAGCTCAGGAAAAGCAGACACATGCAGAGGGGGTTAGGACCTGGGGTGTAAACAAAGCTGTCATGCTAATTTCAAGCATGACTGGTGCGTTAGTTTGTCGTGCATAAGTTTGTCCTCCCCCCTGCGCATGTGAAAGCAGGCATAATACCAAGGGGAGAAAAAGAGTTAAAAAAGACATACTGAGCCAGGATGACAACACTTAATCAAATATGTCTGGGATATTGTCCATGCAGTATTCTTCAAGGCTGAACTGTTCAACAGTGAAAGTGACGTCTTTCCACTTTTTCTTGGTTACCGGGCCATCAGGGGTCTCTATGGCGAAGTGTTTAATGGCTATGTTGGGCAGCAGGGCAATCTTCTTGTACTTGATCTCAAATCCCCACTGCTGTGAATTGAAAAAAAGGAAGAAACCCAACAGGAGTATCAGCAACAACAACTCCTTTGTCTGAGTTTAAAGAGATGCTTGGCAGGTGGCACATCATACCTGGTTGCAGTTTCCGTTATTGCAGCTGATTTGGCACCCAGGCTCCCAGTCCTCAAAAGTCCTCTCTATAACCACCTGCCCACCAACTTTGTAGTGCTTCCTGTAGCAAAGGTACTCCATTGTTATCTATCATGTAAAGACTTTTACTTTCTGAAGAACTTTCATGCTATAAAAGAGTGAAACTCACTTGAAGTCAGGATTGATAATGACATGGTGCATGTTGTCGACAAGTTTGATGTCACTGCCTGAAGCCACAGGCTTGAAACATGTACGACACAAAAGCTGGACACTAGCAGCAGAGTGGCAGTTCCTCTTTTCCACTTGTTGGCTCTCCTGAGCTTTCCTCGAATCCACTGCCTGCTTTTGGAGCACAGCTATCTGGGGACAAAGGAGAATAAAAAGTGTTGGTAGAAACTCATGGCAGTGGGAGTAAAAGACAAAGAATGAAAGAGCATCACTCTCACCTTGCTGCGAAACTCTTGACTGCTCATCTCTTGTACTCTTGCAATGGCTTTTCCAGTCAGCTCTTCTAGATATTCATTGGTTTTCTCCCTGCGCTGTTCAGGTCCTCCTTCCTCTGCGACCACTGAATACTGGCTGTTTTTCGCTCGGGCTCGTCCCCTGGCCTGCAGCTGGGCAATCTCATTGGTAAGCAGTCCATAACGGACCACCAGGTTGCACTCAGGGATGTCGAGGCCTTCTTCTGCCACAGTGGTGGAGATGAGGAGATTGAGTTTACCCCGACGGAAACTGCTGATTGTGTTTTCCTGCTCGCTCTGCAAGTATGCACACGAAAGGATGGAAGGACTAAATCAAACAGCACAAATATATCAGTAGAAAAGTATGATAACTAATCGTCTTTGTGTTAGGATCGTGTAACAACAAACCGGTGTCATGCTGCCTGCCCCGGTGAGGATAGATGCCTTGATTTCAGCTTCTTGTAAGGCTGCATTCGTGTGGACCCAGTCATGGAGGCAGCGTGTGCTCTCTCTGGTTTTGCTGAAGATGATCCCTTTTGATTGCGAGCTTGGACCAAAGTGTTCAAGCAAGACCCCCTCCAGTTTGGACATCCTAGGGTTCTCATAGAGGGGGTTACCTGCCAGTGTCCTCAGCTCCTCTTGTCTCACTGTGTTAAGTTAACACAATATTGTTGTTTGAGAGGTAAAATAAGAACCTAACATAAGTAATACTCATGTTTCCAAACTTAAAGTGATATTCCAGTGTAAATATAAGTTAGGATCAAACACATCATGACACCTAGTTAGACACCCCCTCGAGAGATGAATGTTGCTGACCGCTTGCTTCTGTAGTTATACCAACTTTAGTAATGACTGCATGATAGTAATACACAGTGGTCTACGTCTCCACATGCAAACCTCAACCAAAAAGCCACTTTATAGGGTACCAGCCATAGTACTAGCCATCAAACCTCTTTTTAGCTTTGCCTGGTTTCTTTAGCAAAGAGACCAAACACAACTCACCCACTCTCCTCCAGCAGCCACTTGTTTGTCAGGGAGCCCTGACGAGTTGATCACCGAGTGCAGCAGATCATTTCCATGAAGTAATAAACATCATAATAATTTTGCACTGCAGACGCAGTAGTTCTTCTGCCTTAGAGTCTCCGTCTGATTGAATTTCCATAAAGTAATAATCATCAATGTTCTTCCTTGAGCTGCGAACCTCCGCTGCACTCAGTAATCGACTCATCGGGGCTTCCCCCACAAACAAGCAGCTGCTGGAAGAGAGTGGGTGAGTTGTGTTTGGTCTCTTTGCTAAAGAAACCAGGCAAAACTAAAAAGATGTTTGGTGGCTAGTACTATGGCTGGGACCCTATATGTTCTGTTGATGAAGTTAGGTGCTGTTCTGAGCATTATTTGTGGTTATAGAGTGGCTTTTTAGTTGAGGTTTGTGTGTGGAGACATAGACCACTGTGTATTGCTATCGTGCGGTCATGGCTGAAGTTGGTATTACTAGAGAAACAAGCGGTCGGCAACATTCATCTCTCGAGGGGGTGTCTAACTCTGTATTATGGTGTGTTTGACCCTAACTTAAATTTACGCCAGAATATCCATTTAAGAATAAAAATAACTTTTATCTTTTGAATTTCTACCTTGGTAAAGCCCCACCAAGAAGATGTCTACTCCATCAATGATTGTCTCAAACTTTGGGATGTAGAAATCCTCCAGGTAGCGAAAAGCATCCCTCATTCGCAGGGTGTCATTGATGAGCAGCGCGTCGTTGTACTTTCTGAGGTGGCGTGAGCATTGTGACAGCTGTCTGCTCTTGTCTTTGACACCTGTTCCAAAGACATACAACTTCCATGAGTGCATCAGCCCCTGATCTTGTTTGAACCCTAAAAGGAGATGCTTAGTTTAGTTAGTATTGTTACCTTGCTGCTCCAGTAACACCACGTCCAACTCGTACTCCTGTGTGCCACACTCTCTCAGAGTGTAGTCAGGAGGGATGTCCATGAACTCATGGATTTGGTACATCATCTTCTTCAGAAGATCTCCAAATGGATCCTACAAGATAAAATTCTTCATCTTATTTGGAGTCATGAAGAGATGTTTCAGTCCCTGTCTGCTGAAGTTCAAACAGTGGGTATATGATTTGAAGAAAAATGGTCTTACTTCTGGTCTTTTCTCCACGATAGAGTAAGTCTTCTGAGGTCTGGGCACTTTCTCCTCCAGCTCACACACATAGTCTTTACTTAAAACTATGGCTGAGTCAAGGTTTGAACAAATCTGAGAGAAAAAAAAATGGTGGTGAGGAAGAAGAATCAGAATTGAAGGATCTGTAGAAGGAGGAGTAAATGAACCCTTACCTGCAGTACATGGTCCACAGCTTTTAACAGGATTGTTTCACCCCCTGTTCCCAGAGAGGCAGTGAGGCCAAGGATCTGTGGCAAACGTTTTTCTCCATTCAGCTTCCGCTCTACATAGCAGGCCATTATCTTGTTGTAGACATACTCCTTGTTGGTGTGGTGGCACTCATCAACTATCAGAAGGCTGATCGCTGCATAGATTCAAGAGCGCATCCAACACACGTATGTTAAAACAAAGCCGACTGATCATCACTGATGGTAAAGACTAAAGTTTAAGCCCCCCTTCACTGACCTGAGAGGTCAACTTGTTTGGTTTCTTCTGTGCTCGTCATGGCATTGTACAAAATCTGGGCTGTGCAAATGACCACGTCGGATTTCTGCACCACCATCCCAAAGAAGTCCTTCTCCTCACTGTCTCCGCTGACTTGCGCCAAGGTGTAACAGCCGCCCAGGAGAGGCTTGAACTCTGTGTAATGTTGGTCTACTAGTGGAACCTTCAGAGATAGAGGAAGTAGAAAAAGCATACTGTGTCAACATTTCATGACTCTGTGATGATTCTGCACTCTGCCCTCTGTGTGTTTGTGTGCACTGTTTTTGTTTACCATGTTTACCAGGACCATCACTTTAGCATTCGGTGTGGTCTCCAGATGTTTTTTGGCCACATACACAGCCGCACGAGTCTTTCCACTTCCTGTTGGCAGGCAGATGATTATGTTCTCCCCCTGAAGAGCCCTTTGAACAACTTCTTCCTGATACCCATGAAGATTAAAATCTGCCATTGTGCTCTTCAGTCCTGTTTGACCACACTGAAGAAGACTGAAATCTTCCAATCAAGAAAAGACAAAAGAGCATACTTTAAAAAAAGATACTATCAATATTCTCATACACCAGCAAAATTCTCTGACACCAAAAGTTCTGTTTATATCCTGTTATTCTGAGGCTGCATGTTACATTGTTTTGAAGATATCATAATAGGAAGTAAGATTCCTTACCTCACCATACAGCTGTGTGCTCTGTAGTCTCTCCTTGTCCACTGTCACCACACACCGCAGGTCCAGGGGTTTTAAACTCTGTTTGAATCAGCTGTGTGGCGCACAAACCCGGAAACGAAAGGAAAACCTATCTGAACTCACAAAGTGGCCCAACTGAGGGAGGCTCTGGAGGTACAGCAGATAGTGTTCTTATGCAATGACTGTGTCTTACAGCTGAAACATTTTTTATGGGCTTGAAAAGGGCAGGCCTCTGCAAAGTGTGCAGAGTGCGCCTTTACTGGGCCCTGCCGGTCCCTTTTCATAGAAGCGAAACATACTGCCTGAGACTCCACATATACAGAAAACAAAACAGAAAACAATGTTCATGTTTTAACACATGACTGATGTGCCGTAAAATACACCCTCTGTCTTTGAGAGATCCCATTCCCAAATCTGAGTGTTGCTTTAATATGTCACTCATAACTATAGCATCAAGTGTTTTTTAGTTAAGTTTCATTTGTCCTTGATCAATGTTGTATGTCAAAGGAATGACAAAACGTTTGTGTCATTCCTGTGACACCACAGCCTGTTCATGAATTGGGACTTTCTCTCCTCCATAAAACACACTAAAATTTCCAAGTATTAGTGAACAAGTGAGACATTGAAATGTGTTTTTTTGTGTGTTTGTGTTTTTTTTTTTTAATTGTTGTTTTGAGCAGCCAGAAATCCCAATTTGATTCATACAAAAGTGGATTAGGACCACATGAAGAGGAAAGAATAATTGCAGTAAGGAGATTTAAGTCGAAATTATGTCAATAAAGTTAAAATTTCGAGATCAAAAAAATAAAATGTTGAGATTTAAGTCAAAATTTCAACATTAAAGTCGACATGAAGAAAGTGGAAATTTAGACTTGTAAAATTTTTTTACTTTAATCCCAAAATTTCGACATTAATCTTGAAATGGAAATTCAAAAAAATCTCCCTCCTGTAAAAATTTGTTCTCTTCTTGTGGCCCTTACTCTCTTTTCATAGATTTTAATTTCTCAAAGTCACTGATCTTTTTTCAGAGTAGCATTCAATTCACGTTTCCCAGAATTTCAAGACAAGCTCAACGTGGGGAATCCTTCATAAAAAAAACTTTATTTTCATGAATCCTATTACAGTTACAGTAAATGGCATTTAAAACAAGAGAGTCATCCTCCAACAGGTGGAAAGTTCACTTACTGACCTTTTGTTTTTTTAGAAAGTCTGAAATGCAGCATAGGTAGATTGAGGGAAAGTATGCTATTGACAACCCTGAATAATGCAACACCGACATCACTTCATTAACCCAAAGCTGGTCATGACTCAAGTACAAAATAAACTCACTCAAAACAAGCACACATACCAAAGTCAATGAGACATTCAACAAGCAGGCTCAACCAGCATGGGAGGATCTCCTTGTGAGAGGTGGATACGACTCAGGAAGCACTCCATTTGACTCCTGACGGCTGAACATAAGTATTTTTGTCATAATGCTTTGAACACTGTCAAAAACCAAAACTTAAGTGACTTCAGGTTGAACATCTTTTCACAAATTCAGTCTCTTAACTGCTTGCCATGCATGAACATGAACCAAAGCCTGTGAGAGTTGTTTCAGCATGATGAGACTCGCTTTAAGGGCTGCGGTCAGCCTCTTCCTTTTTATGTTTCATCAACATAAACTTGTCAGTAAACCTGGAGCAAGGATGCAGCATGTAGAAGTGACAGAACAAATCACAGCATCACATGTGACATGGTGAAAGCTTCACCACTGTGTGACCTTGTAACAGGATGAATCAGAGTCACCTGGAGTGTTTTTGTCCATTTCAAACTGAAAGTGTTTTCTTGAAGGCAGCAAACAGTGAGATTATTTTGTTCAGCACACAAGTCCTTTAAAAACTCAACGCCCTGTCCATCAGAAGAAGAAGAGTCTCAAACATGTTCATCGCAGGGCAGCAACAAAGGAGTTCTTTTTTTTTTTTTTCTTCCACCAGACAGTCTGTGAAGTTTCACATTGATTATTTGTTAGCATGAAAGAAAAGTATGATAAATAAGACTCCTTCAGCCCAAATCATGTTTTTTTTAAACCAAAAGTAAAAAAAAATATTCAAGATACTGAAAATACACTGGAATGAAGACAGAAAGAGTAACAAGTACTCACTTCTGAGGGGTAAAACCCAGCAAATGTTCAGCTTTTATCTCAAACACAGTTTTATATTAGGATCATTTTTAACCCAACGATTGATTTCTATATTCAAGACCATTAAAAGATATTGGATTATCCATCTAGTGTCCAAGTGTTTTAACATCTTCAACCATCGCAGAACAAATATCTCAAAAAACGGATGAAGATGGCTGGGATGTTCAAGTGTCTGTCAGTAACAGAAGGCAACGTGGCTTTAGGTCCCGAGGTCCAGTTTCTATGAAAACACCGCAACATTATTCATGTATCCGCTCAAGTGACAAATGTGAAGCAAATTGGAATGAATAAATGGCAATGATGTGACGAAACCAGGTCAATCATATTCTCTATAATAATGGAAAGCGTGGCATTGTTGTGATTTGGACCTTTACCTTTGGTACGCTTAATGAAACGTGCTGATGCGGATTATTAACACACTGTGAGCGCTGGGAAATAGAAAATGGTTCAAGATGACTGTTAGGGGGAAAGCTAATGCCATTTGGATGCTCTGTAATGCTCGACTGGCTCAAACAACTGCATTTAGTCCGATTTGTTCCCCTGTACAGTTTGTCTCTTAACTCAGACATGACAACAGTTAGGTAAGTCCTCCTCATGATCTGCTCCGCTTGACGTGTCACGGCTGTAAAAGTTGCTCTGCATTTAAATAATTTAATGAAGGAGTTCATTTCTCAATCAAGCCTCCGTCTTTTAATTTGAAGTAGAAGAACTTCTCCAAGGTGTTGGCACACTTGCAGTACTCGCTGTCAGGAGGGTTGTACTCGCGGCAGTTGCTGATGATCCGCTGCAGGTCCGCGATGAAAAGTTTCTTGGTCACGTAGTATCTGTTCTTAAGTCTCTCTGTCATGGTCTTCAGGTCTGGGAAGGACAAGCAGGGAAAGGAGGAAAATTATTTGAATTAATAACTTAATAAGGGAGAGGCAAAGCTGCAGCCTCATTAACAAAACGCTCACCAACCTATGGGAAAGCGGATGATCTCATAGTAATCTGGAGCCTCAGATTTTTTCACAGGTTCCATAAAGGGCCAGGCATCAGGATGAGTCTGTGGAGAATACAAAAACCTCGTCAAGCTCTGTTCTAGTGTAGGTCTGAGCGTGAGTCTATCAGCTGTCAAAAGGTTCCACTTGCCTTAATCTGGGCCAGGAGGTTCTTTAACATGTTGTATAACACGTCAGGATCCTTTACCTCTTTCCTGCAAAGTGTAAAGATAAGAAGTGAAACATTAACTCGGGACACTCTGTTCAGGCAGACAGTGTTTTTGTCATCACACTCAAACAACATGCAAGTTTATAAATCCCTTTAGTCCGCATATTGGACAAGGAGGAGGATTGGTTCGAACGTGGGGTTAAAGAAGCCATCTATGTCAAGCTGGAGAAACCATCCCTGAACAAAGGAGGAGGCCCAGTTATACTCGGAATTTTCAAGCTCTGAGTCGGAAATTTATCTGGAACGCCCCCCTGAAGTTGGATTTCCGACTCGTAAAGTGGGACAATCACCAACCTCGACTTAACGACAACAACAAAATCCAAGATGGCAGCACAGTGCATCAGCAGTAAAAAGTGACAGTAAAAGCTCTCGTAATGTATTACTTATCAGCACTTCTGTTTTGTGAAATTAAATGAGTGGTATATGTTTTACTGCCTAACGGCTACCTGTGAACACAGTGCTATGGTGTTAGTAAAAGTAAAATACTGTGTTATGTGTTGTTTACAACTGGTATAGCTAACACCCCCCCCCTGTATTGCATGTTTTGGATGTTTCCCTGCTCCAACACACCTGATTCAATGATCAGCTCGTTATTAAGCCATTACAGAGCTTGATAACGAGCTGATCATTTGAATCAGGTGTGTTGAAGCAGGGAAACGTCCAAAACATGCAGGACAGGGGGGGCTCAAGGCCCTAGGCTGTATATTTCAGCTCTGGACCAAGTCCCCCTTAGAACTGAAGAAGCCTTTTGGAGGAGAGGCAAAACATCTTCATGATAAGCCAAGAAGTCCAGTTACCATTTTAGAAGAATTCCAGGAATAAAGCCCTTTAGTTCACAAAGGTGAAGGCAATGTGGTCTATTAGAGTAGTGAGTGTGAGTGTGCAGAGCTCCCACTGGGTGTTTTTACACACCCTGCCTCTTGCACTTCTGCAATACTCTGATGCAATTTGAAATTACACACTAGGACGCCAGTCTTACAATGTGTGAGCTCAAAGGTGTAGTGGCAGGGGTACTTTGTTGTGGCACTTTTGAGGAGTTGCAGTGTGTGGGGAGCTAAGGGCTGCACACACATAAAATAACACGATTGTAAAGAACACTGATTCAAATGGTTTATGTTTAAAGCTTACCCTTTGTCTTTATTACTGGGTTTCCAGCCTGTCTCTCCTGAAAGAAAAAGACCTGTAAGTCATCTGATAAAACATTTTTAGACTTTTTTTCATTGCACAGACAATACACTCACTTATTCCTGGGATACTCTCCACTGGGATTTGTCGCACTCCCTCTTTAAAGCAGGTAAGACCTGGGTAAACCTTCCTGATCTGGCTCTGTTTCCTCTCGATCAGCTTCTTGATAATCTGTTGTAAAAGTTGAGATGTAAGTGATTAAAAAAAAATAATAGATAATGCCTTAAAGATGCGATCGTCCAGCTGAACATACCTCCTTCTGTCTTTTAATGATATGAGAGAGCTCCGTGTAAGGGATTCTGGGGTTCAGCTCACACTCCATGAGGGTCGCTCCCTCGTAGTCTTTGATGTATCCTAGGTATCGACTCTTCGGCACTTTGATGTCTTTGGAAAAGCCCTGAGAGCAGAGAAAAAATTACTAAAAGGACCAGACTGAGGCTGAGGTTCAATGCGGAGCTAATGTACAGGTCACGGCTGCTGTACCTGTTTCTTGAAGTAGCCGATGGCGTACTCATCAGCATACGTGAGGAAATAGAGGATGTTGTGTTTGATGTGATACTCTTTCAGGTGGTTCATCAGGTGGGTACCGTAGCCCTTCAATCAAAAACATAAAAAAAAGGCAGAAAAAATTCAAAAGTGTGTTATTTTTGGTGATGACTTTTCAGTAGTTTCAATACATTTCATATTCAAGTTATGTCCATGATAAAAAAAAAAAAAAGTTTAAAGATTGATCTCCTAAAAAAAAAGAAAAAACACTTGTTTTTAACACCTTTCCAACAACAGTCTAACTCCCATCTTTCAGCCAGCAAGAGCAGAGCAGAGTCCTCTCTGTGTCTGCTGTATGTAAATGTGGTGGGAACTTATCCAGACTTTATCCTGATCAGTTATTGGGAGGACTGTAATGTTGAATGATGCTGGCTTTGTGTATGCCCGTGGATTTACTTGTGCAATGCACTCCAGCTGATCTCACTGATATGAGAGCTGCCCATTTTTTTTAAATTCACCTTTTTCTGTGAAGCTGTGTGCAGAAAGGGACACCAGCGCCTGCACTGTTTGAGGAAACCGTCATCTTTCCACATCGACAGAACCATGCTGTCCTTACTTTATCAGGCTTTTATTGAAACTGTTTTATCCTTTTGTCTTGTGTCTTGGTTTGGAAACTTGTCTCTTAAAACAAAAATTGCCTAAACCAAATAGCAAAATGGGCGAGCGGGCTGATTGGAGAGGCCCAGCTCTACCCACCATCCCTGTATACTAAACAGTTACAGAGGATGGCTGGCTCCATCTTAAATGATGGCTCCCACCCTTTCAATGCTAAGTTTCAGCTGCTCTCATCAGGCAGGAGGCTCAAAGTACCAGCCTGTAAAACTAAGTGGTACAAAAAATGTTTTCTTCCATCAGCCATCGGGCACATTAACACAGGGAAGAGACCTTGAGAGCTGTTGGTTTTTATTGAGTTTTATTTAGTCTTATTTCAGTCATTTTAATCTCTTATCCCTGAGCACTATTGTCACTTTATATCAGTGGTTCTCCATCCAGTCCTCAAGTCCCCCCTGTCCTGCATGTTTTGGATGTTTCCCTGCTTCAACACACCTGATTCAAATGATCAGCTCGTTATCAAGCTCTGTAATGGCTTAATAACGAGCTGATCATTTGAATCAGGTGTGTTGGAGCAGGGAAACATCCAAAACATGCAGGACAGTGGGCCTTGAGGACTGGACTTGAGAACCACTGTGCCTCCCCATCTGCAGTTGTTTATGATCACAATACGAGTATTACATGCTGCAGCAAGTGAAACTGAAAAATCTATGCTCTTCTCTTCTTGAAGCCGTGCACACAGTGCCTGTTTAAATCCAAATGCATTGCAGCCTTGGCAACGCTCTGCAGCATTTCTTTGGCTGTATACTCTTGCTGAAATCAATAAAACCAGTATAGATAATACAAATTAAAGCTGGCCAGTTTGAAGTTCATTCAGGTCACTAGCTTTGCCAGACGATGCTGGTGTTGCTGCACAACAGCAGAATTCGTCCTACCTTTACTTGTTCATTGGATGTGACGGCACAGAAGACGATCTCTGTGAAGCCCTGAGTAGGAAACATCCTAAAACAAATGCCACCAATGACACGGCCATCTTTGATGAGGGCAAGGGTCTTGTGCTTCCTGTGAAGAAATCAGAATAAGTTCCAGTATCTTCGCAAACAGGACATTTGTTGTACAAACTTGTACTTACGGGTCAAACACCAGCCTGGTGATGTATTCTTTGGGCATGCGAGGTAACTGATGAGAGAAAACATTCTGGAGGCCGACCAGCCACATCAGGATCTTTTTGTTGGACTTCTGGGAGAGCGAGTTGCCAATCACATGGAACTCTATGATGCCCCTCCTCTCCTCCAGCCTGGCAGTCTCGTCGCGGGCAGCATTAGGCGTCAGCAGATTAGTCTAACAACATAAACATATTAGTGTGAGTAATACCGTCTGAACAAATTAACCTCATAAGCCAGCTGAGAGTGAAGCGCTTTACCTCTGGTCCCAGCATGGCAGCAGGATCAGTGATCGTCATCATCACTTCATTGACCAGCTCCATGGGAATGTCTCCCATTACGCGGATACGCTTGGCGTCCTCCAAAGTGAGGGCGTCTTGAAGTTTCCGTTTCTCCCCTGAATGGTCACATGTCGCAACAACAAGAGCAGAGTAAATCATTAAGTTTGTGTGACGATCATTTGATTTTGAGGGTAATCTAGGCAGTGGAGCGCTTACAGACCTGTTATGGGCTCAGCTCCAACAGCATCCATGCTGCTCAGGGAGGAGATACTGCTCAGACCCTTTGGCAGTGAGGGAGAGCCAGATACTGCAGCCGGACTGATGACTGCCAAAGAGACAACAAGGTAAAGGTGGTAACAATGATGTTTCTATGAGTCTTACCAAACAATGAAAACAAACATGTTTAACTCTAAAAACTCAACGCAACCTACAAAAACAAACCAGGCAGTCAGCCAGAAGAACAGGGATTTGTGTCATTATTTGACCCACTAAACATATTTGCAATATATTCAAAACAAGTTGGAACAGGAACTACAAAACACTGAGAAGGTTGTATGATGCTGATATAAACACATTTGGATAAAATGGGTTAATTTGCAACAGGTTGGTGGTGTGACTGTGCATAAGAGGGCACTACAGAAAGACTGGGTCTCTCAGAAATAAATACAGTAAGTTCACTGCTCTGTGAGAGACTGCGTGAGTAAGAGGTTAAAAAATTTCAGAATCATTTTCAGCATCATAACACAGTGTTTCCCTCTACATAGACTTTACTTGTGCGGCCCGCCCAAGAAGATGAAAATAGGATTTAGAAGCAGCAAGTAGCAAGTAGCAATCATTTTTCAAGAGACCAAATGTGGCAAAACGCAGGACTCGCTGGTGGATATACTGAAACGCACCCAAACTGTTGCACTCCGAGTACACTAACTTATTGTTGATTAAACACTGTTTTCTTCCTCATACAGTTTCTGTTGTTGTACCACTGGTTTTGTCTCAGAGACTGTCTGTGACTTTCTCTTCTTGAAGACATGAAGCCAATTGACAGCTATTTCAAGCGTAAGCAAAACAAGTTAGTCAGGGGCCCTGTATGTGCAATAAATAACACACAGTTCATAAACCTTAGTTTGACTAGATTACTTTGAATGCACTTATCAAACACCACGGCGTGACTGACCCGGCTCAAAATCATTTCTTAAAGCATGTCTGTGATCATGAATCACTGCCGCATCAACAAATTCAGGTCAAATCTTTATCATCCAGAAATGCCTGTGCCAATTCTGAGCCCAGTGCAGAACTTTCCTACAGTGTGAAGAATGAAAATTTGACATTTCTAAAAATCACGGATGTTGTGTCCTCCATTGTTAAGAGTAGTGGGACTGGCTGGCTAGTTATCAGTGCGCAGTTTATCTGTAATAGTAAGGGGATGCGGCACTGCTAGTTCACACCATTCATTTGGAAGGTTGTGGAAGAACATCTGCTGCCATCCTGAAAATACTTTTTAAGCCGAGAACTTTCATATTTCAGCTAACCATGTTCTGCAGGGAGTTACTGCAGCATGAAGAGTCCCATTTGGCACATCATGAAATCAAAAATTCAACCAAGGAGACCCTGAACCGTTGAGCAGCTCAAATCTTTCATCAACCGAGAATGGGACATGCATTTTTTTTTTAACTCCAGGAACTGGTCTCCTTGGTTCCCAAACATTTACAGAGTATTGTCAGACAAAGTAGCGATGCACTGAAATGTTTAAGAGGATACTATCCCAGTCCTTGTGCAAAGTCTTATGGGCAACCAATTTAAAATGAGCGCATCTTTAAAACGAGGAGTAGTACTGTGTTCAAAGTGTCGATGATTTAAGAACAGAATCTGTGGGGCAATGATATTTTTGATGCATGTCTTCCCCATCAAACTGAGAACTTTGAAATACCCTTCAGGCCTCTTAACAGCCTCACCTGTCGGATGCCCCAGCTGTGTGCCGTCAGAGGCAGGCATGGTGAAGTCCGCTTCCCAGATTGGTGAATTCTCGCCGTAGATTTCCTCCTCCAGCATCGACAAGAACCTGACACCAATCAGCGCCAAATATTAATTTTTTTAAAGGTAAAAGCAGAAGGAAGTTGATGCTCCCATGAGAAATGAAAGCAAAAGAGTGTGTTTTCTTACTTGGGAAAGTGTGTGAGGATAAGTGTGCGTTTCTCTGGCAGCAGTTTGTCCTTCTCCACCCTGAACTTCTCCAGCAGCTGTCGACGCGTCACAGTGAAGATGGACTTGAGCAAACTGCGGCCGAACACCTGAGTGGTCTCGTAGCGTGGGAGACTGTCGTTACTCTGTGGGACGTGGCAGTAGCAGAGCCACCTGGGAGCCACAGAGGAAAAAACATGAAAAAAGCACATGGTATCAGGATGACACATGAAAATCTAAAGCGATAAAAAGAAGTAGTTACACAGCTACACACCTGGTATAGTCCACCTTGTACGCTGTTCCATCATCTTTCTGCGTGCGCTGGCGATATTGAGTCGGTGTCTCCAGCTTCCAGTAATTGAGGCACAAGAGGAACATCTTTGACAGCTCAAACATGGTCTGCCTTTCCTTTGGTGCCAGGTGGCTGAACTTATACTGAACAAAATTTAAAACTCCCTTCAGAAAAGAGGGGTGAAGTGAGAGAGAAAATGTTTAGTCAGGAGGAAAAAGTGTAAAAAGCCAGAGCATAACAAACAAAAGAGAGGGTTTATGTTCACCAGCTCGATGTTGGGCTTTTCAAACGGTGGACTACCAAGGGAGCCCTCAACAACCGGCTGGCTCATCTGCAGGATGCATTTCCTCAGCAGCTGAGGGAAACAGCATTAAAAAGAAGACTTGTGTTAATATTGAATGGTGACCCAGGATAAACTTGATTAACAATATGAAAAGTACTCAAATTTGTTGACAGATCTGTTTTACCTACCATATTATTTTAGGTAGGGCTGGGCGATAAAACAATAACGATATATATCAGAAATTAATTTCCCTCAATATCACTATAAAGCATGGTCAATATGATTTTTTTGTTTTGGTAGACAATACTAATAGGCAATGAAAAGGGGAGTTGCTCTGGGTCGGGCCACGCTGAACCAATTGTGTTGAATTAGAACCAAGTAGCAAACAACTGCGTAGTAGCAGGCTGCAGCTACACACAACCATAGCACTTAAACACGTGAAGCCGACAGCACTGTTGGTGAGAAAAAAAGAAAATGAGTGCTACCCCGGGAGAAATGCAGATGAAGGCTCAACAGATGATGACATAGTGGACAACACTGGCACAAAAACATTGGCGGTGTGGAGGTATTTTGGTTTTTTGAGGTCGGACGGTAATTCCATATTTCAGTATTTCAGCAAAGTATGTCGAGTACATGTTCTCAAAAAGTCGGGGAATACCTCAAATCTTTTTCACCACCTGAAGCAGTGCCACGTGGCAGAGCACGTGCAATGCAAAAGTTTACAAACCCTGAGCGGAGCAAGGAGCCCATGGCGCCTGTGCAGCCGAAACAGCCGACCATTCAGTCTGCTTTCTGTAGTGCAACACCTTACTACAAACGTCCAAGAGACACAAAGAACTCACAGGTGCAGTAGCTTATTGTATTGCAAAAGACATGCTACCAATAAGAACTGTTAAATTTCGTTTTATATATCAACTGATATGAAATAAAACATATTGTGATAAATTTTTTCCCATATCGCCCAGCCCTAATTTTGGGACACAGAGTTGCTCACCTTGAAAAGGTAAAAGTAGACCTGCTTGGTGTCTGTGTCCTCCTCTTTGTGCA
The DNA here is from genome assembly GCA_962446985.1 of Xyrichtys novacula. Taxonomy (NCBI): domain Eukaryota; kingdom Metazoa; phylum Chordata; class Actinopteri; order Labriformes; family Labridae; genus Xyrichtys; species Xyrichtys novacula. The sequence goes on along the minus strand of OY660879.1, from coordinate 18,345,041 downwards.
CAGACATAAAAAGGTTCTCCACATCCACCACCATCCCCAGCAGCCTGTTAATCTCCTCCTCAGACACATTCTCCAGGTGGGACACATGATCAGCTGTAAGCATGGCGTTAAATCAGTCACTCATAGCGTGGATACATGAACTGTGCCAAGCTACATAATGAAACAGAAACCCCCCCTGATTAACTCTGGATTTGTACAGCATTAGAGGAAAAGGATGGGCTATCTATACTGAGTAAATATATGGAGGTGGGTTAGTTTGTACCCAGTGCATGTCCACAGCTGCGGCAGGACTCGCTCAGGCTGGCTGCTTGCTGTTGCAGATCCATACGTGTAGCTGATGGGGGATTTGGGTTTTTCCATCCATTGCACTTGCATGTATCACTTGCCTAAGAATAAGCAAGACATGGTTAACACCAAATACAGCAATTCAGAAAATGCCTCTGGTATTGATTTTATTGGTTCATGAATGGTTACACTGACTCCAGAGCCACTTGGTAGAGCAAGCACCTTGGACGGTTACATATAAATGGGTCCGTTAGCCGGTTAGCTAGCTTTAAAAGTTAATCAATACGCTCCGTGACTGCGATATTTATTCGTTTTTTTGGGTTGCGGCACCTTGACTGCGCTTCAGTTTGCGGCTCCGCCTACAGTACTGCTAATTGAAATGATGAGTGCTTTGTTGTGGTGAACTTTGGCTAGCTATGCTAGTTACCTTGCATGCGGAGAATACGCCAAGTTTCTCCAGCTTTTTCGCCCGTGGGAAAGCTCGGACTTGGGCTTTTTTCTGGCTTGCTCGCTGTTGCTGGCTAAGTCCCGGTCTCGCCGGGTCACTGTTTCCTGACCCGGAGCCTGTCGAGGCGGTACTGGACCCAGCTGACCCCGTAGTCTGGGCTTGGAGAAGCCGGGGTTGCAAGGCCTGCGCCGCCGGGTCCGACATCTCCACGCTGCTCGACTCTCTTCCTCTGCTGCCGTTCAGCTCATGTGTCGCCTTCAAGTGCTGCACATAAAATCGGATTTAAGAAAACCGCAACTTATTTTTTAAAAATCTTAACGCTTGAAATAAGAAACTGGTGGGGGTTTTTTTCATTGCAACGGAGGTACTGGGCTTGTACAAAAGACGGTACAAAAAATAATTAACTTCTCTGATAAGACTTTTCAACACAATGTCCGATAAATCACCCCAAAGCGCGAGGGAAATTTCATTTCATTTCATTTCATGTTTATTTATTTCATTTCATTCATGATACATGATATAATACATTGCACTCATCCTTTATTTTATTTTATTTTTTTCTCATGTTAGCATGTGAAATGAAAAGGAGCAGACAGAAGACAAGTCTTATGTACGACTGCCCCTTCACTACAACACATTTATCTATGTATAATAAACTCTAACCTCTTTACATCAAAATTAAAGCGATTAATTAGTGTGAGTTGTTAAATATCATGAGATAATTGATTCTCGTAAGTAATTTCAGTTTCAGCAGAAAAAATAACCCCTGCCTTTTAAAAGTTTTATTTTGAATACCTGTACCGGAAGTTGTCTAATGCCCTGTTTCAATTGTTTTCATTTTCACAAGTTTGTAACGCCCCCCAGTGGACATTACCTACACCATCATCTAAAGCAGGCGCTGTGCTTCTCTTCACAGGAATTTTGAACATTTTTGGATAAGTTAACGATCGTAACTGGGCAGCACTTATTTTTGTGATACCTCTGATAATTACTCTAATAATAAATGCCTTTAAATAAATCGGTCTTTTGTTACGCAGTGACCACAAATGAACTGCAGGTTATTACGTTTATAAAACTGTAATTCCCAGTTGTGACGTTAAAAGTATTTGGTTTATTCGTATGAATTGGAAAATAAATGCACATTTTAAAAAAAAATGTTTGTGCCTTTTGTGCAGTTGTTGGGTTACAGATGTGTTGTAGTGTAAGTTATGACATCTACCATTCACTTCTAACAATCTAAAATCCTAATATATGGTATAAATGGCTTTATGATGGTTATGATTTTTTGTGTGTAATTGTGGAATGTGAAGAATAATCAAACAGACATCCAGAAGAGATAACTTCCCCTCCTTTATTGGTAAAATTACTTCTTTTTTTTTTCTTTTTCCACTTCCAGCCCATGACCCACCCCTCCCATTACCCCCATCTAGCAGTAGTGGCTGCTGTGCAGGTACTGTTGTGCTAGTTGTTGATGCCATAACAGGATGACAACACTGTTGAAAGAAATCCCTCCCTGATATGAAGAGTAAAAACAGAGAGAAGAAAAAGACAAAGGAAGCTGACGCTAACATTTCAATTCACAAAGATGATGAGACAGAACCAGTGCATTTAATACCATAGATCTTCAGAAAAACAAATTAAGACATAAAAAAAAATTCATCATGTAGATTAAGGTTAACAAAACAGCATGTAAAGATTGGGAAGATATTGTTTAGACAGTAACTACTGATTGATTATAAACTTGAAAAGTCTGATACAAATACAGCAATGTTGTCAATACACAGTCGTGATTTTGGTCAAGGAAATAAATCTTGCTTTTTGTATTTTGTCATTTTATCATGAGGATTCAAAAACGTTATATTAATGCTAAAATTACTTATGGACGACAATGTTAATGAAGTACTATTTACTGTATATGGTTTGATAACATAGATGATTGTAAAACCTTTAATGTTGAGGCTTCATAACCATATTGAACAGCCTGTGTCAAAAGAAGTTGAAGTAATAATAGTGATAACAATAACAATGTAATAATTCAATCTACACAGCTCTATAGAGAAGCAAATATCTGCCAACCCCTGCTCTGCTGTTAGGAACTGTCTCTCTTCTTGTCTTCCAGGACACTGACCAGGATGTGAAGGACTGCTGCATGCACCTGGACTGAAGTTTTACTGAAGTCATGAGACCACAATCGAGACAATTTAGAAATTTCTGGTGCATGGGGGAAGCAGGGAGTAGAAGAGACAGAACAGGACCAATCAACCTGTTTTAATTCCTTGCAATGTTATTTTTTTTTCCTTTTCACAAATACAGAAACAAAAAAGAAAATGATGGCCATATTAAGTGCCATTCGTATTGAATCATATTTGTTTTTCCTTCTTCCATGAATAGGACTTTTTTTTCTCTAAGGTGATGTCAAGTGTCCATCATCAATAGAGAGGTCATGGAGCGGCGATTCCTTGGGGCTAAAACATGATTCTGTGATTTCTTGGTCTGTTGGTTCATCATCTTGAGCCATCAGAGGGGCTCTGGCAGTTTACTGGCCAGTGGACTCATTTGCCAAACAGTTTATTGGTGCTCGTAGGATTGTTGGTCCAGCCATGGTTTGGTTTGACCGATGGGACGTTGTTTGACAGCTGGCTAATATCTGGTCTGGTTGATCGAAGCTGTAGATTGGTTGGATCAGCTGACTTAATGATGCGTTGGTTAGTTCCCTCCCCCACAGCACTGCCCACTCCTGCCCTGTGGTGCAGCTTCCTGCAGGTCCACTCCGCCACGCGCTCGTCCAGCAGCACCTGCTCCACCCTGAGGCTCATTCTTAGGAAGCTTTTTGGCTATTAGGGGAAGGGGAAAAGTACAATGAATGGCTGCTTTTAACTGAACAACATTTTCTATTTTAGTAACTCTTATGTTATTTGTCAGAGAAAACATCTAAAGCCTCCAAAAAAGAGATTCAAAGAACCTCTCGTCACACTCAACACGTTTTATTCAACCGCATGGATGCTTACCCACATTTAAATTCAGCCAAATAAGCTATGCATGTACAGCCACGTATTTTTAGAAACCTAGCTTTCATTTCTAGACAGTGTGAGTGGTGGTGGTGGTGGTAAACTGTGCTGTTTTGTTTGTGCTAACAGTCTCTAACCTGCAGGCTTTACTTATCCTGTGTAGTAGGATTCCAAAGAGTTGTCTGACTAACTGTGCAGATGAAGTGACAACACTTTGACAATTGCTTGTTGGCATTAAGTGCACTAAAACCATAGATGTTTATGAGCTTTGTGAATTAAGTTCATTTGGCCTTTTAATTCATGACTTTTTAGAGTGTTTTGCCAGTACAAATTGAAACCAGGAAGCAGTATCAAAGTAAGAGGAGTTTAATAATAAGTTCTGATCAACTAAACTACTGCTGTGATGCAAACATTAGCTGACTATCCAGAGGTAGAGATGATTTCTTAAGTGGATTCTTGTCAGCTCTAATGAGCACTTACCTATAGCCATAAAAATCTCATTGACATTCATTGCAGTCTTGGCTGAAGTCTCCATAAAGAGCAAGCTGTTGTCATCTGCATATGCTTGTGCTTCCTGGAGACAGAGATACAGAAATGGGTGATTTCAGACACAACATATATTTTCAGGGTGGATTTAATGGTCCAGCTTCTCTTTACCTGAAGATCTACGGCTCTCTTGTTGGCCAGGTCTGCTTTGTTTCCTGCCAGTGCAATGACAATGTTTGGGCTGGCTTGTCGCTGGAGCTCTTTCACCCAGTTCTTTGCACGTGTGAAAGTGTCCTTTAAAAAAGTACAACATGCACAATCATAAGCAGGCTGTGTTTAAACTTTAAATCCCTGGTGCGATTTTTACACATTACGTATGAATTTAAGGGCTTGAGGAGCAAAGTTCTGCGGCTGTCTCTTGAACTCAGCAATCATCAACTGAGCTGGCAGACAAGGATCATGCAAATGACTCAAGACCTTCAGACAGCTCTGGCACAGTCCAGGTGACTTACTGTGTTGGTGATGTCGTAGACCACAATGGCAGCCTGAGCCCCCCTGTAGTACATGGGTGCCAAGCTGTGATACCGTTCCTGTCCTGCAGTGTCCCAGATCTCAAACTTGACTGTTGTATCATCCAAACATACTGTCTGTGTGAGGAAGGCAGCTGCAAAGAAAACAAAGCTCATCAGAATGGTGGGGAGATTTGTAGAAAACCAGAGAAGTTATCAACACAGATGAAGTCAAACATTTTACACAGAGGTAGTCACAAGCTCTCTGGAATTATCAAAAAAATAAAAAGTGGATTTAAATAACAGTACAAATTAGGGCCCGACCGATTTATATGCAAGCCAATTAAATCGACCAATTTTAGCCCGTTTGAGACTAATCGGTAATCAGCCAAAACTTGACGATTTTTGCTGCCATTTGAAAAGTTCCCTGACTCATCCTGTAGATGGTGCAGCGACCTCATGACAGTCTTCATCCACTAACTACCTCACAGCACAGCAGAGTGACGGATCTGCAGCAGGCAGCTCAGGGACACGCGGAGGAGAGTGGTCCGCCTCAACAGTAAATTAACTAGTTTGTGAAATACACAATAAGTCAACAAGTTTCAGTTCAACCCACTACACTGAGAGTTTCGGTCACACACCATGTAATATGCAAGCTAACGTTAGAGTTAGCCATCTGCTATTAGCCTTGCTACACTGTTAGCCGTACCAGTAACGGTAGAATAAACAACAGTACACATTACGTGATCGAGCTACTTCGCATGTCTCCAGATGAGACAGGACCGGAAATGTGTAGTTGAAAACGCTTTTTTGGTCTGAGTTTGATCAATCGGTCTTCCTGTCGGCGTGAAGAGCAGTAGCCTACAGTATATCTACAGTATAATAAAGTACACTGTTGATATCTACAGTATATATATCTGTTTTTAAAACCTCATAAAAAATTTAAAAATCGGCCAATTAATCGATAATCAGATTTTTTCCCCCCCTAATAATCGGTATCGGCATTGGCCCCAAATAATAAATATCTGTCGGCCCTAGTAAAAACATATCACACCTATTAAATTTATAAGACTAAATAGCAGCGTGGAAAACAGGCCGTAAAGGTTTGTCTCAAAGTACACATGAAAAAATTTTTGTAGAAACCAGAGAAGTTATCAACACGGATGAAGTCCAACATTTTATATGGAGGTCGTCAAAAACTCTCTGGAATTATCAAAAAATTTAAAAGTGGATTTGAAAACAGTAAAAACATATCACACCTATTAAATTAAAAAGACTACAGAAGAGTGTGGAAAAGAGGCTGGAAAGGTTTGTCTCAAAGTACACATGAAAAAAGGAAAACCTCAGGTATACACTGGGAACATACTGTACACATCCAACCAGCACAACTGCACACTCAGCCGACTGTCACATGACTGAGGAAACTGCACACTCACTTACAAAAGCACACACGCTTTAAAGCTGTGTAATCTTTGACCAGGCATGCAGCCGACCATAAATTCAGCGGGATCTGAAACATGCTGATGTGTTTGGAGTCTTCGGGGAAATCGAGCATCCTGTCCGCATTCTTAAGCCTCATTACTCATTAGGCAGGTAGGAGGAGGAGGAAAATGTTCATTTGATAGGAAACAAAAAGAGGAAATGACACCAAAAGAAGGCCTGTCTCTAGCTAATACTCAAGTGTGTTTTTTTTACAGTAATCCAGAGAGTAATGCGGTCATACCCAGTAACAAAATGTCACTTCACAGAATCTGTTCCTGTCCCATTGTGCGCTGACTATGGTGACCTCGGGGGTTCAGATGAGTTCCTAATGGCTTCCTTCACCTCTCACACACACACACCACAATTTCTATCTGTATCTCAACTACATACTGTCAGCTCATAACCTAAAAATGTCATAATCACCACAATATCACAATCAGTTTCTAAGGGTATAGATACCAAAGTTTCCTTACATGTAAATGCAACATCTAGCTTCACAGCATAAAGACATGGGACAGTAACAATGTGCATTCGTTATTGTGTGCTACCAATAAGCTTCTGTTAAACCTAGCATGTTTACAAAGTAGCAGGCAGGGGGGATCAGACCCAAAGGAGCGAGACTGTAGGAGGTAGGTGCCTTAGATGAGTCAAGTTAATGAAAGACTGAAAAAGCTCCGTCTCAGAAAACAGCAGCTTTGGCAGAGAAATGCTCAATCTGTCAAACCAATCTGTTGTTTTTATAACTGTACACCAGTCAACGGTTTACAGTTTACTCCTGTAGCCCTTGGGCTCTTTGCATTGTCAAATAGATCTCTCCCAGATTTGTGCCAAAGTTAAAGACAGGTAGAGGAAATCCCCAACTGTGGTCTCTCAAGTCCTTCCTGTTTCAAGTAATGTCTGCTGCAGAGCGAATGGATTTCATTTCATCGAGGGCATTTTCTGTTTTCTACCTTACTGTTACCACTTTAGAGGAAACGCAACTTGCTTCTGCACAATCAGTGTACATGTCTGTGATATTTGAGGGATTTACTGGATAATAGGAGGGTGATGTGATCAGCTGTAAAAAAACAGGTTCAGCCACACCTTCTGCTGCACATGCTCAGACAACAGAAAATATTCAGACCAACACACATGCAGTTCTTATGTACCGGCAAAAACATTTGTGATAATTAAGTTATCATCCTGCTATGGAATATGTTCTAAGTTCTAAAACTTTTATTCAGCATTTTGCTTCAAACCTCAGACTGAATCCTCTTACCTTTAAATAACAGCTTTTAAAACATACAGTTTTAAGGCCAGTAAATCATAAAAAAGAGAAGACATGAGTCTATGGATTTAAAACTCTAACTCCTCACCTCCTATGGTGCTCTCCTGGTACTCATGGAACTGGCCTTTGACAAAGCGCAGCACCAAGCTGGATTTTCCCACCGCCGATTCCCCCAACAGCACAAGTTTAAACTGGCAGATCTTGTTGCTCGCTGCAGTGCCATTGGTCCGTGCTGGTCCGCCTCGCCCTGCCATAGCGCAGTGTTGAAGACTGGGAACAAAGATGAAGAAGAGGCCAGGAGTGGAGGGAGAAAGTCTGGTTGACTTTTAGATTGGGGCTCGGTGCAGGGGCAGATGAGGGCTGGGTGAGTCGAACTGGGGTAGATGATGTTCAAGCAGGTGGATGAGCCAGAGGAAGAGGAGACCTCACCAGTGAGAGCTGGAAAACAAGCAATTTAGGATGTTAGCTAAAAACACACTACAGCCAGCCATGATGTTGTCAATCCACTGCTAAAGTCAGTGCAAACCTGCAGAGGTTCAGAAAATATATCAGTTTTTTTCAGTGTTCCTGCTGGCAGCTGTCAATGAAAGTGATGAATTAGCACAACAAACATTACCTGTAAATATGTCAGTTATACAATATCTGTTTTAGACAGGGATTTTATCTGACAAATAATGGTTTATGCTGCTGACAGAGAAACCTGCATTACACTGGGGCTTGGCAGCCAGATAAAGAGTTAATTATATGACCATGTTTAGTATAAACAAGAGCTGAAGGAGAACATCAGTGTCTCTTCTGCCACACTCTGACAGCTTCAACAAACAGTGAGTGTTTTCAATATGTGTGTATGCTTCCCTACGTACCACACAAAACTGTCCTACATCTGTTTAAGAATATAAATATTAGGGGTGGGAATCACCAGTGGCCCTGCAATACAATATTATCACGATACTTGGGCCACGATACAATGTTATCATGATATTTGGGCCGGGGTACGACATTATCACGATACTTGGGCCACAATATATTATCACGATACTTAGGCCGGGGTACAATGTTATCATGATACTTGGGCCACGATACGACATTATTACAATACTTGGGCCACAATATATTATCACGATACTTGGGCCACGATACAATGTTATCATGACACTTGGGCCAGGGTACGATGTTATCACGATACTTGGGCCACGATACGACATTATTACGATACTTGGGTCACAATATATTATTATGATGCTTGCGCCAGGGTATGACATTAACATGATACTTGGACCATAATATATTATCACGGTACTTGGGCCAGGGTACAATGTTATCATGATACTTGCGCCAGAATACGACATTTTCACGATACTTGGGCCACAATATATTATCATGTTGCTTGGGCCAGGGTACGACATTATCACGATACTTGGGCCGCGATACAATGTTGTCATGATACTTGGGCTAGGGTACGACATTATAACACTACCTCGGCCACAATATAGTATCACAATGCTTGGGCCACGATATGACATTATCACGATACTTGGGCCACAATACAATATTATTGCTGTTTTTAACATTTTGCAATACATTGAGTATTCTGAAACAATATATTGCAATTTATACTTTTTTTTTCAACTGTTTAGCTAATTTAGCATTTGTCTTTCCTTTTTGTTTGTCTTCTTTATGCTGTATTTTATTTTCAATTAGCACATCTTGCCAACCTTATATCTATTTGTTGTACTAACTTTCTCCTGCTCTATGATGTCATCTCTGCCAACCTCACTAGACAAACAGTTGATTATATTTTTCCATTATCATAGATTTGACTTCATACAAGTAATTTGAAAAAAATCGATACTTGGTAAATGAGACAATACAATATATCACCAGACAAATTATTGCGATACTATGCTGCATCGATTTTTTTCTCCCATCACTAATAAATATCAAACATGAAAACACAATAAAGTTTAAACATAAATATCATGGGACAAACACGATTATTAGCATGTTGAAGCTTTGCCCTAATGGCAGATAAGTTAAACACATTAGTTCCTGTGAGTCATCTCTTTGACAGATGTCCATCTCCAAATTTCAGCCATGACTTCTTCAGCTGTTTCCCTGTTGTGAAATCCAAACCGGATTGCGAACTCATCACAGATGTTCACCAGCAAGTCAACATTAAAACACGTTAACTCAGCTTCCAGTAGGCCACATGTTGATCAGTGAGAACAGAGTGGCACTGATAAAATGCACACTAACTCTGAGTCAGTCTTGTGGTGGATTTCAGCAGGTTCACACTCAGCACAAAGATAAGAAAAGAAAGTTTATCAAAACTTTTCTTCAAATTAAAGACACCACTCTTATTTGTCTCAGTTATGTTTGAAAACTACACGACTCTTTAAGAGGTCATTAGTTTATTTTATTTTGCTCCGACCGACCATGTTTACAAGTGTGAAAACCTCATCTCATTTTTCTTCAGTTGGCTGCTAAATGTGAGGTCAGCCAGCTTCTGCTTGGTCAAAAGACAGGAAACTCAGCTCAGCTCAAAGCAGGAAGTGAAGATTGCAGAACATGTTTTACTGCTGAGCACGTTAAAATCTGGGATAGCCTCAGCTTTTGTCAATGAGACAACAACACATGATGTAGCAACACAATGGGAGACCCAGGAGGTTCGACTTTTTCCTCAGTGAGTGAGGAGGGAAATGCCAAGAATGTGGAAAACTTCAGGAGTCACTCCTGATAGTCCACAAAGTTTAGCCCTTTTTTTCCAGCTCGATGCTGAGCCAGGCTTAAGCTTCAGCATGTGACATAAGATCACGGCTCTGTCCATGAAATATTCAGTAAAGGCATGTTTCATTTGACAGTGAACCAACCATGCTGCATATGCTTATTATGAGAACAGCTTTCAGAAGTAACAGAGGTACAGAGATTCTTTATCTCGCTAAATTCAGTTCAACTAGAGCAGCTTCAACACATGGTTTATGAGTCTAGAGAAGATCTGTGTTTGATAATTATTCAAACATTCTGTACCAACAGTGAAGTAAAGGCCTCTCTGGACTCTTAAACTGGCAGACACGCACTATCACAAGGCCTGAGAGAGTAAAGGGAAACCCTTCAGTGGCTTCACAGAGTTGGAGACAGAATAAAGGCACTCTGTTCACTGGGTCAAACAGGTGGTCAGGACTCATTTAATTGCAAGCAGCAGAGCTGAGCTCTCACCTGTTCACTTTGCTCATTAAATGAAGCAAAGGAAAGGACGAGGTGACTGACTAGGATTGTGGAGATGAGTGGAGATGAGCTTATCTCAGCAGGTTCTATTGGAATAACAATCAGCAGGACGTGATCATCTTAAAAATTGGTCGAAATGAGATTATTGACAGAATACGAAAGGTCACACATGCATGTTTTCTTTTGTAAAGATATGGTTAATGCAATGTGCTGTATGAACAACAGAGCTTGTGACAAAGGTTCGCAAAGAACAAAAACTCCGAGCTGCAGAAACTCAGACAGCTAGAGAGAAAGATGAAAGTAGCCTCTAAGGAGTCAAGTCAGGATATTTGTCAAGATATTTTTTTTCTGCTAGCAGTTTAATGCAGAATATAATAATTAATATGAAAATTAAATATTACTATTAATGCAACAAGCTGGGAGCCGACTGATAATCATCGCTTCTACAAGGCAGACCAGGTCAAAGAAAAGCGTGCTAGTCTATCTTGCAATCAGAGCCTCTCTGTTTCGCTGAGACAAACCTTCACACATCTCAAGCAGCCTGCGACGGAGCCTTTGATGGTATCCTTAATGGGCCCTGAAGACCTCCACAGGGAAGTGGGTCAGAGAGAACGCCAGAGAGACAGACAGTGGGATGAGGGTGAGGGAAAGAGGGAGGAGAGAAAGGCAGCGCCTGTGAAATATTCATCACTGCCTCCTGTATGCTCCCCTGCCAGCATGATGTCCGAGCACTCAGCAGGAGCACAGATTGAAGTGCATTTAATTCCTAAAAATATGAGCATGTAGACAAATTAAGCTCCTGCATGGATACACCGAGCTCATTTAAGGTACTGCAGTGGAAAATTAATGAGTTCTTGTCTTGTGTGAAACATCAATAGTCAGGGAAAACAGCGGCATCAAGCCACAGTTCGTAACTAGCTGTAGATTGAGAGGCCTCATTTATGCAAAGATTAAATTACGCCTGAAAAATGCCCTATTTTTTCATTAGAGACCAGATTGAATTTACAATAGAGGAAAATAAAATTAATATGACTTACAAAACAATTAATTGTGTAACCTGAACTGAGTTACAAGTTTTATAGAGAAGAAGTCCAATAACCTTAGAGGTTGGTGTCACTATACCAGTTTCATGGCAACAAGCTGGGACTTGTGCTGCACCCTTCACAGGGCGGGGTCCAAGAGGAGCTGCTTCTTTCTGATATGAGGGGCTGCATCACCAGCCCTCTCATAATAGGCTACATTGTAAACCGCTTAGTTTGAAAGAAGCAAATGCATGTTCTCTAAAAAAGCTGCCCATTACCAACACAAGAAAAGATACCTAAATAAAAAAACAGCCTGTAAGATCTCTAACCAAACAGTAAAAGGCTCCTGATTCAGTTAACGCACCCCTCTGCAGTTCAGGTTTCCAATAAAGAATGGCTTTAGAGACAATGAAAGGGAAATTTGTGACTTGACTCAGGAGAAGCAAACAGGGCTCATCATGAGCTGTGAGTAAAGCCAGTAGGATATCACCACTACTTCCTTTTTTTGTGACTTTTCCGTGGGAAACACAGAAATAAGTTATCCACAGACTTTACTGAAATCTACATCTTGGAGTGAAATAGAGTCAAGATGCTGAATCACCCAAAGAAGACAACACATTTACAGACTCAAATATAAAAAAAACAAGGAACATGGCTTTACGTTACATAACTGCTTGCAGTTAAGACAAAGTCTTGCACAGGTGCCCTATGTCATAACATGGGTATGTGTCAAGGAGGACATACACTGATAGAAAATAAAAACTTCAAATTAAGCTTTTTTCTTGCAAACATTAAAACTATAAGTTAGGACAGGCTTGACTGAGGGTTGAGTGATCCTTACAGAATGAATATCTGTTAATAAAGCACATCACTCGGTTCCTATGGAAGTTAAAAACAGCAGCTTTTAATGAGCATGAAAAGGGAAGGGTATCTTGCTTTAATAAACCCAAGTGTGGTATAATGACTGATAATACACAAATACACCATCTACCCATCACGTCATTCAGCATGTGTCACCACGCCAGAGGGACAAGGTCCAAATGTAATAAAAAGAGCTCAAGCAACTGACAGTGGGTACCTTCTCAGTCCCAAAGGTCCTAGCTGTTATACAAGAGTCGTGAAAGAAACACGCATATTATGTCAAAATATATGCACATACATGAATGCAGGCATTAAATCACCTTGTTAGTGTCAACTGATTGAACCACAGCAGAAACAGTCAGCTTGATCATCTATAAATGTAATACCAGCATAATCAGCGACAATAAAAGAGTAATTATATCAAAAAGAAATGTTGTCAGCAGTAATGACACCTTTACGACTCCTTTATGTGATGGCTGAAAGCACAGGTATGCAGGTGTTTACTGGCCTCAGAGGTAGTAAAGGGACAGTAAACCGTATTAACTACACTTAGCAAACATGTCAAGTGGTGTATTCTACAAAAAAAAAAAAAAAAAAACATCAGCACTTTACTGAAGGGAGATAAGCTGGTGGAGAAATTTGAGACTGTGACCACCAGGATCTCCACAGTTACATATATTCTTTCATATATCTGCACAATAACTTCTTAGCAACTTAATGGGCGTAAAGTAAGAGCAGCAATGTTACCAAAACGGACATACCACGCAACCAATTTCTACAAAACAGTATTAAAAACTGCGTGTTAAAGTTTGGACCTAATGCTAACTGGCTGTTTGTTCTGTATTGGTGGACTAGCTTAACTGGCCGTAGCTAGCTCACTAACAAACCTTACACAAAGAAAGACCCAAGCTCAATGTTAACAAAAAACTACAGTAAGACTGTCGTATTATAGCGTAAAATAAGCTAACACCAGCTTTTGCTCTAGCTACAGTTCACGTTACCTGTATTAACCGGTAATATCGAGCGGTATCGGCAAAATAGCTGTTTGGTAGCATAACACGGAGTAGTTTTGCCAACTTGCTAGCGTCAACAAGCTAACCTTCTCTTAACAAACGACAACTTACCCTTTAATTCGCAGTAGCATACTATCGTGAATCATCGTTTAGAAATGCTGGTTTCTGTCAGCGTTAGCTCGGTTAGCTGCCGTGGTCAAGTGACAAAAACGTCAATAGACAACTTTCCTTCTCTCGGCCCCACGTCGTCAGCTGTTCGACATTTGACAAACCCGGGGACTTATTGTAATGTCTGGTGCTGACACGAATTTAAATCATCTGCTTTACATTAATTTTTGTGCCAAGTCTGTTTTATCGACATGATCTGGAGTCTCGGCAGCCTCCTCTGCTCTCGATCCAGACTGGGGGACACTCGGCAGAACCCGGACCTACGAGCGGTTCAACAAAATGTGACGGAGGGAATCTAAATGCTGCTTAAATATCGTGGACATTTACATCACACATTACATTTAGATTTCAGCGTTCATATCAACCCCCCATCTTTGATCATTTCCAGTTATTTGACTTACAATACTTTTTCTTCTTTTGCTGGTCTCATCGGCGGCTGCTGTCTTCTCCTTCTTGGGCTCCGGCCTTCCCTTCCGGTTTGCAATTTTTCCGGGAACGTCCCACTTTTTGTCGGCGGTGGTCTGACCAATGACAACAGCAGGCTGCACAAAACACCACCGTCTGCAGGTCGAGCCGGGCCGTAGTCTCTGTTTTATAAATATTAAATAAAGATTTGTATCTGAAATGAAAACCAACATACGCTATGTAGCTTTAACCAGACAGTCAGCACTAAAATGCTTTTTGTATTTGAAGATTTTTAGTCTGTCCTAAGTTTTATTAGATTTGTGTTCAGACCAAAAAATATCATTTTGAATTTGTTTTATACATCAATTGTGGTATCTATGAGCTAAAACATGAGGTCAAAAACCAATCATGAAAGTCCTCCATTTTAGCTTAGACTAATGAAGTCATAACAGTAGTTCAGGGGTAAGTTGAGCCAGTGGCTCAACTGAGAAAGTGAAGGAGTATGATGAGAAGATCAGAGTTTCAGTTCAGATTGTTGAAATGTGTTACTTTTTCTTTTCAAAAATACAGCTGTGATTCATCTGAATCAAGGCATTCTCATGTTATAAAGGCTTTTTACAAAACAGCTTTTGAACAGTTATATGCAATAATGATAATAATAAATAATGTACCCGTTGAATGGTGTATAATAGATAAAAATACACATGAATGTGAAGAAGTGACTGTTATTTAGGGAGAGAGAAGGTGAGGGAGGGCTGGGGTGGAGAGTTGGGGGGTAGTAGGGATACGACTCGACCCCATACTTACCCCATACACAGGGGTAAGTTGACCATAGGAGACCACTTTTTTTGCATGCTATATTATCAAGAAAGTCATGTTTACACTCATTCTGTTGGTTTTCATGGATGCACAACATCTTGAAATATACGCAGATACACCAGTTAGAGACAAAACTATGATTGCCTTGATGTAGTGATCCGAAATATGAAAAATGGCTCATCTTACCCCACTCTCCTCTACCTGCTTCTGTCAGTGTCCTTCTTGATTTTTTTTTTGTCACTTATATTTTGTAGGATGCAGGTCCTCCTCATTTGCATGGTCCAATTTGATGTTGTTTATTTTTTTCTTTTTTTCCTGCACTACAGGCGTTACCCAAAGAAAAGACCAAAGTTAAAGCAGGAATTTTTGCTTCAGTTTTATTTATCTTGACAGAAAATTAATTAGAAAAAAACATTTAGATAACAATCAATAGCTTAACAGATGGTCTTAGAATATTTGGAGACTAACAAATATTCATTCTATATCAATGCATGCAAAATATCAAGTATTCTGATATTCAGATGTGATAGCTGAGGAAAGCCTATTTAGGAGAGTCTGTAGGAAGTTTGCACCCTGATTAGAGCTTCTGAATTTGTATTGTCCAAAAGGACACTTGACTTCCTTCAACAAAGTTCAGACACAAGTTTCCTTTCAGATCAAATAAAACAACACTAACACGTCTGTTGTTGTTTTTGGCAGCTTTCATGGTAATGCCAAAACTCCTCTGCTCCCTGATGAAGAGCACTGGACATTATCCTAGGGGATTTCTGAAGTACAATAAATAGATAAATAACAGGTTTTTTTTGTTTTTTTTTGTTTTGTTTTTTAAGTTAAGGTAAACTTTTAGATTATGCCTTCATATCTTAAAGTTCAGTAAAGTTTCAGACTTGGATATGTGTGATTTTGAAGGGCTACTGGTGGAAAAGTTGTGCAGGACAACTGCATGGATGTATATTTTTTTCATTTTGAAATGAAACAAAACATTGAAATCATCTTTTTGAATCAGAGAAATCCCACATGCACAGTGCAGCCATGGTCAGGTAGATATGTATAGTTGTTTCATAAAGGCTGAAATGTAAAGGTGATGAAAAAAGAGAAAAGTATTAAAGTATCCCAGCAGGCATATGCATTAAAAAACAATGTTATTTTCTTTTTAACTTAAGAGTTTGTTACCATATTCTTCTCTTTATTCTTTACCTGTTTATAAATCTTATTATCTTACCAAGAAAGTAGATCATGTTTTTTTTTCATGCTGAGCGATGGAAAGTTGTAACCATCCATCACCACTTAGTGGTGCTGTACTCTCAAAGCTGTTAACTGCATCTCAGGCTTTGGTCAAAAATTCTCCTATGTATTAAAATGCCTCAGGAAAGGTTTTGCATCTGCATGTCCTATAATAGACCATCTCCCCATTTCTCCCCATTGACATTACTTGCAGAACAGAAATTAGTGTCAAACAATAGCATCTGATAATAGATAATTTCATATAAAACATGAAAAATACTCTGTACAAGTGTCTCTCATAGTAATGGCAGAAGGGAGAGAGATCAGAGATCATTTTATTGGATGGAATCTGAGCTCCCACAGTCTTTGAAGGTACGGTTAAGTTAATATCATGCAGTACAAGTTACAGAGGCCATTATTGTGGAGTCTGTATTCCCTCCATGTCCAGTGGAGGTGACTGAACTTCCACAGTTAGAGTACTGCTCATGTCCTGATATTCAATTTTGTCTAACCTCTCTTGATACAGTGAAGCTCCACAGTCTCTATCCATCACCTGCCCCAGCAAAGAATATGAAACATCGCGTACGCGGTGCATAGGGCTGGATCCTACCGGCTCACTCTGTCTGGGGCCACCGATGGCACCCGGATGGCTTTGACTGTGACCCGTACAAACTGAAGCATGGACCCTTAATGGGCTGAGTGAGCTGAAGGTGGTGTGATACTGCGGCAGGCCAGAGTGAGTGATGGAAGAACGGATGGGTGTCTGGGGGTTGTTCTGGTTTTGTGGTGGATCAGAGCTGGTTTGGACACTCAGAGGTGAGTGGGGGTAGCCTGAATTCACTGGGGAACATATAGGATGAGAGTTGCTGAGAGTAGGGATGAAAGCATTGTAGGCTTGACAGATGACTGGGTAAGAACTAAGGGCAGGACTGAAGAGAGGGGGTCCTACTCGTGCATGTGGATGGGTCATATAGGGGGAGTTTGGAGTTGTTCTGGAGGTTTGGAAGGGGCCACATTGGCCCTGTAACCTGTGGGCTGTGGTCCCTTTTCTATCAGAGCAGTACAGATGCAAACCAGATGACATAGGGCTTGCTGACTGTAGCAGAGAGGTACTTCCAATCTGGGAGGACACTCCGCTGTAGCCCCACACGTTTCTGGCCGGGTGGCTGATCGCTTCATGATGGAGGTGCAGTCCAGTGGAGATATTTAAAGGGACATGGGGCTGCCGGCTGCTGGAGACGGTCACACTAGGACTGGAAGCCATTTGGACTGTCGTGGGGTGATGAAGCATTGCTGTGTGAGACTGAAGGAAATGCATCATGTTGTGGAGTTCCTTGGCCAGGCTGGACACTTCCTGGTTCAAGTTGCTCACCTGGAAGTGGAAAAAAGAAAGATCTATCCATCCTTAAAAAACAAACAAAAAAACTTTCTTCTGAATGTTTATTTTCTTCTTTTCATTCAGCCAAGCACTTCATGCAGTGATATTTACAACCACATCAGGTGTAACATTGACCTCGTACCTCTTTATTAAGTGTGCTGACATTCTGTCTCACTTCCTCTGTCTCTAGAAGCAGGTTGGCACTCACCTGGAAGCGGTCTATGATGAAATATAGAGAAATAGAGCTGATCTGAAGTAACCCACTACACAGACAATGGTATGGAAATCTTATTCCGGATGAGTAAGTTTATGAATGTGGGTCAACATAGCTAAATAAAATAAGTCAGAAAATGTCCAAGTTTAGTATGTTTCTTTATTCAGTGAGAAGAACTTTCCTTCAGCACATTGTGATTGACTTTTGTTTGCAGTCTTTACCTGTTATGGTGGTCTTTCTCTCACACTGCTCCATGTTAAACTGAAATGAATGTCCATTGTCTTCTATTCCATCCACAACCCTAGTGGATACACAAATTAGTAATATTTTTAGATACATTTAAAAAGAAATGTCAGTTGTTATGTGGGTGAGGCAGAATGAACAGGGTACCTGGGGCTAAGGTTCAGTGGACTAACACAAGGTATGGAGGGCATGAGCAGCTTGGCAGGTCGATGGTTCAAGCCTGAGTCACTTGTAAGACCAGGCAGAGGAGACGGAGAGAGCTCCTCAGTGCAGAACAGCTGAGGAGAGGGGCTGTTACCTCTGCCGCCCTGAACGGGTGAGCGACACAGCCGGAGAGCATTGATGTGTCGCAGCTCCTCTCCTAACAGGGTGCTGAGGCAGGGCTGACTAACCGAGCTTCCTACTTCTTGTAACAGAGGAAGTTTCCTCTGCTGGTGGTGTGTCATGTCTTCTCCAAGTTCCACATCATCTGCCTCAATTATAAAGGGCACTTTATGGTCCACAGAGCCTCGAGCCTAGAAAGACAAGTGATGGACAAAATTTAGATTTCTTTAATAAAACAGAAATCAAATAAAACAGTGCGTCTGGTTCAGTTCTGAAGCAGCAACTGTAATAAAGTAGCAGCACATCTATCAGTAAAATGCTTTATTGAAAGCATTTCATTGCAGCTCACTTGGTAGTGCTGCTGCCCCATAAGCAGAGGCAGCAGCCCTAAGTTCAAGTCCAACTGTTTGTTTTGCATATTATTCATTAGTCAACATAAGTCAATTAACAAAGAAATTATAGTAAAATTACAAATTAAACAGCTATTTTAATATTAAAATATAATTTTAATTTTAAAATTAATTAACTAATTTTAAATGATTTTTCCCCTTTTCTTACAGTTTTTGTTTTTCTAATGTTTTTTTTTTTGTAAAAGAACGAAAATATTGTGTGTTTTTTATAGTTACAGTGATTTCATGTTATTTTACATTTGACATGTTAAATCACACTTTTTTTGTAAATTAAATGGTATTTTAAAAATACAGAAAAAAATCTGTTAAATAAACAGTAAAATTCTGTTATATTACAATCTTTTTTACAGTGTACGTAAAGATGTCATACAACCCTCTTTAAGGTTTCTCTTAAAGGAATCTTACGTTAATTTATGCACTCGTTCATTTAAAAGTAAGTCTCATGATTACCCAATTGGGTGTTACCTCACTTGTCAAGTATGTATGTAAGGTGTTTCCTTCACCAGCTAAAGCCATGTGGTAGGTAGCATAAACTCCTAGACACAGGGTCAGATGAGCCTGATTGTCATACACTTTTTCTTGTTAGGCTACTTGTTAGAAAAGTTATTTGTAACTTAAGCTACTTCCAGTGATTTATTTTGGCTTGTTTTTCTTGTCAAATCAGTTCTGGAGACAGTTTGAATATTAAACATCTGTTACAGTCCATATGGTCTCAAATGATTTTAATAAAAACACACATTAACTATCTGTCTCTCACATGCACTCCCACAGGTTTTAATGAATATTTAAATCCTTAGTTTTGCCAGCTTTACTTTTCTGCAACACTGAATATCTTCATTTTACTTGATTAAAAGGATGAGTCAAACTAACAGTCTAACACATGCAAAGGGAAGTGATGAGCATTATGGAGATGTTACTGATTTTAAAACTAAGTTTGTGTCTGTAGCTTAAAAAATACAGCATGTTTCTTTTTTTCTTGGTGTTTCATAAAATACACATAAAAAAGGGAGTAAAATGCTTTTTTTTTTCTGATACCTCTTTAATAGCTCCAGAAGCTAAAGCTAACCCTAGAAGAACAAACTGCATGTGATACATCAAACCAAACTGGATTCTGTTTCTGTTGTGTTATAGAAGTGGAGTCCAGTAGAGTCCTTCTGTGAAGGTCTAATGACTTCTTCACACACCAAAGCCACTATATAGACCTATAGTTATACAACCTGATGGAAAACTGAGTAGCATGGTGATGCAGGGGTGCAAAAGTTCTCGGTTCCTTAAAATTGAAGGAAGTACCAGTACTTTCCCTTTTAGAGCTGATTGAGGCCAAAATAATTACAAGTACACACAAACCTGTGACAGCCGAGACGACCATGGAAACTTTTTCCCACCCTGAAAGTATCAAAACCAGAATCAACAAGGGATTAACACACAGTCCTATTAGGTGGAAAAAAATAATTTCATAAAAGATGTTTTACTTCAGCTTCACTGCCTTCTCTCAGGTTGTAGGTGAGGTTTTGATGAATGTCAGAGCTGAAGCGGCTGCCATACTCTGGGTACAACCCCAGGACCTCCCTCAAAGCCCTGACGCTGATGTACTGCAGGTCACAGTAAGTCAACGCCTTAACATCTGCATTGGTCTTAATCACCTTGTCCTGCTCTGGGAGGTCAGCCCCGATTAGGTCGCCTTTACCTGTGAGGATTGTCAGTAACAATAAAGGTATAACAGTAAGATGCACATTATAGCTGAGGGGTATAGAATAAGTGAGGCAGGAAAGGTTTAATGCTGACCCAGTATGGCCAGGACCATTCCATCTTTCAGAACTTCCAGAGACCCGGAGCAGACAAAGTAGTTTGCTTGTAGGGCGTCTCCGTGTCGTATAAGATATTCCCCTGGTGCACAGAAGGAGGTTTTAATGTGCAAGGAGAGGGAACGCAGACAGCCCCTGCTGGCTCGTTCAAATACAGGCAGCTGCAGGATGTCTTTGTTCAGGTGCATGGCGATGTCGGCTCGCAGTTCATCTGGGAAGTCATGCAGCAGCTAAAAAAGGTCACAGAACAGAGTATTCAGCCAACGTTTGGAAATGTGGTGTCTTTTAGATACGTGGAAATGGTAAGTGATGCTCAGAAGATTTGGCTGTTAATGTTTCAGCACAATACAGTTCTTTATCTATAACTGAAATCCATACAAGAAAATTTGAAACAGTTAAACTGTTACTAAATGACTACTTTGTAAAGTTTACTTTTGGATTGAAATTTTGCATCAGGAGCATCTCAATGTCCCAGCTTACACAGCAGTAGGATCTACCCGTCAAAGGTCAGAGAAAATTCAGGGAAGCTTGTTGGGAAACTTTAAGTTGTTGAAAGCTAACTGCTGCATTGGTATAAATTAAAGCATATAATGAGGGTGCTAAAGACATCTTTGTAAAGAGGGTGTATTCTAGATTTAGATCAGGAACACAAATGCTGTAAGATAGTCATGGTCTCTCCTCCCCCTTGTCACCTCTATGTTTAATAACTAACATAATTACAGTATTTTTCCACCTTTGAAACAGAAGTGTGCAAAAACTGAAAAATGTCAGGTCAATGCATTCATATGATGATATGCCAAGCAGTTCAGTAAAATGACGTGAGGTGTTAAAGGCAGCTTGTTTTAGAAACCAGAGGCTGTGTCTGATACCTTTAACAGTGCATGAATTATTTGCAGATGGTGGTGGTGGGGGTGTTAATGAGTATTCTCTTTATTATAACTCCTACTCTTGTAATTACAGAGAACTTTCCTGGATCTGCTCTGGCTACTGTTACAGAAGTTCTATCTGAAACAAAGTGCTGTCTACTTAGGAAAATGGAATGAAACTCTGGAGGATTTAAGGTGACCCAAATTTGAGGATGACATTTCTGAAACTCAAGTTTTGTATCTCAACAAAATGTTTTTTGGTTTTTTTTCTGCATGACAAAGAAATGTCTGTGACCAGCACAGGCAATTATCTGATATGTAAGTCACTGGCAGGAACTTACAAAAAAAAGGAAACTGTCTTTTTAAGTATTTTTTTCTTCTTTCTGTTTTTCTGACTATTTATTTTCTGCTGCTTTTTTGTACTAATATATTTCCCCCTCTTTCTGCTTTTTGGACAAATATTTATTCTGTTTTTTGTACTATTTTTTTTCCCTGACTAAGTGAGATACTTCAAAATCGTGCAAGTATTTAATACAATCAGATAATATCAACCACCAGGGCTGATCCAACTTAACGGATTCTCCAGCTCCTAGATAACTTTGACTATGGGGTCAATGAGAGTAAAGCATGTTATTAGTTAAACATCGGGCATGCAAATCCTGAGGTGCCTGCACAAATTAGACAAACTTATGACTATTCCATCTATCTTACTTAAAGAAAGGAGTAAATACCAGTTTTCAAACCCAAAACAAAGTAAAAGTTGATTAAACTAAACACATGGGCCATGTTTGCTTCCAATGAATCAAGCAGAGGGGGATGAAAGTGTCTGTTTTTAAATGATCGTGATCCTTGAGAATAGGAAAAACAATTAGTCTAAGGAAACAAAACAAAACAACATATAGTCCAAAGAACAGAACAGAAGAAATTACGCTGAGAAACAGTGTTCTTTTCCTTTTTTTTTTTTTTTTGGTGAATGCAATACACAAAAATAAACTTTGCAAAAGGAACAAAACATTAGAGGGTATGAAGATCGTAAAATCACCATGGCCAACAGAAACATAAGAAGACTTAGTTTTTATATTTTCCCACCTCGTTGGCATTGATGCCATTGTTAACCGACCAGGTGGCCTGAAAGTACTCCAGCATCCTCTGCTTCAGCTGCTGAGGAAGCCGGTGCACCCGAATGAAATCCTTGAGATCCTTCATTCTGGTGTGGTAGAGAGACCGACGGGAGTACATCCGCTGGATGATGGCTGTTACGTTACCAAAGACGACTGCATGCATCAGAGCTGGAGATGGAACAGTTTATTAGGATGACCCCTGAACTCTGATCATGACTGTGATCATTTTACCAGCAGCAGGAAACTCACCGCCAATGAGCATGATGCAGATGGAGAAGATTTTCTCTGCGTCTGTGTTGGCACACACATTACCAAAACCAACACTGGTGAGGCTGCTGAGGGTGAAGTAGAGCGAAGCGATGTAGGCACTTGGCATGGAGGGACCACCCATGGTGCTGTTGATGTACGGTGTGTCCAGACGCTTTCCCAGTTCCTGAAGCCAGCCTGGTGGAGTCAGAAAATGGTACCAAAGAAACAGCTCTCAGTCTCTAAACTGAGTAAACTAAATAATTAGAAAGCAGTGGTTAAATGTTTTTCTTCAGTTCACTCAGATGACAATTTCTCTCTTATTAGGAGATACGATGAGGGACAGTAGATATCATTTAGACCAATATAATGCCTTTCTGGTGATATAATGGAATTGCTCTGTGACCTGGACATCCTCTGGATCAAGAGGAGGAAAGCCAGAGGCTGAAATGATGCTTTTAGGCATTCAAGCATGGCTAGAGATGTGCTGCACTGGTCCACTGTGGTTGCCTCAAGAAACAGTGTCAGCAAAATTAAACCAGTAAGGATAATTTTGAACTCCTGACTTAGAGGTGCTGGAAAAAAGAAAACACTCATGCAGCCAAATAAAAATAATGCACTCACCTATGTCCCAGGTAACAGGGTCACTGCTCTCAATCTCCTGGCGTCCGATAACATACCACACACAGGCCATCCAGTGGGCCAGCAGAGCAAACACTGACATAAGCAGGGTCAGGACCACAGCGCTGTACTGGGAGTAACGGTCCAGTTTTTGTAACAGGCGCAGCAGGCGCAGCAGACGAACTGTCTTCAGTAGGTGCACCAGTGAGGTCTGAACAAACAGACACAGAGAGGAACTTTTTAATAAAATGTATTCTCGTAAACATGTAGATCACGCCATTGGTATTACACTTACACAGCTGAAAAGGTGAAGTCTATATCTTCTATATATATATATCTTCCATGCCTCATTGCCTGCCTTTAAGAAGCTCATACTGACAAGAACTTAAACAAATGTTACTATTACTAGAAAAGTTTTAATGAGAGTCAAAAACGAACAAGGCTGTAGTTTGAGGGGTCCTCAAAGGTCACAACAAGCCTGAGGCACAGCAGTACTTATCCATGAGAAGTACTCGTGTTGCAAATAAACAAGAGAGCTCGGCACAGTGCTTCAATTTGGAGGAATCATCATCTCCAGCCCGATAGCTCTAAAACTTTAGTGACCGGTCTGAACGTTAGTTAGGGACTCGGAAAAAAAAAAAAAAAGGAGGCAAGTTGAATTATGTGAAACAATTATCTTACCACTGTGATGTTGAAGACGTAGAGAAGATCGAACGGCAGGGCTGCTATCAGATCCACAAAGAACCAAGTGGTGCAGTAATGGAGGTAAATGGATCGGGTATCGTACACCACCTGACCTGACTGACTTACATATGTTGTACGAAAATTCAGGATTATATCTAAAGTAAGACAGAAACAGGAAAGGCTATCACAAAACAGGAATAATATAATGAAACACATGATAGGGAGTTTAGTGTTGCTCTAAAGAAGCCCTCTTTAGCTCCATATCAGTGCTTATCTAACTTGACACATTGTGACCCAAGATAGGAAAAATGGACACAATATCCCAGGCTGTATATGTGACGTTTGACGTGGCAACCCCATTTTTTCAGTAGGATTGATGGAGGGCACTGGTGAGTCTAAATAAGTAGATTCAGGTGCTGTGGTCTACTGAAATTGGCTGTCTGGTGATTCACAAAGAGAGAGACAGCAGGCAGTAACTGGGGTCTTTCCAGACCTGAATGTGTCTCGAAATCTCCGGACAAAACTTCTGGAACGATTAAGTCAGACAGTCTCCTGACAGATGTGCTATCACACTTCCTTTGGAGGTAAAGTGGGACGAAGTGAGAGAAATCTAATTATGATTGGTAACCTGGGGCAACGGAGACACCCTGCGTGGGTGAGGAAAGGTGGGAGGTTTCATTAAGGGTTGGCCATCACCACGGAAACCAGTGCAGTTGCACTGGAAATACAGTTTTACTTAATTTGAGCTGAACATTGTTGTCTTTCTGTAATGCTGCTCAAGACAAGACCATAAACAGGAATGCCTGCTGGTGTGTGACATGCAGTCAGAGTGGGAAATGTTGGAATTTATAACTCCACTGGTTAACAGCTTCTTACTGGAGGAAAATAGAGCACAGTAGATGGTGTATTGAAGAGAAGAGGGCTGATGGCTTTTTTTGAAGCATAATTCTACCATAAGAAAAATAAAAATCATGAGGCAAAATGGCCTCAATGTAAGCACACAATGAGAAAATTAAAGACCCACTCCGATGAAAATCATGTTTTTCTTGTTGTTTACATGTTCATATGGCATTTTTCTGATGCTAAAGGACATATGAGAAAACTGAGTGCAAAATTGCATTTCTGAGTATTTCTTCATTCAAATCACTGTGAATCTCTGGTAGACCCGAACAGCAGGTTCAGATACAGTGAGATTTCCTACGTCACAACTGCAAGCCCCGCCCCTAAAGGCCAGACCTAAAAGTGGAGAGGACGATCGCGGAACAAGCATGTGCGTTAGCGGATTGCAATGTTCGTAAGAAAGCTAATAATGATATTACCTTTCATCATGTCCCCAAAGACATTAGTGTCTCAGAGCTGAATAGCTCCTATGTTACCTTCCACTTTTACTACACAAGCAATGTTAAGCTACAAGCTAGCAGGAAGAGGAGTGTGCAGTGGAGCGCTGTCTCTGCCCACAACTCAGAGGCGAATTGCTAGGGAGCTACTGGAGCTCTACAGAAGAAAAGCCCTTAAAAAAGGCACGGGTTACTTGATTTTGGCTAAAAACTTCATAATCACAGTTGAAAGACCACTGAGAACACTTTAAGAAGTAAAAAAAAAAATGCAGTTGGAGTGGGACTTAAATTTAAAGCAGTTCTGAAGATGTCCTACCAAGTATGAAGAGCATCTCCACTGCTATGTCCGTGCCTATAGTGCTGCGACTGATGAGAGAGTGATGCTCGCTGCCTTCATCATGACTGACAAAGCAGATGTCATAGGGCACGGCCACAGCGACATAGAAAGTTGCAAGGAGAATGAGCCAGTCCCACAAGGCCTTGGAGATGCTGTAGTGCAGCAGGATGAAACGGGACTTCTTCACAGCTGCCACCTTGTACTCTGGTAGAGACGGTTTCTGGAACACACTCTGAAAGACACAACGAAAGGACTCAAAGTCCTCAAGGTTTTAAAAGAAAAGAAAAGTAATAACGCCAAGTATGAGGTCTGGATATTTTGATCCGTCAGTGCTGATTGTGCCCTGTTGGAGAGAAAAAGCTCATTATGCAAAAGCCCGACAGTGGAAGTGCTCTGATTGTATTCAAGGCTATCCCAAATCAAGGATGAATGAAAGATAATTATGAATTCTTAAGATAAAAGATGTCACATTTAAAAAACGACAAATATGCAGGTTTAATTCAGTTCATGGTGAGTTGGTGCTCCCATGAATTGATTAGCACAGTGTGAAACACTGTGGGTCTCCATGGGGTTAGGATCCCTTGCAATGATTGCTCGTGTTCATCCTCATCATCATCATCATCATCATGTGAATACATTTATTCATGTCTAAAGGTGCTTTTATTTCAAGTTAGATAGCAAAGCTCAGCAGTAAAATATCCTAAAATAATATGTACTGTATATCGTAGGTTCACTGATGAGCATTTCGGTGTTCACTCACACTGGTCATTTTCCTCTTGCCCCTCTTGGTGAACAGGTTGCAGAGGTGGTTCAGGATGGTCCGCCCCCTCTCTCGGGCCTGGGAAAAGTGTGACCGGCTGGTCTTCCTGTTCTCTTGAGCAGCTTCTGACATACCTGTGAGTAAACAGGGAGAAATACTTCAGCAAAGCATTACACTCCTTTTGAAAATGATAGGTTCAATATTGTCTCAGTGCCAGGCCTCACCGTCTCCTCGGCTGTAACGACGACTCTTCCCATGAGTTTCACTGACGTCTTTGAAGGACAGCAGGAACAGAACCACCTCACCTTTCTCGTTTTTAATTGGCACAATATCCAGTTGGCACCAAAATAAGTTTCCTGGGGGCATTAAAAATTAAAGCTAGACACTAGAACAACCAAAATGATGAGTGGATTTCTTTAAAAGCCAGTAAAAACATAATAACAATAATAATATAAAAGCCACCATTTTTCCTGTTGAAGCAGACTTCTCCCTGGAACTCCTGCTGGCCCTCCAAAGCTTTTTCCAGCTGCTGGATTACACTTTCATTGGTCTCAGCTCCGTGAAGGAAACTGCAGGTACAGGTTTTCTGCATCACCTCAGTCCTCACAAAGCCAGTCAGTTCACAGAACCCATCAGAGCAGTACACAATGGGGTGACCATGGTGACTCTTTGCATTTCCCAGCAGGAAGTTACTGTCTGCAAGAGAAATTTGAAGGGTGAGATCATTACGGTGTCTTCTTCCTCCTATCCGTACTCACACATCAGTCTTTATTTGATGTGTTTGTTGATGTATCGACAGGAAACTTTTTCACTTTATCGGAGTCATGTTATCTGTTTTCAGCCCTGACGACAAAAATAGTCTCCAGTGCTGGCTGTATCATCAGAAGGAGCTTTGAAGTAAGCTGGTGGTCTGTCTGAAGTCTGAAGATGTGTGCAGGGTCTCATCTGGCTCCTCTGGCTCCATGTGGAACCGAGGTCATCTCAGTAATCAGCATTTGAACCAGGTTTTCATCTGGCCATCGGTCGGATAATGGATTTCAGTATTTATGCAGCCAGAGAAACACAAACACATCCTGGTGAATCAGTTCCTCCCTGATGCCTCAACTGGTTTCCTAGCAACTGCTGGTTAATTGGATATACTAGCTTGAACTGATGCGCTCCGTTTCAACAATCCAGCACAGTTTCATAACTTAAAGAGTTATTTTTACAGGATCGGGCTCATAGTGCTGTTACATTTCCATTGCAGTGATATCATCCTCACTCCTATCAATGATCGGGGTATAAATGACAGAAACTCAGTAGTATAATGCAGAACAGTGGAGCACATCCTCCTAAAAAGCCTGGAAGCAGGAGAAATGAAACTTAAATGCCAAAATTAGTGCAGGACTAAAACATCAGACTACATTTGTTTGAATACAGACTGGAGTCATACTTGTGCTAATGAAGAACCAGACATGGTCATCAATGTAAAATGTACACAATATGCAAAAAAAGGGTAACGCCTCATTTGACGCTTATCTCTATAACACATTCTAAATAGATGTATAATGTTATAATCATGTATAGCACTGTATAACTATAGTTATAAACAGTCATAAATGATCATAATGCTTTATAGCAAAAATCACAACACATTATTAAGCATTTCATCATGAATTACAAGGTGAGGTATTATAATGTTAACAACTCACTGACAATGCCCACATAGATAATGCATCATACATATATTTATGATGTGTTATAATTTGCCTATAAACTTGTATAACTATCATTATAAACACTAAGGCTTTATAACAATAAGTATTAACAATGTGTTATGATTATTGCTATTAAGAATTATGATAATTTCTGAGTGTTTACAACTATAGTTATACAGTGCTATAACGTGATTATAAAGCATGATACATATATTTATAATGCATTATAGAGATAGGCGTCAAATAAAGTGCTATCCAAAAAAGTTGTCTGTTACTTTGCTTTGAACAGCAATTCTTTTGCAAAACAAAATGAAAATAATTGGTTCGTGATAGATCAATACATTTTGACATTTAGATCTTTTCTTTCTATTACTCTGTTAAAAAAAAGGCACAGGAAAAGTGGAATTGTTTGTCTTTCCTGCAGAGCCAAATATGAAGTTGCAGCTGAAGAGTCCTATTCCCTCACCACACTGCAGTACAAAATGCAAAAGACAGTATGCTTATGTCTGAAGGGTGCTTTTATCACTGAGAAACAATAACGGAGATGAAAACTTTCAAATAAATGATTCAGAGAGACAACTAAGGGCTTTTTTGGGGAAAAACACAACATTAAAAGTTACTTCTAACTGCTGGGACCTTTTAAGGTCATTTGGGGGCAGTGTGTGTAGGTGGAGAAGCAGAAGATAATAATGAAACTGCAAATCATTGAGTATAATGCGTGAGATGCTGCACATTTCCTTTGTTTCTCCACATTCGTCTGTCAAGGGGGCTGTGAGGATTTGGAGTAGGCAAATACGGTACTTGGCCTGTTTTAGTCTATTTCTTTGTGCTGTTGGATGATTTGTGAAAGTAAGCAACACAGGATGAAGCTCTCAGTGGATTCTTGTGAGGAGAAACAAAAGCAAAATCTCGGCATCACTTTTACTGAGTATCACACATCTGTGCTTCCTCCGAAGAACTATAACTTAATGTCAATATTTAGCAAGAGTCTATGCTGATATAATTATATCATGGCTAAAGTTAGTGATACATTGTGGGTTTTTTTTTTTACTCTGAACCAAGCATAACCAAGCAGGTTCATGTGTAAACAGGGTGTTTTTTTTTCCTCTCCAGAGGAATGATATGGACTTAACAGTTTGGTGGATATTATTAACCTGCTATGAGTACAGTTAATCTCATAAGAAACTTAATAAAATCTTTCCAAGCTTGTGTTGCCATAGTGATACGGGAAAAAAATGAAGCATATGCCAGGGCTGCAATTTGCATTTACAGGGTTACTAAGACACTGTGCCCTCTGCAACACCGATGACGCCTGCAAAGGATCTGCAGTATCTGCTTCTTCTGGGCGTTTAAAAGGTTTGAATGAAAGCAGCTACTGAAGGAGTGGGGAGGATTTAGTAAAACGCTGTTAAACTGGAGACAATGAAGACTTTTTTAGGGAGTAGTTTGCAACTAACCAAAGATGTAAACTTATTGGTGCCATAGTTCAAGATGCAAGTGGAGTAAAAACTTCCACGACACATTAGCCCTAATAGCCTGTGTGTATTTCTACCTAATCAAATCAAATGCCACCACATGACAGGTCTTGTACCTAAACTCAAATTCTGTCCCTTTCCTTCATGTCTCTCCACTCGCTGCCTGTTTCTATGGTGTCATGTTGTTCAAGGGAACATCCATAAATGCCTGACTTAGCAGAGAACTGTGTATCCATGAATGTAAGTGAGTTCTTTACTGTTAATACTTGGATGACAAACCAATGCATCTCAAGTAGATCCCGATATAGTTGTATTATTTAATCTACGAGTTGGTGAATCACTTTCATCACTATTACGTCTCTAAACCTCCTACTATGAATTAAAAACACTTCTGAGCTTACCAACTATCTCACTCCTGGTCTTATCTGCCTCATTTTCTGAAATCAAGGAGTAAAGTTCGGATAACTCTCCATCTACAAGATGTTAAAGGAAGTCTTTGACTTTATACCCTACAGGAACATCATGTACAAAAAATACATATACATTTAAAATTTTATAAACATGAGTAAATAAACTGAGACATCATACTTTACCTATGAAAAGCTTACAAGTGTTTTGTTTCTTTGCATACTGACATTAGTAGTGAGTGAGTGTTGGCTAATGTTGCCTAACTCCTGATGTCCATTGCACTGGACATCAGACTTTGAAAAAATCCTTGAAATTAATGATATGAGATATAATCAAGATGACTTGAAATACTATCACTTTTAATACTTAAAATTATACGGAGAGCAAATTTGCTTGAACATAAATTCATATTTCTTACTGAAAATGAGCACTTACTCCTCCCTTTTTCCAGTCGCTTAGCCATGCCTGTCTTGTCCAACATCTGTCACTCACTCTGGGCTTGCACACAGTTATGACTTGATTGTGATTGCATAATCAGGATCCAATCAGCAATCAGCACTGCTGACATTATTAGTTCACAAAGTTTTTATTGATTTAGAGCCAGAAATATGTCATGTCCATTGCAATGGAGTCCGAAGGGGTTAATCAGGCTCACTCCACCACAACGACCCCCATCACTAATTATCCATGACAGCACTTGTGGGGAAGAAAAAGATGTGATTCTCACACCCACCCGAGCAATTAGCGAGGGACACTGTTGTTAGTGCGGTGTGAAAAAATACTGCAGCAGGTGCTACAAAATCACAGAGGCAGTTCGATCAGATCAATTAAGGTCTTAAGGGTTTGGAGGGTAAATGATACCTAAGATGTTATATATCATTTCATGAATTTTGATATTTAAGTTTAATCATGTCTTTGGCTGACTCAGTTTCTTACACATTAGCAAAGCACTTGTTCACACGAGTACTTTCAAAGACCTCTGATAAAACCTGATTGGCTTCTGTTCTCTAAGGGATTCATCTTAATTAATTTTCTACTTCACACACCTGGCTGGTGTGAATACCACTTCTCCACAGCTTCTGTTCACATTCACAGAGAGGGTAGGCTATTCCTGGTACTCATCAGGATTGAGATATGAGTTTTTAAGAGACTTTCAGCTGCCTTTTGTTTCCAGAATGATGTCATCATACGGAAAAGCTGCCCGCTTAGCACCAAGTATTCAATGCAGATTTTTAAAACCGAATAGTTGTCTGCTCTGGGGCCATCTCCAATCACTTGGCCCCTTCACCTCCCACTCAGCTACTTGGCAAATCCACCCACACACGCACATACAGAGATCTTCTGGTAAAAAACATGGAAGAAAGGTCTGCAAGGATTGTGTTTATATGAGTGTGTATTTTGTTTTTATACAGAACTCAAGGACAAGACAACATGGAAAAGAAATAAAGAGATTTTCTGTGTGTGCGTGTGTGTGTGTGTGTGTGTGTGTGTGTGTGTGTGTGTGTGTGTGTGTGTGTGTGTGTGTGTAATAGGGAGATACAGACAGCTGTTGTGTTATCACACTGAATTTTTTAATTCGGTGAAGTTGCACATGACAGTCTGACCCGAAAACACTCTCACTCTGTCACACCCTCATCGAGTCTCTCTGCTCTGCGCTGATTCTAAGAAGAGGTGTGAACTGTCAGACTTAGACTGGTTGAGAGGGAACAAAGAATAAACTAACACGTCTCTACGGTCAAAAAGTCAGAGTGAATAATACTGTCTAAGCTTGGAAATAAAAAAGAAACACCGCCTGAATGATTGTCAGGCTTTATATTCAATCACACAAGAGTGCACAGCAGAATACCTCCTGTCACTAAAGGTACATTCAGGTGCATGTGCTAAATTACACCTATGGAGAACCACTGTGCTTTTAGTAAAAGGTTCCTGCACCACAAAGGGAGTGGCCTCTGTAAATGGGAAAATGAGGATGTTATTTAGAGTCTCGTCTGAAATAGTCTAGATTTTGGCACAGCTTTCTGCGTATTTCAATATTAAAGACAGTAACTGTTGGACTGATGATATAAGATGAAGAAAGGCACAATAGCAAGAACAGCATCCTCATGGATTGGAGAAAGGCTTTGTTTCTTTGGGTCTTAACTCTTAAGCGGGAAGTCTTTGTTTGAGTCAGTGTTATAATAACTGTTATATCACGCTGCTCTCTGGTAATAGAATAATAAAATAATAATAAAAATAATAAAATGAATTGTAGAAGCCTGTCATTAACCAAACCAGAGTCTTCTTTACACCCATATGAATGAATAATATTTGTATTAGACAAATAAAAAACCTGAAAGACATGCGCTCAAAAAGCACATGCAGTTATCAAGCCGCTCTTTTGCTCTACAAGTGGATCTATCCTCCTAGACCACATTATCATCCTCATTTCTAGTCCTGGTCTGCTGCTATAACTTGCAGTCTTATAACTTGATCTCGGTACTGTTGGACACATTTGTCCACCGTTGTGTTTTACTGCCAGTCAACACCAAACTGGGTTACAAAATGCCGAAGGCTAAAATCCTAAAAGCAGCAGTGGTAGTGGTAGAGTTGCAGATTAAAAACTGGAATTCATCTATTTACAGGTATCAATATTGTAATTCAGTTCAATTCAGGAACGCTTTAAAAACACAGACATCTTTATAGTGACGTATGCACAAAGAAACATGTACATATTTTTCTTATTTTACGCCCCGTATTTATGATATAGTTCAAGAAACTCCTAAAGTTGCTCTTTAAAAGTGCCAAAAACTAAGTTATTCAGCGGCAAGAGTAAAATCTCCAAAATATACTTACGGGTGCCATCAAAATGGTTTGCAATGGTGTCCAGGAAGGTGTTTTGTGGAGCAAGGAGACCCTTCATCACAGGCATCTTGGAGGCGAAGAGAAGACAGCAGACTCTCAGAAAAACAGGTCGGTCGATATTCCTCAGAGAAAACCTGAGACAGAGAACCACGATTCCCCTCAAGCTCGGCTGTCACTGTTGTCTTGCCGTTGAGAGAAATCTTTGATTTGCTTCATGCAGATATCTTGATCTTCTTTAGAGAAAAGCTCAGAGCTGTTGTAGTTTTCTAAATGTGCTTTTTCATAACTGAGTCCGGAGCTAAAGAATTCTGCTGCACATCCATCTCTTCCCATCACAGCTCCAGTAAGAGAGTGAAGCCTCAGTTCTTTGTAG
Source organism: Xyrichtys novacula (assembly GCA_962446985.1). NCBI lineage: Eukaryota > Metazoa > Chordata > Actinopteri > Labriformes > Labridae > Xyrichtys > Xyrichtys novacula. The sequence continues at coordinate 18,311,679 of OY660879.1, read as the reverse complement.
TCAAACTCCACTTACCATGGTTCCTGCCATCTCTGAGTCCCCTGCCTATCTCTCTCTCTCTCTGTGTCTGTCTCTCTCTCTCTCTCTCTTTCAGAAAAGCCTGTACCATCCCCCTGTTTCATCTCTCTGGTAAAGTCTAAATGATCTCTTTCATACCAAACCTGCACCTCCTGCTTGTCCCTCCCCAGAGAAGATATACGATTTCACTTTCTTTCTCTGTCTGCATTTATGTAAGAAAACCTCCTAATTAGAAGGCAAACAATACAAGCGCTCCGCTGCTCACCTCACATTGTCAACCATTAATCTGTTGCATTTAAAAAGAGTGTGCCTTTATAGATGTGTACGGTGAAAAGAAAAGAGCCTCAGGTTGTGTGGGTTGTTGTGGATATTCACAGCGTGAAGGACACGACTATTGTGTCTGTACAGAGTTGGTCTTTTCTTCTGTTATTCCAGACAAATGGAGGTCAGAGGTCAGGTTGTACAAGAAGCCCCTCTGGGTGGTGATGATGTACTGCTTGGACTAGCTGCTTGAAGAATCCTTCAACCCTCTACCCTCATCACGTTGTAGCATTTAGTTTGCTACCATTGTTGAACACAAGCAAACACAATCATAGCAAAAACGTGCATTAACACACAAAAATCCACCAATGGCAGTTCTGAGTAACTATCCACCCTGGTTCTTTGTATAGCATCACAGTCAATTACCATTTTTGTCTCAATTTAACAGGGTAGTCAAACTGTTGTGTGAAATCACACCTCTGCTGAGACCTGACATTTCATTGACACCTGGGTTATTAAATGTAACACTTGAAAGGTCAAAACACCAACTTTTTAAAATCAGTGTGGGTTTTCAAGCTGCTATTCAAACATTTAAGTAGGATCAGTTTGAAAGACTTCATACATTCCGACTTATTTAGTCATTTTGTATAATTTAGTTCTAGAGAGCCAAAAATCAGGCAGGAGTCTAAAGGTGTACTGCTGCGTGTTGCCCAACAGAAATCCAGAGTTGATTGTTTTCCTTTGTGTGTGTGTGTTCGTGTGTTCCTGCGTGCGTGCGTGTGTGTGGTGTGGTGTTAATCTGCAGCTTCAGATGCTCCCCAGTTATTAAAAGCTGTCTTGTACGGATCTATGTTCACTGCACTAACAATAACAGAATAACAGATTTCCAGGATCATGCGGCATACATGCGTCAGTACTAACGTATGTTTTCTGTTAAACTATTACGCCACCTTTACCATCTGCATGGAAAGCAAGCTGCAAGCAGCTATGTATGTATGTATGTATGTATGTATGTATGTATCTATCTATCTATCTATCTATCTATCTATATATATATATATATATATATATATATGTATGCATATTTATTGTTTTTTTTAATAAAATGCAACTAAATTATGGTTTGATTGAGAAAAAAAAGTTTTTTCAAAAGTAAATGATTATGTCTTATTGCAGTGTTTTTGTGATAAAAGTTGAAAGTTTTATACACCAAAAATCATTAGCATTAATAAATATCTAAGTTGGCACGTACAGATCCCTAATGTGCTAGTAGATGTTTCAACAGAGACCCAATTGCATAGATGGTCAAATCAAAGTGAGCAACATAGAGTAAATACTTACAACACTAAAGTACATGCTAAACTATGTTATCAGCACCATCTAGTGGTTGTCTTTGTTTACCACAGGACTTTGAATCCATTAATTAATCACTGCAAAAAAAAAAAAAAAAAAAAAAGAAAGAAAGAAAGAAAAAGAAAAAAGTAGATTAATATATATTTTTGTAGCTTTGACCCATATATAAATAATTTTCAACAAGACAGATCAGAGTGCACATTAAGAGACAACACAGGGGTGGCTGAACTAATAGAGGGGATCTTTTTGTTTACTTTTGCTGTAGTTTTTAAAATATTCATATCATATTTGAATGTTGAGTTAATCTACAATAAGGGGCAGAGCCGCCTCTTTTACCTGAGAAAACTCCAGTTAACTAGAAATCTGCAGTAAGATGCTGCAAATGTTTTATCAGTCTGTGGTGTCTACAGTGCTCTGTTCTATACTGCAGTCTGCTGGGGAGGCAGTGTAAAACATAGGGATGCAAGGCATCTGAACAAACTAAAGCTGGCTCTTTGGTTGGAATCATGTTGGACTCACCAAAGGATGTGGTGGAGAGATGTACACTGAGGAAGGTGGAGGCTATTCTTAAAATATGGATCATCCACTTTATAACACCCTGACTGACCAAAAAACCAACAGTGGTGGAGAGATTCAGAAAATCTTTTGTACCCACAGCCATCAAACTTTTTAATTCTTCTATAAATAGTAGATGAGATTAGACTCCAGATAAATTAATTTCCCTTTGGGGATACATAAAGTTCTTGTGTTGGATTGTGTTTCTAGCATCTCTATAACATTAGTGAAAATTGGTATTTTTTCAAGAGATTTGAGATCAAGCTAAGTTTAGACTCTGCTGACTCACTTAGCTTTAATGGCTTTAAGTGAACACCTAACTTCTTAGTCCTCTGCATACTGTTCAGGTAAAAATTTTTTTACTGAATTCAACTTGAAGTACTTGTATTTTTTCTCTTCCTAAATTTTCAGAAACTGTAAGACTGATAAAGCCCTGAGCCTTGACAAAAAACAGGCGAGATAAGAGACCTGTTATCAGCTTTATTATTTTATTTCACCACATGGCCTGTTCTAAACATGTACAAAATTGCACATCTCCATGATATCTGATAGACAAACAGACATTCGAGACACCACAATGAAAAGGCAGCAATTTTAGAAAATCATAGTACTGTGTACATGCGCAAAAAATAGTCCCTCTATGCATGAGCCATCAGTTATTTAGCTGCGAACAGGAGTTGTAATGCTGAATCCTGACTGAGCCATCCAGTCTGTGTACTCTGCAGACCTCTCCTCAGTCCTCTTCCCCATTGTCAGGATCCCTGCTGCTGGATTCCTGGACACATGTAGGAGGTGGGAGAGTCGGCTCTGTAGGCGGTTCGTGTCCTCTTTCCTTTTACCTAGAGTGAGGATGCCAGCAGCAGCATCACCCGTGAGTGGTCCCCCCAAGGTCTTACTACCAGTGCGACACAGCAGCACATACAGGCGACAGGAGGGGGAGGGTTGTCTGCAGCACTCAGACATGCTGTGAGCATCACAGGCCATCTGAGACAGCAGCAACATCCAGACCAGCAGCAGGACCTTCTGCTGGGATAAAAGATCAGTTCACAGAAAAATCAACTGAGAGGGAAGGAATGCATGAGCTGGAAACTGACGTTAAAAGTAAAATAAATTAGTTTGAAAAGCACTTTGCAGGTTGCTTGTTGAACCTCAAAATTTAAGTAGTTTATTGTCACTTTGACTTGATGATAGGGCTAGGCGATATGGGAAAAAGCTTATCATTGTATATATTTTTCTTATCAGTCAATATTGATATATATCACAATATAAAAAATGAAATTTTAACAGTGCTTATTGATAGCATGTCTTTTGCAATACTATATGCTACTGCATCTGTGAGGTCTTTGTGACTCTTTGACATTTTGTCATATGGCGTTGTGCAAGAGAAAGCGGACTGAATGGTCGGCTGTTTTGGTGCACAGGCGCCATGGGCACCTTGCACTGCTCAGGGTTTGTAACCTTTTGCATTGCACATGCTCTGCTGCGTGGCACTGCTTCAGGTGGTGAAAAAAAGATTTGAGGTATTCCCCGAATTTGCAAGAACGTGTACTTGATATAATTTGCAGTGCACATTACTCTGCTTCATGTCCAACCTCAAAAAAAGAAAATACCTCCACACCACCAACGTTTTCGTGCCAGTGTTGTCGTCGATGTCATCATCTGTTGAACCTTCATCTGCATTTCTGCTGGGGGTAGCACTCATTTTCTTTTTTTTCACAGATTGTGCTGTTGGCTTCATGTGTTAAAGTGCTTTGGTTCCATGTAGCTGCAGCCTGCTACTACGCAGTTGTTTGCTACTTGGTTCTAATTCTGCACATTGGTTCAGTGCGAAGTGGACCCGGAGCAACTCCCCTTTTTGGCTTTTCGTATAGTTCACCAAAACATGTCAGAACGCCGACTATCAATAAGCATATTGACCATGTTTTATATTTATATTGAGGGAAATTAATTTTTGATATATATCATTATCGTTTTATCGCCCAGCCCTACTTAATGACGGGTGAAAAACTAACTGCCACATATGTTATAAACATAATTCAAAAAGGAGGTATCTGACAAGTTTTCTGCTAAACTGTATGTCTCAACAACACAATTATCATCACAATTATCGACAATTATCTTCATGATTTCATCTATTTGAAGTAAATATTCCAAAAAGAAAGAACCATAACACTCATTTCGGATGCAGACTTATATAATTTGATTAGATAAAGAGGTATAAGGATGGAAGAAATTAAATCAATTTTCAACAAGGCTTTTATTTAGCAGAGCTCATTCTAGCATCTGATCGAGTACAGAGATACAACTTTGCAACAACTCTGTTAAATATAAAATAGTATCTGTCTGCGTAAGTATGACGATTACTGGTATAGGCATGCCAGCATGTTCCTGTGCAACTGTCTGAACTTTCTAATATTTTAAGCTTTTATAACTGATAATCTGTCCACAGCAAAATGTCATCAAATTAAGTTTTCAGCAGCTCTGCTACAATTCACTACAGATCAGCTTCAGGGCTGCAGCTTTGCCCTGTGAATTCACCACTGAAAGAAGACATTCAGAGACTTGGCCAAATGATATCAGGAGTCAAATTTTGAGTTATAAATGTGCAAATGCAAGAAGTCATAGCTCATGAGCTAACCAAGCAAGTATGTCAAAGTCAGCTGCCTCTGCCTTTGAATAGTCAAAGGTTAAAAAAATTTGGTGAATAATATCCAAAACTGGTATCCAGAGTTTGTTATTTGTCTCCACACATGAATTAGAAAGTCAATCTGCTTAATCATTGTTCAACATACAGTCAAATTAAAGCCATCTTACCCTTTTAGACTTGTCCATCCCTGCAGCTTTGTAGAAGTTGGAGTGGAAACACATCATCTTCTGCCTTGTGAGCCCAACAATCATCTGATCTCCTTTTGTCAGGGGCAGAAAACAAGTGTCTTTTATTTCGTCAGGGATGTCCACGCTGATAGACGTCACTAAGGCCAACCACAAAAATGACGCAGAACAAATCAGCCTCTTGCTCATTTGGAGGTCTGATGCGCCGTTAATTAGTGTCCTGAGTCAGAACATCTCCTAGGCTCTTCTCTGGATCTTTGATTAACCGGCGGCATGTCTTTGTGTCCAGATGCCAATGGTTTACAAAGACATACCATTAAAATGACAAGCTGGAAAAACAGTCAATTAGCTAATGTGTCCTATAAGTTCTGTAACATAAGTGTAAAAAAAGGCCCAGATGCCCTTTCTCCATTGTATTGACTATCATTGCTCCTTCAATAGTCATGCTAATGAGCTTCTGTGGTCATTACATAGCTTTAATGCAACAGCCGCTGTTTGTGCATTTCTTTTTCCTTTGTAATGTCTTTAAAGTGATACAACTATTAGAGCCTGAAACTTCAAGATGGATTTAGCGATTTTCTTTATCTATTAGTTCATTCCTGTTTGATAAATAGTAACACACTGGCACTTTTATAAGCCATCATAACAGGATCATACAAAAATGACTTGAAAGAATCACTGAGGTTCAGGAAGTGGTTCTCATCTAGCCATCCTCACAGCATTGGGTTCAATTGGCTAAAAAAAACACATGGCATGTATCTTCATTTGATGATTCATAAATTTTGGATCCAGAGAGTTAGCAGTGCATCACAGTGCATTAAAAACAATCAATAACACTTTTGTACAGGTTCATTGATTGCTTTGGATTCACTGTGAAAGCTGCTTTCAAAATGCCCCAAAGAACCATCGATGGCTGTTTGAACATAATGAAAAATGTCACATCACTCAGTCACTCTCTTAACCCTGCATGAGCATTTTTTCAGCAGACTAATATTCAAAGCATGCACAAGTTATAGACAAAATTCAAGTGAAAGGACCTCTTTGATTTCCTTCCAGACATCAGCATGCATCCCCAATATTCAAGTCATGAATGAGACAGAAAGAAGAGGAGCCGTAATAAACAATGAAGCCAGTTTTTAATGGAGCTCTTACAGAATCCACACTCACTCTGCAGTGAAACACATATCAGGTTATTGTTTGACCCTGGTGTTGTGGTGCTAACCCGTAATCCTTTCAATCCAGTCCCACATGCACTGGTTTTCCTGATCTGCACCACAGAGCAACAGGTGTCAAATCACTGCATATGTGGGAGTAATGTTAAAAAAAGAATATCAATAGAACTAACCACAATCATAATAATATCAATCATTACTGTCCTCGTCTGCAAGATTCATTATAGCAATATATGTTCTTTTGTTACATTTTACATACACTTTACATCTATATTCACTTTATTTTGTGTTTTTATTGACAGCAGTTAGGTGTTCCTGTTGACCTTTGACCTCTAGCAGGCAGGGTCAATATTCCAGTTGTGACTGGCTGATGAGCTTTGCCATTTTTGGACACAGGCTAGCTCCACCCTGGGGACCAAAACGACTACTCACACCACACGCACACACACACACACAGCCCCTGGGGAGGAGACAAGGAGACCCTGTGGGGGTATCAAAGTGATGTCAAAGAATGTAAAAAGTAAGGAATGATATATAAGGATGCAAAGCAGATCAACAGTGTGACTAAACACATCAACAGTTGGAGTGTGTGTTTTTCTATTGTAGCTCTGCATTTCCCTGGTTTGTGCTGAAATGGTCCTCCGTCACGTCCACAGAGCTCAGTCGAGCTGCTGTACTCAGTGCACTTGAAATGAAAATGGCATCCTGTTTTTGAAATGAGTGAGGGATTGCACTTAGTTTTATGTCTAAGGTGGAGGGGAGAGTGTGAGCATTAAAAAATTAAAAAATAAAATAAAATAAAAGCTCAAATACATGCCGAAGAAGTCTCTGGAAATGAAAAGGCAAATGTGTGGCAAAAAATGCCAATGTGAGGTAAAGCCTGTACCCACAGAGCTAGAGTACATAGTGAGTGCATGTAACTAGCACTGCCCAGAGAAAGACAGGGATGTCTTGAATGACTGATCATACTACCACAAGTTTGTGTCCTGCTGTTACCCTTCTGACCCTTGACAGGAGAGAAAAAAGTAGAGACCTAAACTTCCTGGATCCAAGCTGACAGAGTCTTCCCAGTTTTCAAACCTGTCAAGAAACACTATAAACGTAGTGTAAGGTCCCTCCGTCCTTTCTTCTTCAACCTCCTCTCAGACCTGTGTCTCACTTCTAACACGCCGAGTCTTCCTCACCATCATTATCTCTTTAATTCTCTCTGCCACTTCCTCCGTCTGCCCTTTGAAACCACCGCCCTCCTGCTTTTCTTCTACACTCTTCTTCTCTGTCTCTACCTGGCTGTCCCTGTCTCTCTTTGGGTAGAATTCTCTGTGGGCACAGGCTGCGGGTCAGCAGGATGCCACAGGATCATCAGTGACCACCTCCTTCTCAGGAATGGCGTCCAGAGGTCTCTCCGCCCTCTGCTGCTGCTGCTGGCTATCAAACTGAAACTGCAGCTGGGGTATGGGTGGGGGTTGAGGGTAGGCTGGAGGCTTTGAAACAGTTTGAAGCAAAGGGAGAGCTGGTAGCTGGGGATGTTGCTGGGGGAGGGGATGGAGATAAGCCTGAGGTACGGTCTGGGTTTGGGGAAGGGGCTGGTGCAATGGCAGAGGCTGTGGGTGGGCCTTGGCTTGAGGCTGTTGCTGAGTCTGGACCTGCTGTGGCTGGTGGTGAGGGTGGTGCTGGAGCTGGGGGGACGCTGCTCCATTCTTACTGAGGCCACAGGATTGGGCTGCACAGTGGATTTGACGCAGAGTGTCCAGAGCTTCACTCTTAGCATGTTTGAGCAGGTCTGCCTGACCCTAAAATTCAGACAGAGACAAAGAGACAGAAATAAATGAAGCTTTACCAGCAACTTAAAGAAATAAACCTCTGAATAATGGTATTCATGTGACGGGAAACACCTCTGATATCAATTCTCTGAGTGGAGCTTTACATTTTGCACAATATCTTTATAAAAATCTTTAACACTTAGAACTCTGCTGGATAGCCGGTGATCCCACCTGACACCTTAACATTGTTTACAGTTTATCGGGAACTATACTGTGTATCTTTATGGGATAAAAAGTGAGGGTTTCCAGGCATTTCTACACCTGCCACAAGGTTTACAATCCAGCCACAAAAACAGGTGTTTGATCAGAGACGTTTGATGGTAAATCAGCAGTGATTTACCGGTGAAAACAAGATTATTTATCATATTGTTTTGACAAAAAAAGATCACAATCGCTAAATGCTGCTAATGTCTTCCGGGTTTGACAAGCTGTTTTGATGACGTCATGATGTCTTTTTCTGTCAAACTTTCGACCAATTACATGGTCTCATATTCTTCTTCTACTGTTCTCTTGACGGAAGGGTCCAACAAGAGGCAACCAAAGATCAACAAAAGACAAGAAAGTTCCCTGCTTGTCTGTAAAATAAGAAATAATGGTCCTCAATGCTTGGAAACAAGCAAAAAAGAGATTATGAGCAGTATGATGTGACTCTGTCTCATCTCAGACAGGAACTGCTACAAGGAGTGGCATAAACAACTGTAAATAGTGAAAAAACGCCAAGAAGAATTAGTGTCAATATGTAAATAGTTTCTGTTGTGTGTTTGTTCCAATCCCAATACTTCTTCTCCTGATAGCCAAGACATGAGAGAATGATGTGCAGATGATAAAAGGCTTGGTCACTGTAGATTTATGTGTTTTTTGTGCAAAAAAATGTTGGTCTCAATTTCTGTCTAGACTTTGATGGTTCTGAATCTAATGTGACATTCATTTTACACATATTTTTTCATATATATATATATTTTTTTTAACAGCTGAGGTTGTCCTGAAAAAAAAAAGAGTTGCCATATAGATTTTTACAAAAAAAAAAAAAAAAAAGAGTGGGACCAAAAATAGCTAAATGTAGCTGGGAGTTCGAAGGGCTAAAGTAGATTTATTGTAGAAAAGACAAAATAAGATCAGGTAAAGGAGTTACTGTATAAATAATGTTTTCCTGAGTGCATGTCCTCAAAAAATCCAGAAGGGGGCAGTATAAAGCCACTAAACAAAAGCTTTGGATCGCTGCCAGCTGTCATCATGTTTTTCTCTGCTGCTGAATTGTGCTGTCATACGTTGATAATGTTATACTACATTTCTGCTCTTTATTTGGGAGCACCCCAGAGAAGAATCCCTGCCATATGTGGAGGAAGTGGTCAGGGCAAGCCTCCTGCTTTACAGCGCTGTCAAGTCAATCTGGGCCACGGCCATAGCCGCCTGCCTCCTTAAGCTTGCTGTCTCTGCTGTGCGGAAATGCGGTGGAGTCTTAGTCTCCACAGACGGTTATTCCTGTGCATGTGCAGATGTTCCTATTATAAGCACCCGCAATAAGTAAAATTAAAAAAGGAGATTTGGCCAAATGCTTTTACAATCCCCCAGTCTAAGTTTTGACACCCCTCCTCTGGCCTAACTGTGTGCCTGCTCTCACACTTTCTCTGAACCAACATCTTCTGTCTAACATCTGTTCATGAGAAAGCTGAAAGCAGTCTTCTCCTCTTCCATGACTGTGTATATTTTCCCTCTCTCTCTCCCTCCCTCCCACTGAGGTTCACTCTGGACTCTTTCTGACCTGCTGTGACAGCTTTCTAAGTTAACATCCCTGTGAAGTGGCACAGGCCAACCCGTTCTGAACCAGGCTGAAGTATAAACGGTGAAAAGGATATCAGTTCTCAGCGCACATCGTTTTGAATGAGTACAGGTGCTGCCCTTCACACGGCGCCCAACGTTTTACTCTCAGGTGATGTTAATACTCTGCAAGTGCCCTTTTTACCTGAACCACTTCAGCACGCAAACCACAACTATGAATAAGTCATAGTTTGGGAAAAAAAAGGGATATTATGTAAGTCATGACTCACCAGGCATAAAATAAGACAGCGAGCAGCTTGTCCCGTGCTGCCAGAGCTAAATCACGACAGCACTTGTGTTCCAGCAGAACCACCCCTACAGCTGGACGTAAGCTTTCCACAGGGGAGCCACCGCATCCCACAGCTACAGGACTCATTACAATTGACTCCAATCTCCTTGTTTGTCAAAAAATCAAAGTCCCTCATTTAACTCTAAGTGCTAGCAACCTTCACTGTACATTTCTTTCAGGTTACAGTTAAATAGTGAATTACAGTAAAAACTACAATTGTGAGAAAGAACTCGACCCTGAGTTTGCTATTCTACGGAAAAAAGGCTTAAACATGCTTGACACCTGCTTCAGAAGCCTCTTTTTTGCCAGTGTTGGATATGGATTATTCGTCAGAGTGGTTTTAAAGATACGTATATACACATTGTGATGGTTGTGATCTGTCTGCTACTGTCAAAATAAGAATGCAGAGGGAGTTTTGGAAAACAGGCAGTAGGAGAAAAAGTGATAAACAAGTCAATTCCTCCCCCTTTCTCTCTCTGCTTCCTATCAGCGAGTCTTTCCAAACCTGCTGAGGATCTGGCGAGGTTGACAGGTGAAGCAACTACGCATGGCTGCCAGTTTTGGCAAACAGACACCCACCGCTCACCAAATGTTCAGTATGAGACACAGATTACAGCTGAAGAATGGGAGGAGGAGGAGGAGGAGAAGGAGGAGGAGGAGGAGGGGTTATGTTCACGCCAAGATGTCTTCATGCTGAGAATGAGGCTCTCCAAAGAAACTGAAGGACCAGGGAGGGAATGACTCAAGGTGGACAAAGAAGGGATGGGAGGAGTCTGGTGAAATTGGGGGTAGTAGAGGGGATTAGTTTTTCATCAGCCATCTGTTGTGCTTCTCAAATTCTTAAGAGTGTGATAAGGCGTAATTAAGACAAATCTGGCTGTTGCTCATTCAACTTATTTCTCTAATTTATAAATGCTTTAGCTAAAATCTTGACAAATAAGCAATAAACTAAATCTACTCATTGAATAAAGGCACTCTTTCATTTTTTTTTAATACCTTTTAAATTAAAGTACTGGGTTAATTACACTATTCCCTATTTGTTAGTTGCAATCTATTACTGTCTTTTAGTCTGATGAGACCGGTGTAAAGCAATCAAAATCCCACCTTTCCTGACAATAAAACAAAAGCTCAGCTGAGGGAGCTTCTTCACTCAACACTAAATGATTTCAGGGTGATGAGATGAGATAAAAATACCCAGGCTGCTCTGTCCTTATTTAGCAAAACAGGCCCGCCGAGCACAGTCTGAGCAGCATGTGGTGTTTTTATCAGTGTTGCTATTACTACTAGTGTTCATACAGGCAGTGAGATGAGGCCACTGGGCAGCCTTATCTCCTCTTGTCATGGGAAAGGAAAGGCAGAGACATGAATGTATTTTGCTGAGCATCATCTTCAAAGCATGTCCCCGGGGGCCCAGCGGACCCTTATGAGGAATGATGGAGCAGCATGTGTGTGTCTGCAAACAAGTGTGAACAATCCTTTCGTGGCTTGTCAAGATAGTTACACGAGCAAATAAATAAAACTGTGCTTGTAATCATCTGCAATTAATTAAGAGATTTGGGGATTAGAGAGAAGGCAAATATAATTAGCCCAGAGTGCTTTCTTGAGATACCATGTAGTTTAATCTCTTCCTTATCCAGCTGCTTATAGTCTACAAATAAAAGAGAGCACTATGTTGAGCTGGAGGCTTTGTGTCAGGTGTGGTCTTACCTTCAAGACAGTAATGTTCCAAGCATAGCTTTCCATGGCCTTCTGAAGTTTGCGTCCTTTCAGACCCTCCTTTGCTCCGATTCGATGCAGGTCTTCGTGGAAGTCCAGACCTACACACAGACAAACACGTGATCCATCCATGCTTATACATCGACCCAAAAATGACATAATAGCTCTGATAATAGTGAGTCAATATTAGTTCTGAAGCATTCGACCCAAAAAAAAAAAACATTGCATGCTGGGAAAAAGTCAGTGTTTGTAATGTTTCTGATTCTTCAAAGTGGAGCTGAACAAGAAACACAATCAAACCTGGGAAGTACAGACATCAAGACGTGGTTACTTAAAGGGACAGACACCTAAATCTGTTATGTAAGTTTGATCTCCTTCTTGTTCACCTCGCAAAGCAGCATGTACTGTATGCTTATGAGTGTGATTATGTAAAACAAGACCATACATGCCCACAATGTCCTGATTTATATTGTCATAAAGTCAATATGCCCTAAAATCTAGATAACTGATACATGTGCCGTTTTAAATTAGAAGCTAATTCTGTTTTTTACATATTTCTAGTTTTAGAACCAAATTAATAAAACAATAGATCCTCTCTTTACACTCGCCTCAGATAAATATGAATGAAAATATGAAGGCTGGCTTTGCTGATAGTCTGATATCCACTTCTCCACAAGATGCTGTCAGAGATTTCCTCCTCTTCTCTAAACCTAAGCACTGCTTAAATTAGCTGACTGGTTTTAGTCACACCTACCTGCGCCCACATCCATTATATATAACTTTTCCATTTTATCCTTTAGTGTTCAGTTATTTGTGAACACTTTGTGCCTTGAACTTTGAGCTTTTCTAAATCCGAGTTCCTTTTTTTGTTGTGCCTTTGTTTTTCAGATCCGCTTTTGTGTCTCCTGTTATCGAACTGCCAGCCTTCCTTTCTTCCAAAACTACCTCTAAGTTTTCTGCTGGACAATAAATGACTGCACCATGCTGCTTTGCCTTTCACCATCTGTAGCACCTGCCCTACTTTAACCTACAAACTAGGGCTGTAAAGTCCTGGTCAACTGGTCGACTTATTGGTCGATACGTGCTGAGTCAACCAAAATTCTGATTGGTCAACTCGATTTTTTCTGCATCAATTTATAATCTATGGTTAATTTCATCAGAAGGAACGTGTGCTTTCAGAGCACCCCCATTTCAAAGGTAACAGCCTGTCTCAGAACATCCCCCTTGTCTTCACCATTTTGGATTCACCCAAGCCACTGGAGACCATCTCGAGACAGGAAGATTGAAGAGCGTCCACTTAAAGGTGGGGTCGGCAGGATCTGAGGAAGTGCCAGTTTTGGGGAGAAATCTTAAATATAAACACTACCCCTCCCAACCAGTTTTCCCCTCGGCTCCTCCTCTCCCCTCCGTCTCTGCTCCAGCAAGCCCCGCCCACAAACAGACGCTCCTGCTCGCTCGTATTGTTTCAGTTAAATTCAGATATAATGCAGATAAATACTTTAGATAATTACAAATAGAGCCCAGTGAATGTGAAAGTAAAAAGCATTGGTGCTACTGTAGATGCCAACAGACAACCAGCAAACACAATGTTTGCAGGACTTTCACAACTAAGATAAAATGGAATACTCCAGAACCCGAGGTAAACACTTTAGCGGCGCTACAACATGCAGCAGGTCCCGTTTGACAAGAAACATTTCTGTTACAGACACTTGGCTTACTTTGTTAAAGTGGTTTACCTGTCCAGCAGAAAGGTTACAGGGTCCATTAGACCCCGAAGTGTCCCCCATCCTTTATGCTGATGTTGACCCGGCTTCTTAGCTCTTGTCCGGTCTCCGGTATTTATTTCGATTTATTGATGTGTTTTCCGTACTTTCTTGTTGGTTTCTACAATCCAATATTGTAGCACGCTAACTTTGTTTGGGCTAGTGCACGTTATTGAAGGACTTGGAGTGTGCCTCACAACCAATCAGGTTTGGGGAGGTGGGGAATGACTTTTTTTACACTCAAAAAGAGCAAGCCACTCAAAAAAATTTAAAATGTTGACGACACAGACATAACAGAACACAGTGATATTGTTATATTACCAAATGTCATCAATAACTATTGGCTATTGACTGATATTGGCTTTTTAGTTTGAGCGTTTCAACTTTCATCGTGTTTGACTGCCTTCTTATCGAGCCAAGCCGCGTTGCCCCCCACCCCCTGATTAGTCGATTTTTGGTAAAAAAATTTCAGGGTTTTAGTCTCCAAGAATTTCTTTGGTTGATTTCAGCCCTAATACAAATACAAACAGTCAGAATCTCCTTTTTGAAGATGGCAGTGCAGTACTATCTTGCTCCCGTGGTCATTTCTTCTTACTCTTGGATTGTTCAAAACAAACTCTGCAAAACAAAAGACATAAAGCCAGCTCCTCCTCTCAAATGGACACAGCAGCAGTTCAGTGTACAATGTGCTGCATTGCTAATGGAAGTTAAATGGAAGTAGTGCAGTGCAGGCTAACCCTTAATTGGTCTATCAGTAGGTCCGGCTTCATTTAGCCCAGGCAGACCATTACTAATCCTCTGGGCTTTAAGAACAAACTCCCACACAATCTGTGTGCGTCTCCGGCTGCATGTCAGTCTGTCTCTGTCCACTGACCTTACACAGCTTTGTTTACCACAATGACAATGAAGAAACTTCAACCACTAAAGCTCCTCAACACGTTTCATTCAGTCCACACAGTCTTCAGCTTTAGCAGGTACTTCCACTGTTGCAAAGAGAAGTCTTAGCTTTGTTTGGAGAGGTGTTGTTTGTCAAAATAACCACGGGGTTGCATCCTAAATAACAGTTTCAGGAGCAGATATATGATACGCATCATTTTGTGTAATACTCATTCTCTGGTTGCAAAGTAGAAGACCATGTTCTGTCTACTTATCATGTAGTTACAGTCTCCGAAAATACAAAAATGCTGCGCCCCCCTCATGAATGATAAGGAGACATGAATAATCAAGAAGATACTCACTTATCTGAAATACATTCTGCCTCAGCTACATCCACTCTCTCCTCAGCAGATCTGCACATCATTTTGTGCAGAATTCACTACAACAGTTTTTTTCTCCAAATACTGCAGCGCATAAAACAGTTTAAGCGGTCTGGCTTTAAAAAACAAAGAACCTGATCTCTAGCCTAGCAGCACGTATCAGTCTCATCACACCGTGAAAAAAGATCAAGCACTTATGTTGTCTAATATTTTCACAATACTGATGTAGAGCCAACGGAGAGCCCCTTTTTTTCTGAGCATGAAAGTTGTGTTAACAGGGTTTATGGCTGATTTGATCTTGTAATCTGGTGCAGTTAATGGCCTGCTGCTGGTGCTGCACTGAGCCAAGGCGGTTTCGGGATCACACAACTTTGGTAGCGTGGCAGACAGCGAGCTGAATAAAAGAGGAAATTAGCTAGAGGCGGCATGTCACAATACAGCCTCTCCAAGCATTTAATTTCACAATTATTAAGCATTTTCTTCTCCCAACAGTCTCACAGTCATTTTTTTTTTTTGTCACTTTAAATTCAAGAAAATGAGTTAATAAACAAAATGTTGCCCCTGTGGCACACACTGTTGAGACAGGGATTGTGAGCTTTCCTTCGTTACTAGAAAGAGATATAGAGTAAAAAGAAAAATAGAGAGGAAGAAATGATCTCTAAGATAGACAGAGGGACTGATGAGACAACATGTATTGTGTTTGAGCAGACAAACACAGGCAGACACACTTCAGTAAAGGCTTACAGTCTCTGCACAGAGCAGGCAGGGTTCTCTGCTTTTGTAGTGAGTGCTGCATCACTCAATCCAAACACACAAGCAGAGAGAGAGAGAGAGAGAGAGAGAGAGAGAGAGCTACAGCCAGAGGAGGAGAGAAAGGTAAAGTCAGGCACGATCTTCAAAGAAATGATGTGCGGGGTAGAGAAAGATCATACATGAAGCTAAATCAGTGCTATCACTTTATCCACAGTCTCACGCTTTATCTGCGTGAGGCCGAGGAACCGGGAAAAATATAATCACAAACAGGGAATGGGATTTTGTAGCTGGGAAAACAATGACTTTGCAAAGCCAAGAGGAAGAAGGGAAGAGGATATCCCTATCCCTTGGATTTCTGTGGTAATGGAATCCACATGAAGAGGCCTTGAACCAAAATAACAGTCAGCGTGGTCAGTCACAGAGACTCTGCATGGAGGGAGTCATCAATAAATAAGTTCAGGCAGGCTGTGGGAAGGCTGAGCCTTCAAAATTCACACAGTAAAATGTAGTCATGTATTCTCAGACACATAAATGCATCATAATGTTGATTCAGACAAAAAAAAAGTGCATGTCTATTTATTATTATTATTATTGTCATTACTTTTTTTTCTAGTGCAGCACTAAGTGAAACAGTCAATGTTAGGAGCCTTTGCTTTTCCTTTTGAAGAAAATATGCCATTGAACTGCATTGTTTTTATGATCAAATTAATGCAATTCTGTATCTACATGAATACAATATCTAACTTTAAGTAGCATTATGTGGGGCAGTTCTCAAAGTAAGGCCAAATTTAAAAAAGGAGTCCCCTAAAACTGTGTCTTTGTAAGGAACTTGACACACTGATAAAGCAGCCAAATGCAATCATAGATATTGAATCTGTGTCTTTAAAAAATGGTTATAAACCAGTGGAGCACAGGCTAGTTAGGAGACCAAGTGGGAGCTAAATTCAAAAACAGATTAACTATGCATGCAGAGAGTACACTCAGACACAAACACACAGTGGTAGCATCTGGAGGTGCTGGAGTGTGCATCCCAGCTGTCTATCTGGTCTCCCATTAGCGGTGTGCATGATGGCGAGCCATCAATAGCGCCCAGGGGGGATCATCCAGCACCTCTCCATCCTCATCAACACGTCAGCTTCACTGCCCAAATTAAACTGATTAGCTGCAATAATGATGGGGCATAAACTGAACTGAGGAAAGAAGAGAGGAGAAGGGAGGAAAGGGAGGAGGTTGTGTTGGGGAGTAAGAGCCATGGTAACCCAAAACTGTCCCACATCATCCCTGTTTCTCATCTCCTGCTGTATGAGTGATTAATCTGCGGACGTGCGGCTCATCTCGCCTTGCTGGGATTTAAAATGAAAGGCAAGTGAGGAGGCAAGAGGTGAGTTCAGGTCCCTCATTTGGGATCGCAGCCTGCTCCTCATTATGATTAAGGCTTTGTCACAACAGCATTTAGCTGATGAGCAGAGCACCCTCTTAGAGGCTGGGGCCAAAGTGTCAGGTCAATCAAAGGCCTGAAATCAGGCTAAAAACTCCACACCAACACACAACACACACACATCCTATCCAAGCCCACATTTCCCCTCCTACTTTTGACAACCTGTTCTCTAATAGCAACCTTCTCTGCCTCTCACACAGCCAAATTACGCCAAAATTATACCTCCGGCCTCCAGATCAATCGTAAAGACAAAACCCTCAATTCTATGCAAATCCACCATTCTGTTATTTTTGGTATGACTCAACTCTCTGACTGTCTGCCTGTCTGTGCTCAGGCTGTTGCTATTGCCACTCTTGCAATCATGCAGCTTATAAGTTGGGCTTCTGAAAGGTGCATTTAGGGCTTGTCAGTCCGTCTGAAGAACTAAGAAAGCTGTCCTGCTTTGCTGTGAAGGCATGAGTGTGTCTAACTGTCTTCTGTTGTTTTTTTGCTACTCAGTGAGGGATTAGAAGTTCTTGTAATGAACTCAGACAGTCCAAACAAAAGAGAGACCAGGAAGTAGAATAAAATCCACTTACAAAGACAGGGTTTTGTTGAAGCATTTTGCATGGGGAGACAGGTGAGTGTTGCTTTAGCTGATTCTGATTGTGACATTAGACTTCGATGGATTACTTAAACCCCCGAGGGTAAAGTTTTAAGTGTAAGGTTACACAATCTATTTCATTCTCTTGTTTGTAGAGTAATAAAAAGGCCGTTATGAAAGAATTATGCATATATGCAAAGCTAAAGAGGCAGCAGACATACCTATGGGACCCGATGAGTCAGGTTGAATGTGAAGGGGACAAAGAGCGCTCTGAGCGTAGGAGTGTCTGCATTTATATCGGAAAGACATTTGTTTCTTAACAGTGGTGGATTTATCAGAGCAGATATAAAATTGTTAATGCGTGGAGGTGGTGCCGAGCATCATAATTCACTATCAAGAGTGTCTCTCTCTCCAAATGATCTGGATTAATGATATTCATGAGTTAGAAGCAAAGATACAGACGGTTAACATCTTCATATATGAACCAATTTATGTAGATGAAGCTGAGAAAGTCAAAGATACAAGAAGAAAGAGCTGTGTATGTTCACATTAATATGTGGCGAGTTCTGCTTTCCCAGCCCATCTTTCTTCTGCGTGTCCTTAGGCCAACAAGGTTGAATTTCATTTAAGCTAAAAATTGTTTTTCCCCCATTTTGATTTGAGGCGGTGGGGTTACATTTTACAGATCTCTATCACGTAAAAAAAAAAAAGCAAAGTAAATAGATTTTCTTCAACAGTGCAGGGCCATCTGTTTCCCTGACAGCCTGCTGGAAAGACACATTATGTCAGAGAACATTTTTTCCCCCCTTCTTTTCAACCTCACAGGAACATGTCTAGAAGCATCAGTGGACAAACATGACAGTTGTATGTGTGTTTGAGAATGGCAGCGGTTTGGATTGAGGCGTGTGTGTTATTGCTAAGGGTGGGGGAGTGGGCGATACGGAGAGTACTATGTTTGGCATGCAGTTGAGGCCCCCTCAGGGCTAACGCTTCAACTCTGCATGCATTATTGTATCTTCAACATTTTTTACATGGAAATTTAAGGATTCCCATATTTTCGCTTTAATTGGGTTACATGCTCCTTGTTTTGTAGTGTGTGGGGTTAAAGCTCAGCTGAACTCTGCACTCCTCGCCTTTGAAGATGCGTCCAGATCTGGACTAGGAAAATCTCTGAGCCAGGGGATGACTCTATGACTGAGACCCGAGCTTTCAGCCTGGGTACATCCCTAGGTAATTGCATCACACAAATATCATCCTGGCTTGTTGTGGTGTGGGAAGTGAAGCATATGCCTCTCAGTGGGACACCAGGGAGTAACACTGGGCATAGCAAGCTTATTTTGGCTTATCGGTCTCAGGATATTGAGTTGGCATGTGCATGTGAATGATCCCTCCCTGACTTGGGGGTTTATCATAAACAGGGCACACAACAACAATGAATACAAATAGCTTGTCATGTTTACAAAAGTGCTTTGAAGCTCAATAATCAGTCCAAGTCTGTGAGGCCGTCTCATTTACTTCAGGTGTATCTGAGGGTGGCTGTTCGAGGTAAAACATGCAAAATGAAGATCTCAGTATTCAAACTATGTCCTCCCAATTCAGGAGCCGTGCAGCAGAGGCACTGCTGTGTAGAAGAGAAGCAAAGCAAATGAGGGACAATTACTTGTGAATGTAAAAGAGGCTGGAGACGCTAACCCACAGGATTTTATCATCTAAAGCTATTTCTCCCTAATGATCTTATTAGGGTCCATTTTTTGCTCTCACCTAAAAGGCCAGACCTCTTACCTCGAGCACTCTTTTCTCCAATTTGATATACTCAACGCTTCTTTAATTTCATCCCTTTCTTCCCGCTTTGCCCGCCCTCCCCCTCTCATTCCTCACTCTGTCAAACCCTTTTATTCCTCTCATCCTCTCAAAGGGTGTTTATTCATTCTGTCCTCTTTCTCCTGTTTTCTCTGTGGCTGGGAGATTGTTTTCACCTGCCCACTGACATGCTAACTACTCGTCGGTGACTCACTCATGATGGCCTATTCTGTCGACAGCAGCAGCCGCTGCTTGCTGATGTTGACGGAGATGTTGCACCAGTAGATTCACTCGACTATTCAATGAGGAAGGACACAACATGTAATGCATGCGAAGGCTGCAGAAATGCGTCTTTTCAGCGTGTGATTCATTTTGAACGAGAAAAGTTGAAGTGACAGAAACATTCAGCTTAATAAATCATTTGCCTTACAGTGTTATATTTTTTAGAGGAAATATGCCAGCATGAAAAGGTGATTCACAAAAGCACAGATCAGCCTCATACCTCCTGACAGGATGTCCCTATTTTCAAAAAAACAACATATCAGATAATCAACTTGTTCCCTGCCAACCAGTGATGAAACATACCTGCCCGTTGTGCTTGTGTGAGCTTTGAGTAGACGCCATCAGCTGACTCGATCAGTGTTCTGGTGGTCTGGATCATCTGGAAGATAAAGAGGACAGAAGATATTTGCATAACAGGCAGCACTCGCCAAAAGGCACAGCCGGATGCAGTTCTATCCGGGTTCAGATCTGGATGTGATTGAGAAAAGCCGCTAATATATATAACCTGAAATCCTTGGCTCAAAGCAGCTGAGGACTTAAGTGCTTTATTAAACTGCTCACAAACAGTTTAGCCCCAACCAAATTTACACAGGCTGTCATAAATATCTTCATCTGGTCCATTTGGATAGAGTATCATAATTAAAAGTAGGAAATAATTCATCTTATTTAACTAGACTTTAAACTTCTTATTTCACATCATATAAGAAAAAGAGATGAATATTTAATCTGGGAAACAATTTAAGTCAGCTGTCTTTGTTTAATCCGTAGACACAACACAACATGGTCTGTCTCCAGTAATTGAGCGACACTCGGCATAAACAGAATACTCCCTGGATGTTTTACGCAATCTTCGTATGCCCATAGGCTGTATCAAGTGTCAATCATAGAAGACATAAACCCCCTACAAACTTTTAAAAATGGAGCTGCACAGAAAAAAAGAGGACTTGATCACAAAGCAGTCTTAAAGTAAACACATGTCAACATCGCAACCAAGGGGGAGAAAAATTTATATGGCGTGGGATTAACTTTTAAAGTTTGTCTACAGTTCCATTCATTTTGCTCGAGGAGGCGGGATTTATAATCTTTACTGCAACCAGTCACCAGGGGGTGCTGTTCTCGTGGAGGCTTCACCCAGAGAGAAGGCAGACGACGTACATTCTATGTACAGACTATGGTTTAACCATAAAAGGCTCTTCTTTAAAAAAACATTTAAATCTCCACATCTTAGATCAGATTTTGCTCACTTTTGAAACAACGTGAAACATTTTAATGGTTAGTCTTTTACACTTTGTGCTTCCTGTATGTAGTAAGCACAAGCAGGATGTCTGAATCGGTTTATTTTGTCTATATCCTTCTCTCATCTCTTATCGTGGCTGTTATATTTTTGCCCGTTTGTTTAAAATCTTTAGCTTCTGTATTTCTCTTTCCTCTCTCTTTTATTTTCATTTGTAAAGACCTTGGTTGCCGTTTTGAAAAGTGCTCTATAAATGACACCTATATTTTTATCATATCACCACTTTTCATGTCACATGTCGACATTTTAAAGTTTATACGTAATCAAATAATCCCAAAAGTAATCAACAAATGCAGATGAGGACACTTTTTATTTGTTTAGTTCAAAGTCTTGCCCTTTTATACATCCTTAACTTGTTTATTGCACAGCTCATTTCAACGCTAAGGGAAACCTCATCAAATTCCTCGGTGAACTACAAACTACATGATAAGTAATGAAGTTTTTTTTCCCCTCTAAAATCTCATGCTTTGCTGTGTATTTTGGCAGCTTAAGAAAACCAAAAGTACCTAAGGTGTTACTCCCTTTTTCCATCTCTATAATCATCCTTTGACCAACACAGCTGTGAAGTTTCAGCTCTAAACATCAACCCACAGGCTGAAGAAGAGCAGCTGGGCTGACCGGCCCTCCTGCACGGAGAAGGAAGCTAATGAAGTTTCACACTCCTGTTAGCTGGAAGACAGGAAGTAGACTCTCACTTTGTGTGTTTATTTGTGTGTGTGTGTTTGTGTGTGCACATGCATATATTATTTGGTTTTGCTGTTCTTATAAGATGCAGGTGCTGACAAATTTGTAATGACGCTGACAGAGACAGTCCTCTCATTCAGAGGATGATTTTATCTAAGAATCTACAGAAAACCCCCAAAATAAACAGAATCCTTGATAGTTTTTTAAGTATTTCAAGAACCTACACCAGACCCAAGAGGATGGTGTTTATATAGGTGAGAGTTACATAATTCAAAAGTAACCAGCAAGAGTTGTCAGCGACACATGTCTAGAAGTTGCACTCGGTTCACGCCTCTTCCCTTTTCTTTAGGGGCGCTCAAATGCTGATGCAGCCCTAAAAGAAAAATCCTCTGTCTGATCTGTCTTTAGTTTCTGTTTGAGTGCCTATTAAACAGTTTAGCTGTACTATAAACACATCTGTGTGCATGGGCTGTATATAAATGTTCATGAACATGTGTATGTGAGCTTGCCTGACCTGATCCCTGGAAACAAAGACCCAGTGTGCAGACGTTTTGTTCAGCTCAGGGTCACAACCTCAGCTGGCTGCAGCCCACATGAGGGTGACTGAGGACAAGAACTGCATGCTGATTTCTTACAGTAAATGGTCTCGTATTGGCAGCCATGTTCCCATGAGGACACGCAGTTTCACACATGCACATAATCACACACAAACACACAATGTTCTCTGTGCTTAAGCTGGGAGTGTGCCAACAGGCCCATTTAAAGGAGGCACAAACAAGTTCAGTTGATCTGGCTCAAGATTAAGGTCAAGATCAAAGGTTTATGTACTGTAAGTTAAATCTTTTGTAACTTCCAGGACTAGAGTATCGCCATCTTTTACATAGTTTAACATAAAAACAAAGAATCGCGCTCATCAGATTGCGAAAGAGCGAGTTTCTTTGGAAGACAAACTTTTTCTTTGTTGCAACAGTCATTTGAATGCATCTGCTTATCTCTAAACTTCGAAATCTAGATTGAGGCGCCGCTCCTGCACTTCTCCCTGGGAGCTTTTTTGTGGACTGAAGCGTGAGAGTCGCTCTGACACTGCAGAGCCCACCGCCTGGTGTGAAGCCTCATAAAAGCTAAAGTAGGCTCTATTTTAGATCTGCTAGCTGCATCACTACTGATGTCAGTGCTCCGCTGTTGGTGTCAGCAGTGGGAGCGCTGAGGAACTGAGCAATGTGGACACAACAACCTTGTTCCTCAGTCATGACCCACTTCACCAGCTCCCACCAAGCCTCACAGGGGAGAGGGAGGGAAAGAGGAAGGGAAGAGGAAACAGCGGGTGATAACTAATTACAGACAGACTCCTCCAACCCCCCTTTTTTTTGGCCGTGCCAATGTCAAGTGGTGAAAAATGCAGTGTTCTTGTCGGGGAGAAGGCAGGATGGAGAAGGACACGTGGAATAACACAAGAAGCTGCAGCTTAACAATCTTGACCTGGCAAATGGTTTAACCCAGTCATTTAGGGGCCTTTTAAAACTCATCCAGCTGTGTGAATGCTCGACTCAAATGATAAGCAAAGTGGAATTAATGGAGGGAGGAAGCCGGCCCTTCCTTTTTCTTTTTTTGTCCGTTTTATTTTCGTAAGAGCAACAACAATGAAGATGTATGCTGAGCAGGAAGTGCACTCAAGGCCTTCTCTGTTATCACACTTAATGCCTGAGTGCTTTGACATTATGTCTTACCTGCAGTACATGTTTAGTGAGCTGTAACCCAATACAGTAAGAGTATTGTTGCCTCACTCGCCAAATTTTCAACACAATACTGATTCTAAAGAGAATTCCTTGGTAACACACTTGCCTAAATTTGTGTCATTTACATTTGATGTCTCCTTACAAAACCACACGCTGGCAAACTTTGTTGTAGGGCTGGGCGATATGACCTCAAATAAATACCACGAAATATTGACCAGTTCACCTCAATAACAATAAATGGACAATAACTACTCCACAAACTGCTCACCCCCTCCCACATTAACTTCATGTACTTCAGCTGCCGCTCCAGCCGCTCAAACTTTTGAACCGTCCTCCATCTCCTCACCTGTCTTTCCCTCTTTGTTACGGACTGGATGGGGTGGAGTCACGTCTATGATGTAGGACAGCGTCTTAAAGGGACATGAGACCATAGCCTACCTACACACATACAAAACCAACTTTTATTTATTTTTTTGACACCGAATATACCAATATGGGCAAAATGACGTTGGTTATTGTCGTAGATTTTCGGTTTATCGCCCAGCCCTACTTTGTTGTTGTGTGTATTGTTGTTACATACCATGTCGTAGGCATTGAGCACTTTGCGCAGAAGCTCAGGCACAGGACCCTGAGCTTCCATGGTGGGGTAAGTCTCACTCAGGTCCACCGTCACCCTCAACGATCGCTCGCTGTTCATCAGCCAGGTTGACACTGTCAGGATACACTGCTTCATGTTGGCTGCTGGAGTCAGGCCGCACAGCTCTTTGAAAGACACCATGGCATTCTGGGTAGAAAACGTGGAAAAGAGAAAAAGAGATAACGTTACCTGTTTGGTAGATATTCAATCGAGCACAAGCACAAAAGATTACAGTCAAAAGAACCTGAGCACACAGTAAAAATCTGAATGAGGCGTCCTTGTGCGTTCAACCTCTGAACTGTCACTGAAGCGTGTTTCTTTTCTACTCAAACTGATCAAAGAATTTGCACAACTTTTAAGACGGTCAGCGAGGCCAATCATATTTAAGCTTTTTAGATGAAAAATAAACTGATGTGATGGTGGTGCAAAACAAAAGGACAAATGTTCCTGTATTTTATTCACAGATGACCCCCAGTGCAGCGCTTAAATTAGAGGGATCATAATACTCCTGAAAAGATTACAGCGAGGGTTTGTCTCGGTGACATTAAAATGATCGGTTCCCATAATGTAAGACTGCTCATTCTTCAGCCCGGAGGCTTTGAGGCAAAACTTCTGACGAGGGTCTGAAGATGCTGAGAACTCCTTCCTTCTTATTTCATCCTCTCTTTTCTCTCCGTGGACACAAATTTCCTTTTCACAAATCCCTTTTACTCTCTTCTCTCGATGAAAACACCTCGCTTCTTGTACTCGTGTTCCCTTTTCTCGACAAGACCACTGAATGAGTTAGCTCTCAGTCACTAGATAAATAAAGAAATTTCTGTCTCAGCATGTTCTGTTTATGAATTCTGGAACTAAAGGCAAATCTTTCGGTCATTAGACACAGATGTAGATCAATTAGCAGTGCCAGTCAGTCACAAAGTTAATGTTTGGACCTTGTGCTCCTCCTCTCCACATGTTTAAGTGGGACATCATGGTATCCTGCTGTATTTGCTCAGTCATATGGCATTAGCTTGTATTTCGACCCCTCTCAGCTGTTTGAAACATGACTGCATGAAGAGCTTTTTGTCATAAATGTGCAACATCATGTTTTACAGCATGAGGAGAACAAACAAATACTCTGCCAGCCTAACTATCTTTTTCAGCTTTTCTGTCCATCTAAGCAAGATGTTCAAAGGTAACTAAGGAAAGTAGGTGACGGCACCTCATTGTGTTTTATCCTCTTGCCAGCATGAGAATATAAGGAGAAGTTGTGCCTACTATTTTTTTTTTTGTACAGCATTTCTTCTGATTAAAAAGAAACAAGAGCAAGGTGGTGAGGTGATAGAAAAGAAAGATATTAGACAAGACACAAGGCTGAGGGTGATGATGAGAGGCACAGACAAAACTCTCCACAGAGAGGAGATCATAAAAGGAAAAACAAATTCATAAAAAGCTTAAAACTCGGGGCGGGTAAAAACATTTAGAGAGAACAAGCCATGCACTGTTGGTATTTGGGAACCAGTCCACACACTCTGCATGCTACACTATGGGAACCAGCTGTCTCCTTGGGCCGGACCTCCAGGCCTGCAGAAAAACATCTTCCCCTCCAACCCCCAACAGCGGAGGATGTGCTGTCACTGCTGGGCCCGACCTTTCTGCAGATGGAAAAGCAGGCCAGGGGACAAGGTGGCTATCTGAAGCTGCATTTGTATGCTGAGCTGCAGCCTCAGTTAACACCTCTTGGGCCACTGGGTAAAGCAGCGGTGAACACAATAGTGGAAACGGGACAGCTCTGGGGCTCGGGATTAAAACCTGGTGTGTGAGTATCGAGTGAGTGCGTGTGTGTTGTTTCTTTTTTTTTTTGGTAATTTCCCTTTAATATATTGTGTTAGATACACTTCAGATTTATAGTTATTGGATTAAAACACAATTAAATTGTGATCAAAGTAAACTGAGTATAAACAACTAGACATGTGATCGTTTTTCAAAAGCTGTTGTGCAATAAAAACCACCATGTTTCCAGGCCATGATGAAAAAAACATAAAACCCAATGAGAGGCTCATGTTTTTAATTACTCCCTCCCCCAACTTTACTCCCCTTCAAACATTCCCCAAATGAGAGCTCTGTGTCCGGTTACAACCCTGCTTTTGTTTCCGTATGCCCCCCACCCCCTCCCCTCTTTCAGCCTCTATCAGTGGATCTCTCTCCTTTCCTCTCTGGCTTGCAGTATTGAGTTGTGGTGAATAGACCTATGATGGCACTCATGCTTTCCAGCAAATAAAAAGCAACTCCAGGCTGGCAGCTCTCTGCAGGCTCCATCAACACTTAATAACGTTCACGGGCAGCAGCACTCCGGAAAGGACTTCACTCAAGTTCCCCACAGAAATAGTTGATATGTTGGGTTGATCCATGACGGCAACATGAGACTATTGGTGTTTTTTCACGGCAACTTCATGAATCCAATGCAAAACACTAATGATTTGTTATTATGACAGCATACTTTTAGAGGCTTTGCTTTTGAGGATAAAACATGTTATGAAAGGAGTTTAGGTCAGGTGAAATAACACCTTTCATGGTGGAGTGTGTGCCCCCTGCATTCATCCAATGATAGCTGGGATATCCAGTGTTTAAATAAAAAAAAAAAAAAAAAGATAATTTCTTTTTTATTAACACCTAATCTTGGCTTAACGTGGTGTGTGGCAGAGCTTTCAGAGCTGCTCTGCTTGTTGCCTTGTGGGTAGTTGGCACAGACCTTCATTCTGCCCTCCAGCTCCCTCCCCACATCCAAGGCACCAGACTCTGAACAGCTGGCCTCTACAAAGCTCGCTCAAGTGTCCATTTTTACATTTAAAAGGCAAAGACCATTTCTCTCAAACACCTTCATTGATCCTCTTTAAAGCCTTCCTCTTTTTCTTCACCTCTTTCATTCATTTCCCAAAACTTTTATCTTCTTGTTTCAAAAAGAAGAATTTACATTTCAAACCTCATTATTTTGTGTTTTTTAGAAGCAACAGCAGCGCAAGCTTTGTTTGATCTGGTTAAAAGACAGTGATTCAAAACCATCATATCCAAGGTATGTCTAATGAGAGATGATCTGGAGCTAAAGAGCTGGGACATGTTAACAGGCTTTTACAGAACTTAAAATATGTCAGTAGGGCCATACGATACTGGAAAAAACTAACATTGCAATTTTTTTTCAACCCTGCAAAATATGTTGCAGTTTTAAAAAATACAAGAATTTTCACCAGATGACCTGAATAGCAATTTATGCTATGCTGCACTGCTGAAATCTTGTGGACAATTAACCTGCACTGATCTTACCTCTTTTTGTGAATGTTAGTAGAATGGCTTCTGTCTGTCTTAGAGATATTTTTTAGCTTGCTTTTATTGTGCTGAGACATGTTATTTCTTGTTGTGGCAACAGATGAAAGGCACTGCCGACACAGAACACGTGTTTGGTCAACATCATCCTTCTTGTAACCAAAATAATTCCAGATAACTGACTTTGCTTTTCTTTTTGGCAACAAGTCTTCATTTTCGGTGGTTTTCTCTTGTTTGTTGCTCATTTTGCAGTCATTGTTGTTCTTACCGGTGTTATGCCGAGAATCGCGTGCCTGCCAAGCATTGCACGCACCTTGTGGAAATGCACACCGCTCACAGTAGAGTGGTCCACTGGAATGTAAAATTTAAAACCCGTTCAATTCTTAGTGGGGGCTAAACAGTGATGAGTAATGTTTCCTCCGCTCTGATTTTGATTGACGGCCGGCAGGGTAATCTGCTTGGCAACTGAGTACAGAACGAAAGTGATTGGTGGATTGCTGCACAGCACACGCAGAGTCTACATGCAGTGTATCTCAGTCAGCTACCCTTGGAATTCAGTGAGTTCATTCTCCTCCTACATGACAGCATTTGACTATCGTGCCTGTCCATCGTGATGACGATGCTCAAATGATATATCGTGCAGCTCTACATGTCAGGTTCAGACTGTGCACCGTTAAGCATATTTGTACTTCTACAAATGTTCCCATGCTGACTCATAAACCAGCAGAGATACAGGCTTAACCATGAAAATCTGTTGAGGTATCACCAGTTCAACTTCTTTTATCGAGTAACTCTTCTAATGTGCCAAAACATGTCCTAATATTCTGAACGGTGAGTTCACACTTTTGTTAGCTTGTTCGTGAACTGCTGGTTATCAAACAGTTTCATTTCCAATGGCTTACCTTCATCTCCTCCAAATTATTCTGTGCTACTACCTCTAAAATCACAGGATCAACTTCACCTTGAACACACAAACATATTTCTCTCTGTTTTGGGAGAAGACACCTCTTTAAGACCATGCTCATGTCCACCGTTGAGAGACACAAAACTGCATGCCGCTGGATTTCTAATCACATTTTTTGCTTGTTTAGTTTGTTCAGGTCTTTTGTTTGCTGTGTCATTAGACTCTGGTTAGTGCTTACTGAAGCTGGGTTGACAGTCAGTGGTATTTATGACCTGGATACATGCAGTAAAGTGTATGCAGGGGTGTGCTCCAGCAGCTTCTGGAAGAACATGTGAGCATCTATCTAATTTGGTATCTTCCTACACGAGACATCAGCGTTAGATGTTTGATTTGGTTAAGCCTGCTTCTTTCCATGCGCTCACTGCTCGAGCAAAAGACTTCAAGTAACTGGATTTGATCTGGTTATGAGTTAAATTAAGAAAAAGTAATCATTTTTAACATTTTTCTGTAATCTACTAGAACATATCCAAAGTGAGCCGAATAGAACAGTATAAATAAATCTTTTACTTTTATGTGAAAATACGTTGGTGTCCCTCAGTCTTTTTTTCTTCCACCCTCTCACTCGACAAAGAAAGTGCTGTTGATGGAAACGTGTTAGAGAGGTTGGCAGCAGAGTTATTTTTGTTTTGTAAGCCATCAGTGAAGAAAAGAGCCCGTCAACCTAAACTGACAACCAGATTACACAACACACGCCGTGTAAAAGACTCACTCTTTTTTTGTGATGTGATTCGGATGCTGAACGAATGAGACATGCTTTGTATCATTTCTCCGGGCATCACAAACAAAATGATAAATGCTCTGAGAGGCTTCTGCTACTGAAGCCAAGCACACACGGCTGTGACTAATCTTCATTTGCTCATGCAAGGGAGTTTTAAAGTAGTTCACTGAGTGCCTAGCAACCCAGTCTTCTCCTCTGGCCAGTAATTGTCCTTCATTAATGATTACACTATTCATAAACCTCATAATTGCACAGCAATGCCAGTTTATTACTGCTCTCTTCTGCAACATTAATAGAGCACAATTAGCGACAAGCCTTTATCCACAACAAGAAGTGGAAAGAGTCTAATCAGAAATACATCAGCTTGAGTTTGAGGAAGCATTGAAAGGCTGTGCAGAAACATGATTTCTGCTGTTGTAAGTGACAACAACTTTAAATTAAACTCTTGAGATTTTATCGGCTAATCTCTGCCAGATTAGTTGTTCTTTTAAAATCAATTAAGTGTGAGTTAATTCATTGTTTATCATTCACAAAATGTGGCTGCTCAATAATATGACATGCACATACAAAAAGACGTTTCTAAGTTGTGGCGCTGGCTTTTGTTTTTGCTATTATTGTATTATAATGTGACGAAGGTCACATCTGTAAGTGTTTTGGACTTAAGGAAGGAAGTGTGCATAAATGGGGTCCCAGACAGTCAACAAAGTGTTTAATACTGTACAATACCATATGATTTTGTATTTTGATGCACTGAATTGTAATCTCTTCACTTGAAAGGATGAAATTCTTCAATAAGGCCTTAAAAAGTATTTGTACAAGTTATTTGTTATGAACAAATAATCAATTTTGGATCCACATTATTGCACTGACCAGAGGAGTCCATTAGTAGAGGCAACCTGACCTGATATTGATATCAGATATTGGTTTAATATCAGTTATATCAGAAAAAACTAATATCAGATTATATCGACCTGCATTTAAAATCTCCAATATCAGTACTTTGATACAAGCAGTCCATTCCACACTCCGCTCCAGTACCTCTATCTAGCAGCGCCTGGAGCCCATGTGATCACAACAACAGTGTGTACTAAGGTACTAACAAAGTAGCAAGGAGTAGGAGTGAGGTCAGCTGTGTGGCAGTATTTTATGTTAAAGTCCAAAAAAGACACAGAAGTGAAAAAATTTGTGCTAAAATCAGATCAATATAGGTATCGGCCTACAATATCAGTATCATATCGGAAGTAAAAAGGTTTTATTGTGACACGCCTACCCATTAGTCCTGATGGTCAAGAAATAATCAGATAGCCAAATTACAGACTGGCCAAAACCAGCTGTATCAGATGGTCAAACACAATGACTGCAGCCAACTACAAAAGGAAACATTGTGGTAAGACATTCCACTTAACTCTTGGACCACAAAAATATTCAGAAATTATCAACAAAGTTTTCATCTCTTACCCTAAAAAAAGAAAGGTAAATATCTTGCCAATTACAAGCATGTAGTCCCTTACCTGTACATTTTCTCGGAGGTCTGTGGCCTCCCTGAGAGGTTGCGTGGATGCTCTAAAGAGCTCGTCCACCACCTTGATCCCCGTGGTTTTGGTTGTGGTGTACTCTCGTGCCTTTCTGCCCTTCCTTACAGACAGACCTCTCTTATGTGCCTTTCCTCCACCTCGCCTGTTGGTGATGGCCACATGGACAAACAGGGTGGTGTTGGGTAGAAACTCCCCCGTTAGACATTGTAAGGGGACGTGCCTATAACCTGGCTGTAAGCACTCAAATGGAATGGTGTACTGGCCAATGAACTCGTCTCCAATGTAGTCGTCATCCAGCACCACAAAGCGCAGCACAGCAAGTTCTGGTAGGTTGATCTGGAACTCAAAACTCTCATCAAAAATAGGGTTGTCACCGTTCTGGGACACGGTCTTGGTTCTTTGCTCAGCACAGTCAGCTGGAATGCCGTGGATCTCCACATAAATGTAGGGCTCCACAACATCACCTTTGGCAGCAGAGCCCCGAGGTTTTGGTAGGTTCTGCCCACTGATGACCTTGATGTGAAGAAGCTGGGCAGACACCCCGGGTAAAGAGTCCCGAGCATTGGCACTGAAGTAGGACACCTCCTCCCTCATGATGGCTGGCCTCAAAACATACCCGCAGTTGCCGTTCTGCCTGAACCAGCCTAAATTGAGGTCCATCATTAGGCCTGGTGTCTGATAGTTCATGGCTACAATCTGGCAGCCACACTTCCAGAAATCCTGGGGGTTCATGTTGCTGGCATCAATTCTCATGGGAGTGGGATATACCCTTGACAGAAAACGCTTGTTATAGCAGACAAACTCCTCTGGGAACTCATTGGCAAACCTGTTCGCATCGACCTCATTCAATGAGCAAATCTCCCAGAACTTCTGCTCCCTCTTAGAGAGCTCAAAGTCTCTAAACTGGACCGACTTGCAAAGAGATACAAGATCAGAGAGCTCCCTGCACAGTCTTAGTCTCTTGTAGCCAAGGCCATTTAAATGGTCCTTATCATCAGCTCCCACTCTTCTGGACATTTCCAGACCCTCCTCCTCATCGGTCACATCCCCCTCAGCATCTGGGTAGTTAGGTGGTAGCCTCTTGCCCTTGAGGAGGATTTTACCCTTGAGTTTTTCAGGGGAGGGTAGGTAGCTGTCCTCTTTGTTGGGGGGTTCCACATGCAGCTTGTCGCCAAGAATCTTCTTCATGTGCTGTGCCATGACTCTCTGCTGTGGGACGCAGCAGTGGGTCACTAAACACAGAATCAAGGGATACTCAGAGCTCTCAAAAGCATATTGGTTTATAATGTCCAGAACTTTTGAGAGAGCTAGATGTGAAGCTACTGAACTACCCACGTACACGACTGGTTCATTATCAGGTCCATCCCAAACGATGACCTCAATGCTGCGGCAGCCCATCCTTAGAGCTCTGATGTAGCTGCTGATGTCTGATGAGCCCCAGAAATGATCTTCCAGAAGAGAAGCGTTGTGTGACGAGTTGATGTAGTAGTGGGACAGAGGCTGGTTCATATCCTGGCACACTCGTTTGTGCTGTGGGTCAAAGATGTGGCATTCAGAGGAGAGGAGGTAGTGAGTAAAGCCATCAATGGAGAGGTAGCCTCTGTCCCTCCCTTCAGCTGATGGCTCAAATTTCTGAACAATATCCCTGCACATCTCTTCTGTCACACCTTCCACACCCTGCTCCACCTCCACAAACAGCATCAGATCTTTACTGTCCAGATACTCCTTGTTACTGGAAAACTGCACCAGTAGGAAGAAAATCTCTGGTCTCGTGCAGAGCTCGCAGTAGGCCTCCACAAAGGTGTCCATGTTAATTTCCTCTCCATACTGGTCTTTAGCTTTCTGGAGCTCCTTGAACTTCAGCTCTATCCTGGACTCCTTCATCCCGGGGTTGAGCCCTTTGATGATCTGGGTGGCCCTAAACAGATCTATGTGTCCCTCCTTTTCCATATCTGCTAGCTCAAACACTGAGCCAATCCAAGATGTTCGAAGACTTGGTTGGCTAGGTTCCGCCATGTCTACTGTGTGCCGACCATAAGACACTAGATATCTTAGGCCCATTACCCAGGTGCTGACTATATCAGCCGAACTGGCTACCAAATCCAGGGACTCATAGTTATCGCCATAGATGATAGAGAAAGCACATTCATCAGGAAACTGATCAGAGAGACCATTGCTGCGCAGAACTGGAGTTTTCTTTCCCAGACGAACCTCCTTAATGCCCTTGATCTCCAATTTAGCTTTCTCTGAATCTTTTTTGGATGGCTCCCAGCGGAGCCAGTGCATGTCTGGATCCAGAAGGAAGTAGCGGTTGTACATGCGGGAGTTGGACCGCACTTTCTTCATCTCACAACCCTCCATCATGAAGGCCATGCAGGCAGCTGTGCTGTTGATTTTTCGGTCACTTGGCATTGAGCTGAAGGACACGGTTTTCTTCCTCACCTGCCTCTGTTTGGAAGTGTCCTGAAAACAGAAAGAAAGTATTAGACTTCATGAAACATAAAAACTGAAAAGTAAACCAATCTCTGAACAACTCAAAGTTACTTAACACATAATCAACTGGACACTTCCTCTAAAGACATAACAAAATAACAGTTAAATCACCGCTTTTCAGTCTGGTCATTATTCCCATTACCATAACCACCTTTAGTCTGTTATTTTTTCACACATCCTGATCAGCTGATTGTATTCATTTTAAAGAAATAAATCGAAGTGAACCCTGAGGGCTAAAGGGAAGTAAGTGTGTGTTTCCCCCCCAAGGACAGAGACAGCTGATGGATCTCCCTGGAGAATAGTTTAAGTGGAGCCACAGTGAAACACCTAAGGGCTGTCCACGGTCAGAGGCAGATGATGCATGCAGCGTTATCATGATTGATGAGCACCACTTGATGCAAATAAGAAAAGAAGTGACACAACCATCACTCTCCAATTTGGCCTTGTTTTTCTTTTTATGCACAGAACTACTCACTCCATCCAAGAAACAGATCAAGAATACAAGAAAACAGATGAATATTATTCTTTAAGAATTGCTCAAACGCCTCAACAGACTTGTTTTTGGAAATAAATAAACTCTACTCAATGCTCCATTTAAGGAACCCCCCTTTTTTGTTTGCCTTCTAACGAGAAGGAAGTCTTTGGTAAGGAAGTAAAAACCTCAGTGTGTGATTCAAACCTCTAAAATCCAAGACCAAGGCCTATCAGTTTTAAGTAGTAATTATGGACCATGAGCAAAATAGGATCATCCTATACTTATAGAAACATATGCTATAGATCTTTCATACATCATAAAGAAGTCAAGAGATGGATAGATGATTATAGGACTGAAACTTAACATTAAATAATGCTGGGACCAAAAGGGTTTAAAAAATGTTCAAAATATTTACAGAACTTCTACAGAAGCACTTTCTCTTGCAGTTATAGTTGTATGCAGCTGTTCAGAGAGCTTCTGCTCAGACCCAAGGGCACATGGTAATTCATGCATCCTTGCCAAGACTTTGAGGGTAATAAGGTTGATTTTAGTTCAGCTGGAGGATAACACAACTCAGACTCTTTCACAGAGAACACCGAGAACTGAAAGGATCGTTTTGTTTGATTTACAAAGAGGACAGATTTAAGTGTGTCAAAAATTATGAGTCCAGCCAAAGGTCATCAAGGTGCTTTTTTTAATGCTATAAATGTTGAGAAAATAATCACATTTCCTCCCAAATGTCAAGTTCTTTACACTCATCAATGAGCTCTTATATCCTTCTGAGACGGAAAACTACAGTTTAAAATATCGCCTATTTGTAAAACTGCCAATATCTTGACTGGTT
This sequence comes from Xyrichtys novacula, assembly GCA_962446985.1. Lineage (NCBI taxonomy): Eukaryota > Metazoa > Chordata > Actinopteri > Labriformes > Labridae > Xyrichtys > Xyrichtys novacula. Next base: position 18,277,290 of record OY660879.1, on the reverse strand, counting down.
CACTCCTCTGGTAGAATCAACCAGATGCACATTTACATGTCTGGGGTATTTAGGATATATGAAGAGAGTTTTACAAAAATGGGAGGAGAAGCTCTGTTCAGGTCTGATTGTTTCCAGGTACTCTTCAGGGAAGTTCTGCAGTCACAGAGGGTCAAAGAGTGTGAGGGTATTCTTAAGTCTCATTAACATGCTGTTACAATTAGCCAGACAGCCAGGCAGGACAGCAGGCTCTAACCCTCTGCTTCAGTTTTATAACAAAAGGCAGGCAAGGAAAGTGTGCTCTTAAAACCTAATTCTTTTTATAGATGGGAGGATTTATATATTCGCATTAGTAATTAAGGATAAAAATGGCCAAAACCTTTTGAAATATTATGGTGAATCCTTATTTTGAGAGAACAGATTTTATAACAATCCTTTTAAGCTTTGGAGATAATTTTACCTCTGTGTTTTCCCTACACACAGATTTCATTTTACCCTTGATTGGCCTTGCCTCAAATGCACTCCCTCCCCTTCTTTACCACACCTCTGAGCCTCTCCTGGAAGAAATGCCATTTTTACTGTTTATGAGAGAGACTGCTTCAGAGCCTACAGCCTGACTGCCTGCTTCAGCTGTGTTCTGCTGTTACCTAAGACTTATTGGGGTATTTTTGTAATCCTTTCCATCTCCTTCACCCCCTTCTCTCTGGTGACACTTTCAGCCCCGGGCTGGGTCAAACACCCCCTAATGAAAGAGTGAAGCTGCTGGGAACAGGACAGGGTGTGAGACCAGTTGACTGACATGCTCTGAGGGGCATTAACACGTCATTGCACTCTCTGTCATTGTCACACCCCAATGAAGACCTTCGACATCAGTGACACATGGTGGGATTACTGTGCAATTAATGCAACAGAAGCTCTCAGGTTGGGTCAAACTGCAGTGCATTACTGAGTGATAAATGCCAAAACAACAACTATCAAAAGGGTAAGGCAGGCAAACTGATTTACTTCTTTGGATTACTCCAATTTGTTTAATCTTGTTTGTTCTCATGTCCAGCTTTTAAAAGGTCAGATGTTGATCTGTCATCTTAAACTACCAAGCTAGCAGCAACCAGAAGACCGGGTGGACCTCCAAAATAGAGCTGCCAAGTAGGAAACTGTTCTTCATTCTGTTCATAAATAACAAACACTGAAAATTTACATTTTCCTTTCTTGTGGATGATATACTTTTTATTCTGCTCAGACCAAACCTCTTTACCAGTCATAAACTGCTTTTAACACTGCTCACCCAAATCCTTCAATCTTGTTTTAAACGCTGACAAATCAAAATTCATCCTGTTTAAAATGTTAAATCTGAGCCACAGATTTCCCCTTCAACCTCCACTTTTCAAGGTACTCCAGCTGAGTGTTTTACTTGAGACATCTTGGTATCTTAACAGATAAATTGCTCTTTTAAGTCTCAGCTGGTGGAAAGATTAAAACTGAATTTGATTTTTTTTTTTAATGAAGGATTGGTTTCTGTCTTTCTTTCCAGTCCTTAAAAGATACAGGTAGCTGCCACCTTTATGTCTGTGGTGGACTACAACAATGTCTTGTATTTGCATGCCTCTTGTCTGACCTTCATGCTCTGGGCACTATGAATGTGTCGGTTGGTCCTCCTTGTCTGCACGTAGACTAACACACTTGCATATTCTTATTTACAAGTCACTTATAGGCCTGCGTCCTTTATTCCTTTTAAACTACGTCAGACAGAATAGAACCAGAACTTTTCGAGGGTCAGACCGGAGGTGAAAAAGTTGTTAAAATGTGAGTTTTCTTTGCCCAAAACAAATTACAAAAATACGTTTAAGTATGTAGAATATTTATGACTGTGACTCACTTGTTTCTCTATTCATTTTGTGTTTTGATATATTAAAATGTCTGCTTTTCATCAAAAACCTTGACAACTGTGCTGCTGCTCATCTTTACCAGGGCACAGATTTTTAACTTCAGTAAGTTTCTCCTATAATAAAGAGTAAATAAAAACAACAAAAATAGCAACCGTTTTCCCAAGGTCATACAGAGAAACAGCCTTTAAATTCTGAAAACCTATGCAAACACTAAAAACAAACGCAGCCACTGAAAAATGCTGTTTATACAAAAAGTGCTGCACAAAAAAGACTAATGCATTAACAGCAAAACTGCCAAAAATACTTAGTAAACATGCAGTCAAAATAGAAAAGCACAAATGGTTCTGTTAATTCCTCATCACAATAGCAGTGCTCCACACCTGTAGGGCTGCTCACTAGACCAGATTTATTAGTGATAGGAAAGTGGAGGAAATGAGGCGGTAGATGAATTGATTATAAGACAATTACTGGAATAGTGTATTTTTAAAGTAAATGCAGCACTGCCAACAAACACAACAAATAAAAACCTTGGAGCACTGGGTGTTTGAAGTTGTCATGAATGTAGAAAAGACAAGGCTGGGCCAGCACCAATCCACTGCATTTCTATTATTCCTCGTGAAGAAGAGAGCTGGTCGGATTTGCAGTAAATCGCCTGATAAAGTCACTTCCTTCTGCCTTCTGTTTGCAGCTTCTGCATCAGGTTTGACTTCTTACAACACTGCGTCATACGCAGCTTGTTTCTGTTTTCATTTCTGTTGGATTTTTTATGTTTGTTTTAAATTTGCAGCACATTTCTCCAGATGTAAATCACTCGAGTTGTTGCAACATGTTTGCACATGCCAGCCAACATGCTTGGTGTTCGTTCAAAAACAGTGTAGTAGACACTGCAAGGCTTTCACACTCTTGTGAAGCTGGGGTTTGTTTGGGTCAATCCTATGCGCTGTATTTGTAAGAGTTAAATATTTTACCAGTTGGGCTGTTGACAACTTGTGGGTTAGAATGGGCTGTCTTATCGTTTCAACCTGTCGTTTGACTCCCAGTCTGCTGTTTTTCCTAAAAAACGAAAGCCTCCTTCATTTCTGGAGAAAACAGAGCATGCTAAGTTTGAGAAAACAAAAATCTTGGAGAATTCTTGAAGCCCTCTTGCTGTAGCTATAACCTTTTTTCAGAGGTACTTAAACAGCATCCCTTTTCAATGTAGACAGAGAGATGTAGCTCAACATTTCAGGGCCAGTAACTGCTCACATCTCAGCCACTGGACTGTGTAAGTGCCCAGCCTGCTCCTGATCATATGTAGGATGAACACCAAGCCCCACTTCCTCCACATCCAACCAAACCTCAAACCAAGCTCCCCCCATTCCGGCTGCGCTGGCTGCCAGCCACCCATTACTCCTGGCTCCCATCATATCTCAACTGTAAAACAGGACTGCAGGAAAGCAGTCAGACACGGCTCAGATCTCGCCCACAGAACTTTTGTGTCATTCACATGTGTGTAATGAGAGTTGGTGAATAAGGCAACAGGGGAGCGTGGGTAATGGGGAATGATGACGCCCTTTTACAACATGAGTCATAAGTATGTGTGCTGTGTTCGCCTGCATGTGTGCTAGGGGATCACAGGATCATTGTCTGCATACATACTGAGCGCAATGGCAGAGTAGATACATTACACAACGAAAGGAACTGCCAACGCTACACAGGCATTTTCATCCTGAAGTATTACCCCCAAGGGTACCAGGTTTTTATCTAATCATTGTTTCAATCAAATCAATAAAACAAGGAAAAAAAAGGTTTTCCTTTGAAATCTCCTGAAAGAAATTAAATCTTCATGTTTTTGCTTTGGAAAGAAATGAATAAGAATTCACTCTCTTCAGGTCGAAATTTTCTGTTTGTGAAAACTAACTGAGATGCTGATCCTGTTAGTGTACAGCTGCTTTAATCTTAAAGGGATATTCTGGCGTAAACCCTGATGAGTCCATCAGTGAGTGCAGTGGAAAATTTATGATTATTACTTCATGGAAATGCAATCAGACTTAGCCACTAAGGCATAAGAAGTAGCGCGTCTGCATTGCACATACGAGATACACAACAACTCTGGTTGCATTTCCATGAAGTATTAATCATAAATGTTCTTCCTTGAGCTGCGAAACTCCGCTGCACTCCGTGATCAACTTGCTAGGGCTCCTCCACAAACAAGTGGCTGCTGGAGGACAGTGTGTAAGTTGTCTTTGGTCTCTTTGCTAAAAAAAATAGGCAAAGCTGAAAAAATGTTTGATGGGTAGTACTATGGCTGGGACCCTATATGTACTGTTGATGAAATTAGGTGCTGTTCTGAGCATTATTTGTAGCTATATAGTGGCTTTTTGGTTGAGGTGTGCGCATGGAGACGTAGACGGCTGTGTATTGCTATTGCGCGGTCATTGCTAAAATTGGTATGACCAGAGGAGCAAGCAGTCGGCAATATTCAACTCTCAAGGGGGGTCTAACTTGGTGTTACTATGTGTTGACCATGACTTAAATTTACGCCGGAATATCCCTTTAAATATCGATCATATATAAGCTATTTCTTTCCCTGGATGTTGTTGAGACTAAGCAGGGTGAGGTTTGTCACAAAAGACAAAGAAAGTGATGGAAAAAATTACATTACAATTAAATCGACCTACAATGATCAGATGAAGGTAAGAAGCATGAGTACCATGACCTTCTGCAGAAGTACTGTTACCATAAAGAAGGTCAGAGCTCCTGTTTTTGCTTCAAGGGGTTTTCTGCTCAGTAGGTCTCGGTTTACTAACACAAGTTAAGTGGAAGGTCAACGCTCCATCCCTCCTCTTCCTCAAGTCTCCTCATTACTACAAAGCACAATAGTGCCACTGACTTCTGTATCCATGATAGTTTCACAAACTGTGATCTCAGTCCTCCTGACAGACAGAGTTAAGGGGATGACATCGAGATTCACTAACAGATGCAGAGAGAAGTAAAACAGACTGTAGAAAAGAGATGGACAAGAAACTGAGGAAGGGCGCTCATTTAAATGGGTTTTATATTATTCAGAGGTTTTTGCAATACTCCTCAGCCTTGATGCTAATGAAGAAAAATTAAATCGCAAAGAAAAACTAAATTCTCACAGGGCGATTAAAGAGAAAGAGAGATGGAGGGGTAAATACAATGTCAGAGCCATTTCGCCTTGGCAACATAACATTGTTTTTCATCATGCTTATAAAGCATCTTAAATTGAATACAGATTCTGGAAATAGGAGAGGCGAGGGAGTGATGGGGAGAATAAAAAAAGACGGATGAGGGAAAGAGAGTCAGGGGGGAGTGAGAATTCAGGCCTGTCACCGTTTGTCACAGTAATCTCTCATGTGGGCGAATGCTTTAATTCTCACAGTGGCACTTTCAGCCGCACATTGTGCAACTCATCACACCATTTTAGTGCAAGTTTTGCAGAGCACAAACATAATGTGTGAAAAGAGAAATCTAAGGTCTGAAAGGGAATGCGCCTGAATTGGATGTGTGAAGACATGGTTGTGTTCCTTCCAGCGCACAAACGGATTTACCTTTTCATCCAGGTGGTCTGTTGTTGTGCACGACTTCTCTGTGCCTGGAATGCAAAAGCTCCAATTCTGCTTTTAACACTCTTTCCATGTTCAGATAATAAGTGGAAATCCCCTGGAGGACTCTGAACAAGCCAAAGAGCAGCCAAGAGTTTCACTAATTACTGGCCCACAGAGAATGGAGGTCAATGCTATTGAGCTGTGGAACCATAGAAAAAAGCAGCAAGTGCCATAATCCAGCTTAGATATTTCAGTCACACAGCACTTGAGTCCCTTTATTTGTACTGTCTGCGTTACGGCTACATAAAACATTCAATTCTGCTAACCTTCAGGTGAGGCCATAAATCATTTCACACTTGTCTGAGTTCACTACCCATTGGAAAACACACATGATGGTTCATATACAACCTGATGTCAGGCTCTCCTGCGACTTCTCCATCACTCCGCCCTCCATCTCCCCTGCTACTTTCCTTATGCTTTCCATCACCTTCATTCACCAATGGGGCCAATTATTTCCTCCAGAAACTATTTCATAAGCTCAGTCCAGGTGATTTTGTGCGTGTGTATGCGTGCATGCTTGTTGCTTAGTGCAAGGGAGGCAGAGGTAAAGAGAGAGAGAGAAAGAGACAGAGAGAGAGAGAGAGAGGGGCAGGGAGGGAGAAAGAGGAAGTGTGTGTGTCTGTTTTGCAGGGTCAAGTCACATCTAGTTCAAGTTCATTTCATCACAGTCACACGCTCCTGTTTTATCAGTCTGTGGTTGTTCTCTTCTGTAGGCAAGGTGTCTGCTGTCAATCTCAGCTCCCACTCACTCAGAGTGATTTTGTGTCTGTCAAGTCATGTGTGTAATTCTGCAGAGGCTGTGTTAAATAATAACACAATAATCCTTGTGCATGAAAAGGGGGGGGGGGGGGGGATGCACTGAATGCACTAACAATTTCCTGCAGAATGCACAATACCATACAATATACCTCTGGTTCAGCCAAGGATGTTTCAAGGTTGGTAGGTCGAGGTACTGTCTATTCATGATTTCTCTCTCGCTGCTCTTCCATTGACTATTCACACTTTGTACAAGCTCTGTGCTTTCATTCACCTAATGTATTCTGACCCAAAACAGAGTCTTCCAAGATTACGAGTAGGGGTGGGAATCACTAGTGGCCCCACAATACAATATTATCGTGATACTTGGGCCACGATACGGTATTATTGCGATTTTTAACATTTTGCGGTACAGTGAGTATTGCGATACAATTGCTAATTTAGCATTTGTCTTTCCTTTATTTTTGTCTTATTTTAATTTGAAAAATCAATACTTGGTAAATAAGATGATACGATGTTTTCACCAGACAAAATATCCCGATACTATGCTGTATTGATTTTAGGAGGAATTCCATGTCCAATCTCTCTCCGGGTCCACCCATACATCTGAAAACACATGCACCAGTGGCACTGCGGGAACTTTGGATCAAAAACTCCCACAAAATGTCACTCGGTTTCTGTAAGATAAAAACTTTATCTCCAAAAAGCATCACAGGCTTTTCACTACTCAAAGGTACATTCAGGACCTTTGCATACTTACGTTTTAATCTCATAATAACAGAGACACCCAAACCGTTTAGAAGTTCAGACAGAACTTTCAGTTTTTTATACTGAATGTGCCCCGTCTATAAAAAAAGGTCTGGTGACTATGTGCTGATAACAGCCTTATGCTAACAGACTGATAGCTATGTGCCAAGTCCCTCACAGCGAGTGCTACTTGGGGCACTCTCTGGCTCAGAACTCTGTTTTAATACATCCCCATGGTCTGCACTGCTTTAATTAAAGAGCGTTGTCTGATCTCAGAGCATTCCTCTCATTACATTCATTACCACAATGTTTTCTCATTTCCCCAAATGTTTTTCAGCCACAGGCACCGGATCCCCGCTCTGTTTGCCAGAGATGTGGAGGGAGTGTGTGAGAGTAGAGTGTGTTTGCTGAACTCTCGATGATGACCACTGAAAGGATAATTGTTGACAATGGTGCTTTGACACTTTGGCCCTGTCATCAGTTCCCTCCTCTGTGTCTCGCACTTGTACTTTCCCTCTCTCTTGGCTGTCTTCTCTCCTGTTTTGTATTTCTCCCTGTTACTTCATTTTTTTCTGAATAATTCACTTTTTCACAAATACACTCTTTCTTTTCTTCTGTCCTGTCATGCTGCACCAATAAAGACAAGTAATACTGGGAAACAATTAAGGTTAGACTAGCTGCATGCTTGATGTTCCACCCTGTGGGAAATGATCTATCACTTCCTGAATAACATCCGACAGTGGCAGCTGTTTTGAACCCACTCAGAATGAATGACTCGTCTGCCCGAGGAGCCCTGAAGGCAAAGCGAGGGGAAGCCAGAGGAATTCTTTTGGGCACACACAAACACACACTTACAGACACATTGGTTGTAGAAATGTGTCCGTCTTGACCCGTTTTTTTCCTCTTTGTCTATGTTAGACTGCAGAACAGGAAGTGAGATTGCTGCAGTAGCTCTTTTGTGCAAGGCTGCACCAGATGTGGCCTCCTCTGATCCACATCAAATGGAAGTTTGCAAAGGATCTCTCTGAGGCTCAGACCATTTCCAGCCTGTAGTCCTCAATGTTTCTTAGACCGACATGTTTATCAGAGCCAGACAGGGGGGGAAGCTGAGGATGAACGGGAAGCTGATTAACAGCAAATGTCACCCTGCCAGTCCTGTGCCACACATCCCTGCCACACAATCTCGGTATAAAGACTTGAATGAGATGTGAGTCTGCCAAAAGATTCAAACCAACTCTGCTACAAATGAGACAATATCTCGGATGGTATCTGTGAGGTCTTGGAGATGACAAATCTGATCTTAAATGCCCTAAAAAATCCAAACTGTTGTAGAAGTTGCTCCTGAATTTCCAGGTTGGAGCGTGAAAGCGGAAAGAAACAAATAAAGCCTAAAATTTCCAGCAGCTTTCATCAGCCCTTCCCTCACATCCCTGTACTTTAGTCCATCAATGTGGCCTCACAGGTATAACCTTGAGTGCCGTCTGCATTGCAGTGAATGGCGGCAGAGTGAGAGAGAGAGGTGCCCCCGCCTGCCACCAGAGAGCTGTGCCGCTGCTGCTGCTACTGCTGCAGTACAGGACACCTCTGCTTCACTCCACTCCCTCCTCTACCTTCACTACACCTCACCTTACTTTTCAATCCTATCCCAACTCCCTGAATGGGTGCAAAGTGAGAGGAAGACAAAGGTGGCTAAGTATCCTGCACCGTCTTCTTAAAGAAGTCCCTTGTGGTGCCGACAAACCGCAACACAAGTGTTAAGACACATACACACATACACACACACACACACACACCACAACCACCACAGCTTGTTCTTGATAGCAATTCTGTGTTTCCTCTGAGGTGGGCTCTGAAAGGACGTTAGAAATCTGAGAGAAAAAAAAAGGACAAAGCTTGAAATCTGTATCAACAATTTTGTGACACACTCCTTGAAGAAGTTCTGCACCCCCTCACAAACTCCTACGTGCACACACACACACACACACACACACACACACACACACACACACACACACACACACACACACACACTGCTTCTTTGTTAAACCCACATAGTAGTATGGAGGTACACACCAGCCTCCATGTGCAGTACACTCACTCTCCAAACGCCCACTGAGAGTGTATTTTAAACACCCCGAGCTGAGATGCTATTTAGGCACTGGAGTAAGGAGGCTAAAACTGGCAGGTGTTCAGAGAAGTCCAGTCACCTGTGTAGGTGCAGAGGACTGTGTGTGGGTAGCAGAGCAGGCCAGCTTACTATAGCACAGCACACATGCGGGCCTTTGGTGAAGGCTATTGTTTTGTTCCAATCCTCCATCTCTGCTCGGCGTTTGGCAAAAATAAGACAGCATCTCTGAGCAGCCTTTGATCAATGATGCATTTTCTCTCTGACACATTCCACGCCTGCGTCCGTGAAGCCCACTCAACTCTATAAATAATCCCCGTGAGCCTGATCTTTGGCTGGGCTCCTTCTGTCTCGTCAAGAGGCTGGCAAACCAACTCATGGACTGTTTCGGTGCCAGGAGAAGAAAAAAGAGAAAAAAGAAATCTGGTGTGATATCGGCACCCGGGTATCTTTGATTTGCACAGCTCCTTATTCTTCCACATGTGTTAGGTAATCATTCTCTATTACATAAATCCACAAAGCACACTTGGACCATGAATGAATGTCTCACATTACCTCTCTTGTGTTTTTTTATACTGCCTGTTAGTGAGAGTAAGCTGAGTACATATCATGCTTAGCTTAAGTACAAAAGAACGTTTCATTTCCTTTGAATTTTAAATCACTGCATCTTACGTACCCATTAATGCAGCTGCTATAAAATGTATGGAAAATTCTGCATGATACTTTTTTTTTGTATTTTCTCTAAAATAAAGGATGCTACTTCTAGGGCTGGGCAATAAATAATAATGGTATATATCAGAAATTAATTTCCCTCAATATCTATATAAAACATGGTCAACATCCTTTTCGAATGTCAGCATTCTGCCATGTTTTGGAAGACTATACGAATAGCCAATGAAAAAAATGAGAAAAGAATCATTGCAGAGTGAGAACCAAGTAGCAAATAATTGTGTAGTAGCAGGCTGCAGCCACACACAACCATAGCCCTTTGACATGTGAAGCCGACAGCACTGTCGGTGAGAAAAAAGAAAATGAGTGCTAACCCCGGCAGAAATGCAGACGAAGGCTCAAAAGATGATGACATCATCAACAACACTGGCACCAAAACGTCGGTGGTGTGGAGGTATTTTGGTTTTTGAGGTCAAACATGAAGCAGAATAATGTGCACTGCAAATTATGTCGAGAACATGTTCTCGCAAAGTTGGGGAATACCTGAAATCCACCGCCTGAAGCAGTGCCACGCCATGCAAAAGTTTACAAACCCTGAGCGGAACAAGTAGCCCATGGCGCCTGTGCAGCCGAAACAGCTGTCCATTCAGTCAACTCTCTCTCATGCAACGCCTCACCAGAAAATGTTCAAAAGACAAAAAGACCTCACAGATACAGTAGCTTATTGTATTGCAAAAGACATGCTACCAATAAGCACTGTTAAATTTCACTGTTATATATCGATATTGAAAAAAATATATTGTAATAAACTTTTTTCCCATATTGCACAGCCCTAGCTACTTCCATAACTGATCAGACTTGCATCAACTAGCTTGGAGCAGAGCTTGGCTGAACTGCTGCAGAGTTGAATGACAGTTTCATTAGTTTTTTTTTTTTCTCCCAATGGTGGAGACAAATGTAGGACATGAGAGGAAGTGAGTGTATTCATGTGTGTTTGCTTTAATGCAAAGTGAAGGGAGGGTGGAGGACACCCGAGCAGAGTGGTTCAGCGAGCCCACTTTGCAAGAGCTCCAGGTGAAGGTGACCTTTGTGTCCGCCTGCAAAGCCTGACAGGGAAGACTGTTGTAGAGGATAATCAGATCCATCCTGCTCCAGAGGAAAGACAGGGGTGCAAAACTGGGGGGGGTCTCCCCCAGGAAGAAAGAAAGTGGTAAGCATGGAGGGGGAAAAAGGAGGAAGAGCATTTCCTATTTTTAGGTCTGGTCTCACTCCTCCTCCTCCTCCTCCTGCTCCGTGCAGAGAGGAGGGGAAGGATTCCCTGAGAGAGAAGTGAACAGCAGGAGGGGAGGTGAATGTGATGAGGATGTGTAAAAAAACCCATGCTGCTTTTCAGGCCTTGAAACAAGCTGACCCAATTTTATCAAAACGCTCTGGCCACATCTAGACTCATCTTTGAGTGAAAGTACATGCTCTTGTTCTTAAAGGTCATGTGAAGGTGAAGGAGTAATCATCACCAAGGAGCAGCCTGGCTTTTCATCCTGTCCTTATTTCTTCCTCACATCACAGCAGAGAAAAGTGACACAACAAAAGCAGCATTACCGACACAACCTTCACAGCAGGGTCCTCAGGAGGTCTCAAAATCTGTTTGGGGTGATTTGGAAGTCTATCTGCAGCATTACTTTTTGTAATCCTCTCCAGATTGAGCTTCATCAGTAAGACCCCCTAGATATGCGTCTCCTAGACTCTAGTAGATCTCATAGTTCCTTTTGTCCTTTGGAAAAGCAGCATTGACTTTCAACGACTCTTTTTCTAACTGGCCAAATATAATGTTAAACCTAGGTTGAATTTTAATTAGACATGAATGAATTCTAACTTGCTACACAGCCTTTTAAAGATTATCTATGCACTACGGCACCAGCCTGTGTAGATCTATGCAAATGCAGACTGTAGTGCACATATGCACACTCCCACACAGCTTAAGAGAGAATCTGAAATCCGTATCAAATGGAGGAAGCACCTATAATGAGTCGAATAAGTGAGTGAGGCGCTGTTGGGCTATTTTGGTCCTCTGTTGTGTTGTCTCTTCATGTGGTTGACTTAACAGCTCCCTGTGGAGCACGAAAAAACCTTGTAAGCCTCAACCGGCAGCTACAGAAGCGCAAGTACCAGTAAGAGAACCACATAAGAGTTAAGGGGCGGATGTTCTTGGGTTGGGTCCTCTGCCCCCTATCATTACCACTCTGGGCGTCACTGTGAGCGCCTGAGAAGTATATGTACATCGTGGAGCCTCTTGCTTTTGTAAGTCGGTGCTGCTTCAGCTCTTTGAATTCTCTATTTTTGTGAACACTTACCCACATTTCATTTAACCCCTACCCTCCTATGTGTTCAAACTCTGAGCTAAAGTCATGCAAAATATCTGTAGGCCTTACTTTCAAAAACAGTAACCCTGCCCAGGGTCACAGCATTAGTCACATCTCTCCAAAGACAACAAAGGCTTTTGTTGTGCGTTTGTTTAATTATTGAGGGAGAAAAAAAAAAACAGTGAAGAGAGCAGCACTTGAGGTCCTTCAAAAGGGAAAATAAAAAGCCCACTTTGGAGTGGCTGCTTTGACGTACAACTGTGGAGTGTGTGGGTGGTACAAGGGCAAATCGGGGGGTCCAGGGTCAGACTGGCTGTTGAGGGCCTGGAGTGGAGGACTTCAGCTGTAGAGAAACACAACACATATACACAAATAAACAATTTCCCCCTGCAGAGAAAAGTCCTGCTCAGCCAAGACTGAATACAAGGTTTCTCCAACAAACTGGAGCCTCTACCCCGAGAGAAAAAAAAAAAAAAAACATGTCTGAAGTGAACCCTAACACAAGACGTGAACGAAATCCTATGTAAGCTTGAAAAATCAATACACCTCCAGTGTGGAGGTTTGGGTTCTCTCCTTGGTAAAAACCAAAACCCTTCAGCAGCTTAGTGAACTCAGCAGAATTTGAGGGCAGATCAACGGACAGACACGCACACAGTGTGGAACCTGCAGGGCCCCCTTCCCCTCATCCATCTGCTGCTCCCCCAACCCCTCCTTGCCTTTCTTCCTTCCTTCCTATCAGCATTACTTTTCCAGGGCAAAACCTCCTCATCCAGCAGGGGCTAAATATGACCATCATTTATAGAGAGTTCTTTATTTCCCTCTGCCAGTGCTTATTACCAGGAGTTGTTTAATCATTGGGTCGTGCGAGTGAAGCTCCTTTGTCACTTCCAGTACAAAGAGCTCATTGAGATTTCACATGCTGCATCCGTGAGCATCCTGGCTGATTTAGTACACTCATTAAGGACAACAGCAAGCTCTGCACTGCTCTACTGTGCCGGCTTAGAGATTTAATGGTATTGTAACACTGCAGCAAGGTGATAATGACAAAGATGGAAGTTTAACTACAGTCTTCTAGCATTAGATATAAAAAGTATTTACCGATCTCTCTCTCTCTTTCATTGCTTTTCCTCATAGATCTGTGTTTACACCGAGACACCACCTGAAGGTCAAGATCTGTCAAACACACATTTTTACACGTGTGCACACACATCACAACCAAGTGCAAATGCTGAGTAGTTAATCTGATCAAACATACAGCTGCATAATTCTGTCTGAATGTCATCAGTGAGCAAACATGGTGTTGTGGGAAGGAAGGAGACATGAAGGTTTTGCTCACTTTCAAGAAAAACAGGAAGAGAAGCAAAGCATAAGCAAATTTGCAGGTTTTAACCAGAGACTAGAGCAGAGGGTGTCTGCAAGCCACACATTTTTACAATAACTTTGAATTAGGGCTGCAAGATTGAACAATTTTAAACCGTAATCAGAATATTTAATTATGACTATGTTAAAAAAATTAAAATCATCAAATCGATTTTCCTCTCCATCATGTTTCGCGCCTTCAGGGCCACCATGGACTCCCCTTTCCTGCGAGAGCGCTCCCCAGTTCCTACACACACCAGTGTAAACAAACATGGCGTTTGCAAAAGAACGCGATCATTTCATGGCTAAATAGGGCAATAGCAAGTCAGTCATGTGGAATTGGTACGGCTTTACAGTTTTGGATGAAGAGCAAACCACTCCCCGCTGCAAAGGCGGTATCAACTCGACAACATAGAAGGGAGTTCAAGAGTAAACCGTAAGTTTTTTATCGGCGTTTTGGGTGACTGTAAATGGTACGTTTGCTGTAATCCGTAAACGACTACCATTTCATCTCCGTACGGATGCCTATCTGCATCTCTCTCAAAACAATTATGTGACACACAGCACAACTCTTTTAGGGCTGCTGTGCATGTCCGGCAAAAACAACCTTTACACGCATGCTCTGTACTCTTCTTCTGTCTTTTGTGCATTTCCTGTGCAGGGTTACAGCACCACTTACTGGCTTGGCATATGCACTACATCGTTTTTCATGGTTTCGTTTTGAGAAATGATGCCAAAACTTTTTATTTTTAAAGTGAAGTTATGTAAAGTTGTCACTTAATTAAAAAATCGAAATTGAAAATTGAGTTTTTCAGAGAAAAAAATCTGGATTTTATTTTTGGCCAAACTCGCGCAGCCCTACTTTGTATTTTATTGATCTAAGAAATGCTTCCTGGGCTTCTCCACACCCTGAACGACAGTCTAGTCGTTCCACACCCTGAACGACTAGACTGCATCCTGTCTATCTGTCTCTTGCACACACACACACACACACACCTTTGTTTTTCACCAGCCGAGGGCTGTCAATCAAAATGCTGTTTGATCCCAGATTAAAATCAACTGCCAATTTCTGATGCATGAGTAATTGAAATCCATCAGCGCTGACCTTTCCTTATGGGGCTGAGGCAAAGCTGCACTCAGTGTTTTTTTTATTTCATTCACAGACCTGTGGCGTGGCAGGTAAAAATAGATCTACACCTAACACAGAAACTTCTCTTCCTTTTTGCATAAATGTCAACACATTCATTAAGCGATAATGTCAGAAATAGAGGGAGATCCTGACTTGATTTGCAAGGTTAATAGAGTTCAGAGGAGGTGCCGCAGATAGCTGAACTCATCAGGTGATGAAAGATACATATGGTAACACAGGTGCGCTGGCATGCAAGCAATATGTTTTAGTAGTCTATTAAATCATTTTAGAGAATATATAAAGAGGGAAATTTGCATGAGTTTTGATTTGATGGCACATGCAGGTTGACATGCATTTGGTTCTACAAGGCGATGTTAACATCTCGGGACCTCAGTTTTGTTTGTCTTTAATTTGTCAAAGCAAATATTCAGACATCACAGGAGCCAGGACAAATAATGCACCAGCAACTGGCTGTGAACAATTGGGAAAATTGGAAATAAGTAAGTGTTTGAGATTAAATGAAGGGCTGAGCGGAGCAATGCAGTGTGCTGATCGGCTTTCCTCTGTCATGAGAGAAGAGAAGCCTTTTAGCCTTTTCAGATGAAGTGTTTTGTTGTTTCTTCCTACAGATGCTTAGCCTATGACATTAACACTGATGTAACAGCTTAAGAGCTTACGTACAGTATTTTGTGCAGACTAAGAAGCCATCCTTGCCAAATATTGTGAAACTGGACATCATGTATTTTTTTCTATTTGCCAATATTCAGCAGCACAGAAAGAAAGAAGAGAAACAGTTACAGACAAAAATAAGGCACAAAGAAGAGAGAAGGGCAGCAGTGGTGGGAGTGAGATACAGGTACCAAGTGGAGTTCAGGTTTTGTTGGAGTGAGTGGAGCTGAAGGGTTGACTGCAGGCAGGTATCGTGTATTTGTGTATTCAGACACAGGATTTTAGTCTGGTATCAGCTGAGCATTTGTTAGCTTGTTAGTTAGTGTGTGTCAGCAAAAGAAAGGAAAATAAAACCCTGACTAATGAAAACAGGGGATATTTGTCGGCTCTAATGACAAAAAAAAGGCAACCTCAAAGTAAGGGGAAACCATGAGAAATAAATAAGGTAAGGTAGTATGTGATACCAAACCATCTCTATATCCAATGCTATTGTCATTATCATTCACATTATCACTATCATCACGATCAATGCTATCATTATAATCAGCCTTGTGACACACAGCAACAATATTAATGGCGGTAGAGATGTTGAAAGCCACATGGTGTGATAATAGTTTCTTCATCAATTGTATATCACTGACAGATGTTTGACCAGTAATCTGCACCAGGTCTCATACGAAGGTCACTCTCCTCTTTTCATTTGGGAAGGGATGTTATTGGGTCTACATTTAGTGACGATGTTTTTAATTTTGATAGATCTTCTGTACACAGTGTAGATTTTGGATGATTCGCTGTGATTGTGATTTTGGTTTCAAGAATAGATCTTAATTTCAGATATTAAAGGTACTGATCAGTCCTAAATGTCATGACATGTTTTGTTGATTTAGTTTTTCACTGGTTTTGTTATTTGAGAGTATTTTCTTTGTGTATTTTCCCTTCTGTTTCTGTTCCCTATTGTTCCTGTTCCCCTGTAGTCCAGTCTTGTGAGTTTCCAGTCTGTGTTTGACCCTGTTTCCATCCTGTTCTGTGTTTTATTCTTTAGTTCTTCTTCAGTTTTCAGTGTTTCCTGTTTTATTTTGTAGTAGTTGATTCCCTGTGTTTCTAGACTGGTTTCACTTCCCTAGATTTCCCTCCTTCGTTAATCACCCAGAGTTTCAGCTGTGTCCCATTTGCCTCACCTGTCGCTCGTTTGCCATTCTGTATATAGTCTCTGTCTTCCCCTCTGTCCTGGCTGGTTCATTGTATGCCGATGTGTGTGCATGTCTGCCTGTTGCCCATGATCTTTTATGCACAAATCCCTCGTTTCCTGGTGTTTTTTTCCCGGTGTCTTTAGTTGGATTTTATCTCCTTGTGCTTTTGAAGTAACTTTTTGTTGCTTTTTATTTCGTTCTTTTTAATAAATCATTTTTTTGTTCTGCATTTGGGTCCTTTTTTCCGTTGTTCAACTCTGCCATGTGAAACTACATATAAGAGGATGTGATCTACTGTATGTCTATGTTGAGTGTAATATTCAAGTTATGCCAGACAAGGGGGCACTAACAAAAGTCGGTTTGCAGAGATTATTGGTTTTATTGGCCCAGTGAATAGTTTTTCTCAACAGTCTTCTTGCCCAACATTAATCTGTGCAAGTTGGTAATCATTTGTTTTCACAGCAGCAGATAAAAGAGTTGAAGAACAGTAAGTTCAGAGCTGTTTTTTCAATAATTAATTACATACATATCATCATATTTAGGCACTTATTCTCATGTTTAATCATCAGGAGAAGTGACAGCAGCAAAATTATTACGTTTTTCTGGGAAAGCTGGGACAGAACATGCTGCATAACGTTGGTTAAAAAATATTTAGTAATATCAGATGTTAAAATAGAAGCAAATCTCCTCTCATTGAGGTCAGTGTTGGTGTGTGTATCTGAAAGTTTTAGTGCACTGCAGATGGGATAGTTTAATCACTGGTTAGGCAAATCAAGAGCTTCAAAACAGACAGTTTAACCAGAGAATCTGTGCACGGTTACAAAATCAGACCATCTCTAAAGCAACTGTTTTCATGGCGAGGCCAGAGTTTTGAATTACATACAGCTGTTTTCAAGAACTGAGGGTTTTTCTGCAGAGAGAAAAATAAAAATTGATTGAGCGGCAGTGAGCTGGTCCACCAACTCTGGGCACTTGGGATGTGGCCGCTCCCTGGGATAAAATCAAAAATAGATCCACTGTGAATAATCATATTGAAGGCTTGTGTGAAAAACACATTATTGACACTTTTCAGGACATCAATCCTCGAAAACCACATGAGTTTAAACTGTGAAGACGAAAGTATTCAATGTTATCTTAGATGTTATCAACAACTCAAGTCCTGATTTTCAGGAGTAAGTCCAAGATAACACAGTCAGGCCAGGTTCACACTGGTTCATAGAGGTCCATTCAGTCATTGTAGGTTCCTGCATTAGTGTGACACATCAACCTGGATCAGCCCTTCAGCATGCTCTGTCTCTTATACATCTGGTCAGGTGCACTCTGACTATCAGGGGAGACATGCATAAATGCACATGTAGTCAGCTGACATACGAACACCTTTACTAAAGTTTGCATGGTTGCTATTTGCATCTGTCAAACAAATTCTCAACTACTCAGGGACTGTATTGAGCTAATACTTGCACAAGTAACAGCTAATGTAGTCACGCTATCAGCCATATTCCCACTTTTGACAGCTAATTAGCTGACATCAGAACACAGCCAACATCAGCATTAAGCCATTTTCTATTTCACGTTATTTTAATCGTTTACAAATCATAGATGTATTAACACATGAGCAATAACTTATTTAGAGTTGTGATCACAATGAAACGAGATTTTTTCTTAAGGTGATCATCCCACTGAAATATCATGCTGGACTACACTTACTTAAAGCATGATGCAACAAACTCTCTTTCCCACTCCCTCACTCTCTCTCTGCCTCTCTCTCCGTTTCCCCCCAACTCAGCAGCAGCAGGTGCTGTCTTACACGAGTCTGGTCCTGTTCAAGGTCTCTGCCCGTTAAAGGGAATATTTTCCTTACCACAGTCACTCATGTTAGATGGAATGGGTCAAATCTGTCTCGTCTTAAGCTAGGGTCTTTGTGATAAATCAAACAATGAGTGTGGTCTAGACCTGCTCTTTTGGAGAGCATCTTGGGATAAAGACTGTTGTGATTTGGCGCTATATGAGTAAAAATTGATTGATTCATGATTGATTGATCAAACCTGAACTTTGGCAAAACACTCTCAGTTTCTCTTCCAGAGGGGAAATTTAACACTGCGAAGTTCTCCATCTCACCTTAAAGAAAAAACCTTAGAAAACAACTCCATGTCTTCAACCTTTCTCAGGAGCATGCTTGGCTCGCTGTGTTGTTGTGCACCTACACACACAGCGAGGGCGGAAGACAAGTGTTGAACTTTACAGTCACTTTGAAGACTAAGTGCTCTGTTTGTGGGGCTGTCGAAGTGAAATGCTCAAACTAAGAGGTATCATGTTGCCTTACAGTGCTACGACAAATGAAGGTTTTTAAAAGCACCTTTTTTTAAGCAGTAGAATTGATCTTAAACTCAAAGTTACACTAAAGTGCTAAAAAGACCTGATTATCATGAACAAAGTACAGCATTCAAAACACCAATATATGTTTGTACCCATTTAACTTTGCCTCTGTAATTCATTAACTTAAGATGTCAAGAGAGTTGCACAAAGGGGTGAATAAAAAGGCCTGGTTGCCTAGCAACTCGGCGATTTCTTTCATTTGTTAATTTAGACTCAAGGAAGGTCAGTGACTGAAGGACAGTGAGAGGAAGGAACATCCTCAGTCTGACTTAAAGTGATTAAAGTTAAAGAACACAGAAAGTCAAATTCTTGAACGCCCCCTGTTTTGACATATGTCATATACTGTTCTTTACAATGTCTTTTAATGAATTCTTATACCATAAATATCTAAGTTTGCATCGTAAACAATAAACATGACCTTACTTTTCAGGAGAGAGCTGCAGGAAGCTATTCAAAGTTTAATTTAAAAGTCTGTGTGTTATTTAGCTATTTAAAAAAGTGGCAAAATGAGACACTGAGCATTTAATGTTCGCTGAAGAATCTATAAAAGGGCAATGTCTGCACCTGCAGAGCGATGAAATACATTCATTGTGGAGATGTGATGAAGATGAGAGAGGAAAAGCTCAGTAACAGTGGTATAAAGCTGAAAGCAGCTATGTACACTCACTCAGCCGAATACATCCAGTTCCTGAGCTGTGCAGAGGTGGTTTGAAGGACACGAATCTGAGTGTATACCGCCGGTGCACGAGGAAAACAATGGACACGACAAAATGAGTCATCCTCTTTTAACTCTGCCCAAACAGTGTGAAAATGCAGAGAGGAATCAATACACAGGACGATGGGAGTGTGAGAGAAGGTAGCTGGAGCTGTGGGTGTTTGCTCACATGCTCTTTCCGGCACAGCGCAGTGGCTGATTTTTCACAGTGTCAAAGGGCAGATACGGAAACACAAAGGGAGCAGAGATCAGTCTGTTTTTGGAGAAAGAGCTCATAAGAAACACATTGAAATGTTCAGATAGATACAGATTGGAACATAATTAGGATCACACTTTTTTCTCTCACTCCTCTAATGTGCTTTTCAATGTGTTAGGTTTAATATCAGTTTCCATGCACACAGGTCTATTGCTTCACATCACACTAGTGAGGAAGGAGTGATGGACAGCTGTTTGTAAAAAAAACTACAAGAGCTCTCATCAGTGCACTTCACAGAGTCTCTCTCTCTCTCTCTCTTTCAGTTGCTCTCCATAAGTGCAGAGTCAGCGTAATGCAAGCATGCGCAGCACAAAGACTGAGTCACCCAAACTTTCACAAAATCACAGATCAAATCAGACAACCATCTATGTTAGACCTCTGAACCCACACTGATTTTTGCACACATCACTTTTATTGAGTGCTTTTGCTGTTCGCACTCTTGTTCCGGATCCGAGCCATTTGTTTGTACCCCCCATGACCCGCTGTCTAAAATCATCCCACATCCATTTGTCAGACACACACAGACAAAACCATGTGAGCCATTACCACACAGATGTCTCTCCTCCTCAGACACACAACATGTACACACAAATAGAGTTGACTGGATGCGTTTTCCAGCTGATTGTTCAGCTTTTAGCTTCTGCTTTTTAAAGGCTAGAGGGAAAACAATTTCCCGCTGCACATCCTCTTTCACTTTCTGTCATGCTCCAAGACCAGATAAAGCAGCAGTTCCTGTGTGCTGACGCAGAAAACAACCAAATTATGCAAGACGTGAAAACAAAGCACTCACATCATGATTGAAAATAATCAAGGTTGTTTGAGTTTTTTTTTTGATGACTTCAAGGAGAGGAAAGGAGTCCAAGATCCTCCCAGAAACATACTCATTAAAACAGCCGGAGATATCCAAAAACTCCAGATCACGGTGACACCGCACTTCTGTTTTAATCTGACCTTAATGTGGGAGTTGTTCTAGTCATATGACTAGCTCAGGCATGACGGGCTTATGGGAATAGCTGTGTGCTTATTTTTCCACCCCAGCTATCAGTGCTGTTACAGTATTATGCACAGCACAGCGTGCTTGACACGGATGAGCTTTAATCAACAGTGGAATAAATTTTTAATGGATGACTAAAGGGGAAAATCGCGGGCTGATTCAGGCAGGTGTCACTCTCAGTCGAGGAATGAATCAGCTTAAAGGTGCTGGGGTATTGATGAGTAGAGTGACTCGATACAGAAGTCAAATTAGAGCTTCTCAATCAAACATCACGCAAATGTAAGGGGAGCTTTTGACTTATATACGCCTTGAAGAAAAGACATATACTATGACGTGTATGGTTTGATGAATAGCTTGTGTTAAAGTCGGGCAAATAAAATCTGTTGAGGAGTATTTTCTTCAAATTTGACTAAGATTTGAGAGTTCAATTCGGCACTTTTAAAAGGACTGAAACAGGTGAGGCATCTGTTACTAACAGGATCTAGCAAGCTGTTCAGGAAGCTTTGTCAGGTCCTTTTTGGCATCCAATAGTAACAAGAACTAAATTCTCGCTCTATCCTGAAGTTTGGGATCAGAACCAGACCATTTTGCTTTAACAACTTTGCTGATCTAAGAGAGTTTATCCTCAGAGTGCTGTTAAGCAAATAGTCACCTGTTTTATTTGATGGGCTGCAATTTTCACAGCTGAGAGGGCACACGCCATCACAAACACTGATGTTGTTTCAGGGAGTTTAGCACTAAATTCTAGAGTTTCTTTCTGAGCTCTTTTTCACCATGGGTACCTCAAAACTAGACTCTGTCAGTATGAGTCACAAGGACTGAAAGACCCGAGTTCATACTGTGCAAAAATGTATAATTTCCAAGAAGATTTCGCAGTTAAAAACAATTTCGATTTTAAAAGGTATGTTCTTGATATTTTCTAAAATCCTGCAAGGTCATTATTTGCTGAAAGCTGTGGCCCTGCAGGCATGTGGGGGCTGCAGGAATATATTCCACTTCAAGGCCCCGGCATAGTCAATAACACATTTCCACAGTTCAGACCTCTATTTCAATTTATTTCCAGTCAAGAGCTCCATCAATAAGGGCTGTAGCAATCGAGCTGATACCACAAGCAGGATAATGGCCCTACATACATGACAGCCATAACATACAGAGGTATCACATAAAGGATGGCAAGCAAACACACAGTCTCAACCTCACTGGCGATCACAGTTCCTGTCAGTCTGAGATCAATACCTAAAGTGGGGGGAGGAGACGGTGGAGGTGCTTGGCACGAGCCAAGCAAAGGAAGTCGCTTATGACTGATAGCTGGCTGCCAGCCTCCTATATCACCTCTGCAGCGTTGACTCTTGGAAATGTGATCCTCCTCCTCCATCTCTTCCTCCTCCTCAATGTCTCCCTTGTCTGGAAGTGAGCTGACAGGGGAGGGAGGGGCCTGGCAGGAGAAGAGGGAGGGGAGGCACATCCTCTCACAAGGACAAACTCCTGGGAGGACAGGAAAGCATTTAACAACATTAGCAAACATTGCACGTGCACGCCTATGCCTGAATGTATGCTTGTGCTTGTCGCCCTGGGACATGCCGTTTGGCCTTCACCTGTGTTCCACTCTGGTGCTCCCAACATCACTGTTTGATAAACTAGCTCTTAATCGGATTGCTGTGCAGTTATCTGCTAATCTAATGGCACCTGGCCAGCCTCAAGATTTAACTGACCATCACGTCAGCCCTCCTGCACCACCTCCAAGATCTTCTCCTCCTCCTGACTATTATTCTTCCACTACTCTGCAACCTTGACTTGTAAACACCTCAGCTTTCACCTTGACCTCCCCCTACTAGAGCAGGCTTATTCTTTATCTGCAAAACAACCTTGCAAAATAGCATTTACCCGAGCACGTCTTTGTGCGTCATTAAGATACTTCATACAACCTGCATTTCTTGGCTTCCTTACCGTCATACCTTCTTTGCAATTCTTTCATATCCACTGTTTTCCCCTCCTTCTGCTCTGACAGCAGGCAGCTTTATTATGAGGCCTCTTCTGCAGGTCAACTGCAGTGTTTTGAAGTGACAGAAACAACTGTCACACACATACACACACACATATATATATATGTACATGCATTAAAGGCCTAGGTCTAAGGGTCTCTAGAGTCTGGAGTCTAAGTGGCAGGTTGGGAAGAGGCTGCACCACAGGGGCCGGTGTTGCCAGCATTATGACTCCTTCAACAGGAGGCTTAACACACACACATACACACTCACACACACACACACACACACACACACACACACACCAACTTTACCCTCCTCGCTGCCACTAGCAATGTAAACAAAGAGCAAATCGTGAAATGTGCACCTGTTTCTAACACTTAAAGCCACGCGCACATGTGTGGAGCCTGAGGGGGGTTTCATCCATCTCAGCATGAAGTGTCAGTGAATACAGCATGAATACTAATTACCTGAGGTGATGGACAAAGATGGCAGATATGCATTAGACATGTCGTCTCCTTTGTTTTTCTCCTTAACCTTGTTCAACCATTTCCTGGAATACCTCCAAACCATCGATAAGAACATTTATGATCTTTGCTCATCCAGCCATAACCTCTGTACACATGCACAATCACATAAATACATTCAAACACACACAACTGAGTCAACACTGTTATCAGGTAAACAAGAACAGGAGCATGTTTGGAAATGGGTGATTCATAGAAATGAAGGTGCTTTCTTTGACTTCAGAATATAGTCATGGCCGCTTGTGCACCCTTGGTCATGTTGTCCACCTCAAATGTTCTCAATGAGTCACTCATGATTCAAAGATTGAAAGCTTTATTGTTTTATTGGGAACAAACTCCACAGCTGTTCAATTCAAAAGCTCCTCCTCTTTGTTTTTGATCCACTAAATTCAAAAGAGAAATTCACGTCTTGACATTGAGAAGTACTTGTAAAGTTGCATCTGTCACCTCTACGATAAAAAAATTTTTATGTTTGTATTGAGGTCAGGAATTTCTGGTGCAAGGTCAAGACGATACTCATCATGATAAAGTGTAAATAAGCTAATGCATAGATACACATGCAGTAACTACCATTGTGATACAATACAACGTGGTTCAACAATGTGAAGCAATGATCCTCAAAAACTCAGTGAGTTTGACCATTTATTAATCAAATGAAAGTAGGACCTTTTTCTTCAGCATATACCCATTTTAAATTTGGAGCGGGTAACACATTAAAATTTTCTTTTTACTATTATGTCACATCACCTCTTGTTTTCACAACAATTATTTGAAACCAAGGACAACATTTTCTGGTGTTTTTACAGTTAAATGTACCATTCTCGTCTTATATAGTTTCACCTTGGGGTCTCCACTGTGTCATAATGCACAATGCAATACAATAATTCAACCCCTCAAGTAGGGGCTGCACGATTAATTGATTTAAAATTGTAATCAGTTTATTAAATCGTCAAATTGATTCTCCCCTCTATCATGTCTCACACTTCCAGGCCACCGTAGGCCACCGAGAGTGCATAAATCCGTAAACAACTACCATTTCATCTTTGTGTGGATGCCTATCTGCATTTCTGGAAACAATTATGTTACACATGGCATAACTCTTTAATGGAGTCTGGGCGTGTCCAGCCAAGACAACCTTACTACGCATGCAAACCGCACATTGCACTTTGTTTCTGTATTTTATCTTATGCACTCTGTTCATGCAAAAATACTGGTATGACTGACATATGCTTTTCTTTTTACCTTCTAAATAATCTTTAATGCTTTTTACCTCCTGAACTGTTTTATGTAGATGTATTTTATTTGATTTATTTTCTTTTAATGATGTATGGCAGTGTTTTAAATGTCTGTGCCTGCTGCAACCCGATTTGTCCATTTTTGGGAAATAATAAAGGTGAAGTGAAGTGCACCATCCCCTTCTGTCTTTTCTGAAGTTTGGTGAAGTTCTCACTGAATAAAAAATCTAAATCTAAATTCGAGTTTTCAGAGAAAATAAATGAGATTTAATTTTTGGCCAAAATCGTGCAGCCCTACCATCAGGCAAAAGCACTCTCCTACTTCAGGGCCATGCCATCGCAAAAGAATGTACTTCTTGCATGCATCTCTTTGTTGTATCTTACTTCCACTGCGTATCAGTACATCTAAAATGTGCAGCCAGTATTTCTAAACCATGTTTGTGAAAAGGTTTCATTTATGGAAGCAGCAACAAACTTTAATCACAGAAACGGTTATTCAGAAGTGATTTTGAGCCAATGAGGAGATTCTCACCACAGAGCTATGTCTGTTTTTAATGCAGTGACCCTGATGGCCAAGCATCACAGCCATCCAGTTTTAGTTATTGTTCCTATCTCTAATGATTGTTCCTGGTATTAAGCACTGCAGTTGATTAAGTCCTCACTTTTTTGTGTAATTTTACATTGAGGAACATTATTCTAGCAGCACCTCTGCAGTTACACCATGTCCCTGCCTCAGGTGGGTTTATAATAATGCTGCCTGTGTACTTTGGAGCATCACAGCACATTTTGTAAATTGCATCTAACTTGTCAAGTTGCCAAGTCTCTCTGTAAAACCCAGTGTTCCCAAACTTTTGATTTGAAAGCCTCTGTCTTTTTTGTTTTGCACGACTCCTCTGCTGTTCTCCAATGCAGTAGTATACGCTTTTGGTTCATGCACATAAAATAAGCATATTGAAAAATATATAAATGTATAGAATATGTCATTTTAAATTGATCTGATTGTACCACATTTAATAACAGATATGTCTAGTTTTCATTAAAAAGTTGCATGAATCAGCTGATGTGAATCACTTGCTCCATCCCTGGTTTGCACGTGTCTTTTACTCCTCAGAGTGTTTGTTTTTGACGCAGGAGACTTCTGCATGTTGTTCATAAATGGTTGTGGATTTCTAATCTGCATCCTTGCTAAAACATAGTGATATTTTAACAGCTTAAGTCAGTAAGTCACAATGACAAAGCACTGATTCTGCAGAAGCTAATTCTGTCTTGTGAAGCCACTATTTTAGGATCTTATCTTGCTTTTACTGATGGGACATTCAACTTGGTGACATTTTATTTCTACTCCTTTTATTATTTTACTGGAAGCCATTTGGATCTCAGTTTATCTTGTTTTTATTGAGGGCTTCCCTCTCAGCACTGAGCAATGTCACTGCTTTTGTTTGCCATGTATTGTCTTGTGCTGCTTGTTTGTGAAAACAGAACTGTCTTTCTCACTGAAAACTTGATCTACCTGCATGTACAAGTAAAATCACCTTGAACCTTGAAATGTGGTGACAGAGTGATGAGCGCAGAATTGTATTTGTGAGCTTTGGTACTTTTTGATGCTATTAAACGTTTAAAAAAAATGTTTAAGGCATCCAGTACTGAAAAATACTTAAGTATCTACTATGTTGACTAGGGGTGGGAATTACCAGTGACCCCTACGATACAATATTATCACAATACTTGGGCCACAATACGATATTATCATGATACTTGTGCCACAAAACGATAGTATCACAATACTTGGACCATGAAACAATACTATTGCAATACTTGGGTCATCATACGATATTATCGTGACACAATATATTGTATCATGGGCCAGGATACAATATGTTGTGATTTATACAATTTTTTAAACTGTTTAGCTAATTTAGCATTAGTTTTGTCCTGATGTTAGTCTTATTTACACAACATTATATTTTCATTTAGCACATCTTGCAAACCTCATATATATTTGTTGTACTAAGTTTCTTATGCTCTATGATGTCACCTCTACCAACTTTACTGGACAAACTTATTTTTCCATTATCATTGATTTGACCTCATAATAGCATTTAATTTGAAAAAATCGATCCCTGGTAAATGAGACGATACAATATATCACCAGACAAAATATCACAATACTATGCTGCATCGATTTTTTCTCCTGCCCCTAATGTTGACAATCTAGATATGCAAGGATGTATGTTGTACAACATAGGGTGAGAAACCACTGAATCAGTGTTTAATCTAATGGTTTAAGATATTAGTCTTTGTTGTCTCAGATTTATACCAAAGAGCTCAAGATCAGTCCTGAAAATAATACTAGTGTGGTGGGTGCAAACAGAGACCACCCAGTCAGCAGAGAGGTGAATTTTTCTGTTTGAAGGAACCGGAGAGAAAGCTGCCACAGAGCCTTTTCAAACCTCCCAGAGAGCAGGAATGCTGCGATATGCACAGGTTAAAAATGAAGACAGGAGGAGCATATTTGTAGCTTCACTGAGGCATGTACATGCAATATGTATGGCTTTATATCTTCACTCTCTTCACTTCCACTTCCACTGCCTGTCAATCCTCAGTGTCTTTCAGCTCTCCCCTGCTTCGTGACTGGGCTGTTGGGATTCGGCTGCAGCTCTCACTGTTCAGGATAACCGCCAACTGTAGGTGCTAATAGCCTATAGCTGCAGAACAGACAGTGCCCTCTCAGTTCTTCTACACCTCCATTCCTCTGCCTTTTCATACTTCTCACCCTCTCCTACTCCTTTCTCCTCCCTTCCTCACTCTTCTTTTCTCTCTCTATCTGGTGGGCAGCAACCAAAGCAGTCTTGTTATTGATCTGTAGTTTTCCCCCATTCCCTACTACTACTACTACAATTCTATTTTCCCATGACTGATCCAACATAATGTCTTCAACACCAAGGCCAAGACCAACAAGCAGTACATAATGAAAGTCTGATTCAATCTAAAGAAACACAATCAAAATAGGATCTCTGTGCTACTACGACTACTACTAAGAAAATGGTTGCTGGTTCTGAATCTCTCTAGAAAAATACACATTTAACTCTTACTTCTATTTCTAGGTACATGCAGTGTTTAAATAACAGACTTATTACATACATATGCCCATAAAAAATGTAAACATGAGACATTCAGGTTACTGCGTTTTGTAAATCAGGGATGTATATGCATTAGTCGGCTCAATGATTAAACGCTGTCACACTCGCTCATCAGCACCAGAACGGATATAATCTCATCAAGCTTTGGGTGAAAAGCAACCTGACAGAGCATCAGGCAGCTTTGTTTTCAGAACAAAAAAGGCTTTTGTAATCTTCAGCTTCAAATATGGCAGACGTTTACAAAAACACAGTCACTCTTACAAGTTGGCACCACAATTACAAGTCGGTTAAACTTTAACTTAATGTTTATATCACTCGAGCTAGAAATGTTGGTTATTTAATGTGTCTTAGCTGTAGCACAGCTTCCCATCTGTAGCCAGCATCTCTTGATGTTGTGCAGTACGGCTGTATAATAGTGAAGAAAATGGAGATGGAGTTGCACACAGGCTGTGTTGGGTTTATGCAACCACTTGACCAAAGCAATCTATAACAAGTAGAGGTGTAAAGGTACACATATTCATATTGGACCTATTAAGTACAGGACTTCCTGTACGGTGCACATTAGGGCTGGTTAATAAGCCGAAAATTTACCAATATCAAAATTTACGACAAAAAAACTAATAAATAAAAGTTCGTTTTGGATGTGTGTAGGTAGGCTATGGTCTTGCTGTCCTAAGTCAGAGATGTGACTCAAACCCCATCCAGTCTGTAACAAAGAAGGAAAGACAGGTGAGGAGATGGAGGACGGTTCAAAAGTTGTATCGGCTGGAGCGGCGGCTGAAGTAGACAAAGTTAATGTGGGAGGGGTGAGCAGCCTGTGGAGTAGTTATTATCTATTTATCGTTATCGAGGGGGACTGCTCAATATATTGTGATAATGATTTGAGGCCATATCGCCCAGCCCTAGTGCACATGGCATTCGGCTAAACACAAGACAAGCAAGAACTAGAAGATCCTCCACTGACATAAAGATCTCCTGTGTTGGAACACTACGGTAGATAAATCGAAGGTAGTTTGCTGATTCTGTTTGTCAGCAGTCAGGTTCATTGCTGACAACATATCAAACTTATGAATACATTTGAAGTGGTACAGTACAGATGCAAAGATAAAAAAAAACCACTGTTCTCCAAACTCAGCTGCCTTTACCTGGTAACTCTGAATGGACTAAAGCGATGACAAACACAACTGGAGTTTTTATGCAGATCCGCAACCGTATTCACATGTGTAGAGCACAGGATTTAACTGCATGTTTAAGGTAATAGTGCCCTGATACAAAATCCATAAAGTCAAACCAAGCCTCAAAAGCTGCTGCTGTGCACAGCATCTGCTGTAGCTCTGAGGACTGATGGATGGACATCTATGTTGTCTGTTTCTGTGCATACCAGACCGCAATTGTTGTGTAGTGTTACACTCCTTGTCCTACACTCCTGCACAGACATGCGAATGCTGAAGCAAGTGGACCAAACTGATTGTTGTCAATTTTATATGTTTTTTTTTTCCTACTGTTTCACAATTGGAACATTCCTGCTGTAGATACCTGTGGCCTTAAATTTTCATCAGGTTATAATCTTAGGCAAATAAGTGGTTACATTTACACCAAGGACCAGTTTTGTTTATTCTGTCCAAAACAGGTTTTCTGGTTCAGTCTTTAAGTAGTCTTTACATTATTTATTATAAAATCAGACATACAGAGGTGTTTATCATTTATCTCCAAAATCCCATTCCTTTATATAATCCTTGAATTGAAAGTAAAATGAGGCTCAATCATACACGCAGTATGCCAAGCATGAAGCTGATTACTGCCATACAAAATTTCCACTCATGCGACACTTCTCCTCAGGGAACATTATTCGACTTCCTCAACAGCCGATAGTGTATCAAACACAAAGCTGTGTGAACACTTGCATTCTTTGTTGTGATCATACGCTGAATTAGTTCAATTTAGTTTCTTCTTATGTTTTATTTTCAGCCTGATCTGAGTGCCACCAGTACCAGCCTGCTGACAATCAGAGCCACGCACATACACGCTGACCTTAATTCTCCCCGATTACCAACCCGACTCCCTTGTTGCACAAATGTCTGACCTTTTCACACAATCAAAAGCATGCACTCAAAGTTACACTCACTTATGTGTGCACCTCCATCCAACAGTCACACACACACACAAACATGAACAAGTACTCAAATGAAATTGGATTGCACGCTGAACTGAGAACACACCCTCTCTCTCTCTCTCCCTCTTTCTCTCTCTCTTTCCTCATCTGCACCTTAGCATCCGTCTAAAAAAGGCACATTAAAGGAGTGATCCTCTCAAACACCTTGCCAAGGCTGTTGACAACTGGGTCAGCCTGTGCCGACAATTTGCATCCACTTCCTGACCTGCTCTAGTCCGGCTAAAAAGGATCTGGCATTATAAAACCCTGATTATACGGTGACCACAAAGTAAGAATGTCACGGCTCCAGGAAGTTATTACGATGGTAATTTGAACATGTTTTTCCCCATTAGCTACCGACTGAATGGCTTTGTAGGGCTTTATAGTTTTTGGGCTGAATCACCTGCTTTGATTTCACTCAGAGTTACTAAGTGTTTTGAGTACAAAGACTTCGCTTTTTGATACTCAGATTGCAAACACGCATGTTTCTAAAGTATTTCTTTCATTCCAAGTCTCTAAACCTGTAAACTTTTAATAATTTGAGCAAAACTTAACGATAGCCTGACTCTAAGTGAACTGGAGAAAAAGCACACCTTTTCAGTTTCTGATCACTTTCACATTTTCCTACAATGACAAGCAAACTTTGACCAAAACACATTGTCCCTGAGGCTGATTTATCTCCTTTCAGTTGGATTTTCTTTCTCTACTAAGGCACTGGGGCTTTTCAAACTATTTTTTTTTTCTTCGTGCTATGAGGGAAAAAGGTGTTTGCTCCTAGCTGAGAGGCTCAGTCAGAGCTTCTGCAGCTGTATAGAAGAATAAATAAACATTTGGTTTAGCATTGAGTCGGCGTAAATGGTCAGACTGTCAGATTATGGTTGCAGAAAGACCTGATAAAGAGGGATTAAGCCTTTCAAGCTTTCAACTGTTTAAGATGTTCGGCTGTTTTTAAACAAGGGTATGTTTGCAAGACTCATCTTGAAGAGTCACACTTCAGTTTCTCAGTCCATCTTCATTTTCTTATCTTTTCTCGTCTTAACCAGCATGAAATGTTAAGATTTTGCTGTTCGAAAAGACTCTTTTTCCTCAATAATTCACAAGTTTGAAGTGGATCATAAATGATCATTTGTACCTCTAGAGTATTCCTCTTCTCTTTCATAGAGACCCAACATCAATAAAGTCCCTCTCTGTCATCATGGCTTCTTAGTCTCTCCCTCACATTTTCCCAGCTCCAGGGGAGAGTTGACTGTGCAGTATCATATTTCACACTGCAAAGTCCTCATCTATCTCTCTCTCTCAAGCCTGCAACACACTCAGTGCAGAGAACACCAATAAAATCCCTCACTCAAAAGTCAGAGCAAAGCCCAGCCTGCTCCCCCCTATACACACTCTGTGTACTTTCAGAGAAAACATAAATATACAAATGGATACTCAGAGGATGAGGACTGCTGGACCAGAGACCCCAGGCAGAGAGAAAGCTTGGATTGCATGAGACTCCTGTACCCTAAACCTCAGATTCCTGAAGTCACATTTTAGACTAAACTCTTGAGGCTAACTGAGGCCTTTCACTGTGATTTACAACCACTACACCCATACATCATGGTGCCAAAAACATGCTCTGGATTACAGAACACATAAAGACATAGAGCTCTCCTTAACCAAGCTATAAAAAAACCCAGTTAAATAAAGAGTGAAAATGTCAAGAGCAGACAGTCTGTGTTTTCTGTTGCAGCTGCAGGGACACAAACTGATGCTGCAAAGGAAACGCTTGCACTGCAAGAGTGTTTGTATGTGCATGAAAATGGTGTGTGTGGAATTTTTGAGTGACATGCTTGCACTCGCACTGTAACCTGCCCGAGGAAAGAAGCCCGAGGGAAACACACACTCAGTCACAGACGGAGTGAACAAGGACATTCTAGCACGAAGAACAGAGAGTTCAACATCTGCAGCACAAACAAGGCAGATGGCCTCGGCAGCATCTGTGCAGGGTTGTGGATGAACAGCCATTATCTAAAACATCTTTAACAATATGTGATGAAGAGAGGAGTCTGATGTGATAGACTTGGTGAATTTTTTGTACATGCCACAGTTAAAGGTCAGGTCACCCTTAGAGGCGCGTTATATATACTCGAGTGCACAAAAGAAAGAATCAAACTAGAGCAGCAGAAGCCCAGATAAATTTTGTATGCATGTTCCAGCCGCAAGTTGTGTTCTAACAACTCATAATGGACAATCATTGAAATCAAACAAGACAATTAAACTCTAAATCACAGCCCTCTCCATTTACATAACCACTCAGAACCTGTGCTTAAAGCCAAATATTCCCACTTCCTCTGCCATCTGTGGCAGGAAAATGGCACCATCTGTGAATCTTTGGCAGAGCCGGGTTTCCAGGGGGTCCTCATAAACCACCCTAGTACAAAAACCTGCACTATGGCTTAATTCCTGATATCTGTAAATAAGCTAAGTGGAACCATCTGATTACTTGTCCTCATGAGCCTACCAAAAAAGATTAATAAGCTATATTGGTTCATAATCCATTGTGCATTTGGCATCAAGTTTCTGTATTACATTCAGTCTATATGGTAAACATTTAGCCAAGCTACAATCTTTCAACCAGCACAAAGCACACTGCAAGTATTTCTGACATACAGGCTTAATTTTTAAAGACCCACTTCGATGAAAATCATGTTTTTCTTGTTGTTTACATGTTCATATTGCATTTTTCTGATGCTATCATGAGAAAAATAAGCACAAAATTGCATTTCTGAGTATTTCTGCATTCAAATCACTGTGAATCTCTGGCAGGACTAAACCACAGGTTCAGATTCAGTGAGATTTCCTACGTAGCAAATCCAAGCTCCACCTCCAGAGCCCCGCTATGCAGGCCAGACTCGGGGAAATAGAGAAGGCGATCGCGGAACAAACATGTATGTTAGCGTTAGCGTAATATTACAAAATTAGCTCGTAAGAAAGCTAATTATGATATTAACTTTCATCATGTCCCTAAAGACATTGGTGTCAGAGAGCTGAATAGCTCCTATGTTACCTGCTACTTCTACCACACTGGCAGGCTGCAAGCTAGCATGAAGAGGAGTGTACAGAGCAGCGCTGTCTCCGCCTACGACTCAGAGGTGAATTACTAATGAGCTACAGGAGCTCTGCAGAAGAAAATCCCTTGAAAATGACACAGGTAACGTGATTTTGGCTAAAAACTTGATAATCACAATTTAAAGACCACTGAGAACACTTAAAAAACGATCAGAGTGGGACTGAAAATATTGTTTTTCTTTTATCCTTTTGCTTTTTTTTACCACATTCAATCATCTTCACCCTGAGATTTTTCCAAAAGGATTCACGTTTTTGTCACAACAAAAACCAATTCTCAACCATATAAATAAGAAGAGCTGGTATACCTGCCCTTTGTGAGAATGCAGCAAAGTTACACATTAATATTCACCACTGTCACTACCAATATTGAAGTGGCTGCGGTTGGAAATGACCACACACGAGCACAAGGACACAAACGTTCCCTCTTGTAATCATTCTCTCCCTGTTTCAATCTCAGGCATACAGATGACTCTGCAACACCACTGATCCCAGCAGGAGGAAGAGGGGGTGGAGGAAGAGGAGAAAGAAATGGTGTGGACGTGAAGACAGTGCACTCCCTCTGGCAGACCAACCAAACAGATTGACTGTCTTAGTAAATAAAGCTGGGCCGATGAGGACTTGATGTTGGTCCTACCTGTAACCCCCCCTTTTTTTGCTTTTTTAATACAGTGAATATTGAGAGAAACTGAAAAAACAGAGGCAAATCTGCTTCCTTTCCTGCTCTTCAGCAACAGCAAACCCAGGATTCACAATATCAAAGCATAAAACTAACCCGAATTAAAGTTACATTAAGAAACGGCAGAAACTTTTCATGTTCCAGAACTTTTTTATTTTTTGATTATTTCAAAGTGTTTCATCAGCCTTAGTCACACAGTCCTCTTCTGAGTATCAAGTTACATCGGCTTCCTGTCTAACTGCACATTAACCAGATGACAAATTGTGACTGAGAGGAAGCGCCGTATGTTCTACAGGCATCAAAAATATGTCTTAAAAAAAGCTAGGTGGAGCAGCTCTCACAGACATACTATCCTGTTCATTCATCAGAGCCCAGTTTCTGCCGGCCAGATTAACTTTAGAAACACCCAGCCTGACTAATCTGCATATGACTCAGTCTGGTTTATATCCTGGAAATGACAACACTTATCTGGGGAGAGAGCAAAGGCTATTCTGTTCAACACTGTGTGGTCATATCTCCTTATCAAACATGCACTGACTGTTTTAGCTTTGAAACACCATGTGTTAGAAAACCATCCCCTGCCACAGCCACAGTGTGGCAAACACCCTACAAGATTCCGACAGATAACGGCTTACCCAAAACACGCCCTGTTAGTGTAGATTCAATCAATTGTTTTGCTTTGAGGAGTAATGCAGGGCTCAGCTTGAAATATAAGTGATAAAGGTTTTGTTTCAAGTTATGATCTCTCAAGGGAATAAGCGACGCATCTTTAGACTCCATGAAAAAAATGGCTTTTTAGTGCAACTTATGAATGTCAAACATGTGCATCATCCACCCCTGACCTTATGCCAGCTGTGATTGGCTCCAGCACTCCTGTAACACTATAGCATTAACTTTAAATGAGTGATGGATGGATGGATGTGAGTTTAGATTTGACTGAGGTTGGTGTAAACCTATTTTTCCAAGTCTGAGTCTACACCTGTCACAACATTAAGCAGTTGTTTTAGGGCTGGGTGATATGGCCTCAAATCAATATCATGAAATATTGAGCAGTTCACCTCGATAACGATAATTGGCGATAACTACTCCACAAGCTGCTACTTCGTCTACTTCAACCACCGCTCCAGCCACTACAACTTTTGAACCCTCCTACATCTCCTCACCCGTCTTTCGCTCTTTGTTACAGACTGGATGTGGTGGAGTCATGTCTCTGACGTAGGACAGTGTCTTAAAAAGACATGAGACCATAGCCTACCTACACACAACCAAAACCGACTTTTATTTATTTATTGTTTGGATTTACGGTTATTGTCGTAAATTTCAGGACAGGTAAATTTTCGGTTTATCACCCAGCCCTAAGTTGGTTTATGGGAAAGAAAAAATCACCAGATCAAATCAGACAAAAATGAAAGTGCAGACTAAAAATAAGGAGAAAAGATAGTCATGCATTAATCATAGTTGTGTATTTCGATTTGCACTTCCAGGATGCTAACCATACTTGTCTTAGAACTACATTAGGGGCTCTTAAATGCAGCGCCTCTCCATGGATGAGTGACCTGTGTTAAACAATTGATGTATTCACGCTCTGTTTAACAATAAACTGAGGATTAAAAGACAAAGAAGCTTGTTTGAGATGTTTGTATTTTACAGTTTGCTGCTTTGAAAGAATCAGCCAAAGAGCAGGCGATGATTCAGCAGTTCCAGACGTCTGTAATCACCACTCCACATCTTCTGCTGCCTCCTTTTCGGTGCAGTGCACATCTTGGTTTTCCAAAAATATCTTAGTGTTGAGTGTTTTTGCTGCTGTTGGAAAAATGGAAGAAGTTTTGCCTTTAAAAGATCTTAAAAAGTATAAATTAATTCTACCCCGCCTTTCCGGGTCTCTATCCATTATTTCAGATTACAATTAGCACTTTATCTGTGGAAATTCTGAGATATGAGCAGTAAAGCGGGAATGTGTTCTTTGTATAATCTGGTCATTATCATCATCATCATCATCACCATCATCATCATCATCATCATCATCTCAGATCATCCCACTTAATGTAATCAGTGTTATTGGTTCAGGCTCACTCTGTAGTGTACTCAGTCAAAAAGGCCAGGATGGACAAAGAGCAGCCTGACAGAGGGATCCAAGTTTGGACTCGAACCACTGCTGTTCTGGTAAGTGCTAACCATCTACCTGTGGGTTGCTGTCAATTTCCTGTTGCAACAGCTTGTTTGAATAAGAGTAACCTACTCCCCCCCAACTCAAAATGCACACACCCCTTTAAGTGGATCCCCCCTTAGGGGTCACAGCAGAGGTCAAGTGAAAATAATCAAATTAAGTTGAGACAAAGGGGAACCAAAATACGATCCAAATGGACAATAGACCCAAGAACAAGCTAAAAAACAGGAGCAAAAGGAAAAACGTAGGTGACACTGCATTGAAACATTTTAAGATAGACATTTGTATTAGAGATAGATTGATTAATAGGCCAAAAACTGGCATTTTGATATTGTTGGCATCACATTGGGCCTCAAAAGGCCAATAGAGCCGCTATCTTTCAATCCCCAATGACAGCATATTAAACCTCGAACAGTCACTGGCAAGGGTTTTACATAAATTCTATTCTAATTTATAGAAAAAAGCAGTTTTACCATGTATATTTTATGTATATTTTCTTACTTATTTCAAGTGGCTAAAAATTTATATTAAATGATCACTAATTTCTATTTAAAAATGTGAAAAAAAGAAAGAAATTATAGCTGAGACCAGTCCAGACAAAAATGATCCATCAGGGGGTGGACCTCTGAAACACTGAGCTCCTGTCTATCAAATCCCCTGCAGCTTTTTTTTCTATTGACTCGCTAGACAGGTTTTCAGTGAACTTAAGACACGTCAAAAACACACTAAATTACCTGTGTGAACTTCACATGAGGCTTTTGAAGAATATTACTTTATAGTAACATTATGCAACTCTGCTTCTATTTTTTTTTAACATAGACAGTCTGCTAAGAACAGAATCAAATCCTCATGTCTGATAAACAGATATTTCCAACAAGATTATGTCCTCTGTCGTGGTGCCAAAAAAACCCAAAATGTCAATCATGACCAGACAGTCATCTCTGATACGGATGACCTTGAACGCACCTTTGAAAAGACTGCCCGGCCATCAGCCTTGGGTAGTTATGAAAGGTACTGATGTCAGCGTGGTTAGCTCCAACAGTGGGACCTCTGTTGAGTCATGTGTAGGATGGAGGGCAGCTGGATTCAGGGCTAGAGCAGGTCAAACACAGAGCTCTACAACTGCTCATGGTCAGTAAGTGCGGCACAAAGACTTGAGATTAAAATTAGTGTCTTCTTCTGTGTTTATCTAACATCCAGTTTTGCCCCGTGTAGCAGGATGTGTAACTTCAGGAGTGGGTTTGGAGATGCATGCATGCAAATATTACCACTCAAGTTTCCTACTCCTAAACAAGGAGATTTCAGTTATCTAAAATCAAGTAACACAGTTTTCTAATCCTGTTTTTGAAGTAAAAGTAACTGACCTTCATATAAATAAGAAATGAAGCCTTAGCAGATACAATACTAACACTCAGGGCCAATACTGAGCCACTCTATTAATGTTCCAGTATTACAGCATGAATCAGCAGCAGGGTGCTGGGTGCTTGAAGAATGAGGGAGCGTAAGTGTCAGATGTTTGGAGGTAGTTCATGCTCACTGTGCCAAAAAAGTTCTACTGCTACTTGCAATTTTTGCAAAGTTGTTACATTTTATCTTCGACGTTAAGGTTTCAGCATAAAAGGCGTCTTGTCTGTGCTCTAGTGGTGGTGCACACGGATGATTATTTAATACCAGTGTCAGACCACTATTTGGTATAATACCGATATTGTAGCCTACCGATATTGATCCAATATTGGCACAAACTTGTGCATGATAAATTTTGCACTCAGCTGCAACGTCTCCTTCGGACACAATGTTGTTGTGCTCATACGGGCTCTGCGTGCTGGATTCAGGTGCTGAAGCTGAGTCTGGAATAGACTGCTTGTATCAGAGTGCTGATATCAGAGATTTTAGATGCAGGCCCACATAATCCGATATTTGATTTTTTGTTGATATCGGGCCGATGTCAATATTGTATCTGGACTAGGGCTGCATGATATATCGTTTGAATATCGTCATCGCGATGTACGTGTGTGCAATAGTCACATCGCAGAGCCTGCGATGTTGGAGGTGAATGAACTCATCTAATTTCAAGAGTAGCTGACTGAGGTAGACTCCATGTGACTCTGCATGTGCTGTGCAGCGATCCACCAATCACCTTTGTTCTTTACTCAGTTACCAATCAGACTACCCCGCCAGCTGTCAATCAAAATCAGAGAGGAGGAAACCCCCCCCTGCACATGGAGTCGCTGGCGCTACCGGAGTTGAGCCAAGAAACGCGTGTCCCCTGAGAATTACTTTCGGAACATTCTTCATCACTATTTAGCCCAACAAATAAGAACTGTATGGGTTTTAAATTGTACATTTCCCTGGACCACTCTACTATAAGCAGTGCGCGTTTTGTGAGGTGCATGCAATTCTCGGAGGACATGCGTTTCTTAGCACAACCCCAGTAACAACAACAACAACAACAATCGCAAACTGAGCAACAAACAGAGAAAACCGCAGAAGATGAAGACTTGTTGCCAAAAAGAAAAGGAAAGTCAGTTATCTGGAATTATTTTGGTTACAAGATGGATGATGTCGACCAAAATACGTGTTCTGTGTTCATCTGTTGCCACAATAATATCCCAGCACAAATAAATATCTCTGAGACAGATAGAAGCCGTTCTACTAACATTCACAAAAAGAGGTAAGCTCATTGCAGGTTAACTGTCCTCAAGATTTCAGCAGTGCAGCATAGTATAAGGTGCTATATAGAGCATCTGGTGAAAATTCCTGTATTTTTTAATATCGCAATATATATCGCAGGGTTGAAAAAAATCGCAATGTTAGTTTTTTCCAATATCGTGCAGCCTTAATCTGGACACCCCTATTTTGTATTGTTCAAAACCTGCAGACGAGGTTTTGGATCTTGGTCTCTAGGGCAGTGAAAGCAGAAGTGTCTGCCCTCAGTTCTTGTCTATCAGAGCACTGGAAATGAAGGACAGCCTCACCTCCTCTATTAAGACGTCTCCATTTCACTTATTCAGAGAAGCCCTCGCTCTCAGTTGACAGGATTGCCCCCTCCGCCAGCCAATCCTATATGTCAGTCCCGTATTAAGCATCTCAGCACACTCTTGAGCAGATGAGTGGCACGCCGGGTCATAGAGGCTCTAATCTATTACATGAGGTCATCAGAGGATGAATTGATATCCTGCCACTCATGGAGGAAGAGTGCCAAGACAGAGAGGGAAGAGGACCTTACACAAGACCGATTGATCTCAGCGTGTGATCTTCATTGATCTATATTCCCACTGGACATTCACTTTGTTTTATCGCTCATGTCTTTTCTTCTCTCCTGAATATTTCCACAGCCAATTAACTGTTTTTTTTATACCTCACAGATCTGTAAAGGACATGTTTTTTTTTCCTTCTATCTGCTGCCAAGGTCTAGGACTCTACAGACTGCAGTGAAGAAAGGGAAACAGAAGAAAAGAAATATATAGCCAATATGTCCGAGATCCTGTTCGGATGCAACCCTATTATCTTTAAATTCTTGGATAAATCCTGTTTGCTTCTTTCCTTTTGTACTGGTTGTCAGTTCCCCCCGGCAAGCAGCCAGGCTGGAGCCAACCTCGCAGCTGTCCACAGTCCAGCATTATATAACAAGGCTGCATCACAAACCCCCCTCCAGCCACTGTGCAGACTCTCCAGCATGACACTGTCACCCCGCTGAGGAAATGACAAGGGGACAAAGTTGGATGCCAGCTTGAGGGACAGGCTCTCCAACCCCTCTATTCTAACATTTGCTGGTTGAGGGTCTAGTTAATGAGGTAATGCAGAAATCTAATTGCTCATTTGCTTTCTTATTCCCATGGACCCATAACCCTTTCACCTTTAAAACCTCCTATCAAACACACACATGGAGCAAACTGTGGCTGGAGTGTGGGTGGGTGAGCTGAAGCTATAGGACATAGCTGCAGAATGAATGACCCACTTTCCAACATGCTGCACTCTAACAGTATGTACCATTTCACTGCTATAGATTAATTATCAAAATGCTCGAGTCAAGAAGACACACTGAATGAAGGCTCTGTGACCAGAATGAGCTCTTGATATATTCATGTTAATGCACAAACCTGTTCGACAGGGCCACCATGTGATCAGTGTAGAGCAGAGCGAATTTAACAACACTCCTGAAAGGTTCACGCAGAAGGACTTCTGCAAACTCAAAAACAACTTATCCATCCCAGTCTTATAATAATGATCTGAAGTGATTTGATTCCAATTTAATATACTCTCTGAAGATGAATTCTAAAGAAATGGACCCCCCACTTCTGCATATTTTTCCAGCTTAGCCAGTATCACTTTAAAAGCTTAAAAGTCTCAAGTCTGTTCCCGTCTTCTTCCCTAAACTAACAACATGAGTATCCGTAGCAAACACGCTCATCCAACAGCGAGAGAGAACTGGGAGAGGAAATGTCAGCGCACTACAGGGGTCATTAACAGTACAGTTATACTCAATACTTACCATCAACACAATTAAAGACCTAGAGAGTGTGGATCACTCTGGTTTCTGAATTTATCACTCATTCCACCCCCCTTCCAGGCTGAGCTACAATTTCTCAGTTTACACAACGACAATAAATCACTCATTTTTGGGGCAGTACGAGTTGAACTGCAGTAATTTATCACACCATGCTTACAAAGCACAGCAGGATCACTTTCTAGTATCATGTGAGCTTAATATTTGGAGAATGAGTATTTGAAGACTTGTTATCAATCACACTGAAACCGCAAAATCCCCTCAAGCTTTTTTTTTTTTTCCAGGTATTGCTCATGAGCCTCACAGTGGCTGACTGGGTGTTGTGAAGACAGGGGGGATTCATGGCTTTGTAGCCATATAACATTTCAGGTTGTTTTGTTTTTTTTCAAAGGAGGAATAAGGATTGTTGTAGAAAAAGGAAACTCCTCAGGATGAAAACAGACACTGGTGCTGCCTTTACTTGGGTTTCATTTCATTAATTTGGCAACATTCAACTAGTGGCAGAGTCTGAACGTGGGCTATGTTTGCCCACATTCACAGGAAATTCAATACTGGAGGTAACAAAGTGTAAGCCGGTGTTTTGTGTCAGCTGCTCAGTAAGCTCAGTCTGATATGACAAAATGTAACTCTTAAAGGTGACCCCTACTACACAATACTTCTATCTTCACCATGAATCCCTTACTGAAGTCTGTCATGGTAATACATCGCACTCCATGTTGTAAAAGCAACACGTAAATAATGACATGATGTAACCAGGCATGAAACACATGGAAATGTTAGCCATCTTTCTTGTGTCTGCGTGTGTTACACAAGTGAATTCACCTTATGTGATGGAAGCACTTATGAAGGCAGGGTTGCCAATGAAAACACAAAGATCATACTTCAAACACAGGACCTCAGAAGTCCAGCCGCCTTTCTGTGTTGTACTGACAGGGTCAATGCAGTAATAGTTGTTACCTAATATTACAGATTTCACCTTTTTACCACTGTTTGACATGGCACTTAAGATTCTGCCTGCAAACCAGTCCAGCTCAGAACCTCAATGAAAATATGTCTTTTAAACTTTCTTTAAAAAAAAGTGTCTGATAAAAGACTGTTAATGTT
The DNA here is from genome assembly GCA_962446985.1 of Xyrichtys novacula. NCBI lineage: Eukaryota > Metazoa > Chordata > Actinopteri > Labriformes > Labridae > Xyrichtys > Xyrichtys novacula. The sequence continues at coordinate 18,235,868 of OY660879.1, read as the reverse complement.
CTTCTGATCTCAAATGCAGATTTTAATCCTGTTAGTCTTGCTTTGTGTAACATATCATATTCTGTTGGATAACTGAGGACATAAACAGGCTTCTGTTTCCCCTCTTGAATCAAAATTGTAATGGGAGATGTTATAAAAAGAAAACAAACTTATTAAGATGTTTTCTAGGGTACCCAATGGAACTCTAATGACCCCCCAAAGTTTCTGGACGAACTATGTTCTGGGTTTGCCACACATTTGCAGAACTCTCTTTGTAAAGGACACTTCTGGGGACCCCCTCCCCCTGTCACCTTGAGAATCGTATCTAAGGAGAATTGAGTGTTTGAACCAACCAACCTTCATGATGCCGCAAGGTGGATTCCCAGCTCCTTGAATTCTCTCAGAGGAATTATCACGGCTGCCACTCCCGATCCTTGGACTGCCGTGCTCCCGGTACCGTCCATTGGTGTAAACTCCTTCGGCCCCGTAGCCCTGAGCAGCGGCTGACACCTCCAAGTACGCCCGGGTACCGGTCGGCGTCAGAGCGGCCGTATCGCTGGTGATCCCCGCTACGTTGGTCGCGCCCTGGGCCGGCTGGGTGCCGATGGCAGGATCCAGAAAATGTCCCGACACAGCATCTGAAGCGTGTACCCCTGCCATGATCCGCTGATGTTACAGCAAAGCCCTTCCTTCCACAAGGTAAAAACAGCCCATTCTCTCACAGCACAGAGGACTTCTTGGCGTCCAGGGCGGCTTGTCTTCTTCTCCGGATCAGTGCAGAGTCTAACACCGGGCAGCGGACGGTCAAACTGAGCCGTCCTGCTGAGATAACAAGCAAACGGTGTACCCCACCAGAGACCTCGTCTGATTAGCTTTCCTCAGGCATGTGCACACAACTCACTGCAAATGCTGTCTTGCGACGAGGGTTTGCTGTCGCCGTGATTGTTCACGGCGTCTCCCCGTCCTCAAAAATCTGTTTTGCTCTCCACGTTCACTTCTGGTGCCTTTCCGCTGTGCGCATCGCCTCACGTCCTCTGCACTTCTGCTCTACTTGCAAACAGGAGAGCTCTCCCTCTACATGCATCCGCGGGACAATTCAAGACTGAGAGCGCAGTCGCAATGAGCCAACACACGCACACGCAAGCCCGTGCATTCACAATTGAATCCAATGGTTCGCGCGCAATCACAGTGTTATCCTCCAAGCGTGCGCGCGTTCAATGTTCTCGCCAAACAAAGCATGCAGGATTTCGAAAGTTGAATTGTGCACATGTAAGCTTCACAAGAATTATCCATTTTAATTTAAATCAGCGTGAGAACTGAGGGTTTAGACTACTCCTCACTTTTTACAATTAGCAGGCTTTATGCTGTCCATAAGAGGGAGCTAAGGAGCCAACACATACGTGGATATATGCTGCATATATGCTAACATTTACTAACATGGAGGGAGCCATTATAAAAAAATATCATTTAAAGTTTACTTGGATGTTTTCTTGTGTCCTCTCAAAAGGCCTAGATGAAACCCAGACATATCTTTTGGCATCTAGTCTATTGCTGAGTCCTCTTTGTTTTCTAAATCTTCTCAAATTAAAATCGGCATGTTCAATATTGCAGGTGTCACACTTGAGGTTGCTGTTTCTGCTTTAGCTGCAGATTAAACCTTATTTTTACATTCCCTGCTCATCTTGCTGACATTAACACTGTAAATTCTCCAACAACCACTCTATCTCTTTAACACCCTGTCAGTTTATGTCCCACAAGCACATGAGTGTCCCAGCTGTTTGCCTGTATATCTTTCCCTTCTTTTTCTCCTTCTCACTCTCCGTTTCCTCCTTTCTTTCAAGCAGGCTTGTCTGTGCTTGACTATCAGTCATCATGGGACTTCTCGTCCATCCATGCATTTTCCTGGATGTGTTGATGCTGAATATTCCTCTACAGAAAGATTCAGTCACATCTGCCGCCCTTACATTCACTGGTGTGTTTGTTTTGTCTTCAATCTTTGAATAAAACAGCCATTGGGTTTTTTTATAGTTATTTAAATTACTGTTGCTTTTCCAATGGCTGGTCTCATTACACACCCATACCTGTAAGTAGGGTTTGGCAGCATGAACAAAATCTTCCATCACAATATGAGTGATTTCATATCACAGTAACAGTGTATATCACGGTATGGTTTTCCCCCCTGTAAATGCAATTAATTGCTTAAAATTTTTTTTAACTCGGATTTGTTTACAAATGCAGCCGTTTGCTCAGTACTGACACTACTCTCTGCGTCCGCCATGACCATCACCAGTGAAGCTGTTTCTTCTTTGTTGAAACTATGCCAAGCAGTCTGCATGACACGCTGGTGATATACAGAAACGCAAATGGATGCGCTCCAGCTTTCATGTAAGTGAGCGCAGGCAACTATAAACTGACTCAGAGAGACGCAGCAGACATCCCTACTCTCTCTCCGGTATAAACGGTATAGCAAAATTTCTACCGGTGGACACTTTTATACCGTCACACAATATATACCGTCATACCGCCCAACCCTATCTGTAAGCACAAAACATAGCTCTTCTGAAAACAATAACTTCTTCTAAATTAGCATAAAAAGGACAATCAAACTCTGCACTTCAGTCTTTTTTCAGTTTCTGTTCTAGCTTCGAAGAAGAGTGAAGGCAATGTTTTACTGTTTCTGTCCAAGTAAGATCTTTTATAGCTGAATCAGAGTGTCCCCTGCAAAGATCTCTCCTTGATACAAGGATGTTCCTCCTTTATTTAGCGTCTCCATTTTGAGATATTGAGTTGAAGACAGTCATAGGAAGAAACAACAGATTGCATGTATATTTACATGGAAATAGCCCAGAACCTCGTAACCCTCTGAGGCCATGCTGAGAAAAACTACAACAATGGAGGATGTTCAATTTAACATCAGGCCAGCTCACATCATCAGACAAGACGTGGCCAGTAAGCTAGTATAATGCAACCCCTTTAATAACCCACCAAGGACACAAATCGAATCACGGCCAATTTGTATGAAAGGAATCACGTAGAGCAGAGGGCGTGAGCTCAGCGTCTGCTCGGATTTGTCAAATGTGACCAGACTAATCAGAGCCAAAGCCATGTCTTTGCATCAAAGACAGACTCAATCCTGCATTCAGATTCTTATCATGTCAATGCTGCAAACAATAGAGGAAACCTCTCTGAGAGATAACACCCAAATCACACCCAGCAGATTGCTGCATACGGGATATAATCATCAGATGCTTTGTGTCAGGGGGCGGGACAGGCCAGAGGAAGTGTCTTATTTTTTAATCATACTTGTTTCCTCTTGATTATTTCAAAGAGATATTGTTGAAAAGGGGTCATAATCTGCCTCTGTAAGCACAGCCTCTCAAAATAGCAGTCTGCCATCTAAATATTAATGATTTACCAGCTGCTGTTAGAGCTTAGACACATCTCTGTAGAAAGAAAAAAGTGGAATTAATCTGTTAATACTTGCTGGTAGACTGAGATGGTAGATATCAAGAGGTGAGTGGTGAGATTTCATGCCCCCTGCAGTCCTTACTCACTAACTTATCAAAACCCCCTCCCTTGTGAACCGTCAGGGTCTTGTATTATGCATTCTCAGAAATAATTCAGCTGAAGTTCTGCTTTTAAAAGCCTCCCAGTGTCTCCCAGCTGTCTTACTCTAATGTGGAAAGGCCTCTGACAGCGTGTCCTCCAAACATCAGCTCCATGCTGGTGTAAAACTGGTTCAGGTGAGTCCACAGCAGGTCGCCACAGCTGGTGGAGGGCCAAAGGATCCCTCATTGATCTATTTTCCAGGGACTGTATGTTCTGTATGCTATAAAGACCAAGCTTCAGGAAAGGACATGGAGGTCTGATGGATGACCTGATCTGAAGTGACGGAGAAAACACATCTGTTTGGTCTAAGAGCTCAAATTAAACAGCAAGACAGAAGGAAAGAGGCACAAAGTAGGCTGTGTCAACATACCAAAACACTGACTTGGCAATGTTATTCGAAAATAAACCCATGTTGATTTCCATTGAGGTTAGCTATGGCTTCCTGCGGCAGGATGTCAGCCATAGCAGTGTCAGTAAGGCACCACTCCCTCCTGTTGCAGCAGCTGTCAGGATCAGCTCATTAGATCTCCTTTGCTCTACCCATGAGTCAAGTGGCTACTGTATTGTTGCAAGCTGATTATTGATCAAGTTTTCTAACCCCAGCTGGGAGCTGAGGTTAATTGGTCAAATGCTTGAGGCTTTATTACTGCACAAGAATCCTCTAGATAAACACTTGTTTGCTGATTTCTTCCCTGACACATTTCAAGGATAATAATCAAGGATGATTTAGAGACAAGAAGAAAACCATAAAACAAGAATCCTTCCACAGGTACATGTGAACCTAATATTTGAATATTGGTACCTAAAAGAGTTCCTGCAGCTAAAAGCTGCAGAGCAGAGGGTGTGTTTTCCTGAGTTCTGCCACCGCACTTCCTGCAGCAGCCCATGTGATCATCAGCTTAACAGGAACAGAAACTGAATTACATCTGTCCTTAGGAGGGTCTCTTAAGTAATATGGTTCAGCAGTTTGAGTCTATGGTAACAAAAAACAAACAAACAAAAAAAATAAGCTCTTTAAAGATATAACTGTATGAAAAACAACAGCTTTCAGTTACTTTTTGAAATAAAATCCTCAATAAACAATGAATTGAAGTATCACTCTTTAAATGTATTGTTGACTATTATCATTTTAATGGCTGTCACGGTTGTGAATTCTGATGTTTATATCTTGTTTAATGGTTGATGGACACAAATAAAGGAAAGTATATAAATATAAAACTTAAACCGGAGCAAAAATAGCTACAATGCTACTTTGAGGTAAATCAGTCACATTAAACCTTATGCTTAAAGCAATTTTCTGCTGGGCAGTAGCTGCCTGCAAGCTGCAGCCTGTGTAAGCTTGCTGCTCACTAAAGAGGTCCTACTTTAAGCTAATGTCACTACTTACAGTCTTGATGCAGAAGATGAGATGATACTCTTTGCCATCCTCCTTCCTTTATTTATCATACACCATCTTTGGTAACACAAGTTTGCTGATAAGTGAGCGCCTGACGAAGATCTACAACTTGATGTGAAAGTTACTGGTTATAACTCGACTGAAACTGAATGGTTCTCCTTCTATTTGAACTCTAGGTTTGAATAATGTATCGTCTGGAGGAGTATTAATTTATCATAAATCTGTAGCATCATACATTCAAGCTAAAGCTAAGCCTGCCAGGTCAAAGGTTGTTAGTTGATTTCTGTTGGAGACGTTAAAATGAAGTGAAGACCAGCATGTGCATTTTCATAGAAAAGCCCCCAACGCATGACTGAATATACAAAGAATTGGTTTTATAAATGCCAAAAAATTGATATTTTGACTATTTTCTTTGCTCGGGTTGCAACATAGGGGGGTCTTCAATAGTTGGTCGACTTATTGATAAAAAGGAACTATTATTGTATGAATTATTTTAATATTTATATGAATTATTTGAGAAGACACAAAATTACTCTCATACATGTGTTTTTAAAGTCCCCATTTTTGTCTTGAATGGGCGTTGTTTGGATTACATAGCAACAATTACAGTCAGATAATAATTTTTTTCTTAGCATGCTGCTGTTTGCATGAAACATTGCTGATATAATACCAAATATTTACATCATCAGTCAGCACACAGACCCTTGTTGAATTCCTTGTTCTAATCTTTTGGACTATGCTGACACCTGGTGGTGACTTATTTCCAACACAAGCCAAATACATAAAGTAAAGAACATGAAGAACACATAAGCGGGAACGAGTTTGCAAACACTGCTCTGTAGTGCAGCATTTTTATGACTATAACTAAATTATTAAAACATTTGCCTGACTCTGGTACCATTAGATTATAAACAACTATTACATATTATTATTCACAGTAAGGCAAGTTATTATTATTATTATTATTATTATTATTATTATTATTATTATTATTATTATTATTATTACGGTTGTTGTTGTTGTCTAGAAATAACACTCTGAGATCTTATGATCTTAAAATCTTGTGTATTCAAATTTGACCAAATAACCATCAGGATGTTTGTGTGAGCAGAGACCAGACTGATACTGACACACCATAAACAGGCGAAATTCACCCCCATCTGAGAACATGCATGAGTCAAGGTATCAACCCACAAGGACATCAATGAAGAAAAGAGAGTAAATCATAATCTTTTAAGGCAAAGCTACAGCCTACATATAAAGTGGCCATTTCGATGTTTCATCCAAATCAAATGTATATTTCACATTTGAATATTCTCGAGCATATTATGGTACGAACGTCCTTCTATGAGTCTGTTTTCACAGTTTTAAATCTTTTTTGGCAATATCTTATTTCAACCGTGCAACAACTTTAATGAAAAGAGTCCAGTGAGCAACATTTCGGCACTTCTTACAATTTCGCCTGATTACCATTGCTGACCTGAACACATTCCAGCCCCTCACTGATAACCTGCAGCTGTTTATTCTCATAACCTAATGTGACTCTTTTCACTCATAAGGAAGAAATAAATGAGTTTTTCAAAGTATAACCTGATAATGAAATAATTTTTCTCACATTCATTAACTTCCATGTTAATTTGGTTTCCTTATCACCTTTGCCAGAACACACAGGTAATTGGCAGTAAAGCTGCAGTCAAAACACACACACACAAACACACACATCCACATCCACAGAGTATATGCATAAAATCTGTTGTGTTCACTCTGTCCACCAGGTGGTAGAAGTAAGCTGACTTACCATTGTATGTCCTTTACACCATGGGGTGCAGCTGTTATAGGTTGTGAAAAACTATCTGCAACAAAGAGCAGTACAGATTCATTATATCATTATATATTTATAATATTCATCTATACGGAGACTTTGAGATTTGGCATGTTCATTTTTGTTTGCTGTTGAGGACTTTTCCCTGAAGTAAAAAGTCGCCACTTTAAAAAAGAAAGAGTAGTTCTACTTGGGTATTTTCATTTTATGCACATTGTGGGTGTTTTAATGACCTTCAAAGTTATATATTTAATAAATATTAGTGTGCTGTCCAGTAGATATGTGAAATCATAAATTCCCAACTGCAGAGAAACTGTGTTAAAGCTACTTTTTTCAACAACAATGCACAAAAGCTGCATATAAGAGCAAATGTTATCCTCTAACAAAGCGAGCCTCTCCGTCATGACGCAGATACACACTAAACCTTTTGCACTCGTCCAAACTCAGTTAAAATTATTTATAAAACTTTATTTTCTTCTTTTCGACTCAACAGCTGTCTCTTGGACAAACTCCAAGGGACGAACAAAAACCACAAACATGGTACATACATTGAATAGCACACATGAAAAAATACACAGTCTACAGTGGAACAAAGCTTCAAAATGATGAGAATGAAGAATATATCAAAGACCGCCCATGTCATTTGAGGAAAAACGGGAGAGAAAAAATGGGATACAAAAGAAGCTTGAGAGAGAAATGAACAGATATACAAGGGAATATCTTCATAATACTGTTATGTTTGTTGGAAACGCACAGAAGTTCTTCTCTGATTTCCAGTTTTTCTGCGTCGTCTTTCAATGTGTACTTCTGCTGAATCGTGACCTGCACCTTCTGCTCGAACTCAGGAGATACTATTTGAATGTAAATCCATGCATAAGGGTGACATACAACAGGGGAGTGCCAGAGAAACAATAATAAAATAGAATTATGATAAAGAAAATAAATTCATATATTCTGAATATAGATCTTATTTCATTTGGCTTGTACATCTGCTAAGCAAAGCAAGTCATTCCTGAGGTGCAAGGCTGCTGTTAGCGGCTTTTTTTTATTTCAATGCTTGGTGTCAGTGTGTGTGTATCTGTGTGTTGTGTGTGTGTGTGTGCCAGGGGAGAGTTTAGGGTAATAGTTTCAAGACTTTGTTTGGAACTTATGAAACTGTCGAGCCAAATATTAAAACAGAGACTTGACATGTCATGCAACCTTGAGTTCTATATTCGGCCCGGTGGATGATAATTCTGTGCAAGCATGTAAAGCGTGCACGCCTTGCAACATCAGCTGCTGGTGCAGACCTGTTGTCTCACATGCACAAGTTTTACCACAGTGTCATGACACGGCTACATGGATGAGTGGACGGATGAGCAGAGAAGTAAGAAGGAGCGCAGCTTTGATTATCTAAACATTGACCAGGAGAGTGCACAGGTATATACAGTGCTCAGCATAAATGAGTACACCCCTTCAGAGTTGTCAGAAAACCTTTAGATTCCTTTCAAAATCAACATTTTCTATGACTAATACTCCCCAAAGGTATGCCATTGATTGCAAAAGAGATTTTTTTAAGTTACATACAAAAAAGTATGTTTTTCAATTTACCACCCGGATGCAAAAATGAGTACACCCCAATCAAAGTTCTGGGAGCAAAGCTAAATCTTAGTAACCGTATCACCTTATTTTCATCTTATGGTGAATAACATGTTATGTTGAACTCAGCTTTGTCAAATCCTCACTCATTTAGATACTGAGTAATACATTACTATCAATAGGGGATGTACTGACTTATGCTGGGCACTGTATATAGAGATGTAGATACGCCAGCGTGCTGTAGCAGCATGCTACGTGGCAGCCATCTTAGCGGGGGCAAATTTCCCGTTGAAAGCATTAGATGTAAATGGGAAATAAATCAGATCTTGCTAATTTTTCAACCAATTTTCGTTCGGTTGACTTTATTTTAAACGTCAAAACATGTGCTATTAGTACAAAACATTGAAGTTTTTTTTTTAAAGGAATTTTTTAATCAAATGCTCTGTATTAATAGCACATATTTTAGTGTTAATAATAAAGTATCCTCATGAAAATATATTGAAAAATGATTAAGATGTGATTTATTTCCCATGTACATCTAATGCCTTTAATGGGAAAGTTGCCCCTGCTAAGATGGCTGCCACATAGGCACGCAGCTCAAAGGGGCATGTCGTATCTACTGTTCATATCTATGGGTGAATGGACCTTCATGCCTCTTTACTTCATCAGGTGAGCAGTTTTAAGCATAACACAGCCAAAAATGTTTGCCAGGATTTTCTTCACAGAGATTTACACTTTTAACACAGAAAAAAACAAACCTGCATGCTACGTGTGAGTATGGTGCAGAAAAAAAACGAGGATACCAAAAGAAACACTATCAGTAGGATAATGTGAGGTAGCACTGATGAGGGAAACAGAGGGACCTGAGAAGAGAAAGCAGGCAGCGCTGGGTAAATGCTCAGATTTGCATTTCTGTGTGCAGGCAGGAGACAAATAGCCCTGTGAGAGTGAGGGAGGTGCTGAGACCCCCTCTGCTGGGTTTTAGCTGGTGAACAAATCAGAACAAACAGATTGTACACTTGTGCACATGTGCTGATGTGAGTGCTGTCAGCGGCAGAGAGTTGATCTGCCTTTAAGTTAGTGTGTATGGATTTTGATAAACCGTAACTTAGCAGAGCAGTGAATCCTTGATTTAAGCTAAAGCAAAACTTTTCATAGAACTATCTATTTTTTTTTTTTGTACCAGAGGGCAAGTTCAATGTAACTATCAAAATACTGATAACCAATTTACAAAGAAAAAATATAACAAAATAAAAACATTCAACTGTTAAAATGACTGCGTACAAGATCATTTTTTTGAAATCTGTTCAAAATCAACTGGAAATGCATGCACAATGTGAATGAACAACCTTTTCTTTTCTATAACACTGTAACATTGTGTGTTTTGCATGATACCTAATCTGTTTTACAAACACTTATGGACACACAAAAAAACTATGAGAAGGTACTGACATGCATGCTGTCATGATGAAATGAGAAGAAAATCACGACCATTATTAACATTTCACATTATAGCTATCTGAAAAAAAAAGAGAGAAATGAATGGAATTAAACCATGAGAAATGTCAATGTAAGTGGGGCAAGTCAGGAGGGGGGGTTTTGTTTGGTGCTGTCACAGGTTAAAAGTTCAAAGGTCAGGACTGCTGGCCGCCCCACTGGCTCTCTACAGGCCGCCGGAGGAGCTCCTCGACATGCCTCGCCACATCCATGGTGTCGTCCAGGTCAAAGTCTCCGTCTGCGTCCAACATAGAGTCACTCCTGCCACCAGAAAGGACACAAGGAGAAGAGGCATGGCAATGAGATGCCCTTTACTAGTAATAGATGTACACACACACACACACACAGTTACATCATAGGTTGAATGGATTTGTTGACTCACATAGGTTGGTATATGTTGTATGTATGAGGGTGATTGACAGGTGCTGGGGAGGCGCCTTGATCCATATAGGTTTGATTCCCGCTTGCCGGGTCTGGATTGGCTGTAGTAAACCTGTACACAGAGACACACACAGGGACACACACATAAACACCAGATAAAAGCCAATGAGTCGGTGTGCAGCGGTTGCCTAAGCAACTACCCTCAGCGTGTTTCCCAGGCCTCACTGCATCATTACGGCCATTCTCTGTACTGCGGGAGGACCAGCCGTGGAGACAGGCAGGGAGCGGGTCCTGCTAACTAACAAGCCTAACTCTAATGATGAGTGGGAGACAAGCTCACTCAGGAACCACGGCTGTCTTTAATTGGCCTCCTCCAACTGTAACAGCTAACTAATAGCTGATCTGAATTCAGGCTCCAATATTTGGTGATTAACTCTAAATGTTGCCATGGATAATATAAAAAAAAAAACTGTGAGAGGAATGAAAGACAAAAGAAGAGACAGAACAGGAAATAAGGCAGAAAAAGGAAGCTCAATACTTACTCGGGTACCACTTGTTTGATCTGCGGCTTCACGTAGCCATCAACTGCTTTGGCTGTTGAACAAACAAACACAGGGAGAGAGAGAGAGAGACGGCTCAATGACTTAGACACACAGCAACTAAGATATCTGCTCATTCTGACAGCGGCCCATTCAAAGAGAGCGAAGAGTGCTTACAAAGTGGTGGGGTGTAGTATTTGGAGAAAACCTCATCCTTGGCTCGGTCAGGGTAGAGGAAAAGGAGGTGATTGAGATCGCTGATGCGGTCAGCCAGAGAGCGAATGGAGAAGTCTTTGGTTGTGTACGGCATGAGGTTCCAAACCATTCTTTCACCTGGGACACAAATCACAGCATAATTACAACTTAGGACAACTCTGTGAAGACAGTACTCATAACAATCTTATTTACAGCTAGTCCTTAGACTCTAAGGAATGCTAAGGAAATCAAAAACTCCCTCATTTATCTGAGGCTGTATTTCATACCCAGTGATTTATAGTCTGCTTCTCACTTCTTACAGCCAGAAATGAAACGGCTGTTTTAATTCTCCTCCATTTCCAATTGTTGGACTCTGACTGTGTAAGACTGTGGTTATTTTTCACACTTTAGAGTATTTCTAACATTGTAACTGAAACCACCGTTCAACTCTGTGTAGGGCTGGGCCATATGGGAAAAAGTTTATCACAATATATTTTTTTCATATCAATCAATATCAATAAATATCATGATATAAAAAAATCCCTTGTCAATCTTAAATGTTCCCTGTTACTCTTAAATGAAATTCAACAGTGTTTATTGGTAGCATGTCTTTTGCAGTACACTAAGCTACTGCATCTGTGAGGTCTTTGTGTCTCTTCAAAATTTTGTTAAATTGATTTGTGCTAGAGAAAGCAGACTGAATGGTCGGCTGTTCGGCTGCACAGGCATCGTGGGCTGCTTCGCACTTGCTTGTGCCAGTCTGGTCGACGATGTCATCATCTATTGAGCCTTCATTTGCATTTCTGCTGAGGGTAGCACTCATTTTTTTCTCACCAACAGTGCTGTCGGCTTATCGTGTTAAAGTTCTATGGTTGTGTGTAGCTGCAGCCTGCTACTACACAGTTGTTTGCTACTTGGTTCTAATTCAGTATGATTGGTTCAGTGTGTTGCGAACTCGAAGCAACTCTCTTTTTTTATTGGCTATTTGTATAGTCTACCAAAACATGGCAGAAAGCTAGCATATTGACCAAGTTTCATATTGATATCAACAGAAATTAATTTTGATATACAGTACAGGCCAAAAGTTTGGACACACCTTCTCATTCAATGCATTTTCTTTGTTTTCATTACTATTTAAATTGTAGATTCTCAAAACTATGAATGAACACGTGGAATCATGTGCTTAAGAAAAAAGTGTGAAATAACTGAAAACATGTTTTATATTTTAGATTTCTCAAAGTAGCAACCCTTTGCTTTTTTTAGCGCTGCAAACTTTAGCTGTTCTCTCAATGAGCTTCATGAGGTAGTCACCTGAAATGGTTTTTGGTTCACAGGAGTGCCTGAAGTAACCCTGACAAGGTACTTCTGTCATCTAGAGCAAAGGGTGGCTATTTTAAAGAAACTAGAATATAAAACATGTTTTCGGTTATTTCACACTTTCTTTATAAGTACAAAATTCTACATGTGTTCATTCATAGTTTTAATGCCTTCAGTGATAATCTACAATGTAAATAGTCATATAAAAAAATAAAGAAAAGACATTGAATGAGAAGGTGTGTCCAAACTTTTGGCCTGTACTGTATGTCATTATTGTTTTATCGCCCAGCCCTAGCTCTGTGTATACTAAGAATGAATGAGCATAAGAAACATTAACTTTATCTCACAGGGGTTCACGGCCAGCATACTTTCCTAACGTTGGAAATGAAGTAATTCTGTGTGCTGCAGCTGATTAGAAGCTGGATCCTTGAAAGGTTTAAATTTGATTAAACTCCCTGACCTTCTAGTCTGTTTTATGTGCTATAAATTTAACATGCATAAACATATCTTACCTGCTTTGTTAGGATTTTCTGCCACCCATGCAATTGTAATCCCTCCAATCTCAGAGTCACTAAAGCGCAAGAGAAAGGTACCGTTGGGTTTGGACATCAGCATGTCCTGAGCCTGCTGCTTGTTCACAAAGCCTAATATGGCACTAAAAAGAGAAAGAAGTAAAAAGGGGGAAAAAAACATTAAAACTGTGATGTGCATTCCCTAACCTCCCCACCTCCCTCTTTACAATTCTACTTTACTTGCCAAAGCTCCCACTCCCCTGGTTGCCATGGAAAAATATAAAACTAAGCCACTGACTGAGTCGCCAGAATTGACAAAATGGGGACAGAAAAAAATCTACTTTTAGAACAAAAAAGCCCTGTTGCCAAACTGAAAAAAGGTACAGCGTGTTTTTAATCTTTTCGTTCTGCTTCAGTCAGTACTGAAGCAAACAAAAACCTCTGCAGTTTTCTTACCCATCGTTCCAGTGGGGTTTGAGATGCTTTTTTGTGAGTTCCATCACACCATCAAACCATTGCCAAAAAGTGAAGTTCCTCCCTGGCAAGCTTTCCTGTGAGAAAAAGGTTATTAAGTAAGAAAACAGGACTCTAATGGACGTATACATTCTTTAAACATCCAGCCCATAAATGCAGGGAACAACCTGTCCTCTTACTGTTTGTGTTTATAATTTAAGTGTGCAGCTGTATGTGTGTATATATATGTTGTGTGTGGGGATGGGGGTAAATAGAAGAGGGGGTGAAACTGTGCATGTGTGTGTGTGGGTGAGGTTTATACAGCAGCCTGTAAAGTGGCTGATGTTCCTGTAATCTAATGAGACTGATGGTGCACAGTGAATGTAAGTGCGCTCTCTGCCATCAACTGCTGCTTTGAGCCAGAAAATGAGGCCTCCAGCCTTTCACAGTGTGGACAAACAGGCACATTAAGATGAAGACCTGGCTACCAATGAGGCGCTCTTACTCAAGCCGGCTACAGAATAGGGCTGTAGGAACACGGCAAATGGAGCACGAAATATCTCACTGTATGAATAACCAATAGTAAACGATTCCATGGAGAAGATGCATGCTTCTCAAATGGCTTACTGAAACTGTCCTGCAGGCATTTTAAAGATGGAAGGAGGATAAAACCATTCATACTCCCATACATTATTCACAGATGAAGACAGATAATTCGTATGCACTTTAGATAAATGGTGTTACAGTAAAAAGATGAGTCACAGGAGAGGAGTCTTAATGCTGACCCGATTAAATTGCGACCAAGTCATTGTCATGTTACGGTAATCGTCAGGGTTGTTGCTGGAGCTGCTGAAGGCCTTCTGAGCAAGGAAGACCAGGTTCTCTTCAGACAGACCTCGGTTACTTTGCACCTCAGCCTTGTACTTCATATTGATGGCATCACACAGCTGAGGCCATAGCACTTTATCTGGCACCAGGAAAGGCACCCGTCCCTGTAGATAAAAAGCAGAGTATTTTCTTACGTTGTGTGTACAAAGGATACAAACACAATCATAGATAAACAGTCTTGTACATAGTTCTATATCCAGAGAAGGGTTTTTTTTTTTATGAATTTCATAGTTTTTCCTGCAAACTTTCTGTACATCTCTTGTGAGGTGATTCAGATTAAACCAAATAATCTTGCCTAAATTTATATGCTAGTTTAAAGAAAAAAATGCAAATCAGAAGACTGGAGATGACAGGGATATTTTGGCATAAATATAAGTTCATCTTGAGAGATGAATGTTGCCAATTGCTTGCTTCTCTAGTTATACCGACTTCAGCCATGACCGCACGATAGCAATACACAGCGGTCTACGTCTCCATGTGAAAACCTCAACCAAAAAGCTACTCTATAGCCACAAATAATGCTCAGAACAGCACCTAACTTCATCAACAGTACATATAGGGTCCCAGCCATAGTACTAGCCACCAAACATCTTTTTAGCTTTGCCTGGTTACTTTAGCAAAGAGACTAAACATGACTCACCCACTCTCCTCCAGCAGCCGCTTGTTTGTGGGGGAGCCCTGAAGAGTTGTTCACCAAGTGTAGCAGATCATTTCCATGAAGTAATAATCATCATAATAATTTTGCACTGCAGACGCGGTAGTTATTCTGTCTTAGCGTCTCAGTCTAATTGCATTTCCATGAAGTAATAATTATAAATGTTCTTCCTTGAGCTGCAAAACTCTGCTGCACTCGGTTATCGACTCACTAGGGCTCCCCCCACAAACAAGCGGCTGCTGGAGGAGAGTGGGTGAGTTGCCTTTGGTCTCTTTGCTAAAGAAATCAGGCAAAGCTAAAAAGATAAGCAACATTCATCTCTAAATTCTCGCCGGTATATCCCTTTAAAATCTTTAAATAATGGACATTTTTGTTTTAAAAAATCTTAGATAGACCAGACAGTATAAGAAATAATTTCCATTTCACAGAGATTAACACATTTACATGTTGACAAAAACAGCACTGTAACAGTAAAGTCAGGCTTTGATACAGACAGTATTATCACACTGAGTAATAGTGTGACACAGATACAATTAAAAAGACATCTAACAATAAAACTGGAAAGTGATAGAATACGCATCTCTGAAAAATTCCATACGGAATAAAGAATAAAGAATAATGATGCCAGTACAGATTTTTGCACACAGATTCCTGTTCAAAAAGAAACATTTACTCACTGGCTCTGCAAAAGCGTTATCCCACAACACAGTTGCTGTGGCATTATTGTCTTGGCTGCCGTGAACTATCACCACAACAGGAAGTGATAACGTCTGTAAAAAAGAAGAAGAAAGACCATCAGCAAAACAATGCGGGAACAATAAATGCTGTACGCACAGCAAAACAACATGACCTTGGTAGTATTTGTGTGGATAGAATGGTAAAAAGAGCTTTTTAAACATCAAATCGCTGTAAGGACGACAGGGATGAGCAAATGTGAACAGTACTTCAAAGCAGGTGTGGGAGCGGATACTTTTATGTTCTCTGGCTGAGTCTTAGAATGAACAGATTTACGCTTTTGTATAAGGAAGAATGGATAGTGTCTTCTGAGTCAAGGCTGTTCAAGCCTTTTCTTCTACCTTGTCTTTCTGCTTGCTCTCACCTTCACTTGAAAGACAAGCTCATTGCCTCCAACGCTAAACTGGGACTCGAACAGGATGGTGAACTTCTCCTCTGTGACAGATTCTGCTCCTCGCCGGTCCGATCGTTTGATCCTCTTCAAAGACTACATAAAAGATGACAGGTGCAAGAATAAGAAAATACATCACACAGATGGCTGCATGATACAAATGGACTACATGGGGCTGACATTTAAGTAGTCCATGGAGGGTCTCTAGAGAATGGTGCTTACAACATGTGGTATGTAAATACACCCACACTGGACGGTAATCTGACAATAACACTGGACACCTCAGTGCAGCTCCACCCTGCTGCTCCTAAAGCTAAATACATAATAGGTTATGATATGTAATCAATTTATCTAATGTATAAACATGGTCTGAGAGCTATGTGCTGTATGTCTTGCACCAGATGGTTCCCATGAAAACAAAGTATGGAGCTCACCATGTTCCTGAAGTGTGCACTGAGAGTGCCTGTCGTCTGGTGGTACTCCATCACACAGTTATTGTTGAGAATTTCCCCACTGCTGTCACTAAACAAAAGACACAATCGAGAAGTATGTCAATTAGTCGTAACGTCTGCTGGACGACACTTGAGTTCTGAGAATCCCTCTCGACCCCGAATAAATTAAAACGACAGAAGCCGTGTGAAAAACATGAGGTTTTTCAGAATGGTGTTCATTTTCTGTGTAATTATAATGACAGTTAACTACCACTAAATGGGAAAACACCAAACAGATGTTTTTGGTGTAGCTGATTGGGTGCAATACCAAGTGGTTTGGATAAGTGAAAGCAGATGCCGGTTTGGTTACGCTGTTATATGCTCACCCATTCAACCACTGGCTGTCTGGCTGACCTACAGTCTTGGAAGGTTTCTGTTAGTCAAGAGGAATGTGGACTGAGGTGGTGGAACAGGCTAAATGTGGATTCAGCATCCACACCAGAGATTCCTCTGAGGCATTGTTGAAGTTCCACTCATGGCTCTGTGGTTAGGTCTGGAGACACACTAGACCAGAGTTCATCCTGGGATCCACTAATCCCTGCAGAAAACTGGGAATCCTTATCTAACCGGCGCCATGGGGGCTCGTCAGAGTGTCCCCACAAAAGGAAGAAGGGATCCCGAAAAATGTTTATTCAAGGAAGAGAGAGTGACAGTGTTGTTGCTGCAACAGTGTAAAACACCAGTAAGGGTTACTCCCTTAAAACCATCCATCCATTATCTTAACCACTTTTCCCATTCAAAGCCGTGGGAGGCTGGAGCCTTCCCCAGCTGTCATTAGGCAAGAGGCAGGGTACACCCTGGACAAGTCACCGGTCTATCACATATTCAGACACAATTATTTGTGCACACATCCACACTTAAGGGCAATTTAGAGTGACCAGTTAACCAGACAGGCATGTTTTTGGACTGTGGGAGGGAGCTTGAGAACCCTAAGAAAACCCACACATGCACTAGGAGAACATGCAGAAAGGCCCTTGTTTAACCTGTGATCTAAACCAGAGCTAACCACTGCACAACCGTACAAACCCACTTTGTGAAATATCTGATTCAAGAATGTTTTTGACGGACAAATTCAAAATAAAACAGGTTGTTAAAGTTGAACTGAGGGAACTAGACTTACTTCCTTGTGTTCTCGTTCTTCAGCAGGGCCTTGGCTTGTTGTTCACTAATGATGGTGGCTTTGACCTGTGGAGGGTTCATGTGCACGTTCAATTTACCCCCCACCAGAAGGCGCACTGTTGCGGCAAATTTGGTTTGGGTTTTTAACACCTGTGGTGGCTGTTTCTCAATGATGAAGGTGCTGTAAAAGGAAAGAGAAGAACATACTGAAAGTCAGAAGACGGCAAACGGTATTCAGCATAGCAGTAATACATTACGTCAAAATCTAGCTCTTACACTTTGCTGCATGAAATCTCCTCCTGCATTTTTAGTAGGGATGGGAATCACTCATGGCCCCACAGTGCGATAGTATCACAATACTTGGGCAACGATATGATAATGCTGCGATTTTTAACATTTTGCAATACAGTGAGTATTAAGATACAATATGTTATGATTTATACAATTTTCTCAACTGTTTAGCTACTTTAGCATTTGTCTTTCCTTTCTGTTTGTCTTATTTATGCTGTATTTTATTTTCATGTGGCACATCTTGCAAACCTTATATATATTTGTTGTTGAAACTTTCTTCTGCTCTACGATATCCCCTCTGCCAATCTCACTGGACAAACAGTTGATTTTATTTTTCCATTATCATAGATTTGACTTCATGTTAGCAATTAATTGAAAAAATCAATACTTGGTAAATGAGACGATACAATATATCACCAGACAAAATATTGCAATACTATGCTGTATCAATTTTTTCTCCCAACCCCTAATTTTTATCAGATAAAAATTGTATTTTATGAACATATTCATATCAGCAGTACCATCAAATTGCTAATTTAAAAGAACAGCTAGTTTGAAAGAAATATTTATTTTTCAAGTTAAAAAAAATGTTTCTTAATTGTGGCCAAATTTTTAGATAGACACCAGGAAGCTGTAAACTAATTTGGTCACAGGATTTCAAAGCAGCATGTTTAACTGCAGGAATATTATTAGATTAGACTGTTTTGGACATGAAACATGGTTTGTGTAACTAAAGTAATGACTGTGCAGACCACAAACAGGGACAACAATTACTTCCTTTTGAAACTGTTGCTCTGATTCCACAGAAGGGCATGCCTAAGGGGACTTTTCTCTGAGGTTGGCCAAACCTAAACCTGTGCTTGTAGTACTGTGCGTGATAGCAGTACATTACAGTTTGGATTCAGGCTTGTCTGGGGCCAACCAGGAATCACTGCTACAACAAAAAAAGCCTCCTAAGTGTTATGGGTCCCTGCAGGGACAATCTTCAACAAGCACAGAAGAGGATGCTGTCAAAAACTTCAGATCAACGCTGAGCTGAGATTGTAACACAAGCAGACAGGACTCACATTCAAACTATATAGAGTGAAAGTGTTTGAATCTTCTTTGTATATATTATTTAAAATCATGGCCCCAGTGGCAATCTTGATTCTAAACTAGACCAAACTAAACCTTTGTTATAATCCAGTTTAATTTTCTGTTGATCTGACTACTGACAACTTTAAATGTCATTTCTCCCCAGTGTTCCTGTTTGGCAGTCTTTTCTAAGGATCAACCAATATGTTTATTTCTTTTTTTTTTTAGGGCTGATACTGATACAGATTATTAGTAATTAAGGAAAACCAATAACCAATATTTAGAACCGATATTTATTTGCAGTAGAAATTTATATTTTGGTATCAAAATTTTAGATAACACACCTGGGATTAGACTGAACACAGTACACAGTTTGTTTTGTACACTGTGAAAATCTGTCTGATGTTTTATTGTCTGAACAACAAAAACAACCAAAAGTGCAGGGATCTTACAGCAGCACTCATGATGAACTCTAACTGTAACTAACTAGAAGCTTGAGTTTTCATTGGCTGTCTGTGTAGCCCATCAGTGGGGACTGTAGGTGGGACATTGTTTCTCAGCCAAGAGTGGTGACTTCAGGCAGAGAGAGGCGGTTGTGTAAGAGCCGAATGAGCGCACTTTAAAATAAACTTATTTTATAGGCTACTGTGGAAAAAACAGGTGCTGCCAATTATTATCAAAATGCTGAATATTGGCCAATATTTTTGAATTACTGGTCGATCCTTAGTCTTTTCAGCACAAATCTTTGTCTTCACAGTCTGTCACTAAAACTTTGTGTAGTGGTTTCCATCGATAGTAGTAGAGTCCTTAATAAAAGCCTTCACAGAGATGAGGAATTCACCAGAGAGAAAACATTTATTCAATCAAAAAAATATTTTAACTCAATTATCCTTCAACCATGTGAACCACTAAAAAACTGTAGCAAGTTCGTAATACTAGAAATTAAACCTTACCAAGAGCCTCTTCTAAAAGAGTTCCACTTATGAAACTTAGGGTCACTGTAATTGTATAAAAATATGAGTTTAAAACGTTTTTAAAAAGTAAGGACAAAGTTTGAAATTGTTTTTGACCGACTTATTTTGAAGGCATGAGTTTTTCTGCTCTATAAATTGATAAATGTGTTGCTCCTTTGTTGTATTTCTGACAGATTAGCTGCTTTTGGAGTGTTTGCTTAGATTAGCTGGGCCATCCTGTTGTGTGAATCACTTGCCGTTTCTTCCCACAACAGTCTGGACTTCGGCCAATTGGGAGCCCTAAAAGAGGGCGGGAGTACTTTCCTTGATAGACAGACTACTGTAACCAATCACCGTAACCAAACATCTGACGTCATCACAGTCCGCAACTGTGTTCCCTGCTGGGCTCTCAAGCATCAAGTAAAGGTTTGGTAATATTTCAACGTGTGCAAGCAAACAATGTCTTTTATGTCTTCTATATATACGATTTCTGCAGACTTTGCAAAATCAACTGCAGAATTAACGCTTTGAAAAGCCCCGCAGCATGTGTTAGACGTCACCATCTACACATGGACCAATCAGGGGCTGCCTTTCACTGTTGTCCGGGGAACAGTGGAAACAAAGTCACTGACTGGCCCGGTTATGTTCTGATTTGTAATACACGCTCCCAATGGGCCGAAGTCCTGACTGTTGTGGGAAGGAACGGCAAGTGATTCATGCAACTGGATGGCCCAGCCAGGCTAGTGTTTGCTGTCATGTCAACAGCATTTGCTGTTACTGGGGTAACCACAGATGTCCCCCATAGACTGTATATACTATGGACAACTTGGCTCCACCTTCCGCCATTATACGAATTTGAAGCTGAATTGTTCTTGGTATTTCTAGGATTCAGCAGGAGAGTTGCAGTGATGACGCTTGGCTCAAACAGCGTATCCCCCGGGTGAGCTACGCAATCTTTGTACGCCCATAGGCTGCATCAAGTGTATATCGAAGAAAACATGAACCCACTAATAACTTTTAAAAAATGGAGCTGCACAGAAAGAAAAAGACTTGAGCACAAACCAGTCTGACAGTAACTACATGTCAACATCGCAAGCGGGGGGGGGGGGGGGGGTGTATTCTGTGTAATAAATTTCTAAAGTTTGTCCACCGCTCTATAGGGATTGCTGGAGAAGGCGGGATTTATGACCTATACTGCAGCCTGTCACCAGAGGGTGCTGTTCTCATGGTGGCTTCACACAGTGAGGAGGCAGACAGCGTCCAATCTATATACATGGTCTATGGTGTCCTCACATTAACTTAGAGACTAAGATACAACATTAGCCCTGAACTTTTGTAGAAATGACCTCACTCTAGCAGACATCACTTATCAATAATGCAGAAAACAATCAAGTGAGTGAATACAAACAAACATGCCCTGAGATGCCCACATGTGTACAGACTCAAGTCCAGCATGTCAATAATGTTATTAGGGGGGATAAGTTAAATTCCAGAGTAACTTCATTGAAGGACCTGATAATATCTCTCACTTTGTTGACCAAAAACTGACCTTAAGTTGAATAAGTAGGACTTACTCTCTTAAAGGTTAATATTCACTGAGGGAAAGGGCTTTAGTGCACAAAACACTTGTACTTGAATCTGATTTTCTCAGCCAATCTTTGGAAGTACGACTGAAGTGCCCCACTCAAGACATGAGTGATGGCTTGGCCCTTAATACTTGCAGTGTTGAGAATTAGATTATTTATTCTAGAGGGGATAAGAGAAGGACAAACACACAAAGACAGACAGTTTATTTCCTCTGTAGTTGGACAGGTAACCCTGTATACAAAGAGACACACCTGGTGACCAGTGCTGAGATGATATCTGTGATGGTGCTGTTTAGTTCATTCAGGAGCTCTTCGATGGGTCCAGGGATGGGTAACTGTTGTCTCAGGTGCTCTGCCCTTCGAATCTGCTGCCTGTTCTGCCAGATTGTTTCAGCCAGCTTCTCACACCTGACACACACACATACATGCACAAACCCATAAAGAAAGAAAGGTTGTAATCATTCCTAAATAAGGAGAAACATCTGAAAGTGAGACATGCCTTTTCGTTTTATTAGGACATGAACCCAGCAGTAGTCAATTAAGAGCTTGTAAATGGGCGACCCCTTGATTTGGGTGGAAATCTTGTGGCTGTAGACTTGATGGGAGGCAGAAAAGAACTCACCAGGACTGCAGGATGTCCAGGCCTCCCTCTGGCGGGCCCCCATTGCCTGCCAGCTGTTGCCGTCTCTTCCACTGGATCAGCTCATCATCCAGAATGATGGTCTGCTGTTTCCTCAGCAGCTGCAGTGTTTTCTGGTGCTTCTCTGCCAGGTCCTGCACATCATCAGAAATGTCCACATCAGCAGGGTACAGACAGAAACAAATTGATTCTGAAAAGTGTGTCCATGATCATGTCTAACCAGTCTGTATTTCTGTAGTGTGTTGGCCTCTCTGGTCAGCCATGCCTCCACAGTGGCTCTCTTGCTGAGCAGGGCGGGCTCCCGTAGCTGTCGGTCAGCAGGGGGGAGTGTGGCCAGGCTGGACAGCTGAGCTGAGCATGGGTGGTATTAGTTGCCGTCCAAGTAGGAATGAGGTGAGTGAGAAAGGAGGGGGAAAGAGGAGTTGAAGGAGAAAAAGTAAAAATCTTAATGCTCACAGACTCTACATTGCCCATGCTATCAGAGCTGCAAGTCAGAACAATACAAAATGTATGCAAACGGTGCTGGATTATGGAAGCTATAGGCGTTCATTTTTTATTACTGATGATTCAGCAAGATCACACATACTTCAGACAGCTGTGAAATGTATTTGAAGAATGTAGTACATCTACACATTTCCAAATGTTGATATTTGAAGCTCTATTATACACTAGATTCAAACTCTTCTGCATACAGTCATGAAGAGTGGAGCAAGGGCTGCAGACCAGGCTAATTAAAGCCTCAACAAATCATTAATATCATTAAATCAAATACTTTCTCGATAGATTTTTTTAAACCTGGCAGTTAGTCATTGAGTTCAAATGTATTAATTAAGCAGAGAGGTGATAATAGCAGCTTTAAAATCTGTTTCGAACAACCACAACTTGGTCTGTAAAACAAATGGCTCATTGATATTTGGTGATGGAAACATAACTGAATAATCATAGCAGCATTTATAAAATGACTCTGGTTCCTGGTCTCACCCTGGATGCGGAGGCTCTCCTGGTACTGGATGATAAAGTACTCCTGGTTGTGCTGGAGCTTGCGCAAATCATTCTCAGTGTCTTGGGTCAGTAGGCGCAGTTCCTCGAAAGCTTGGTTGATCTGCTGGTACTTCTGGGACATGCTGTCCAACATCCCACCCACCGGAGAGTTTGACTATCAACAATAAGACCAGATTTGGAGATGAGAGTATTCAGGAAATCAGTCAAGGGTAGTGTTTTCTTTTTTTTCACTGGATGATGCAGGACCTGTGTGTTGTCTTTCACCATACCAAAAATTGCCTGCACACTGATGGGTTGAAAAGGGAGCTACAAGTGAAATGCACCGATGAAACTTGGATAAAAGCCTAAGCTGGGCCCTGCTTGTTGCATTTTGGCTATTTTTCTGTAAAATCCCCAGTAAGCACAAGCCTGATGACGGTAATCCTCACAGACAAGGTAAAATAATTCATTTGCTTATCAAACTGAGGCAGACTGTGTGGTCATTTAAGGGTCTGACAGAGAGTACTGTGGTGCATAAAGGTTCAGATCTAACAGGGTGAAATTCAATCAGCCCAAATATGCATTCCACTAATAGAAAAGGCATGTTATGACTGGAAATCAATTCACCCCAGGAGTTGCTGAGAGTCACATGTTTTTTACGCACTGCTGGCTTTATGCTTTTATAACTCGCAGCCTGTTATAAAATGTGAAAAATCTGACTTCCATTGGACTTCATGCACATGCACAGGAGCAGTACAAATGGCTTAGTCTGATAAGATATTTCACAAGAAGTGTCTGTACGGATCACATTAATAATAAAAATGTAATGAAATCTACAGAGTTATTGTGAAAGGTTTGAAGCAGAGGGGGAAAAACAGTAACGAAAGAAACCAATCCTTAATTCAGTCGACATTAAGAGGTTAGGCTTCTAGTGGGATCCTGGCAAAAAACAAGTTACTATACTACAAGTTATTACTTTAAAGGAATGTATCAGCTGATTTTAGATAAAGTACTGGGTCAATAGCACATTAAAAGGATAATTCCCCAGAATATCCAATAATTCATGTCACAGGGAGCTAATATGGCAAATATGGTGCGTGTGACACAACAAAACAAAAGAGAAGGAGCCTCCATCGTGGAAACTATGTCGACTACTGATAGCTAAACATGTATCTGGCTTGCACAGTCAAAAAGAGTAAATCTTTATTATTTTCTCTTTGCATTTCTTCCATGTGATGAAGATGATTTAAAGATATGATCTTCTAAAAAAAATTGGCATGATCTAAAAATGACCTTTTTGGTCTTACTTTTAACTAAATTATATATCATTAACTTTAAGTGTATTTGCATTTATCTTTTCTAGTTTTAATGACAGGATTGTCTTTTATTGGGCTCTTACTTTGTTATCTTTGACTGCTGTTTTTATTTAATTTTATTTATTATTTCTTAAACTTCATTCTGTGTTACTTTGTTTTTAGACTTTAGCCAAAACCTCCAGTGTTTCCTTATCTTGAATTTTAAAATGGCGTTTCCTCTGTGCACACATTCCTGTTTCTATGAAATCAAGTTTGTGCATTTCAATACATGTTTCTATTGCGTTTAGATCGTGTGGTGGGAATGAGGGGTTGGGTTGGGGTAGATTTGAGTATTTTTTGTTTCTTATATTCCTTTTTCTGTGTGAAGCACTTTGTGCTACATGGTTTTGTATGAAAAGTGCTATATAAATAAAGACTGGTTGATTGATGATGTTCAGTTAGCAAAGAAGTAGCTTGGTTGACATGTCCTTTCAAGGGCTACTTTTTACTCTATACAGTGATTTCATTTCAGAGTCTGAGCCTTTCACTTTCGCTCTGTACAGACGGTGAATCAGTCAATCTATTCAGAGAGAAAAAAACCCTTTTATACATTATCATTCACAGATAAATTAACTTTCTGCACTTTAGTTTGTTGTACTTTGAGATGAATCCGGTTTGCCACAGCTTCTTGACTCTGCAAGGTTGTATTCAGCAGAGATGAATGAGCACAAGTATGTTTGCAGGTTTCAGCCCACTCCTGATTTATACAGCACATACTCACATTGGTGGCCTCTCTGACGAGCCTCTGCTCCGTGTAGAGGATGTGTTTGATGCATCGGACCAACTCCAGAGGACAGCGGTCATACGTGCTCTGAAAGACAAGGAGCACATGTGCTTTGTTAAGGCTTGTTAGCTCCTGACGGGCAGAGCGGCCGCTGCACACAAGACTCGGCAATTAAGCTGCCTCAAGGAAGCTTGGTGAGTTCTGGAGCCAACCTTGAAGACACACTAAAAGCCATTAGAGGAGCTTAATGAGCCCCATCTCTGAAGCACAGCACTCACTTATGCGGAAAGGAGTCTTTGGTGCACACACTCACACACACACACACACACACACACTGTCACACACACACCATGATTGACTAGTTTAAGTGTTACAATTATGATTTTCCCCTCTGTATTGATAATAAATCAGGGTTTGACTCTCAGTTTAGAAACTATTTGGTGTTATTAGTTGTTGTTGTTATTCCCTGTGTGAATTGTTTTTAGCAAAGTGAATTTATGAGGACATGTCCTCTAACAAAGACAATATTTGGCATAAAACAATTGTCTGTTTTATTTTTCATGTATTTATTTTGTATTTGGAGGGAATAAATCTCCAGATCAAAAAAAGAAAAGCAAGGGCGCAGAAATAATGCTACTCTGACAGTCAAGGGGAAAAACAAAGTGGTAGGAATCTGGAATTACAGTGTGATTTTGGGACGGCCTGTTTCTCTGCTGTGTTCCAGGGAGGGGAGAAGACAAACAGAGGAGCAGATCTGTGAGCAGGGAGCTTCATAATAAATAGCCGAGCTGGCTGGTTACCAAGGCCCTCACTCACTCAGGCTGTCTTCTTGTTTTCTCAGAGTGGATACATCCTGTTCCTAAACATTTGCCCACTGTGTGCTCTATCTGAGAATGATACCAACAGAGGCGTTACAGTCCAACAGTGGTGCTTTACAAACACCTGCTTATCATTTTCACATCGTAAACCTCTCTCTGAGACATGGTCACTGTCTGAGCAGCTGGAAAAACTGCAATCCTGATGAAATATTCTTGTTTTTGTCCATGTGATGACAGGAAAAGTCACTTTCTATCTTTCTTTTTGTATCAGAGATTTTGAAGAGAAAAAAGGGGGAAAAGGTTGACTTACTGGGAGGTCTGAATGAATCCTGAAAGGTGTAATTTGAATACTTTTTATTCCTGTGTGAGCCCAACGCAGTTTTACCTCTCTCAGACTGAAAGCCAAAAAGTGTTAATTCAGACTGTACGAATAGGCCAAGAAACATAAAAGTTATGAGGACCTGTTTATCCATAGAGGTGGTGATTTTCATTTTTTTCTGATGGGTGAGGTATATTTCCTGAAGGCTTACCCGGAGCTGGCTAGCGTAGTGTCCCAGTTTGATTTTCAGTAAGAAACCATCTTCTCCCACTTGGTGCTCAGCCTTGTTCTGCAGCTCTTGGATTAGACTGTCCAGCAGGCGTTTGGCCTTGAACTCCTCCTGTGGGTTCTCAAGGTCTATGGCATCCCTATCAAAACAAACAAATTAACAAACACACAAGACACATGCATCAACGAAAGCACACGTTTAAAGGATGAGCTTAAAGATTTCAAAATGACTAACAAGCCAGTCAAACCAGTCAAGTTCCAGTTTGCACTTATCACTTTTTCTTACAGAACAAAGGGGGGAAAAGGGGCATTTGTACTTTTGGAAATAATGCGAAGAACACATTACCCATGTGTGCTATTTGAGCATGAGAGATGGCTCCAAATCAATCACAAGTGGGAAACAATAACACAGAAATCTGAGTCTGATTAACAGTGAAACATGGTTGTCAGTAGATCCTTCTCAAAACAGCAGAACTAACAGCTAATATATGGGGGTAAAGAAAGGGGATTATTGACAAATTAATCACAGATGATGGATGGAGAATCAAAACTCATGCCAAATGTCACTAAACTTCCTTCAGATGTCACTGCAATTTTTTATTTAAGAGTTTGGGATGGAAGAAAGTAGCCAATGAGGGTTTCATCAAGTCACAGTTAAGTGGATGTTGACATTTGGGGTAGAAAGATGAATTCTTCAATGGCCAAATCAGATCCATGTAGACACTTGTGATACTTTATTTTTCAGAATGGTAAAAATACAGGAATGGGAGAATGGAGGGAAAGTCAGACATAATTTTTTATGGGTTGTGCAGTAGGGAGGGGCGATAAATTATCGTTCACGATAAATTGTCAGAAAAACCCTCTGAGATAAATATTTGTCATCTCATGATAAATCCCATAAATGCAAGTTGATGACGTAAACCACTGACGTACTCACAGCCATAGCCCACACAGGGCAGAATAACAAACAAACATGGCCAAAGGTGATGAAAAGGACGTTTCTGAGCAGCTCGTTACTTAATGAAGCTCCACATGAGGGATTTCCTTCAAGATTGGAGCTTAGATGAGCACAATCAGGTATGCCTGACATCGGACAGTGGATCTGCTGCTGTTCACTCTGTGCAATAAGAGTTTTTAATTAATGTTGAGAATGTTTCTACATTTCAGACCTGTTAGATGTCATTAGTTTTCTCCATAACCTACCACTCAAACTTGTAGTCAAGTATCTTATTTGACGATGCCAACTGTTGTTCTCAAGACAAAATGAATCCAAAATACAGACTGGAATTATAATATTTTTTTATCAGGACTTGAATCGTTGTCGCCAGAATGGGGAATCTTATTGTGATAATTTTTTTTAGCCCATATCGCCCATCCCTATAGCTCAGACAAATGCATCGGTCTAGATGTTCTGTTTAGGATTTAAAAAAAAAAAAACATACCAGACAAACATTTGTACAAGCCTACGTGTGGACATAACTGTGCATACACACACGTATACAAACATACTGTGTCACTGCAGCAGAGGAACTCACCAGAGCTGGCCCTCGATCCACTGGGACAAATAATGTCGCACCTCAATGGGAAAGTGCTGCCCGTACAGGGACTGCATCTGGTGGAGAGCATCACCCTGGAGCTGCTGGGCCTGGATCCACACTGCCATCTTCAACACCCTGAAGTCAGAAAATTGGGTTTTGTGAAGCTGTGAACTGCACGTCTTTGACAAACTGCCCTGAAGGACAAGTGCTGCTGCTGCTTTGCATAATGCCTGACTCAAGGTAGAGTGTGCGCTTCCATATTTGTCTTTCTTCTCATGTTTTGTTTTTGAGTGCATTTAGTGTG